>CM048750.1:248464044-249714044 GCA_026315105.1 Locusta migratoria | reverse complement strand
GGTGTAGCTCAGGTGGTGACCTCACAATAATACAGTCGATGGTTCCAGTCTCACTGTTGACAATTTTTTTTATATTTTTTCGTTGTGTTCGAATACTTACAGAATTTTATTATCCCATGGTAATTTATACGAAGAATGCACGTGTTTTTGTATATGCGTAATTTTCTATACTTTATAGAAGGTTGTTAATAACGGTGGTTTCAATAATAATAAAAAAAACAACAACAACAACAACAACTTGACGACGGTGGTCTTTGATTGTTCAGTTTGTGAAGAGCTATGACGCTGTTCTTCGAAAGTCATCTCCATAGCTGCTAATGGCTTTCCAAGCAGCTAACCTACTCAACCATTGTTTTACGTAACAAGATGCTCAGCTCGTCTGCATACACATAAACTGACACAAAACGTGGAGCCATGGCGCCCGGCAAAATATAGAAAATACGACTGTACAAAAACACATGCATTAGATATTAAAATTATGTGAGTATTCGAACACAACGAAAAAATATAAAAAATTCTCAATAGCGAGATTCGAACTGTTGACTCTATGGTTGTGGTGTCATAATAGTGTTAACAAATATCTTCCAGCCTGCCGCCACACCATAATAGGGATGGGAAAAACCGACCGGTTAAAACCGACACCGGTATTTTAGTTTTGAATAAACGGTTTTTTCGGTATTTATTTGGTGTCGGTTGTAACCGGTTTTTTTAGTTATTGCCAAGAACCGGGTAAAAAACCGTTACGACTACTTCCTGTAGTAGTGGTTCAAAATGTGGTTTTTGTAAATAATTAAAAAAAATTGAAACTAGTAGACCCTAATATTTAGGGCTATTCCCAAAATATCCACCGATGTGAAATATTAGGTTATCGCAGAAACTAAAAAAAGCGATCAGTAACAATTTAAGAACAATCCCGGCAGTCAGAAACGCGCAACAAACGCGTGGCATATGAACTTAAGAGCTGGTGCAGCTATTGAGGCATCGATGCACCTGTTGCCGTGTGGCGTGGCCTATTACCCCGCGTCCACACATTGGTACCAACGCTGGCGCCAACGTTGGCCAATATTTTTGAGACGGCGTCCACACATTGGAGCCAACATTCAGTTGAATTCGTCGAGAGCCAACGTAAACATATATGACACTCAAATCGCAGCCAATGCGTTAACGCTTTTGAGTGTGAATAATTACATTTTTTCATTTTAAACCAAAATGGGAAACATACTTCCTAACGAACATTAATTACGGTACTAAATCATTAATTTTTAAAATATGCTAAAAGTAAACGATACATTACTAAAACGTGGACCTGCTACTTTAAATGATTGAAATAAAAATAAAAAAGAAAGATGTTTTGGAGGGATGCTATTCTTTTGGTATTACGCTTCGATTTATTGCTAAAGGAGACAGTTTTAGAAGCCTCCACTTCCCTTTTAAAATAACCATGTAATTGATATCACTGGTAGTGCTTGAAGTTTGCAAAACAATATTTAAAACTTGGCAGGAAATATTAAGTACTGTACTGTTAATATAAAAATTAAATTCAGTAATGGAGTGTGTCGAAAGTCTAAAAACTTTTAATTTCACAGTTCATGCCTAAGTTTTGCTGTGGCATTTCGTTTTTTGAGGTTTCTTTCACAAATAAATCACTTTCTGATACAGTTCTAATATTTACAAAGACATTTCGAAACTTTAAAACGGCGACGAAGAACGAATGAAGAAAGAAACAGTTTCGAGATGAGCAGACGACAGAGACAGAATGAAACGTTGGCGCCAATGTGTGTACGACGTACCCATATTGATGTTTGGTCGAAATACCGACAAGCAACGGAGCCATACCAACGTTGGTTCCAACGCTGTTTCACCGATCCACACATTGGACGAACAATGTTGGCGCCAACGTTGGGTCCAATGTGTGGATCCGGCCTTAGACGACGCGCGCGCACCGGCAGTGTACAAGACTTGCCTCCGTCTGGTCATGCGGCAGTTCCTTGCTGTCGTCGCCAGTCATCGGTTGTCTTACATGGCACCATCCCGAGTGTGGAAGTACTTCACGAAGTACGGTAGCAATGAGGTACAATGCTCAATTTGCTTTAAAAAGCTGAAAAAGGGTGGAGGTACTACAGACATGCTGTGTCATTTAAGGAGAAAGCATCCAAAATTTTTCTTGGAAGAGAAGGTAAATTCGATTCATATACCTATTATGTAAGCTTGGAATAATAACTTTTAATGTATTATGCTAACAAGTTTCATTAATGTGATTCCTTGAAAGCGAGGGGCTTTTTTAATATCCAATATGGGTTTAGGTAACATTGATCATGTGGTGCCTCGCGAGGTAGCCGTGCGGTCTGAGGCTCCATGTTACGGACTGCGCGGCTGCTCCAGTCGGAAGTTCGAGTCCTCCCTCCTCCCTCGGTCATGGGTGTGTATGTTGTCCTTAGCGCAAGTTAGTTTAAGTTAGATTAAGTAGTGTGGTGTCGCACAAGTACAAAGTGCGCGCCACCTACTTTCGCCGCGCGCCGCCATGCACGCACGGCGCGGCGATCTCACGACGACAGCCACGAGCGCCCTCTGTTGGAACGCCGCTCGTGGCCACCACTGAAGAACACCGGCTACTTCGGACTGAGATAGCAACGAGTTAGGACCTTCGTAATCAGATAGGCACCAGTGAAGACTTTGCTATTGTACAGGCACTAGGCAGGCCTCTAACAACTATGTATCAACATTCTGCAGTACTATGTAAAAGTTAAGTATTGTTACATTCTGTGCAATATATCTCTTTCTAATTTACTCGAGTGTTTATAGTTTCTGGCTGCTCCCCTCCGTACCTGCACCAGCGTGTCGGTCTTATTCCACTCGGCCACCGACACCTACGACGAGGCTGGGACACAAAAGCGGCGACGAAGTTGGGACACAAAAGTGGCGACGAGGAGTGATAGAACCTTGGACCAGCCCGCTTGCAGCAGCCAGACAGCAGCAGTCGGAGCACGCAGAAATTGCTCCCGCCCACCCACCCTTAATATAAGAATTTTGGGGGAAGATATTTTGTTACGTGTTTTGTGGACTTTTTTGTTGCAGAGCGTCCTCATTTATCTTGCATTTGTGTTTTGTTATAAGTTACTTGTATACGCGGCGCCTAATCGGTCAGCATGGCCACTACCCCGAACCCAAACTTAATGGAAATTATTCAGTTACAGACGGCGCAAATCTCACAACTTCTCAACGCAGTGGCGCAGTTGACGGCGACTCAACAACAGCCGTCGCATCAGCAGCCCACACCTGCCGCCGCAACGCTTCCGACGTTCCGCCAGTACAACGAACGTGAGGAAGAATGGAGCGACTATTTCGCACAGTTTCAAGAACTCGTCGCGGCTCATCAAATTACAGGTCAGAGAGTGAAGAACCTTTTCTTATCGATTGTGGGCCCCCAGACTTTCGTACTATTGGAAAAACTTTTCCCTCTCGCATCTCCTCGTGATGTAGACTTTGAACAAATTGTAGATGCACTGAATGCTCATTATGAGAGAAAAGTTCTTGTAGCCGCTGCACGATACCGATTTTTCAGACTTAAAAAATTACCGCAGCAGTCACACCAAGAGTGGATTACGGAATTGAAGGGCTTAACCCGCCAATGTAAATTTACTTGCTCTTGTGGACTTTCGTATAGTGACGTGATGTTGAGGGATGCGATTACGCAGAATATTCAGGACCCCAGAATTAGAGCAGCAATTCTGAAACAGTCTGACCCCTCATTAGACAGTGTACTGCAGCTTATTGAAGCGCATGATACTTTTGACTTAGCTGATGTAGAAATGCAAAGCCATAGTGTAAATTCAGTGTGCCGTAACGGACGCTTTCCTAGCCGTAGTTCTCAGTGTAGCACTAGTGATTCTTATTTTTCTACCGGCCGTGCTGAACAGACGGTGAACAGTAGCCAGTGTAAAAGTGCGACACAAAGGTCGCCCCATCGTGTTAGAAACAGTGATTTGAGTAAAGGGCGCCAACGCTCATTTCAGAAAAATGTTCGTAAGTCTTGCCCCCAGTGTGTGTCTCGCCACAAGCGTGCTCATTGCCCTAGTCGCAACGCAACCTGTTATCAATGTGGCAAATCGGGACATGTGCAGTCTGTGTGTATGCAAATTAAAAACTCAAAGAACAGTAACGTTAGAAACAGTGCTTCGCAGAGTGCGAGAACAGTTCATTCTGTAAATGTTATACGGGCTGTGGAATTGAACACTGCTTTAGTTGGTTCTCAATTACAAGAAAGTTCTTCTGCACCTATTGCAAAACTATATAGTGCACCACGTAGCAAGCGCCGACGAGCGCGTCAAACAGTGCAACGGAAAAGGGTTCGGGACAAGCAAAATGACTATGAACAGTGCATTCCTGTAGTGAAATTAGTGCCTTCTGCAACTGCTCCTTGTAATAGTGCCCAGTACTGTGTAGCTAGTGACAGTAGACATCAAGTAGCTACTCAAAAGTGTAGTGCAGTAGTTAGTAAATCTGGAGTAGCTTCGCAGGCTTGCGCGGACGCCGATCCGGCGGTAGTGTCATCTAGTGACAGTGTGGTTAATCCGCTGCGTGCCGAGTCTGCGCCGCTTACTTCACTACGCGGCCCGCGCAGACGCAGCAAACAAACCGTAGCAGACTGGCCACGCCCCAAGGGACCATGGCAACGTTTACATATTGACTTTGCCGGACCTTTCTGGAATACGCGCTGGTTAATTGTTGTAGACGCTTTCAGCAAGTTTCCTTTTGTGATTGCCATGAACTCAACGACAGCTTCTAGTACAATCAGTGCCTTAACATCAGTGTTTTGCATCGAAGGCTTGCCTGAAACTATCGTCAGTGACAATGGACCTCAGTTTGTTAGTGCGGAATTTCAACAGTTTTGTCGTGTAAATGGCATTCAGCATATCACCACCGCACCTTTTCACCCTCAGTCCAATGGTGAAGCAGAACGTTTCGTTCGAACATTCAAGTCTCACATGGAGAAGATGAAAGGTCAGCACTCCAGGCAGCAAGCTCTTCAAATTTTCCTGTCTACGTATCGGTGCATGCCACGTGACGGCCCGTCTCCTGCCGAGCTGCTACACGGCCGCCGTCACCGCACTCTCCTTCACCTGCTGCAGCCTCCCACGCACCGAGTCGGTTCGTATGGCGCTACGCGTTTTCAGGTTTCCACGCCGGTGCTGTACAGGGTGTTTGCTGGAAACAAGAAGACATGGTTGCCGGGCACCATTCAGCGCGTGCTTGGTCGCAATATGTTTATTGTACGTTCTTCCACAGGGTCGGAGCTGCGGCGCCACGCAAACCAATTGCGCCTGCACAGACCGCGCGATCCTGTCTCCGGTTTCTTGATTCCAGACCCAGTTCTGCGCCAGGGAGCACAACCACATCGTTCGTCCCCGGACTACGAGATCCCTATGGACGTCGACGTACATCCGACGCAGTCGTCGCCGCCGCTGTCGCCGCCGCAGATGACAGCGTCACCGAGAGGGACTCCGGGACCGTGCGGGCCCCCCCAGCTTGGGCCACGCACCTCAGAAGAAGATGACCTGCTCCCTCTGGGCGGGGGCGGGCGCCCTTCCCCAGGTTTCGGCGGGTTCCCTGGAGGATCGCAAGGCGGATGCCGGGGCGCGGACGGCGTCTCGATCCCGGCCTCAGCTACGACGCCCGTCCCACCAGTAACGCCCCCGCTCAGGCCCTCCTCCCAGTGCCGTCGCCGTGGCCCTCAGCCCTACGCCACGACGGCGCGGCGGTTTGGGGGGGAGGGGTGTGGTGTCGCACAAGTACAAAGTGCGCGCCACCTACTTTCGCCGCGCGCCGCCATGCACGCACGGCGCGGCGATCTCACGACGACAGCCACGAGCGCCCTCTGTTGGAACGCCGCTCGTGGCCACCACTGAAGAACACCGGCTACTTCGGACTGAGATAGCAACGAGTTAGGACCTTCGTAATCAGATAGGCACCAGTGAAGACTTTGCTATTGTACAGGCACTAGGCAGGCCTCTAACAACTATGTATCAACATTCTGCAGTACTATGTAAAAGTTAAGTATTGTTACATTCTGTGCAATATATCTCTTTCTAATTTACTCGAGTGTTTATAGTTTCTGGCTGCTCCCCTCCGTACCTGCACCAGCGTGTCGGTCTTATTCCACTCGGCCACCGACACCTACGACGAGGCTGGGACACAAAAGCGGCGACGAAGTTGGGACACAAAAAGTAGTTTTTAAGTCTAGGGACCGATGACCTAGGTCTCATACGAACTAACACCCATTTGAACATTCTTTGATCATGTGGTACACAGCTTTCCTAGTTCAATTTGCGTAAATTTACACTGACAACAATCATTCTGTTAGTCGGAACTGTGACTTTATTTTTCGAAATACTTCTGCAGCACTGACTGAAGTTCATTTACTGACTGTATCTTATATACATTGTGTATATAACGAGATATTCGTGTGTGTTGGCTCACAAGTCCAACTTACCGAGTGGTTGGCTCAATATTCGCAACTGCCGGATGGAAATACTAAGCCAGTAAATCTGTATGCTTCGTATATCGTCTTCTACGGACTCGTGGCTAGGCTTACACACTCTCAAGAAGGCGTAGAATTCGGAGGGGATCTTGCATAATATGGAAAGACTAGTGATTTGTCGTACAACGCAAATTAACCTAAATTTTAACTAAATTTCGTACGTTTCGATTTCGGCCGAAACTAGAAGAACCGACGATTACGGTTTCTGTTTCGGTCGCAAAATATGTTTCGGTCGAACTCTACTGGAAATAATAGCAATAAAAACCGAAAACCGGTTATTTAAAAAACCGGTTATCTTGAGCAGTTTTTACAGTGCGGTTAAACTGGAGATGAAAAGAACCGGTACAACCGAAAACCGGTTGTTTCAGCAACAACCGCCATCCCTACACTATAATGTGTCTTCCGGAGTATAGATGTTTGTAGCGACCCACTGTTCTCTGCTGTGAGCTGTAATTTGTCAAGTAAGTCACAAACTGCACGTGCAACTAAACGTGGCGCACAAGTTGTTCAGCAGTGCGCTGCACAAATAATGCCTTGTGCACACTATGATAGAGAAAACGCAACCCGCCAGATGCGATACTGTCACTTAATTAAGCAGCCTTAAAACAACGGCGCGGGGTGGGTGCACACCTGGAGGCCATATGCGCTGGTGCCTCGCCTTAACGTCTATTGGACTACTGTAGAGGCGTGTGGCGAACAAAAGGGTTCCGTGCCAAGGACTTGTGCGCACGTACGCGCATATGTGTTTACTCACCCGGCAATAAGGCGCGCTGTGCGGAAGGTCGGGACACCTCAGACCACTTGTCTTCAGAAAGCAGCTGGCACGTTTCCAATAATAGACTGCTGTGTACCGGTACTCCGCCACGCGACCGAAAACGTCTACATCTTCAACCATACTCCGCAAGCCACCCGAGGGTGTGTGGCGGAGGGTACCTTGAGTACCACGATCGATTTTCCATCCTATTCCAGTCACGTATTGTTCGCGGAAAGAAGGATTGCCGATATGCTTCTGTGTGGGCTCTAATCTCTCTGATTTTATCCTCACGATCTCTTCGCGAGATATACGTAGGAGGGAGAAACATACTGCTAGAAAAGGTAAGTTCTCGAAACTTCGACAAAAGCCCGTACCGAGCGACCGAGCGTCTCTCCTGCAGAGTCTTGCACTGGAGTTTATCGATCATCTCCGTGACGCTTTCACGATTACCAAATGATCCTGTAACGAAGCGCGCTGCTCTCCGTTGGATCTTTTCCACTTCCTCTATCAACCTCACCTGGTACGGATCCCACACCGGTGAGCATTATTCAAGCTGTGGGCGAACAAGTGTACTGTAACCTTCCTTTGTTTTCGGACAGCATTTCCTTAGAATTCTCCCATGTGCTCCTCTGAAAAACCACGTATTGTACCGTAAGCTGTTTCGAACGGTTCTCATATATTTAGATAATAGTAGATTCGGTTTCACGTCAATGACAGACTATTCTCATTTAATGGAAATTACGTATAGGTGGCACCGTCTGCGTGACTTCGATGCATACGCTAATCAGGCACTACGCTATTAAAAACAATAAAGTATTGCTCTATATTTAATGAAGTAAGATGTGTGCAATTTTGTAAGTGTGGTTCTATCCCTGCATCATTGCTCCAAATGGCAAGATGTTCAAATGTTTGTTAAGCTTAAGGGACTTAATTACGGGATCATCAGTCCCTAAACTTACAAACTACTTATGAACTACCTTATACAAAAGACGGCATAAACATCCATGACCAAGGGGGGATTCGAATACCCGACCGTAGCGGCCGTGCAGACTGTGACTGGCGCGCCGCAAATCTCTCGGCCACTGCGGCCGGCTCGAGTCGTGTTACGATGTATGCATCAGAACATCTTCAATGATATTAAGTTTTGAATGTTTAGAACGATTGTGTTTATTAGTTACACGTATTACTTCTGTCGTTAATTGCACTATTACATTTATTATTTGTGTTCTGTCGCCGACTTTGAAGATTGTTTCATTATATTACTGAATTACAATGTGTGTGGTATCGAAAAATCTTTGTTTTCTGATATATCTTCGACAAATATTCTGTTAGTTATAATAAACAAATCACGTTGCAGTGTATTAATATTTAGTGACTAAATACTATATATACGCTATTATTAATTATTATGGATTTTTCATGGATCACGTTGCTGTATTACTTCCGCCGTTTCGTTTAGGCAGTTTTTACCATCAAATTCGTAACCAGCGACCTCAAAAAACGCCCGTATAATGAGTTTTGTGTCTATTAAACGTCTTCTTGCGGTGTAGGCCACGTTTGGGGTATTCCGTCCCACTATGCAACAGTCTGTTCATGGAATGCTGTTAGGAAGGGTAGCTGTATCAGGCTCTTCCACAGGGTACGTAAGCACTGACTTCCGCTGCGGAAACAGATGTACTCTTTCGCTTTTCTAAATGATTAGCCTCAATGTAGAAATATTAGTAAATGGGATGCAATAAATATATTTCCATTTACCTGTGAGTTCCCAAAGTCTCCGGAGCAAGTATCCTCTCGAGTCCTGAAATCTGCATCTCTCGTAGATGCCTATCACTTGTCTTTCTGTAGCCACTTCTGTCCTCTCGGGACTAGCAGATTGACTGACAACCCCTTTCCTATTTCCGGTGTTAGGATACGACAGGCATTGTAGTGACATATACAAGAACAGACGGAAAATATTCGGGGAATTACGGGGGAAATGAAAGTTGGAAAATTTCGAAATGTTCAAATGTTTGACAAGCTTAAGGGACTTAACTGTGGGGTCATCAGTCACTAAACTTTACTTACGAACTATCTTATACTAAAGAGGGCACAAACATCCATGCCCGAGGAGGGATTCGAACCTCCGACGGGGAACGGCCTTCGAGATTTAAAAATCTATTGCTGCGATCTAGCGACGCCTCTTGGTACTATGCACACATCAGGGCGTGCACTGTTTATTCCATGGTCGAAATTACAGTTTATTTTTATATGACTTATTTCCGTTATAGGTTATTGAATTTCTAACGTTTTCCCTAAGTCATCGCTTTTAATCTTGTTTTCAAGATTAACGTGGTAACATTTTTATCTGTTACAATACCATATGAACAGGAAATGAAATTATCATTTGCAACCTATCTCTTATATTCATATTAAATGTAACGTGAACCCACTCGATTAGCCGTGTGATCCAGTGCACCGCTTTCCAAGACGGGGAGGCGTACCGGCCCCGGTTCGAATCCGCCCGGCGGATTAACGAAGGGGGCCGACCCCCGGTCTGGTCCCCAAGTCCCGCCTCAGTTACACGGTTCGCGGGGGGGGGGGGGGGGGGGCGGCAGGAAGAGCATCCGGCCACCCTGTAAGTATTAACACATGCCAAATCCGCGTTTAACACAGTGGCGACCCCGCATGTGGAGGAAAAGAGACAGAGAGAGACTACTTTAAATGTAATATAAGGCAGGATCACAGTCATGTAACATACCTCCAGAAACAATTTTTTTTTCCTCTGAGTGTTAGAGTTCAGTAATTTGATTCAGTAGGTTTGTCATAGTAGTAGATATTTTGTTTATCAATGCATAATACCTTTAGTGATATCAGACAGCTCACGTATGAGTGTTTTCAACAAAATATACAATTTTTCATAGTGATGCCCTTCTTTTACATGGACTTATAATTCCTATGAAATTAGTTCTGAGCAAAGCGATAGCCAGGTAAGATCAAAATTTCCCGCATATCGTTTGAAGATACACAGCGCGAGTCTATCTGAGTCTTCGAACAGTTCATCTACATCTACATGGGATACTCTGCAAATCACATTTAAGTGCCTGGCAGAGGGTTCATCGAACTACCATTATACTATTTATATCCCATTCCATTCTCGAATAGCGCGCGGGAAGAAAGAACACCTGAATCTCTCCGTTCGAGCTCTGATTTCTCGTATTTTATTCTGATGATCATTTCTACCTATGTAAGTGGGAGTCAACAATATATTTTCGCATTCGGAGGAGAGTGTTGACGATTGGAGTTTCGTAAGTAGCCCACGCCACAGCGATAAGCGCCGTTGTTGTAATGATTCCCATCCCAGATCCTGTATCATGTCCGTGACGCTCTCTCTCCTGTATCGTGACAATACAAAACGATCTGCCCTTCTTTGGACTCTTTCGATGTCCTCCGTCAAACCCACCTGATAAGGAACCCACACTGGGCAGCAATACTCCAAAGAAGAAAGGACAAGCGTAGTGTATGCAGTTTCTTTAGTAGTTCTGTTGCAGGTTTTAAGGGTTATGCCAATAAAACGCAGTCTCTGGTTCTCTTTTCCCATGACATTATCTACGTGTTCTTTCCAATTTAAGTATAAAGTAACAGTAATTTCTAGGTATTTTGTGGAGTTTACGGCCTTCACTTTTGATTGATTTATCTTGTAAAAAAAGTTTAACGGATTTATTTTCGTACTCATGTGGACGACTTCACACTTCTCATTATTTAGTCGATTGCCAATTTTTACACCATACTGATATCTTATTAGATCGTTCTGCAGTTGGTTTTGATCTTCAGATGATTTTACTAGACGGTAAATGACTGCGTCATCTGCAAACAACCTAAGAGAGCAACTCAGATTTTCCCCCTACATCGTTAATGTAAATAAGGAACAGCAGAGGACCAATAACATTACCCTGTGGAATGCCCGATATTAGTCGATGCCTTACGCTCTATTACAACGAACTGCATCCTCTCTGACAGGAAATCCACTATCCAAACGCAAATTTGGGGCGATATACGATAACAACGCAATTTGATTAAAAGCCGTTTGTGAGGTACGCTGTCAAAAGTCTTCTGGAAATCAAGAAATACGCAATCCATTTGCGATAGCAGCCATCACTTCGTGTGAATAAAGAGCTAGTTGTGTTTCGCATGAACGATATTTTATAAATCCGTGTTGACCTTGGGTCAATAGATCATTCTGTATCGAGTTCTCTGCTGTATGGGGAAATCTCTAACATGTTCGAACGCGAGTATCGTTTGTCCAGCCCTAGCAGGAGAGCGTCGGGAACGCGTCGCCGTCGCCCGGGCAACAGGTAGTGGGGGGTGTTTGCTTGGGCTATCAGCCAGCGCGCGGCGGTTATCTGGGGCATCTCATCTGGCGGCGATTGCCGCGGTGCGTGAAGAGCGGCGGCGCTGCGTTGCCACAGCAACAGCCCGCACCCTCCGCCTCCTCCCACGCTCGCCGCCCGCCGCCGGTACCTGTTGCCTTTGCCCGCGGTCACACACAGGCCGTCTTTGTTACACGTGTCAGGCTCCCGGCCACAGTCGCCAAAGCCGTCGACGCACAGACGCTGCATTTGAACATGAACGTTTGAGCGTGCCGTGTTTCTGATTCTGAATCACAGTGTGGAATATACGCGCCTTTTCGAACGCAGTTCCAAGCACACGGAACAGCCAAAGTAACTAGATATTAATAAAAGCACATTGTCACATTCTCAAGGCCATTTCACATTGCACGTGGTGTGCGTATCCGGATGTACGCCAGGCCGGCCCCGCTAGCCAGGTACCAATTCACACAGCGGCGATTCTATACCAGCCACGTTTTATGCTAGTATGTAGACGGTTCCGTGGCGTTAGTCTGGAGTTTTGTGTGGCTGACCCTGGTTTGGTGACGCCTGCGGCAGTAGTGACGATGAGCCTGTTTTATTTCCAAGATATTTAATAATATACCGCAGAATCTACATCTATATACATAGTCCGCAATTCACCGTAAGGTGCGTGGCGGAGGGTACATTGCACCACTACTAGGCACTTCCTATCCTATTCCACTCCCAAATTGAACGAGGAAAAAAAGAATGCTGTACGAGCCCTAATTTCTCTTGTCTTTGTGATCTTTACGCGAAATGTAAGTAGGCGGCAGCAAGATTGTACTACACTCAGCTTCAAATTCCGGCCCTCTAAATTTCCGCAACAGAATTTCACGAAAGGAACGTCGTCTTTCTTCCAGCGATCCCCAATTTAGTTGCCGTGACACTCGCACATTGGTCGAACCTACCGGTAAAAAAAAAAAAAAAAGAAAAAAAAAAAAAAATAGCTGCTCGTCTCTGAACCGACTCTATGTCTTCCTTTAAACTGATCTGGTGCGGGTCCCAAACACTTGAGCAATACTCAAGACGTGGCTGTACAAGCGTTTTATACGCGGTCTCCTTTACAGGAGACCCAAAATTCTCCCAATAAACCGAAGTCGGCTGTCCGCCTTACTCACAACTGTCCTTACTTGCTCGTTCCATTTCATATCGCTCTGCAATGTTACGCCTAGATATTTGAACGACGCGACAGCTTCAAGAAGCTCACTACTAATGCTGTATTCGAACATTATGGGATTGTGTTTTCTACTCATGCGCATCACCTTACATTTTTCTACATTGAGAGCTAGCTGCCATTCTTTGCACCAATTAGAAATTTTGTCTAAGTCATCCTGTAAGCTATTACAGTCAGTTACAGACGACACCCTCCCATACATTACAGAATCATCAGCAAACAGCCGCAAATTACAACTTACTCTGTCCATCAGATCATTTATATAGATAGAAAATAATAGCGGTCCTATCACACTCCCCTGGGGCACGCCTGACGATACACTCGTCTCTGATGAACACTCGCCGTCGAGAACAACGTACTGCGTTCTATTACTTAGGAAGTCTTCCAGCCAGTGAACCTATTCCATAAGCTCGTATTTTTGTTAGCAGTCTGCAGTGTGGCACCGCGTCGAGAAAAACACAATCCGCCTGTTGCCCTTCATCCATGGCTCGCAAGATGTCATGTGAGAAACGGGCAAGCTGAGTTTCACATGAACGATGTTTCCTAAACCCATGCTGATTCATGGAAAGAATCTTTTCCGTTTCAAGGAAATTTACTATCGAACTGAGAATATGCTCCAAAATTCTACATGAAACCGATGTCAACGATATTGGCCTGTAATTGTATGGGTCAGTTCTCTTTCCTTTCTCATACACGGGAGTCACCTGCGCTTTTTTACAATCACTAGGAACTTTGCGCTGAATTAAAGATTCGCGATAAATGCAAGCTAAGTAGGGGGCCAATGCCGCAGAATAGTCTTTGTAAAACCGAACTGGTATTCCATCCGGACCAGCAGACTTTTTCGTATTTAGCTCTCTCAGCTGCTTCTCTTCACCGGAAATATCTATTGCTATGTCCCCCATTTCGGAATTAGTACGTTGATCAAATGATGGTACATTTGTGCGGTCCTCCTGTGTGAAAGATTGTACTTACTGTCTTTTGATAACGCTTCGGCAATTTCAAGATATAAGATGAACATTAACAAGAGTAAAACGAAGGTAATGAAATGTAATGTCAGAAAATCAGACGATGCTGAAGGAATTAGATTAGGTAATGAGACAATAAAAGTAGTAGATGAATTTTGTTATTTGGGTAGCAACTTCTGATGGCCGAAGTAAAGAAGATATAAAATGCAGAATGGCTATGGGGAGAAAGCGTTTCTAAAGAAGCGAAACTTGTTAACATCCAATATTAATTTAAATGTTAGAAAGTCCTTTCTCAAAGCATTTGTCTAGAGTGTAGCATTGTATGGCAGTGAAACGTGGACGATAAGGATTTCAGACAAAAAGATTATAGAAGCTTTTGAAATGTGGTGTTACACACGAATGAAGGAAGATTATGTGGGTAGATCACGTAACTAATGAGGTAGTGCTTAACCGAATTGGGGAGAAAAGGGGTTTCTGGCATCTCCTGGCTAAGAGAAGGGATAGATTGGTAGGACACATTCTGAGACTTCAAGGAATTGTCAACTTAGCATTAAAAGGAAGTGTATGGGGGTAAAAATCGTAGAGGGAGATCGAGGGACGAATACAGTAAGCAGATTCAAAAGAATGTAGGTTGCCGAACGTATTTTCAGATGAAGAGAGTTACGCAGGACAGGGTGTTGTGGAGAGCTGCATCAAACCAGTCTGCGGAGTGAAGACCACAACAACAACAACAACAACTCGGCAATTTCATCCCAAGCTTTTCCCTTCAACCTAAAATCTATGTGGATTTCTAATGTAGTTGGTGTGGTCTTCAGTCCGGACACTAGTTTGATGCAGCTCTCCATCCTACTCTATCCTGAGCAAGCCTCTTCATCTCCTCATAAGAACAGCAACCTACATCCGTTTGAATCTGCTTACTGTATTCATCTCTTGGTCTCCCTTTGCGATTTTTACCCCACACACTTCCCTAAAACGCTAAATTGACAATTCCTTGATGTGTAAGAATATGACCTACCAATCGAGGTATGCCAGAAATTCCTTTTCTTCCAATTCTGTTCAATATCTCCTCATTAGTTATGCGATCCAACCATCTAATCTTCACCATTCTTCTGTAACACCACGTTTCTAAAGCCTTTATTCTCTTCCTGTCCGCACTGTTTATCGACAATGTTTCACTCCCAAACAAGGCAACACTCCACACAAAAGCTTTCAGAAAGGACTTCCTTATGCTTAAATTAATATTCGACGTTAACAAATTTCTCTTTTCAAAAACACTTTTCTTCCCATACCATTCTGCATTTTATATCCTCTGTACTGCGACCATCATATGTTATTTTACTTCCCAAGTAACAAAACTCATATACCACCTTTATTGATTCGTTACCTAATTTAATTCCTACCGCATCGCCTGATTTTCTAAGTCTGCATTCCATTACCCTCGTTTTGCTCTTGTTAATATTTCTTTTATTTTCCTGTAGGCGGTATCTAATTTTCCCCTATTTATATATTCTTCTACAGATTTACATTTCCCTTCTAGCCACTCCTGCTTAGCTATATTACACTTGGTCGGCCGCTGTGGCCGATCGGTCTGCGGCGCGCCAGTCACGTTCTGCATGGCCACTACGGTCGGGGGTTCGAATCCCCCCTCGGGCATGGGTATTTATGCCGTCCTTAGTATTAGCTAGTTCATAAGTAGTTTGTAAGTTTAGGAACTGATGACCCCATAGTTAAGTCCCATAAGCTCTACAAACATTTGAACTTTTTGTATTTTACTTTACACTTCATGTCAATATCATTTCTTAGTCGTTTGTACTCTATTTTGTCTGATTCATTTAATGCATTTTTATATTTTCTCCTCTCATCAGTTAAATTTAGAATTTCCTGTGATATACAAGGATTTTATGTAGGTCTTGCCTATCTACCTATTTTGTCCTCTGCTGCCTTCACTATTTCATTTCTCAATGCTACCCATTCTTCTTCTACTGTTTTATTTCTCCCGTGTCTGTCAATTGTTGCCTAAAGCTCCATCTGAAACTCTCAAGAACTTCAAATTCTTTCAATTTATCCAGGTCCCATCTCCCTATTTTCCTACCTTTTTTTTTGCGTTTTTTTCAGTTTCAGCCAACAGTTCATGACCAACAAGTTATGGTCAGAGTCTAATGTAGGCACGCAAATCACTGGATGAGTACGTACTTCTTCAATTAATTGCTCCATTTTGAACCCACGAAAGTTGCTGAAAAGCACAATCTCACATTTACAAAAAATGATCGACAATAAACACAACAGCTCAGACAACAAAGATGACGCTGTGTAGTGTTCAAATGTTTGTAGAGCTTCTGAGACTTAACTATGGGGTCATCAGTCCCTAAACTTACGAACTACTTATGAACTAGCTAATACTAAGGACGCACAAATATCCATGCCCGAGGGGGGATTCGAACCCCCGACCGTAGTGGCCGTGCAGACCGTGACTGGCGCGCCGCAGTCACCTCGGCCACCGCGGACGGCTGCTGTATAGTGCACGAGGCTTGGCTTGAACGAGGTCAAAGTTTCGCTGTACGCTTGCGCGGAATTAAAAAGCGTGTCCGACATGTTTAGAAAGATCGCCCAGGGAGCAGTGGCGTATGCTGAGTTTGTAACTTGTGCTATCACTACTATCTCACTTTCTAATATTGTATCGAGAAAGAAATGCTAATAAAAAAATCTATATCTTGCGCTGTTTCCGAGTTAGTGACCATGCCAAATAACTAAATTAGCAGTAAACGAAGAAACGGTTACCGGCAAATCAACTTTCAATAAAATAGCGTCCAAGTAATAAAATACCTCGATGCAAAAGTCTGTGTTGAGCATGAAAAATCAATAGTGCGACAAAAATTTTAAAACACATATTTCGACGTTTACTGCACTGTGTTAATACAGAAAACGCTGAATTTTAATTTTTTCAAAGCTGATTTCATGCCAAATAGGAGGAAAAAAGTTAGAACAGGTAGACGGTTTCAAGTACCTGGGATGAATTTTCTCACAGGATGGCAACATAGTGAAAGAATCGAGGTGCAGCAAAGCTAATGCCGTGAGTGCTCAGCTAAGATCTACTCTCTTCTGCAAGAGAGAAGTAAGTACCAAGACTAAGTTAGCGGTGCACCGCTCTATCTTTCGACCAAATTTGTTGTATGGAAGTTGGGTGGATACAGGTTATCTTATTCATAAGGTAGAGGTTACAGATATGAAAGTAGCAAGAATGATTGCAGGTTCCAATAGATGGGAACAATGGCAGGAGGGTGTCCATAATGAGGAAATCAAAGAAAAGCTGGGCATGAACACCATAGATGAAGCAGTTAGAGCGAACAGACTGAGATGGTGGGGTCATGTTACACGCATGGGAGAAGCAAGGTTACCTAAGAGACTCATGAGCTCGGCAGCGGAGGGTAAGAGGAGTCGAGGTAGACCAAGTAAAGTAAAAGTAAAAGGCATAACATCAGACGAGGCATCAATGTTAGCACTGAATAGGGGATCATGAAGGAATTTTATTAGAGGTACTATGCTCCAGACTGAACGCTGAAAGGCATAATCAGTCTCTAATGATGATGATGATTTCATAATGTGAGACTGAAAGAGTAACGAGTAACGATTCGTTTGTAACAAATATTGTTTTAGTAACGAATACAAACGGATCCTCTGTATAGTTTTCCCATCTTCTGATTGCGATCTGCTTTGATAGAGAAACGATGCCAAAGTTTGCATTTTTTTTATTACTGCACGTTTCTGCAGTCTAGCTGCTTTCTACAGATTCCTCATTTACATAAAATAACTACAGGCTTGTGGTCTCTTGTGGTGAGTGCTATAGTTTAAAAATGGCTTCTTTCTTCATTATTTTAAATAAACATCACTAATAAGTGGATTACACTAGGAGACATTTTCAAAACATTTGAAATTTTTTTGTGGAGTTCACCAGATATTAATGATGTTTATTTGAAATGAAGAAGAAAGAAGCCATTTTTAAACTGCAGTACCCACCGTAAGCGACCACAAGCCTGTAGTTATTTTATTCTTCTTCATCTATATCTATAAATGTGAATGTCTGTTCGGTGTACGTTTATCAAGTCTGAACCACAAGACATAAAGAGCTAAAAATTTGTACAGTTACCAATGTCTACTCGGGGAAGGCTTTAGGCACGGTTTTCTAGCGATCTGATATTCAGTAATTTGAAGAAATATAACGTGAAATGCAGAGCAATAATTACTCTTCGAAAATTATATTTACTATTTGAAAATGAAAATGGTTTTATTGGTTGCATTGTTGCTTGAGGGTTGATAATGATAAAAGGGTGGAGTATATTGGGATGGAAAATTATAGGTGTATATACAATTCTACGCGTGTGTTAATATTTCGCTCTGCAGCGAAAACTACAGAACGCAAACGAATAGTCTGTGTGTAATTGTTGTCCGAAGTCTCCTGTTGTACACCATAGCAGTTGCATGCAGATAGCTATAAGGGGGTGGAAGATATAGTGGTTGAAAGTCGTAAAATTATAAAAAAAATTCGGACTGAAGGGCAGCGATGACGTTTGCGACTCTATAGCAAGGAGGTTACATACAGCGCCCACAGACCATATCTTTGGTCTATGCATGCTACAATGTCTTCAGCTCTTTCTCTGTAAGGATAAGCATACGAATAAGGAAATATAAGAATAAATAAATAAAGCAGTAAGAAAGAAATTTCTTTTAATACATCTCTTTAAAAGAAATCGATTTGACGTTTCGCGCATTACATCAAGTGATTGATCAGTGATATTATTACAATCATTATTGTTGAATTTCGTGTTTGGATTCTTCGAAACGAGTGCATTTTACGTGTGATTTGATCTCTTAGCACACTATACTGAAAGATAGCTTATCTATTATAATCAACCAACACGCGATGGGAGCCGCGGGTTTAAGATAGTTTTAAATAAACATCAGTAATATGTGGATTACTCTACGAGACATTTTCAAGACAACATTTGAAAATGTTTTGTACAGTACTCCAGATACTGCCGGCCGCAGTGGCCGAGCGGTCTGCGGCGCGCCGGTCACAGTCTGTACGGCCGCTACGGTCGGGGGTTCGAATCCCCCCTCGGACATGGATGTTTGTGTCGTCTTTAGTATAAGGTAGTTCATAAGTAGTTTGTAAGTTTAGGGATTGATGACCCCGTAGTTAAGTCCCATAAGTTCTACAAACATTTGAACATTTTTGAACAAGCCTTTATGTAAATGAGGCATCTAAAGATGGCAGCTAGACTGCATAAACGCGCAGTTATAAAAAAAATTGCAAGAAAACGCTCTTTGGCATCATTTTCCTATTTCGTTACTCTGACAGCTGTGACGGTTGGCTGCGCCTGGTGCAGAGGTGGCCTGCTGTACGAGGCAGCAGGCTGTGGGAGCCACCCTCTACTCCCCAGATCGCGGCTAAATGCGGATGTAATTTTCTACTTTGTTGCGCCCGCCCTGGCCATTGCGGCGTTAACCACTGACGCGCACGCCGACACGCTATTATGCATTCGGCGATACTGATCCTATCAGTTACTGCCTGATCCATTCCCCCCTTCTTCCCCGAGGGTTCAGTCAGTGCTTGCAGGTGTGTTCGCGGCTAACAAGGGGAAGGCTTCAGACGCGGCCAACCGATGCGGCTCATACTTGACAGGTCGCTTGTGCGACACCTAAAACAAAGGACCCTAACTAGGAGACCACATGGGTAGCGGAATTTACAATTTTTTGATGTTTATGGTACGTTAAGTTCAGAACTCAAACAACGATCAGCCAAAGATATTCGACGCAACTTTCAAAAATTCTCAAGAAAGTCGACTTTGAATTTTGCAAGTACACGTAAGTACCAATAAATAACATATTAGCAGCATCTCTCGGTTTAGCACCTTCGAATACTGACACAATTTCAGTCACGATTGGTAATTTTTACGAATAAATCAGGTATTTGTATTTATTAGTGATTTTCTATATTATATAAAAGGTTCTTAATAACGATGGTTTCAATAAAAAAACGCAACAAGTTCCATTTTTTACATTATTGGATTCACTATTACCTGACGACGGTTGTCTCTAATTGATTAGTTTGTGAAAAGCTACGACGCTGTTATTGCAAAGTCATCTCCACAACTACTAATGGCTTTTCGAGCAGATAACCGACTCAACCATCTTTTAGGTGACGAAACCTACATACACATAAAAACTGACACACCACGTGGAATTAGAGATTCGGAAATGTTTTATGCAACTGAATTCTAAAATAGCAAAGAAAAAGAAAAAAAGTCACAGCGGGATTCGAACTACCGATTCTACAGTTGTGAGGCCAGAACGCTACCCCCAACCCCCTCCCAACCCCAATTTCAGCTGGCAAAGTTTGCGTTGAACAGATTCCAACTGACGAAATGGCCGACATTATTCTTGCAGCAGTATAACCTGATATTTGTAACACTTGTCCAACGTAATTGATTTAGGAGACAATATCTTGGTATTTTATCCATATGCCTCATACTATGTTGTCTGGCTTTTGCTCTCACACTGGCAAGTACGTATTTGTAGTTCACAGCTATAGTGTGTTTTATGTGGAATCGATAATCAGTACCCAGCATTTTCATACTATGAACAACTTTTGGCTCACTTTAGGTTACGGTAGTAAGACTAAAAGTGGGTCTTTGCGATCGTCTTTTGAAAGCTCGGAATTGAAATAAAAATAACGGCTTAACTATTCATCTGACACGAAAATTGAAAAACCGATTTTGTAGAGGAGAAATTCTCTACAACTTTGCTCTATTCTGTTTTTTTTTTTTTTTTTTTTTTTTTTTTTTTTTTTTTTTTTTTTCCATATCTCGTAGCGTTTCAAAGATATTTGCAAAAATAACGGCGATTTTGGGATGTCTGTCTGTCTGTCTGTGTCTGTCTGTCCGTAACGTGTTCCCTGTTTTTAAGACGAACCGATCAGCACCAAATTTTACAGACATGATTGTAGGCCGCCAGAGACCAGAACCTCCCTTTTTAAAATTTTCCGGACAAAAATACGGTAGTGAAACCAGAAAAAGCCGTTTGTAATGTAATTGTAATTGCAAACGAACCGTTCATCTGATACGAAAATTGAACAATTTAATTGGTAGAGGAGAAAATTCTCTATAACTTAGCTCCCTTATGTTCTTTTCATATCCCGTATCGTTTGAGGCATATTTGCAAAAATAACGGAGATTTGACACCCTCCATTGAATTAAAGAAAACCAACAGTTCGGAAATGTCACGTGACATTCCCCGCGTATTTGATGATTTTCTTATTGTAACTTACACGTTGTCGTTTCAAAGCAACGGCATACTGAGGAATTAACAAAAACACATCGTTCTTAGTGCGATAAATGATAATCTAATGTCTACAAATGCCATATTAACATCAGTTAACAACGGCCATTAATAGTACGAGATTAAAGAACGCTTGTTTTGATTTATAGCCGTGTTGTTGTTGTGGTCTTCAGTCCAGAGACTGGTTTGATGCAGCTCTCCACCCTACTCTATCCTGAGCAAGCCTTTTCATCTCCTCATAAGAACGACAACCCACATCCACTTGAATCTGCTTATTATACGCGTCTCTTGGTCTCCCTCTGCGATTTTTACCCCACACACTTCCCTCCAATGCTAAATTCACAATTCCTTGATGTCTAAGAATGTGTCCTACCAATCTATCCCTTCTTTTAGTCAAGGTATGCCAGAAATTTCTTTTCTCCCCAATTCGGTTCAGTACCTCCTCATTAGTTACGTGATCCACCCACCTAATCTTCAGCATTCTTCTGTAGCACCACATTTCAAAAGCCTCTATCCTCTTTCTGTCCACACTGCTTATCGTCCATGTTTCACTCCCATACAAGGCAACGCTCCATACAAATGCCTTCAGAAAGGACTTCCTTAGGCTTAAATCAATATTAGATGTTAACAAATTTCTCTTTTTCAAAAACGCCTTTCTACCCATTGCCATTCTGCATTTTATATCCTCTGTACTGCGACCATCATTTGTTATTTTACTGCCCAAGTAACAAAACTCATCTACCTCCTTTATTGTTTCGTTACCTAATCTAATTCCTTCAGCATCACCTGATTTTCTTACACTGCACTCCATTACCCTAGTTTTACTCTTGTTAATGTTCATCTTATATGCACCTTTCAGCACACTGTCCATTCCGTTCAATTGCTCTTGCAGGTCATTTGCTGTATCTGACAGAATTACTATGTCGTCGGCAAAACGCAATGTTTTCAATTCTTCACCCTGAACTTTAATTCCTTCTCCAAATTTCTCCTTGCTTTCCTTTATAGCTTGCTCAATGTACAAATTGAACAACATTGGGGAAAGGCTACAACCCTGTCTTACTCCCTTTCCAACCACTGCATCCCTTTCATGCCCTTCAACTCTGACAACCGCTGTCTGGTTTTTGTACAAGTTGTAAATAACCTTACGCTCCCTATATTTTACTCCTGCTTGCTTCAGAACTTGAAATAGTTTGTTCCAATCAACATTGTCAAAAGCCTTCTCCAAATCTACAAAAGCTAGAAATGTTGGTTTGCCTTTTCTTAATCTATCTTCTAGGATAAGCCGTAAAGTGAGTATTGCCTCCCGTGTTCCTACATTTCTCCTGAACCCAAACTGATCTTCCCCGAGGTCGGCTTCTACCAGCTTTTCCATCCTTCTGTATATAATTCGTGTTAATATTTTGCAACCATGACTTATTAAACTGATGGTTCTGTAGTTTTCACACCTGTCTGCACCCGCTTTCTTTGGAATGGGGATTATTACATTTCTCTTAAAGTCTGAGGGTACTTCACCTGTCTCATACATCTTACACACAATGTGAAACAATTTTGTCATGGCTGGTTCTCCCAGAGACTTCAGTAGCTCTGACGGGATATCATCTACTCCAGGGGCCTTGTTTCGACTTAGATCTTTCAGTGCTCTGTCAAATTCATCTCTCAGTATAATATCTCATATTTCATCATCATCTACATCCTCTTCCATTCCTACAATAGTGTCTCGAAGTTCATTTCCTTTGTAGAGCCCCTCTATATACTCTTTCCACCTTTCAGCTTTCCCTTCTTTGCTGAGAACCGGCTTTCCATCAGTGTCCCTGACATTCATAGAGCTGCCCTTCCTATCGCCAAATGTTTCTTTTATTTTCCGGTAGGCTGTATCTATTTTTCCCCTTCTTATACATTCTTCTACATCCTTGCATTTGCCTTCTAGCCATTCCTGCTTAGCCATTTTGCACTTCCTGTCAATCTCATTTCTTAGTCGTCTGTACTCCATTTTGCCTGTTTCATTTACTGCATTTTTATATTTTCTCCTTTCATCGATTAAATTTAGTATCTCCTGTGATATCCAAGGATTTTTTGTAGGTCTTGCCTTCCTACCTTTTTTGTCCTCTGCTGCCTTCACTATTTCATCTCTCAATTTTACCCATTCCTCCTCAACTGTTTTATTTTCCCCTGTTTCTGTCAATTGTTGCCTGAAGCTCCCTCTGAAATTCTTAAGAACTTCAGGTTCCTTCAATTTATCCAGGTCCCATCTCCTTATTTTCCTACCTTTCTGTAGTTTCTTCAGTTTCAGCCTACAGTTCATAACCAACAAGTTATGGTCAGAGTCTATGTCTGCCCCTGGGTATGTCCTACACTTCAAAACCTGGTTCCGAAATCTATGTCTTACCATTATAAAATCTATCTGGTATCTCCCGGTGTCTCCTGGTCTCTTCCACGTATACAACCTTCTTTTGTGATTCTTAAACCAGGTGTTTGTTATAACTAAATTATGTTCCGTGCAAAATTCTACCAGGCGGCTTCCTCTTTCATTCCTTTTGCCCAGACCATATTCCCCCACTATCTTCCCTTCCCTTCCTTGTCCTACTACCGAATTCCAGTCTCCCATAACAATTAAGTTTTCCTCTCCCTTAATTGTCTGAATAATTTCCTTTAGCTCCTCATATATTTCTTCGATTTCCTCATCATCGGCAGAGGTAGTTGGCATATAAACCTGTACTACTGTTGTCGGTGTTGGCTTCGTATCTATCTTGACAATGATAATGCGATCGCTGTGCTGGTCATAGTAGTTTACCCGCATTCCTATTTTCTTATTCATTATCAATCCTACTCCTGTGATACCCCCAACTGATTTTGTATTTATAATCCTGTAGTCACCTGACCAGAAATCCTGTTCATCCTGCCACCGAACTTCACTAATCCCCACTATATCTAACTTCAACCTATCCATTTCCCTTTTTAAATTTTCTAATTTTCCTACTCGATTAAGGGATCTAACATTCCACGCTCCGACCCGTAGAATGCCAGTATTGTCTTTCCTGATGATCACATCCTCTTGAGTAGTCCCCGCCCGGAGATCCGAATGGGGGACTATTTTACCTCCGGAATATTTTACCCGAGAGGATGCCATCATCATATGTTCATACAGTAGAGCTGCATGTCCTCGGGAAAAATAACGGCTGTAGTTTCCCCTTGCTTTCAGTCGTTCGCAGTAGCTGTGTGGCAAAGCCGCATTAGCTGATGTTACAAGGCCAGCTCAGTCAATCATTCAGACTGTTGCCCCTGTAACTACTGAAAAGGCTGCTGCCCCTCTTCAGGAACCACACGTTTGTCTGGCCTCTCCACAGATACCCCTCCGCTGTGGTTGCACCTACGGTACGGCTATCTGTATCGTTGAGGCACGCAAGCCACCCCACCTCGGCAATGTCTGTGGTTCATGGGAGTAGCTTTATATATATATATATATATATATATATATATATATATATATATATATATATATATATATATATACCAATTTCTTCTGATATAGCACACAAAATTTTAACTGCCATATACTGGTACGTATGGAGAGGCAACTTTTTCAAAGTCACCCTCCAAACAATGACTTTGCCTCGCACTGATGGTGGCTTGGGAGTCAAGGATGTTCAATCACAGTGCACTGCATTGTTTATTAAGCAAACAACAAAAATGTTACAGAGCGCCCAACTAGTATTAGCAAATACCTTTTTACTACCTTGGCCACGAAAGATCAGAGGGCGCCAGTAAATATGGGACACACTAATGCTCAACTAGCCTATGTCTGTAAATACTATACAGAATTAAGTTATTTACAAGAAGCTGCTCACAGATATACCACTTCGAAGCTGTACATTTCACTGATTAGGGGACATCCACGAAACCCTATAGAGCTAAAATATTCAAACAAAAAGTGGAAAAATATCTGGAAAAACATAAATAATAAGATCGTTACGACTGACGAGCAATCTGTGCGGTATGACATTGTTAATGAAAAAGTGCCAACAGGAGAAAAACTGTATAAAATTAAAATGAAGCCTGACCCATATTGTGACCACTGCCAATTGGTTGACACAATAGCACATACCGTTGTTTGCAGAGACCGAAACACCATCTGGAAGTGGACCCGAGAAAAGCTAGCAATTAACAGGACGTCGGAAAATGCATTAAAGGTAGAGGACATACTATATCCAGACTGTAATCTATACCCTAGTATGAAACACAACAGCTATCTTTGGTTACTTGGAAATTTATAAACTACATCATTAAAAACAAAAATACAACATTAGAAGAATTTGTGATGTATATTAAAGAAGAACACAACAAATTACAGAAGCAACCAAATTTAAACAACAATTTCAAAATTTCCTCTATCATACCCTTAAATAAGAATGTAAAAAAGTTAAATGTGAGGAAGTATCACAAGATGTGCAACAATGATTTTCTGAAGCTGCAATAAACCAACAGAAGATGAACAACATAATGAGAATATAAAATAGATTTCAGAAGTAATAGTAGATAATTTGTTTTTACATATTATGTATAAATTCTTTGAATAATAATGATAAAGGGTTAATAATAAATAAGAAGGTTGCGTAGTGGGCAAGGTGCTGGACGCTGACGCGAAAGGTCGGTGGTTCGAAACCCGCCACTACTTGATTTTTTTCCTAAAAGGGTTTCAGGCACTCTTATTAATTAATCAAATAATTATTATTTAGATTATTATTTTGGTCCAAAATGTTTGCAAAAACTTATAAAACTACAATTCTAAAGTGGGCCGTAAAACACGTCAGTGCGATTTTTTGAGTTATTGTGCGTTCTGCACTGGCAGTCCTCAACTAATATTCATTATTGTAGATTTGTTATCCACCAGAAAGCTAGTTCGTACTTACTGATAATGTCTAAAGCTTCTCCTATATTATTATCGTTCGTGATAATGAGACCAAAATCATCTGCGTAGCTCTGACAATTTTTGACCATTCATGCGCAGCCCTTGTATATGTTTCTACATCTACATAGATACTCTGCAAATCACATTTAAGCGCCACATTTAACCACTTTCATAACCTTTCTCTGCCGCTGCATTCTCTAATAGCACGCGGGAAGAAAGAACACGTAAATCGTTCCGTTTTCGATTTGATTTCTCTTAT
This sequence comes from Locusta migratoria, assembly GCA_026315105.1. Lineage (NCBI taxonomy): Eukaryota > Metazoa > Arthropoda > Insecta > Orthoptera > Acrididae > Locusta > Locusta migratoria. The sequence continues at coordinate 249,687,728 of CM048750.1, read as the reverse complement.
TTTATTGGGATGGTCAAGTCTCCCTATGTAGGTGAGTGCTAGCAAAATATTTTCACATTCAGAAGTAAAATTTGGTGATTGAAATTTCGTAAATAGATCTACCCGCAACGAATAACGTCTTTCTTTCAATAATTTCCACTTCAAATCCGGCAACATTTCCGTGACGCTTTCCCCCCTGTAACGTGCTAAAACAAAACGAGCTGCCCTTCTCTGAACCTTCTAAATGCCTTCCGTCAGTACCACCTGGTGAGGCTCTCACACTGGGCAACAGTACTCCAGGAGAGGACGCACAAGTGTGATGCAGGTAGTCTCTTTGGTGTAGCTGTTGCATCTTCGAAGCGTTCTGCCAATAAAACGTAACCTTTGGTTCGCCTTTCCCACAATATTTTCTATGTGTTCTCTCCAGTCTAAGTTGTTCGTAACTGTAACTCCTAGATATTTGGAAGAATTTACGACCTTCAGGTTTGTATTATCGTGTAATTGAAGTTCAGTGGATTTCTTTTTGTGGTCATGTGTATTACTTCACACTTTTCTTTATTTAGTGTTAATTGCCAATTTTCGCACCATTTAGAAATTTTTTCTAAATCGCTTTGCAGTTGCTTTTGATCCTCTGTTGACTTCACTAACCGATAGACGACAGCATCATACGCGAACAGTCTAACGGAGCTATTCAGTTTGTCTCCTAAATCGTTTAGAAACACAAGGAAGAGTAGGTGACCTATAACGCTTCCCTAAGGAACGCCAGATATCTCTTCTACTGGATGACTTTCCATCAGTTACAACGTACTGTGTCCTTTCTGAGCCGGCCGCGGTGGCCGAGGGGACTGAGCGCTCCAGTCACGGTCTGCACGGCCACTACGGCCGGGGGTTCGAATCCCCCCTTGGGCATGGATATTTGTGCCGTCCTTAATATTAGCTAGTTCATAAGTAGTTTGTAAGTTTAGGGACTGATGACCCCGTTGTTAAGTCCCATAAGCTATACAAACATTTGTCCTTTCTGACAGGAAATCACGAATCCAATCGCACAACAGTGGCGATATTCCATAAGCATGCAATATGATTAGAAGACGCTTGTGAGGTACAGTGTCAAAAGCCTTCCGGAAATATAGGAATACGGAATCTGCCATCTCTTATCGATAGTACTCATCCCATCATTTGATTAAAGAGCCAGCTGTTCTCAATTGTGCACAAAATTTACTATATGACATTTGAAACGAACATCAACCACGAACTAACCTTTCGTCACTAATAAACTCAATTATCCGTTTCCTCCTACTACGTAAAAGTGTCCTTATAACCTCACTGCTGCGGTGGAATGGCCGAAATCTCTAAGGCGCCTTGCTGCGGAACGCGCAGTTGGTCCCCGTCGGAGATTCGAGTCCTCCAGTGGCATGAATCAGTGTGTTGTCCATAGGTGAGGTTAAATATTTTGTAAACCCCGAGACTGATATGTAGAGTAGTTACGTCCCATATATTAACAAACATTTGAACATTAACTACACAGCAGAAAGCTCCACTGTTTTGGTGTTCACGTCCAAACGAAAACGTCCACTCGAGGCAGGCGAGACACTGTACACGTATCTTCGCAAAAGTTGTTTTATTGGAAAGTCTACCAGTTCACTTTTTATTCGTGCGTTCGTCTGGCAAGTATCCGGCCATGCGATTCCCCCTGTTTTTGAATACGTCGGTGCACTCCATTACGCCACCCGTAATACGCTGAAGAGCGAAGGCGCAGAAGCAGTAGCGGGGAGCGAGGTGCGTTCGAAACTACTCTCTCTCTCTCTCTCTCTCTCTCTCACACACACACACACACAGGAGGGTGAGAGAGGGAGAGAGAGAGAGAGAGAGGGGGGGGGGGGGAAGCAGGGATGTATTAGCGTGGCTGGGGCACGGCGCGGCGCGCGTACAGGCGGCCCATTCAACCTGCGAAGCGGCGCGTTGCCATGGCAACCTAGCGTACGCCGCCGGTGTCCCGCGCTCGCTCGCAGGATCGCATCGATCCGAACCACCGGCAGGCGGCAGCGCGATGCGCTCACCGCTCAACGGGCCCGCGCTAGACGCAAAAAAATTCAAATGTTTGTTAAGCTTATGGGACTTAACTACGGGGTCATCAGTCCCTAAACTTACAAACTACTTATGAACTACTTACAAACTAGGACGGCACAAATATCCATGCCCGAGGGGGGATTCGAACCCCCGACCGTAGTGGCCGTGCTGACCGTGACTGGAGCGCCTCAGTCACCTCGGCCACCGCGGCCGGCGCGCGCTAGACGCCACACGCTGCCTAGCACACGCGCGCTACACCTGAACCCTCGCTAAAAATACCCGAGCGTCCTTCTCACAGCGTTCTGTTGGGGCTCTCACACGTTCATTATTTAAGTAGCCTAATATCAAACCTAGACATCTGACCTAATGGTCGAAATTTAGTTAGCAGTCGAGCCTAAGGGAAGTTTTTCCAGTCTTTTCATTGGTGAAGTCCGTTTTTTCCAAAAAAAATTGACGTAAATGTGATATATTGCACGTTAAATTTGCCACATACATAAGAGCTTGACATCAAATTCGGACACTTGTTCAGTAAAGCAGTGTGCACGAATGGGAACACAGTATGTGATCACATGACCTCTAAAATCAGACATAGCGACAGCATGTGCCAGGTACAGTACCAACACGTATTAGCCCGTACTTAAGTGTTTCAGTAATTTTTTCATAGTATTATTACTAATGACCATCTTAAAGCGAGTGTAATGGAACATAATATATCACCAGCGTCCAATGGAAAAGCTAGGAAGCGGTTGAGACAGCTTGAACAGTGGGAAATAAACACTGAAAAGCAACAAAGGTAAGACTAGCTTGTAAACTACACTGTTCTATTGTATGGTGTGTTGTACGAAATTATCATTTGTTGGAAAGAAGTTCGATGTCAGAAATAATGTAAGGATGTTTAAGGAAAAATCTGGCGGCAGTTTTAACAGACCTTATGCTAATAATTTTAGAGATTCAGTGCCGTAACATTTCATTCCAATATGTAATAGAGTTCAGAATTCAATATTTTCCACTTTACATCGATATTCCTATAATTTCCCAGACTATACTATTCTCGTCTGCAGTAAGCGAATCCTTGTGTATCAAAAACGGACATCTGAAAGCGTGTTCACATCAAAAGCGGACGCCTACACGTTTTGGCTTCAAAGACGGACATCTGTATTTTCAAACAAAATTTGAAGGTGCTTGAGTAATCAAATTGATATTAGCCACTTCGAGGTATAAATCCTCGAGTATTAAAGTTGATAATGTTCAAATCAGCTTATAAATATATTAGCTCTACGTTTTGCAATAAAAAAATGACGTTATCTCAGTTTCTGGCAAACGACAGATGTCTGTCTTTGATAATAGGCTACTCATTTATAATAGTGAGTCACACAACGTGCGAGTGTGCGTGGTCAAGAACTATACAATATTCATTGCATACAATGTTTATTCCCGGGAAGTGTCGGTTAGAACTTTCAGTAGAGAACACGTAGGCGCTCTGTGACGTGGAACAGATTCAGAAAGTATGGTTCTTGTGAAACATAGCTCTTTACTCACACGATGTGATGAGTGCTATCAACGAGGGATGTCAAATAAGATTCCGTATTTTTAGCTTTCCAGAAGGCTTTTGACACTGTACCTCACAAGCGTCTTCTAATCAAATTGCTTATAGAATACTGCCACAGTTGTGCGCTTGAATTCGTGATTTCTTTTCAGAAAGGACGTTGTGATTGACGGAAAGTCATCGAGTAGGACCGAAGTGATATCTGGCGTCCCGCAAGAAACTTATTAAGTCCCCTCTTGAAACTTCCTGGCAGATTAAAATTGTGTGGCGGAACCGGAACTCGAACCTGGGACCTTTGCCTTTCACGGGCAAGCGCTCTACCGACTGAGCTATCCCGACACGACTCACGATGCCGTCTCACAACTACTTGTTTCGCAGGAGAGCTTCTGTGAAGTTTGGAAAGTAGGAGGCGAGGTACTGGCGGAAGTAAAGTTGTGAGACGGCATCGTGAGTCGTGTCGAGATAGCTCAGTCGGTAGAGCGCTTGCCCGCGAAAGGCAAGGGTCCCAGATTCGAGTCCCGGCGCACACTCCGCTACAGAGTGAAAGTTTCATTCAAGTCCCCTACTGTTTCTTATTTTTATGAACGATTTAGGAGACAATCTGAGTAACTCTCTTAGACTATTCGCGGATGATGCTGTCATTTATCGGGAAGTAAAATCACCAGAAGATCAAAAGCAGCTGCAAAATGATTTAGATACGATATAAAAATTGTCAATTGACCCTAAACAATGAAAAGTGTGAAGTCGTCCATATGAGCACAAAATCAGTCAAATCTACAAGCCGTAAATTCAACTAAATACCCAGGAGCAACAATTACGAACAACTTAAATTGGAAAGAACACACATAAAATATCGTTGAGAAGGCGGACCAAAAGCAGAACATTTAGAAGATGCAATATTTCAACTAAAGAAACTGCCTACACTATACTTGGGGTTCCTATTTTGGAGTACTGCTGCGCGTTGTGAGATCCACACCAAATAGGACTGACGGACGATTTAGAGAAAGTTCAGATAAGGGCAGTTAGTTTCGTATCATCGCGATTCAGGGGAGAGGATGTCACGGAAATGATGTACGAGTTGCGACGAGAGCTATTTCCGGAATTTCTTTCACCTACTTCTCTTCCGAATGCGAACATATTTTGTTACCACCCACCTACGTAGGGAGACATGATCATCATCATAAAATAAGATAAATAAGAACGAAAACAGAAAGTTTTAGTTGTCACTTTTCTCCGAGAGCTAATAGAGAATGGAATTGCAAAGAAATATAGTAAAAGCGGTTCGAGTAACATTCTGTCATTGAATTTACTGTGACTTGCGGAGTATTTATGTAGGTAGACATGTAGGTGGGTTTAGTCGTATCCATGGCGATTGAATTGCCTGCCTTGCAAAATACAAGCTAGCATAAATGATGGAGGACGAGCGAAATAAAGCTATAAAGCTTCCAGTATACATTTCTATGACTCGTTCTCTACATCATAGATATTTTAACCACTACATGTAGTTACAAAATAAACAAGTGAACTGTGAAATTCATCGTGTACATGGGGTGCTTTGTATGTAAACAACAGCTCACTATTCTGTAAATAACAATATTTTACACGTTTTTAGTTATAGATGATGATACCTAATGGGAACTAATACCATAATAATTATCGAATGGAGTGTTTTACTTATACCTCAATGATCTTCACAAAAATAAACGGAATGACCACTATATCATTTAGATCTTTGAGAACGAGTTCATTTCACGCGTTACTGATTGTTTGTAACATGCATATATAGGAGTTTGTATATATTGGAGTTTGTTAGATTATTTGTACAGTGCCGTAATTCGCAATACGCAATATTTGCAGAGGATTTTCAGGAATGTGTCAAAACAATATATCACTGACATTAAAGTTAAAGGTGAAGAATTGAATTAAAATTTGTGGTGCGGCCGGGAATCGAACCCGGATCTCCATGCTCACTGTTAGTGAATTTTAAGGCAACAAACACAGCATCATTTCAGTTGACTCAAAAGGGAGTTTTTAGGGGGCCTTCAAGTTATTTGAATGCCATTCTCCCCTCTTTTTCCCCCAAAACACTGTAATTCACGAGGAAAAAATCATGTTATGAGCATAAGACGACACAATTAAGTATTGACTCGAACGCAACACAATGTAGCTGGTTCGCGTCCCTCCCTTAGTATGAAGATCTAACATTGGACACGATTGTGGTTCTCGAGTTCGGCTGGAGCTGGAGGGCAGTTTGCAACGATAGTCACTAGGTACGGTAAAATTACTTCAGCTTATTCTCACACAATGGTTAATTTCTGTCACAATGTAATATCTGGTCATCTCCCTACTCGATTGCCTTACACTTAATAGATGGTCTATTGTGAACGCACAAAAAAAGAAAAAAAAATAGGGGGGGGGGGGTGGGGAAAGACCCTGAAAATTGTCCACTCAGACGGATGTTTAATACACGATCAGTTTCTGAGTCAGGCGTCGTACTGCTTATTTATACTCTTTCGGCACTGATTCTGCTTTTTTCTTTCCACAGTTGGCGAAGATTCCGCAGGACTGCATCTGATGCTAGATTAGGTTGCTCTCTTTTTTCTGGGTGGGGGGGGGGGGGAGGAAATTCCTCGCTCAGAACGTAACTACGGGATTATGTGATGCAAATGAGGAGCAACAGAATGCTGCGTAACGACCATTATCAGATGCAAATCTGCCGCAACATTACTTTCACTGCACGGTTTACGTGCCGCGAGCCGGCTTCTCCATATTAATGACGCCCTAAGTATTGATCATCACTAATACAGCACGCGGAAAGCGATCGGTAAACATGATTTATTGAAACGTGCTGCCAGCTCCAAAAAAAAAAAAAAAAAACGGCGACAAACTGACCGACGCTTCAAAACTCGCAGCGCTAACAAATTCCCAGCAGTATTTTTTTAAAGTTAGAAGAGCATCGTGGTGGTTGCAGAGTAAAGTTGACCTTGAGGTACCATAGCGAATGAAATCTCTGAAGAGGATACTAAATATTTGTATTTATTTTAGACCAGGGCTCGAAATTTCAGTTCTGAAGCCAACAACTTTGGTCGCCACAACCCCTCTATCTGAATATGAAATAATTCCCCTTCCTACCCCCTGTTACAGTTCGAACAATATCTTTACACGTAATACCATAGCAAGTTGAGCGCTCTAGCACTGCAGTTCTGCGTAGCGTTGTCTTTTTACTAGACTTGCGCATAATAGTTCGCGATCGAGAGCGCTCACTTTAGTTCGCGGTTCTGCCGCGAACTAGTTCGTTCTTTTAGTTCGCCTGCCGCGGTGGCCGAGGGGACTGAGGTGCTTCAGTCACGGTCTGCACGGCCACTACGGTCGGGGGTTCGAATCCCCCCTCGGGCATGGATATATGTGCCGTCCTTAGTTGTAGCTAGTTCATAAGTAGTTTGTAAGTTTAGGGACTGATGACCCCGTAGTTAAGTCCCATAGACTCTACAAACATTTGAACATTTCTTTTAGTTCGTCAGCTCCCAATGATAGCTGAGCAGCGTGGTCTGCGCATGCAGGTAGAGGGAGAACTCCCCCCCCCCCCCCCTAGCTGCTTCATGCGCTTGCTGCTTGAGCGGCTAACGATATCACGCAAACCAAAAGAAACGATTTGTGGATTTTTTTCGCGTTTAAGTTTAAAGTTATCTCTATATCTTGGCATTATGTAATTTATTAGTCAGATATTGCAGAGTGCAGAATACTTCATAGCAGAAATTTTGTAGCACTGAACTATGTAATCTAGCAGGCAGACGCTCACCTCGAAATGGTGATCAGCAGAAGGCAAACACGTGATTTTTAAGTCTGCTGCGCGCACTCTCGCTTTTGCCCGTCGGTCTTCGGAAAAGAATCCAACGAACTAAGAAGCGAGATAAGTCCGGCATAATAGTTCGCGACCGATTGCACATATTTTAGTTCACGACTGGTAACGTATATTTTAGTTCGCGACCGATCGCGCATATTTTAAATCGCGACCGATCGCACATATTTTAGTTCGCGACCGATCGGGCATATTTCAGTTCGCGACCGGTAGCTCTCCTTTTAGTTCGCAGCTCGGCCGCGAAGTAGGTCGCTTTTTTAGTTCGTCCGCTCTTTTTGACTTTTGCTACCTCTACTAAAAGAGCTCTTTCTTTTGTTATGACAGCTTTTTTATATAATGATCAGTGTTGCCCAAGCATGTGCTATTACCCGTATTTTTGGGCAATTAGACATCAAATACTTAAGCAAATAAACAAGTTATTTAGTTTACACTATGGAAAGAGGTTTATATTTAGACACTGCTGAGTACATTAGAAAAGAAACTTTGTGGCAGTGAACTATGAAACTACAGCTGAGCTGCATCTCAGCTCGAACTGACGGTAAGTGGCAGAAGGGAATCACGCGATTCTGCGCGCTCTCGCGTCCTCTCGCTGTTCACCGTCAGTCTTCGGAAAAGGAGCGAACGAACTAAGAGGCGAGCAATCTGCGAACTAGTTCGCGTAGTACGCCTGCGGGAGCGCTTTCCCAAACAGTTCGTTCGCGAACTACACAAGACTACTTTCTACTGAGATTTACCACTTATCAGAGGCACATTTGCGTCAAACTCAGACAGAGGAGATCCATTCACACACATATTATGAACAAACCCTCAAATGTGTTTGTGTTCAGCCAAATTCTTTACTCTGACTTTGGTATTTAGTATTCGGTGCTTTTTCTGCTTATACTACATTTTTCGCGCCATTTCAGGTTGAATTGTTTTGTATGAATCAGCTGACGATGTGTGAAGGTGTTTTATAGGATTAAATAATTTAATATGAAACATAAATACGAACGGGGGAACTGCAACAGTTTTCTAGACTTTTAAGAACAGGACACAAATAACATCACTTTAACTCACAGACAGTTCTGCGCATTCGTAAATCTGTCAGCTTGGAAGCGACAGAAAAAAATGCCGTGTAGACTCTGCTAATCAGTTGCTGTTCATTGTTTATGCAGGAAACTGACACAGCGCAGGTAGGCAGAAGCAGAAGAAGGCGCACTTATACACAGTTTCAGCTCTACACATGCGCGTGAACCCGCTTACAGCTGCTTCTAAATCTACATCTACATATATTGCAAATCACATTTAAATGCCTGGCAGAGGGTTCATTAACCACTTTCATAACCTTTCTCTGCCGTTCCATTCTCTAATATCACGCGGGAAGAAAGAACACCTAAATCGTTCCGTTTTCGATCTGATTTCTCTTATTTTATTGGGATGGTCATTTCTCCCTAAGTAGGTGGGTGCTAGCAAAATATTTTCACATTCAGAAGTAAAAGTCGGTGATTGAAACTTCGCAAACAGATCACGCCGCAACGAATAACGTCTTTCTTTTAATGATTTCCACACCAATTCGTGCAACATGTCCGAAAAGAACAGAGACCAAGTAAATAATTATGATTTAAATTTTAAAATTAGGAGTTTACGATTGGAGTAGTTCTAATTCCGATTTTCAGGAATCAATAAAAAATCGGTGTCATTTGTGTTCCGTCGGTGAAACTCGGTTCGTTTCGAGTTCGTTCGTGTGATGTCATCCACAAAAGTAAACTGGTTGTGAACAACACCTATAGCATTTCCTTGTGGAAATCACAGGTATTGAGAGTAATTTCTACAAACTCGAGAATTGCGTAATACAGCATACGGAATGTTTTGTGTCCCAGCCTCGTCGCCGCTTTTGTGTCTCGTTTCCGGCGTAGGTGTCGGTGGCCGAGTAGAAAGAGTCCGACACAGGAATAAGGATGCACGCTTGTGCAGGTACGGAGGTGAGCAGCCAGTGGGACAGCAGAAACTAGAAACACTAGAGTAAATTAGAACGAGATATATATTGGACAGAATTTATACAATACTTAACTTTTACATAGCTCAGTACTGCAGAATGCTGATACATAGTTGAGCTAGAGGCCTGCCTAGTGCCTGTCCGATAGCCAAGTCTTCACTGGTGCCTATCTGATTCCGAAGTGTTAACTGGTTCCTATCTCAGTCCCAAGTGAACGATGTCGTTCAGTGGTGGCCACGAGCGGAGTTGTCACAGAGGGCGCTCGTGGCTGACGTCGTAAGAACGCCGCGCCGTGCGTGCATGGCGGCGCGCGGCGAAAGTAGGTGGCGCGCACTTTGGACTTGTGCGACACCACAGAATGAATCCCACAAAATAAGTTATGTAGCTGATCAGCTACACTATGCGTTTTAAGGACTAGGCATTTCTGGTTGGGTGGCGCAGGACTTTGACGCAAGTGCCTTATAGCAGCAGGTCCTGGGTTCGAGCGCGGCCCCAGCATAAATTTTCAAATGTTCATGTTGCAAGATTACAACACATCCAGCTGAGACTTTAAGAGAATAAATAAAATATTGAAATAAATATAAAAAACTTAAAATCAGAAGTAGTTTTCTGTTATTAACAACAGATATATCTACAAACATTCTGATAAACTAATTCACTGTAACGTGCAATAACTATAATTACTCTTTCACTGGATTAGCCGCGATGGCGTGGCCGAGCTCATTAAAGGCGCCTTGCTACGGAGCGCGCGGTTGCTCGCTGTCGGAGGTTCGAGTCCTCCATCGGACATGGATGTTGTCAGTAGTGTCAGTTCAGGTAGTTGGTAAGTGTAAGGACCGATGACCATAGCAGTTTGCAGCAATAGGTTTACAAATATTTAAACATTTTTGAACAGGCACCAGGGACGTTGCTTTGGAAAACAGATGAGGGTTGGAACTTAGAAGTGGCAACTATTTATTCATAAAAAAACACGTTACATGTTTGCACCTGTTACTGTTCTTCAAACTAGTCAGCAGCGTTTTGTAGAACCCGTTGCCAGCGATGTGGAAGGCGTAGTATACCGTTAACACAGCCTGTTCTGTTGATGTGCGAATAGAGCGGTCTACTGCCTGTGGAATTTCCGGAACAGTTCTGAAGGAATGCCACGAAGTAGTTCCTTCATCTTCGGAATAAAATCGAAGTCACAAGGACTTACGTTCGGAGCGTATGATGGATGGTACAGTACTTCCCAGTTCCATTGACCGAACAGAGCAGTGACTGGTGGCCGAGGAGACTAAGGCGCTCCAGTCACGGTCTGCACGGCCACTACGGTCGGGGGTTCGAATCTCCCCTCGGGCATGGATATTTGTGCCGTCCTAGTTCGTAAGTAGTTCATAAGTAGTTTGTAAGTTTAGGGACTGGTGACCCCGTAGTTAAGTCCCATAGACTTTACAAACATTTGATTTTAGAGCAGCCACAGCTTGCTGCGCTATATGCGTCCGCGCATTGTAGTGCAAAATGAAGGATGGGTTGTGCAGAAAGTGTTGCCGCTTCGCCGGCCGCAGTGGCCGAGCGGTCTGCGGCGTGCCAGTCACGGTCTGCACGACCGCTGCGGTCGGGGGATCGAATCCCCCCTCGGGCATGGATGTTTGTGCCGTCTTTAGTATAAGCTAGTTGATAAGTAGTTTGTAAGTTTAGGGGGCTGTGACCCCGTGTTAAGTCCCATAAGCTCTACAAACATTACATTACATGTTGCCACTTCTTTCGCGAAGTTGGTCGCAGGTGATGCTTCAAAACCGGACATTAATACTGGCACATTCAATCTTGATCCAACAGCGTTGTTACGTTAGACCGCTCGCTCACGAGTGACTGTGTTTCCCTCGATTGTGCGCACGCCGGTGACGTGGGACGTACGCATCCGTTTGCTCGGAGGTAAGGCAGGTATGTCAATAACGTGTGCTATCAGCGACAATAGTAGATTTATCTAAAACTGTCGTGTTTGTCCGAATATGCGCTGTGTTATAACGATGCATGTTTCAAGATAAAAGTAGGGTCTGGTACAGAAAACTTCCGTTATTGAATCGCGCACTTCCTGCAAATGAAAACAACACGCTTACGTGAGAATAGAAGAGGAATACAGAGCCAAACCCGAAGTTAACTGACAACAAGCGACCAACATTGAGACCGATTGTCGACAGGCAAAACCGACGACCAAAATTCATCCTCACTTGAGTAATATCGATTCGACAAAAAAAGTTGTTATAAACCCTAAAAAATGGAAGGCAACGCAAGTGATGCCACGGTCATAAATACTGGGCAAATGATGTCTGGAAGTATGTGGAATGGTCCAATGAATCATACCTTACTTCCTACGAACAACCGTATTTTAGGTATCGAAATTTCAAAGGAAGCTTACGATGCGGCAAGCCTGACTACTACGTTCAAGTATGGCGGCGTTTGAGTCAGGATTTGGAAATTAATATCGTGAATTAATATTTATCTTAGGTGGTTCGTCCATCCCCTTTAGGCTACGGTCAAGCCTTCAAGGATCTCCTCTGGACATACTTAGGTCATTACAGACTTGTTGAACAAGCCATCACGTGTATCCCAGTTTCCTGTCAATGCATGTCAATTAGTGTGCATGCAAAACATGACTGAATATTCGCTGATTTGCCAGCGGCAGAGATACCAGTTGAATGTGGTGGGTGCAGTGACCGTATTGTGCAGGCTTCATTACAACGCTTTATCTACAGGCAAGGTCGTCCCGAGGCTGCAGGTATGCAAACAGGCAGATGATAGCGAAAGCGCTGTGTAGCGCCGAGGCGTGCGTCGAGACAACAGCCGAGCTGGTGCGGGAAACTTCCGTTACTGAAGCGCACACTTCCTCATAACGGAAACAACGCGAGACGTCTTTCTAACAACACATATTATCAATAGTACGTTCCACAGCGCGTTTCTCTTTCTGTGAAGGCTAATTTCATGAATTATTAACCCTTTTTTTGGCACACGCAAAAATCGCTCAAAGAAAGAAAGTTACGTTTTTCTTGGCCTGCAGCGAAATATATGTCTTGTAAGGACATTTTTATTGTAGTATACCAGAACGCTGCTTTTTACGATCTTTATTAATATACAAGCAATTAAGCTTATTTCGGCGCGAAGGCCATTTTAAGCTATATGCAATAAATCGTGAAATGCCATTGCCCCACCAACAGATATGCACCATTAACTAAAAAAACAGTTCAAAGCTGTAAAACACTTATGAGTGATTCTGAAAAAAGAAATATATAGTAATGAATCCACAAACACCAACATTTTACGGACAACCAAAGCAACACAAACGTCAAATCCCTATTTGGCCAGTAGTAAACTGTATAAATAGCTCAATATACTTGATTAGTAGAAAACTAAACAATCTTCTTGCAGAATATTACACATGCAAAAGACAGTACACAATAAGAAACGTAAGAAAATTAGCAAAACCATTCATAACATTCATATTCCAGAGAAAACTACCGCAGAAATTCAGTTATAGGTAAGAAGCCCCTCGGCTCCACCAATTGTTGATATTTGTGCCCAATTGCAATCACTTGCAAAATGTTGATTTGCAGCCAAAGCGTCATTGCCTGAAGAGCTATGAACTGCCTCTGTAGCTAATTCATCACCTTATATGTAGTTTCATTCTCTTCCTTGCATAACATCAAATATTTGTCCGTTAAGTCGTGGATAATAGTCCATCCATAAAATGCGATATCCGTAAATTTAACGGATACCCCGCAAAAGTTGGCAGGTGTGTAAAATGTGAAATTATGGCAACTTTTGTTTCAGCTATAATTGGAAATTTCTGCTGTTTACTTGATTACCTTAATGAGGAGTTAGGTATCTATACGAAAGCATAATCATAACTCAAATAGGCGACAAAAGTCGTTCAGGTAGGTCCCAAAAAATCCGTTTACCGTTGTATTTTTTTTCTGAATAAAGGGTGTACTACACGGAGCGTATTTGGTCTCTAGTTGTTGGCGTATTTGGACGCAGCTGTTAAATTCGCCCATGTAAACAAGGAGAGCGAACAAATGTCGTTGCTCCGAATCAAAAAATGTTTAAATGTTTGTAAATCTATCGGACCAAACTGCGTGGTCATCAGTCTGTAGCTTACAATCTACTTAAACTAAGGTAAAGTAACCTAAGGACAACTAACACACCCATGCTCCAGGGAGGACTCGAACCTCCAACGGCGAGCAACCGCGCGTTTCGCAGCGAGGCGCCTTAGACCGCTCGGCTACTCCACCGCGGCTGCTCCGAATCACGAGCGTCTAAAGTTGAAGGGTGGGCTATTTTGGACGGTGGTCGCTGGCGTTTTTGGTCGTTTTCAAGTTTTGGTCGCCCCGTGTCATATAGAGGAGCGTATAAAGTAGCCACCAGTAGAATGAAAATGTCGAAGGCAGTAATAAATACTGGGGATGTGTTCTCGCAAAAGTCTTAAAAGAACAATTAATTTACCACAAGCAAAACGTAAAAGTAGGAAAAAATAAAGAAAATGGATAAGAAGGTGGATTGTGAGGAGGGATTAAATATGGTACTTCTGCAAATCTTTTGAGAGAATTATCGTGTGAAGCTCCTTCTGCGTACTAAAATATAGAGGATGACATCCGAAAATTGTGATACAATACTGGAAATGGTAGAGGATAAAATAAGGAAACAGAATATCCTCATGAGGATGCCGCATTTCCAAACCAAGCAAGTTTTGGTACATAAACATAGTCTGTTCCTTGAGCACGTTTCTTGGAACGAACCATTTTTGCTAGTTCCTTGCGGTAAACATCTTTTACTGTTTTGATTTTGGTTTTCAGCTGTTTTGCATCTACTTTAAATCTTCAGTTCGTCAAACAGTCAGTTAAATCGAGTGTTTTTAAGTGTAGTATTTAACTAATGCTTATTTTTAATGTCCCATAATACTGGAACTTTGATAAATTTCCAGAAATTTGATTAAAATTGCGGTAATCTTACTTTACTGTTTTGATTTTTGTTTCAGCTGTTTTGCATCCACTTTAAGTCTTTTAATTCGTCAAACAGTTGGTTAAATCGAGTGTCTTTAAGTTTAAGTATTTAACTAATCCTTATTTTTAATGTCCCATAATACTGGAACTTTGATAAATTTCCAGAAATTTGATTAAAATTCCACTTCACTTTTTTTTGGTATCACCTAAACTCCAAAACAATATGTCAGATGCTACGTCACTTTTCAATTGTTTTTACGAAGATGCTACTGTTCTGAAGTCGCTGCGTGTCATTGCGTCAGCGTATACATTCACTATACGCCGAGCGACAAGAGGCAAACGACTAGCGACCAAATACGCCACGTATAATATCCTTAACACTCTACAAAGCATTCTCCAAAATCTGCTTGGTAGTTAAGAAATCTCTTTGGCTGCGAGGCCTTTTAATTGTGATTTTTCGCTAGCACTTGCTTGGTAGAATTGTGAGCAGCATTTAGAATAGTTGCCGCTGCAGCAGGAGCGGCTGGGCAGCGCGGCGGAGTTTTTTGCTGCCCAGACTGGAGCGCGGCTGTTGAATGCGGCAGCCAGCGCCACGTGGGAGTACAACAGGTTCTGGGACTGCGCCGCTCCTTCAGGCGGCATTTGTAGCCATACTGGGCCAGACAGCGCCAGGAAACAGGTATGCACAGCTCGCTATACTCACCTGCAACAACACAGACAAAACCATTCCTCAGCAAAACCTTCAATAATGTATGAACACAATGTCTAATAACAAACCAAGCTATTACACTACTGGACATTAAAATTGATACACCACGAAGATGACGTACTACAGACGCGAAATTTAACCGACAGGAAGAAGATGCTGTGATATGCAAATGATTAGCTTTTCAGAGCATTCACACAAGGTTGGCGACGGTGGCGACACCCACAACGTGGCGACAAGAGCAAAGTTTCCAACCGATTTCTCACACACAAACAGCATTTGACCGGCGTTGCCTGGTTAAAGGTTGCTGTTCAAATGTCTGTAAATCTATCGGACCAAACTGCGTGGTCATCGGTCCGTAGCTTACAAACTACTTAAACTAAGGTAAACTAAGCTAAGGACAACATACACACCCATGCCCCAGGGAGGACTCGAACCTCCACGGCGAGCAGCCGCGCGCTCCGCAGCGAGACGCTTTAGACCGCTCGGCTGCTCCACCGCGGGTAAAGGTTGCTGTGATGCCTGAAATGCGTACCATCACGTTTCGGACTTCGATAAATGTCGGATTGTAGCGTATCGCGCTTGCGGTTTATCGTATGGCGACATTGTTGCCCGCGATTGTCGTGATCCAATGACTGTTAGCAGAATATGGAATAGGATGGCAATACGGAACGCCGTGCTGGATGCTTGTTGTTGTTTGTTTGTTTGTAAATCTATCGGTCCAAACTGCGTGGCCATACGTCCGTAGCTTACAAACTACTTAAACCTAGGTAAACTAACCTTAGGACAAACACACACACCCATGCCCCAGGGAGGACTCGAACCTCCACGGCGAGCAACCGCGCGCTCCGGAGCGAGACGCTTTAGACCGCTCGGCTAATCCACCGCGGCAACGATATTGTGATGCCTCGGGTAAGAAGGAGAAATGCGTACCGTCACATTTCAGATTGCAACCTATCGCGATTGCGGTTTATCGTATCGCGACATTGCTGCTCGCGTTGGTCGCGTTCCAATGACTGTTAGCAGAATATGGAATCGGTGGGTTCATGAGGTCTCGCTGCGGAGCGCGCGGTTGCTCGCCGTGGAGGTTCGAGTCCTCCCTGGGGCATGGGTGTGTGTGTTTGTCCTTAGGTTAGTTTACCTAGGTTTAAGTAGTTTGTAAGCTACGGACTGATGACCACGCAGTTTGGTCCGATAGATCTACAAACATTTGAACATTTGGTTCATGAGGGCAATACGGAACGCCGTGCTGGATCCCAACGGCCTCGTATCACTAGCAGTCGAGATGACAGGCATCTTATCCGCATGGCTGTAACGGATCGTGCAGCCACGTATCGATCTCGGAGTCAACAGATGGGGACGTTTGCAAGACAACAACCATCTGCACGAACAGTTCGACGACGTTTGCAGCAGCATGGACTATCAGCTCGGAGACCATGGCTGCGATTACCCTTGACGCTGCTTCACAGACAGGAGCGCCTGTGATGGTGTACGCAACAAAGAACATGGTGCACGAATGGCAAAACGTCATTTTTTTCGGATGAATCCAGGTTTACAGCATCAGGCCGCGATGGAGTAGCCGTGCGGTGTAAAGCGTCTCGCTGCGGAGCGCGCGGTTGCTCGCCGTGGAGGTTCGAATCTTCCGTGGGGCATGGGTGTGTGTTTTTGTCCTTAGGTTAGTTTACCTAGGTTTAAGTAGTTTGTAAGCTACGGACTGATGACCACGCAGTCTGGTCCGATAGATTTACAAACATTTAGTCATTTACAGCATCTTGATGGTCGCATCCGTGTTTCGCGACATCGCGGCGAAGCACATTGGAAGCGCTTATTCGTCATCGCCATACTGGCGTATCACCCGGCGTGATGGTATACACGTCTCGGTCACCTCTTGTTCGCATCGACGGCACTCTGAACAGTTACATTTCAGATGTGTTACCACCCGTGGCTCTACCCTTCATTCGATCTCCGCGAAACCCTACATTTCAACAGGATAATGCACGACCGCATGTTGCAGGTCCTTTACGGGCCTTTCTGGATACGCAATGTGCTGACCTCGCCAGCACATTCTCCAGATCTCTCACCAAATTGAAATCGTCTGCTCAATGGTGGCCGAGCAACTGGCTCGTCACAATACGCCAGTCACTACTCTTGATGAACTGTGGTATCGTGTTGAAGCTGCATGGGCATCTGTACTTGTACACGTCATCCAAGCTCTGTTTGACTCAATGCCCATGCGTGTCAAGGCCGTTATTACGGCCAGAGGTTATTGTTCTGGGTACTGATTTCTCAGGATCTATGGACCCAAATTGCGTGAAAATGTAATTGCATGTCAGTTCTAGTATAATATATTTGTCCAATGAATACGCGTTTATCATCTGCATTTCTTCTTGGTGTAGCAATTTTAATTGCCCGTAGTGAAAATCTCCGCTTAGTGCAATGCGGGCTAGACATATGAACATGGGACCAAGCTATGGTTGCCTATAGATACAAACTACTTTAACGATAAGGACAACACACACACACACACACACACACACACACATACATACATACACAGCCATAACCGAGGAAAGACTCGAAACTCCGGGGGGTAGCAGCCGCGCGCTCCGCTACAAGGCGCCGTAAGAGCGCACGGTCATCCAGAACTACCCATTCGTATTTTAATTACGACAAAAACATGTCCAAGAAGCTCCTCCACCACACATGGTACACTCAGTTGTTTTACATTTGCAGGTTATCTCTGACAGAGCCATTTAATTTCTTTCTTTCTTTGCCGATTAAATTCCAATGCTTTCCTAATTAATACGTGTGATATTATAGAAAGCACGCTTTATAGTGCTACTGACGTATGGACTGGGGTTAATAAAGCTTTCATCATTTTTTTCTGATATGATTATGTGAAAACTTTCTAAGTCTGGTTCGTAATCAAATTAGCCAGGATCTAGTAAAAATAATTCGACTGAACGGAGCGGACGAATAGACGGTGAATAAATTTTTATATTTCTCAGAATTTGGAAATTATTTAGCAGGTGTTGGCGGCAGTTAGCACCATAAAAACTGACGGGGTTTACTTCAAAAGTTTTCGTCATTCACAGCAACTCGTTGGAATGAATATGATGGATCTGGACCAGTTACGCGATTGAGTTCCGTGCAGTTGACCGTGAGCTAAATCGTAGTTCAGGTTGCAGCCGATAAATTCTGCTGAAAATCACGAAACTGTTGATTATCGGACTTCGGTTTTCAAACACTATGCAAAGGAGACGCGACTACAGTTTCTAAACATTTCGTCATCACTATTTTTTTTCTTAATTATGACTTCTGGTTCCAGTGACATACAGGCAGCAGTTATTAAAATGGCAACATTAGAATATAACTGAAATGCTTAAAATATAATCACAATCACATCATACTGCCTTACAATAAAATTAGAACATCACATTTGTAAGATAAGATATAAAACATCACAAAATAAAATGAGAGATTCAAGGACATAATGAAGGTCAAAATGTAAAATAAAATACAAAATTACTCCTCCAGTTTCAAGCTGTGCTGGTTCAAGGTAAACATGGGAGCTACACCAGCTCTTAGTTTAGAGCTGGATGCTAATGACTTTTAGGTATTCCTTGACTAAACTGTACTTAAACATGTCGAAACGATGAAGTAAGACACTGACACTTGTGGGGAGGGCATAACCCCTCTCAACCAGCTTTCTGTAGAATACACTTTGCGCGGCCGTGTACTTGGTGCATGCCAGTGTAATGTGGTTGACATCCGCCATTGCCGTTGGATCTTTGTCGCAATGTCTAGAAGTGATTACTTTTAAACGGTGTAGGTGGGCAGGGTAACATCCATGTTCCAGTCTCATCCGAATGAGAGACGTTGTATGACGTCTACTAAGCTTCATCGAAGAAAACCATGGTGCGGAGGCGACATTTATTTGTATAGCTGTGTGGTGTCTTCCCTTAAACTCTTCAGAAACGTGCCATGGATTGATTTCATTTAAAGTTAACAAACTACGCAAGAATGACTGTACGAATAATGGTCAGCCTTAATAGCGTCCAAACCCAATGCACATTTTACTACGATTGAATTACCTAGCCAGACAACCTCATTTGGGACTGAAAAAATAAATAAATTTTCATATTAATCCCTCATTAAAATAATGAATATTTATTTTACGAATTATGTAGACTATACTCACGTCATGTGTGGGTGGAGGATCAGAGCAAACCCGGACACGTCTGTTCAGACAGAAGACGTAGAACGCTGTTCCCTGTCTTGTCCGGAAAAAAATAAAGGAATATTCGGTTTTTACCGATTCGTCGTATCGTGAATAGTATCGATGAAATATTCTCCGGTATGCAGTCGATTCGTGACATCCTCTTCGCCAGAAAAAAGAAAACCTGTTGCTGATAACCGAAAACATTTCATGAATAACATTTTCCGAGAAATTCTGCATTCTCATAAGCAAGCAGCTTATTCTACAAAAGCTGCGAAACCAGAAGGGCATGTTTCTCCAAAGGGTGTCCTACGTATTTCCCTTGCTGATTTGGTTAAAATGATGGGGTGTGTAGAATGGTTAGGACTTCAACGTGTACAAAGAGGAAGTAGCAATTTTCAATCGTTTTCGAGAAAATCGTGTTTCAGAGTTCCTCGGTGGCTGAAACTTAAATGCCTTCGTGTGCTACAAGCTACTAGTGTAAACAGCTACCGCGGTTTCCGATACTCAGTGTTGCGAAATGCGTTAGCGACCTCGGCACCGGTGTGTGGTCAGCACAAGGAAACCTTCCTGAAACGTTCCGCTTCCAACCAGTCGAGAGTTCTTGCAAGTTTCCGTTCACGTTCTTTTCACAGTTAAATGAGACAATCCCGATATGCGTGTATGAGGTGCACATAGATTTCTACTCGGGTCGCCCTGTAACGCATAGACTTTTTGAGGTCACACAATGCACGGCCGCAACGGCTGTGCCATTAGAAAGAAATCAGAGCAAAATAAAATTAAATATGTTATTCCGACCACGGATTCGAGTTGCCAGTAAAATTACAAACTCCCGGATACCAATAACAGACCGGACGGGACCTTAATTAAAAAGTAGCAAAATTATAACAATTAATTTAGGGCGGTTTATTAATTGTCACCAACCTAGGAGCATCACAGAATGATTGCTTACTTAGAGGACAATCGAATGGAAGGGACAGAGTAATTTCTACATTAACCGTTTGGTTAATCTAGAAATTGCTCAAAATGGAGAATTTCCTGTAGCCGTTAAATTTAAAAGTGACCGGTAGCGACGCCGTGGCGGAGGCATACCAGCTTTGTCCCGCGCTCCAAACAGGTGTCCCAAACTGAGTTTCCGAGACACAGTGCCGCCCGCAAGGGCTAAGCTTCCCCAACGGTTTCTCTCCCCTACCCGTAAGATTGGATACAGGGACAACTTTTGAACAGCGGAAGCACACTGCGGTGCCGTGCCTGGCGAACAGCCGCGCACCGCCATTCGTTTGCAGAGCTTCGAAGTATCAACCTCGCGGACAGTCTAGGGCGAAAGTTAGCGCCGTATACGGAAAGTGTGACTTTGAACACCGCCCGCGTTTGTTACAATGTTGGGCGAGTGGAAGTATCCGGTACACTTACCATTCAGTTTATAGTGAGGTAAGCTTGGCACTTTGGCCCCTGCTCTGATTTTAGTATTACGACTTCACTGCTAGCAACAGTCTCTCTGATTCAACCACTCTCCGCTCTCTCTAGGGAACGCAAATGTATCTTTTTTTTTTTTTTTTTTTTTTTTTTTTTTTTTAATTTTAATAATTACAGTAAGACAGTCTAGATGGCAATTTGCTGCGTTTATTGCTGGTAACCGGTTTCGGTTCTATAGAACCATTTTCAGGCCTTTGGCACCTGTTGGCATATTTGTATAAAATGTGCTTATTTCTTGATTGTTGTTAGTAATTCCTTGACCTACAGCAAGGTGTTGTCGTTTTTCGTGGCAAAATAGTCTTATTTGTGAAATAATATTAACATGCCACAGGGCTACCTCAAATTCGTCATATCTTTATGAATACAGATTTTACCGCAATTCTGCCTATTTGTTCTGTAACTTTTCTACTGTCCTCTTTTCAATCAATTAATCTTCAATAAGGCGACGAAACACTTGCCAAGAGAAGAAGTCCGACGCCTTTACGGTCCAAGGACAGCAGTTGTTAGAAAAACTTCACCAACTACAGCCCCCAGTCCCTTTTCTCGTATATACAGCTGTGTTCCATATATTTAGTAGTGTATCTGTGTGCGTGTTATAGGGTGCGAGGAAGCAAGCGGGCAGCGGGTGTTTTGGTTGGCAGGAAACTTGCGCGACAGGTGCTGTGGCCAGATGCCGACTTCCGGTGGACGTCACGAAAACGACACGCTGCTAGGCTAACAGCTATTCTGGAAGATGGATCGACAAAAGGCACGCCCAGATTTACCACGCTTGTTGACGTTGTCGGCAACTAGAAACCGCGCTCTGTCGCTGAATATAGAAATTTTATTATTTGAATTCCAATTTAGGATCATAACGAGCCATCTTAAGATGGTTCATTCAGAGCCGAAACAGGTAATCAAGTAGTAAAATTGGCGATATTGATTCTGTTTATTCTTGGCCTAACACCATTAGTTTCTCTTAAGTGTACCTCGATTCTTCCCACACTCTACTGCGCAACCCATGTGAATCTTAGGTAGCACCGGCCGCGGTGGCCTAGGGGACTGAGGCACTCCAGTCACGGTCTGCACGGCCACTACGGTCCGGGGTTCCAATCCCCCCTCGGGCATGGATATTTGTGCCGTCCTTAGTGTAAGGTAGTAGATAAGTAGTTTGTAAGTTTAGGGACTGATGACCCCGTAGTTAAGTCCCATAAGCTTAACAAACATTTGATTTTTTCTTAGGTAGCCTTGCTCCTGCAATACGTGCACCAGGACTCCACCATCTAAGTCTGTCCGCTACAAATGCTTCATCTGCGGTATTCGTTTCCAGTTTCTCTCTGATTTCCTTATTATGGACACCCTATTGCCGTTGTTTCCATCTATTAGTACCTGCAATCGTGGTTGCTACTTTCATATCTGTAAATTGAACGTTATTAGTGATATAATCCATATCCAGCCAGATTTCACTGCCGCACAACACAGCTGGTCGAAACACTGAAGCCGCGGTGGAGTAGCCGAGCGGTCTAAAGCGTCTCGCTGCGGAGCGCGCGGTTGCTCGCCGTGGAGGTTCGAGTCCTCCCTGGGGCATGGATGTGTGTGTGTTTGTCCTTAGGTTAGTTTACCTAGGTTTAAGTAGTTTGTAAGCTATGGACTGATGACCAAGCAGTTTGGTCCGATAGATTTACAGACATTTAAACATTTGAAACACTGAACGGTTCACTGCTTACTTAGTCTTGGTAGTGACTTCCTTCTAGCAGAAGACGCCAGAACTATCGGTGTTTCTTCTGGGTGACTTCGCCTCTTCTGCTGGAAGAATTGCAATTGATGATTCGAAGCCGCATGGTTTGGGGCCGCTCCCGCCATCGGGCATGTGTGTGTGTGTGTGTGTGTGTGTGTGTGTGTTGCCTTTAGCATAAGTTAGTTTAAAGAGTGGCAAGTCCAGGGATCGATGGCCATAGCAGTTTGGTTCCTTAACTATACCATCTTTTAATGATCTGAAGAGTCATGTGGCTGCTCCAGCCAGCTTCGCTATTAACGTCCGGATGCAACTCAATCGAGTCTTCTCTAGTCGAAGGAAGTCCAGTTCCATGGCCAGCTCGTTCATCGGCCTTAATCAGCCTGATTTCTGGCTGTGAGGGCATCCCAAAAATATCCTGTATGCAAAGCCCGTTACTTATATGAACACTGGAGCAGCGTATTCATGGTACTGCACGTATACGCATGCATGGGAACCATTTTAAAGACATAGCTACTGTAACTGCGGCTGCATGGTACAGCGCGTATGTAACGAAGTGTGATTGAATAAATGTTCTCCATCACGAAACTGCGCCATTCCGGATACAAGTTCATCGGACGTTTTTTGTTCATTGTCATCCCCTTTATCCGTATCTAAGGTTTGCACACGAAAGTGTAAAATAAAATGAATTCGCCTTCAGTCACAAAATTGTATTTTATTTTACACAATGCATTTCGAGCCCAGAGGGCGCATCATCAAGTGGCTCTATGATTTTTTACACGTGTTTAAAGGCCTGGGCCTGTTAAGATCAAAACATAGGTTGTAGCAATATGGAAAACTTTTAAAAATAGGTTCATATAATTAAAGAGATTTAACAATTGACTTGCTTATTAAAAAGTGGCGCATAAATAAGTCTGGTGCAGTGTGATAATTGTCTGCCCTGGAGTACATTTGTGAGTAGAAATAATCATCAACACGAACACTTCCTATCTTGAAGCACATTCTGGAATAACAATGACTTACAGCTATGAAGATATTTCACTTCTATATTACTAAGATTCTCTATACAATTCAAGGTGTTTAAAAAACTTGATTTACCTGAACACTTACAAATATTGTGACATAAAGAAAAATATACTGAAAACTTGTTAAATGAACAAACAGAATTGATCAGTCTCATTTTTTTCAGTAATTTCAAACGATTTTCTTCCTGGTAACACAAATACTTTGCTTTACAAACCAATTTCCAACAGACAACCATAATTAATGTTTCTACAACACTCATAAAAGATACCAAAAACCTTGCGTTTTGCTGATGACATTGTAATTCTGTCAGAGACAGCAAAGGACCTGGAGGAGCAATTGAACGGAATGGACAGTGTCTTGAAAGGAGTATATAAGATGAACATTAACAAGAGCAAAACAAGGGTAATGGAATGCAGTCTTAGAAAATAAGGCGAAGGAATTAAATTAGGTAGCTAATCAATAAAGGTGGTACATGAGTTTTGTTACTTGGGCAGTAAAATAATATGCGATAGTTGCAGTACAGAGGATATCAAATGCAGAATGGCAATAGGAAGGAAAGCGTTTTTGAAAAAGAGAAATTTGTTAACATCGAATATTAATTTAAGCATAAGGAAGTGCTTTCTGAAAGCATTTGAGTGTAGTGTCGCCTTGTATGGGAGTGAAACATGGACGATAAACAGTGCGGTCAGGAAGAGGATATAGGCTTTTGAAATGTGGTGTTACAGAAGAATGCTGAAGATTAGGTGGGTGGATCGCGTAACTAATGAGGAGGTACTGAACGGAATTGGGGAGAAAAGGAATTTCTGCCATACCTTGACTTAAAAGGAGGAATCGATTGTAGGAGACATTCTTAGACATCGAGGAATCGTAAATTTATCATTGGAGGGAAGTGTGTGGGGTAAAAATCGCAGAGGGTGACCAAGAGATGAATACAGTAAGCAAATTCAAATGGATGTAGGTGGCCATTCTCATGAGATGAAGAGGTTTGCACACGATAGAGTAGGGCGGAGAGCTGCATCAAAGCAGTCTCCGGACTGAAGACCACAACAACAACATAAAAAAATCTTTATGTATATAAAATTAAATATCTTGATTTTTATAGAGAATCTTATTAACATAGAAGTGGGACATCTACATAGCTGTAAGTCTTTGAGTTGTTATACCCCAATGTGCTTTAAGAAAAAAATGTTCAAATGTTTGTAATTCTATCGGACCAAAATGCGTGGTCATCAGTCCGTAGCTTACAAACTACTTAAACCTAGGTAAACTAACCTAAGGACAAACACACACACCCATGCCCCAGGAGGACTCGAGCCTCCACGGCGAGCAACCGCGCGCTACGCAGCAGACGCTTTAGACCGCTCGGCCACTCCACCGCGGCTGTGCTTTAAGGTTGGAAGTGTTTGTGTTGGCGGTTATTTATACCTACAAATATACTCCAGGACAGATAATTACCACACTGCACCAGACTTATTTGTGCGCCACTTTTAATAAGTAAGCCAACTGTTAAATCTCTTTAATTATATGAACCTGTTATTAACAGAGTTTTCCATATTGTTACAACCTATGTTTTGATCTCAACAGGCCCAGGCCTTTAAACATATGTAAAAAAAAAATCATAGAGGCGCCTGATGATGAGCCCTCAGGGCTTGAAATGCATTGTGCACAATAAAACACAATTTGTGACTGAAGGCGATTTTATTTTATTTTACTGAAGTACAACAGTAACGGACGTATATCTGATAATAGTGGAAAAAATAAGTATTTAAAATGTACTTTTAATGTGCCTAGATTGCAGCTTTAATTAATTACCATTGTAACAAAATTTGTACAAAATATTTTACCTTATCGTTTTTATTGGTAAATTTTGTATGCAAGAATGCTGATTATCATAAGTACATCGAAGGCAAAAGTATTGTCATAGGTTGCAAAACATATGAAGCGAGATAATTTACATAAATAAAGTTGTTTAAAAAAAGATCCATTGTAAAACCTCCTCTAGTTACAATAGCGAAAACTTCTTTCATCAAACGGCCTGGACATGAATTTGGAAAACATTGTCCTTAGAAATTTATGGCACACCTGGTTTGCGGTGCAACTACTTGCCTGGACATATGTTAGTGGCAGCATTACAACTGCAGCTGGGCCATAAATTTCTGACGATGACCGTTACACAGATCGTAACCGGTTACACAAAAGATATTTTTTGCGATCTTTACGTCTATTTTATTCCATACAAATAGCCTGCAAAGCGTACCACTTCATAAAAAGACTTAGATAATGACCATGATGATGCACCATTGATTTTAAGTTTTTACCTTCTTCACGGTAATACGCTTCTGTTTTATTTTCAACAAGGTGATGATAACCCGCTTCACTGGGTTGTCAATTGTTTGCCAGCACTCGCAGATATTACAGATGAACGATTTGCACAAACCTATGATACGAAATAGTGTAGCCACAGTGTACCATATTCAGTCAAGACACTTCAGCTCAGATCTTACTCTGGGCTCTTTTACACGTTCACACCTTTTCCTGTAACGCCAAATGATGGAATGGGGGACTGATGATCTCCGTAGTTTAGTCCCCCTAAAACATCCACCAACAACAACAACAAAATCTCAGATCTCCTACAACACTGAATAAGATATAGGGTGAGCGCGAGTAGTATCGTTTCAAGTGATTTGTAACAGTTTTTATAATACAATCCATTATCAATTGTTATGTGTGAAATAAACTGCCTATCATAATCAGAACATAACACAAGCTTGCCCACCGCTAAGAGCGCTAGAGTCGTTGCAGCTATCCTATGGTAACACGTTTCACAACAATGAATGTAATGACTGTATATGTCAGACTGTGGCGCAATTAATTATCAGATCTTGGTACGAAAACCGCTCGTGAGTTTCGCTAGAAGTTTCGCTCTTTATGACGTCGCTGTCAATACCATTGACGTGGCACTTGCCCTACATATTCCCATTGTCAATAAATTAAGCAAGAATTTTTTCTATTCTTGGCTAATAATTTTTAGATCACTTGAAATTAACTACCTTCATAATTTTGTCACTCATAATAACCAATTTCATTTATACTTGTATCAAATATAAGCCGTGGAAACTGATCAGTCAGCAGAAATTTGGTCGTAAGCAGTACTACTATTACTGCCACAAAATTACTATAAAAAGTAGCGACTAACGATAAACTTCCATCCACTTACAGCCACGAGCAAGCAGACCATCACAGCGCATAATTAGAGACTCAAGTCTGCAGTGTCCACATGTATGTTTGTGACAGTGCCCGGTCTTTCTTTTTTTATTAGCCACAGAGGTTATAGATTTTCCTAGGAGTACATATTACTCTGTATTTCGCAAGATTTCTGCGCGCCACACACACACACTGCCACGCACCGCGACCAAACGTCGCTATAGTGCACGAAGCAATATATATGCGAGGGTTGGAACTTAAAAAGTAGCAGCTATTTATTCACAACCGATCAAAAGCGTTACATGTTTGCAACTCTTGTCCTTCAAAGTCGTCACCAGCGTTGTGTAGAACCCATTGCCAGCTATATGGAACGCTTAGTATTCCGCTAGCACAGCCTGTTCTGTTGATGGTGCAAACGGAGCGGTCTGCTGCCGGTCGTATCTCTGGAACTTTTTGAAGCGAATGGAATGTCATAAGTCACAATGACTTATTACGATGGAGTATGGTGGATGTTACAGTAATTCCCAGTACCATCGACCGAACAAAGCAACCACAGCTTGTGCTATATGTACCCGCGCATTGTCGTGGAAATGATGGGTGGGTTTCGCCAAGGGGTACCAGATGTCCGTCTTCAGAAAAGAGGACATTTCTAGATACATAAAAGAACCTTCTTTCGCTCTCTCTCTCTCTCTCTCTCTCTCTCTCTCTCTCTCTCTCGTATTGACAACTCAAGTACTAGTGATGTCTCTACTGTATTAACAGAGTTCAAATGTTTGTAAAGCTTATGGGACTTAACTACGGGGTCATCAGTCCCTAAACTTACAAACTACTTATGAACTACCTACGAACTAGGACGGCACAAATATCCATGCCCGAGGAAGGAATCGAGCCCCCGACCATAGTGGCCGTACAATTAACAGAGTCTTGAGTGTAATACATATCACGTATCTTACGAAATTTGTTCATCTTACAATTTGAGAAGCATGAAGTGTTGAGACCCGTGGAACGAATTACATGACTACATAGCTAATATTTCATCACTTCACCACTTGTGTTCATCGTCTAAAGTGCTTGACCCTTCTCCCATATTTGCCCATCACCGCTGTTTTCATCTGAAATTTTTTACGATGCATCATTTTACGGAAACCATAGTACTGTTAACTGTAAACACGTCACGAATAAAGTAACGGTAAAAATTATCTAAGCGTTCCTTGATATAGACGTGACTATATACATGATTAGCATCTACAGTCTAGTGAGTGAATGGAATATGTAAGGCCTAGGTGAAAAAAGCAATGAATAAAATAAACTTTTAATTTACCGTACAAAGGCTCGCAATTAATTATTAAAAACTACTCAGTTTTTAGGACAAAAGCTTTCAATAGATGTTTTCAAAACACTGTTTATGTAGTTACGTCTCTTTGGTCCTAAACAGGCGAATGGTGAAACGGCAATGGTGACTATGGCGTCTGACCTTATTTGTATGAAATTCTGAACAAGGTTTTAACTCATGTATAACGAACATTGCACTAGCTTCGATCTTAAAGTCGTTAAGTGTGGTTGACAGACAATGCACGGAACTGCTGAGTCCCAGCACGAAGACTGAACGTCTTATTTTTGGGTGTCACATAAAACTCCGACCAAAGAAAGGGGGAGATTTTCATATTATACTGTGTGTATTGCACTGTCTTGGATTGTTGCAGACGTATGTTTTTAATTGGCCGCCCCGAAGCGCGTATTCCGCGACAGTTGCCTCGCCAGTTATTACAATTGTTCCGAAGTAGCTTGACCTCAGAGCAGCGGCGGCACAGAAACGAGAAAATTCAAAAGTCACATTGTTTCAATGCAAAAGTAGAGGACATTTCCCCATTTTCTTATAAATCCGACCGGACCATTTTTAGGGTCGAAGAAAGAGGACGTCTGGTAACCCTAGTTGCGCAGAAAGTGTTGCCGCTTCTTTCGCAAAGCTGGTCGCAGGTGATGCTCAAAACACGAACAATAATCATGTTGCACAACAATGCGCGAGCGCATACATCGCAAGTTGTGGCTGCTCTGTTCCGTCGATGGGACAGGGCAGTACTGTACTAGTGATGGGCAAAACCGAGTACTTTCAGGAATCGAGAACTCTGTCCTCGAGAACCAAAAGGAATCGAATACCAAACCGAGAACTAAAAAAAAATTAGGTTCCTAGGCAAATCTACTAGATGCCATTATTAACGCTCTGGACGAGTTCTGATGTGAAATAAGCGTTCTCAAAATTTACTTGAAAAACTTGGTTTGGAAATCAAGTGTGCAAAATCTCATATAGATCGGAAAGAAACTATAGATTTTGTGAAAGTCCGTTGGTAAAGTACCCTCCGGCATGCACCATACAAAATTTTGCGTAGAAAGGGCCTTCCAATAGTTCTGATAGCCAATCATACAAAATTTTATGAAAATCAAAAAACCTGTAGATTTTGTCGATGTCTGTAGCTAAAATATCCTCCGCCATGCGCCTTAATTCGACCCTGACGCAAAATCCTTTTTCGGCTGAAGTAGTCTACTTCACCTATGAAACTGAAATTAGGCAGGTATGTTGTTTATAGGTAGTTTTCGTGATTCCGTGTTCAGTGAGTGACTGTGTAATCATTCGCTTTTACACATACAGAGATAAGAAACATTTGGGTGATTTAATAGATACTCAAATTAAACCTTTCCATTTGTTTGAAAAATGAGGATATTAGTGACAATGCCTGGATATAATAAAAGATAGCAGCCGCAAGACTGAAACATACAAACGAAACCGAAAATTTTCGTTTCACTTTTCTCAAACAGAAACGAATATCATAACCGAGAACCCATAAACGAGAACCATGAAGCGAGAACTGAAAATGCGAGAACTCTAAAGCGAGACCGGAAAACCAAGACCTTAGAAGCGAGAACTGAGAAGCGAGAGCTGAAGCGAGACCCTAAAACCGAGACCTTAGAAGCGAGAAGCAAGAAGCGAGATCTTAAGCGAGACCCGAAAACCGAGACCTTAGAAGCGAGAACCAAGAAGCGAGATCTGAAGACCAAGACCTTAGGAGCGAGAACTAAGAAGCGAGTATTGAGAAGCGAGAACTGAGATCTTTTGTTTGGTAATCGTCATACAAACATGTTAAACTTAAATTCGTTTTTCATTAATAGTATAATAACGAAGATCGGGTACAGTGTTATAAATATAATTAAAGTGAAATGTGGAATATAAATAATGATTGCAACAAACACAAATATAAAATGATAAAACGGCATAAATAATTTGAAGTTACTGCATAACATAATTAAAATCTCATAGACGAATATTCCAGAGAAATAAAGAACGATAAGAAGCATAAATGAGCGGAAATGAAAAGTTACTATGCTGATTGAAATGATGTAGCCAAGAATTAGAATTTAAAAAGTTACGTTACACCAATCATTTCAATAAAACCAATGATTGATCATGTTTCAAAAAAGATTTTAAAGTAGTTCTGATAATAATTTAAAAATAAAAATCTTATTTGCACTGTCAGGTTTCGAAGCCTTACCCTACAGCATAGCACCGTAATGACGCTACACCACACGATCACGGGCACAGAGAACAACCTGTGTGGCTTAAGCTACAAAACATTACGAAATGTTACATTACTTCTAAATATGTCAACGGTAGGACAATAAATGTTTGTATCGACAATTTCCTAACATTAAAAAGCGAATACTGAAAACCGAGAACCGACTCAGGTTCTCGAGAACAACGAGAACTCTTTGGAATCGAGAACTTCGCATTCTCAGTACTCGGTTTGCCCATCACTATACTGGACCGTCCACCATACTCTCCGGACATAAGTCCTTGTGACTTTGATCTGATTCCGAAGATAAAGGAAGACTGTATTAAACCAGCAATAGCCGTTAAAAATGCAAGTTTCTAATAATAACCGTAAAAAAAAAAAGAAAAAAAAAAAATCCGCCAACCATCAAAGCTAAATTTTATCCTTCATACAACCTGAAATTCCGTCAAACTTGACGTCAAAACCCGTCAAGTTGGCAACGCTGCGTGTCTCGTGTTTACAGTCAACAGTCCAATGTATATTACGTGGACGACTCGTTGCGCTACCGCTGACCCCTCGTGGTGATTCCGAGAACTTTTCAAGCGCAATTTAATTCACTTCTTCTGAATTTTTGTCTGTCTAAAAATACGATTTAGAACAAGGAATATAAAACAGGTCCGTACCTCGAAGATAGGATCGAACTTTGAGCACCTGTGAGGAAAGCGAGCTCGCTACTGCCGCAGCCACTTCGCAGAACTGCCAAGCGTACAAATTGACCAATTTACTAGCTACGCGAAAAAAACTTTCAGAGTCCTTTTTCTCGGAATATTCTGGCTAGTGCGCTTTACACCTGTTATGAATCGGATTTCCGAGAGCGTAAGGTCCCTTTCCTAGAATTTGTGCAGCGAGATTCACGGCAAGAACTAGCGAGGGTTTGTTAAATTTCGTTTATTTTCTGAATTGAACCTGGACATTCAAAATTTGCGCTGACAAGGTTATTATAATGGCTCTAACATGCGTGCAAATCACAACTACAGAAAAGAATTCTGCATGTAAAAGAAGCCTGCATTTTTACGTCCAATGCTCAGCTAACGGCTTAACGCTAAAAGCTTGAAGATTAAGTTCAGAGAAGGGCAGCTTGTTTTGTACTATCGCGATATAGGGAAGAGAGTATCACAGAAATAATGCAAGAGTTGGGGTGGAAATCATTAAAACAAAGGCGTTATTTGTTGCGACAAGATCTATTTGCGAAATTTCTTTCACCAACTTTCTCTTCCGAATGCGAACGTATTTTGTTAGCACCCACCTACATAGGAAGGCAAGATCATGAAAATAAAACATGGGAAATGACATCGAAACCGGAAAGATTGAGGTGTTCCTTTTTCCCGCAAGCTGTTAGAGAATGGAACTGTAGATAAACATCATAAAAGCGGTTCGATGAACTCTCTGCCATGCATTTCAAGTGTGGCTTGCAGAATATTTATGTAGAAGTTGTTTTAGATTAATAAAATGCAGCAACCAGATGTTTTTTTCTTTCTTTTTTATATTATCGGACTCAACTGTTGGGTTATTAGTCCGTAGCTTACAAACTACTTAAACTAAGGTAAACTAACCTAAGGAGAACACAAACACCCATGCCCTTGGGGGGGGGGGGGGGAGGGACCGAACACGAGATGGTCTATCAGAATTGAAGCAATCAAGCCATTACCTTTCTACACAGAAAACATATTTGATGCTCTGTTGGAAATAGCAGAAGCGTCTTCTAGTTGGGGTTGTACCACCACTCTCAAAGTCAAATCACTTGCTTCAAAAATTCAAAATTCATTTGTTCCGTTGTAATCTGGTACGATGCTTTGGGTGAAATTAATTCTTAAAGTAAAATGACAATTAATATTCAGATATTGTTAAAGAGCTTGATGGTAAATTCACACAAAATCGCACGATGAAAGCTTTTGACATAGTTTTGAAGGAAGCTACCCATATGGCAAACAAACTAAATACTGAAGCAAGTTTCCTTCCAGTAAATATACTTCATCCCCGGTACGCCCCCCCCCCCCCAAAAAAAAGTTTCACTATAAACTTCGTGAAAAAGTTTTGTTAGACCCCAAATGAATTTCATAGTGGAGTTTTTTTCCCCAAATTCTAGATCAGACGTTAATTTCCTTAACAAACAGATTTCAAGAGTTACAAAATTTACACGACTTTCAGAGCTTTTCTTCTCGGAATATTCTGGCTAGTGCGCTTTACACCTTTTACGTTATGAATCAAATTTCCGAGGGCGTAAAGGTGCCATTATTAGAACTGGTGTAGCATGGCGTCTGGTGCTTCAGATGACTGGGGGTTGACTTCTTTCAGTGCCGCTCCTCCCCCCCCCCCCCTCCCGCTCGGTACGTTAACGCCTACCAAGCTTCTTTATTTTATACTTTTGTTCCAAGCTTAAAGCTGAGTAATTCTTACTAAAATATACTGAACCTTGTTATGCAAATGAAAACTAAAACACAGTAAGTAACTAATTACATTGCCTTGGCAATGAATAAGAAAGTGATCAATGATCAGATCAACATAAGTAACAACTCACTGATCAAGCTGACCATGAAAACAGTAAAAAACAGTAATGAAACATGAAATGCCCTACCCCTTCTCCCTCTCGCTCCCCTCCCCCTACTCCCATAATCACAAGAAACTAACACAAATAACAGCACACACACACACACACACACACGCACGCACACACACACACACACACACACACACACACACACACACACACACACACCCATATTCTAACACAAATAATAACACAGACACACACACACACACACACGCACACACACACACACACACACACACACACACACACACACACACACACACACACACAGTCTACACAGACACCTACACAAACAAAAAACAGCTGATACACTCAGAGATGCAAGGAACACATACAAGAGACAGACGAAAAGCGACAGTTGGCAACACTAAACACTGTAAACGAACGTTCAAAAACGAGTCCACAGTGAAGTGGTGATGCAAGGATTTTCATCAAGACCGAAAATACCATATCCAACTTAAGACCTCGCAAACATCCCCATGAAGACACACATGGAATAACACAGAAAAACGTAAGTAGGGCCAAAAATTGGATAATCAAATTAACTTTGCAAAAGCTAGTGCTACAGAAGTTGTTTCTAACCTAGTAGATCCGAACTTTAGAAATTGTAACAAGACCGTTAACTGTCATACTGTGAAAAATACCTATAATATTATGACTGTACTATAATATTATACAAAAATAACATTTATTACAGGCCACTGATGATGCTTCATGAATAAAGAAGCGAAACGCGTATGGCACACAAAAAAAAAAAACGCCTTTCATTTAGTTGCTAAAGACGGTAACACAACTCCACCAAGTTAAATATTTGTTACAACGAAGGGTATAAATTTCATTTACCCGCAAAATCGCGACATATTTGCTAAAATGTCCAAACATATGTGCCAAGTAACAATATAAATTTCGTTGTTGCTCCCGTATCTGTTAAAAAGAAGATTGGGTTTAAAAAATGCCTACAGTCGGTATCGAACCCACTACCTTCAACGACGCAACGCGAAGCCGCTGCTAGCTGGAGAGTATTTACTATTATTCATGATCGGATCAAGGCTTTTAAGTTGATTCGTCTTTATAAGATATTTTACCAAATATGACGTATTTTTCGCTGTATCTTCAATGCGCCAAAAACAACGTTGAAGGGCAGATGTTGCCTTAATGGAGGTTTTGCCAATGTTCAAAGCGAGATGCGAAGTAGCACCATTGTCTTTGCTTCGGGATGATTCGTGCGTAGTGGTACGTTGACACTGGCAACAAAAACGGCGCCATAGCATGTGGCATTACGGCTTATATGGAAGTGCTGCTGTCACAGCCGCTTCCACTCGCTTCTGTCAGAAGTCTGGTTGCATGGCTGCCAACATGGCGTCAGCTGAGGTTTTTCGAACAGACATTGGCGTTGTCATTTAGTAAATCGTTTTAGAATAGATATATCACTAAAATAAGAAGGAAATAAATTGTAAATGTTGTTATTTGGAAATCTATTTTGCGTATAAGCAACACTGATAAAGACAGGTATACACCAAGTAGCACATGTAAACAAACCTCTATTACTGAACCAATTACGAATAAAAAAATAATAAATTTCGATCCGGATCTGCTTATCAAGCTCTGTAAGCAAATCTGATATCAAGATTAGAAACGCACTACTTGATCAAGTGATACAATAAGTGTCACTGATATTTGACACCTGACCATTACCTGTCGTCTCTTCAAACTTGATATTTTGTCATCAAAACGAGTTCAGTGTTCTGATGTAATGTTCTGGATGTTATTTACAATGTAATGGACGCTTGTTTGAAACCAAATATATCTACCTACACTTGCCCACGGTTAAATACGACGACTTTTTAATTTATATTGATTTTTGAGGTTATACTTTGTACAACACTGACAGTTACTGTAATACAGTTCATTCGCTTATTAACAGATACACTCAATAAGAAATTACAACATGAACGTTGTCACTTCCTTTCTAAAATCAATTTGGCAAGTGTTTATGAGAAATTAAAATGCCAATTCCAGAATCTGAATACACTGCCAGCACCACCCTTATTCTCCGCATTTCTAGAATTAAATAGTCTGTTGTGTACCAACAAATCTTCCTTCAGTAACCACTCAATGACACCTGTTTAGTCACACACAAATATGAAGCATATACTGTATAAGAACATCATAAAATACGCAAAATATGCTCATGAAAACTTTGTCCTGCATTCCGATGTCTAACTACCACTGTTAACCAACAAACCATACTTAAAAGCATATATTTAGGAAAGATCTTTAATTTGATGAGCAATTAAACTGCGCATTGTTTGTAAAACGTAGGCATAAATACACGAAAACACCAAATGCGGCAATAGCCTTCAAATAAAGATGTTCTGAGAAATGGTGCGACAAAGTTCAAATGACCTGAACTTTGTTGAGTGGCGACAGTCGAGTGTCGCCACCCAAATATTTGCAATTGACACTAGCATTTTCCGTGGCGTAAGTCAAATGGCGCCTTTTTTTGTGGCCAGTGTCAACGTATCTTAACTGCCAGAGCTCGAGAGGCCAGGAGCTAACGTCTCTACAAGCACCAACGCCAATGTTAAAACCAGCGTTTCCCCTCGCTCCACCCTGTCACAGGAGCGTCCATATGCATCCTGCAAGGGGTTCAGAAGAGAATTTGAACGTCAGCCGCGCATGCACATTGCAACGCTACGGCCACTGCCGCCTATATTAGGCTACCGCCCACCGAACAACCGACTTGCGTACTTTGTGGACTGAAGGGGCTCCCTGCAAACTACCGTGGGTGTGAGGAATTTCAGAAATCAATGAAGCCCTTCCGCCCAGCAGTGGATCTCCGAGGCAGAGGATCACCGCCGTCGACGTCAGTATCTCCACCGCAGCAGACGCCACCAAACACGACCCAACGTTTTCCGCCACTGCGGCAAAAAAAAAAAAAAAAAAAAAGTCTCCTGCCATCCACCTCCGTCTGGGGACGACCGACACAACTCAACAAGAGACCAGCCACACGTCGACTTCTTTCAGTGATGCCTTCTCCGAGATAAAGACGCTCATTTCGACGTTTTTGAAACCAGAAACCCAGTGGCGGCCGGTGATAATGTGCTAATGTGCTGCAGCACACTGTAAATATATTACTAAAATTATGCCACTTCTCTTCGAATGCAAGCGAGAAATCTCTGTAAAATTACATAATTTCTCTT
Source organism: Locusta migratoria (assembly GCA_026315105.1). Taxonomy (NCBI): domain Eukaryota; kingdom Metazoa; phylum Arthropoda; class Insecta; order Orthoptera; family Acrididae; genus Locusta; species Locusta migratoria. Next base: position 249,651,625 of record CM048750.1, on the reverse strand, counting down.
GGATTACGAGCTAGTTATCGTAATAAAATTATGCTAATTCCCTTCCAATGCGTATTATAATGGTAGTAATAAGGATGAAAACGCATTTAGGAGCGCTCTCGCTGCGACAGTTGGAAACAAGCTCCGCGTGCTGAAGTGGGATTCAGCCGCGCTGGTACGTGCGCAGAGAGGCGGCGCAGTCGTCTGTTCGCTAGTGCGCATGCGCAGACGTGACGTCGGGCCTGGCGACTCGTGTGTGCTGAGACCGACTGCAGAACCAGTTCAGTATTTCTCTTCGCGCTGCGTGTAACGGTTGCGGAATAATAGTATATGACGAATATTGCGACATACAGATTCAAATAGCGCACTTGCTCAGGCGTCTTCCGCATTCTCTCTCAAACCTACCTGTGTGAGGCTCGTATTCAAATACATCTGAGTCTAAATTTTTAATTTCTGTAAATAAAATTAATATTTTTTAAACGTTATATTTACTACCTGCAGTGAATACATGCAGTTGGCAGCGCTGTTATAGATTCCCCTGAAGGTGTTACTGTCAATACAGTATTAATTGATATTTAATTAAAGGCAATCATACAAAGGTTGACTTTTATTTTAGTATATTATGTTTCCTATAATTTTTGTAACATTGTAGCACACTGGTCAAATTTTGTACGAGCCGCCATTGCAGACACCATCGCCAAGATAAAACAAATGGCCAATAAAGTCCGAAGTGCAAGAGACCCCATCAGCAACATTTTAGCACTTGCTGAAGGTATAATGTCCCTTTTTGACTAAGACCTGGTGACCGTCTTTTTCATAACTCCACTATGTTTACTGAACGAAGACCGCGAAAATGTAAACGAACAAAATGACGAGACACCAATGCAGGTCGGCTAAGGGCCCCTGAGGCCCATGGACGCCAGTCCCTGCAAAAGCAATTCTTTGTTGTTAATAAAGATTAAAAAACCTAGAATGTGCATATAAAATGATGTGATAGAAGAACGCAACGAAGAATGCTATTTTAAAAACACTTTTCATTTTATTTATTTACTATTTGGCAACGATAACTTGACGATTCGCGCGGTGGCTGCTGGTAGCTTCTCTTGCACGAACGGGAGGCGGCATCGGCTGCTTGCTGCAGTGCTGGAACCGTTACCCTAACAATGTGCACATTAATTCTTTGCGTCAACTCTCTGCCATGTGGCTTGCAGAGAATTTATGTAGAAGTTTTTTATGTACTTTTTTATTTTTATTTTATATCTATGTGACTCAACTGCTGGGTTATTAGTTCGTAGCTTACAAACTACTAAAACGAAGTTAAACTAAACTAAGGACAACACAAACAGCCATGCCCTAGGGGGAACTCGAACCCGAGATTGTTCAAATGTTCAAATGTTTGTATAGTCTATGGGACTTAACTAAGGGGTCATCAGTCCCTAAACTTACAAACTACTTATGAACTACTTACGAACTAGGACGGCACAAATATCCATGCCCGAGGGGGGATTCGAACCCCCGACCGTAGTGGCCGTGCAGACCGTGACTGGAGCACCTTAGTCCCCTCGGCCACCGCGGCCGGCTAAAAAATGTTCAAATGTTTGTGAATCTATCGGACCAAACTGCGTGGTCATCAGTCCGTAGCTTACAAACTACTTAAGCCTAGTTAAACTAACCTAAGGACAAACACACACACCCATGCCCCAGGGAGGACTCGAACCTCCACGGCGAGCAACCGCGCGCTCCGCAGCGAGGCTCCTTAGACCGCTCGGCTACTCCACCGCGGCCCCGAGATTGTCTAGCAGAATTGAAGCAATTAAGCCATTACGTTACAACCGACGGCGGTTGTAAGGTTGGCAGCGCATGTAAATAAAAGAATAACTTTCAACTGGTGTCGATTTTCTCCGCTTGTGGCAGCACCAACAAAATCGTCAAGATATCGTGGTCAAATAGTATTTTCTTTTTTTCACGACGATCTTTTGTCCGGGGGTTCACTGCACCAGTAAACACATGTTACGTGCCGCCACTGTGGTGTAGCGAGAGCCGCGGCGAGTACGCTGGGCTCGTATTTTTGACCTGCAGCAGGAGCTGCGCAGGTGCGCGAGGCAGATGTCTGCGGCCGCGCCACGACAGATGCAGCTCCGCTCTCCCATTGTGCTAGCGTGCGCCCCCTCCCCCGGCCTGTACTGGGGTGCAAAAGAGCCACAGGCGATCAATAGGCGCCTCAGGACGCCTTCCCAAATGAGGCACGCCACCCACAACCACCTGCCCTCAGCCGACAAGTGCGTTCCCTTCGTCCGCCACTTCGGCACTCTGCACCGTCACCCATGTTTTGTTTCAAACCACTATCCTTGCGGCGCGCGAGAACCAGTTTTCATCTTTCCACTCGACTCTTCGTGTCGCCTTCACGCGGGTCCCCTTTTCCAAGGTGAAGCACGGCAAATGTTGATTCCAAGTGGAAAATGAAATGTTTGTATAGTCTATGGGACTTAACTACGGGGTCATCAGTCCCTAAACTTACAAACTACTTTTGAACTAGCTACTACTAAGGACGGCACAAATATCCATGCCCGAGGGGGGATTCGAACCCCCGACCGTAGTGGCCGTGCAGACCGTGACTGGAGCGCCTCACTCTCCTCGGCCACCGTGGCCGGCGAAAGAGGTGGTACATAAACTTACGAAACGTTAACCACAGCGTGGTTTGCGAACGCAACGGTTTCTCTCTCTGTATGTCGTACACTTTATTTATTAGCCGAGCGGTCTAACGCACCTCGCTGCGGACCGCGCGGTTGCTCGCCGTCGGAGGTTCGAGTCCTTCCAGGGGCATGGGTGTGTATGATTGTCCTTAGGTTAGTTTACCTTAGTTTAAGTAGTTTGTAAGCTACGGACTGATGACCACGCAGTCTGGGTCCCATTTTCCAAGGTGAAGCACGGCAAATGTTGATTCCAAGTTGTGTGGCCTGCGCTCAGGAAAGAGGTGGTACATAAGCTTATGAAACGTGAACCACAGCGTGGTTTGCGAACGCAACGGTTTTTCTCTCTGTATGTCGTACACTTTATTTATTAGCCGAGCGGTCTAAGGCGCCTCGCTGCGTAGCGCGCGGTTGCTCGCCGTCGGAGGTTCGAGTCCTCCCAGGGGCATGGGTGTGTGTGATTGTCCTTAGGTTAGTTTACCTTAGTTTAAGCAGTTTGTAAGCTACGGACTGATGACCACGCAGTTTGGGTCCCGTTTTTCAAGGTGAAGCACGGCAAATGTTGATTCCAAGTTGTGTGGCCTGCGCTCTGGAAAGAGGTGGTACATAAACTTATGAAACGTGAACCACAGCGTGGTTTGCGAACGCAACGGTTTCTCTCTCTGTATGTCGTACACTTTATTTATTAGCCCAGCGGTCTAAGGCGCCTCGCTGCGGAGCGCGCGGTTGCTCGCCGTCGGAGGTTCGAGTCCTCCCAGGGGCAAGGATGTGTGTGTGTGTGTGTGTGTGTTTTGTCCTTAGGTTAGTTTACCTTAGTTTAAGTAGTTTGTAAGCTACAGATTGATATCCACGCAGTTTGGTCCGATAGATTTACAAACATTTGAACATTTTTTATTTATTTGGCACGGTAGCACAGTGGCAGAGTACCAGACTCTGAATCCAAAGTTCGCGGGTTCGATCCCTGCCAGGTCCTAGGATTTTTGTCACTTTCCACTTCTTTAACCTCTGGCACTGTTGCTGATGTGAAAATTATCGAGCAGGACCGTGGTTCGGAATCCACGTTGAGCTGTAGGTCCCCTTTAACTTGGCTGGATAAGTCAGTTCAAAGGTCGGAGGAAGGCAAAGGCATACCACCTCCAACCAGGACCATGCCTAGTAAAGCACTGAAGCTTTCAAACCAATCTGCGGACAAATGTATTTACTTTTATTCGCAGTGGACCACATTTATCATTATTGTGAATTAGAATCTTCTGTATTTTTCTTGGCCAATTACTTTTTCATTCTTTTCTTCTTCCCTCATCCGACATCGCCGTTCCCATTCTCTATTAACAAATTTTTAATGGTAGCGTAGTGGGTTTATCCTAGACCGCTTTTGTCTTGCCTTTCAAATCCTCCACCGTAATGTGTACTTTATCATGTCCTTAATTTATGTGATCCATCAGTGCTGCTTTTACTATGTCATGGCATATCAATTTTTTATTTAGCGAATGGCGGATACGATACATATATGTACATATATACAGAAAGGAAACAATGAACTTTGCATGGTAACATAAGTTTACAGCTCGATGTCCAGTCCTGGAAACCAACGCACAGCTTCTGGGGTTGCCAGCAGGAAATCGTATTCTCTTCCTCCATACGCTCGAAGCATACAGTCACTGACAATGTGATGTATCGTCTGGCGTGGAGCTCCGCAGTCACAGTCTGGATTAGACAGCTTGTTCCATTTATGAAGTACGGCTCTTATGAGGAAGTACCATATAATCTCCAAGAAACCTAATTTACTTGTACATAAGGACCTACCAATTCTAATTCTTGACACACTAAGCTCACGTCATCCAAGTGACTCTGCTGACATGGTTACCAGAGACTTTAAACCTCTCGAAGAATGGAAACGTCGGTGCAGCACCTGCACATCTTCTCAGGCGCTAAACTACCAGCTGTATATCAACTATCACGCAAGCCGTGGACAGCTCTCTATAGAACGGGCCATGGCTTATTTATTCTCCTGATTATATATACACTCCTGCCCTCTAAAATTGCTGCGTCACGTAGATGACGTGCTACAGACGCCAAATTTAACCGACAGGAAAAAGATGTTGTGATATTTAAATGATTAGCTTTTCAGAGCATTCACACCATTCCGGTGGCGAGGTGCTGACATGAGGAAAGTTTCCAACCCATTTCTCATACACAAACAGGAGTTGATTGGCGTTGCCTGGTGAAGCGTTGTTGCGATGCCTCGTGTAAGTTGGAGAAATGCCTACCGTCACATTTCCGACTTTGGTAAAGGTCGGATTTGTAGCATATCGAGATTGCGGTTTATCGTATCGCGACATTGTGCTCGAATTGGTCGAGATCCAATAACTGTGTGTTGAACATGGAATCGGTAGCTTCAGGAGGGGAAAACCCGGCGCCGTTCTGGATTCCAACGGCCTCGTATCACTAGCAGTGGAGATGATAGCCATCTTATCCGCATGCCTGTAAAGGATCGTCCAGGCACGGCTCGATCCCTGAGTCAACAGATGAGGACGTTTGCAAGACAACAACCATCTGCACCAACAGTTCGACGACGTTTGCAGCAGCATGGAATATCAGCTCGGAGACCATGGCTGCGGTTACCCTTGACGCTGCACCACAGATAGGAGTGCCTGCGATGATGTACGCAACGACGAACCTGGGTGCACGAATGGCAAAACGTCATTTTTTGAGATGATTCCAGGTTCTGTTTACAGCATCATGATGCTCGAATCCGTATCTGGCGACATCGCGGTGAACGTACATTGGAAGCGTGTATTCATCATCGCCATACTGGCGTATCACCCGGCGTGATGGTATGGGGTGCCATTGGTTACAGGTCTCGGTCACCTCATGTTCGCATCGACAGCACTTCGAACAGTGGCCGTAACATTTCAGATGTGTTACGACCCGTGGCTCTACCCTCCTTTCGATCCCTGCGAAACCCTAAATTTCACCAGGATAATGCACGACCGTATGTTGTAGGTCCTGTACGGGCCTTTCTGGATACGGAAAATGATCGACTGCTGCCCTGGCCAGCACGTTCTCCAGATCTCTCACACCATTTTCAAAAAAGAATTTCTTGGAGAATTACTTCCGCCTAAGTCTAACGACCACCCACTTTGAAGACACTCCGCAAGTGTACCTGGTCAAGAGCGCAAATGTAATTTTTCCCATGGATTTCTTTCAACACGTATACGCTAATTTCATTGTATTTCATAATTTCTTAGTGAAAATTAAAATAAAAAATAGGTTTATAATGCATGTCCTATTTCTGGACTTTTCAATAAAAGTTTATCCATTTTATTTCATACTTTTTTGAGTGATAATAAATAGCAAATAATGTAAGTTTTTATGGATTGTTTATACATTATTATTTTACATCTATTGTATTTTAATTATTTTATGAGTGAAAATTAAAATAAATATTAATAAGGAACATGCAGTTTAACATTTGGACCTCGATAAAAAATTTCAAAAGTATCTGGACCCCATCTTAGATTACTTGCCGACCTTTGCAGTACAAAATGAATCTTGTGCGTGAAACCTGACTGGCTGAAAGATAGTTGGGCCTGCGGCCTGTAGACACGCTGCAGTGTTCATACAGACTGCAGCGTGTTCATCACACGTATGCCTCAAGTCAGCAGTGGTACCACCCAGCAGGTTGGCCTTCATGACTTAGGTCAAAGTGTCACGTTACATTGCCTCGAGAGTTATCTCTGAGTTCACGCTTAGAAATATTACGGACAGTGATGCAACTTTGAAGTCTAATGCGGACTTATCAGTCTGCTTGTATTTCTACAACACCGAGATCATTATTCGTTTAATATTTATTACCAAAGTTCTTTCTCTTAAAGTATACATACGCTCGTTGCTGTTGTGGTCTTCAGTCCGCAGACGGATTTGTAATGTAATGTTTGTAGAGCTTATGGGACTTAACTACGGGGTCATCAGTCTCTAAACTTACAAACTACTTATGAACTAGCTACAACTAAGGACGGCACAAATATCCATGCCCGAAAGGGGATTCGAACTCCCGACCGTAGTGGCCGTGCAGACCGTGACTGAAGCGCCTCAGTCCCCTCGGCTACCGCGGCCGGCAGACGGATTTGGTGCAAGCCGCTTAGTCTCCAAATACGAACGATCCACATCCTTTTTAACCTGCTTACTGTATTCGTCCCTCAGTCTCTGCAATTTTTACCTGCGCACACTTGCTTCTAATGCTAAGTTGAAGATTCCTTAATGTCTCCCAATGTACCTCACCAATCGATCTATTCTCTTACTCAAGATATGCCACACTTTTCTGTTATCCGCAATTCTATTCAACACATTATTAGTTATATGATCTTTCCAGCTAATCTTCCGCATTCGTCTTCAGCAGCACATTTCAAAATCTTCTATTATGTCTTGTCTGAATTCCTTATCGACGAGTACGACAGAAAGGATTTTAAGTTGCCATCAACCTTGAGATTTTTGTGAAGTTTTTCTGTAGCCTCGCCCGTCTCATAGATTTTTTTTTCTTTTGTCACCGATTTTTAAAATTAGTTTTACTATTCGGCAACTTCTGGAGGACGCTTTCCATAATCGGTAAAAATTTCGATTAAGTTTAGGTCTTGCCTTTGAGTGCGATTCAAAGGCCAAAAATTATCAAATATTCCCAGGGAAAATTTGATATTTGTGAGCAGATTCAACGATTTTCTTCGTTTCCTTATAGAAAGAAACAAGGCCACAATCTTGAACACGTTTCCACAAAGACGTAACAACCGAAACTTGCCACATCGGTTCCAGAAAACATGTTTCTTGCCTTCCAAAACTTTGTGATGACAATGAAGAAAACAGTACATTCAAATCTGCTAGGTAAAAACTTCGATATGATATTTCATTCTGTAAACTGGTTGCCAGGCAGAACTAAGGAATGGATTCAAAATGGCAATTTATTGAACATCTGTTGCAGAAGGGTGATACAATAGTTTATGTTCTATTTACGTAATTTTTATGTTCGTTATGCACTGGTACTTTTTTTAGCTGAACGAAGATTTAGTTTTTAAATTTTCCAGTTACTGCATAATCATGAAGCTCTACTTCTTTTTCTCAAATTCAAAAATGTTCAAATGTTTGTATAGCTTATGGGACTTAACTACGGGGTCATCAGTCCCTAAACTTACAAACTACTTATGAACTAGCTAACACTAAGGACGGCACAGATATCGATGCCCGAGGGGGGATGCGAACCCCCGACCGTAGTGGCCGTGCAGACCGTGACTGACGCGCCTCAGTCCCCTCGGCCACCGCGGCCGGCGTCAATATAACACATTCAGTTTCAAATGTTCAAATATTTGTAGAGCTTATGGGACTTAACTACTGGGTCGGCAGTCCCTCATTTAATTTCATCATGAAGAAATCTGATTTTAAGATAATACTTCCTTCCATAGTTAACGCGATTTTACGAAAAATACAACTATGTAGGTGAACTTGCATTTGACTTTTTCCGGAAACTTTTTAAAACATTTCTTTTCCATGAGACTCAGTGTCTCGAATGCATTGTGAGTCATAGTCAGGTCACATATTCTGGAGAGAACAAGCAGACAGATAGGAGTAGATGTTCAACACAAGGAAGATGTGCACGGGTTGCTGGACTTGGGTTATTGACAGTGGTTTTTATCTCCCTCCAGGCCAACAGGCCACCAGACGTTATGACACAATGGCGACTCCAGATATCGAAATAAATGCGTCGCTTTCTGCCTTTCCCTTGCGTGCCGTTAAAATACAAAGGATTACCGACATTTTGACAAGCGTTGTCGGAAGCTTCCCGATAGTATCGAGCAAAAGAAGCACGAACGCTTGTAAATTCACGAAACTACAAGTCCTGGAAGGCGTTAACAGCGTGTTTCACGACCGCGACGACATCGGCGGAATCTTAAAATTCTCCGAATGCTGCGTTCTCCGCAATATCAGGAGATTTTACTGCCGATGTGAGGCGCATGAAGCGCCCAGAAACACGCTAACTACTTCCCTGAGGTATCAGAGCTCCAAGTAATATCTTGCATTTGACAGCAAGTTGGTTATGAGGCGCATCCGGAAACTAGTTTTTAACAACTTTATTGGCAATTTGTTACAGCAATTTTTCGTCGTGGTCACCAAAAGAACTGACACTTTTCACACAGTGGAATCAACTTTTGTATTCCAGTGCCGTTAAAGTCTGCCGCCTGTGAGTGAAACCAGCGTTTGGCAGTCGTCTTGAGCTATTCGTAGTCGTTGAAACGATCTTCGAACGACAGGAAATTTTTCAGGTGTAAGAAAAAATGGAATTCGCTGGCAACAAGATCAGGACAGCATGCTGGATGATCAAACAGCTCCCATGCGAACTAAAGCAAAACAAAGATTATTACAATTTGATTATGTTCTAGGAGGCGATCCAATTATGATATTCTAGAAAAATATAAAAAGCCAAGATCGCTGATCATCATTTTTTATTTATGACGACCGGTTTCGCTGAACTATGTCAGCATCATCTGGTCCATTAAAATCATTTTACAAGGCCATAATCTTGTTAAAATGTTCAAATGTTTGTATAGTTTATGGGACTTAACTACTGGGTCATCAGTCCCTAAACTAACAAACTACCTATAAACTACCTTATACTAAAGACGGCACAAATATCCATGCCCGAGGGGGGATTCGAACCCCCGACCGTAGTGGCCGTGCAGATCGTGCTGGAGCGCCTCAGTCCCCTCGGCCACCGCGGCCGCCCTATAATCTTGTAATGTCAATCAGTTGCTACATAACATAATTTACAGTGCATAGGTGCACTATGTCATTATAATAAAACATAATTATCACTGTGAGTGGCAATTTGATAATTGTGCTGGCCCAAAGCGAGAGACCCGGTTCGATTCCCGGTGCGGCTCACATTTTCACTTGTCGTCATTGTTTCATTTCAATGTCCTAAAAAAGCCACTGTCAATCTTTTCCTTCCTAATCCCTCTTCCCTCTTAAACAGCTCAATGCAAATGGTTTTGTTTTTCAACGTGCTTATTTCGTTAAAGAATTAAGTTATTGGTTTGGCAAATGAAAACAGTTAGCAAATATATATTAGTGCTAAAATCTCGATTATAAAAAAAATCTACGTTATTGCCATCTCCACTTAGTAGCCTCACTGTGTTGAATAAAAGATGCCTCCCTTCGTTTCCCCCTTGCAGCGTTTGGCATACAGCTGTCTCACTCGCACACAGGCTGCAGGCATTGCAGTGGTGGGGGAACTAGAGCCCCCGTCAAAACGGCTCGCGCCATAGATGCGCTAGCATCTTCTCAGAGCAACTGAAGGGAAAATGCACCTAAAACCAATCTTTTTTTGTCCCTTTTTTATTTGTGTTGTAACAAAAAGTGTTTACTTGTAAGAATGAGACTCTTTGCAGGACGAGAGGTTGCCTGCCGCTGCCGCGAGGGCGAGGAGTTGTTCAGGCTCTCGCAATGATCTCGCGATCGCTGACAGACGGAAGTTATCCCCACTGGGATAATCCCTTTCCGTTTTTACCTCTCCACCTGAAGCCATCCCTCCCTTACCCTCGGATTTCCTTTGAATCCCGCGTCAACATCTTCCTTAATGAAGAGGTACGACCCAGACTTTCCTGACATCGGCTTCATCTGCAACTTCCCAGTGTTCAAATGTTCAAATGTTTGATAAGCTTATGGGACTTAACTACGGGGTCATCAGTCCCTAAACTTACAAACTACTTATGAACTACTTACGAACTAGGACGGCACAAATATCCATGCCCGAGGGGGATTCGAACCCCCGACCGTAGTGGCCGTGCAGACCGTGACTGGAGCGCCTCAGTCCCCTCGGCCACCGCGGCCGGCCCCAGTGTTCACAAGGGAACAATGGGACCTTCTGATTCGGGACATACGGCGCATCCACTCCAGCTACGAATGGGGCCGTGACGTTGAGATCGCCAGAACTTCCCGGCCTGGTGCAAAAACGATGCGCACGCGGCCGCGAAAGCTACTACGCCCGAAGAAAGCCGTCTAAAGCCCTTTTTAAACGATGACCGAAGGTGAACAAGTTAGATAATAGACTACTGAAGCGCTCCTAGCGTACTAGCCCTGAACTACAAACTCAAGCAAGATCTTGTGGCAGCGTGTTTAGACGATAACCGTAATCGAACAGTAATACCCGATGTTGAAAGTGAGTTTATAACAGGCGATTTGTTATGTAGGAAGTCATGTTATTGACGGCCAAAGAAAACCTTGCAGTCTATCTTTTTGGTCAACTTAGTGTGGTAAAGTTCTGGGAAGTGAAACAACATTTCAAAACATTTACATCTATTTTCAAGCGAAAAAAATAAACTTATGAACACATCAAGCCATATTTATAAGAGCGTAAATAGACCTTCTTTACTTTATCTACTACGATTTGCCCACTGACATTATTAATAACGTCATGCACAACTGAATTTTTGTCTTTCATTTGGACTGACTTTTTCATTTAAAATGCTATTTAATGAAAATTGCATCATCAAAGTACAATCTTATTCAAATAAACAATTGGCTTCAGTCTTTTCTGTTACGATATTGCAAAACATAAACCATTTTTCGGTTTCAGATGTAGGCCTACGACCTCGCTTTTCGGTGGACAATAATTGACATAAATATTTAAGTCTTCATGAAACATTTGAAATTTACCGCTAAACCAAAGTATAATAATAAACTAAAGATTAATAAGACAAATTTGCGTGCAAACCGTGTAATTGTCGACTACAATATGAACATCGCCTGACGAAAATAGGTTAACTTCCGATGTCAGCAGACGACCGTTCAATCAAAACAATCTTCTAGAGAATGCTTAACATGACGTTGACGTTAGGTGACGGTCTGGTGACGCACAGTGTGAATGCCGTCATTAGAAATACATTTTGTAATACATTCTGATCATAAACTTCAACATAATGCAAAATATACGTAAATACGAAGGAAAATGGCGGACTAACTGGAGCGTTGACTGTAGCTGACAGCTACTAGCTCGCGCATGCGCAGTGAACCCACTAGTACCGAATTTAGAACGGGCCCTATTTCTTTATCGCTATAATTATCGCACTTCGATACTAGCGCGATCATACTAGTGCAGCCGTTCAAACGACTGACGGCCGCCATTAACGCAACTTGTTAGCAATCTATTACAAGTTCGTTGATCGTTTGAAAAGGGCTTAAGCCGCTGCAGATAGGGATGTCCGTCTTCACGACGAGCGCAGAAGACTAGACACCACTGATAACACCGACGATGAAGATCCACCAGGACGGCGCCTGATGATGATCCATCTAATGCAAGAGCCCACGTGATGCCTGACCGAGACAACCACTGGTAGAAGCCTGCTACTTCGGGAGCCGTTGTGCCCCTTGACTGGGGCTCGTTGCCCTGTTCCAGCAAACAAGACTCTGACAGGGCACCCTGACTATTTTTCCTATTGACAAATGGTACATCTATACGCTAACAGATGACAGTCCACAAAACCCGATGTTCCTTATCCAACTGATTTTAGTAGTAAATGCCTTCGGGTACATGCTACGTTTACTTAAACGCTGAAGTTATGAAGATGCTGAACGGACGGTACAATAGCACGGTAGAATATTTTGTCGCAGCGTGTCGTGTCGCCCAGTGTGAATCGACGTTTAAGAGATGCCATTTCAGGATACTGTGGTATTACCCCACATTGTTCCCTATTTTATTTCGGGATTTATTCCATTACATTTTCGTTTCTTGTCATCCGGCCTGCCTTCTGCAGTGCAGATAGTTTTGTTTCGGATAGCTGGCGGCACACGGAAGCGAGCCGAGCTGGTTCATACCGACCGTGACATACGGTGCAGTATCATGGGAAGCATTCGCTCGCTGCGGCAGTCAGGGCGGTTCATCCCGGCCGCTGTCGAGGCGGGAACCGCATGCCTTTCATTTCATTATTTTGCCGGTAATATTTTCTGAGACATAACTCGAACTTACCGAAGTATTACGATCATGTCTTATTAGATTAATTACAATTTCAGAGTCATTTAAAAGCGCAGCTTTACCACGAACTAAAAATTATAAAAAGTGATTTGTTATTGGCTGATACAAATCATCCAATCGGGTGAAAGCTAACATCTAGGCGCCAAGTCAGAGCGTGGGCTCTGTACCCAGTCTGCGACAGGCCACAAGACGGCCAATACGTATGTGAAAGGCTAGGGTCATAAAGTGTTTCAAATGTTTCTAAATCTATCGGACCAAACAGCGTGGTCATCGGTCCGTAGCTTAAAAACTACTTAAATGTAGGTAAACTGACCTACGGACAACACACACACCCATGCCCCAGGGAGGACTCGAACCTCCACGGCGAGCAACCGCAGCGAGACGCTTTAGATAGCTCGGCTACTCCACCGCGGCATAAAGTGTATAATTAGGTGTAATTAACCGCCAGATAAAGTGATATTAATGAGAATTATCTGCTCTACTGTGACGAGCAGTGCGTATGAAGTTTTGGTGCTGATATTGTGTGAATTAGTTGAGCTACGGCTCCGAGGATAGTCTGCAAAGGAAAAGAAGTTAATATTGTCATTGCGACACAGTTGATAAATTTAATATTTAACAGATTCAATATTGAGAAGGTGCTCAACAGATTTAATTACCGGGATATTTCAGAAGTTTGTAAATCTAGTTCCAACGTAGCCACACTAAAGTTAATAAAAATTGTTCTGAAAGGCCGTTTTCATTTCAAGTAGGCAGAAACATTTTCTCTTGCGATATTAATTTCCAGCAACACACAACGAGATTTACATTCCGTCAGTGTCCACGGTAGGGATGGCGGTTATCGCTGAAACAACCGGTTTTCGGTTATACCGGTTCTTTTCATCTCCAGTTTAACCGCACGGTAAAATTGATTCAGATAACCGATTTTTTAAATAACCGGTTTTCGGTTTTTTATTGCTATTATTTCCAGTAGAGTTCGACCGAAACATATTTTGCGGCCGAAACAAAAACCGTAATCGAATTTTCGGTTCTTCTAGTTTCGGCCGAAACCGAAACTTACGAAATTTAGTTAATATTTAGGTAAATTTACGTTATACGACAAATCACTAGGCTTTCCATATTTTACAAGATCCCCTCCAACTACGCCTTCTTGAGTGTGTGTAAGCCTAGCCAGGAGTCCGTAGAAGGCGATATACGAAGCATACAGATTTACTGGCCTAGTATTTCCATCCGGCAGTTGCGAGTTGCGAATATTGAGCCAACCACTCCGTAAGTTGAACTTGTGAGCTAGAGCATACGAATAGCTCGTTATATACACAATATATATAAGTCAGGCAGTAAATAAACTTCAATCAGTGGTGCAGAAGTTTTTCGAAAAATAATTAACAGTATGATTGTTGTCAGTGTAAATTCTGCAAATTGAACTAGGAAAGCTCTGTACCACATGATCAAAGACTGTTCAAATGGGTGAGTTCTTATGAGACCTAAATGCTTAGGTCATCAGTCCCTAGACTTACAAACTACTTAATCTAACTTAACTAACTTACGCTAATGACAATATCAACACCTATGACCGACGGAGGAGGGAGGACTGGAACCTCCGACTGGAGCAGTCGCGCAGTCCGTAACATGGAGCCTCAGACCGCACGGCTACCTCGTGAGGCACCACATGATCAATGTTAACTAAACCCATATTGGTTATTAAAAAAGCCCCTCGCTTTCAAGGAATCACATTAATAAAACTTGTTAGCATAACAATATGATAATACATTAAAAGTTATTATTCCAAGCTTAGAGTACATTACATAATAGGTAAATGAATCGAATTTACTTTCTCTTCCAATGTTCGAATGTTTGTTAAGCTTATGGGACTTAACTATGGGGTCATCAGTCCCTAAACTTACAAACTACTTACGAACTACCTTATACTAAGGACGGCACAAATATCCATGCCCGAGGGGGGATTCGAACCCCCGACCGTAGTGGCCGTGCAGACCATGACTGGAGCGCCTCTGCCCTCACGGCCACCGCGGCCGGCACTTTCTCTTCCAAGGAACATTTTGAATGCCATCTCCTTAAATGACATAGCATGTTTGTAGTACTTCCACTTCGTTAAGTACTTCCACACTCGGGATGGTGCCATTTAAGACACGACCGATATCTGGCGACGACAGCAAGGAACTGCCGCATGACCAGACGGAGGCAAGTCTCGTACACTGCCGGTGCACGCGCGTCGTCTAATAGGCCACTCCACAGGGCAACAGGTGCCATCAATGCCTCAATAGCTGCACCAGTTCTTGAGTTCTTATGCCACGCGTTTGTTGCGCAGTTTTAATTTTTTTAAATTACTTAAAAAAAAAACACATTTTGAACCACTACTACAGGAAGTAGTCGTACCGGTTTTTTCCCGGTTCTTGACAATAACTAAATAAACCGGTTACAACCGACACCAAATAAACACCGAAAAAACCGGTTAGCCGCGGTGGAGTAGCCGAGCGGTCTAAAGCGTCTTGCTGCGGAGCGCGCGGTTCCTTGCCGTGGAGGTTCGAGTCTTCCCTGGGGCATGGGTGTGTGTGTTAGTCCTTAGGTTAGTTTACCTAGGTTTAAGTAGTTTGTAAGCTACGGACTGATGACCACGCAGTTTGGTCCGATAGATTTACAAACATTTGAACATTTGAAAACCGGTTATTCCAAACTAAAATACCGGTATCGGTTTTAACCGCTCGGTTTTTCCCATCCCTAGTCCACGGTTGGCGGAGGAAACATGCAATGGGACGTCATCGAGTCAGTATAATCAGGTAAGCAAGCCTGAACGGTGTTTGAACGAGGTAGGAGGAGAGGGCGCACACCGCAGAGAGTTGAAAACTGTTCTTGATATTGACATTTATTCAGAGTGTGCATGTGTGTGTGTATGTCTACGTGTAACCCCACTAGGCAAATTAATTCCGAGCTACGGCGGCACTTTCCCGTAGCTGGCATCCCGCAAAAAACCATACTGACATTTCGTAATTGCCCAGTGAGTAACCGTTACAATACTGCTGACGCGGTACTGGCACCAGGCGATACTTGGTATTTGATTGTCGCGTCATAGGTACAAGTATGTTGGCGCATCCGCAATTTTCCCCACTTAATGCGTGTACTTTCAACTAGGGATGGGAAAAACCGACCGGTTAAAACCGATGCCGGTATTTTAGTTTTGAATAACCGGTTTTCTTCGGCATTTATTTGGTGTCGGTTGTAACCGATTTTTTTTTTTTTAGTTATTGCCAAGAACCGGGTAAAAAAACCAGTACGACTACTTCAGTGGTTCAAAATGTGTTTTTTTGTAAATAATTTAAAAAAATTAAAACTAATAGACCATAATATTTAGGGCTATTCCTAAAATTTCCACCGCAGTGAAATATTAGGTCATCGCAGTAACTAAGAAAAGCGATCAGTGATAATTTAAGAACAATCCTGGCAGTCAGAAACGCGCAACAAACGCGTGGCACAAGAACTTAAGAAATGGTGCAGCTATTGAAGCTTCGATGCACCTGTTGCCGTGTGGCGTGGCCTATTAGACGACGCGCTTGCACCGGCAGTGTACAAGACTTGCCTCCGACTGGTCATGCGGCAGTTGCTTGATGTCGCCAGACAGCAGTTGTGTCTTAAATGGCACACTCCCGAGTGGGGAAGTAGTTCACGAAGTACGGTAGCAGAGAGGTACAATGCTCCATTTGCTAGAAAAAGCTGAAAACGGGTGGAGGTACTACAAACATGCTGTGTCATTTAAGGAGAAAGCATCCAAAATGTTTCTTGGAAGAGAAGGTAACTTCGATTCATATACCTATTATGTAAGCTTGGAATAATAACTTTAAATGTATTATCACATTGTTATGCTAACAAGTTTTATTAATGTGATACCTTGAAAGCGAGGGGCTTTTTTTAATAACCAATATGGGCTTAGGTAACATTGATCATGTGGTTGTTTCAGCAACAACCGCCATCCCTATTTTCAACGAACCAACATCGGACACCACACGGCGATCAATTACCCGCAGGGAAACGTTGCTTCAGCCACTTTCATGGACGAAGTGGTCGACTACTGCGGCGGTGCGGCAGCTACTTGTCCTGGCAGGGACGCACACCTGCCGTCTGCGATCGCAGGTGTGTGTGTGTGTAGAGACGGATGCGGCTGGCGCGTCTCGCCACTGCACGCAGGCGGCATTCTGCGAGACACCGCAGAGCAGCGGCCGCATCACAATGCAGTGTCTTTGTGTGCGCCGAACTAAGTCCGGCCGGACTGCTGCGACCAAGGACGAGCCTCGTAGCTCTGGAGCGCCTCTAATGCCTAGTTTATCCTCCTCAGTTCTGTGAATTTTTTTCAATATTTTTGCACTTTGCTTGTATTTTAAGATTATTAATATTTCAAAAAGGCCTCAAAAAATTTAAAAAAAATTCCTGACTCTGTATTATCTACAAAAACTCCTGTCCCATATAGGGGACATCAGGACACTAGGTACAACAACTGTCAGTATGGGGTGTAATATTTTACTATGTATTTTTCGTTAATATGCTTTTATTTACATATGCTATTAATAGTATAGGTCGACTTAACATTAACCAAAGAGATCCATGGAAATTTGAGTGTTCACATAGGCAACAAACTGCCTTATCATTCTGTCAGCCATTTTAACACTGCTGCAGAGTGAACAAATGGCAAGGTAGTGTGTCTTTTTCAGTTCCAAGATGTGCTGCCACATTCCAATTGTGTGTTGAGATGCCTAGCACTGCGACCAACATTTTCATAATGTCACCAGATTTATATCCTTGTATGTGTCCTACAGGGGACGCAGGGACTGAGGAGGTTATACGATGATCGAAAGTTCACAACAAAGATAACTGTCTGCTGCAGCGCTCCAAGCTTACTAACTCGGCACTAATAACGTGCGATTATACAAGCTTGGTTGCGTTAATACGATTAACTTCAGTCTACACGTCTGACTACAACTAACAGCAGAGCCTGTGCGAAAATGCGGGCTTATTACTGTTGTATACGTGAATTGTTCACGTTTGGCTGTATATCATCTATATCTATAAATGTGAATATCTGTTCGGTGTACGTTTATCACGTCTGAAGAACAAGACATAAAGAGCTAAAAATTTGTACAGATACTAATGTCTACCCGGGGAAGGCTTTATGGTGAACGGATAGCTATTTATTTATATATAAATATTTATATGAATGTTCTGTGTACGCTTATCAGGTTCGAACGACAAGACGAAGAGACTTAAATATTTGTACAGATAGGTGGAAAGAGTACATAAAGCAGCTCTACAAAGGAAATGAACTTAGAGACGATGTTGTAGGAAGGGAAGAGGAAGTAGATCAAGATGAAATAGGAGATACTATACTGACGAATTTGACAGAGCCCTTAAAGACCAAGGTCGGAACAAGGCCCCAGGAGTAGATGGCATACCCTCAGAGCTACTAACGTCTCTGGGAGAGCCAACCACGACAAAACTATTTGAACTGGTGTGTAGGATGTATGAGACAGGTGAAATACCCTCAGACTTTAAGAAAAATGTAATAATCCCCATTCCAAAGAAATCAGGCGCAGACAGGTGTGAAAATTACAGAACCTTCAGTTTGATAATTCATGGTTGCAAAATTTTAACACGAATTACCTACAGGAGAATGGAAAACCTGTTCGAAGCTGACAACAACAACCCTAGATGAGAAACTGACATGGACCCCTCACATCAGGAATATTTGCTCCAAGGCAAAAGGTACTCTTGTGAGTACCAGGGAGAGCTTGTGGCAAAAATTGAGGCCTGAGCCCCAAGGGTATGCACTGGATATACACCACAGTGATCAGACCCAGGATCACCTATGGGGCGGTCGTGTGGTGGAAGAAGGTAGAACAGCAGGTTGCTACTAAGGAGCTTGGTAAGGTGCAGAGATTAGCCTGCTTAGCCATAACAGGCGGAATTAGCAGCACACCAACTGCTGGGTTGGAAACCATGATGGATATGCCCCCATTACACCTTTGGGTCAAGATGGAGGTAGCGGCTGGTGCATACAGACTCAAATCTGGCAACAACTGGAACTCTTTGGCATATCCAGAATCACACACTAAAATAGTAAGTGAGGTTGGGGAAATGCCAGCCGACTCTATTATAACCCCATACTGCTTCAACAAGCCTTTCAATATAACAATTGGAAGTAGGGAGCAATGGGAGAAAATAGACACCGTATGGGGCATATTGTCTGGTTCACTGACGGGTCAAAATCAGACCAAGGTATTGGGGCCGGGGTATATGGGGCGCAGCCAAGACTGGAGCGCGTCATGTCTCTAGGGAAACTGGCCTCAGTATTCCAGGCCGAAATCACTGCCATCAGGGCGTGTGTGGAGGAGAATTTGCGTAGGTGCTACAAAGATCGTAGCATCTATATCTACTCAGACAGCCAGTCAGACCAAAGATCACTGGCAGCTCCTGCAACAAGGTCTAAAATTGTTGCAGAATGTCACAGGGTTCTGGTGGAGCTAGGGGAAAGCAATAGAGTAAACCTATTGTGGGTCCCTGGCCACTCGGGGATCAGTGGCAACGAACATGCCGACAGATTAGCCAGGATGGGGGCAAAGACTCCATTTATTGGACCGGAACCTGTCCTGACAATCACCAAGGCAATGATCAAATTGGAGCTACGTAACTGCTCAGAATACAGCAAAAAAATGTTCAAATGTTTGTTAAGCTTATGGGACTTAACTACGGGGTCATCAGTCCCTAAACTTACAAACTACTTGTTAACTAGCTAATCCTAAGGACGGCACAAATATCCATGCCCGAGGGGGGATTCGAACCCCCGACCGTAGTGGCCGTGCAGACCGTGACTGGAGCGCCTCAGTCCACTCGGCCACCGTGGCCGGTTGCCTAGTTTATACGACGGTTTATACGATGGCGGTGGTAGAATTGAACCATCGGTCTCCCCGTTACCACTGCTTCGCCTCGTTCGGTTGATGATTCAGAAGGATTCAAAAAGTCTATGTTAAAAAAAAAGAAAAAAAAGCACACACACATTCCTGACTGTTGCTTGTATTAATTTAAATGTTAGCAACTCCTTTCTGAAAGCATTTGTCTGGAGTGTAGCCTTGTAGTGGAGTCAAGCGTGGTCCATGAGAAGTTCGGACAAACATGACAGCTTTTGAAATCTGGAGCCGGTCGCAGTGGCCGAGTGGTCTGCAGTGTGTCCGTCACGGTCTGCACGGCCGTTGCGGTCGGGGGTTCGAATCTCCCCTCGGGCATGCATGTTTGTGCCGTCTTTAGTATTAGCTAGTTCGTAAGTAATTTGTAAGTTTAGGGAATGATGACCCCACAGTTAAGTCCCATTAGCTCTACAAAAATTTCGATTTGAAATCTGGTGCCACAGTTGAATGCTGAAGGTTTGATGGCTGGATTACGTAGTTAATGATGAGCTACTAAAGAGACTTGCGGAGAAAGGAAATATTTGCATATATTGGCTAAAAGAAGGGATCGATTAATACAACACATCAAACAATTGTCAATTTAGTACTGTTCGAAAGTGTGTGTGTCTGGTGCGGGTGAAGGGGGGGAGTAACTTCTGAAATAAGTGCGACAGTATTGCTGCGAAGGTGAATCGTCATTCGAACGACCACTTTAATTTAGAGATCTATGTGCTTTGCGCCAGAAGCAGGCAGCAAAGTGACTTACGATTCACACTCTGTTTACAAACATAGGCAGCAGCGAATAAGGTGTGATAAAAAAAGGGACAGATTTTTCGCTTTTTTTTACAATTATTTTCATTTTTTGTCTTGTTGGTATGCGTGTTCGTAATATATTTTTGCCTTTTCAACTGTTTTTAACATTTAAATTTTGTCAGGAGAAAAGGCTTTGCGTATTCAGGAAATGTACGAGGAAAAGGAAGTTCCGTTTGGTAATAAAATGAAATTGTACACAGGTACAGAAGAAATTTTTATTGCACAAAATTCTACAACTCTTAAACTACTTTTCCACATAACTGCCGAAATTTTGTAGCCACTTGTCATAGCGTGCCACACGTTTTTGCATGCATCCTTCACAGAAGGTTGCCGCGTGTGTATTCAACCATGTGGTAACAGCTCTTTATCATCGTTGAAGTGTTGACCACCAAGGACCGATTTTAGGTGTAAGAAGAGATGAAAGTCGCTAGGAGAGAGGTCCTAGCTGTATGGAGAAAGTTACGTACATCGTAAGAATGTCGCTTTTTAAGTTTCACCTTTAACTGACAAGTTCTTGTATATGCAAAATCCCGGCACAGTTTTCTGCAGTTTCGAGATGTAGGTCTTTGGAAATCGTCGCGAAACGAGTGGACAAACTGAATACAACTCACCAGGTAAGAAGACTTGCATAGTGGTGAGGCATTGAACACTGGATACTCACCTGGAAAAGAAGAAAACGAAAATTAAGTTCAAAACACGGGTAATCGTTAAAACAGTTATTTAAAATTCGTCCTCTAAAAATATCAGCTAAAACGTCCCCATACAATGACAGCTTTTAAGCAGATTATCATCTGTAAACTACATAACACAAGCAGGACACAAATTCAGTAATTTGACACATACTGTAGTGAGAGCAGATCAAGCCAAATGCGGTACTCACTAATGATTATTTATTCACTGTTTATGAGGATTTACGGGGTAATGGTTATGTTTCAGTTGCCGTTTTTGTATGATAGACGGTCTACGACGACTTCGAAATTTATTGCCAGTGCAGGATGTAATTGGATTTTTATGTAAATATAAGGAAATGCATCTGGAGAAGGATCTAGTGGCCCATTAAAGCCTCCTGTTGCCATACGGCAGGATTTCAACCTTTTCCAATATCGACCCCTCTTCAGACTACAATATTCCGGCAACCCCTATAAACCCCTCTCAACACGAACTCTAAACAAATTTGTTCGTTATCTAAAAGGCAACGAATGTAGTTTTTTTTTTTTTTTTTCTGCTGATAGGTTTCTTGTAAATCGTTGGACGCTGTTTTAATGTGTATGGCACTTGGCTCTTGGGAGCGTCCAGGCCCTTGCAACATACCTTCAACGCGTTAATAACCTATGGGGCAATCGTGTGGTGGAAGAAGGTAGAACAGCAGGTTGCTACTAAGGAGCTTGGTAAGGTGCAGAGATTAGCCTGCTTAGCCATAACAGGCGGAATGAGCAGCACACCGACTGCTGGGATGGAAACCATGCTGGATATGCCCCCATCACACCTTTGGGTCAACCTGGAGGCAGCGGCTGGTGCATACAGACTCAAATCTGGCAACAACCGGAACTCTTTGGGATATCCAGAATCTCACACTAAAATAGTGAGTGAGGTAAATATAGGAAAGGTTGGGGAAATTCCAGCCGACTACATTATAACCCCATACTGCTTCAACAAGCCTTTAAATATAACAATTGGAAGTAGGGAGCAGTGGGAGAAAATAGTTAAGACACCGTATGGGGGATATTGTCTGGTTCACTGACGGGTCAAAATCAGACCAAGGTGTTGAGGCCGGGGTATATGGGGCGCAGCCAAGACTGGAGGGCGTCATCTCTCTAGGGAAACTGGCCTCAGTATTCCAGGCCGAAATCACTGCCATCAGGGCGTGTGTGGAGGAGAATTTGCGTAGGTGCTACAAAGATCGTAGCATCTATATCTATTCAGACAGCCAGGCATACCTGAGATCACTGGCAGCTCCTGAAACAAGGTCTAAAATTGTTGCAGAATGTCACAGGGTTCTGGTGGAGCTAGGGGAAAGCAATAGAGTAAACCTATTGTGGGTCCCTGGCCACTAGGGGATCAGTGGCAACGAACATGCCGACAGATTAGTCAGGATGGGGGCAGAGTCTCCATTTATTGGACCGGAACCTGTCCTGACAATCACTAAGGCAATGATCAAATTGGATTTACGTTACTGGCTCAGAAGACAGCAAAAAAAAAAAAAAAAAAAAAAAAAAAAAAATGTTCAAATGTTTGTTAAGCTTATGGGACTTAACTACGGGGTCATCAGTCCCTAAGCTTACAAACTATTTGTTAACTAGCTAAGACTAAGGACGGCACAAATATCCATGCCCGAGGGGGGATTCGAACGGCCGACCGTAGTGGCCGTGCAGACCGTGACTGGAGCGCCTCAGTCCCCTCGGCACCGCGGCCGGCGTTCACGCTTCGCCGGCCGCGGTGGCCGAGGGGATTGAGGCGCTCCAGTCACGGTCCGCACGACCACTACGGTCGGGGGTTCGAATCCCCCCTCGGGCATGGATATTTGTGCCGTCCTTAGTTGTAAGTAGTTCATAAGTAGTTTGTAGGTTTAGGGACTGATGACCCCGTAGTTAAGTCCCATAGACTCTACAAACATTTGAACATTTTTGTTCACGCTTCACAGCTCTTCGTCTTTGGCGCATGCGTATTTATTGTGTGGCAGCATGCCTGTACAATGTCACATGTCGTACACCACGCCGAGCTCCTGCATCGGATTGCAGGTGGCACGAACGCGGAAGAAGTCGGGATTCCGTGTCGGCGCTGGACGCCGGCCAAATGGACTAACCAACAGCCCCATAAATCGATCTGCCTCCTGGGCTACCCCCGTTTAACACTGTCGGCGCCACCGCTGACCGCCGTAGATTACGCCACGAGCTTCGACACAAGAGTCTCTCTGATAGCGCTATCGGCCACGTAAACTTCGTACCAGGGGACTTCAAGAGTAAGTTTCACTTGTCACGTCATCCCGAGCTGGGAGCATAGCGCAACAACAGTGACTCATGGTCACAGGAGTACGTGTTCAGGTTTCCGTGCAGATAGAGATCTGCTGCGGTACGGATAAAAGATATGTCTCAGAGTGCGACTAGATAAGTACTAAAAGGTTGAAGTAAGCGGGGCAGAACTTGTTTACTGGACAAAACGTTTAAATTGCACACATATACACCCCGTTTACATGGGCTCCCAAAACCGGATTTCGTAAACCGATTTCCCAATTCCCCTTTTGGTTGGTCATGTAAACACTCCAAAATTGATTCTGGAAATCCACTTCTCTAAAGCGGTTTTCCAGTTCCACAATCGATTTTCGTGCCCATGTGAACGCAACCGTTTCTGAAGCGTTCTTGACTTGTCAGATTGTTTTTTTAAGAATTTTCGGCACATAGTACAGAGTGACATTTTCTAATGTGAAATAAAAGTATTAATATTAGAGGGAGCATGAATCTGTGTATTTAAGTAAAGAAAAATAGCGATTATGCTGACTAAATAGGGGACTGAATCAGCTGTTTTTCAGCCGCCATCTTAAGTGAATTAGGAAATCCGATTCAGACTGTGCCATGTAAACACGACAGCGAAAAACGGTTTACGAAAATCGGTTTTCGTCTTAAGGAAGATGTGTTACATGTAAACGTAGTGATAGATGGTAAAAAAATAGTGAAATGTTAGTAAATCTTGACATAATGCGAAAGGATAGTCCAAAACACTGTAATTAATATTTATTTATATACCACACAAGATATCTTTCGGCATTAAATGCCATATTCAGGTGTTTGGTATTTAGAGGTTGTAAGTGCTTCAACTGACTATTTGTAGGTGATGTTTTACATTTGATTTACGAATTGTAGCCAGTTGAAGCACTTTACAACCTCTAAATACCAAACACCTGAAGATGGCATTTAATGCCGAAAGATATCTTGTGTGATATAAACTACTTAAATATATGAGATTAACTGCTTGCCGCGGTGGAGTAGCCGAGCGGTCTAAAGCGTCTCGCTGCGGAGCGCGCGGTTCCTCGCCGTGGAGGTTCGAGTCCTCCCTAGGGCATGGGTCTGTGTGTTGTCCTTAGGTTAGTTTACCTAGGTTTAAGTAGTTTGTAAGCTACGGACTGAAGACTACGCAGTTTGGTCCGATAGATTTACAAACATTTGAACATTTGTTTAACTGCTTGCTAGGCAGTTGCGTTGAAGACTACACCACTGGGGACACAGTGATTAGCTGGCCGTGGTGGCCGAGCGTGCTGCGGCGCGCCAGTCACAGTCTGCATGGTCACTACGGTCGGGGGTTCGAATCCCCCCTCGGGCATGAATATTTGTGCCGTCCTTAGTGTTAGCTAGTTCATAAGTAGTTTAGGGACTGATGACCCCGTAGTTAAGTCCCGTAAGCTCTACAAATTTTTGAACATTTTTGACACTGTGATTACCGCACCTGCAACGACTACCTAAGCACGCCTCCCGTCAGATACAAATTTTCAGCTTCATCCTGCCCACTCGTAATTTTGAAACAAATTCCCGTAAGAGTAAGGGCCACAAACTTGCCCACCCCTCCCCACTAACGAAAGGATCAATTAAATTTATAAGGGGCAGCCCTCAGTCACAAAGTACGAAAATAATCGTTACCAGGTTTCAATGCCGCTATGGGCACCTTCTTCAGACGAAGATGAATATCTTATAATATCTGTCCCTTATAAATTTAATTGTATTGTAACAGTCGCTGATTCACAGCCATGCACAAATCTGAACGAAAGGATCATTGCCCGTCACTGGTCATATTCACAGAATATATATCAACTGCTTAGGTAGCCCTTGCAGGTGCGATGATCACTGTATCCCCAGTGGTGTAGTGGTCAGCGCAACTGCCTAGAAAGTGGGAGACCCGGGTTCGAGTCCCGGCTGAGTACACATTTTCAGATCTGCCCATTCGCAGTTGATGTCATATATTCTGTGAATATGGAAGAATAGCAACTGCAGGATCAGAAGTGACGTCTGTTCTTTCGGAACAGAGGCCACATGTATATACTTAAACAAACCTAAGGACAACAAAAACACCCATGCCCGAGGGGGGACTCGAACCCCCGACGGCGAACAGTCGCGCGCACAGCAGCACGGCGCCGCAGTACTCACGGCTAATCCGCCGTGGCATAGATGGTGAAATTCTGACATTACACACCTGCCAACTTACAGAAACTGAAATCCAGAAGATCCCAAATAGCAAAAATTTATTGCGAGCATATGTCACAAGGTCTTCAAACATAGCACCAGCGTGATCAGCAGCAGATAACGGAATAATATATGTAATTGAAAACGAAGTGAACAAGCATTCTGCTCTTATTATATCAAGGTAACTCCAGTAGTGGTAAAAATGAATCAATTTTCCTACTGATATTCTTCATTTTCATTTTGGAGACGTGTTTTACGAATTTACTATGGTGGATTAATTCAGTTCTTTCTCTG
The DNA here is from genome assembly GCA_026315105.1 of Locusta migratoria. Taxonomy (NCBI): domain Eukaryota; kingdom Metazoa; phylum Arthropoda; class Insecta; order Orthoptera; family Acrididae; genus Locusta; species Locusta migratoria. Next base: position 249,625,722 of record CM048750.1, on the reverse strand, counting down.
TAAGGAATGCTTGTATCACACGAAAACATGGAACGGAATGCTGATGTTTCACCTTTTAGCGATCGTATTATAAATGGAAATTCGGAATATGCATCCATAAAAGAATAACATATCGTTTCTTTTTTGAAATCATCATGAAAACACTGAATCGCACAAGAATTCATCACTAAATTGCATGAAACTCAGAACTGCATAAAAGCAAAAATTGATATAGCTTTCCCGCTAACATGCAGTCGAAGCATACATTGAGATATGAATTATCGATAGAACGTTCAAATTCAAATGTTTGTATAGTCTATGGGACTTAACTACGGGGTCATCTGTCCCTAAACTTACAAACTACTTATGAACTACTTACGAACTAGGACGGCACAAATATCCATGCCCGATGGGGAATTCGAACCCCCGACCGTGGTGGCCGTGAAGACCGTGACTGTAGCCTTAGTCCCCTCGGCCACCGCGGCCGGCGATAGAACGTTCCATGACCTTTCGAAGGCCTTGTTTCAAACAAAGAGTTTATCTCAAAAGCGCAGTGGTAGTCTGCTACAAGGAATTATCGATAATATTACTGGTGGACTTTCAGTTGAATTTCAAACTCTCGCACCTCAGAATAGCAGCCATTATCGAAAATCAAAAATAAACTGCGATATTAACGCAGAGGGCGGAAACAATTCCGGGAGACGGAATATCCGGAAAAAAAAACGGATGTTCACCCGGAAAACCGGAAGACTACTCAAAAATTAGTAAATCTTCCGAGAAAACCGGAAAACTTGGCAGGTATGCGTTATATACAACGAAATGCAAAGTCGCGTTAAGCCTTAGAGAAATGGTGCCATTAATTTCATGAAGGTAAACGAAGACAAAGCAATTATTCCATAATTCGAATTAAGAACAGCTGCCACCTGTATCTCTGATTGTTTTGAGCCTTGTATATACGGATGTATTCTGTTGTGCTAAAAATCCATGTCAATAGAATTGTAAATTGTTGGAAACAACTCCCGAAATCGAATCCTGTGGTTTTATTAATTACTTAGTATGTAAACGAACATTTCTGTGCTCATCTTAAATTGGAATATCTGTCATCTGCGGATTCGAAACAAATAACATGCTTGCTATTAATAATTTTGTAAATAATAAAAAGTCCGATTTGTTTAGTATATTTTCTATATATATTGTAACAACCATGTGTTAATCGGAAATTAATTACTGATATTCTGTCTCAAGTTAATTAGTTATTGCCAAAATCTTGACCTAACAACAATGGTGTATTTGCAATATTTTGTAAATCAGGACTTGAACACTTAAGGTTGTATCATTTACTCCTGAAGAAGAGGGCTGATACAAATAGTTACACCAAATACATTACGAACTTTCCGCCCCCGGCTCCATCCACTTCGTATAAGTTACATGTTTCACATATCTGTGCGCACTAGGTAAACCTGACGACGCTTCGCAGTGGCTCATATGAAACGAACGGGAAAGTAAGGAAGGTGGAGAAGGAAGATGAGGGTTTAACGTCCCGTCGATATTGTGGTCATTGGAGAGGGAGCACGCGCTCCGAATGTTTTCGTTATGGCTGGGACAGTGTCGTGCCCTTTGAAAAGAACCATCCTGGCATTTTGCTGGAGTTGATTTAGGAAAATCACGAAGAACCTAAGCCAGCGTGGCTGCAGGCGGGTTTGAACCGCCGTCCTCCCAAATGTGTTACCGCTGCGCCGCCACGCTCGGTATCGCGATAGTAAATAAAATAAGTCTTGCGAGTATGAACTCACCCAGAAAATGTCTGTATGTCCTCTGGTCTTCCTCTGGCTATGTATGGACCGAGCGAGGTGGCGCAGTGGTAACGCACTGGACTCGCATTCGGGAGGATGGTGGTTCAAATCTATCTCGGCCATCCAAATTTAGGTTTTCCGTGATTTCCCTAAATTACTCCAGGCAAATGCCGGGATGGCTCCTTTCAAAGGGCACGGCCGATTTCCTTCCCCATCTTTACCCAAAACTCCGAGCGTTAGCTCCGTCTCTAATGATCAAGCTGTCGACGGGACGTAAAACCCTAAGCTTCCTTCCTTCCTTCTGACTATGTGCAGTGAAAGTTATATATAAAATATATTCTCCTTTCTGACTACCGGAATGACACAATTATAGCCTTATTGACACTGGAGTGTCATTGGCAGTGACATTGAAGTCTGTTATCTTCAGTCGTTAAATTGAACGATGGAATTCCATTGTGTTGGCTGTGACGTGTGTGTACCACTAAGTGATAGCTAATCGCCAGATGACTTTGGCTGTGTCGATTATTGACTCTGGCTATCACGAGCTGGAGGATGACGCCAGACGTCCGGACCGGACAGTTCTAGCCTCAACATACCACAGATATTACTTACAAAGCGACGAGGTACTGAATTCAAATTTGTACCGTGGCCGGCGGTATTAGGCAATCTCCCATGTAGGTGGGTGCAAACCAAACATGTAATATTAGAAATATTGACTTGAAACAATGCCTTTTGTAAGATAGTAATTGTTAGACATTATATAAGGCGCCCTGACGGAAGCCGTGCAGCAGTGATTCCAGATTGGGGGACGTTTTTGCAATTTTGGAGAAAAAAGTTTTTTCAGCAGGAACTTTTAGGGAATTGAAAACCTTAGCGAATTTTTGGGGGAAAACATTTTCACTGCTACGAAAATTGGGGAAGAGTTTTATATGCCTGGAGTTGCTATTAATGCGAACTGGTACTTCAGAACAAAAATCACGTGCTTAATTTTCCATTTATTCTCTCTCTCTCTCTCTGTCGCTCTTCAAATCAATCAATACTATTCATTTTGTCGTCTTGATGTATATGGCTGCTTACCAAATATATTTATATAAATACTAGCTGTGAACCCGGCGTTGCCCGGGTGTTTCTTTAAGCTACACTCTCGTAGTCCACCTCCCCTTCCCTCCTCTATCTGTATTCATCTCTTTCTTTCCCAAGTCTGTTCGTTTCCACCTTTCCCTTACTCGGCCTTTTTTTTTTTTTTTTTTTGCAAGGCACTGTCTGTCAAGTACCATACGAACATGTATGTATCTTGTGACCTTCGTCTTGGTATAAGTGTCGTCTGTGCAAAAATTCATCGCCGCGGTGGAGTAGCCAAGCGGTCTAAAGCGTCTCGCTGCGGAGCGCGCGGTTGCTTGCCGTGGAGGTTCGAGTCCTCCCTGGGGCATGGGTGTGTGTGTTTGTCCTTAGGTTAGTTTACCTAGGTTTAAGTAGTTTGTAAGCTACGGACTGATGACCATGCAGTTTGGTCCGATAGATTTATAAACATTTGAACATTTTTTGAAAAATTCATCAAGATCTGAGAAAACCTATTCATTTTGTCAAAGTTCGTATGTTAATACCCTCCACCGTGCACCGAACGAAATTTTATACAGACAGTGACATTCCTCTTGTTTTTATGATGAAGTATGCAAAGATTCATAAATATCGGAAGAAAACTATAGATTTGTATGCAATAGGAACACAGAGTCACATTCAAAAACGCACTTGGTTGTTCTCAAATTTTCCAGTTATATTTCATACAATCTGTGTTCTGAGAATAACGAAAACAACAAAAAAAGGATCTGTGAATTCGGTCGAGCCGTTCTCAAGTTATGGAGCGACCAACATACTTAGGGATCCGGTTTTATTTTGCAAGATACTCTCCCCCATGCACCGTATGAAACTTTAGGTAGACGGTGACCTTCCTTTTGAAGGTCAAGCGCGCAAAGTTTCGTGAAGGTCGGAATGAAACTGTAGATTTCGTCAGTCTGTAGGAAAAGTATCCTGCGCCATGCACCTTCATTCCGTCCTATCGTAAATACATCTTCTACCTTTAAACTACATACCGGTAAAATTTCAGCTTCATAGGTGCAGTAGTTTTTGAGATTTCGTGTATGTTAGTGAGTGAGTGACCTATAGCTTTTATATATAGAGAGATATCTCCTGAATTATGGGTCCTACAAAGACATTATTTACCAGGTTCGTAGAGAGGAATATTAGGAAACTGCCTGCGAAATGTGTTGTAAATTGATTTGGTAGTAAAGACGTAGTAAATTACAACCTCATGCTTTTTAGAGCGAAGTTTCAGTTTCGCCGACACAGGAGGAAGTACTTGCACCATAAAATAACTAGGGGTTCAGTGATACAGAAACGTATGCATATGTGAAATATATGTAATGTTCAACATATTGGGCCGCTTCTGCAACATTGATTATTAATAGAATAGATCATAGATTGTTTTATAATACTGTTTTCAGGATCCAATCGATTGGTAAAAGAACACGATACAATAAGTATTTCTGAAAAATATGAAAAATATCTACTTCTTTACAAATTGTCTCTAGATTGGGACCTTAATGAGCATAATTCGGTTCTGAGTCTTGCTGTGGGAAATCATATAAAAATAGGATAATGTGCTGCATTCTGAAAATAGGCAAACTTCGTCCAACAAAGAAGCCGAAGCATAGGAAAGAAGATTGAAATTGTTTACTTTGAGATAACACAGTTTTATTGCTGTTCTCGAGGAGCGGTGTTTGGGGGGGGGAGTGTCCACAGAATATTTTTATTTGTAAGAGGGTCACAAGAATATATTTACTTGGAAGAGGGCCGGCCGCGGTGGCCGAGGGGACTGAGGCGCGCCAGTCACGGTCTGCACGGCCACTACGGTCGGGGGTTTGAATTCCCCCTCGGGCATGGATATTTATGCCGTTCTTAGTCATAGCTAGTTCATAAGTAGTTTGTAAGTTTAGGGACTGATGACCTCGTAGATAAGTCCCATAAGCTATACAAACATGCCGGCCGCGGTGGCCGAGGAGACTGCGGCGCTTCAGTCACGGTCTGCACAGCCCCTACGGTCGGGGGTTCGAATACCCCCTCGGGCATGGATATTTGTGCCGTCCTAGTTCATAAGTAGTTTGTAAGTTTAGGGACTGATGACCTCGTAGTTAAGTCCCATAAGCTATACAAACATTTGAACATTTTGTTACAAAAAGGTACGGCCAAACTTTCAGGAAACATTCCTCACACACAAAGAAAGAAAATACGTTATGTGGACATGTGTCCGGAAGCGCTTAATTTCCATGTTAGAGCTAATTTTATTACTTCTCTTCAAATCACATTAATCATGGAATGGAAACACACAGCAACAGAACGTACCAGCGTGACTTCAAACACTTTGTTACAGGAAATGTTCAAAATGTCCTCCGTTAGCGAGGATACATGCATCCACCCACCGTCGCATGGAATCCCTGATGTGCTGAGGCAGCCCTGGAGAATGGCGTATTGTATCACAGCCGTCCACAATACGAGCACGAAGAGTCTCTACATTTGGTACCGGAGTTGCGTAGACAAGAGCTTCAAAATGCCCACATAAATGAAAGTCAAGTGGGTTGAGGTCAGGAGAGCGTGGAGGCCATGGAATTGGTCCGCCTCTACCAATCTATCGGTCAACGAATCTGTTGTTGAGAAGCGTATGAACACATCGACTGAAATGTGCAGGAGCTCCATCGTGGATGGACCGCATGTTGTGTCGTACTCGTAAAGGCACATGTTCTAGCAGCACAGGTAGAGTATCCCGTATGAAATCATGATAACGTGCTCCAGTAAGCGTAGGTGGAAGAACATGAGGCCCAATCGAGATATCACCAACAATTCCTGCCCAAACGTTCCCAGAACATAACATCTGTGTTGATGACGTGATTGCACAATTGCGTGCGGATCTTCGTCAGCCCACACATGTTGATTGTGAAAATTTACAATTTGATCAAGTTGGAATGAAGCCTCATCCGTAAATACTAAAATGAGCTCTAACATGGAAATTAATCGTTGCCGGACACATGTGCACATAACATATTTTCTTTCTTTGCGCGTGAGGAATGAGGAATGTTTCCCGGAAGTTTGGCCAAATCCTTTTGTAACACTATGTGTGTGTGTGTGTGTGTGTGTGTTCTTAGCATAAGTTAGTTTAACTAGTTTGTAAGTTTAGGGACCGATGACCACTGCAGTTAGGTCCCGTAACTTTACAAATATTTGAACATCTGGAGAAGTTTGCTACCAATAAACCACATCGAAAGATACTATCTGCGTGGCGTTTAATTATTGACGAGTCCAACCCTATTTACACACAAATGTAAATGCAGCAGTCATCTTTTAGATCCGTCACACCTATAATGGACCTCGGCAGCAGTGAGCACATTTCAGAAAATCAAGTATTTCCAACCAGTGAGTCAAAACGTTCGTCGAAACTCTTAGGGCCGGTTTGTCAATGTCTCGTTAAGTTCCGGTTAAGATTTTAACTTGTCGTTAGCGGAGAACTGCGTTTGTCAATGTTTCGTTACGAGTTAACCAGACGTTAAAAGACCTCAAACTGGCTGTTAAGTTAGAATTCTGCTCGTTACAGGGTTATCTATCAGTAAAGTGAGAATTTGTATGAAAATAGAAAGATTCCAAAGCGCTAAAATACCGCAATATATCCACGTGATAAGACCGATTTATCGAACAAAATAACAGGAGCACTACATGTATGAAAAACTAGTGTGGAAAGCAGCTTCATTGAAAAATTTTATCGTCATATTTCTCGCCCATCTATATCAGTTGCTAGCATATGAGTTTGATATATTGCAGATACGTAACATAACCTTAAAATTATTGTTGCGATATCAAAATACAAACTTATGGGTAACGACTAGTTCAGTGAGAATCGGTATGATGAAAATGGTTAGAATAAGAGATTTGGTTGACAATGAAGACGATGTCAATATTTTAGACGATCTAGAGGTCATTGCTCCTATAATGCGACCTAGACGTATTTAGTGTTCGCCCAAATCATTTTGAATGCTGAGATGAAGCAGAATTTGTTACGCTATTTCGTCTTGGAAACGCTACATGAAAAACTCCACGACCATCTCAAGAGTCCAACAGATTGTTACGTATTTTGTAAGTTATCTATCATAATAGAAAACAGAATACATTATTTATGCCTGCAAACTTATTAATTCAGTATTTGGTTAAATTGTACCACGCTGCTCGCGTGGCTGCAGTGGCTATGTTTGGCACCAATGGTAATGACGGCAACTCAGACGACCAAAAAATGTTTTTTCGTGACAACTTCAATTAAAACGAAAATTACTTTTTTTCTGAACGGACAAGGATATATACAAGAACCTGTCAACCACAGAGCAGGTACAGTGTTAATTTTGCTGCGAGTGAAACGAGCAGCATTAACATTTACTCTGTAGCTCGTGAAAAAATATTAAGACAATTCTACACTTCATTGTTATCTGTTGCCAACATAAGCACTGGAGCCCGGCGAGAAGCGTCGTAAAATTTGACCCAGTATTCACTTATGCTTGTTGCGCCTAGTGTGAGGCCTAAAACGTGATTCCATCCTCCGCTTGCACTAAGATACTACACACTTGGCATGTTATCGTACTAAGCCCTAAGCATTTTTACTGTCCTACATTTTCTGTGGAAAGCATTGAATTCATTTGCCACACACACGATCATGTCGCTTTTTTCTTCTCCTTCCATGTCGTAGCGTCCGATTTTTCTACATTCCAATGCACCCTAATATTTCTCTATTGAGGACACAACACGCTCGCACTAACTTCTTATAAAATTAGAGCTTCTTTCAAGTTTGTTTTCCATAACGCCAATTAACAACTATCTGCTAACCTCTTCCATGATAGTTAAATATGGCGAACAGCTGTTTATTCAGACGGCACTTTCATTTGTTTCTATTGCCAACCTAGTCGAAATATATCGTACCTTCTCGTTTTCTCCAGGTTAGCAAACGAGAGGTGTATCTGGCAATGACAAACGCAATGCACTTAACAGTCACATTTAACTGGACGTTAAAGGCATCTTCTCGTTTACCAACGGGAAGATTAACGAGAGATGGACGAACCGGCCCTTGATTTGATTTGATTTGATTCTTTCAGGGAAGCCAAAACAGTCTTGGTCTAACCCGCCACTGCCCGCACCGAAACTAAGTTTATTGTGCGGTATCGCTCCCTGTATGTCTAGTAAAGCCAACCAATGCCCTTGAACAGTGCAAGGAGTCCCTTTACCAGTTCTTTATTAGACACAATGTCTTCGGGTCTGGTTGTCCCAATGTTCTGTGCCCTTTACTCTCCAATGCAATGCATTCGAAGATCAGATGTGATGCAGTTTCATCACCATCATCACAGATCCTACATTTAGGGTCCTCTTCTGTTATTCCCATTGTGTGTAGGTGTTTTTTTGAAATACCCATGGCCTGTCAGCAATCCAACCATGAGTCTAATCTCTCTCCTGTTCAGACCCAGGATTGCAGAGCTTCTTTTAATACAAGGCTTTGGCATCATTACCTTGCCATGTTTTTGTTGATGGACTTTGGTCCAATATTCTACGTGCTGTCTTCTGAGCCAGATACGTAGCTCCAATTTGATCATTGCCTTGGTGATTGTCAAGACAGTTTCCGGTCCAATAAATGGAGTCTATACCTCCAGCCTGGCTAATCCGTCGGCATGTTCGTTGCTACTGATCCCCGAATGGCCATGGACCCACAACAGATTTACTCTATTGCTTTCCCCTAGCTCCACCAGAACCCCGCGACATTCTGCAACAATTTTAGACCTTGTTGTAGGAGCTGCCAGTGATCTCAGGGCTGCCTGGCTGTCTGAATAGATATAGATGCTACGATCTTTGTAGCACCTACGCAAATTCTCCTCCACACATGCCCTGATGGCAGTGATTTCGGCCTGGAATACTGAGGCCAGTTTCCCTAGAGAGATGAACCGGCCCTTAATATTGCAGAATATAATTTACACGGAGGCTTCCGTACGCTTTGACGCCTGTCGAGATACGCCCGCTCGCTAGTGCCGTTCTCGTCAAATCCGCGGCCTGGCTGGGCGGTCACGCAGCCCCCGTGAGGCATCGGCGTCAGACGGCGCGCTGTTGCGCCGGCACGTCGGCAGAGCTTGAGGCCGCGCGATTCAGCCTCGTTGAGCCAATTGACGAGACGGCTTGGCGCGCCCCAAACAATAGCCTGTCTGCCAGCTTATGCTGCCCAGGCCTCCACATCGCGGCACAATTTGTTCAGGGCAGTACATGTATTACTGGGATAAAGTCGGGTGTCCGATACCAGTCGTCGGCTTTGAACAATGACGCCATACCTTGTCCAGAGACGTTACGGTCACGATACTGTTGATACAAGGATCGCATTATAATAAGCAATTGACCTATATAGGTCAAGTCCAGATACCGATACCAGCTCTTCATATTTTCTCGTTCACCATTAAGTATAGAGGACTGGTATCGGTAACTAGACTTGACCTACAGCGATACCAGATCTTCATATTTTGTCATATATCCACCTATACGCAATATGTATATGTGAAAGAAAAATATGAAGCGTTGGTATCGCTATCTAGACGTGACCTATATAGGTAAAGTCTAGATACCGATACCAGCCCTTCATATTTTGTGGTTCACCAATACTTATTAGGTATCGGTATCTGGAATTGAGCTATATAGGTCAAGTCCAGGTACCGACAGGAGCCCTTAATATTTTCTAGTTCACCAGTATTTATTAGATAACACTATCTATGCTTCACCTATATAAGTCGATTTTTATTTCAAATATAGATCGTAAATATCGATGTCTAGACTTGACCTGTATTGGTATATATCAGAAAACATTCTGATAGCTGGTATCGGGAACTAAAGGTGTCGATATCTGCACATGACCTATAAAATTAGGTCTAGTTACCAGTACCAAAGCCGCGGTGGAGTAGCCGAGCGGTCTAAGGCGTCTCGCTGCGGACCGCGCGGTTGGTCGCCGTGGAGGTTCGAGTCCTCCCTGGGGCATGGGTGTGTGTGTTTGTCCGTAGGTTAGTTTACCTAGGTTTAAGTAGTTTGTAAGTTACGGACTGATAACCACGTAGTTTGGTCCGACAGATTTACAAACATTTGAACATTTTTGAACCAGTACCAAATCCTCGCACTTTTGTTTCACTTATATATGCCGCACACAATGATGCCCAGATCAGTTAAATTTTACTTACAGACGGGGCCAATAAAGTTGTTAATGTTGGCAATCATGTGACTTTCCCATTAGACAATCGCGCACAAATGAAATGTTTTGTTAGGAAACCGTCATTTTACGAGAACAGATGCTCATATAAAGATAATAATAATGATGTCTAAATAAATGTATTGTTTACAAAAAAATCAAACTCACAGTATGCAAACGGACATATTCTAATTGGAATAAAAAATATAGTTCAATTTTTCTAACGGAAATGAAATTACTAAATAAGGACTAAACGAAAAAAGGTATAAATCGCTATTGTGGCAATTAAGAAAATTAAAAATCATTAACACTACATATAAAAAATATCAAAATACATAAAACAATTTACGCCCAAATAACAAAATTTAATACATTTCATGCGTTTAATAATCATTATATTACATATTTCAAACCTGAAAGAAATCATATATTAAAAGGGGACTTTTATTACAAAAAAATTCAAATGTTTGTTAAGCTTATGGGACTTAACTACGGGGTCATCAGTCCCTAAACTTACAAACTACTTATGAACTACTTACGAACTAGGACGGCACAAATATCCATGCCCGAGGGGGGATTCGAACCCCCGACCGTAGTGGCCGTGCTGACCGTGACTGGAGCGCCTCAGTCACCTCGGCCACCGCGGCCGGCATTATTACAAAAAATTCAGGAAATAGTGACATATACGTATTATCTGTGGAACAGATTTATCAGTGAAAATATAAATAGGAACGTTGATGGAAAATGACGTAATAAGTGACGTCCTTGGTGAAAGCCGACGGGTGGTATCGGAGACTGGACTTGACCCTATTACTGTACGGAGCATTCGGAACAACTTCAATAGATGCGTTATGTGTAGTACTTGGCTCATATCCTATAGATATAACCATCCACTACAGGGCAGCTGCATACTGGATGAGGACAGGCAGACAAGACAAAGTCCAAGAAATTACTGGCGAAGAAATTCGGACCAATATAGATTTGAAACATTGGCGGATTACTACATGCCAACAACAGTGCGATGCTAGCACAAAAAGGCAGGCGCACAGATATCGCTGAACGCCTGAGAATGAAACATGTCGATCCATTTCCTCACAGGCCTCGACCCATACCCAAACTTACCTTCAAAATTTATGCCCTGACCGAGATTACCTTTGCACATGGGGAGAGATAGGCACACCAGACGTCTTTTACTTGGAATTGTTGAAGCTGCGATTTCGATAAAGAGAGAACACTGCTACTTGTGTAATTATGTGCAATGATCAGAATGAAACTTTCACTCTGCAGCGGAGTGTGCGCTGATATGAAACTTCCTGGCAGATTAAAATTGTGTGCCGGAACCGGGACTCGAACCTGGGACCTTTGCGTTTCGCGGACAAGCACACTACCGACTGTGCTATACCGACACGACTCACGATGCCGCCTCGCAACTTTTACTTCCGCCAGTACCTCGCCTCCTACTTTCCAAACTTCACAGAAGCTCTCCTGCGCTTGCCCGCGATGGGCAAAGGTCCCAGGTTCGAGTCCCGGTTCCAGAACACAATTTTAATCTGCCAGGAAGTTTCATATCTGCGCACACTCCGCTGCAGAGTTAAAGTTTCATTCTGGAAACATCCTTTAGGCTGTGGCTAAGCCATGTCTCCACCATATCCTTTCTTCCAGGAGTGCTAGTCTTGCATGGTTCGCAGGAGAGCTGTGAAGTTTGGAAAGTAGGAGGCGAGGTACTGGCAGAAGTAAAGTTGTGAGGCAGCATCGTGAGTCGTGTCGGGATAGCACAGTCGGTAGTGCGCTTGCCCACGAAAGGCAAAGGTCCCAGGTTCGAGTCACGGTTCCGGCACACAATTTTAATCTGCCAGGAAGTTTCATGTGCAATGATGTTCCTATCTTTTGTAATCTGTTAGCAAATCTGAAGGTTTCTTTGCCTTCTTACTCTGTTGCGGCCGCGGTGGAGTGGCCGAGCGTTCTAAGGCACCTTGTTGTAGAGAGTGCGATTGCTCGTCGTCGGGGGGCTCGAGTCATCCCTCTGGCAGTGATGTTTGTGTTCTCCTTAGCATAAATTACTTTAAGTAGTGTGTCTGCCCAGAGACTGATGACCAACGCATTTAAGTTCTTTAGGTTTACAAACATTTGAACTCTATTGCGGCACAGCTAGTAAGGTCTTGCTTTTGACTCGCCCTATTTCCTGTTGTGCAGATCTTAGTTTCTAAAAGAAAAAGAGTTGGAATGTTCCTCAGCACTTTCTCCCCCTTGACGTAGCCACTAATTGGTCACGGGTACATGAACGTGCGTCCCACGACGATATATTCTACTGCAACCTTATTAAGAGGTCCTGCGCGAGCACACACACACACACACACACACACACACACACACACAAATACGTCGAGGGATGGAAGACCGTACTTGCGTACAGAGGCCCAACCAGCAGGAAAAACGTGGACGAAATAGCCAACACGCAGAGACAAACTGCCTTAAAATACCGCTCGATAAAAAACGTTTATACTTTCACACATTCAGAAAATACCTCCTAATATCATCTGACAAAAACCTTGTTATGATACCTTGAACGGTTCGAGAGAAGATACTACAGTCCGATTAAAATGACTTGCTAGTTGACAATTCAATTCCATATCCTTCTCTCTCTCTACTGCTATCGATAAGGTTTCTCAAATAGATTCCGTAATTCTTGATTTCCAGAAGGATTCACAAACGGCTTTTAATCAAATTGCATGGTTACTGCCCCAAATTTGCGAATGTACGGGGATTTCCTGTCAGATAGGACACAGTTTGTAGTAATCGATGGTAAAGCATCGACTAAAACAGAGGTGATATCGGGCGTTCCACAGGGTAGTGTTATTGGTCCTCTTCTCTTCCTTATTTACATAAACGACTTCGGAGACAATGTGAGCAACTCTCTTAGGTTGTTTGCAGATGACGCCGTCATTTACCGTGTAGTAAAATTATCTGAAGATCAAAACAAATTGCAGAAAGATGTAATAATGAGAAGTGTGATTAATCTTCTAATGGTTTGTTAAGCTTATGGGACTTAACTGCGGGGTCATTAGTCTGTAAACTTACAAACTACTTATGAACTAACTTATACTAAAGACAGCACAAACATCTATGCTCGAGGGAGGATTCGAATCCCCGACGGGGAGCGAGAAATATGAAGTAGTCCACACGAGTACGAAAATAAACCCGCTAAACTTTGTTTACAAGGTAAATCGATCAAAAGTGAAGGCCGTAAAGTCCACAAAATACCTAGGAACTTTTTATACTTTAGACTTAAACTGGAAAGAACACGCAGATAATGTCGTGGGAAAGGAGAATCAGAGACTGCGTTTTACTGGCAGAACCATTAATAGATGCAACAGAACTACTAAAGAGACTGGACACACTACGCTTGTCCATCCTTTTTTGGCGTATTGCTGCCCAGATGTGGGATCATTGTCAAGTGGGTTTGACGGAGGAAATCGAAAGAGTCCAAAGAAGGGCAGCTCGTTTTGTATTGTCAGGATACATGGGAGACAGCGTTACGGAAATGATACAGGATCTGGGATGGGAATCAGAACAACGGAGCTTATCGCTGCGCCGTGGGCTTACTTACGAAACTGCAATCGCCAAAACTTTCCTCCGAATGCGAAAATATATTGTTGAGTCCCACTTACATAGGTAAAAAAAACATCATCAGAATAAAATACGAGAAATCAGAGCTCGAATAGAGAGATTCAGGTGTTCTTTCTTACCGCGCGCAATTTGAGAATGGAATGAGAGATAAATAGTATTAGGTGGTTCGATGAACACTCTGCCAGGCACTTAAATGCGATATGCAGAGTATCCCATGTAGATGTATTTAGATATATGTTTTGTTCCCGATTCATAGGTCTTGCTATTTTTATTTCGCACTGTGCCAATGATAACGACGATAACCACAGAAGAAACAAGACATGGACTACGGTGCTAACGAATTACGTACTAATACGCAACACTAATACTACTGGATCCTTCAGTACAAGCCGTGAATTAACGAAACATATACAAGTATAATGTCGCAGATACCAACTGATGTTAGATGAGTTTCGTATGTGAAACTAAGAGCTCGGCAGATGACATTTCACTGTTGTTAATAGTTTGTATAATCATTCAGACTTCCAGAACAATATGGTCACGTAGCTTGGCGGTAAGGTAAAAGTTTTACCGTGCGAAAGATCTTGAGTTCGATTACCATTGTATCCGTTTATTTTAATTTCTAAATGCAAATTACTTTGTAATTTTTATTAAATTAAATTGTTTAATTGAGTTTTTCAAGTTCTAATACGTCTTTTCCATGATAGAATTAACTTTTTTATTGTCTCTTATTTTTCATCCCATGATTCTTTTCTTTCGATTGGAATCTACCAGTGTTGATAATAACCTGTAATTAAAAAAATGCCAAACAGGGCTGCTGATTGGTTTGTAACACGTCAGCTTGTAGGATGGCTGGCTTAGGGCCATAAGGTACCAGGTGTTAAGAAATTTTGTAGCTGGGAGGACACGTCACAAGTGGAATGGGTGGGAACACATAACAGATGGTGTAGCATACTGCATTACTGTGAGAAATTGCGCCAATTCTACCCAGAAACATTCTCATCGGCTGCCCCCCAACTCTGTGTAAGAGTTAATAAAAAGTAAATAAACTAATGTATAGAAATTGATATGCTTCATTGTAAATATTATGTTTAGAGTAAGGTTTATGATGGTGTGTTTTGTTTATTTAGAAAAGTTTTAATTATGCAAAACAAAAGAATAACTATGTTGGAGAAGTGGCGCTTGCCGCCGAAAGTAAGAGTACGCGGGAACGGCACTGCAGGTAGCAGGCAGTTTCGCGCGAGAGTTCAGAGAGAGAGAGAGAGAGAGAGAGAGAGAGTTCCGCACGACAGGTCAGCACGTTTGGAATTTGGAAGATTAACAGTTATGTTCCAATGAAATGTTTGTACAAGTGTATAACAAGGAACAGTGTGATATATGTCGTTTGTTGTTTCGCGGCATAACAATAAATTATGAAACAACTGGCATCCCGACTTTTTGAAATATTAACTACGAGCCTAGTCTCCAGTTCCAAAGCTTCCACAGCACATTACTTCAAGAGAAGAAGATCCACGACCTGTGCGCTGCTTCTGCGTGGGGACGTCAGATATAACGAAGAAGCCAGGTTAGTGACCGGAAAATTTTACTACACGCACTGACGATGCAGGTAGTTCTACGGCCCTCACGTGCAGAGCTGCGCGATTAAATCTCTCGATATTGGCACGAGTAGAAATATCACCGAGGGAAGTGTTGGAGTGAGAGAAAGGAACAGAATTTAGGTGAAGGCCAACTGACTTATATCTAAATCTCTTTCCACGTATCTTTCATCACTTAAACCTCGCCTTAAGCTCGTGTAAGCGCTAGCCAGTGTGAGGATTTTTCAGATAACTAATGATAACGTGAAATTGTGCGGCTCGGTAGCACAGTGATAGAATGCCAGACTACAAATCCAAAGTTCGCGGGTTCGATCCCCGCCACGTCTTAGGATTTTTATCAGACACTTTCCACTTCTGTCACCTGGTGTGAAAAATATCGTGTAGCGCCGTTGTTCGGATCCCACGTTAAGCTATAACTGGCTGGGTAAGTCACTTCGAAGGTCGGAGGAAGGCAACGGCATACCATCTCCAAACAGGACCATGCCTAGTAGAGCACTGTGGTGTTCAAACCAATCTTCGGATTGTTGACTGTTGTATCTCAACGTGAAATTAGAGTTTGGTTGTAGCGCTGTATCTGATATTTCCGTGTCTCAATTTACTCATAGAGGTAAGCGTGAAACGCCGTGAACGAAGCAATCATGATTTTAGTTCTGCAGGAGATGGCTGTTTTGTTGGATATGTAGTACATCAGATGTGGTTCGGTTACAAGATGGAGTTAAATAATTGAGGACTGCAGAACGCTTCTTCTTCCACATTTCAGTCACTGACCACGTAAAATTACCTATTGGCGGAGATCTTCACATTACTGCCATTAAGTGATGTCGGCCTTTTCAAACACCGCTCCACTTTATAAAATATACGAGGGCTGGAACTTAAATAGTGGCAACTATTTGTTCACAACCGACACAAAAGCGTTACATGTTTGCACCTGTTACTGTCCTTCAAAGTAGTCACCATCGTTGTGTAGAACCCGTTGCCATCGATGCGTAAGATGTAGTATACTGTTAGAAGAGCCAGTCCAGAAGTGAATGCCACGAAGTAGACATGCGCATACTAGTTCGCGATCGGGAGCGATCACTTCGTTCATTTAGTTCGTCCGCTCCCAGTGACGGCTGAGCGGCGAGGTCTGCGCATGGAGGTTGAGGGAGAAGTTCCCCCACCTAGCTGCTTCCTGCGCTTGCTGCGTGAGCCGCTAACTATATCACGCAGACCAAAAGAAACAGTTTGTGGATAATTTCTCGCGTTTAAGTTTAGAGTTATATCTTGGCATTATGGAATTTAGTAGTCAGATATTGCAAAGTGCAGAATACTTCAAAACAGAAATTTTGTAGCACCGAACCTTGTAATTTAGCAGGCAGACGCTCATCTCGAAATGGCTCTCATCAAAAGAAGGCAAACACGTGATTTTTAATTCTGCTGCGCGCCCTCTCCCTATTACCCCTTGGTCTTCGGAAAAGAATCCAACGAACTAAGAAGGATAAACGTTTGGCATAATAGTTCGTGACCGATAACGCATGTTTTAGTTTGCGACCGATTGCACACATTTTAGTTCGCGACCGATCGCACATATTTTAGTTTTCGACCGACCGCGCATATTTTAGTCCGCGACCGATCGCTCATAGCGACCGATCGCGCATATTTTAATTCGCGACCGGTAGCTCTCCTTTTAGTTCGCAGCTCGGCCGCGAAGTAGATCGCTCTTTAGTTCGGCCGCTCATTTTGGCTTTTGCTACGCTACTAAAAGTGCACTTTCTATTGTTATGACAGCTTTTTTATATAATGAACAGTGTTGCCCGTATTTTTGGGCAATTAGACATCAAATACTTAAGCAAATAAACCAGTTATTTAGTTTACAGTATGAAATGAGGGTTATATTTAGACACTGCTGAATACACTAGGAAAGAAAATTTGTGGCAGTGAACTATGAAACTCCAGCTGAGCTGTATCTCAGCTCGAAATGACGGTGACTGGCACAAGGGAATCACGTGATTCTGCGCGCTCGGCGTCCCGTCGCTGTTCCCCGTCAGTCTTCGAAAATGGAGCGGACGAACTAAGAAGCGAGGGATCTGCGAACTAGTTCGTGTAGTTCGCTTGTGGGAGCGCTCTCCCGAAAATGGTTCGTTCGCGAACTACACAAGACTACCGCGAAGTGGTTCGTTAGTCTTCGGAATCAAATAAAAGTTCAAATGTTCAAATGTTTGTAAAGCTTATGGGACTTAACTACGGGGTCATCAGTCCCTTAACTTATAAACTACTTATGAACTACTTAAGACTAAGGACGGCACCAATATCCATGCTCGAGGGGGGATTCGAACCCCCGACCGTAGTGGCCGTGCAGACCGTGACTGGAGCGCCTCAGTCACCCCGGCTAGCGCGGCCGGCCAAATAAAAGTCACAAGGACGTAAGTCCGGGTAGTATGGGGGATGCTATAGTGCTTCCCAGTCCCATCGACCGAACAGAGCAGCCCCAGCTTGCGCTGTATGCGCCCGCGCATTGTCGTGCAAATGGGTTGCGCAGAAAGTGTTGCCGCTTCTTTCGCAAAGCTGGTCGCAGGTGATGCTCCAAAAACGAACAGTAATACTGTGCACTGACGGTCTGCGTGGAGGAACGTAATGCCTTAGGATAACACCATCACAGTCGTACACCAGAATCACCATAACTTTCACCATACTGGGGCCCTGACGCACTTTAAACTTTTGCGGCAATCCAAAATGACGCCAATCGTTGGATTGGCGGTCATAACGCTCCAAGTGTGTCTGAGCAGCGTCGTAACGCATCCATTTATGCATTTCCGTCAATTCATGCGAAACCGATCGTGATGCAATTTCTTGCATATCCATGCGTTCCTTCAGGATATGAACGAAGCACGGTCGTATGCGCTAATCCGATTTCGTGGGCGAGCTCACGAATCGTCTGGCGTCGTGTCCACTAAAGCGGGAACAGTATGCACTTCTTCAGAGACGCTAGGTCGGCCTGCCAGACGCAAGTCTACCACAGTTTGCCGACCTTCGCTGAAGGCTTTTACCCAACGTGCCACTGTTCTGTACGGCAGTGCCGATTACCCGCACGCCTGTTAAACACCTTGTACAACGGAGAGCAGCGCGCTTCGTTATAAGTTCATTTGGTAATCGTGAAAGCGTTACGGAGATGATCGATAAACTCCAGTGGAAGACTCTGGCAGGAGAGACGCTCTGTCGCTCGGTGCGGGCTTTTGTCGAAGTTTCGAGAACATACCTTTACCGAGGAGTCTAGCAGTATATTGCTCCCTCCTACGTATATCTCCCGAAGAGATCATGAAGATAAAATCAGACATTAGAGCCCACGCAGAGGCATACCGACGATCTTTCTTTCCGCGAACAATACGTGACTGGAATAGGAGGAAGAACCGATAGTGGTACACAAGATACCCTCCGCCACACACCTATCGGGTGGCTTGCGGAGTATGCCTCTAGATGTAGATGACACTGTCGTGCTGTACCACCTCTGTCAGATTCAATCTTGATTCCAGTCCATTATTCCTGTTTCGAAAACATAGTGACACAGTTGCGTTAGACCGCTCGCTCACAAGTGACTGTGTTTCCGTCGATTGTGCGCACGCCGGTGTGGTGGGACGGACGAGACCATTTGCTCGGAGGTAAGGTGCGTATGTCAAGAACGTGTGCTGTCAGTGACAATAGTAGATTACACTGTTTAGTGTCTCCGCAGTTGGCACTATTTAAGTTCCAAATCTCGTATTAACAGTATCTATATCTACACCTACATCTACATACATACTCCGCATCCCACCGTAAGGTGCGTGGCGGAGGGTACACTGTACAACTTCTAGGCATTTCCTTTCCTATTCCACTCCCGAATAGAACGAGGAAAAAAAGAATGCCTATATGCCTCCGTACGACCCCTAATTTCTCTTATCTTGTCTTTGTGATCACTGCGCGAAATATAAGTAGGCGGCAGCAAGATCGTATACACTCAGCTTCTAATTCCGGCCCTGTAAATTTCCTCAACAGAATTTCTCGAAAAGAAAGTCGTCTTTCCTACAGCGATCCGCAATTGAGTTGCCGGAGCATTTCCGTGGCACTCGCGCATTGGTCGAACCTACCAGTAACAAACCTAGCTGCTCGCCTCTGAACTGCTTCTATGTGTTCCTTTAAACTGATCTGCTGCGGGTCCCAAACACTTGAGCAATACTCAAGACGTGGTCGTACAAGCGTTTTATAAGCGCAGAATGACATATTGACCACAGCTGTTTATTTTTTCTCAGTGCTACCGGTTTCGGTCATTTACCGTTATCAAGCGTTAGCAGAGAGAATTGGTGAGAAAAGGAATTTTTGGCATACTCTGACTAAAAGAAGGGATCGCTTGGTAGGACACATTCTTAGACATCAAGGAATCGTAAATTTAGCCTTGGAGGGAAGGGAAGTGTTTGGGGTAAAAATCGCAGAGGGAGACCAAGAGACGCGTATAGTAAACAGATTCAAGTGGATGTGGGTTGTCGTCCTTATGAGGAGATGAAAAGGCTTGCTCTGGATAGGGTATTGTGGGGAGCTGCATCAAACCCTCTCCGGACTGAAGACCATAACAACAACAGCAGAGATTAGCTAATAGCTAACGCTTGATAATGGTAAATGACCGAAATTTATCATTATCAAGCGTTAGCAGAGATTAGCTAATAGCTAACGCTTGATAATGGTAAAAGACCGAAACCGGTAGCACTGAGAAAAAATAAACAGCTGTGGTCAATATGTTGTTCTGTTCAACGTTTTATAAGCGATCTCCTTTACAGAAGAAGTACATCTTCCCAAAATTCTCCCAATAAACCGAAGTCTGTTTTGCCTGTAGCTGAGCGGTAGCCGACTGCCTATTTGGCAACACTGTAGCATCACGTGACGAACGTCAAGTAGCAAGTAATTTTAATCGCACTATAGTATCCGTATTACACGCAAAACATTTACAGTGTAGGCTTCCCATTCATATGTGCTAGGACACGGTACGATGGAGTGACGGTATAATAGAGATACTTTTGAGGCCAAAATAATTGACGGGCTCTTAACTCAGAAACAAATAACGATTGGATGTCATGTGGTGTCCATTGACAAGTACTGCGGCAGGATTAATACCGCGACATCGCAGAGCGTTTCGCTTATTAATGCGGCACTGTGGTCGTAAGCGGTCAATGGGAGCGGTTATCGATACATTCGCGTCAAGTGCTGTCACGCAGGCCATTAATATAGTTGCCGATAATAACGGTAGCGGGCAGATTTATTTTCGAGCGCGGCGAAACGTGATGTTTGTCGCGTCGGAACGAGGCAAATGTCAGACCGCGAGTTACGTCAGCCTGCGAAACGGGCGGCGGCTGGAGAGATTTCTTGCCGGTCCCCGGTGACCGATCGGCACCGCGACTGAGCCGAGTGACTGCAGACGGGAAAGACCGCTGACTGCTGACGGCTGACGGATGGCTAGTGCGGACCAGCGCCGTGTTACGGCCCACGTGTCTGATGTGGGGCACACCAGCAGCGAGTTACGTGTTCCGCATTCACGGCTTAACCAATGTCCCCCACGGCGTCCTGAAAAAAATCGCACTGACGTCTTTTACGGCCCACTTTAGATTTGTAGCTTTATAAGTTGTAGCGACCATTTTGGACCAAAATAGTAATCTAAATAATAAAAAATTAATTATTAAGCTTGTCTGAAACCCTTTTAGGAGTAGTGGCGAGTTCCGAGCCACTAACCTTCAGCGTCACAGTCTAACGAATTGCCCACTACGCTATGGCTAACAACTAGAAGTTGCGTTCCTTAATCTTGTACTATTGATGGCCGTTGTTAATTGATGCTCCTACGGCATTCGTAGACACTAGATTATCAAAAATGTTCAAATGTTTGTATAGTCTATGGGACTTAACTACGGGGTCATCAGTCCCTAAACTTACAAACTACTTATAAACTACTTACGTACTACGACGGCACAAATATCCATGCCCGAGGGGGGATTCGAACCCCCGACCGTAGTGGCCGTGCAGACCGTGACTGGAGCGCCTCAGTCCCCTCGGCCACCGCGGCCGACAGTAGATTATCATTTATTGTACGAAGAACGACGTGGCTTTGTTAATTCTTCAGTGCGCCATTGCTTCGAAATGACAACGTGTAAGTTACAATAAGGAAATCATCAACTACGCAACGCAAAATGGCGTATGCCAGAGAGAGGTCTGGACGAGGAATGTCACGTGACATCTCCGAACGGCAGCTTTTCGTTAATTCAGTGGAGGCTGTCAAAACTCCGATAGCCGGCTGCGGTGGCCGAGGGGACTGTGGCGCGTCAGTCACGGTCTGCACGGCCACTACGGTCGGGGGTTCGATTACCCCCTCGGGCATGGATATTTGTGCCGTCCTAGTTCATAAGTAGTTTCTAAGTGATGACCCCGTAGTTAAGTCCCATAAGCTATACAAACAAAAAACTCCGTTATTTTTACAAATATCTCTGCAACGATACAAGACATGAAAAAAAAAAAAAAAAAAAAAAAAAAAAAAAAAAAAGGATTTTCTCCTCTACCAATTAGGTTATTCTGTTTTCGGATGAACGGTTCGTTTGCAATTACAATTATATTACAAACGGCTTTTTTTTGTTTACTACCGTATTGTTTGTCCGAAAAATTTAAAAAAGGGAGGTTCTGGTCTCTGGTGGCCTACAATTATGTCTGTAAAATTTGGTACTAATCGGTTGAACGGTTCGTCTTAAAAACAGGGAACACGTTACGGACAGACAGACTGACGGACAGACACATATCCCAAAATCGCCGTTATTTTTGCAACTATCTCTAAAACATACGAGATACGAAAAAAAAGGAAAAAAAAAGAAACATAACTGAGCAAAGTTGTAGTCAATTTACTCCTCTACAAATTCGGTTATTCAATTTTCGTGTCAGATGAATGGCTAAGCTGTTATTTTCATTTAAATTTCGAGCTGTAAAAGACGATCGCAACGGCCCACTTTTAGTGTTACTACCGTAACCTAAAGTGGGCCAATACAGCTGTAACTTCAAGCACAGACTGGTGTAAAACATGTAGACATTAAAAGAATAAATAAATAAAACCTGAGTCAAAAAGCCTCTTGAAATTATTAAAGTTCTTATTCTGTGATTCTCAGCCCTGATCTGATGCAGTTATCCAAGTTAGCCTATTCGATTAAGGCTATATATGAAAAATTAATACAACAGTACAATAATTACAATCCAACCATTACAGGCACTGCAGACCACGTGCTGTTTCCACAAAATTCCCTCATTACCTCCTGTTTTGTTCCCCCGTTCCTCCAGGTGTCTTCAATTCCCAGTATTCTCTTGCTCTTTACCTCTTGTAAGATATTTGGCTGTTGCATCAGTAGGTAGATTCGTCCTCTTCCTCCATTCCCCGTTATCTATAATTGGTCCCCATGTATTGTTCTTTTCTTTTCAAATGTTAATAGTTTTACCTGAAATTTTGTTTTCATTTGCGAATTCAGTTATATAAAACATTTTGGGATCGATAATTCGAGGTGTTGTGTCAGTTTTTGTGTATGTATGTGTATGCAGACGAGCTGAACACCTTGCCGTCAGCTAAAACAATGGTTGCGTAGGTTAGCTGCTTGGAAAGCCATTAGTAGCTATGGAGATGACTTGGCAGAAACTGTGGTGTCGCACAAGTACAAAGTGCGCGCCACCTACTTTCGCCGCGCGCCGCCATGCACGCACGGCGCGGCGTTCTTACGACGACAGCCACGAGCGCCCTCTGCTGCAACCCCTCTCGTGGCCACCACGGAAAGACATCGTTCACTTGGGACTGAGATAGCAACCAGTTAGGACCTTCGTAATCAGATAGGCACCAGTGAAGACTTAGCTAACGGATAGGCACTAGGCAGGCCTCTTAGCTCAACCATGTATCAGCCTTCTGCAGTACTATGTAAAAGTTAAGTATTGTATAAATTCTGTTCCATATATATCTCGTTCTAATTTACTCTAGTGTTTATAGTTTCTGGCTGCTCCCCTCCGTACCTGCACCAGCGTGCTATCTTTATTCCTGTATCGGTCTCATTCCACTCGGCCACCGACACCTACGACGGACACGAGACACAAAAGCGGCGACGAGGCTGGGACACAAAAGTGGCGACGAGGAGTGATAGACGAACCTTGGACCAGCAGCCAGACAGCAGCAGTCTGAGCACGTAGAAATTGCTCCCGCCCACCCACCCTTATTATAAGATTTTTGGGGAACATTTTCAGTTACGTGTTTGTGGACTTTTTTGTTGCAGAGCGTCCTCTTTCATATTGCATTTGTGTTTTGTTATAAGTTACTTGTATGCGCGGCGCCTAATCGGTCAGCATGGCCACTACCCCGAACCCAAATTTAATGGAAATTATTCAGTTACAGACGGCGCAAATAACACAACTCCTGCAGGCTGTGGCCCAGCTCACAGCGCAAGCAGCTAACCAACAACAACAGCCGCCGCTTCAGCAGCCCACACCTGCCGCCGCAACGCTTCCCACGTTTCGCCAGTACAACGAACGTGAGGAAGAATGGAGCGACTACTTCGCACAGTTTCAAGAACTCGTCGCGGCTCATCAAATTACAGGTCAGAAAGTGAAGCATCTGCTATTATCTGTGGTGGGCACCAACACCTTCGTGTTACTGAAAAAACTTTTCCCCGACGTATCTCCTCGTGATGTAGACTTTGAACAAATAGTAGAGGCACTAAATGCTCATTATGAGAGAAAAGTTCTCGTAGCTGCGGCACGGTACCGATTTTTCAGACTTAAAAAATTACCGCAGCAGTCACACCAAGAGTGGATTACGGAATTGAAGGGCTCAACCCGCAAATGTAAATTTACTTGCTCTTGTGGACTTTCGTATAGTGACGTGATGTTGAGGGTTGCGATTACGCAGAACATCCAGGACCCCAGAATTAGGGCAGCAATTCTAAAACAATCTGACCGTTCATTAGACAGTGTACTGCAGCTTATTGAAGCGCATGATACTTTTGACTTAGCAGATGTAGAAATGCAAAGCCACAGTGTAAATTCAGTGTGCCGCAACGGTCGCTTTCCTAGCCGTAGTTCTCAGTGTAGCACTAGTGATTCTTACAATAGTACAGGCCGTGCTGAACAGACAGTGAACAGTAGCCAGTGTAAAAGTGCGACACAAAGGTCGCCCCGTCGTGTTAGAAACAGTGATTTGAATAACGGGCGCCAACGCTCATTTCAGAAAAATGTACGTAAATCTTGCCCCCAGTGTGTGTCTCGCCACAAGCGTGCTCATTGCCCTAGTCGCAACGCAACCTGTTATCAATGTGGCAAATCAGGACATGTACAGTCTGTGTGTATGCAAATTAAAAACTCAAAGAACGGTACCATTAGACACAGTGCTTCGCAGAGTGCGAGAACAGTTCATTCTGTAAATGTTATACGGGCTGTGGAATTGAACAGTGCTTTACTTAGTTCTCAATTGCAAGAAAGTTCTTCTGCGCCTACTGCAAAACTAAGTAGTGAGCCACGTCGCAAGCGCCGACGAGCGCGTAAAACAGTGCAATGGAAAAGGGTTCGGGACAAGCAAAATGACTATGTACAGTGCAATACTGTAGTGAACCTAGTGCCTTCTACAACTTCTCCTTGTAAAAGTGCCCAGTACTGTGTTGCTAGTGACAGTAGACATCAAGTAGACACTCAAAAGTGTAGTGCAGTAGTTAGTACATCTGGAGTAGCTTCGCATGCTTGCGCGGACGCCGATCCGGCGGTAGTGCCATCTAGTGACAGTGTTGTTAATCCGCTGCGTGCCGAGTCTGCGCTGCTTACTTCACTACGCGGCCCGCGCAAGCGCAGTAAACAAACCGTAGCAGACGTTGCCCACATTCGCGCACCTGTCGAGCGCCGCAAGCAAAAACTGTGACTCTCTTCATAGAAAATAAGACGGTGCAATTTCAGCTTGATACTGGTTCCGCTGTCACATTAATAAATAAAGATACTTATGAACTTCTGGGTTCACCAAAATTGTCGCCGTCACAGCAAGTGTTAACAGCTTATACAGGTCAAAATATTCCCGTGCTAGGAACGTGTAGCCTGCCCGCCTCTTTTCAAGGTGTAACAAAAACAGTTGCTTTTGTAGTTCTTCAGGCCAAATGACACAGAACATTTTTGGACTAGATGCTTTTGACTTGTTTGGTTTATCAATTCAAAGAGATGTGTTTCAAATTTCGTCAGTAGTGCCTCAGGACAAACTCAATGCATTGTGTGAAAAATATAGTGACTTGTTTTCGCCGGAACTAGGTTGTGCAAAAGACTTCGTGGCACATGTAACTTTAAAAGAATCTGCAGTTCCAAAATTTCGTAAAGCTAGACCAGTGCCTATCGCCTTGCGTGATACAGTTGCCGAAGAACTTAAACGTTGGCAAGATAGTGGGGTGATTTCTCCTGTTTCTGCGAGTCAGTGGGCCTCGCCTATAGTAATTATACCCAAGCCGTCAGGAAAACTTCGCCTCTGTGCGGACTTCAAATCAACAGTGAACAGTCAATTGTAGACACTTACCCCCTGCCCAGATCTGAGGAACTAATGGACAAATTAGGACAGTCTCGCTTCTTTTCCAAGATTGATTTAGCAGAGGCATACTTACAGATTCCACTTGATGACGAGTCAAAAAAGTTTTTCGTCATTAATACTCACATGGGGATTTTTCAATTTCAACGCCTACCCTTTGGCAGTTCTTCCGCCCCCGCTATTTTTCAGCGCTTTTTGGAACAGCTGACAGTTTCTGTACCGTGTTGTTCGAACTATTTAGATGATATTGTGGTATCCGGACGTACCGTTGAAGACCATTTAGCAAACCTGGAGTGCCTTTTCAAAGTTTTGACTGCAGCAGGTCTACGTTGCAATAAAGCAAAGTGTTCGTTTTTTCAAACTGAAATAGAGTACCTAGGCCATGTGGATTAATGCCCAAGGAATACATCCCTTACAGTCACATCTTCGAGCAATCAAAGACTTGCCTCCTCCTAAGAATGTGCACGAATTGCAAGCAGTAATGGGAAAGTTGAACTATTATTTCAGGTTTATTCCCAATGCCTCTCAGATTGCAGCTCCACTGCATCACTTACGTAGGAAGAATGTTCCATTTGTATGGTCTAAAGATTGTCAGGTTGCCTTTGACAAATTAAAGTCTGCACTACTCAGTGACGCATGTTTGATTCCCTTTGACCCACAGAAGCCTGTAGTGTTAGCAATTGACGCCTCGTCGTACGGTCTGGGTGCAGTTTTGTCACATCGCATTGGATGTCACGATCGTCCTATTGCCTTTGCATCCAAGCTACTGACGTCGACGCAACAGAATTACAGTCAGATAGAAAAGGAGGCCTTAGCAATCATTTACGGCGTCACAAAGTTTCATCATTATCTCCATGGCAGAAAATTCTATTTGTTGACAGACCACAAGCCTCTCACGTCGTTGTTCTCACCCACAAAGCCAATTCCGCCACGAACGGCACAAAAGCTTCAGAGATGGTCCTTGATATTGTCAAATTATCAGTATGAGATTTTGTACCGACCTACCACTAAACATGCCAACGCGGACACACTTTCCCGAACTTCCGGTTGGCCAGGATGTATCATTTGATTCTTCAGAAATGGCATGTTGTCAGATAAACTCCAGAGATGCTTCCGCTGTCGCAGACTTTCCTTTGAACTCTCGTCGGGTTGCACAGGAAACAGCTGCGGATGCAGACCTAAGTGTGGTAGCACGTTTTGTTCGCTCAGGGTGGCCTGCCAGAGCCAAAGACATTGATCGGCCTCTGGTTCGACGTTATTTTGCACAACGTCATGCATTATCTTTAAGTCAGGGTGTACTGTTGTTGCATACCGACAACGACCAAGCAAGAGTGATTGTTCCTCGTTCCCTGCAACGAGAAGTGTTACGCCTCCTGCATCAAGGACATTGGGGCATTGTTAGGACAAAGCAAATGGCCAGACGTCATTGTATCTGGGTTGGTATAGACGCTCAGATAGAGAGCATGACATCACAGTGTACAGTTTGTGCGGAGCATCAGGCGGCTCCTCCGCAGCGTTTCTCAGACTGGCCACGCCCCAAGGGACCATGGCAACGTTTACATATTGACTTTGCCGGACCTTTCTGGAATACGCGCTGGTTAATTGTTGTAGACGCTTTCAGCAAGTTTCCTTTTGTGATTGCCATGAACTCAACGACAGCTTCTAGTACAATCAGTGCCTTAACACCAGTGTTTTGCATCGAAGGCTTGCCTGAAACTATCGTCAGTGACAATGGACCTCAGTTTGTTAGTGCGGAATTTCAACAGTTTTGTCGTGTGAATGGCATTACCACTGTACCTTTTCACCCTCAGTCCAATGGTGAAGCAGAACGTTTCGTTCGAACATTCAAGTCTCACATGAACAAGATGAAAGGTCAGCACTCCAGGCAGCAAGCTCTTCAAATTTTCCTGTCTACGTATCGATGCATAGCACGTGACGGCCCGTCTCCTGCCGAGCTGCTACACGGCCGCCGTCACCGCACTCTCCTTCACCTGCTGCAGCCTCCCACGCACCGAGTCGGTTCGTATGGCGCTACGCGTTTTCAGGTTTCCACGCCGGTGCTGTACAGGGTGTTTGCTGGAAACAAGAAGACATGGTTGCCGGGCACCATTCAGCGCGTGCTCGGTCGCAATATGTATGTTGTACGTTCTTCCACAGGGTCGGAGCTGCGGCGCCACGCAAACCAGTTGCGCTTGCACAGGCCGCGCGATCCTGTCTCGGGTTTCTTGATTCCAGACCCAGTTCACCGCCAGGGAGCACAGCCACATCGCTCGCCGCCGGGCCCAGCTTCCCCGGGCTACGAGCTCCCGATGGATGTCCGCGCCTCCTACGCAGTCGGCCCCTCTGCCTCCGTCGTCGCCGCAGATGACAGCGTCACCGAGAGGGACTCCGGGACCGTGCGGGCCCCCCCAGCTTGGGCCACGCACCTCAGAAGAAGATGACCTGCTCCCTCTGGGCGGGGGCGGGCGCCCTTCCGCTGGTTTTCGCGGGTTTTCCGGCGGATCGCAAGGTGTATACCGGGGCGCGGACGGCGTCTCGATCCCAGCCTCAGCTACGACGCCCGTCCCACCAGTAACGCTCCCGCCCAGACCCTCCTCCTAGTGCCGTCGCCGTGGCCCTCAGCCCTACGCCACGACGGCGCGGCGGTTTGGGGGGGAGGGGTGTGGTGTCGCACAAGTACAAAGTGCGCGCCACCTACTTTCGCCGCGCGCCGCCATGCACGCACGGCGCGGCGTTCTTACGACGACAGCCACGAGCGCCCTCTGCTGCAACCCCGCTCGTGGCCACCACGGAAAGACATCGTTCACTTGGGACTGAGATAGCAACCAGTTAGGACCTTCGTAATCAGATAGGCACCAGTGAAGACTTAGCTAACGGATAGGCACTAGGCAGGCCTCTTAGCTCAACCATGTATCAGCCTTCTGCAGTACTATGTAAAAGTTAAGTATTGTATAAATTCTGTTCCATATATATCTCGTTCTAATTTACTCTAGTGTTTATAGTTTCTGGCTGCTCCCCTCCGTACATGCACCAGCGTGCTATCTTTATTCCTGTGTCGGTCTCATTCCACTCGGCCACCGACACCTACGACGGACACGAGACACAAAAGCGGCGACGAGGCTGGGACACAAAAGAAACAGTGTCGTAGCTATGTACGAACGAGCTGAGCTATTTGCCGCGTCATGATAATAAATTCTTTCCAACGTTTCGGATCCGTTGCAGGATCCTTCCTCAGGGACTGAGGAAGGATCCTGCAACGGATCCAAAACGTTGGAAAGATTTTATTATCATGAATCGGCAAATAGCTCAGAAGAATTTTAACGTTAGTGCCGTAGCTCTTCAGAAACTGAACAATCAAAGACTACCGTCGCCAACTAATAGTGAAGCCAATACTGTAAAACATGCACCCTTACGTTTTATTAATTGAAACCATCATTACTAACAACATTCTATAAAATATAGAAAATTACGAGTAAACAAAAATACATGCACTTTTCGTAAAAATTACTATGGATATTAAAATTGTGTAAGTATTCGAACACAACAACAAAAAATAAATCTGTAACGACAGGATTCGAACCACCGACCCTGAGGTTGTAAGGCCACGACGCTACCACCTGAGCGACACCAACAGATGCTGAAATTCATTTAATGATTGATACTTACGATTACCTGCAAAATTAGAATGTAGATTTTCTCGAGATTTTTTTTAGAGTTGCGTCGAAAGGCTTTGCCTGATTGTTATCTGGATTCGGAACTTCATGAACCATAAATATCAAAAAATTCTAAAAACAATTTGACACCTTTCAAACTCGCTCAGTTGACTGTACGAAGCTCGAATAGTTGATATGACACTGAGTCTTGTGGATATAAGCGTATAAGCGTTCCCTACTAAATGCTATTGGAAGCCATGTCAACTGTGCTATCTGTCGGCGG
This sequence comes from Locusta migratoria, assembly GCA_026315105.1. Lineage (NCBI taxonomy): Eukaryota > Metazoa > Arthropoda > Insecta > Orthoptera > Acrididae > Locusta > Locusta migratoria. The sequence goes on along the minus strand of CM048750.1, from coordinate 249,595,938 downwards.
AAGACGTTGAAACCATTACAAGTGCTTCTCTCATCCCCCCCTCTCCCAAAGAGTCATCTATCGTCATGGGTCCAAAATCAACGTCGTCTTTCCAGGTGTTTTCTTCCCCAGTAGTGTATACATTTTATTCCCCATACCATACTCATCCCATGGTCTCTAAACGTTTGTAAACCTCTTTGACCACAAAATGCTATTGTCAGTAGTCTCTAAGCTTACCAACTATTTATGCTGAGGACAACACACACGCCGATGCCTGTGGGAGCACTCGAACCTCCGACGGCAAGAACATCACGCTCCGCAGCAAGGTGCCTTGGAGCTCTCGGCCCAGTCCGTAGCATGATGCCTTAGACCATGCGGTCAATTCCGCGCGGCTCTCCCACTACAATTTACAATTCTTTCTATCCAATGGGCCCGCAGCGCATAATATATCTCTAAGAGATATCATATACCAATATGCAGCTTTAAAGTTTTTCTTATAGTGTTGATATGGATCCATTTCGGCACAATTAGCAACCGCCAGACTATGTCCATGTGACATCCTTGCACAGTGTCTTTCTGTTTATTTAACAATAACGTGAACTTTTGTGTCACACTTATGTAATATTATACAAATATAAAGAACATCAAAATAAAATAAAAAATATTATAATTTTATTTAACGATATTTGTATAACATTACATAAGTGTGACAGAAAAGTTCACGCTATTGTTAAATAAACAGCAAGACATTGTCCAAGGAATGAAATAAATCGCAATTTGCGATCAGTTATGGCTTCACTGTACTAGGTTTAGATGGAATACCAACGTGCGGCGAATGAAAATTTGAGCCGGGCCGGGATTCGAACCCGGGAGCTCCTGCTCACTAGGCAGACGCGTTGACCACTCCGCCACCAAGGACACAGTGACCAACCCCACTGCAGAGGACTCTTCCCTGCACGTCCCCCGCCACACCCAAATCTCCACTCGCCACGCTGTCTCTTTTCCTATACCACAGCCTATTTTTGCTCGCAGCCACAATACTGCATTTCCGTATCAGGGAGAACATGACGTATCGAGACACAATTACGTAATAATTGTCCAAGGATGTCACATGATCATTGCCTGACGATGGCTAAAATCTAGAGAACCAATTTCGGTAAGCACTGGCAAACTCAACCCAGACTGCTACAGTCTAAAAGACGAATGGAGAAATCAGTGGACGTCCTTCGATAGCCACAAGAATTTAGGCAATATAGAACCGACCATCCAACTTCCGGGTGCAAGCCAACCAAGAAGAATATGGAGCTCTCTCAACCGAATGAGAAATGGCCACGCCTGGCCAAAGAAACGCTACACAAGTGGAGAATTACCGACGACGACCAATGCGACTGCAGAGCATCGGCAAAACGCTGCAGCACATTCTACACGACTGCCCAAAAAGAAAATTCTTGGGTACCTTTAAAGATTTTGTAGACGCAACACCTGCAGCAATTAACTTGTTGGAATCTCTCGATATCCAAGTATAACGAAAAAAGGAACTTCATCTACTGCCGCTCTACAGCTCTCTTTATGTACTTTACATACTTGTGTACTCGTCCAAATTTCCTAATTACGCATATCATGTATATATCTATTGTTTTTGTTGTTCTAATTTTCAGTCCGCAGACTGGTTTGATGCAGCTCTCGACGCTACCCTATCCTGTGCAAGTCTCTGCATGTGAGAATGAGTTCAGCACCCTACATCCTTTTGAATCTGCTTACTGTATTCGTCCCTCGATCTCCCTCTAAGACTTTAACCGCACACACTTCCCTCTATTGTTAAGTTGGACGATTCCTTGATGTATAATGTGTCCCACCAACCTCTTAGTCAGGATATGCCAGAAACTCCTTTTCTCCCCAATTCGATTAAGCACCTCTTCATTAGTTATGTGAGCTACCTATCTAATTTTCATCATTCGTCTGTAGCACCACATTTCAAAAGCTTCTATAATCTTTTCGTCTGAACTCCTTACCGGCCTTGTTTCACTCCCATACAATGCTACACTCCAGACAAAAGCTTTCAGAAAGAACTTCCTAACATTTAAATTAATATTGGATGTCAGCAAATTTAGCTTCTTTAGAAACGCTTTTCTTCCCATAGCTATTCTGCATTTTATATCTTCTCTACTTCGGCCATCACAAGTTATTTTGCTACTCAAATAACAAAAATCATCTACGACTTTTATTGTCTCATTACCTAATCTAATTCCTTCAGCGTCGCCTGATTTTCTGACATTACATTCCTTTACCTTAGTTTTACTCTTGTTAATATTCATCTTATATCTACCTTTCAAGACACTGTCCATTCCATTCAACTGCTCTTCCACAGCTTTCGCATTCGCAGTCTCTGACAAAATTCTTTGTCATCGGCAAACCGAAAAGTTTTCATTCCCTTTACCTGAACTTTAATTCGCTCTCCAAATTTCCTGTCATTTCTTCACTGCTTGCTCAGTGTACAGATTGAACAACATTGGGGAAAGGCTACAAGCCTGTCTTACTCCGTTCCCAACTTCTGTATCCCTTTCTTGACCTTCGACTCTAAATGTTTAAATATTTGTATTCTATGGGACTTAACTACGGGGTCAGCAGTCCCTAAACTTACAAACTACTTATGAACTACTTACGAACTAGGACGGCACAAATATCCATGCCCGAGGGGGAATTCGAACCCCCGACCGTAGTGGCCGTGGGGACCGTGACTGGAGCGCCTTAGTCTCCTCGGCGTCCGCGGCCGGCTCCACTCTAATAATTGTCAAAAGCTTACTCCATGTACCCAATATACAATTCTGTAAGCCATGCAGAAATAATAATAATAATAATAATAATAATAACAATAATTTAAAAATAAATCTAACGAAGTTGGAGGTCGTCACATTGTAACATTTATTCCAAAGCAATGAAGCTACTGATTCGATTTACAGTGTTTGATTGCACAGTACTGTTTTGACAGTAACAGCTGTCGTAACTGGTGGTGTATTCAGCTTTTCGACAGCACAGAAAGTCGAAAGTGCCACAGAAACTTTATTTCAAGTTTCCAGCTTTGGATGCTGTTATCGGAACGTTCCAATAGTTATCCTCTACAGTCTCAGAAATTTTTAAAACTCCCTCCTGCGAGTTTGTGTGCGCGAGTGTAAATGAGATGTCAGCGGCACAGCTGTTGCCTCGTCCAGACAGCTCGGATTTACCGGCCAGACTGTGCGCCCGAAAAAAGTGAAATAAACAGCGAGTGTGTGGGGGAAACAGAAACAGCAGGTTGTGGCGAGGGAGCTCCGCTGCTCGCCTTGGATTGCTCGAATTACCAACACGTGTAGCGGAGCAACGGCCTGCCGCTCTACACACGCACACGCACACAGCGCGCCCACATGCAGAAAGAAAAGAGAGGGCGCACAAAACGTTCGACTTTACTAAATAAGTTAACTATTAATAGGCAAAATATACTTAGCGGTACGTTCAGACAGCCAATAAGAATACGAATTTCCGTTTTTTCTCTCTGTATAAACAATTCAAGGTTAAATTTTACTTACGGAAGTCGTCGATGTGTTGTGATGTTGGCAACGAAACGTTCGCTTTACGGGGATATTTAACCCACTGACAGGCGTATGGTATGTCTGTAAATCTATCGGACCAAACTGCGTTGTCATCAGTCCGTAGCTTACAAACAACTTAAACCTAGGTAAACTAACCTACGGACAAACTCACACACACACACCCATGCCCCAGGGAGGACTCGAACCTCCACGGGGAGCAACCGCGCGCTCCGCAGCGAGGCGCTTTAGACCTGACCGGCGTAACCATAGACCTGCTAAGAACTAGACCGCTAGCTGGCGCTAGTGTCGCGTCCCCACACTGAACGTGATAGAAGCCGCCATTTGCGGGGAAACAGTGCATAAACATGGTTCGTTTGTGTACTGCTTTTAACTGTAACAGTAAGAATGGAAGCAAAGACGAACAGGGAAACAAGGTACATTTCACAGGTCAGTCAGTTATGGTTGTTTTCTATAACTTGTATACCGTACGGTACTTTCTTGGGAAAATAATAATGACCGCTTGTTTTTGTTTAGGTCTCCTCTTACAAATGATTCTCTCTAACTGAGAAAAGTACTTTGTTGCAAGTCAAGTACGTGTATTTGGATATAAATGACTAAAAATACTAACATGATTAATGTATTTAGTATAGCTCAATGAACGACTAGGCATATGAGAGGTATTTACAATTTGCGCGCCGCAGACCGCTCGGCCACCGCGGCCGGCTAAAAGCAATTATTCTACCTACCTCTGCATCATATATATATATAGTTTCTGTGAGCTTACGTCTTAGTAATAATGTTTTTAGAATGGTCCAAATTTACTGGTAGGTAGAGATGTTATTTTTACTTTCACAACAGACTGTTGCCATTTTCAAGTGACATCCTGGTATATGATTATTTTTACCTACCACCTACGTACTTTTAATTACATAGCGTATTTTGATAGTATAATAAATAGTTACTTACGTCTAGGTTGAATGACGTACTTACATTATCGTTATAAACAGTCTTATATTATGTCAAAACTTTTTAATTTCATAAATTGGTGTTATCTATGTCTATAAATGTGAATGTCTGTTGGGTGTACGTTTATCACGTCTGAACCACAAGACATAAAGAGCTAAAAATTTGTACAGTTACTAATGTCTACTCGGGGAAGGTTTTAGGCACGGTTTTATGACGATCGGATAGTTATTTATCTATATCTATTAATGTGAATGTCTGTTCGGTGTACGCTTATCACGTCCGAACGATAAGACGCAGAAAATTATATATTTGTATAGTTACTAATTTATACCTGGGGAAGGTTTTAGGCACGGTTTTACAGCGATCTGATAGATATTTAGTAATTTGAAGAATATAACGCGAAATGCGGAGCAATAATTACTCTTAGAAAATTAGATTTACTCTTTGAAAATGGTTTTATTGTTTGCATTGTTGCTTGTGGGTTGATAATGATAAAATGGTGGAGTATACTGGGATGGAAAGTTATCGGTGTATATAAAATTCTACGTGTGTGTGTTAATATTTCGCTCTGCAGCGAAAACTACAGTACGCAAATGAATGGTCTGTGTGTAATTGTTGTCCGAAGTCTCCCATTGTACACCATAGCAGTTCCATGCCGACAGCTATAAGGGGGTGGAAGATATGGTGGTTGAAAGTCGTCAAATTATACAAAAATTCGGACTGAAGGCCAGCGATGACGTTTGCGACTCTACAGCAAGGAGGTTACGTACAGCGAAACGTGATGCCCCAGACCATATCTTTGCTCTATGCATGCTACAATGTCTTCAGCTCTTTCCCTGTAAGGATAAGCATACTAATAAGGAAATATAAGAATAAATAAATAAAGCAGTAAAAATATCAAGTGATCGATCTGTGATATTATTACAATCATTATTGTTGAACTTCGTGATTGGATTCTTCGAAACGAGTGCATTTTTGCGTGTGATTTGACCTCATAGCACACTACTGAAATATAGCTTATCTATCATAATCAACTAACACGCGAGCAGAGCCGCGAGATTAAGGTAGTTAAATTATATTTGACAGTTCTCACGTTCCGATGATGTATGTTTACAAATGCTATATCGTTGGCAACAAAGATGATATTGATATTAATTTTCGTTTTTGTTACGATTTTTGTTTGCTGGTATACGTTTAGCAAGGAAGTTAGAATAAAGAAGTTGGCGTTATCTATACTGAGAAAATGATAGGTTGAAGCCAGAAGGGCCATGCTTTTGTGCCCAGAACAAACATTTCTCACATAAACCCTGTGGAAATACTGCTTTCATTACGTAATATCACTAAATTGACATTCATCTCAGAGTATTTACATAGATATGACGTACATTTCGACGACTAGAATTAATATACCCACCTACAATGACAAATGTTTTGGGCACAAAGAAATGCCAGAGTGCCCAGTTTGCTGGTTTCACTTTGTCAGTGTTAGGGCATCTCCAGAGATATAATGATTTTGTAACTTACACAGATATAATTGTCATAAAATTGTTAAGTTATGGTAGTTAGTGCCGGCCGCGGTGGTCAAGCGGTCTGCGGCGCGCCAGTCACAGTGTGTACGGCCACTACGGTCGGGGGTTCGAATCCTCCCCTCCCCCCCCTCGGGCATGGATATTTGTGCCGTCCTTAGTATTAGCTAGTTCATAAGTAGTTTGTTAGTCTGTAAAGAAATATCATCGCAACGTAAAAACTGTCTATCATCATCAATTTATAACAGCAAAAAATGTTTGGCACTTATAAGGCAGTTTATAAGGATGATGTATGTACGTCATTCAACCTAGACGCAAGTATCTACTTGTTAGGCTATGCATACAGAATAAGAAGCGAATTTTTAAGCCGGCCACGGTGGCCGCGGGGACTGAGGCGTTTCAGTCACGGTCTGCACGGCCACTACGGTCGGGAGTTCGAATCCCCCTTCGGGCATGGAAATTTGTGCCGTCCTAGTTCATAAGTAGTTTGTAAGTTTAGGGACTGATGACCCGTAGTTAAGTCCCATAAGCTTAACAAACATTTGAACATTTGAATTTTTAAAAACATACTTGCTGTGTGAAAATAATTACATGTCCACAGGTCATTTGAAAATGGCATTAATGAAAGCCGAAAGAGTCTGTCGAGAAAACACCGTATCAACCCAGCTGCAAATTTGAACTATTTTAAAAACGATGTCATTATACGCCCTTTATAGTGGTACAGGAACGAAAGTTTAGTAACCTCCGCGCTTTCTTCAAGGACAGTGCTACAGGCTGCAGTCGGTGGTCACTGATCCAACGGACACAGCAATCAGCCACGCGCAACGATCGGCCTTCAATGAACAGAGAGGAGGGAGAGAGGGAGAGAGAGAGAGAGAGAGAGACAGAGAGAGAGATAGAGGAGGGGGGGGGGGCAGGAGACGTGAGTCACGCGTTGGCCGGACATCTCCCCACATGAGTCGGCGCAGGCGCAGTAAAAACTGTGGAAGACGCTGGAACCGGTTGGGAGCAGGTTCCAGTACAAAGCACTCCCAACAAGGCCGCCTTCGCCGGCCGTCTGTTGCCCTCTGTTCAGGACAAGCTGCCCGGCCAACAGCCCTCTTGTCAATGGCATTTCAAACGTCTCTTCAAGGCACCGTTACAGCCTCCGGCTTCGCACTGTCGCTTAGGCCGGTATTACACGGTCATATTTCTTTGTCAGAGTTACTATGTCAGATATTTACGTTAAAGAAACTTGATAGTATAATGCGGAACTCTGACATATCTCGTCATTCGTCAAAGAAATATCAGATCTAGAGCCTCGCCGTAGATTGATCATAAAAGTCGTTTGTCTTCTGTTCACTGCAATGCGAAATATAACTGATTTGAGTGCTTAGCATCGCTGCAGTTATTTCACTGCTGTGTGTTTGTAAATTCGGCTGCAAAGTTTAGTTGATGTGTTCAATCAAGCACAAAATTATTAGAAATGTTATTCAATTTGTACATTGAGCAAGCTATAAAGGAAAGGAAGGACAAATTTGGAGAAGGAATTAAAGTTCAGGGCGAAGAATTAAAAACATTGCGTTTCGCCGACGACGTAGTAATTCTGTCAGAGGCAGCAAGAGAACTGGCAGAGCAGTTGAACGGAATGGACAGTGTGCTGAAAGGTGCATATAAGATGAACATTAGCAAGAGCAAAACTAGGGTAAAGGAGTGCAGTGTAAGAAAATCAGGTGATGCTCAAGGAATTAGATTAGGTAACGAAACAATAAAGGAGATAGATGAGTTCTGTTACTTGGGCAGTAAAATAACGGTCGCAGTACAGAGGATATAAAATGCAGAATGGCAATGGGTAGAAAAGCGTTCTTGAAAAAGAGAAATTTGTTAACATCGAATATTGATTTAAGCCTAAGGAAGTCCTTTTTGAAGGCCTTCAGTCCGGAGACTGGTTCGATGCAGCTCTCCACAATACCCTATCCTGAGCAAGCCTCTTCGACTCCACATACGAACGGCAACCTACATCTGTTTGAATCTGCTTACTGTATCCATCTCCTGGTCTTCCTCTGCGGTTTTTACCCCACACACTTCCCTCCAACACTAAATTCACAATTCCTTGATGTCTAAGAATGTGTCCTACAAATCGATCCCTTCTTTTAGTCAAGGTATGCCAAAAATTCCATTTCTCCCCAATTCTGTTCAATACCTCCTTATTAGTTACGCGATCCACCCACCTACTCTTCAGCATTCTTCTGTAGCACCACATTTCAAAAGCCTCTATCCTCTTCCTGTCCGCACTGTTTTTCGTCTGTGTTTCACTCCCATACAAGGCAACACTCCAGAAGAAACCTACATCCTATGACACCAGCGTTGGGCACAGCAAAAGATTGAAGGGTCTCGTCACTATACTTCTGAGGAGTAAAAGCGCCGTCCTGGAGGACATACAGGTCTGCACGTCCACCATGACTCCTGCCTACACCAATTGTCCACCATTACGCTACAGTAATGTCTCATGCACATAGGCAGGATTGTTCAGTTCCACGATCTCTCCACATGAGAGAGCGACTACTGTCCGGCTGAACACAAAATATTGACTCACCTGTGTACAGAACAAAGGACCATTCGTTACGACTCCAATCCAGATGTTCCTCTGCCTAGTTTCTGCTTGCTAAACGGTGTCATCGTTTTAATAGGACACACACCATAGACCTCCGTGATTAGAGGCCACATTCACTAAGGCGATTTAGGCTGTGTTAATTTTGTGCATCTTGTTGTTGCCTGGAGGTGCGCTGTAACTCAATTGTATCTCTCGACGGGCTGTTAACCGGAGATAACGGCCTTCTCACGCTGATGTTACCCGTGGATGACCTTGGCCTTGCCGTCCTTTAACGGTTCCTGTTGTCTGAAATGGTGTCCAGGTCCCAGAAAATACACTCTGGAACACTCCAGCCTCCTCCCTATGCGTCTGTCCCGCTTCCAGCCTTCCTACGGCACTCCTTGCCCTGGCTTCGGGTAACTCACTTTGTTGTTGCATTGCACTACCTGCTCACTACACTAACTGAACCCAAATGCTGTTTAAATCACAACAGCTATCCTCTGCAGCAACTTCTGCAGTTAGTACCACTATTTCGGTTGCCGGAATGTTATTGTCTCCACTCCGTAGAACCGCCAGAAAGACGTCGAACCATTTTAGTTGATTCTGCTGATGACAATACTGAAGAACCTATATATCTCAAATGACCCCCTACTTTCTTTGACCAGTGAATGTCGCCTCGGACATGTGGATTACCCTCCAGTTTGTCAATAAGCTGTGAAAGTAAAGGTTGTCACTGTTGTGAACTGATAAATAATGTGACAAATGTAATACAAACTCTACAGTTGTGTCGTTGGCAATTGATCTCTGACAGTTGCAGTATTTCGGTTACGACAGCTACGCTAACCAGTCGTGTTATGCAATTAATTAGCGTTGTTGAAAGGAGAGTGCAAGTATTAATTGAGGACACGTTAGATGAAAATCAGTGTGGGTTTAGGCCTCTTAGAGGCTGTCAGGACCAGATCTTTAGCCTACGGCAGGTAATGGACAAGTGCTATGAACAGGGAATTGTATCTATGTTTCATACATCTGGAAAAGGCTTATGACCGTTTTCCTAGGAGGAAGCTACTGTCAGTTCTTCAAGATTATGGTATAGGAGGCAAATTTTTGCAGGCAATTAAAGGGCTTTACGTAGACTGTCAGGCAGCAGTTAAGAGTAGATGGCAAATTAAGCTCATGGTTCAGGGTAGTTTCAGGGGTAAGACAAGGCTGTAACCTGTCACCACTGTTGTTCATACTATTCATGGATCATATGTTGGAAACAGTAGACTGGCAGGGCGGGATTAAAATAGGTCAAAACAAAATAAGTAGTCTCGCATATGCGGATGACTTAGTTGTAATGGCAGATTCGATTGAAAGGTTGCAAACTTATATTTCAGAGCTCAGTCAGAGGTGTAAGGATTATGATATGAAGATCAGCATCTCCAAAACGAAAGTAATGTCTGTGGGAAAGCGATTCAAACAGATTGAGTGCCAGATAGGAGAAACAAAGTTAGAACAGGTAGACAGTTTCAAGTACCTGGGATGTATTTTCTCACAGGATGGCAACATAGCGAAAGAACTGGAATCGAGGTGCAGCAAAGCTAATGCAGCGAGTGCTCAGCTAAGATCTACTCTCTTTTGCAAGAAGGAAGTCAGTACCAAAACTAAGTTAGCAGTGCACCGCTGTATCTTTCGACCAACTTTGTTGTATGGGAGTGAAAATTGGGTGGATACAGGTTACCTTTTCATAAGGTAGAGGTTACAGATATGAAAGTAGCAAGAATGATTGCATGTACTAATAGATGGGAACAATGGGAGGAAGGTGCCCATAATGAGGAAATCAAAGAAAATCTGGGAATTAACACCATAGATGAAGCAGTTAGAGCGAACAGACTGAGTTGGTGGGGTCATGTTACACGCATGGGAGAAGCAAGGTTACCTAAGGGACTCATGAGCTCGGCAGCGGAGGGTAAGAGGAGTCGAGGTAGACCAAGAAGAAAGTACGTAGATTTGGTGCAAAATGATTTTGAAGTAAAAGGCATAACATCAGACGAGGCATCAATGTTAGCATTGAATAGGGGATCATGAAGGAATTTTATTAGAGGTACTTTGCTCCAAACTGAACGCTGAAAGGGATAATCAGTCTCTAATGATGATGATGATGTATCTCCTTTTCGTCCAAAGTCGTTTGCGCAACATCTGCGTAAATCACATTTAACCCTTGGCTTCCCAGTTCATTTTTGTCGCATTCTGTCCCATGTGCGGTCTGACAGACAGCAATTTTTAAATAATCATAAATAGTTCTGATTGTTATCTAAGTGAACTAATTCAATTTATTACGCAAAAGGCTACTTGTATCTATATAAATTGTGTAAAAGAAATACATTTAAAATTAATTTTATGAAATATATATATTCAAATGTAGAAGCGAAGACTGTAAAACTTCAAATACTCTGGCCTTTAAATTTTACTTTGTGCCATATTTTTATTGTTTACTATGCTTGTAATGGTAAAAACATAAACTCACCACAAAAATTCACAAATATAAAAATTTCACTACTACTTTGTTGGTAACTTTTTGTCTTTTCAAATGTTTTCTCTGCACTCAATGCAAATTTTGGTAGAACACTCATGACAGATGGGCTTCTTGCAACAATTGGCAAACATAACTCGTCTTTCTCTTCTTTTCTGGGTTACAGGTGAAGCATGTTCTACGTTTCACAGGTGTCAATCGATTTCTTCTTCACTTTCACACTGTTCTCAATCATGTTCACTTTGAATCTCATAGTCACTGATCCCACCCATTTCAAAACAGTAGTCTCACATTAGGGTGTGTAACACGCACAGTAGAGGCAGAGCTCGATGCTGAATCCATAACCTCCAGTCACGGTCTGCACGGCCACTACGGTCGGGGGTTCGAATCCCCCCTCGGGCATGGATATTTGTGCCGTCCTAGTTCGTAAGTAGTTTGTAAGTTTAGGGACTGATGACCCCATAGTTAACTCCCATAGACTATACAAACATTTGAACATTTGAATCCATAACGCAAAGGCCCAGGTGTGGTCTCTGAGACCGATAGCACAAAAGAATATGTAATAATATTGCTCTGACTCCCGTTATCGTGACTACTGACAATAGAAAACAATGTAGGTGTTAGAAGCAACGATTACAAAACGCTGTATTATCCTCCCCCACCCCTATCTATTAACAGCTGAACAACATTAAGCGCTTGCGGTCTGTGAGACCGCACCTGGGACGTCAAGGGTTAAGTGCACGTCAGAGGCACCATCGAACCGCTTTTATTTTTGATCTAATTTGAATATTTCTCTACCGTTCCATTCTCTAATAGCGCGCGGAAAAAGGAATGAGTAAATTTTCCGTTTTCGATCAGATTTCTCTTATTTTACTATGATGCTCATATCTCCAACAAAATATGTTCGCATTTAGAAAAATAAAAAAATAAATAAAAAAATGGGGAAACAAATTTCCCAAATAGACCTCACCGCAACGAGTAACGCCTATCTTTTAATGATTTTCGCCCCAACTCCTGCATTATTTCCGCAACACTCCCTGTATCGTGATAATACGAAACAAGCTACTCTGATAAAATACGAAACGAGCTGATCTTCTTTGAACTTCTCCTCTATCTTCCGTCAGTCCTACCTGATGACGATCCCACACTTCGCAGCACTACTTCAAAATAGGACGGACAAGTGTAGTGCAGGCAGTCTTCAGTAGAACTGTTGTATCTGTAAAGTGTTCAATGACACGCATCATTTGGTTCGACTTCCCAACATGATATTCTATGTGTTCTTTCCAGTTTACGGAGTTTCTAATTACAATTCCTAGATATTTAATTGAATTTTAGGCCTACCGATTTGACTGATTTATTGTGTAAATGAAGTTTAACGGATTTTTTCAGTTTTCATATGGATGGGGAAAGCTGCATTTTGTTTCACCGCCGCCCCGGGACTCCAACAGCCTTAAGTCCGCCACTGGGATTAATTTATATCGACACAACTATAGCCATCCATGACAATTTCTGATCTATTTTGAAATGAGAAGAGTCGTGAACCGTATACTCTGACTGTGAAAAAAGTTACGAAAAATATAGGAGATACCGATACGGTATCACTTCAAAGTAACCAGATTTCTGCTCATATTCAGAACGATAAGAACTTTAAAAAAAAAAAAAAAAAAGCCAGTACATGGGAAGCAACAAGTGCAGTATTATAAAAATACAACAGACCTAACAGTGCTGCGTGATTCTAATAGAAAAGCTGACCGCAAATCTGGTGAAACGGCGACGAGCTAAGCAGAACTGTCAGAGTACGTAGGGTCCAACATCATGTTTAACGATGTATGCAAGATGTAATAATACGGTGCTAGCGCTAAGGCAGATTTTAGCTTTACTTAACAACCAATTCATTTCTTAATGCGTATGCCACGACTTTGATATGAACAGTCTCTTAAAATATACATTTCTTCAGAAGCAGAGTGAACGCGTATTTCAACCATGTGGAAGACCGATAAATATACTTAGCTTGTCAGTGAATAATGATCTTAATTCAAATGTTCGTTAAGCTTATGAGACTTAACTGCTGGGTCATCAGTCCCTAAACTTACAAAATACTTATGAACTAGCTTATACTAAAGACGGCACAAACATCCATGCCCGAGGGGGGGATTCCAACGCCCGACGGGGAACGGCCTCTTGCATTGTAGCATAGCGCCTCAGTGCGCTCCGCCGCGGCTGATCTTCATTATTGAAATGTTCAAATGTTTGTAAATCTATCGGACCAACTGCGTGGTCATCCGTCCGTAGCTTACAAACTACTTAAACTAAGGTAAACAAAGCTAAGGACAACACACACACACACACACACACACACACACACACACACCCATGCCCCAGGGAGGACTCGAACCTCCGCAGCTACTGCTACTCATCCGCGGCTATCTTAATTATAATGGAAATTTTATTATGTGTACGTTTGTAGTTCGCATTCAATATTCAATCAGACGTATTCATTTCTCCACAGAGTGGCTATTAGTCGATTTAGGTATATCACAAAACAAATACGCCAACAGGAAAAATTGAGGTAAGCGATAATGTTATTAGTACATGGAGGCCAATGAAATTTTCCAATAATGTTTTTATTTATTTTTTTAGTTTCGTTACAGTTGGTAGAATTTCGAACACAAGCAATACTAGTCGTTTTAATTATCCATTGTTAGCTTTGGCAACGTGAAATTTTCTTGTGATGGCGGGGGAGAGAATTGCAGAACGACAAATTGAATGTTCGGGGACCGATGCCGGTAGCTAGGTATATTTTTCTTAACTTACTGAACTGCTCCCAGAACATGTATAAATTGCCATGTTAGGCCCAGATTCTGTATGGATTAACTCATAGAAATGGCTATTCGTAAGCACAAATTAAAAAAAAAAAAAAAAAAAAAAAAAAAAAAAAAAAAAAAAAAAAAAAAAAAAAACACGTATTTCCTCAGGACTTGGGCTTGTAAAAGATTGTGGCGGTCACACCAGTATTCCGCTGTTTCTTAAGACTCTGGCCGTTAACGAATACTGGAAAACGGAAAGGAAGATTACGATCTTTCCGACATCGACCAGGTAATTAGTGAAGGAGCACAATCTAACACTGAGATAGTTAATGGCCAGGAACCAGTCCGGCATTAGCCTTAAGCGATTTAGAAAAATCAATCCTCCTAAACTCGAGTCTGATACGTTAACCTCCCGGTCACCTGTATTATAAATCGGAAGCTAAAGTCGCAATTTGATATCCGGTTTAGGTTTTTTTCTGCTATTTTCGAACAAGAACTCTCTGCAAGCGAGAGACAGTAGGTGTGAGTCAATTTCGTTTCAAATGTGGCTCAGTTTGACTTGTTTAATTAATGAGGTGTATAGGAGAATACTAGCGATGTTGTGTGACCGCGGTGGACAACTGTTATTGGAACGGGCAAATACAAATAGCACTTACAAAATAGCTCTGGGTTGATTGTAGCTTTGCGTAATGAGCTTGGGATACTGTAGCTCAATCACAATTCTAATTGCCAGCGACCGTTGATAATTGTTGTTGTGGTCTTCAGTCCGTAGTCTGGTTTGATGCAGCTCTCCATGGTTCCCTGTCCTGTGCAAGCCTCATCATCTGAGAATAAGAATGGCAACCTACATCCTTTTGAATCGGCTTACTGTATTCGTCTCTCGGTCTCCTTCTACGATTTTTAGCTCACATACTTCCTTCTAATGCTAAGATGACGATTCTTTGATGTTTCAGTATGTGTCCCACCAATCTATTCTCGTAGTCGGGATATGCCAGAAACTCTTTTTGTCCCCAATTCTGTTGAGCACTTCCTCATTTGTTATGTGATCTATCCATCTAATCTTCATCATTCGTATATAGTTAATGGTGGAAACTTTAGAGGTAGAAGGAAGCAAAGAAAAGAGTCACACCTGCTTTTTCTTGCAGTATTAATTAATAGCGCTGTTGAAGTTCACTGTTTTACTTTACCTCGACACTGGGACATTATCAGGATGACACTCGAACAGACTTCCCTTTTCTTATCAGCACTTGTACCTTTAGTACAGTTCCAGATTTGAGAAGCTCAAGATAACTTCTGTAGTACATCATCTGATAACAGTTTCAGCAACACTTCTCCCCTTTCTGTACCTTACAATTCCCATCTTTAGGACAATATAGCAGACATACTTTTGTGGCACAAACGACACTTTTTTTTTTTCACACAAATCAGTGGTCTACTGGATGAAGTATCGGGATTACAGAAGGGTAACTCCGACCTCCTAGCACGATATTTCGGCTGACACTTTTCCAGCCATCTTAAGGCTGACATTCACCTCAAGATGGCTTAAAGATTGTCAGTCGAAATATCGTGCTAGGAGGTCAACGTTAACCGGCCGCAATCCCCTAAATTTATCCAGCGCTGATTACGCCGGGAAAACTTCAAGAATCAATCAGTATTTATTAAGTCAATACTCCCTTTACCAGCCACGTCGTCATTGTCGGATGAAAAAGCGCTAGACCAAATTAACAGCACAGACGTAATTGCATGCACGCAAAACTCAGCATCCCTCGGCGGTTTTGCATATCGCAAGAAGACATACAACATGATCGTCACATGTTTTCCTATAGCAAAAGTTGCTTGTACATATCACACTTATCACAAGTTATAAATTATATAACATAGTAGGCTCGGTAGCACAGTGGTAGAGAGTGAGACTATGAATCCAAAGGTCACGGGTTCGATCCCCGCCAGGTCCTACGATTTTTGTCTGTCACTTCCCACTTCCTCCTCCTGTGGCAATGATGCTAATATGAAAAATACCCAGTAACACCATGGTTCGAACCCACCATGGTAGGTCCCCCTAAAACTGGCTTTCGAAGGTCGGAGGAAGACAGCGGCATACTACCTCCAAACAGGACCATGCCTAGTAAAGCACTGTGGTGTTCAAACCAATCTTCAGATTACTGACTGCTTTACCTTTTAGTACTTCATGACTATGACCTGTACTGAATCTCGAAATGGATTAATTGTTGTTCACTGGAGAAGCGAAATCTTTCGTTCAAGAATTAATCATCCTTCATAGTACTTACAATGCAGTCAATTACGGGCGAACCTGTCAGAAAACTGCACCATTGCAATCGTCTGTGCATTTTGGCACTACAAAAAGTTTCGCTGAGAATATCGGGATTTGTCAGTCAGGATTCAAGGTGTAATGGCAAGTGCACCATATTTTTGGTGCCAGTTTAAAACCAAAAGGTAGAAAATAACCATTCATCACTGACAACCATCAGGTCACTTATTACAAATACAATTATTCCGATTTAGCGCACAGGCCAGCGAGAGAACGTCGATGGGAATCAAAGCTGTATGACTGCAGTTGGTCTACTTCGTTCTTTTCCGGTTGCTAGCATGTGCTTTTAGCCAGACTTCTACTGTGTTAAGGCTAAGTACTCAGTAGTATGCACAATCAACGTTCGCTTTCACACAGATGTTCGTGACTGTCCAGTCACTTCAAACGTCAGAAACGGTAATGAATGGAAAACGTAGCGCTGTAGAAAGAGAAAGTGCGTCACCCGATGCATAACAGCCACTGACCTACTGTCCCGATAAACAGCTACTTCACTGTTATCTACATACCGCTCTTCATATTACTCCTCAACGAAACGCTTTCTCGCCTTTCACTTATTCTTTCCAAATGATTGCTTTCTTCAGGTTTGAGAAGTAGTATCTCAAGTGCGAGAACTCTGCTGAAACAATATTTTATGTGAGATATCGGTAGCCACTTGCTTGTCAAGCTTCCAGCCACAGACGAGAACAAAATGCAGTGAAGGTTGGTTCTGCGATACAGAATCTCTAATGCTGGATTACACAATATTTTGTGTGATTGCAACGCTCAACCGAATCCTTTACGTCTTTAGGACAAGCCGAATACCGTCACACCATGCTCTGTTGCGCTAAACGCTCTTAACTTAAATCCAAATTACGTTAGTTTATCTTGATGTCTTTTCTTGTTTTTCTTGTATTTGTTTACATTATGTCTTATCAATGAGCATGCATGACTCCATGTCCATCCAGATTCCGTGCTCCGTCCGTAATGCCCTTAGCGTCGACAAGACATTCAACTCTTGAACTTCTTGTATTAACGCGCGACCATCTCTGATAACCTTATTGCCGCCAGACTTTAATTCGATAATGAAAGTAATATACTTCCGATTCTTATGCTTGTTCATCAAATAATGGTCAGCTATAACTGGAATTTACCTCATACACGTTATTTGCCCGTGAATCATTTTTTGGGATTTTGTGTTCTCATTAATACAAGGATTCACTTCGGCTTGTAACTATTCACACTGTGAATCTCGTTAACACATAAGTTTCACTTTACACAACTATTAAACCAAAACGCCTTTTTGGTAACTATGTAAATCAATAGAAATGTAACTAAATTCTTTGCTTTTCTTCCACAACTATTGTCTCCGTACACTTTTTCTTGCGACCAGTATAAGATTTGAAACTCTCAAAAGACGGGTGCTAAAATTTTCTAAAATGTGCTTCTGAAAAGTTGATGAGTAATTAGGAAGCTGTAGGCGGATCCATCCTGTAACACAGACGGCGATTCAAAAATTTCGGAACAAGCATCAGAAAGCTCTTATGGTAACTTGAGCACTATAATAAAAAAACAAAGCATTATCGTCCTGTCACGCTGCCTTCTTTGGAGACTTGTCCACAAATAAAGTTTAATTGTGACTTTTCTGAGAGCCGTCGGTATTCTAATTTACAACCAATATTCCTCACTGATCTCCATAGGCCACATGCAATTTCTGTAAGCATGTGATCTAGCACAACGATTGAGAATCGGAGGGAATACGAACAAATCATCACCACGTAATTCCGTAACAGTTATAATTTTATTCTTATGGTTACCGGTTATCATTTAAGAAAAACATTCTTTGAGACGAACAAGCCATCAATTCCAAACAAAGACTTCAAGAAGCAATTTGGTGGACCAAGCAGTTTTCGTACCACGAATGTAATGAGAGGAAGTATAAGCTTATCGTAAATTCCACGAAATTACCAACAAAAAGTCAAAACGTAAACATTTCTAAGAATTCGGTTGTACTTACATTCGTCAGGTTGTTGCTGCAGTCCACGATGTTGGTCGAAGCAAGCCATCAGCACAATTAAAACACCCACACAAAATACGTGACGGCTCATTTTCGTTTTCACCAGAAAACGAAGTAGTTTATTATTTCAAATTCCTCCTCTACCACTGTGATAAACCAGGCATTGTTCGGTCACGAATGCGAAACAGAGCACACTCTCCTCTCTTCGACCGCCCGCGACGCCGTCCGCGGAGCGACTGAAGGGGCTCCGGACGCGGTAGCGAGAGTCCAGCGATATTACGTTGCGCGCCAGAGAAGTTCAGCGCGGCGCCATCGATGACACAACCAGCTGCTGCAGCCGTATTTGCGTTCACTGTCAGACGTCACACGGAAGAGGGTGTTTTTCCTGACACACAAATTCCTTACGACAACATTTTCAGTTGTAAGTCGAGGAACTTAACAGTAACAATTCTATAATAGTAATAATAACGAACGGTGGAGAGTTATGAACAGAGAGGCATTTTGACGCCCTGTGCGAAAATTTCAAGCGCCTGTCCCCATCCCCGCATTTTCCGACGTAGTCACTTTTCTCATTCATATATTATGACGTCTTATTTTTTACGTATCACACTCATGCGTCTCTTTATCACGAATATGTTTTAAGGATAAAGCAGCGCCAATGTTACATTTGCAGTGTAATACATTTTCCGAAATTACTGTCAACCAAGATTAACACTAGAAGAACCAGACTTTTCATTTTTGACCCATTCTAGAAAACTAACATTTTATTAGTATTTTGCTGGCGTTTTGGGTTTCACCATGTTGGAATTACATTCAAGAAGGCTCTTGAGTGCAATAAAAATATAATTTGGTCTTCACATGCTTAGTTCACAGTGAAAAGTAAATTTTCAGGAGTAAATATTACTTTATTTAAATTTTCCAGAAGAAATTCCACAATCCATAAAACATAATTAAAACAAGTAAATAAAATAACTTTACAATCTTTATCTATATGAGAGGATTGATACAGGCTCAAAACATTTAGTTTATATGACTACTAATGGTATTTTTACTTTTTTTCCCTTCTTTCTTAGATTTAAGGCAAGTGCCGAGTATTTGTAAACAAGCAACATTTTCTTAATTCTTATTGCAATCAAAAGCTGGTAGAAGCCGACCTTGGGGAAGATCAATTTGAATTCAGAAGAAATGTAGGAACGTGGGAGGCAATCCTCACTTTACGGCTTATCTTAGAAGGTAGATTAAGGAAAGGCAAACATACATTTCTAGCTTTTGTAGATTTGGAGAAGGCTTTTGACAATGTTGATTGGAATACACTCTTTCAAATTCTGAAATTAGCAGGAGTAAAATATAGGGAACAGAAGGCTATTTACAACTTTTACAAAAACCAAACAGTAGTTATCGGAATTGAATGGCATGAAAGGGATGCAGAGGTTGGGAAGGATGTAAGACAGGGTTGTAGCCTTTCCCCAATGTTATTCAATTTGTGCGTTGAGCAAGCTATAAAGGAAAGCAAGGAGAAAATTGTAAAAGAAATTACAGTTGAGCATGAAGATATAAAAATCCTGCGCTTTGCTTATTACATTATAATTCTGTCAGAGACAGCAAAAGACCTGGAGGAGCAATTGAACGGAATGGACAGTGTGTTGAAAGGAGCATATAAGATGAACATTGCCGCGGTCTAAAGCGTCTCGCTGCGGAGCGCGCGGTTGCTCGCCTTGGAGGTTCGAGTCCTCCCAGGGGCATGGGTGTGTGTGTTGTCCTTAGGTTAGTTTAACTAGGTTTAAGTAGTTTGTAAGCTACGGACTGATGACCACGCAGTTTGGTCCGATAGAATTACAAACATTTGAATATTTTAAAATGAACATTAAGAAGAGCAAAACAAGGGTAATGGATTGCAGTCTTAGAAATTTAGGCGATGCTGAAGGAATTAAATTAGATATCGAATCAATAAAGATGGTAAATGAGTTTTGTTACTTGGGCAGTACAATAACATATGATGATCGCAGTACAGAGGATATAAAAAGCAGAATGGCAATGGGAAGAAATGCGTTTTTGAAAAAGAGAAATTTGTTAACACCGAATATTAAGTTAAGCATAAGGAAGTCCTTTCTGAAGGCATTTGTGTGGAGTGTTGCCTTGTACGGGAGTGAATCATGGACGATAAACAGTGCGGACAGGAAGAGGATAGAGGCTTTTGAAATGTGGTACTACAGAAGAATGCTGAAGATTAGTTGGGTGGATCGCGTAACTGATGAGGAGGTATTGAACAGAATTGGGGAGAAAAGGACTTTCTGGTATATCTTGACTAAAAGATGGGATCGATTGCTAGGACACATTCTTAGGCATCAAGGTATTGTGATTTTAGCGTTGGAGGGAAGTGTGTGGGGTAAAAATCGCAGAGGGAGACCAAGTGATAAACATAGTAAGCAGATTCAAATGGAAGTAGGTTGCCGTTCTTATGAGGAGATGAAGAGGCTTGCTCAGAATAGAGTAGGGTGGAGAGCTGCATCAGACCAGTCTCCGTACTGAAGAACATAACAACATTGCAATCAAGGGCGAAAATATAACAAAAAGCAATTTCAATCTGTTATTCAAAGTGTTTGGAAGTATTTAGGAACAAATCGTTGACAGCATTTTCTAAGCTGGAGTGGGCTCACAGTTGACACTCTACATGAGTGTTTTGGCTTGGCAACTTTTGGACACGCACTTGAAAAATACGTCTGGTGTTTTATTTCCATTTTGTTGTTTGGAGGTATCCTGGATCTGAAAATGCCTTCTATCTCCATATTGGTCAGCACCGCCAAGTGCTTTCAAGGGGAGGTTGGCTCCCCTCTGGACAGCAAGCTCATCAGCTACTCTGACAATACATTCTCACCTTGACATCTTCTTAGATGTATATAACTTAAAAATTGTGTGAGCACTGACCACTGGGAGGTCAAGAATGTTGTAAAAGACATGTACAGACACGGTAATGTATCGTCTTTTGATAAATTACGTCGACTCCACCACTGGTTTCATTATAAAACTTCACAGTTTCTCGGAGTTTCTTCTCGGCATTCTCATTGACCTGATTTTCAATAGGCTCATTACTTAGAATAAAGAGCTCCATCAAGCCGACACCAAAAACACCAGAATTAAAAAAAAAAAAAAAAAAAAAAAAAAAACATAGACTGCGCGCTTCTTTGTCCAATAACGTAGGTAGAATAATTACATGCTTACGTTCTGCAAGAGATAAATCATTGTCATATGTTTCCGATTCTTTTTTATCGTTAATTTGATGCACCTGAAATACTTGATGAGCAGGGTTCACGGAGGTGATCCCCCTTGGTACACAAAACAGGTCAGGACACTCTTGCAAAGGCAACGGAAAAGGCATGCTAAATTTAACGAACACAAAATCCCCGGCATTGGCGATCCTACACAGAGCTCGAAATTTAGCGACGACTTCAATACGAGATGCCTACGATACTTATCACAAAGAAACTCTTTCTCGAAATTTGTCTGAAAACCCAAAGAAATTTTGGTCATATGTTAAATATACTAGGGGCAAAGCACAAACAATACCCTCACTACGTGACAGTAATGGCGATCCTGCCGATGACAGCGCTACTAAAGCAGAGTTACTAAACATAGCTTTTAGAAAATCATTCACCAAAGAAGACGAAACCAATATTCCAGATTTCGAATTACGAACTGAGACTGTAATGAGTAACGTAGAAGTAGATATCATCGGAGTAGTGCAGCAACTAAAATCACTTAACAAGAACAAGTCTTCTCGTCCGGACTGTATACCCATTAGATTTCTATCTGATTAGCTCCTTACTTAACAGCCATATACAACGGCTCTCACAAAGAAGGATCTGTACCAAAAGTTGCACAGGTCACACCTATATTCAAGAAAGGCAGTAGGAGTAACTCACTATCCTACAGGCCTATTTCTTTGACTTCAATTTGCAGCAGGGATTTGGAACATATCCTTTATTCAATTATTATGAAGTATCTCGAACAGAATGATCTATTGACCCAAGGTCAACACGGATTTAGAAAATATCGTTCATGCGAAACACAACTAGCTCTTTATTCACACGAAGTGATGAGTGCTATCGACAAGGGTTCTCAAATTGATTCCGTATTTCTTAATTTACAGAAGGCTTTTGACACCGTACCTCACAGATGGCTTTTAATCAAATTACGTGCTTATAGTATATCGCGACTGGATAGGGTATTTCCTGTCAGAGAGGACAAAGTTTATAGTAATCGATGGTAAGGCATCGACAGGGGAATATCGGGCGTTCCTCAGGATAGTCTCATTGGTCCTCTGCTGTTCCTTATTTACTTAAACGATTTGGGAGAAAATCTAAGCAGCTCTCCTAAGTTGTTTGCAGATGACGCCGTCATTTACCGTCTAGTAAAATCATCTGAAGATCAAAACCAACCACAGAACGATCTAAGTAAGATATCACTACGGTGTAAAAATTGGCAATTGACTCTAAATAATGAGAAGTGCGAAGGAAGTGGTCCACATGAATACGAAAAGAAATCTGTTAAACTTTGTTTACAAGATAAATCAATCAAACGTGAAGGCTGTAAGCTCAACTAAATATCTAGGATTTACTAATACTTCAGACTTAAACTGGATAGAACACGTAGATAATGTAGTGGGAAAGGCGAACCAGAGACTGCGTTTTATTGCGTTTTAAATGATGCAACAGAACTACAGGGGAGACAGCGTTACGGAAATGATACAGGATCTGGGATGGGAAGCATTACAACAACGGCGCTTATCGCTGCGACGTGGTCTGCTTACGAAACTCCAATCGCCAACATTCTCCTCCGAATGCGAAAATGTATTGTTGACTCCCACTTACATAGGTGGAAATGATCATCAGAATAAAATTCGAGAAATCAGAGCTCGAATGGAGAGATTCAGGTGTTCTTTCTTCCCGCGCGCTATTCGAGAATGGAATGGGAGAGAGCCGGCCGCGGTGGCCGAGGGGACTGAGGCGCTTCAGTCACGGTCTGCACGACCACTACGGTCGGGGGTTCGAATCCCCCCTCGGGAATGGATATTTATGCCGTCCTAGTTCGTAAGTAGTTCATAAGTAGTTTGTAAGTTTAGGGACTGATGACCCCGTAGTTAAGTTCCATAAGCTTTACAAACATTTGAACATTTTGGAATGGGAGATAAATAGTATAATGGTGGTTCGATAAACCCTCTGCCAGGCACTTAAATGTGATTTGACGAGTATGTAAATGTAACAAAATCGTTGTCCTCCTCTGCGCTTGTCTCGTTACCGAATTCGTCACTCGATTGCGTCGGTGAAATTTGGATCATAGAGAATCTCGGTATATGTGAGACTGCATCGTCTTGCAATAATATCTTCTAGTACGTGAACTCACGAAATTAAACCACAAACTGACGTCGCTGCTACCACAAATGCCTCAGCCCACTCGGCTTTATCAAAGATAGCCGCGGTGGAGTAGCCGAGCGGTCTGAAGCGTCTCGCTGCGGAGCGCGGGGCTGCTCGCCGTGTAGGTTCGAGTCCTCCCTGGGGCATGGGTGTGTGTGTTGTCCTTAGGTTAGTTTACCTAGGTTTAAGTAGTTTGTAAGCTACGGACTGATGACCACGCAGTTTGATCCGATAGAATTACAAACAAACAAACAAGAGACAAAGATACGCAGAGGAAACTTCTGTAACTGCGACGCGCCTGACATCTGCTGTTGTGTCAGAGAATTATTAGTAGTGCCTCCAACAGAGGTGCAATTATTCTGGGGCTCTCGAGTATCACTTCATAGGTCTGAATGTCGCCAGTCCACAGAAAACAGAAAGCCGCGCTGATAATAATGTTTCACATTATTCTTGGTCTAAAGTGTGGTAATATACTTAAAGATCTCGTGAATAACATTAAGGCACACACAGAAACTATTTATGTCCAAAAACTGGTGTTACCGAAGTCAAATTGTGTTAAACTATGGGTCAAAAATGACCCACATGGTACTACTAATATAAAAGAAAAAAATTTCTACGTGGATTTGAATGAGTTCTACAATTCCATAAATGATTAGAAGTCATGAGAGGTTTGATGCTACGATGAATGTGGAGACGGGTAGGGCACTCGAAACCGCGCACAACCGCGTGTGTCAAAAACGACCCACGTGGTACTTCTAGTGTTAACTTATGTCGGCAGTAGAGCACAAAACTAAAATCTGATCACTTTTTCTAGTTTCCTGAACAGAGGAGGAGCGTCTTATCAATTAACTGTTGTGAAAATGACAGGTTACGTGAAAGCACTTTGTTCAGAGACGTCTAACTTCACATGCGGCATATAATGAACACAAACGAAAGCACACCTGTTTACTGCGCACTGAACTAGGGCTGGGGTAAATATTTATATTAGATACAATCTACTGTTACTGTCAGTATCAAAATGTTCAAATGTTTGTAAATCTATCGGTCTCAACTGCGTGGTTATTAGTCCATAGCTTACAAACTACTTACATTAAAGTAAACTACTCTAATGACAACACACACACCCATGCCCGAGGGGGGACTCGAATCCTAGACGGCGAACTGCCGAGCACACCGCAGCACGGCGCCCCAGTGCGCGCGGCTAATCCGCCGCGGTCTTATCAGTATCGATAACAACGACTAAGGAATTAAACATAGCTTACGGAACAATAAAAAAGGGCATGTACTGCGTTAAGCTTCCAACAATGTTTACACAGACATATGATACTTGTCAACATATGTCGCCATTAAACGAAACAAATGTAGTTATCAACAACAAATATAGACTGTGCACACGACTGCAAAAGTGTGACATACATAAGTAAATCAATGAAAAATGTGATGACATACCAACCTTTTATGACATATTTTTCTTGCTTTGGCACCAACGAACTCTTGGATGACTTCGTTCAAGGCTTCAGCTAACTCATTTTCAATCGACTTACAAGGAAAGTACTTAGGCTCGAACAAACAGAAATACACCAAAATTGTATAATAGATAATGTAAAGGTCCCTTATTACACTAGTGATACTCCCGCATCTGCAAATCTTTGCAGTCGCCCATTAGAGGTCTCTGCGTGTGCCATGCCGGATTGCACTTTGACCTTGAAAAGAATACATGTGTCAACTTTTTTAAACGAAGTGTTTAAATAGTCATTTACACTGACAGCCTAAAGATTTTAAAGTATTGTAACTATTGACTTCGCGATATAATGGTGGAGTGCGTTTTTCGGTGAAGACAGAATGTACTCTCCGTTTTTGTTTTGTTTTTTGACGCTCGGGTTTTCAGTCAAATTTCGAGAAAGAGTTTCGTTGTGATAAGTATTGTAGGCATCTCGCATTGAAGTCCTCGCTAAATTTCGAGCTTCTGTGTAGGATAGCCAATCCTGGGGATTTTGTGTTCGTTTAAATTTAGCATGCCTTTTCCGTTGCTTTTGCATCAGTGTTCTGATCTATTTTGTGTACCGAGGAGGATCACCACTTCCTTTATTGATTTATTTGGTATAAAGTCAATTGCTGTCGATACCACTTCTTTGAATTTGAGCCACCAGAAGTTGAGTATATAGCAACTAGTGCTTCGGTGCACTAGTATTGGCTGGCTGTCATTCAAACCGAAAACAAGAACAATCAGCTCAAGTATAAATCTCAGAGTGTACCCTGAAACTTATACAAGTTCACTCGTTCGTCAGTCGTTCAGTCCGCACACTGGGAGGACAGGACGCTACCAGACGCGTCCGTACTCCAGCGCTACGAAAGAAGTCCACTTCTATCACCGCGTCTCTGCACAAGACCGCCCGAGAAACGCCGTTTTTATGTAAAGTCAATCAGCGTCGAGTTCTCGAACTCCAGTCAGTAAAATCTCACAAGACAACCGCTGATTTCGAATAGCTGGCGCTTTGAACATCAGCCAATCAAAGACGGAATCCCTTCCACACACACTTTTGGCCTGATTCTCACTAAACAGCTCTAACCGTTGCCCATTGGAGCGGCTGCCTAGCCTCCAGCAAACATTCCGTCGCTTTCCCTTTCGGACCCTCGGCCACAGCCGTGGGCCCTGCTATCTTCTTCTAAAAATCGCAGACGATGCCTCTCCTTCAGAGTTTGGAACACAAGGCTACATTTTTACGACAATAAACATCGATAATAAAGATGAGCGATGGGCTGCCATCTCTCACACTTTTCTTCCCATATCCATTCTGCATTTTATATCTTCTTTACTTCAGCCGTCAGAAGTTATCTTGTTACCCAAATAACAAAATTCATCTACTACTTTTATTGTCTCATTATCTAATCCCTTCAGCATCGCCTGATTTTCTAACATTGCATTCCATTACCTTCGTTTTACTCTTGTTAATGTTCATCTTTTATCTTCCTTTCAGGACACTGTCCATCCCATTCAATTGCTCTTCCAGATCTTTTGTGGTCTCTGACAGAATTACCATGTCATCGGCAAAACCACAATATTTTTATTTCTTCTCCCTGCTCTTTAATGCCCTCTCCAAAGCCGGCCGCGGTGGCCCAGGAGACTGAGGCGCTCCAGTCACGGTCTGCACGGCCACTACGGTCGGGTGTTCGAATCCCCCCTCGGGTATGGATATTTGTGCCGTCCTTAGTATAAGGTAGTTGATAAGTAGTTTGTAAGTTTAGGGACTGATGACCCCGTAGTTAAGTCCCATAAGCTTAACAAACATTTGAATCTCTCCAAATTTCTCCTTCCATTCCTTGACTGCCTGCTCAATGTACAGATTGAACAACATTGGGGAAAGGCTACAACCCTGTCTTACTCCTTTTCCAACCTCTGCGTCCCTTTCTTGCCCTTCGACTCTAATAACCGCTGTCTAGTTTTTGTATAGATTGAATATAACTCTTCGATTCCTATATTTTACCCCTGATACCATTGCAGGTACCTTACACATGTTTCTGTCTTTTGTAGTTTGGAATACATAAATGTCCTTTGTTTTTGAATAACTCTGTATGTCGTGTCTGATGTCTAACCAAATCCCATAATAATTTTGGGCAGTGTGTTTTAATTCTTTGAGAGAAAGTTCGTATAGGAAGGAAGGGTTTTCTGTGCGGCAGGCTTCCGGATCAGAGAGACTTGGTTGGCCAGTGACCCCCTCTCTCTCTCTCACACACACTCACACAGTGCCCTGGCTGGCTTCAGCGCTCGCCGGCCGGCCTGTTTGTTTGGGCACGGCTGTGTGAAGCGGCGCGATTGAAGCCGTCGGCTGCTCAACTCGCTGGCCCGCACGGCGCTGGTCGGAAGCAAATAGGGGCTGCCTGGCTGCTGCACACACAGAGGCCGCTCTTAAGCCCCCAGACGGGCCGGCGATTCCAGTTCCCGAAAGCGCCCACGCTGCTCACAGCCCACTGGGCAGCGCGATGGCGAACTGCAGTACCCGCATAGCCGCGTTCAGTCTGATGGAGCACTACATCTTTGCTACGAGGGGTGTCCAAATGAAAATATAAAAAACGACACTGTGGTTGAAGTCTTTATCCAAAAGTAATCACTAGAGCTCACCTATTACCTGACCAGAACTATCTCACTTTTTAACAAGCCTTTACCCAGAATTCCTGTGGCTGTGACAAGAACCAGTCCTCTATTGGATGGTGGAAGAAAGTACCAGCAGCTGTATACAATTATTTATTTATTTTCACGGAATATATGATATTGAAGGTTTATTTTCGTGGAAAGAATTGCAACCAGCTGTCTTTTTGTAAGTTTTTATTTACTCCAGAACTAGTTTTAGAGCCACTGGAGGCTCATCATCAGTGGATAACTTTACAGGAACATTTCCGCTAAGTGTAGGTTATGCTGTGATGTTGGTTTGTGTTCTTATTGTAGGTGTAACCAAGATGTGCAATGGGCACTTATGTTTTATAACACATGAGAACATATGTGCCCAATGCACATCTTGGTTACACCTACAATAAGAACACAAACCAACATCACAGCATAACCTACACTTGGGAAATGTTCCTGTAAAGTTATCCACTGATGATGAGCCTGCAGTGGCTCGAAAACTAGTTCTGGAGTAAATAAAAAACTTACAAAAAGGCAGCTGGTTACAATTCTTTTCACGAAAATAAACCTCCAATTTACGCTTCAGCTGCAGTTCGTGTCCAACATGGATATTTTGAAAATATATGATATTAACTGCGAATGGGTTAAGTTGAAAATGTGTACCCAGCTGGGATTCGAACCCGGTCTCCTGCTTTCTAGACAGTTGCGCTGACCCCTAAACCACTGGGGACACAACGATCATCACACCTGCACGGAATTCCTCAAGCATGCCTCCCGTCAGATACAAATTCGCAACTTGACCCTGCCCACTAGAACTCAAACTCGTAGTCATTTGTACTAACTCCCATAAGAGTAAGGGCCTAGGAGTGCCTCCGCACTGAAGAAAGGATCATTGCCCGTCATCGGCAAATTTTATAAATTATATATATGTTGTGTCTGTTCAAATGTGTGTAGAACTTATGGGACTTAACTACTGGATCACCAGTCCCTACACTTACAAACTACTTATGAACTAGCTAATACTAAGGACGGCAAAAGTATCCATGCCCCAGGAGGGGATTCGAACCACCGACCGTAGTGGCCATACAGAACGTGACCGGCGCGCCGTAGACAGCCTTTTTTTTTTTTTTTTTTTTTTTTTTTTTTTTTTGCTCTATGGGTAGTTCTGCTTATTGCGGACGTTGATCAGGTTTGTTCGTTCTTGTTCCGTTTGTTCTTGGCTCAGCATTTTTATTACAGAGGGCGTTGAGCCCTCTGACCGGGCGCGATGAGCCACTCTATTTTACTTGCTCCATTAACTGCATTTTTATGTCTTCCTCTTTCG
The DNA here is from genome assembly GCA_026315105.1 of Locusta migratoria. Lineage (NCBI taxonomy): Eukaryota > Metazoa > Arthropoda > Insecta > Orthoptera > Acrididae > Locusta > Locusta migratoria. Next base: position 249,566,830 of record CM048750.1, on the reverse strand, counting down.
TCAATTAAATTTAATATTTCCTGTGCTATCCAAGGATTTATCGGTAACGAGACTATTTAGCTCTTTCGAAAAATTAAAATTTGGCCACTGATCCTTTCGTGTGGGACGCAATTCCAGTCCCCACCAATTAAGACCTCCGCCGGGTTATCTTTAAGCAAATACACTACATTGGTTTTAAAAAACTATGCTCTTGCTTCTCTAAAATTATTGTCAGAGGGAGCATATACATTTATGACAGTAACATTAAAAATTTTACAGCTAGTACCTCGCACCGAATCTAAATAATTAACGTTGTTAATCGGTATCCCTTCCTTCACAAGAATAGCAGTACCACATTCATTTTCTTTTTCAGCATTTAGAATCATATTAAATCCATGAACCTGAAGATTTTGAAGTTTAACTTCCTGAAGCAAGGCTATGTCCGTTTCTGACTGATACAAAAACTTTTTTAAAGCCGACACCTTCGTTTCATTTTGTATCTTGTTAATGTTAAGAGTGGTAACGTTATACGTTTATTCCACTATCAATAATAAAAGTGCACGAATCGGCAGATGGTAGGCCTGCACTCATTGTTGACTATACGATTCATTAGTTGATATCGGCGTGGTCTTCATGCGCCGTAGCCTCTTCGTCGATTTCTTCCATTTCCTGATCTGTCTGTTCTACAGTGTCATCTGCCCAGTCGCCTCTAGCTGTCACATTTTCCTGCTTAGACGCATCCGATACTTTCGGGAAGGTTTGAGACTTAATGGTAATGCTTTCTACTTCGTCTATGACTGTCTGATCGGTTTTCCTCGTCGTCATTGCCATGTCTTGCTCCATTTCTTAGTCTTCTTTTTCCCGTTCACTACTAACTATTTCGTGTAACTTATTGCAGGAGCTAGACTCTCTGCAGCTTCATGCAAAAGTCTCCGTTTTTTGTTCCTGCGAGACTTCTTTGGAGATCTCATTGGCAACTCGGTCGGCGATGTGACAGGAGACATCATTGGGGTGACATTTTTATCTTTCAGGGAACTGGTAGTATCAAGTCTGGCTGCCAGCGCAGTATTCTACATTGATTTTACTGTTCTTTCTAATACTTGCTTTTCTTTCTTTCCGATATGTTCTTTTCCTTGTCATTTATCTGCTTTCCTTCGGTTGTTAATGAAGTGTCAGGTAATTCCGTTCTTACTCTTTGCTCATCTTGAGCATCGGAAATTATCGACTGTACGTCATTTTCACAGGACGAATCCGCGTGAGACTGAACGATAGCAGTGCCCTGTTCAAAGGGCAACTGAGTAATCACGAATTCTACAGACGGAGGTTCGGTACCGACCATTTCATTTGACGTAGAAGCTGCATTTGTCTGTAGATTTGTGCTATTCAGGGCCTGCTCGATATTTGTGTCAAGTTACATTTTGCTGCTGAGTCATCACCTTCTCCTATGAGTTCCTGGTCAGACAGATCACGAATAGTCGCTACGTCTGCATATGTCAATTGTTACCTGACTTCGAGTTGGAACTTCACCTGCAGGATTCTGCGTCACGCGCTTCCTACTACACTCGGCACAGACGTGATCTGAGGAATTGCATAGTGCACATGTTCTTGGTTGACCTTCATAAATGACAAGAGCGCGGTACCCGCATATAGTGACGAAAGACGGAATGTGCTTTTGTTAATTCCATTTTAACTTGTCGAACACCATTCAGGACAGGAAAATGAGTGGTTCCGACCACTTCTCGGCAATATTCGACATAATCCTACCATAAACTTTCCAAACAGCATTTATCTTCTCAGCAGGCATCTCAAAAGGAAGTTCAAAAATTCTGACTGTACGTATTGCAAAACCAGCATAAGATACAATGATATCACTAATACATCCATCTGAATGATTGAATTTAATTTTATCTCCACACTTTTCGACAACTGAACAGCATAAATCGGCAGATTTCATTTTAACAAACGCCGAGTTAGTCACATTTGACAAATAAACCCCCATGATGTCATCTTCACTTAGTCCAACTTTTTTACTAAGCCACAATTTAACCTCCATTGCTCTAGGTCGTACAAAATTTCGATGAAAAATAAATGTAACAGTATCTTTCCTAGGGTAATTCGTACAATTCATCTTTTCAAATCAACCTACAATACAAAGCAAATGAATAAAGCGCAAGCAGCGAGCGCCTCAGGCTAACCTGATACGCAGCGCCACAGCCGTTGTTTACTTCTGGCAGACGTCGGCGCCGCCACACGTCTGTCCCACACTGCGACTCGAATGGAAAACGTGATATTTCACGTACAAACACAATTAACGCACTAACAATTAAAATTCCAGTATTTGTTAATATTTATCAGGAGCTAAAATACAATCTTTATTTACGTTGCTACTTGCTTCATTAACTGCATTATTATGTCTTCCTCTTCAGTCAATTAAATTCAGTATTTCCTGTGCTATCCAAGGATTTTTTGAGGCGTTGTGTTTCTACCTATTTTGTCCTCTGCTGCCTTGACTATTTCAGCTCTTCCTGTTCTACTGTTTTATTCTCCCCCCCCCCCCTTCTCCCCCCCCCCATTTCTCTCTATTTTTGCCTAAATCTCCCTCTGAAATTCTCAAGAACTTTATCCAGATCCCATCTCTTATATTCCTTTCTGTAGTTTCTTCAGTTTCAGTCTACCAAAAAAAGTCTATCATACAGCAAGTAAAACTGTTCTCGCAAAGTATGGTTACTAGGGTTGTACTTTGGTCCACGGGCCTACATATTTCAGAAACGAGAACATGTTCTACCCGGACAGTAACTGGACTGATTTACTTGACACTCTCGACTTTCTCTTGGTAACAGTGAGCACATTTCATTTCAACAAATAATACAATTCCATGAGACAACATTGTCTCGTTATACAATTTTTTTGCGCAATTTGCCACTTTTTCTCTTAACCTCTTTTTTTTTTCTTCGCACTTTGCCACTTTTTTTCCTAACCTCATTTTTTCTTAAATGGATGAGAAAAGTAAAGGAAACTAAAGTGCCACCGCCACTTTGACCCTAATAAAAAAAGAACCTCAACCTCTTCAGGCGTTGGCGCCTAACTAAAACTACCCCTGGAAACTAACTATATAAGGGAACAGAAAGAAAGAAAAGGTATGTGTAGGATGCAAAACAAAGAAATTCTCTTTATTCACATTACTATGATTTTATTTAATTATTTTTATTTAATAGATCTTGATGTTCGTTGTATAGTTCCCTGCGGCTAGTAAGGTTAGCAACAGCTTCTCGAAGAATGTGCTTTCCGTTGAACAGTTCAAGGAGGGATAGCAGGTCAAACATTTAAAATTCTTCTCTATTAACTGAACACATTCCAGCTGCGGGGAGGGTCGTTAAAGGTACTCCCAAGGAAGTTTGAAAAGTATTGTCTGTATTTAGAATGTCGTACAACTCTGTAATGGCGATCCGTGAGATAAATCCAAAAATCAATTTTCTATTTTGCATTATGTCCAAAAAGTCAGTCTATGGCATGTCCTTCCATAGGTATTAAACGTAAGAAGATGCACTGAATTAAAATTTATGATGTGGCCGGGATTCAAACCCAGGACCTCTTACTTACTAGGTAGGTGCTTTAGACCACTCAGCGTTGTAGCCAAAGCAACTACACGGACTGTCTTAAAGCACGTCCCCCTGCACACCACATACTTTTAATTCTGCCTCATGTTTCCTGTGACCTGCGTATCATTTCATTTGACGCCACTTTGCGTTTTTCAAGGACAAACCTCGCATGTAGCTTGCGGCGCGCTGTCGGTGGTTGGGAAGCGCGGCGCCGGCCTCCCTGTGTCCTTGAGGCTGGGCCCCTGACCCCTGTGGTCAGTCAACCTCTGCTCGATCGGAAGCGACGGCCGCTCGGACAACCTCCAACTCCTGCTGGCGTCACACGTCGCCGCCGCTTGCACATTCTTCCTAGTTTGCTTGCGTTCCTGTCAGGAAGGACACTGTTCGCAGTCGTCGATTAAAACAGAAGTGATACCTAGCGTTCGCCACGGTTTATACATCTACATCTACACGGGATACTCTGCAAATGACATTTAAGTGCCTGGCAGAGGGTTCATCGAACCACCATTATACTATTTATCTCCCATTCCATTCTCCAATAGCGCGCGGAAAGAAAGAACACCTGAATCTCACTGTTCAAGCTCTGATTTCTCGTATTTTATTCTGATGATCATTTCTACCTATGTAAATGGGAGTCAACAATATATTTTCGCATTCGGAGGAGAATGTTGGCGATTGGAGTTTCGCAAGAAGCCCACGCCGCAGCGATAAGCGCCGTTGTTGTAATGATTACCATCCCAGATCCTGTATCATTTCCGTAATGCTGTCTCCCCTGTATCGTGACAATACGAAACGAGCTGCCCTTCTTCGTACTCTTTCGATGTCCTTCGTCAAACCCACCTGATAAGGATCCTACACTGGGCTGCAATACTCCAATGGACCGAGTGTTCTAAGGCGCCTTGCTCGCCGTCGGAGGTTCGCGTCCTCCAAGGGGCATTTACATCTACATGCATAATCTGCAAGTCGCATTGAAGTGTATGAGTGTTCATCGAACAACTTTAATAATATTTATGAAATTCCAACATGTTGGATGGTTTCCGGAGAGCAACTTACTGTTTTTGTTAATAATTTCAAAAACAGCCAAAGTTGGCACACAGCTGCTTCTTTTTATTGACGACGAGTTTCGGGCTTACCTGAGCCCATTATCAAGCCAAACCAACTCAATATCATCAAGAATATAGAAACGATACAAAATCTGCCAGGAAGGTAGAGCGCTTGTCCGCGAAAGGCATAGATAGGTCCCAGGTTCGAGTCCCGGTTCCGGCACACAATTTTAATCTGCCAGGAAGTTTCATATCAGCGCACACTCCGCTGCAGAGTGAAAGTTTCATTCTGGAAACATCTCTTAGGCTGTGGCTAAGCCATGTCTCCACCATATCCTTTCTTCCAGGACTGCTAGTCTTGCAAGGCTCGCAGGAGAGCTTCTGTGAAGTTTGGAAAGTAGGAGGCGAGGTACTGGCGGAAGTAAAGTTGTGAGATGGGATCGTGAGTCGTGTCGGGTAGCTCAATCGGTAGAGCGCTTGCCCGTGAAAGGCATACGACCCAGGTTCGAGTCCCTGTTCCGACACACAATTTTAATATGCCAAGAAGTTTCATATCAGCGCACACTCCGCTACAGAGTGAAAGTTTCATTCTACAAACGTTACATCCTGAGCCCGAAACTGGTCGTCAATAAAAAGAACCAGCTCTGTGCGTTTTTAGCTGTTTTTGAAATTATTAATGTAATAATATATCTCAATAGCAGGGGTATCCAAATTATTAGACTTTGAAGGCCACAGCTCAAGTTTCGATTCTCCATGACGAACGGATGACATACGAGGGTTATACCAAAAGTAAGGTTCCCAATGAGCTACAGCCTCGAGGGAAGGTGCCAGCCTACATCCGACAACAGTGCCGTCCGCGGCGGTTCCCTCACTCTCGAGCCCGTTCGTCCGCGATTCGCCACGTCGCTCAGTGTTGCCTGGGCAGCCGTCAGAGACTGGAGCGTTGATCGTCGCTCCCGCCAAGTGCGAGGTTCGTGCGGTAATCCGGTTCCTCCGCGCAAGGAAGTTACCGCCCGTGGAGGCTCTTCGGCAACTGACTGACGCGGGCTCGTCCGAACTGGGCAACTTGTACCTGTTGGAGATAAACGGCAGACTCGAACTGGTAAACTGTCCCCAAAGTGCCCCCTGAGTGGCACGCACGAACTGGGCAACTTTTACCTGCTCCGGCTAGACTGACAGGCACGCACGAACTCGGCACCTCCTACGTGTTACTGGCAAACCGACTGCACAATCTCGCAAAATGCTTCCAAATCTAAACTTACCGAGTGCGCAACCTCTGAGTTCTTAAGGAATAATGTCAATACTGTGCCAAGGAACAAGATATAAAAAACAAACAATTATATACAAATTCAAAGATTTTATTACAAATTTCACATACAAAAATATTTGCAGAAAACCAATCCATTTAGTTTGGCTCATATTCTCCTTACGGCTGCTTGGTATGAAACGCAATTTACAAAGTCTAATTTGCAGATTTCACCATTCCTAAGTAATTCTAATTTCAGTTGCAGGAAAGCGTGGCCTTTCCTGGTTTTTGAGTCCGTTGGATGGTGATATTATTTTTTGCTGAGTTGATTCTTATGTAAGTATTAGTTTGTTGATGCTTCAGACTTTTCACAAACTGAAAGATGTTTGGGTGCGAAGATTTCAGTCCGTTTGGATGGTGATATTATTTTTTGCTGAGTTGATTCTTATGTAAGTATTAGTTTGTTGGTGCTTCAGACTTTTCACAAACTGAAAGATGTTTGGTGCGAAGATTACGTGAAGCATTTAATCGGAAATGAAAGCATTTGCAAACGTTAGTCGTCCTCCACAAGGAAGCGCAATCTGCTGTCCAAACGTTTGGAGGAAAGACTGCATCTTCTTCATCAATGTAGGTTTCTCTTCTGTAATCCGCAAATTTTGTGATGCTTTTGGCTTTTGATTGTATGCTGACCAGATCAGCAAAAACATCAGAAACATCTTGTGGGTTTAAATAGGTAAGCCCAAAGATATAATGCAGCTAATGGCCTCTTTCATTATCCTTATCTTTGTAGATCGAAGCCAACCAAGTAACTGTATTTTTCGTGCGTGGTCGTGAGTGCCTTCCAAACGCGAAAATACATGTTCACTGTAAATAACAGCACACCGCGAACGTTTACCGCAACATCGCCATCCACGTTTTTCCGTTGCTACAACTCTTCTCTAAGGTTTGAATTTATAACCGTCACAGATCAAATGTGTATTACAACGATCACTAATAAAAGGTTGCAAATCGTGAATTTCTGCCGTATTATTCGCTTCCATGACTAAACTGAAGTACAAAAGGAAACACTGTGTGGTTCTACACAGATGTCAGCGATCTGATGTAATTCACAGGACTGAGGAGTTCAGTGAGGGCCAGGATTGCCTTGGGTCGGACCGTCCTGCTAGTTCCGAGAGGGAGTTGCCCAGTTCGAGTGTGGGATTAACTGTCCTTTCCAGAGTATCCGTCTAATGACCACTAAAAGTTGCCCAGTTCGGGTCTGCCCACTGAGGCTTATGGTGAAGAGTGTAGGTCCGTTCAGCACGTCCGCAAATGGTACCGGGCTTTTGCTGAGGGTCGCACGGAAGTTCACGATGAAGAACGGAGTGGAAGACCGCCGGTTTCGGATGCTATTGTCCAGAAGATCAACAGTGAGCTGCTCAAAGATCGGAGGGTCACTGTCCGTGAACTTGTTGAACGCATTCCTGAAGCCTCCCACGGCACAATTGAAAGAATCTTAACAGAAACGTCGGGTTATCGGAAGGGTCCCTAGGATGCTGACTGGTGAACACCAGGGGCAACGCCTTGACTGTGCTCGCAAGTTTCTTCAACAATGTGAGGCCGATTATCACCTCTTCCCCAAGCTAAAGGAACACTGGTGGCAAACGCTTCAAGACCGATGATGAAGTCCGAGCTGCGAACACACGCTTCGTCAAAGGGTTGGCTGAAGACTTCTTAGGAATACAAAAGCTGGAGTACCGTCTTCAAAATTGTGTAGAAAAAATGGAGACTATGTTGAAAAATAGGCAAAACATGTGAGCTTTCCAACGATGTATAAATTAATAACAATAAAAATGATTTCTATTTGTAATAAAATACGGAAACCTTATTTTGGTACAATCCTCGTACTTTGGGATTACCGAAAATTGCAATACCAGACAGATAATTTGACCTGTAACGTCATCAAGATGCTGGACACCCCTATTTCAATCATATACAACAGTGTTTCCCAGGTTTTTTGAATACGCGATCCCTTTCCAACTGAAAATATTTTAGAGAACCCCTACCTCTCCATGAACCATAATACAGTTATGTCTGTAATCTCAAACGCTACTAATTTAATTTTCTCCTGTTGATACAACTTTCTTGTAAAAAAATACAGTATTCACATTATAAGATAAATTTTTTGTCGATTTTTCTGAATGGAACACATCCTGTTTTACATGAATCGCTATAGGAAAATATATGTTGTATAACGAGGTTTCCCATTGCAGGTAAAGCTTAGAAGCGAATTATGATCGATGAGCAAGGTCCTATTGTATAGAAAATTTGTAAACAATCGAACTTCTCAAAATTACTGCTTATATCTTGTAATGGCATCCTCTAGGGTAAAATATTCCGGAGGTAAAATAGTCCCCCATTCGGATCTCCGGGCGGGGACTACTCAGGAGGATGTTATCATCAGGAAAGACAATACTGGCATTCTACGGATCGGAGCGTGGAATGTTAGATCCCTTAATCGGGTAGGAAAATTAGAAAATTTAAAAAGGGAAATGGATAGGTTGAAGTTAGATATAGTGGGGATTAGTGAAGTTCGGTGGCAGGATGAACAGGATTTCTGGTCAGGTGAGTACAGGATTATAAATACAAAATCAGTTGGGGGTATCACAGGAGTAGGACTGATAATGAATAAGAAAATAGGAATGCGGGTAAACTACTATGAGCAGCGCAGTGATCGCATTATCATTGTCAAGATAGACAAGAAGCCAACACCGACAACAGTAGTACAGGTTTATATGCCAACTAGCTCTGCCGATGATGAGGATATAGAAGAAATATATGAGGAGCTAAAGGAAATTATTCAGACAATTAAGGGAGAGGAAAACCTAATTGTTATGGGAGACTGGAATTCGGTAGTAGGAAAAGGAAGAGAAGGAAAAATAGTAGGTGAATATGGACTGGGCAGAAGGAATGAAAGAGGAAGTCGCCTGGTAGAATTTTGCACGGAACATAATTTAATCATAACAAACACGTGGTTTAAGAATCACAAAAGAAGGTTGTATACGTGGAAGAGACCAGGAGACACTGGAAGGTATCAGATAGATTTTATAATGGTAAAACATAGATTCCGGAATCAGGTTATTAACTGCAGGACATACCCAGGGGCAGATATAGACTCTGACCATAACTTGTTAGTCATGAACTGTAGGCTGAAACTGAAAAAACTGCAGAAATGTAGGAAAATAAGGAGATGGGACCTAGATAAATTGAAGGAAAGTGAAGTTCTGGAGAATTTCAGAGGGAGATTTAGGCAACAATTGACAGAAACAGGGGGAAATAAAACAGTAGAAGAGGAATGGGTAGCATTGAGAGATGAAATAGTGAAGGCAGCAGAGGACAAAATAGGTAGAAAGGCAAGACCTGCAAAAAATCCTTGGATAACACAGGAAATACTAAATTTAATTGATGAAAGGAGAAAATATAAAAATGCAGTAAATGAAACAGGCAAAATGGAGTACAGACGACTAAGAAATGAGATTGATAGGAAGTGAAAAATGGCTAAGCAGGAGTGGCTAGAAGCCAAATGCAAATCTGTAGAAGAATGTATAAGAAGGGGAAAAGTAGATACCGCCTACAGGAAAATCAGAGAGACATTTGGGGACAAGAAAAGCAATTCTACAAATATCAAGAACACAGATGGGAAACCAGTTCTCAGCAAAGAAGGGAAGGCTGAAAGGTGGAAAGAGTTCATAGAGCAGCTCTACAAAGGAAATGAACTGAGAGACGATGTTGTAGGAAGGGAAGAGGAAGTAGATCAAGATGAAATAGGAGATATTATACTGAGAGATGAATTTGACAGAGCCCTGAAAGACCTAGGTCGGAACAAGGCCCCAGGAGTAGATGACATACCCTCAGAGCTACTAAAGTCTCTGGGAGAGCCAGCCATGACAAAACTATTTGAACTGGTGTGTAGGATGTACGAGACAGGCGAAATACCCTCAGACTTTAAGAAAAATGTAATAATCCCCATTCCAAAGAAATCAGGCGCAGACAGGTGTGAAAATTACAGAACCATCAGTTTGATAAGTCATGGTTGCAAAATTTTAACACGAATTATCTACAGGAGAATGGAAAAGCTGGTAGAAGCTGACCTAGGGGAAGATCAGTTTGGATTCAGGAGGAACGTAGGAACACGGGAGGCAATACTCACTTTACGGCTTATCTTAGAAGATAGATTAAGGAAAGGCAAATCTACATTTTTAGCCTTTGTAGATTTGGAGAAAGCGTTTGACAATGTTGACTGGACTACACTCTTTCAAATTCTGAAGTCAGCAGGGGTAAAATACAGGGAAAGGAGAGTTATCTACAACTTGTACAAAAGCCAGACCGCAGTTATTAGACTCGAAGGGCATGAAAGGGAAGCATCAGTTGGGAAGGGAGTAAGACAGGGTTGTAGCCTTTCTCCGATGTTATTCAATTTGTACATTGAGCAGGCGATGAAGGAAAGCAAGGAAAAATTTGGAATAGGGATTAAAGTTCAGGGGGAAGAAATAAAAACATTGCGTTTTGCTGATGACATTGTAATTCTGTCAGAGACAGCGAACGACCTGGAAGAGCAGTTGAATGGAATGGACAGTGTGTTGAAGAGAGCGTACAAAATGAACATTAACAAGAGCAAAACAAAAATAATGGAATGCGGTCTTAGAAAATCAGGCGATGGTGAAGGAATTAGATTAGGTAACGAAACAATGAAGGTGGTAGATGAGTTTTGTTACTTGGGTAGTAAAATAACATGCGATGGTCGCAGTACAGAGGATATAAAATGCAGAATGGCAATGGGAAGAAAAGCATTTTTGAAAAAGAGAAATTTGCTAACATCGAATATTAATTTATGTGTAAGGAAGTCTTTTCTGAAGGCATTTGTGTGGAGTGTTGCCTTGTACGGGAGTGAAACATGGACGATAAGCAGTGCGGACAGGAAGAGAATAGAAGCCTTTGAAATGTGGTGCTACAGAAGAATGCTGAAGATTAGGTGGGTAGATCACATAACTAATGAAGAGGTACTGAACAGAATTGGCGAGAAAAGGAGTTTTTGGCATACCCTGACTAAAAGAAGGGATCGCTTGGTAGGACACATTCTTAGACATCGAGGAATCGTAAATTTAGCATTGGAGGGAAGTGTGTGGGGTAAAAATCGCAGAGGGAGGCCAAGAGACGCGTATAGTAAGCAGATTCAAATAGATGTGGGTTGTCGTTCTTATGAGGAGATGAAAAGGCTTGCTCAGGATAGAGTAGGGTGGAGAGCTGCATCAAACCAGTCTCCGGACTGAAGACCATAACAACATCTTGTAAATTTAGCTATCGAGTGGTACGTGAAACAGTTTTGAGGCCTTTCGTTATTTCGTTGTTAACACGCTGTATTCACTATAAAACAATCTTTATTCAAAGGAGGATTGATGGTCAACAAGGAATCGCTTAATTTTAGTATGAAATACATTTCACTTTTTTAGACGTATTTTTTGCGTTACTTAACTCCTCGTATTCAGATGTGCACTGGTCTGGTTGTTTTATGGTGCGACCCACAGGTTGAAAAACACTGGTTTGAAATATGACCATTACTATATCTCTCAACACATGAATAACATACGAAATATTTGAGTCACTCAATTCTTCAGGATTTTTACGAACACCGTCGAATCCCAATTTTCATTCGACCACACATTTTGTCTTAGGTAGAAAACAACAAAATTTAAGGTTTATATCACAGGCACAATATTCAGTGAAAACGTCCGGGAAGAAGATGTTCCCGTTTCTAAAATATTGTAGAGCCGTGGACCAAAGTACAACCCTGCCAATGAAACGTAGTCTTTGGTTCGCCTTCCCTACAATATTACATATATGTTATTTCCAATTTAAGTCGTTCGTAATTGCTACTCCTAGCTATTTAGTAGAATTGACGGCCTGTAGGTTTGACTGATTTATCGTGTAACTGAAGTTCAGCGGATTTCTTTTAGTGGTCATATGAATGACCTCACAATTATTTTTACGGGTCAATTGCCAATTTTTCACCATGCAGATATCTAAATCATTTTGCAGTTGCTTTTGATTTTCTGGTCACTTTACTAAACGATAAACGACAGCATCATCAGCGAACAGTGTAAGAGATCGTTTATATAAATAAGGAACAGTAGGAGTCCTACAACACTTCCCTGGTGAACGCCATATATCACTTCTACTCGATAACGTTCCGATAGGAATCCAATCGCACAACTGTGGCGATATTCCATAAGCACGCAATTTGATTAGAAGACGCTTGTGAGGTACAGTGTCAAAAGCCTTCGGGAAATCTACACTACTGGCCATTAAAATTTGTTACACCAAGAATAAATGCAGATGATAAACGGGTATTCATTGGACAAATATATTGTACTAGAACTGACATGTAATTACATTTTCACGCAATTTGAGTGCATAGATCCAGAGAAATCAGTACGCAGAACAACCACCTCACGCCGTAATAACGGCCTTGATACGCCTCGGCTTTGAGTCAAACATAGCTTGGATGGCGTGTACAGGTACAGATGCCCCTGCAGCTTCACCGATACCATAGTTCATCAAGAGTAGTGATTGGCGTATTGTCAAGAACCAGTTGCTCGCCCACCATTGACGTTTTCAATTGGTGAGAGATCTGGAGAATGTGCTGGTCAGGGCACCAGCAGAACTTTTTCCGTATTAAGAAAGGCCCGTACAGGACCTGCAACATGCGGTCGTACATTATTCTGCTGAACTGTAGGGTTTCGCAGGGATCGAACGAAAGGTAGAGCCACGGGTCGTAACACATCTGAAATGTAACGGCCACTGTTCAAGGTGCCGTCGATGAGAACAAGAGGTGACCGAGACGTGTAACCATCACGCCTGGTGATACGGCAGTATGGCGAATACACCCTTCCAATGTGCGTTCACCGCGATGTCGCCAAACACGGATGCGACCATCATGATGCTGTAAACAGAACCTGGATTATTCTGCTGAACTGTAGGGTTTCGCAGGGATCGAACGAAAGGTAGAGCCACGGGTCGTAACACATCTGAAATGTAACGGCCACTGTTCAAGGTGCCGTCGATGAGAACAAGAGGTGACAGAGACGTGTACCAGCACGCCTGGTGATACGGCAGTATGGCGAATACACCCTTCCAATGTGCGTTCACCGCGATGTCGCCAAACACGGATGCGACCATCATGATGCTGTAAACAGAACCTGGATTCATCCGAAAAAAAAAGAATGACGTTTTGCCATTCGTGCACCCGGGTTCGTCGTTCCGTATACCATATGTGATGCAGCGTCAAGGGTAACCGCAGTCACGGTCTCCGAGCTGATAGTCCATGCTGCTGCAAACGTCGTCGAACTGTTCGTGCAGATGGTTGTTGTCTTGCAAACGTCCCCATCTGTTGTTTCAGGGATCGAGACGTGGCTGCACGATCCGTTACAGCCATGCGGATAAGATGCCTGTCATCTCGACTGCCAGTGATACGACGCCGTTGGGATCCAGCACGGCGTTCCGTATTGCCCTGCTGAACCCACCGATTCCATATTCTGCAGTCATTGGATCGCGACCAACGCGAGCAGCAACATCGCGATACGATAAACCGCATTCGCGACAAGCTACAATCCGACTTTTATCAAAGTTAGAAACGTGATGTTACGCATTTCTCCTCCTTACACGAGGCATCACAACAACGTTTCACCAGGCAACGCCGGTCAACTGCTGTTTGTGTAAGCGAAATCGGCTGAAAACTTTCCTCATGTTAGCACGTTTTAGGTGTCGGCACCGGCGCCAACCTTGTGTGAATGCTCTGAAAAGCTAATCATTTGCATATCACAACGTATTCTTCATGTTGGTTAAATTTCGCGTCTGTAGCACGTCATCTTCGTGGTGTAGCAATTTTAATGGCCAGTAGTGTATTTTTTAAAGAGAACTTTGGAAACTTGCAAGGAAAAAAACTACACAACTCAGTGCGCACGCAGATGTAGCAGATGTTGCAGCGACCAAGTTAAGTGCTCATTTGTATGCTGTTTTTGCGCACGTTTCGTATTGTGTAGCGATCTATTATACTTGTAGCACAAGTGTTTTACCTGTGGAGTGTGTGTTATACTTGCCGGCTGTCATCACGAAAGTGTTACATTGACGGACTGTTGAAAGCAAGTGGAGAAAATACTTTTGAGAGTGGCGCGATCTCTCCTGACCTTGCACACGCTACGCTTAGTTGCTCGACAAACAAATACATTCGCGTGTTCGTCCACATCTATGCAGCAGTGCTTGCCATGGAACTCTAGTATTTTCCCCGCGCTTCAATAGCAGCTCTGCAGACGTCAAGTTGTGGTGTTTGCGCATATAGCCAGTTTAACGTGCTTTCTATGTGTGCGTCGTTGTTTTCAGGCTGCTGTTTCGTGTTGTACCGCTCGAGGCGATTCCTTTTCACCTAGCATTGTCTGCAGCAGACGTTATTTGTGCAGTGCACTGCATACTTAATACCTGTACGAATTCTGCTTCACTTGTTACTGACGGCCGCATGCAAGTTTTAAGACACGCAACCAGCTATACCAGAGAACACTGGAACAATTAAAATTGTTACCAGAGCGAGCAGAAGAAACGCTACGCTGTTACTAACCTAGATCTACATCTTTACGCCGCAGGGCCCTCACGGTCTGTGATGAAGGGTACTTTCTGTATCACAATCGTTTACCCTTCTTTCTCGTTTCAATCGCGAATGGCTTAACGGAAGAACGGTTGATGATTAGCCTCCGTGTGAACTCGAATCCCTCTAATTGATCCCTTATGAAATTGAATGCTTATGGAATATCTTCCCAATTGTGCGGTTGGATTCACGATTTTCTATCAGAAAGAACACAGTTCGTTGTAATTGACGGTAAGTCATCGAGTAAAACTGAAGTGATATCTGGCGTTCCACAGGGAAGCGTTATAGGTCCCCTACTCTTCCTCGTGTTTATAAACGATTTAGGAGACAATCTGAATAGCTCCCTTAGATTGTTCGCGGATGATGCTGTCGTTTATCGGTTAGTGAAGTCAACAGAGGATCAAAAGCAACTGCAAAGCGATTTAGACAAAATTTCTGCATGGTGCGAAAATTGGCAATTGACACTAAATAAAGAAAAGTGTGAAGTAATACACATGACCACTAAAAGAAATCCGCTGAACTTCAATTACGCGATAAATCAGTCAAACCTTAAGGTCGTAGATTCTCCCAAATACCCAGGAGTTACAATTACGAACAACTTTGACTGGAGAGAATACATAGAAAATATTGTGGGGAAGGCGAACCAAAGGTTACGTTTCATCGGCAGAACGCTTCGAAGATGCACCAGCTCCACCAAAGAGACTGCCTACATCACACTTGTGCGTCCTCTCCTGGAGTACTGTTGCCCCTTGTGCGACCCTCACCAGGTGGGATTGACTGGAGACATTGAGAAGGTTCAGAGAAGGGCAGCTCGTTTCGTTCTATCACGTTACGGGGAGGAAAGCGTCACGGAAATGTTGCACGAATTGGGGTGGAAATCATTAAAAGAAAGACGTTATTCGTTGCGGCGTGATCTGTTTGCTAAGTTTCAATCACCGACTTTTAGTTTTGAATGTGAAAATATTTTGCTAGCACCCACCTACTTAGGGAGGCATGACCATCCCAATAAAATAAGAGAAATCAGATCGAAAACGGAACGATTTAGGTGTTCTTTCTTCCCGCGCCCTATTAGAGAATGGAACGGTAGAGAAAAGTTATGAAAGTGGTTAATAAACCCTCTGCCAGGCACTTGAATGTGATTTGCAGAGTATCAATGTAGATGTAGATGAATTTTACCTTCGTCGTATGACGTTCAAAAACTTAAATGTTTATTTTTCGTTTGATTTTAATTTAAAAAGGGTTATTTGTTTAAATACTGTTTAAACAGATTTAGTACCAAATAGGAGGATCAAAGTTAGAACAGGTAGACAGTTTCAAGTACCTGGGATGTATTTTCTCACAGGATGGCAACATACGGAAAGAACTGGAATCGAGGGGCAGCAAAGCTAATGCAGTGTTTGATCAGCTAGGATCTATTCTCTTCTGCAAGAAGGAAGTCAGTACCAAGACTAAGTTAACAGTGCACCGCTCTATCTTTCGACCAACTTTCTTGTATGGCAGTGAAAGTTCGGTGGATACAGGTTACCTTATTCACAAAGTAGAGGTTACAAACATAAAAGTAGCAAGAATGGTTGCAGGTACTAATAGATGGGAACAATGGCAGGAGGGTGTCCATAATGAGGAAATCAAAGAAAAATTGGGATGAATACCATAGATGAAACAGTTACAGCGAACGGAATAAGATGGTGGGGTCATGTTACACGCATGGGAGAAGCAAGGTTACCTAAGAGACTCATGAGCTCGGCAGCAGAGGGTAAGAGGAGTCGAGGTATACCAAGAAGAAAGTACTTAGATTCGGCGAAGAATGATTTTGAAGTAAAAGACATAACATCAGATTCAAATGTTCAAATGTTTGTATAGTTTATGGGACTTAACTACGGGGTCATCAGTCCCTAAACTTACAAACTACTTATGAACTACTTACGAACTAGGACGGCACAAATATCCATGCCCGAGGGGGGATTCGAACCCTCGACCGTAGTGGCCGTGCAGACCGTGACTGGAGCGCCTCAGTCTCCTCAGCCACCGCGGCCGGCATATAACATCAGATGAGGCGTCAATGTTAGCTTTGAATAGGGGATCATGGAGGAATTTTTTTAGAGGTACTATGCTCCAGACTGAACGCTGAAAGGCATAATCAGTCTCTAATGATATGATGATGAAAGATTATTTGTCTTTTTTCTTAGCATATACAATTATATTGAATGTAGGTATCGCTTTTATAAATGTAGTTGGCTATCGTCTAATAATGAAATGAGTGAAGTGTAGGTTCTTCGCATTACGAAAAATTTGTAACGTCAGTACCACAAATGAATTTGCTGGAAGCACAACAATGTTAGACGGGTGATGTATAGTTGTCACTACGACAGACTGGTAATCGTTCGAAGTATTAAAGAAAGAATACACCGATATGTTATGGGGTCATAGCCTACAGCCGGCCGCAGTGGCCGAGCGGGCTGCGGCGCGCCATTCACAGTCTGCACGGCCGCTACGGTCGGGGATTCGAATCGTCCCTCGGGCATGGATGTTTGTGTCTTTTTTAGTGTAAGGTAGTTCATAAGTAGTTTGTAAGTTTAGGGACTGATGACCCCGCAGTTAAGTCCCTTAAGCTTGAAAAACATTTGAACATTTGAATATAGCCTACACAACTCTCGATTATGAAAAAAAATCTAATATTCCAGCAAAATAGTCTAGAAAACATCTCGTCAAACTGCGAGTAGAAGAAACGCTATGCTGTTACTAACCTAGATCTACATCTGTACTCCGCAGGGTCCTTACGGTCTGTGATAGTATTATCTTTAATAAATTAAGGCCACCAGTAAATTATAGAAGCAAAAATGAGACGGTAATTTTAGGAAATAATTTTTGGCTACAAGATGGCGGCCAACAGCATATTACGTTCATTTAAAATGGTTCATTCTGGGCAAACTGCAAGTATAATGTTACATCAGACGAGTAATAATTAAAAACACACATTTTTTATGCTGTAAAACAAGTGATATATTTTGAAATGTTAGTAACATACTCATTATACACGACACATCAGTAATTGCGGCTACAGTATAAAACTATGTGCAATCTGCAAAGACATATGCCAGCAGACACAAGGGAGACTATCAGAAAATGAAAACACAATGGGAACATGAGGGTGTGCTCTTTCACAGTTGAGTAAAGTATTTATTTCTTAACAATACATTCCACGATTATCGCTATGCACGAGATTCAAATGTTCAAATGTTTGTTAAGCTTATGGGACTTAACAGCGGGGTCATCAGTCCCTAAACTTACAAACTACTTATGAACTACTTACGAACTAGGACGGCACAAATATCCATGCCCGAGGGGGGATTCGAACCCCCGACCGTAGTGGCCGTGCAGACCGTGACTGGAGCCCCTCAGTCCCCTCGGCCACCGCAACCGGCTGCACGAGATTATATGTATAATTGCACACATATATTTTTATCTAATACACATACTTTGCTATATTTTAAGTTCTTTTTGGGCCACGCAAGTGGACATCTTTTCGCCCTATATGGGCTCCATCATTTAAAATTTGACAAAAATGAGAAAATTCACATTTTATAAAATAATTAATCATTTCTACACTTGCCAATTAATGTAAAAAGAAATCAGCTGTCATGAAGTTATCCCTTAGATGATTACTACTTTTCGAGTTAAAATTTGCGTTATTTTCGGAAAGCGACACTGTGTGCTGTGTAACTCAACCTCACACCATGTTTCAGTTAACTATAGTTCATTTTGATACCAAATATATGAAGTTGATGTAGGTATATAAGAATACCATGACAACAATTGATTCATAGTTGTGAAACATTTTTTTTCTTGTTGAAATAAATTCATTTTTTAAGAATTAAAATTACATAGGCTTGAAATTATTTTTTTTTACATGTCGATTTCCGTTTTAAGTATTATGGAGTCCATTATCTTCATTATGGAAAAAAGTGATCAACACGAAAGCTCGTGCTGCACTAACAAGTGTTATGGCCGATTTCCGAAATTGTAGTTACCTGTCCCGTCATAGTTATCTGTGGGTTACCTGAACGTTAAGTACAAAATGGGTTTCCGAGACAACGGTTACCGTCACATCCGTAGTTACCTGTTCGTTAAAGATAAATGCGCGTTCCCCTGGGATTACCTACACGTTAACGTCACTTTCAACTATATCCACTACGTAGCGCAAGTGCAGAAGTTATTTAACAGTTGCTATTTTTTGTTTTGTTTTTATGATAGATTTCCGTGTAATTCTCACACAATTTTAGTTTTGATGCTGAAGGTTGGAAAATCTTTCATCGTCGTCGTCACCGTCCTCTTCTTCTAATACTGCGGACATTTCTTCAGTCGAGGAAAACTTAGCTGCACTCGGCGCTGTTGAAAGATCACGACGCGTTTTGCGTGTTAGAACACAGCTATTTGATCTGTGTAATGAGAGAGATTTTCATATGCCTTTCGGAAAAAGAACCTGACCAATGACGTCATTTCCGGGGTTATACTAAACGGGTAAAAACGCGGAAAACTGTTTCCGGGTTAAATTTTACATCGCGGTCGGGGGTCGCGAGAGATAATCTTCGCAAGGGTGACTTATGCATTAGCCCTCAACGATTATGCATTAGCCCTCTACACTAAGCAACAGTTGCCAATAGTATCTCTCGCGATCGCCGATCTGGATGTAAAGTTTAGCACATACCGAATCACAAAACAATGGTCTCATAATACAAATTTCAATTATGCATAAGATACTTTCCTTTGCGATAGTGTTCTGCCATGCAGTTGCGATTACGATCGTTCAATGTTTCAGGTGACTAGAGTTTTTCATTAAAACATGGGACTCGGGCAGGTGGATGTATGGAAGTAAACTGATCAGTTTTTATTGCAAAAAGTGATGTCACATTCACAGAACAATGGGAAGAGGAATACTTAAATTCATATAAATATATGATGACAGCAGAAATAATACATATGATTTTTTATTACTAACCCAGTCTTCGCTATTGTTTGTCCTGTATTTTCTTTTTAAAAGAGAATACAGCCTTTTGAGCTAGCTTACCGTTCTCTCTCTTGCCTGATTTAAAAAACTGTACTGCCTGCTCTAAAGTAAGCTCTAGTGTCGGAGTGTTCTAATAGCATGATGTCATGGAAATACGTTAGCTCCAAAAGTAACTGGAATCGTTTGCGTATTGCAAACTTAAGGCCTACTTTGAAATGAAACCACACAAATGCAAGATTACCTGCTATTCTATTTGAAATGGAATGGCCCATATACTGAGCTACGTTAGTCTACATTGAAACACACAGTACTCCCTTTTATTATTATTATAAATATTATTAATAAGAATAATAAAATAAAAAGCTCTGTACGAACTGGCAAACCTAAATATTCCAGTAAGGTGTGGGGTGAGGTGGTCTGCATTTTACGCACGCTTTGAAATCGGCCGTCTTGAATCTAAGTAATTTTCTTAAATGGAAAGGAGTCGCTTTATATGTCAAATAACTTCAACATTTTCTGAGAAGTTCTTTCCTGTGAACAGATTGGGCGAAGCAGTTACGGCTCAAAAAGTTACAAGAAGAGCCCCCTTTTGCACAAAATATCTTCTTTTAGTGACGAGGAAAACTGTTTTGTCAGTGGTGGTGGAGTGGTGGACCGTCACATCCATAGATCCTGGCGTGGCCAGTATCCACACTGCATGCCACCTTGAAATGTGGTCCCATTGTCAATGACCAGATCCTAAATGCTCAAAGCTACCTGCAAATGCTGCAGGAAGAGGTGTTTCCTTTACTTCTGAATAAAAATGGGAGATTTCCCTCTTACTTTCGACAGTATGGGACTCCATCACACTACGGATCAATTGTTCGTCAATCTCCTGGTCACTGAATTGGCTGTCGTGATTCTGTGGAATGCCCACCAAGGTCACCTGATCTCACAGCACAAGACTTTTATCTGTGGGTTCATTTAAAATAAATCGTATATGCAGAGAACATAAGAACCAGACACCATCTACATCTACATGGGATATTCTGCATATTACATTTAAGTGCCTGGCAGAGGGTTCATCGAACCACCTTTATACTATTCATCTCCAATTCCACTCTCGAATAACGCGCAGAAAGAAAGAAGATCTGAATCTCTCCGTTCGAGCTCTGATTTCTCGTATTTTATTCTGATGATCATTTCTACTTATGTAGGTGTGAGTCAACAATATATTTTCGCATTCGGAGGAGAATGTGGGTGATTGGAGTTTCGTAAGTAGATAAGCGCCATTGTTGTAATGATTCCCATCGCAAGTCCTGTATCATTTCCGTGACGCTGTCTACTCTGTATCGTGACAATACAAAACGAGCTGTCCTTCTTTGAACTCTTTTGATGTCCTCCGTCAAACCCACCTGATAAGGATCCCACACTGGGCAACAATACTCCAAAGAAGGATGGATAAGCGTAGTGTATGCTGTCTCTTTAGTAGTTCTGTTACATCTTATAAGGGTTCTGCCAATAAAACGCAGTCACTGGTTCGCCTTTCCCACGACATTATCTACGTGTTCTTTCCAGTTTAAGTCTGAAGTTATAGTAATTCCTAAGTATTTTGTAGACTTTACGGCCTTTACTTTTGATTGATTTATCTTGTAAACAAAGTTTCTTTTCGTATTCATGTGGACGACTTCACACTTCGCATTATTTAGAATCAATTACCAATTTTTACACCATAGTGATACCGTATTTAGATCATTCTGCAGTTGGTTTTGATCTTCAGATGATTTTACTAGACGGTAAATGACGGCGTCATCTGCAAACAACCTAAGAGATTTTGTGTCCCAGCCTCGTCGTAGGTGTCGCTGGCCGAGTGGAATGATACCGACACAGGAATAAAGATACCACGCTGGTGCAGGTACGGAGGGAAGCAGCCAGAAACTATAAACACTAGAGTAAATTAGAATGAGATATATATTGCACAGAATTTATACAACATTTAACTTTTACATAGTACTGCAGAAGGCTGATACATAGTTGAGCTAGAGGCCTGCCTAGTGCCTGTACGATAGCCAAGTCTTCACTGGTGCCTATCTGATTCCGAAGTCTTTACTGGTTCCTATCTCAGTCCCAAGTGAAGGATGTCGTTCAGTGGTGGCCACGAGCGGAGTTGTACCAGAGGGCGCTCGTGGCTGTTGTCGTAAGAACGCCGCGCCGTGCGTGCATGGCGGCGCGCGGCGAAAGTAGGTGGCGCGCACTTTGTACTTGTGCGACACCACACCCCTCCCCCCCAAACCGCCGCGCCGTCGTGGCGTAGGGCTGAGGGCCACGGCGACGGCACTGGGAGGAGGGCCTGGGCGGGGGCGTTACTGGTGGGACGGGCGTCGTAGCTGAGGCTGGGATCGAGACGCCGTCCGCGCCCCGGTATACACCTTGCGATCCGCTGGAAAACCCGCGAAAACCAGCGGAAGGGCGTCCGCCCCCGCCCAGAGGGAGCAGGTCATCTTCTTCTGAGGTGCGTGGACCAAGCAGGGGGGGCCCGCACGGTCCCGGAGTCCCTCTCGGTGACGCTGTCATCTGCGGCGGCGACAGCGGCGGCGACGTAGGCGGAGGGGTCGACTGCGTAGGAGGCGCGTCGACATCCATAGGTATCTCGTAGTCCGGGGACGAACGATGTGGCTGTGCTCCCTGGCGGTGAACTGGGTCTGGAATCAAGAAACCGGAGACAGGATCGCGCGGCCTATGCAGGCGCTATTGGTTTGCGTGGCGCCGCAGTTCCGACCCTGTGGAAGAACGTACAACATACATATTGCGACCGAGCACGCGCTGAATGATGCCCGGCATTCATAGTTTCTTCTTGTTTCCAGCAAACACCCTGTACAGCACCGGCGTGGAAACCTGAAAACGCGTAGCGCCATACGAACCGACTCGGTGCGTGGGAGGCTGCAGCAGGTGAAGGAGAGTGCGGTGACGGCGGCCGTGTAGCAGATCGGTAGGAGACGGGCCGTCACGTGGCATGCATCGATACGTAGACAGGAAAATTTGAAGCACATCTCTTTGAATTGATAAACCAAACAAGTCAAAAGCATCTAGTCCAAAAATGTTCTGTGTCGATTTGGCCTGAAGAACTATAAAAGCAACTGTTTTTGTTACACCTTGAAAAGAGGCGGGCAGACTACACGTTCCTAGCACGGGAATATTTTGACCTGTATAAGCTGTTAACACTTGCTGTGACGGCGACAATTTTGGCGAACCCAGAAGTTCATAAGTATCTTTATTTATTAATGTGACAGCGGAACCAGTATCAAGCTGAAATTGCACCGTCTTATTTTCTATGAAGAGAGTCACAGTTTTTGCTTGCGGCGCTCGACAGGTGCGCGAATGTGGGCAACGTCTGCTACGGTTTGTTTACTGCGCTTGCGCGGGCCGCGTAGTGAAGTAAGCGGCGCAGACTCGGCACGCAGCGGATTAACAACATTGTCACTAGATGGCACTACCGCCGGATCGGCGTCCGCGCAAGCATGCGAAGCTACTCCAGATGTACTAACTACTGCACTACACTTTTGAGTAGCTACTTGATGTCTACTGTCACTAGCTACACAGTACTGGGCACTTTTACAAGGAGAAGTTGTAGAAGGCACTAGGTTCACTACAGTATTGCACTGTACATAGTCATTTTGCTTGTCCGGAACCCTTTTCCGTTGCACTGTTTTACGCGCTCGTCGGCGCTTGCGACGTGGCTCACTACTTAGTTTTGCAGTAGGCGCAGAAGAACTTTCTTGCAATTGAGAACTAAGTAAAGCACTGTTCAATTCCACAGCCCATATAACATTTACAGAATGAACTGTTCTCGCACTCTGCGAAGCACTGTGTCTAACGGTACCGTTCTTTGAGTTTTTAATTTGCATACACACAGACTGTACATGTCCTGATTTGCCACATTGATAACAGGTTGCGTTGCGACTAGGGCAATGAGCACGCTTGTGGCGAGACACACACTGGGGGCAAGATTTACGTACATTTTTCTGAAATGAGCGTTGGCGCCCGTTATTCAAATCACTGTTTCTAACAAGACGGGGCGACCTTTGTGTCGCACTTTTACAGTGGCTACTGTTCACTGTCTGTTCAGCACGGCCTGTACTATTGTAAGAATCACTAGTGCTACACTGAGAACTACGGCTAGGAAAACGTCCGTTGCGGTGCACTGAATTAACACTGTGGCTTTGCATTTCTACATCTGCTAAGTCAAAAGTATCACGCGCATCTATAAGCTGCAGTACACTGTCTAATGAGGGGTCAGACTGTTTCAGAATTGCTGCTCTAATTCTGGGGTCCTGAATATTCTGCGTAATCGAATCCCTCAACATCACGTCACTATACGAAAGTCCACAAGAGCAAGTAAATTTACATTTGCGGGTTAAGCCCTTCAATTCCGTAATCCACTCTTGGTGTGACTGCTGCGGTAATTTTTTAAGTCTGAAAAATCGGTACCGTGCAGCAGCTACAAGAACTTTTCTCTCGTAATGAGCATTTAGTGCCTCTACTATTTGTTGAAAGTCTACATCACGAGGAGATACGTCGGGGAAAAGTTTTTTCAGTAACACGAAGGTGTTGGTGCCCACCACAGATAATAGCAGATGCTTCACTTTCTGATCTGTAATTTGATGAGCCGCGACGAGTTCTTGAAACTGTGCGAAGTAGTCGCTCCATTCTTCCTCACGTTCGTTGTACTGGCGAAACGTAGGAAGGGTTGCGGCGGCAGGTGTGGGCTGCTGAAGCGGCAGCTGTTGTTGTTGGTTAGCTGCTTGCGCTGTGAGCTGGGCCACAGCCTGCAGGAGTTGTGTTATTTGCGCCGTCTGTAACTGAATAATTTCCATTAAGTTTGGGTTCGGGGTAGTGGCCATGCTGACCGATTAGGCGCCGCGCATACAAGTAAATTATAACAAAACTTAAAAGCAATATGAAAGAGGACACTCTGCAACAAAAAAGTCCACAAAACACGTAACTGAAAATGTTCCCCAAAAATCTTATAATAAGGGTGGGTGGGCGGGAGCAATTTCTGCGTGCTCCGACTGCTACTGTCTGGCTGCTGCAAGCGGGCTAGCCCAAGGTTCTATCACTCCTCGTCGCCACTTTTGTGTCCCAGCCTCGTCGCCACTTTTGTGTCCCAGCCTCGTCGTAGGTGTCGCTGGCCGAGTGGAATGATACCGACACAGGAATAAAGATAGCACGCTGGTGCAGGTATGGAGGGGAGCAGCCAGAAACTATAAACACTAGAGTAAATTAGAATGAGATATTGCACCTAATTTATACAATACTTAACTTTTACATAGTACTGCAGAAGGCTGATACATAGTTGAGCTAGAGGCCTGCCTAGTGCCTGTACGATAGCCAAGTCTTCACTGGTGCCTATCTGATTCCGAAGTCTTTACTGGTTCCTATCTCAGTCCCAAGTGAAGGATGTCGTTCAGTGGTGGCCACGAGCGGAGTTGTACCAGAGGGCGCTCGTGGCTGTCGTCGTAAGAACGCCGCGCCGTGCGTGCATGGCGGCGCGCGGCGAAAGTAGGTGGCGCGCACTTTGTACTTGTGCGACACCACAAGAGAGCTACTTAGATTTTCTGCGAAATCGTTTATGTAAATAAGGAACAGCAGAGGACCAATGACACTACCTTGTGGAACGCCCAATATCACCTCTGTTTTAGTCGATGCCTTACCATCGATTACTACAAACTGTGTCCTCTCTGATAGGAAATCCCCTATCCAGTCGCAAATTGGGCGATATGCCATAACCACGCAATTTGATTAAATGCCGTTTGTGAGGCTGGGAATCAAGAGATACGGAATCAATTTGAGAACCATCGTCGATAGCACTTTGTGTGAGTACAGATCTAGTTGTGTTTCACATCAACAATATTTTCTAAATCCGTGTTGACCTTGGGCCAATAGATCATTCTGTTAGAGATAATTCATAATATTAGAATACAAGATATGTTCCAAAATCCTGCTGCAAATTGACGTCAATGAAATAGGCCTGTTGTTTAGTGGGTTACTCCTACTACATTTATTAAATATAGGTGTTACCTGTGCAACTTTCCAATCTTTTGGTACAGATCCTTCTTTGAGAAACGGCAACGCATTGAGGATGGTAGTGGAAACAACCGAATGAAAACAATCGATTCATTCTGTTGTTCGAAAAAAAAAATCGTTCGGTTGTAGTTTTGCATTCGCTTGAATTATTCATTCATTCTTTTGTAAAATCATTCAGTAGGAGCAACAGAATGAAAAATCTTTACTAATGGATCTCTGCTAAGTTTATCAGATCAAGTATGTAGTTCTCAATCAGTCTGTTTAATTTTACTGTTCTGTTGATGGGTAATATCCGAAACCGGTAAAGTTCTGAAAACAATAAACAGTTGATGGTTGACTATGCATTTTTTAAAAGAATGAAAAATGGACACGGTTGGACTGCATATTCCTTCTTTCTAGAGAACTCAATCTATTGGAGCACCTGAATTAAACAGTCGGTCGGTTGTAGTTTTGTGTGTCGGTTAGAACATTATTCATTTCAATATTATCCATTTGAAAATGGGTTTCCGAAAGCCTGCGAGTGTGAGATCAAGGGTTTGTTTATAAATAACACTTCTGCTACCAGTCACGATATTATACTTTGCTTAGCACGACGCTTTTCGGGAAATAATTTCCATTTTCAAGTACGGCCGTCCCAATTTAGTTGCGGTGTTTCTGGTATGTGAGGTTCTGCAATATTTTGTTTTCTTTGTTTCAACGCTTAAATGTGCGAATAACTAAAAATACTTGAAAATGGCAATTATGAAAATGCCAACAACCCTGGGCCAGTTCTCCTAGGTGGTGACATTATTTATTGATTTATTTACCCTTATTGCGGACCAGCTGCCTTTGGGTATATAGCTGGTCGTAATTACAAAAACTATGTGATACATTTATGCGACTGTGACACATTATTTTCTTTATACATTTACAGTAATTAGATAAAAAATACAAGGAAAGACGTAAAAGCTTATCATAACGAAAATGGAAAGGCAACTTAAAAACATCAATTATTTTAAGAAGAGAATAATAGAAGATAGGAAAGATTGGTTTGAGTGACAGTCTGAAGAATAAGAGTGGAAAGTTCAGGGTGGGTGGCCTCGGAATTTACCCTACCATCCTGGAGTTTTCTCATTTCGAGACTCCTATGATGAGCTATATCTGCAAGTTAGATTTCGCATGTGTTTATATCGTCCTCTGTGTCAGGGCTGCCATCTGTGATGTAATTTGCACTATTTGCGCTTTCAGTGTCGTGTTCATCATAAGTATTTTGTCTTCTTTTTTGGGCGTTTAGTGTTGCATTACGTTCTGTATGTACTCGTCTTTTTTCCGTAGTGAGACTTTGTCCGTCAACCTGTTCATTATGTCCCATCCGTTCTTATCTCGTATTCGTTTAGGTCTTTAGTTGTGTCAAACAGTGTGTGAGTGTGTGTTTTGTAGCGCTGACAGAGTATGGCAATGTGTTCTGGAATCCCAGATTCTCCACACGTACAACATGGATTGTCACTGAGACCCACACGTGTGTGGGGTAGGGGCCGTGTCCCGTTAGGAAGTGGATCATATCCCGGCTGGGATTGATATGACCCATTCGAAGACGTTCCCTTATATTCGGGAAAAAGTCATAGACACGTCGTCCTTTCTCGCAATTATCCCATTCCCATTGCCATGAGTCCATTCTCCATTTAATTAGTTACCTCCGTTCTGTTATCTCTTGTCCAACAAGTTCGTGGACCTTGTCGTATTTCCCCGCCTTCAGCCAGTACGTAGCAGCTCTTAGTGAAATATTCAAATGTTTGTTAAGCTTATGGGACTTAACTACGGGGTCATCAGTCCCTAAACTTACAAACTTCTTATCAACTACCTTATACTAAGGACGGCACAAATATCCATGCCCGAGGGGGGATTCGAACCCCCGGCCATAGTGGTCGTGCAGACCGTGACTGGAGCGCCTCAGTCTCCTCGGCCACCGCGGCCGGCTGATGTTTATTACGATATTCTGACCGGTTTCATCTTTGGTCGTGTCGGCGCTATGTGCTTGCTTGCTCGGTGTGTGTAAGACCCGAAGAAATTGTGTCTAATAAAGAACTGGTAAAGGGACTCCTTGCACTTTTGGCTTTACTAGATATACAGTGAGCGATACCGCACAATAAACTTGGTTTTCAATGAGTAAACAGGAAAGACAACACTTTACTTTTTAAGTTACAATAAGAAAATCATCTAATACGCAACGCAAGATGGCGTATGCCAGAGAGAGTTCTCGGCGAGGAATGTCACGTGACATCTGCGAACGGCTGGTTTTCGTTAATTCAATGGAAGCTGTCAAAACTCCGTTATTTTTTGCAAATATCTCCCAAACGATACGAGGTATGAAAAAAACATAAGGGAACAAAGTTGTAGAGAATTTTCTCCTCTAAAAATGCGTTTATTCAATTTTCGCATCAGATGAACGGTTTATTTGCAATTAAAATTACATTATAAACGTATTTTTTTGGTATTACTAACGTATTTATTGTCCGAAATATTTCAAAAACCGAGGTTCTGGTCTCTGGTAGCCAACAATTATGTCTGTAAAATTTGGTGCCGATCGGTTGAACGGTTCGACCTAAAAAGTGGGAACACGTTACAGACAGACATACATCGTCAAATCGCCGTTATTTTTGCAAATATCTGAGCAACGATGCAAGATATGAAAAAAAAAAACATAATAGAGCGAAGTTGTAGAGAATTTTTCCCTCTACCAATTAGGTTATTCAATTTTTGTGTCAGATGAACGGTTCGTTTGCAATTACAATTATATTACAAACGGCTTTTTTTGTATTACTACCGTATTTTTTGTCCGAAAAATTTGAAAAAGGGAGGTTCTGGTCTCTGGCGGCATACAATTATGTATGTAAAATTTGGTGCTGATCGGTTGAACAGTTCGTCTTAAAAACAAGGAATACGTTACGGACAGACAGACAGACATCCCAAAATCGCCGTTATTTTTGCAAATATCTCTGAAACGATACGAGATACGAAAAAGACATAACAGAGCAAAGTTGTAGAGAATTTTCTCCTCTAGAAATTTGGTTATTCAATTTTCGTGTCAGATGAATGGTTAAGCCGTTATTTTCATATGCCAAGCATACCTACTCAAATTTTGGAGTATGCTTGAGCGACGGAGCATACCTGTAGTCGGCGCCTGTGCTCATAATTGTCTGATTGACATTACAACCCAATAAAAACATAAAAACACTGAATTGTAGCCTTCGGAAAGCTCAGTTTCGTGTAAATCAAATACTAATCTAATATAAGCTGATATATGTGATGTAGTACTTGTATATGTGACGTTACAGAACTGCTTGTACAGAAGGATCCAGTAGCATTGCTTAGTGTAGTATATGTATGTATTTCGATAGCGCCGTTCAACGTTTTTTTTGTGTGTGACTTTCGTTATGTGATGAAATACGAAACAAAACGTGCAGACCTACGAATCGGTATCAAAACAAATTAAGAAAGAATCACACATGGAAACGGAAGTGAATTGACCAATTTATATGTCAGATTAGTAACGGCGAACGGTTCGGGCGTGATTGGAGAAAAACAGCTCCAGCGCGTGGTCAACTAGCAACTAATTTTAATCGGATTATAGGAAGCACATCCCGTTGTGAAATTCGCAATGCTGTTCAGAGGAACTTCAATCGCCCTCTGGCGTGAAGTTTTGATTTAATCATTGACCCACCAAATCGGTTTAAAGGAGGACATAGAGGCAGTTCAGAAGCGGGCGGCGAGGTTTGTAACTGGTAGATTCGATCAATGCGCCAGTGTTACTGAGATGCTTCGGGAACTCAAACAGGAGTCGCCGGAGGGAAGACGACGATTGTTTTTTTTTTATTTTTTTATTTTTTTTTTTATTTTTTTATTTTTTATTTTTTTTAGAAACACTGTTGAAGTAATTTAGAGGGCCGGAATTTGAGGCAGCTGCAGAACGTTTCTACTGCCGCCAATCTACATTTCGCGTGAAGACCACAAAGGAAAGATCAGAGAGATTAGGGGTTAAACGGATGCATACCAACTTTCGTTTTTAAATCAAGTAACCCATGGTGGTACTGAGTACCCTCCGCCAGGCATCTTTCGGTGGATTGCGGAGTATGTACGCGTGTTGGAACACAGTGGCAACACCGCTGTGGAGACACTATGTAATGGAATGTCGGTGATAGCTCACGTTGTTGACATACCTACTTTACCTCCGAGCAAATGGACTCACCTGTCTCACACCAATGGCGTGCGCACAATTGAGAGAAACACACTCGCTTTTAAGCGACCGGTCTAACGTAACGGTGTCACTAGGTTTTCGAAACGGAAACAACGGAGTTGGATCAAGACTGCATGTGCCAGAGGTCGTACGGCAGGACAGTGTCATCAAGGTCTTCAAGAGACGTGCGGCGAATCGGCATTGCCGTACAGAACAGTGGCACGTTGGGTAAAGGCCTTCAACGCAGGTCGGCAAACTGTGGCAGACATGCATCGGGCAGCTCGTCCTAGCGTCTCGGGAGAAAACGTGCGTACTGTTGTCGCGTTAGAGATCGGCACAACATTATCTGCGCAACCCACCCATCATTTTGCACGACAATACGCGGGCGCATACAGCGCAAGCTGTGGCTGCTCTGTTCCGTCGATATGACTGGGAAGGACTGCACCATCCAACATACTTCCTGGACTTAAGTCCTACAGACTATGATTTGATTTAGAAGATGAACTGTTTCAGAGATTCGACAGGCAGTAGACCGCTCCATTCGCACCATCAACAGAACAGACACTGCTAACGGAATACTATGTCTTCCACATCGCTGGCAACGGATTCTATACAACGCTGATGCCTACTTTGAAGGACAGTAACAGGTGCAAACATGTACCGCTTTTGTATCGGCTGTGAATAAATAGTTACCCCTATTTAAGTTCCAACCCTCGTATGTAGAGGTAGACACAAGCGCGGTAAAAGATTTACCGAAAGTATTCCGGCACACTCGGCGCAACGTTAATAATTTGTGTGCGCATATACAGGATCGTTCCGAAAGTAATGCCTTCACAGAGCTAGCCATGCTAATGATAGAATCTCCCTCTTTCGTATTCAGATGGTTCCGTTGTTTTACCGTACTGGGCGCCAGCAGAGAAGTGTTCGAGTGGAGTCTGATATGGACACGCGAATAAAACATCTATGTGTGATTGACTTCATGACTGCAGAAGAAATTGCGCCGATTCAAATCCATCGACGATTGCTAAAGGTGTATCGAAACGAGACAATAGACATGAGCAACGTTAGGCGGTGGGTACATCAGTTTCAACGTGGTGAAAAGGGATGTATCTGACAGGATACGGTCTGATTGTCCCTTATCAGCTGTCATTCCTCACAATGAACAGCGTGGTGATCGACTCATCCAGGCTGATTGGTGGATAACGACCAGAAAATTACACGAAATTCGGTTCCAATGCCTTGGAAACAATGTTGGCACATCTTTGGATATCACAATGTGTGTGCGCGATGGGTTCCGCGGATTCTTACAGAAGAACAAAAAACTCGTTAAAATTCGGCTAGACTGTTTTATTACACACACTGTACAGTCCAGATGTAGCACCTTCAGACTTTAATATCTTTGGACTGCTGAATGTCGGACTACGCGAGGAACATTATCAAGACTCGGGTGCTGTTGTGAAAGCTGGTGTTTAGTCTCAGCTGTCACCTATATTTACAAGCGCAGCATGCAAGTTCTGGTTCAACGTTGACAAAAGTGCGTAACAAATGGTGGTGACTGTGTGGATAAATGAAATGTGAGTTGGTGCAACTTGGATATGATGATCGATTTTAATGTGATATCACTGACGTTATGCTATCTTTGTCGGCTGGGCGTGGTAAGAGGGAGGAAGAGCGTCCAGAGTGGGGATGTTGGAAGAAGGAGTTTGTGACACTTGCACGCAGTGACATTTGCACGGAGACAGAAAGTACTGACACTTGCCCAGAGTCCCGGACACCGCAGGTAGTGGACAGGGTGTTAAAGAAGTAGAGAAAAAATGTTCAAATGTCTGTAAAGCTTGAAAAGTGTACGTGAAGTTTATAGTTGAATCTATCGTTTAATCAGACAAAAAAGTAGTTTATTTTAAAGGTACTCATTCAAAACCTGTTCTGATATTAGTTGCAGTCCAAATAATAGTCATATATTGATGTTTAACAATCAAGTTCACTAAGTCATCAAATAACATCATCAAAATTTAACTGAACACATACATTGTTGATTAACACAGTAATTTGGTTTAATTAAGGCCCTGATATTGATGTTGTTGTTGTGGTCTTCCGTCCGGAGACTGGTTCGATGCAGCTCTCCACAATACCCTATCCTGAGCAAGCCTCTTCATCTCCACATAAGAACGGCAACCTTCATCTGTCTGAATCTGCTTACTATATCCATCTCTTGGTCTTCCTCTGCGATATTTACCCCATACACTTCCCTCCAACGCTAAATTCACAATTCCTTGATGTCCCTTCTTTTAGTCAAGGTATGCCAGAAATTTCTTTTCTCCCCAATTCTGTTCAGTACCTCCTCATTAGTTATGCGATCCACCCATCTAATCTTCAGCATTCTTCGGTAGCACCACATTTCAAAAGCCTCTATCCTCTTCCTGTCCGCACTGTTTATCGTCCATGTCTCACTCCCATACAAGGCAACACTCCATACAAATGCTTTCAGAAAGGACTTCCTTAGGCTTACATCAATATTCAATGTTAACAAATTTCTCCTTTTCAAGAACGCTTTTCTACCCATTGACATTCTGCATTTTATATCCTCTGTATTGCAACCATCATTTGTTATTTTACTGCCCAAGTAACAAAACTCATCTACTTCCTTTATTGTTTCATACCTAATCTAATTCCTTCAGCATCACCTGATTTTCTTACACTGCACTCCATTACCCATTCCTCCTCTACTGTTTTATTTTCTCCTGTTTCTGTCAATTGTTGCCTAAAGCTCCCTCTGAAGTTCTTAAGAACTTCAGGTTACTTCAATTTATCCAGGTCCCATCTCCTTATTTTCCTACCTGTTTGTAGTTTCTTCAGTTTCAGTCTACAGTTCATAACCAACAAGTTATGGTCAGAGTTTATATCTGCCCCTGGGTATGTCTTACACTGTAAAACCTGGTTCCGAAATCTATGTCTTACCATTATAAAATCTATCTGGTATCTCCCGGTGTCTCCTGGTCTCTTCCACGTATACAACCTTCTTTTGTGATTCTTGAACCAGGTGTTTGTTATAACTAAATTATGTTCTGTGCAAAATTCTACCAGGCGGCTTCCTCTTTCATTCCTTTTGCCCAGACCATATTCACCTACTATCTTCCCTTCCCTTCCTTGTCCTACTACCGAATTCCAGTCTCCCATAACAATTAAGTTTTCCTCTCCCTTAATTGTCTGAATAATTTCCTTTAGCTCCTCATATATTTCTTCGATTTCCTCATCATCGGCAGAGCTAGTTGGCATATAAACCTGTACTACTGTTGTCGGTGTTGGCTTCGTATCTATCTTGACAATGATAATGCGATCGCTGTGCTGGTCATAGTAGTTTACCCGCATTCCTATTTTCTTATTCATTATCAATCCTACTCCTGTGATACCCCCAACTGATTTTGTATTTATAATCCTGTACTCACCTGACCAGAAATCCTGTTCATCCTGCCACCGAACTTCACTAATCCCCACTATATCTAACTTCAACCTATCCATTTCCCTTTTTAAATGTTCTAATTTTCCTACTCGATTAAGGGATCTAACATTCCACGCTCCGACCCGTAGAATGCCAGTATTGTCTTTCCTGATGATCACATCCTCCTGAGTAGTCCCCGCCCGGAGATCCGAATGGGGGACTATTTTACCTCCGGAATATTTTACCCGAGAGGATGCCATCATCATATGTTCATACAGTAGAGCTGCATGTCCTCGGGAAAGGTAACGGCTGTAGTTTCCCCTTGCTTTCAGCCGTTCGTAGTAACTGTGTGGCAAAGCCACATTAGCTGATGTTACAAGACCAGCTCAGTCAATCATCCAGACTGTTGCCCCTGTAACTACTGAAAAGGCTGCTGCCCCTCATCAGGAACCACACGTTTGTCTGGCCTCTCCACAGATACCCCTCCGCTATGGTTGCACCTACGGTACGGCTATCTGTAACGTTGAGGCACGCAAGCCACTCCACCTCGGCAATGTCTGTGGTTCATGGGAGTGTAATATTGATGTATATACTCTTAAATGAGAAACAGTGCATTAAATTGATTATTATGTGCGCAACGGATATTTTAACAAAGCAACTATGACATGTAACCTGCATGAAACACACACTGACTACACTCAAAAAATTTGACTGTGAGAAAGATAATAAAAACACAAACCACTTTCTTAATGTTCGACTACAAGAATTTTATGCAGATCAGTACCTGATTATCAAAACTCAGCATCATCCTGAATTAACTGCAGTGTTGCATAACAATAATTTCAAAATCTGTTCAACAAGATTACCAAAATCAATATTACACTTTAAATCCACAAATAACTAATTATCAAATGAAGGAAATAGGTTAGTCTTCTAATTACGTAAATGAAACAGGAAAGAAAGGTCAACTTTGTTATTTATTATTAATAATCACCATTACATTACCTAAATGATACAACCTCATCATAATTACATGAAATGCTCTTACCTTCATTCCAGAGGTGGTACAACCATTCTCACAATTATATGAAATACAATATATTCCAAATACAATCAATCCAACTTGCTGGCAATGCAGCCTCTGCTCTACATCGGAGCCACATACACAACACAACTAGTCTCTAAGCGAGCTGAACCACACGTCTGACTGTCTCTCTGCACGAGCTACAATGCTATGCGATACATAATCTTTGCCAAAGATGAAACTACACAACTTCACAGATTTATGTACACACAGTAGATAACAATATTAAACATTTTTCTTGCAAGCAAGTTACTCGACACAAAACAGGAAGGACAATATTAGACTTTTCTTACAAATTCAGCAATATACATTTTCTATGGACACGTTTCAAGCTTAAGGAACTTAACTGCTGGGTCAATAGTGCTAAACTTACAAACTACTTATTGACTACCTTATACTAAAGACGACAAAAACATCCATGCCCGAGGGGGATTCGAACCTCCGATGGGTAACGGCCTCGCGCATCATAGCACAGCGCATCGATGTGCTCGGCTGCTCCGCCGCGGCGAAGTAGAGAGATTCAGCAAAAAAAAAAAAAAAAAAAAAAAAAAAAAAAAAAAAAAAAAAAAAAGAAAAGTCAAATGTTTGTATAGCTTATGGGACTTGTCTACGGGGTCATCAGTCCCTAAACTTACAAAGGACTTATGAACTAAGACTAAGGACGGCACAAATATCCATGCCCGAGGGGGGATTCTAACCCCCGACCGTAGTGGCCGTGCAGATCGTGACTGAAGCGCCTCAATCCCCCCCCCTTTTTTTTTTGCTCTATGGGTAGTTCTGTTCATTGCGGACGCTGATCGTCTTTGTTCGTTGATGTTCGAAGTGTTGTTGGCTCAGCTTTTTATTACAGAGGGCGTTGAGCCCCCTGACCGGGCGCGCTGAGCCACGGCGCCCGGCCTCCCTCGGCCACCGCGGCCGGCAGAGCTCCAGCCTTTCCGCTACAGCTTATCTCCGGGCTCGCTCGCCGCCTTGGTTGTAAGAGCTCGCGGTAAAATGGAATGGTCCGACGTCGTTAAGTAGCTCAACACGGCAGATTGGAAGCGCAAGAGAAGTGCAAAACAATGTGCTGTGTTCAGATGAACGATCATAATTAAGTTCGGCGTAGACTTATAAACTTACGTACAGTATATATGGCGAAGTGTTTAACCCATTTCTTCCCAGCGTTGCGTACACGAAAACGAAATTTAGCCTTACAAAATGCATTCGAAATGGACTTACTATACAAAACTCACCATGCAAGTGTTAAAGCCTTTTAAGTTAAAGCCTTTTAACACGTGCATGGTGAGTTTTGTATAGTAAGTCCATTTCTACTGCATTTTGTAAGGCTAAATTTCGTGTTGCGTGTACCTAACACTGGGAAGAAATGGGTTATGGGGAGATTGCACTAACAAATTGAACTTTTCTTCTTTAGCGATAGCAACAAAATATTAAAATCGTCTCTATTATGTAAACATGTAGCAACACACAACGTTTTAAGTCTGTAACTTCAATAGTATTCAAGAAAACCAAATTTTGGTACATTCAAAAAAATGTTCAAATGTTTGTAAAGTTATGGGACCTAACTGCAATGGTTCCTAAACTTACAAACTACCTAATCTAATTATCCTAAGGACAACACAAACACTCATGCCCGATGCCCGAGGGAGGACTCAAACTTCCGGCGGCAAAAGGCGGCAAGCAGCGCAGCAAGCCGCCTTAGTGCACACGGCTTTCCGCTGCGGCAGCTGCCAATTGCTTCTCTTCAGTAGTTATGGAAATCTTCCAACTTTTTTCTTCCTGTTTGAGTTTATACCAAGTTCGAAGTAAAAACGATTTTGTTTGATGGTGACAGAAATCAGAAATTATCTTTGGCATCTTTCGGTATGCCACAGACCCTTACACAGTTCGTATTTGAAACATTTCTTGGACATATTTGTATTTCGAATACAGCCAAATCATTTTACGATGTAAGAGTAAACACTCTAAATAAGTGAATTAAAGTATTAATGCGGAGACTTACAGTAAAATGCAGAGTAACTGTTTTAAAGGGATGAAATTAGCAAGTTGCTAGGATTAGAAATATCAACACATATATGCAGGATGCCTAAGATGTTGATTCTATGCTTAGTGTTCTAAATAAAATGTTTTTAAAGGTAAAGCATCGACTGAAACACAGGTGATATCGGGTGTTCCACAGGGTAGTGTTATGGTCCTCTGCTGCTCCTTATTTACATAAACGATTTAGGGGGGGAATATAAGTAGCTCTCTTAGGTTGTTTGCAGATGACGCCGTCATTTACTGTCTAGTAAAATCATCTGAAGATCAAAACCAACTGCAGAACGATCTGAATAAGATATCACTATGGTGTAAAAATTGGCAATTGACTCTAAACAATGAGAAGTGTGAAGTCGTCCACATGAGTACGAAAAGAAATCCTTTAAAAGTAGTTTGCAAGATAAAACAATCAAAAGTTAAGGCCGTAAACTCCACAAAATACCTCGGAATTACTATTACTTCATACTTAAACTGGAAAGAACACGCAGATAATGTCTTGGGAAAGGCGAACCAGAGACTGCGTTTCATTGGTAGAACCCTTAAAAGATACAACAGAACTACTAAAGAAACTGCATACACTACGCTTGTCCGTTCTTTTTTGGAGTATTGCTGCCCAGTGTGGGATCCTTATAAGGTGGGTTTGACGGAGGACAGCGAAAGAGTCCAAAGAAGGGCAGCTCGTTTCGTATTGTCACGATATAGGGGAGACTGCGTTACGGAAATGATACAGGAACTGGGATGGGAATCATTACAACAACGGCGCTTATCGCTGCGGCGTTGATTACTTACGAAACTCCAATCGCTACATTCTCCTCCGAATGCGAAAAGATATTGTTGACTCTCACTTACATAGGCAGAAATGATCATCAGAATAAAATACGAGAAATCAGAGCTAAAACGCAGAGACTGAGGTGTTCTTTCTTCCCACGCGCTATTCGAGAATGGGAGATAAATACTATAAAGGCGGTTCGATGAACCCTCTGCCAGGCACTTAAATGTGATTTGCAGAGTATCCCATGTAAATGTAGATGTATGGCTGAAGAAAGTCATTATATTTTAGCAGATATATAAATGTCTCAATGAATTTTCAATAATAACTAAGAAAATACTTTTTTGATTACAGGAAGAACACTCACAGAATTAATCTGTAGTTAGATAAAGTTACTATACTGCTGTTCAGCTATCAAAGGGTTGTGCTATTTTTCTTATTTTTGTGTTATGTTTTCTACAGCTAGAACTTATACACCTACAGCATGAAGTCTGCGTTATTATTTTCATAACATTAGTCTCGCGGTCTTCTCTTTCCGAGACGTAAATTTGACAGCTACGATATGTCAATGTTTAGACTTCCTTGCACATGCTACTTTTTACGCATAGACGAAATCCAAGCACAGAAGCTCACTGGCCAATTAATTCTTAAGATCTTGTCTTCGAATTAGCTTCACTGAAAAAGTCTTATCATTTTTCCTTTAGTGAAAGGAAAATAAATAATATTCATTGACATTCTGTGATTTTATGTTTAAGACATGATCTAATTATATATAAAATAGCTGAAAACCCGGCGTTGCCCCGGTATTTATTTATTTATTCAAGCCTTGAGTTAGTACTTTTCCTATCCACTCTCTCTCTCTGTCCATCTCCTTTTTTCTAAGAACATGTTACATTTATCAGATAATATATAAGAAATAAGAAATCACACGTAAAAATGCACTCATTTCGAAGAATCCAATCACGAAATTCAACAATAATGATTGTAGTAATATCACAGATCGATCACTTGATGTAATGCGCAAAACGTCAAATAGATTTTTTTAAAGATATGTATTTTTACTGCTTTATTTATTTATTTATTCTTATATTTGTGTAATCGTATGCTTATCCATACAGAGAAAGAGCTGAAGACATTGTAGCACGCATAGACCAAAGATATGGTCTGTGGCATCACTTTTCGCTGTATGTAATCTCCTTTCTATAGAGTCGCAAACGTCATCGCTGGCCTTCAGTCCTAATTTCTTTTATAATTTGACGATTTTAACCACCATATCTACCCCCTTATAGCTATCGGCATGGAACTGCTATGGTATACAACGGGAGACTTCGTACAACAGTTACACACAGACAGTTAGTTTGCGTTCTGTAGTTTTCGCTGCAGAGCGAAATCTTAACACACACACACACGTAGAATTTTATACACACCGATAACTTTCCATCCCAATATACTCCACACCCTTTTATCATTATCAACCCTCAAGCAACAATGCAACCAATAAAACCATTTTCAAAGAGTAAATATAATTTTCAAGGAGTAATTATTGTTCCGCATTTCGCGTTATATTCTTCAAATTACTAAATATGTATCAGATCGCTATAAAACTGTGCGTAAAACATTTCTCAGGTATAAATTAGTAACTGTACAAATATTTAAGTCTCTGCGTCTTGTCGTTCAGACGTGATAAACGTACACCGAACAGACATTCACATTTATAGATATAAATTTGCCAAATTACATTTTGTCCTAAAACGGTAATAGGGCCGTAAGTAAGAACGACCATGTTTTGTACTTAGCTGCTAATCGATCTTTGCAGCATCACAATATTAGATCGATTAGCATCGTCTGTTCTCATTATGTTGAATTTCATTGTCAGTTCTCGTTACTACAACAGTCGTAAAAATAAATTTTCCGCGAAACGCGTTAATGAGCCACCTTGAAAAGATACACGGTTGCTTACTGCCGTGGTGTCAGCGACAGCCAACAGGCAGGAGCGACTGCGCTGAGTTTCTGGACTCGTTAGTGTGCCTGTACCGGCGAAAGGCGGTTAGCCCGCCAAGAGCCCCAGTCTCCGTGCAAGTGTGATTCTGTGCAAGCATGGGCGCCGCCAAGACTATATCCAGGGGGGCGCATCTCGACCTGCAATACCACAGGGCCACTAGGTACTGATTGCTGGGAGAGGGAGAACGTATCTATAAATAGAGGACTTTTAACAGAACGCGAGAAGACGTTTTCTTGCTTAGTAGGAAAAAGTACTGTTTAGTCGTGGCGATTTAGGAGCAATTGGGCAAAAATCTACTGTATAATATTTTGGATCTCTGGTGATAAGCTAGTTGTTGCTTGTAATATTTAAAAAGCTGACACAAACCTGGACAGTGTTTACGTAAAATAATTGAAAAGCAGGTTATGATAAATGAATCGGTGTTTGTTAAAAGGGCGTAACTCCAAAAATTCTAATTTTACAGGAAAGATAAAAAACTGTTTTGCAAAAATACCTTGGATAATGGACCTCTGTTATTGGTCTTAAAATTTTGTGTCGGCCTATAGTTCGTCGGTGAAACAGTTTTTAAACACTTTTCATTAATGTACGTATGAAATACAGCCTTAATTAGCTATTGGATTTACGCCCTTTTAACAAATAATGAAGTTTAAGAAAATATGTTTTTTTGGAAACTGACATAAACCTCATTTTATTGCTAAAATTTAATGAATAATGAGTAACATATTACAGAGTGAGAACACTGACAGTTATTGTTAACACCCCGCTGCAGAGTGAAAGTTTCATTCCGGAAACATCCCTTAGGCTGTGGCTAAGCCATGTCTCCATCATATCCTTTCTTCCAGGAGTACTAGTCTTGCATGGTTCGCAGGAGAGCTTCTGTGAAGTTTGGAAAGTAGGAGACGACGTACTGGCGGAAGTAAAGTTGTGAGGCAGCATCGTGAGTCGTGTCGGGATAGCACATTCGTTAGTACGCTGCCCGCGAAAGGCAAAGATCCGCCGGCCGCGGTGGCCGAGGAGACTGATGCGCTTCAGTCACGGTCTACACGGCCGCTGCGGTCGGGGGTGGATATTTGTACCGTCCTTAGCTGTAGGTAGTTCATAAGTAGTTTGTAAGTTTAGGGACTGATGACCCCGTAGTTAAGTCCCTTAAGCTTAACAAACATTTGTAAAGTTGTGAGGCGGCATCGTGAGACGCGTCGGTAGTGCGCTTGCCCGCGAAGGCAAAGGTCCCAGGTTCGAGTCCCGGTTCCGGCACACAATATTAATCTGCCAGGAAGTTTCATTGTTAATATAATTTGTAAATTACAATTTTATTATTCAAAAGAAAATAATAGAATACACACTATGCGCTCAGTTCTAATATAGCTTCTGTCAAGATGTAATTTTAATTTTCCCGTGCTGAGAATGTTACTTGATTAATTCTTCATAAAAGTTTTTGTATGCGTCTTCAGTGTTTGGTAGAATTTTCTTCATGTCCTTCACTTTTTCTTTCTTCGGTGGCAGTTTTCCTTCAGGGTAGGCCACTAAATCTGAGAGCTATCGTGGTATGGGAATTGTGATGAAGAATGAAGGTGTTGGCAATTAATCCATTAATGAAATGTCTTGCAAGAATAGTCCCTCGGTGCTGATTATCGTACAAAAAGTGGTAGAAGTTACTAATTCCAAAGTGTACACTCTTAACAGGGTCCTTCTCATGAACACCCAACAGATGCAGGATTTTTTCGGTAATATTTCTGCCATAAATCCTTGAAATTTTATATTATAGGATTGGTGGTACCAATTTCGACCGCTGTAAATATAAGAGACGCATTACTTTAAATTATCAGTCCAGCAGTTCCATCCTTTTAACATAGACGCTCAAATCTGATTAGAGAATTTAACCATTTGCAATGGGATTTTCAAAGCCCTGTTAACATAAGACGACGTGTCTACGGTAGGGGAACGCAAATCGTCAAAAAAGTGGATTTTGGAAAAAAAAGTGAGTTACGCCCTTTTAACAAGTAGCTGTTCAAATATACAGTACAGCTTGTGGCTACAAATTAAAATAATGTAGTAGTTTTTTTATATCCTTAAAGCGGCAAACAAAGCCAACTAATCTGAATGCTATCATGAGAGAGAAATGTATTACATGTTCTTATCGAGTATATAACATTATAACTATTTATTAATATTACACAAGTTTTGGGAAAGCTTCAACGCATCAAACTCTAAAAGTAAAACCACGGCGTATCAGCTCTACACCACTGCAACTCCAACAATCCCAACGTATATGGTGACGCTCTTTGTTTGTGCTGAGTATCCTGCCAAACTTGAACCCGTGTGCAACCAACTGCAACAAGTAAATACGAACATTAAGGTAGTATACGATCACACAAATAAATAGATATAATTCAATCTAACCATGATAATGTCTCGACAGAGTTTAGAAACATATTTGAGAAAGCTATAAAAATGTAAGGAGCTATGCGATGAATTTAAACGTCATCGAATGCTGTCGAAACAAATCTACAGATCAAATCTGAAAGTTTGGAAGACTTCTTCAGAATATCTATCTTCATCACATACTTAGACTGTCACCTCTTCCCTGAGAGACAGATTTTTATCTACCTACGATAAAGCATTTTCGATTAAGCAGCTGGATCCCGAAAATTAAAGAAAATTAGACAAATCTACTTTTATAGTCACTGAAGAAGATACACGGAACTTTTATGGAAGTTGCTTAAAAAATTTTGTTGTTGAAGCTGCGACGTGGTACGAACTGTATAAGTCAAACGATGCGAGTAGTTTTAGCTTAAAGTCTGTTGACTATGCAGGCACAAGCCACTCCCTTATATCCATCTATTAGCAGAGCAACAAACAATGGCGTAAATATTTCAGCGACGGCATGTAGCATACAGCGTACATTTACTACGTGTCACGACGTGGAATCTGTCTACAGTGAGTGACGCGTGGCTACGTGCTCTGTACAAGTTCAGCGTTCACAGATAAACGGTTAAATAGGACACCGAATTCACTGAAAATCTCGATGAACACTTTTGACAACAGGTTAGACGCCTTAGGGTTATATTTAGACAGTAATTTGCACCAAAGCTTACGCTGGAATAAGTATATTTTATATTTCACAATAATAAAATTTTATTTCTCATTCTTTGTGTTTTATCCCCCCCTCCCCCCTCCATTTTGCATCCCCCTCCCGGCCCCCATGTGTGCAAGTGTTCCAACCCCGGAAGGAGGCAGTGTGGACGGCGAGCAAGTTGTTGGCTGGATGTCGCAGTTGTTAAGAGGGATGTGGAAGCTTGCTGGCTTACGAGGACGAGTTCTTGTGTAAGGTTCCTCGGCTGCTTGTACAGAAGAGAGAGTATTATTATTATTTTAATGTTGACTTAATGTTATTCGCCTTCTTGCTTCCCAATACAATTGTACAATTCTGAACACTCTTTTAAATGATCAGTGTTCATTACGGTACCACTCTTGTGACACAGAACACATTCTGGAGACGGCGGGATGGAGATCTTGTGCACATGGGCGGCCAAACAGTCGTGTCCAGTAGTCAGGCGCCTCTTGTGGCGCCTTCTCGGTTGACAAGAGTCTCACTATTATTTCCGCAGATTCATTGATAATCGAGTTTCAACAGTTTGACGTGTCGGCCACAATTATCGTCTTATTGTAATTAATTGAATGACTAGTGGAAATAGTGTTCGGTGGTTGCGGACTTGGTGGATTGTAGGAGGCGAGTATGCCACTGTTGTACAATGTGGTCCTGCAAAGTGCGCATCCTTTGTCCTACAAACGTAGAGGTCTGCGCGGATAAGAAAAGTGTTATCCGCATCCGCACATCTGCAAGGCCCATATCCCCGCAACCGCATCCGCAGCACTTTGAAACATGTATGTACAAATTCAATAAGATTGTTTCGCCTATTTTGAATCGATAGCCTGTCTTGTATCGATATTTGGATGTAAAATTTATATCAACTTCTTTGAGTAACTACGTCTATGATTTACTCTGTTGTGTAACATCTCTGTCAAAGACAATGTATGTGAGTAGTAGTTGAACAGAAAGAAAGAGTCGGTGTGTAGCTCTGGTATTGATCGGACGTGCTCATTGATCTCTATACTCTCTGGATGTTGCACTTCAGTTTTCTTAGCGTGCCAGCCATAGATATTCATATTTAGTTTCTTGCCAAATTCAAACATGGCTGCTAAGAAGCATTTAAAGAAAAAGAGAAGAAAATATGTTTCGATTCCGTTCCCATATCAGCCTACAACATCGAATATTGAATTAAATTCCAAGTCAAGAGGTAAGCAAGGAATTCTTTGTCACGTAATAACTGATGGAAACTCGTTTGCCAAATTTAAACATGGCGGACAATGCCAAACCGTGTGCAAAACATATGAATGTGCAGGCACGCTGCAAGTCAATGCTCAGACACCAGAGTTATACATCCAGTTTGTATAGAGATCACTGGACGTGCTGTTGGTTAGCTGTTTTTGTACGAGCTGATGGGAATTCTGATTTTGACAGACACAGTTCTGTCTTTATAAGATTTTGTATCATCCATATATGTATCAGTCTGTGAAGATTTTGTTGTTCTTCAATCAT
The DNA here is from genome assembly GCA_026315105.1 of Locusta migratoria. Classification (NCBI taxonomy): domain Eukaryota; kingdom Metazoa; phylum Arthropoda; class Insecta; order Orthoptera; family Acrididae; genus Locusta; species Locusta migratoria. Next base: position 249,523,080 of record CM048750.1, on the reverse strand, counting down.
AAGGTAATGTAATCATTATTTTTAATAATAATTGAGAAAGTTGAACCTCTTTACCTGTTTCACCTTTGTAGTTAGAAAGCTAACCTTCCTTTCATTGAAAGTTATTGGCTATTAAAATCAAAGCATAATATTGACTACGCTGAGTTTGGTTAATATATTTCTTTATTGGTGTGACGTTTAATAATAATAGTGACTGTTGTGCAATACTGCACAGATGAACAAGATACTAAGTTTCTTCAATCACTCAGTTAGCGATATAAATTCTTGCAGTTGCATTATTAGAGAGTGGTTTGTGTTTTTCCAGATTTGTCTCGCAGTTAAATTTATACTGTAGTCAGTGAGTCTTATGCAGATTACTTATTGTTCTTGCTGTGTTCAAAATATCCGTTGCGTTTTCAGTCAGTTTAAACCTACTGTTTGCTAATTAACTGTGCAGGTATTCATATTAGGGCCATAACTAAACAGAATTATAGTGTTAATGAATAATAAATGTGTTCAACTAATCTTTAATGAGCTTGATTGAAAAGTTAGATATTGTGAGTGTTAACTACCAGATGATGACAATTCTTAATGCTGCATTTAACACCAGATCAGTTTTGAATGAGTAGGTTTAAAGCAGACGTTTTCTAGTTGGCTCACTATTGCCAAATCCTTGCGACCCTGTTTTTTTTTTTTTTTTCATTCAATAGTATAGCCTTACCTATATCCCACCAAACAATATACCAGTTTTAACTTTATCCGCATCCGCAAGTTAGTTATCCCCAGTTAGTTATCCGCAGTATTACAGTTTTGAATGGCTAATAGTAATAGATAGCAATATTTAAAATCATGGTATGTAATGATATAATTATTGTTAGATTGTCATTTCTGCGACAACTTAACTACTTTTGACCTCTCGAATAATGATTACTGTTCTATACGTACTCCAAAACAGGCTATACGAAACAGGAAAACATTGGCGCTCCAGACGCACACAGTAGCGCTTCGGAGCCTGTGGTCGGAGCACTACGCCAGCTGTTTAATACAGGCATCTTCTTAAAATTGAGTGGTTAAAACTGATCGGCGTAGGAGATTTTACTGTGTTTACATTCAAAAAGAGAGACGGTTCTTTTGGAGTTTTACCATACGTACACTTTATTTTGCCCATATTAATGCACAAGAGGTTATGTGACTCAAAGTAAAGCATGTAATTTCAAGTATTAAAACTGCCGTCTACTTCTAATTGGTAACTGTAAGCAAAAAGCTACGGCCAGCCTATAAAATCTAACATTGTGTACCTTCCTAAATACATTACTTCACTTTACGCCGTATCTGATTGTGAAAGTTGATGTAAAATGCTATTGTCAGTCTTTATTACTTCCGTCACCATTTATCTAATACGTTGCCAACATATTGCTTGCACTTTCGCGTTGGTTATTGACATAAGGAGATATAATAAACAAAGAAATGCGCGTCTGTGCTGCAACTTCGAGCGTCAATATGTCTATACTGACAAGATTTAAAAGTTTTTTAGTCGCGGTTGTCTTCAAATTTGGCGGAACTTCAGGAACTTTTACATTTGTCTTGGTATTTAAATACGTAATTGTGCTACTTTGTTTTGTCTCGACAAGGATTCCAAGAATGTCCACAGGCTGCAAGTTTTAAGCTAACATTTCGACAGACCTACTGGGCAGATACCTCGCTCTTTCTCCGCATATAACACACGGATATCCGCGTCACTCTCAATTTTATCCGCAAAGTAAGAAATACTGCGGATATCCGTGGATATCCGCATTAGCGCAGACCTCTATGTATAGGATTGATGAAAAGATCAGTACGCTGGGAATGTTTCACATTCTTGTTAAACTTACTGCTGTTTTACATTATGGTATGCTAGGGTTGACTAATTCATTATTTCAATATTTAAATTGCCCCATTGTGTTCAATTCACTTGCCTAAGTAATGACTTAATTTTACAAAAGTATTTTGCCATTTGGCAACATTTCTAATAGAGTTACGATTTTAAAGATATTGATGTCATTGTTAATATAAAGCTATTAGGTTATTTGTCGATAAAATGTATGTGCAAATGACGTTCAATTAAAATACTTTGACCAGTCATCCCATGATTCTCGCCTTTCGGGCACGACGGTAACTGGTTTCTGGTGAGGTTGATTGCTTGATTATCAGGAAAGCGGTACCAGTCTGTCACTGAAATATCGTTCTATTTAGTTTTACCGTTATGATTTATGTATCTCCTGTAATTTCCGCCCGCTGCGGTCGGGGAGTTCGAATTCCCCTCCCCCCCCCCCCTCGGGCATGGATGTTTGTGCCGTCTTTAGAATAAGCTAGTTCATAAGTAGTTTGTAAGTTTAGGGACTGATGACCCCGTAGTTAAGTCCCATAAGCTCTACAAACATTTGAACATTTGTAATTTCCGCGAGTAAAAATACGAGGCCTTACTTCGGGAATGATCCTCGTACATATAATCTATTGACTTCCGTCCTATAAGATCCCGTTACTGTAATTGTACTTTCATTTTACCTCAGTACTGACGTGTGGAAAGCGGTAATGCAATTATGTTAACTTTCCTGATCCCCAAACCTATTTTTCGCACAATTATCAGTGAAATGCAGGTTCGCTGCTACAGGTATATATATTTCGTATGCGAGCTACAAACAGTATATAATAAATTCACAAATTGTAAAATAATATTGTCTACATATTTTTACAATAATATATAATACAGGAAACATTATGTACGAGATAGTATGACCATGTCTCATTCTTCCAGAAGTCTACATACGCCATTGCTGTACTGCTGCAGGTCATGCACGCTCTTGGGTGATTTGCTTCCGGACATTCCAGCAGGTGCTCCATGGTCTGGATGTTTCCGCACGAACACAAAACACTTCCGCTGATTCTCCACTTGTGCAAATTCGTGTTGTATCTACCCTTTCCCGACTGCAGTCTGTTCAGAGTCTTCCATCTCCGCCAGTCAAGTTCTGCACCTGGTGGCAGCGCCTCCTCAGCATAGTTGGCATGTCCTTGTTGCTCCCGCCACAATTTTATTCTGGTAGTTCTTGGTGGGTCTCCGAGTGGTTCCGTTGAGTGTAGAAAACTGCTTCTTGACTTAAGGCGATTTGGTACAGTTTGGAACCCATGTAATGGGTGACGTTGGCGTTGAAGCTATTTGTCCGTTTGATGCTGCTCTGAACCGAGCGTCAGACATTTGGTGGAGCGATTACTGATAATGAGTATAGTGTTCAACTCTTGTAGGTTTGAGACAGCCAGTGATAAGCCTACAGGTCTGATTCAGCATAGGGTCCAGTTTGTTTGCATGACTGATCGTTCCCACACAGGACTTGCAAACTCAGCAGCGGAGTAACAGAGCGCCATTGCTGTCGTACGTAAAACTTTTGCATTAGCTCCCCATTTTGACGTTGTCAGTTTGCCAAGTAAGCTATTCCTTGTTTGGACTTTTGCCCTGCTCTTCTCAATGTGTCGCTTAAATGATAGTGTCCTATCAAGGGTAACCCCCAAGTACACTGAGGAAGGGTAGTGTTCTAATCTTGTACCATTCCACCAAACATTCTGTTCCCTCTTTGCCTCTCTATTGTTAAGATGGAATAGGCAAGTCTGGGTCTTACTTGGTTTGGGCTTCAGCTGATTTTTATTGTAATAGTTTGTTAGATTCTCTAGGTTTTCATTTAGTGTTTCCTCGATATCCTCGTAGTTTGATGCCTGAACAGCTATTACCCTATCGTCAGCATATATGAAAAATCTTGATCGCGGGCTAATAGGCTGGTCATTCGTTTAGATATTGAATAGAATTAGGGCAAGGTTCGAGGGATAGATACACACTTGGTACAACAGGGATCATTCACAAAGTTTCAAGACGCTGCACTGCGTCGATTATATACACATTTACAGTCATCGACCAGACAAGAAACATAATAGCACAACGGCCTGGTACAGTTTGAGCTCTGTCCACAATATGATCTTTTCTTTGCCTAACAGGTGAGAGCGGGTTCGTCGCTACAGATGCCCACCTGAGTGCTCGCACTTGCGGGCGCCCTGTCGGCCCGTGTGGAGGTCACACACATATCGACAACTGACGCGACTAGTCAAAGGTGTTACAGTCAGTAGAGATAATTCCGTCGCGGTACTTTCTTCTCTGTGGGGGTTGGAACACTTGCGGGTAGTGACACTTGCGGGGAACCAGGGGCCCTTGGGGCGACTAATGGCTTTTCCTGGGTACAGGCATACCAAGAAGTCTAGCACTGCTGTTGTCAAGTTTCCACACTGTTAACATAACACTAAACTCAGGGAAATTGCACAACCCTTTGCAAGCAGAAGAGCAATATAGTAACTTGTTCTAACTACATATTAATTCGTTGAGTGTTCCTCCTCAAAACAAAAAGGTATTTTAATAGTGATAATGTTTGGAGAGTTATTAAGACATTCTCTGCTACTACAAGACGATGACTTTCCACAGTCATACCTCCTAAAATCATATTATTCAGAACACTAAGCATATCAAGACACCTGCGCAAGCAAGAGATATATATTAGGCATACTGCACAGATACGTTGATGTAATTGACCGCTATGTAGTTAACCCCACTATCACGCAACTTCCATCTCTTTAAAAATAGCTACTATGCTTTTTAATAGAAGACGCAACCTTAAACCTTCAATTAAAAAACGTTAATAATAAGTCAATGAGTATTCATCTTGAGGTTTGAAAAGCTCTTCAATCTCCGTGTTTGCTTACAAAATAAATTTGCTATATAGGTAAGGTCCGCCTTGAGCAAACACAAATGGTTTTTTGATTTCTCCCCTACATGTTTCACTGGCGTTGCGGCATCATCAATGAGTATTTTACATACTTGAAGCGTTCATTTGTAGACCCCAAAACGATTTGGCTGTATTGGAATTACAAATACATCTAAGAAATGTATGAAATACGGAATGTGTAAGGGAATGTCACACACCGAAAAATGCTAAAGATAAATTCTATTTCCTATCATCGTAATATAGAACCATTTTTACTCCGAACTTGGCATAAACCAACGGGGAGAAACAAGTTGCAAGACTTCCAGGAAAAATGAAGCGAAATTGGCAGCCATTAGTTGGTTATAAATTACATTGCCTGTTAGCTATATAAATATAAATTACCGAATACGCGGAACACCTGTTCAGTACAGTCAAAAAGGTCTAAGGTAATAGGCAGTGGTTTACAATCAGATATCCGTATCACTCTCCTCCTCAAGAAGTCTGTGTGAAGATTTATATTCAGAACATTCAAGAAAAAGGCTACTGTGGTGTTGAAACCACAAGAAGCAGCTCATTTACTCAGGAAGGAAAAACGTTATGGTGCCCGTAAATTTGAATGGCTGTATCTCTTGTAGTAACATTCATTTTTTTTGATAAAATGTTAAAATCCTCTGAATACGGCACAGGTAGCGGCTGGAGGGCGTGGAGTAGGGTGGTGTATCCCTACTTGTGGAACACCCTGTTCACTACCTGCAGCGTCCTGGTCTCCCCGCAATTGTCTACACATTCCCTTTCCCCGCAAGTGTCACAAACTCCTCTCAGTGTACCCGTCTACATATTCGACGCCTTCGACGGGTGTTTCACAGGTCCCTGCCAGGCTGCGGGGAGCTGGTCAGGGATAAAAACCTGATGCGCCACACGGGCGGGGTTTTTCCCTTCCTTTTGGCCTGGCCCGCAGCCCCTAACGCCTGACTCGCATCTTCTGAAGACGTCGCGCGCTGTCCTTGCGGCAGCAGCAGCAATTAAAAACGCCGGCATTGAACCCGCCTCTGTACCCGGCACAGAGTTCAGGTTTTTGTGCTCCGCCTCGGTAAATCGACACGCGCAGCGGCGCAAAACAGGGACCCCCGACTGCGGCCTTGGAAGCGGCTGCAGGCGAACCACGGGCGTGAGGCAACGCTCGACCAGCGCGGGGACACCCAGCCAACTGCACAACGCGACACCGCAAAGGACCGCACACATATCACAGGCACATTTATTTGGGACGTAACGGAGGTAACACGGTCTCCAGAAAAAAAAAAAAAAAAAAAAAAAAAAAAAAAAAAAAAAAAAAAAAAAAAAAAAACCTGCCGTACCTAGAGTGAGGTAGATGACTGACAAGGAAAGTACTTAGGCTCGAACACACAGAAATACACCAAATAATAGATAATGTAAAGGTCCCTTATTGCACTAGTGATACTTCCGCATCTGCAAGACTCTGCAGTCGCGCTTTAGAGGCCTCTGCGTGTGCCATGCCGCATTGCACTTTGACCTGCCGGTACGCCAGTAGTGACGGTGCAGTGTGCCTCTGAAGTTGCGCTTTGTGACTTTATTTGTGTGGTGAAGCGTCAGATGGGTCGGCGATTGGCAATCAATCCTGCTAATGTATTGCAATTGGTTGAGATGAAATTCCGTTGAGCCCTTCTTCGTGATTACGGTATTGGTGTAGAAGAACAATCATTCACATGTTTTCTGGTATCTATTATAGAGCAGAAATATGAGAATAGATTGGAAACACTATAATAGATAATAGGTAACATGCGAATGATTCATCTTGTACACCAATACCATCTACACGAAGAAAGTTTCTTCGTACTTTCATCTCAACCAGTCACACTATATTAGCAGGATTGATTACCAATCGTCGACCCATCTGACACTTCACCACACAAATGACGTCACAAAACGCAACTTCAGAGGTACACTGCACCGTCACTACTGGCGTACCGGCAGGTCAAAGTGCAGTGCGGCATGGCACACGCAGAGGCCTCTAATGGGTGACTGCAGAATTTTGCAGATGCGGGAGTATCACTAGTACAATAAGAGACCTTTGTATTATCTATCATTTTGGTGTATTTCTGTTTGTTCGAGCCTAAGTACTTTCCTTGTGAGTGATGCTGCCATTGCAGTTTTTAACCGGAATTATCGCCTCGGCATGGGTTCAAAAGGAAGGAAGGAAGGTAGCTAGATAGTATGACGTTCTATTCAGAGCAAGCTGACTGAATAGCTCCATACCTATCTGTCTTATACTACCGATTGATCAGTGAAAGATCGGTACCCAAAGACTGGAAAGTTGCACAGGCCACTCCAGTGAACAAGAAAGGCAATAGGATCTATCCGCGAAATTACAAGTCTGTACCATTGACGTCGGTTTGCAACAGGATTTTAAAACATATACGAGGCTTTTTTTTATTTTTATTTTTTTATATTATTTTTTTTAATAGGGTCCGTTTTTTTGTAGACACTAGTAGCTCGCGTGCATACCACAACAAGCGCGTAGGTCGTGTACCGACTTCCCTCAGGAACAACTGTGCTCAGTTTCAGCTCTGTAGCTAACCTCTACGGTTCTGTTCGGTGCTTTCAAAATGTTTAAATCTATCAACTCGCCCGCCGCGTGTTAGGTTCGCTCAGTGATATGGTTTTTGTCACCAAGGAACCTGCCTGCTGCAGAAATTCATCTACAGATTTGAGAAGTGTACGGAGATACTGTTAAGAGTGAAAACAAACTGTTTAAGTGGGTACGAGAATTCAAAGATGGCCGTGACAACGTCCACGTTGAGGACCTCTCCGATCGCCCATCTTCGATTACAGACGATCTGGTGGCTTCATTTGAAGCGAGGATTCCTGAGAACAAGCGCTTCACAATAACAGGTCTCTCAAACGAATCGAATTTCCTGACGTATCGAGTTCAGTGCTTTTTAAAATTGCTTCAGAACACGTACAGTTTAGGAAATTGTGTTCCAGGCGGCAAGTTTTTATTTTAAAATTGGTTGAGAGGTAAGATAAGTGTTTGAACAAACTTGGCAACAGTGTCTAAAAATAAAGTCAAGTATGTACTTACTGAAAATAAATTTACATTTCTAAAATAACCTTTCGTTATTAAAACGGACCTTGCTTAAAAACCACACCTTTCCTTAAACGTTATGAACTACCTTGAAGACAACGACTTATTCACCCATATTCCGATTCAGGAAGTATCGTTCCTGTGAAACACAGCTAGCTCTTTTCTCCCATGAAGTGCTGAATTATCGACAATGGATCTCAGATCGATACCGTATTTATAGATTACCGGAAGGCTTTTCACACTGTACATCCCTAGCGTTTTCTAAACAAATTGCGTGCTTATCAAATATCACCGAAGTGTGCGATTAGAACCGCGATTTCCTGTCAAAGGATACACTACGTTGTAACTGACGGAAATTCATCGAGTAAAGCTGACTATCCGGCGTTCCCCAAGTAAGTGTTATAGGGCCCCCACCGTCCCTTATCTTTATAAATGATTTAGGAGTCAATGTGAGCAGCTCTCTTACACCGCGGATGATACTGCCAGTTTTCGGTTAGTAGAGTCACCAGAAGACTCAAATCATGGGTAAATCATTTAGATAAGATATCTGCGTGGTGAAAAAATTCGCAATTGACCCCAAACAATGAAAAGTGTGAAGTTATCGATATGAGCACTAAAAGAAATCCGTTAAACATAATAAATGACTCAAATCTATAGGCCGTAAATTCAATTAAATACCCAGGAATAATAATTACGAATAACTTAAATTGGAAAGAAAACATAGAAAGTATTGTACAGAAGGCGATCCACAGAATACAGATTCCCCAGTATTTTGTTACCTTAAAACAGGCATCTACTCAACCACCTAACCACAATAACATTTTCCAGAACACAGTTTGGATTGCAATATCGAGAAGAGTATTTACGCCTACAGTGAGAATGAACTTAATTCATTAGATAATAAATTAAAAGCAGGCGGTATTTTCTGTGATTTCTCTTAGGCATTGTACTGTGTGAACCACAACATCGTTCTGTGTAAATTACATTTCTATGGTGTAATAGTGCAAAATGCTTCAAGTCATATCTCGCTAACAGTAAAGGATGTCAGTGCAAGGGAATTAAGCCATCATTCATCATCAGACTATGAAGAAATTACGTTTGCTGTCCCACAAGGATCTATCTTAGGGCCTTTGCTTTTTCTTGTGTACAATGATGACATCAGTTACACTGCCAGCAATAGAGTTCGTTTTGCTTGCAGATGATACAAGTATTGCAACAAATAGCATATTTCTAGAAAGTTCTGCAATTTATATTTTCATGGACATTATTGAATGGTATGAAGCCAAATCATTGACATTAAATCTTGGGGAAACTGACTAATCGCAGTTCCGATTACCTAAGAGGTTTCCAACCAGCAAATGCATATGAAGTATGAAGAAGAGCAGATAAAAGAGGTTGACAGTATTAAATTCCGAGGATTACAACATGATGAATTCAGTTGGGAGGAGAACTGAAAAGAACTTTACAAATCTGCATTTGCCATTCAAGTGTTAGCATACGTAGGTGACATAAAAATAGAAAAGCCTGCGTACTTACTTTCATTCCATAATGCCATATGGTATAATATTGTGGGGGTAATTCTTCAAGTCATGCAAAAGTTTTCAGAGTCCAAAAGCGTGTAATACGTATTATTTGTGGAGTAAATTCATGGACATCCTGTAGAAGCCTCTTCAAAGAACTGCATATACTAACTACAGCCTCTCAGTTTATTTATTCTTTAATAAAATTTGTCATAAATAATACATCCCTTTTTCCAACAAACAGCTCAATTCATACATGCTATAAGAAAAACTATCTACACAAGGGCTTAAATGCGCTTAAGTTCTAAAAGGGGTCCACTACACAACCATAAAAAATTCAGTAACAAATGAGGATCAGTTTAAGAGCAGTATGAAAGACTTCCTAGAGGCCAACTAATCCTAGTCCATTGACGAATTTTTGTATAGCACCAAATGTATGTATTCATACTATCAATGTCATTATTATTATATATATTGGACATCTACATCTACATGGGATACTCTGCAAATCATATCTAAGTGCCTGGCAGAAGGCTCATCGAACCGTCATTATACTATTTATCTCCCATTCCATTCTCGAATAGCGCGCGGGAAGAAAGAACACCTGAAGCTCTCTGTTCGAGCTCTGATTTCTCGTATTTTATTCTGATGATCATTTCTACCTATGTAAGTGGGAGTCAACAATATATTTTCGCATTCGGAGGAGAATGTTGGCGATTGGAGTTTCGCAAGTAGCCCACGCCGCAGCGATAAGCGCCGTTGTTGTAATGATTCCCATTCCAGATCCTGTATCATCTCCGTAACGCTGTCTCCCCCGTAGCATGACAATACTAAACGAGCTGCCCTTCTTTGGACATCCACAAAGATCTCCTCAATACGGATATATGGAACGGACAATTAATCTAATCTTTTGGAATTTTTGGAATTTATTCAAAAGCATTTTCAGCAAACTAATTTACACACTAAACACCTATGATACAGAACGGAAAATACTGCGTATTCCAGATTACAATAATTTTCCCAATAACTTAAGATATTATTCTTTGTCAATTTCCTTTGTTAACAGTTAAAAATTACATTTTTATTATCTCTAAAAATATCTTGACTTACTGGTACTTACATATTCAGATGTAATTGTACTTCACCATTTGACATCTCTGATATTTTAGCTCTGGTATCCTGAACTTCAGATGGAAGCCTGGATGGTGTCACTTGAGTAAATTATGCAGTCTTGGTTTTGCTGTCATTGCCATCTCCTGGTTCTTATTACGCACTTCACTGCGGTTACCCGCGCGTAATCTTAAGAGCTGTTTCCTGGAGAGTAACATTTTTCCTGCTTCGCCTTGTGGTACTGCGTCTTCTGTATCTACCCAGGGCACAGTATAACGCATTTTTTTTAAATTCTTCTTTATTATGGCTTTTGGTTACAGTGACCATACAGCCAGCGGTTATTACAGTGGCAACATTGCAATAGAATTGGAATTCTTACAATGTATACCACAATGTGAATAGGTATCTCACATCATACAGCCTTAGAATAAAAGTAGAAAAATCATATGCACAAGACATAAAACAATACATATTTAACAGTACGAGTGACAGATGTAATACAACGAAAGTGCAAACAGCATAGGACCAAATGAGAGGTGCAAAGACACATAAAAGTCAAAATATAATATAAAAATAGTTATGCAGTTTCAAACTGTGCATGTTCAAGTTAAACACACTAGCTCCAAAATTAGAGCTGTATGTCGGTGATTTTGAGGTAGTCCTTCAGTAAACTGTACTTAAACTTGTCGAATCCATGAAGGAGAACAGTGACACTTGTGGGGAGGGGGTAACCCCTCGCAACCAGCGTTCTGTAGGATACACTTTGTGCGGCCGTGCATGCCAGTATATTGTGGTTGATATCCGCCACTGCCGATGGATCTTTCTCGCAATGCCGAGAAGCGATGATTTTCAAACGGTGTAGGTGGGCGGTTAACATCCATGTCCCAGTCTCATCCGAATGATAGACGTTACATGACGTCTATTAAGCGTCATCGACGAAAACCATGGTCGAGAGGAGACATTTGGTTGGGTAGCTGCCAGTTGTCCTCCCTTAAACGATTGAGAGAGGTGCCATTCGTGGTCCCAAGTGCGGTAGGCAGCTTTCCGAATCGTCGATCGGAAGTCTGAATATAGAATCGGCGTGGGGCAGTGTTGTCCTTCCGTAATACTTCTCTTGGCGAGGCGGTCTACAGTTTCGTTATGGTGTATACCTTGATGTCTATTAATCCAAAGTAAGTGGATGTCGAAGCCCACTGTCTGTGCATTTGTTATGGCCTCCAAGACGTCCAATATATATTTATTCGTTTGTTTGTCAAACGTCGGATGTTGTAATTGTTGCAGCACGCTTTGAGAGTCCGTGAGGATCAATATAGAGTCAAATGTTCGTGTGCAGTAATAAATGGCCTCCCTGATAGCCAGTAACTCTGCCGTGTAAATAGATGACGCAGGCGGGAAGCGCAAACATTCGGCAGGTGCCGTTGGAGGGGCAAAAGAAGGCGTATCCCACCCCTGCTTCAGTTTTAGAGCCGTCAGTATACATGTGAGCATGCTGTGGTCAGTTGTGGAGAAGAAACTGTTCCACGTCGAGATTGATGTTGGTCGCCGTTGTGTAGTCGGACGGCAAGTATGTTACCGGGACTGGGTTGAAAAACAGATGATACGAATAACGGAAGCACGGAAGTTTGGTGTCCTGTATGATGAGTGGGATGAGGTGTCTCCATTTCTCATAGCTGCGAACCAGTAAAGGAACTCGGGACATGCCTCTTCTGTGATTCATTTCTGTAAGTCTCCAAAATTGGTGCACCGTTTCGAGAGAGGTACAATTACTTATTGACGCTCGGCTGAGGAGGAAAATATCGGACAGCATCTGTCGACGTATAGTTAACGGCATTTCAGACGCTTCCACGAGCAAGGCGTTGGTGGGTGTTGACTTCATAGTTCCGATAACAAGACGAAGCATTCTGTACTGGAGGACATCAAGTTTGCGCAGGGTCGATTGCGCGGCAGTGGCGTAGGCAATACTGCCATAATCCAAAACGGAGCGGATCAACACCTTATATACATCTACATCTACATAGATACTCTGCAAATCATATTTAAGTGCCTGGCAGAGAATTCATTGACCACTTTCATAACTTTTCTCTACCGTTCCATTCTCTAATAGCCGCAGGAAGAAAGAACACCTAAAGCAAAATATCCACGGGTGTACTGCCGGTCTATAGTGTCCAACGGGCACAATATTTCGGCGATCATACATGTCGACAACATCAGGTGAACTGACGGACTGAGCTCCTGGAAATGCGCCGGCACGGAGATCCGCACGCTACGGATGCTCGTAGGGAACTGGGTTCTAGCCCGGTAGCGGGCGATTTAAATACCCTCGGCCCGCGGAGCGACCCCTCCGCGGTCCGCGCCCCGCGCCGCGGCCGCGCAGTGGAACCGATTGCGACGGCGTCTGAGATGACGTCGGTATGAGGGCTCTGTCCGCCGTGGTCGACACATCGTTACGTTTGCTAGATTTACTCTTAATTAACCCAATCGCTGGTTCCCAAGCTTTGCTGAGATTATAGCCACAGTCACGGTTTATGAGATCATCACTTGTGCGAATTTCAATGGCCTCTCTAACGACGCAGTCCCAGTATCTCGACGTCTGTACCAGAATCCATCCATACTCCATCGCATGGTTCTCCGACAAACAATGTTCAGCGACCGCCGACTTGCTCGGATACATCAGTCGTGTCCACTTCAGTTCATTATCTTTATTCCTAAAACTAATATTACGTATATGTTCTTTTATAACTTCAGTGTTCTGCCTTGAGAAAAATACGGAATTTCTTCTTTCATATTACCCAAACATGATTCATCGCAGTTGCAGCATCTATGCGCTTTTATTTATTTCTTGTTATTACATGTTCAGGTATTCCTGTTGTCGATTATTATTATTACTTATTAATAATAATAATAATAATTTATTTTAATTTTTTATTGGGTCCCGAGGAAAACTTATATAAACAGGAATTCATGAAGACGTAAAAAGAATAAATAAATAAAGGCCCTCTGAAGAAGCTGCAACTGCAAAGAAATATGTATGGGTAATTAAAAGAAGAAATACAGTGTTTTGCTCAAGGAATTGCAATCCAATTACAAAACAATCTCTTTAAAGCAAACGTACAGCACAAGAACTGGAATATCAATATGATGTTACTAGTTGCTTGCAATTTCCTTATTCTAATAATACATCGGAGAAAACATATGCCGACCGCGGTGGCCGAGGGGACTGAGGCGCTTCAGTCACGGTCTGCACGGCCACTACGGTCGGGGGTTCGAATCCCCCCTCGGGCATGGATATTTGTGCCGTCCTAGTTCGTAAGTAGTTCATAAGTAGTTTGTAAGTTTAGGGACTGATGACCCCGTAGTTAAGTCCCATAAGATTTACAAACATTTGAACATTTTTGAGAAAACATATCTTAAAGTAAGGACTAGGTTCCCTTCAGCTTTAATTGGTTGCTTTACAAAGTTTACACAATTCGATTGCGTTTTGTGGTGCAAATAGCTTCAAGATCGACACCAATACTCCGCTAATCACTTTAAGTGCATGGCAGAGGGTTCATCCAACCGCTTTTATGATATTTCTCTACAGTTCCATTCTATAATAGCGCGCGAGAAAAAGGAACACCTGAATGTTTCCGTTTTCGATCTGATTTTATTTTATTTATTTTTATGTCCCCCTATATAGATGGGTGATAACAAAATATGTCCGCATTCGGAACAGAAAGTTATGTTGTTGTTATGGTCTTCAGTCCGGAGACTGGTTTGATGCAGCTCTCCACCCTACTCTATCCTGAGCAAGCCTTTTGATCTCCTCATAAGAACAGCAACCCACATCCACTTGAATCTGCTTACTATACGCGTCTCTTGGTCTCCCTCTGCGATTTTTACCCCACACACTCCCCTCCAATGCTAAATTTACGATTCCTCGATGTCTAAGAATGTGCCTACCAAGCGAACCCTTCTTTTATTCAGGGTATGCCAAAAATTTCTTTTCTCACCAATTCTGTTCAGTATCTCTTCATTTGTTATGCGATCTACCCACCTAATCTTCAGCATTCTTCTGTAACACCACATTTCAAAAGCCTGTATTCTCTTCCTGTCCGCACTGCTTATCGTCCATGTTTCACTCCCGTACAAGGCAACACTCCACACAAATGGCTTCAGAAAAGACTTCCTTACACTTAAATTAATATTCGATGTTAGCAGATTTCTCTTTTTCAAAAATGCTTTTCTTCATTCTGCATTTTATATCCTCTGCACTGCGACCATCGCATGTTATTTTACTAAAGTTATACATTTCGCAAATAGATCTCGCTGCAACGGATAAGGCTTTTCTTTCAAGGATCCAGGTGAGCCTTTGATCTAGGGTAACCCCTAGGTATTTCGCCGTCGTGCTCCAGGGGATGGGACCCCCAGAATTTCGATCAGTGGGTTCTAGCCCGGTAGCGGGCCATTTAAATACCCTCGGCCCGCGGAGCGACCCCTCCGCGGTCCGCGCCCCGCCCGCGGCCGCGCAGTGGAACCGAATGCGACGGCGTCTGAGATGACGTCGGTGTGAGGGCTCTGTCCGCCGTGGTCGTCACTTCGTAACGTTTGCTAGATTTACTCTTAATTAACCCAATCGCTGGTTCCCAAGCTTTGCTAAGATTATAGCCACAGTCACGGTTTATGAGGTCGTCACTTGGGCGGATTTCAATGGCCTCTCTCGACGTCTGTACCAGAATCCTAGTGCTTTCATACTCCATCGCATGATTCTCCGACAAACAATGTTCGGCGCCCGCCGACTTGCTCGGATACATCAATCGTGTGTGCCTCTGGTGTTCAACGCATCGATCTTCGACGGTACGCATCGTCTGTCCAATATATGACTTTCCACACTGACACGGAATCTGGTACACGCCGGCCTTCCTCAAACCGAGATCATCTTTGGCGCTCCCCACCAGTGCACGAATTTTATTCGGCGGACAAAAAACAGTTCCAACCTGGTGTTTTTTCAAAATGCGGGCGATATTCCCCGAGAGCGCGCCGGTATATGGAACGAACACAGTGCTTACATCCTCCCTCGTATTTTCATCCGTTTCCACAGTTGTGATGTAGTGGTTGGGCGGATAGCCTGCTGAATCTGCCACTCTGAGTACCCATTTTTTCGAAATACAGTTCTCAGGTGTTCCAATTTCCGGGGTAGACTCTCTGCGTCGGAGATCGTGCGCGCCCTATGTACTAGAGTTTTAAATACCGCATTCCTCTTGTGAAGGGTGGTGACAGCTGTCTGCGTGTAAATACAGATCAGTGTGCGTTGTCTTCTGATATACACTATGACCCAGGGTGCCATCAGCTCTGCTCTTGACCAAGACCTCAAGGAACGGCAATTTACCCACCGTTTCAGTCTCCATAGTGAATTTGATGTTGGGCAGTACACCCGTGGATATTTTGATTATCAAATACGCCGGGAGAAACTGATGAATCACAACACCTAAATCGTTCCGTTTTCGATCTGATTTCTCTTATTTTACTGGGATCGTCACGTCTCCCTAAGTAGGTCGGTGCTATCAAAATATTTTCACATTCAGAAGTAAAAGTCGGTGATTGAAACTTCGCAAACAGATCATGCCGCAATGTTCAAATGTTTGTAAATATATCGGACCAAACTGCGTGGTCATCAGTCCGTAGCTTACAAACTATTTAAACCTAGGTAAACTAACCTAAGGACAAACACACACCCATGCCACCGGGAGGACTCGAACCTCCACGGCGAGCAACCGCGCGCTCCGCAGCGAGACGCTTTATACCGCTCGGCTACTCCACCGCGGCACGACGCAATGAATAACGTCTTTCTTTTAATGATTTCCACCCAAATTCGTGCAACATTTCCGTGACGCTTTCCCCCCCGTAACGTGATAAAATAAAACGAGCTGCCCTTCTCTGAACCTTCTCAATGTCTTCCGTCAGTCCCACCTGGTGAGGGTCCCACAAGGGGCAACAGTACTCCAGGAGAGGACGCACAAGTGTGATGTAGGCAGTCTCTTTGGTGGAGCTAGTGCATCTTCGAAGCGTTCTGCCGATGAAACGTAACCTTTGGTTCGCCTTCCCCACAATATTTTCTATGTGTTCTCTCCGGTCAAAGTTGTTCGTAATTGTAACTCCTAGGTATTTGGTAGAATTTACGACCTTAAAGTTTGACTGTTTTATCGCGTAATTGAAGGTCAGCGGATTTCTTTTAATGGTCTTGTGTATTACTTCACACTTTTCTTTATTTAGTGTCAATTGACAATTTTCTCACCATGTAGAAATTTTGTCTAAATCGCTTTGCAGTTGCTTTTGATCCTCTGTTGACTTCACTAACCGATAAGCGACAGCATCATCCGCGAACAATCTAAGGGAGCTATTCAGACTGTCTCCTAAATCGTTTATAAACACGAGGAAGAGTAGGGGACCTATAACGCTTCCCCGTGGAACGCCAGATATCACTTCTGTTTTACTCGATGACTTACCGTCAATTACAACGAACTGTGTCCTTTCTGATTGGAAATCGTGATTCCAATCGCTCAATTGGGGAGACATTCCATAAGCACGCAATTTCATTAGAATTCGCTTGTGGGGTACAGTGTCAAAAGTGTTCCGGAAATCCAGATATATGGAATCGATTTGAGACCTCTTGTCGATGGCACTTAACACTTCATGTGAATAAAGGGCAAGCTGTGTTTCGCAAGAGCGATACTTTCTGAATCCGTGTTGACTATTGGTTAATATAGAGTCAGGAGTACCGTCGGTCGGCTCCCTACCAAACACTGGCAAACATGCGCAGGATGTTTGCAGTAGTGTCCACTTTGTCCACGAGGTACACAACATGGCACGTCCACGTCAGTTTGCTGTCGAAGTAAACACCAAGGAACTTAGCATAAGACCGAACAGTCAGTTTGTATGGGCCGAGCTGAAGGTCTGGTGAGAAATAATTCTGTCGTTTCCTCGTGAATATCACCACAGTAGATTTTTCGGGCGACAGCGTGAGCCCGTGTTCTAACTCCCATTCGGCCAGTTTTTCACATGCACTAGTAACCCATATGTTTGTCACCCAAAATCACGACGAGTGGGCGTATATACAAATGTCGTCCACGTACTGAAGAACTTTGACAATAGGGTGAAAGATAGAGTCTAAGTCAGCAACATACAAGGCGTATAGCAAGGGGCTTAATATCGCACCGTGCGGGAGGCCACGGGAAACGATTCGTGGGCCATGTAACACATTGTCCTGGTCACGGATATAAACAGTGCGGCAACAAAGTAATCTGTGTATAATTCTTAACACCTTTAGCGGGAGATGCAAAAGTTGTAATTTATTTATAAGTTTATGTATCAAAACTTTGTCTTAAGCCCTCGAAAAATCAAGAAAAAGAGTCGTCAAATACCCATTTGTAAGGAACGTTTTTTCGATGTCCATAGCAAGAGATGTTATATTATCGTAAGTGCTCTTCCCCTTGCGAAAACCGTATTGTGTCCGCGGGAACAGGTCGTGATGCTGTAACCACCATTCTATCCGGACCTTGAGGAGACGTTCAAAGGTTTTGCACACACATGACGACAATGCAATCGGGCGATACGACGTTGCCTGACCAGGGTCTTTTCCAGGTTTTAATATAGGAACCAATACCTTAGTGGTCCAATTGGTTGGAACATACCCCTCCCTCAAGATGTCATTAAAGATATTCAAAAGAATAAGTTTTGCATCATCAGACAAATTGTGTATCATGGAGTAATGTATCTGGTCATGCCCGGGCGACGTGTCGGTCGAGGGCGGCAGCGCACTGTTGAGTTCAGCGAGGGAGAACGGTGAGGTGAGATCATCTTGAAGATCTTCAACGGCGACATTTATTGTGGGATCAATGGGTTCTGGCGTGGCCGTAGGAGGCGCTACAATGTTGGCAAACTCGTCTATCCAGGTCTGTAACCGCTTGGGAGGCATTGGTTTTCGTTTGAGTGAGTTAACTTTTGACCAAATCCTTCCGACAGGAGTATGCAAGGATAACTGTTCACACAATTTCTTCCAATGTTCTTTCTTACAGGTCTTGAGAAAACGTTTGGTAGTCGCATCCATACGTTTGTAGGCGAGGTAGTTTTCCCATGTGGTTTGCCGTTTAAGACGGCTACTTGCCAGTCTCTTTTGCGCCACTCGACGCGAGCACTCGTGATTCCACCAGGCAACCGGCAGTCGTCTACTGCTAGTTACCACCCTCGTCTGTGGGAATGACTGCGATGCTGCTACGTTGATACAGTTCCTATAATGAGCGTATCTTGTTTGCGGTGACAACTCGGAAAGACGAAAGTTGTGTATCTATGATGGCACCATACGGAGACCAATCTACCTTCCTGACATTCCATTTGCGAGTCAGCCGACAGACAGTGTTCGGTGTCGAGATTGGTGAAGAGAGCAGAATAGCATAATGGTTGGAACCCATAGGATAAGAAAGTACAGACCATGTAAAGAATGAAGAAACAGACGCTGAACACAAAGTCAAATCGACGGCTGATGGTGGGTAATGGGTAATGGAAGTAAGGTAGGGGATTCATCATTGGGGATGATAAGATTGAACTCGTCAATAATATCAAGAATGCCATCACCCAGCCTATGCCTTCCGCATCCAAAGTTCACATTGAAGTACATCCTTGTTGGCAATCGCAGATCGCGCATTCCACTGCAGTATCTTAAATTCCGCCATTGTTGTTAGAAGTAAGGAGAGTCGTTAATAGTTGGCGAATAGGCTGTATCTGTAAAGTTCCAGGTGACATTGTTTTCGCTTCTTCTATGAGATGAATGATAAACCAGATAGTTTTCTCTATCATGTATTCACTATTGTTACGTGGTGGCACTGCTGTTGACCGTACTGAGGAGGATACGTGTTGCGTGGTAAAGGGACCTGTGGTAGATGTTGGGAGATAGAATATTCGTGACTAACGTCTGAAAATCCCTGACGCCAGGCGGGTCTGGAAGCTTGTTTTTTCCCCGTGCCGCTCATGACGGAGGTGACACCCGACCTGTCTGCTATGGAGACATCATTCCTTAGGGTGTGAACGCAACTGGGGCGCCACTAGCGGCATTGCTGGCCCCGTAGAACGCTCTTGTACGGCGACTTGCGGTTGCTGTAAATGCCTTGGAGATAGGGGCGGGAAGTCCGCAGAACTCTGAGGGCTAGGAAGCTTCCGTATGGCCGCTGAATATGTGCCCTTCCTGACGTGGCGTACGCCCTTGCACGTTGTAGCTCTCTTGTTGGTGGAGAAAAATGGGGCATGACCTCTCAGTGACTGTGTGCTGCCCAGAGCAATTTAAACAGGTCGGAATCGTCGCCGGGTATGGCTTCGAGTATGGCTTCGACACTGGTTCGCCCGATGATGAAAACGCCAGCAATTTGTGCACTGAATGACTGGGGCAACGTACGGTACCACTGGGCAGCGTGCCCCCAAAATAGCAACATGAGAGGGTAATGTCTGAGAGCGAAACACCACCATGCAGACTGGAATGGGCACTGTGAGCTCAGCATTTGAAGGATGTTTCTTTGTGTATCGTTTTATACTTGTTACTGGATAAACACTTTCCATGGCATCTATTACCTCTTTGTCTTTTAGGCTGGTCTCTACGTCATGGATAATGCCATACGCATGGAGTAAAAAGTTAGGGATGTAAACATCGAACTTATGATAGGGATATTTAGTAAGTTATTAGCAGCTGCAGCGGTTTTCAGTTCTACCTTAACTCTGTTCTTGCCTGAGGAACTAATGTCAACAATATCGTGCTTGAGGTGAGAACTGTAGGAGTACATTAACTTGCCCACTGACATGGGGTGCAGTTTGCCAATGTTTTTATCTAAGCTCTCCCCGAAGACAACGTAGGGGCCTGCATCTGTCCGACTGTATCGGTTATTGATACTCGGCCGAGTAACGGCGGCAGGAGAAGCAGATGTTTGTACCCGAGTGCGTTCTGTGTTTGCCTGTCTGGTGCCATCGGTAGAAGACGCGTGGGAAACCGGTACCAGGCTCATTTCACAGTCCGTGACTGAAGGAGAGTCGACAGACAGTCGGTTACTATGGGGGCCACTTTCTTGCTGCTGTTGTGCAGTTGTATCGCCACTAGGTATTATGCTGGAGGGGTCGCAGGAATAGCCGAGGTGCTGACTAACCTGTTGTATCTGATGTTGTTGATGTTGTTGCTGGAGGAATTGCTGTTGTTGCTGTTGTTGCAGCTGCAGTAGCTGAAGTTGTTGTTGCTGGGCCAGTTGCTGCTGGAATTGTAGGTGTTAGTGGTGACAAGCTGCGGTTCCTGTTGCTGCTGTGGCCCTTGTTGTTGTGCATATTGTAGGTTCTATGTTGTTAGTTGACTCTGCCGTACCTCAGCAGCGGTATAACGCATTCCTAGGGCCTCAATCCTTCCGTGTTGTCTCTTCCTTCCCCCACCCCCAAATTGCGCACGGCCGTACTCTGTAGTTATATCGGCTAGGGCTCAGACTGTGTTTTATCCCTTTCCTTAACGGTGTTTTGATCGTACCGGCTGTTTAAAGGGCGGCACGCAGTACATTGAAAACACCTAAAAGGTTGCGTCCTGTGCATGCATGGAGGTGAACTAAGTTTGGTGTTAACTTTTTTCAAGTTTAGTGTTTTGAGATTGAACCCGGGCGGTTACCTTTCCGACTTTATAGAAATTGATGGGCACACAGGCTAGCATATTTGACAGTGTTTTGATAAATGCTTCAAGGCCTTTTAAATTTTAATTTTTTTAAGCTAGCACATTTTAGTGCCCTTGGTAAATGCCACCAGTTATTGTTAATTTTTGTAAATTATGTAAAGAATATGTTTGGTGTTAACTGTGGTCAACTTTAGTGTTTTGAGATTGAACAGAGCGGTGACCTTTCCGGTTACCTTTCCGACATTGTATAAATTGATGGGCACACAGGCTAGCATAATTGACAGTGTTTTGATGAATGCTCCCAGGCCTTGTTAAATTTTAGATTATTTAAAACTAAGGTATTTTGCAGTGTCTTTTGTAAATTTGTTAAATTTTGCAAATATTTAAAGAGTACCCAAGATTTCTTGTACGTTCATATCAAAATTATATTAAACATGTTGAAGTGGTACATGGTATTTTAACCCCCCCCCCTTTTCTCTAGCTATTCGGCACTACCTATCCTTTATATTGCAACCTTATAAGCATTTCAACTGGTTACCAGGAGCGTGGTTGTTCTGGCACCTTAGACCTTGGGTAACCATTTGCCACTTCTACTGTTTAGTGTTTGGATGACTATTTAATCTGTCTTTATTGATTTTCGGTACTGTGGTACTTTTCGATACCTGTTGTGTTACAGAGTTCACTTTCCGGCATGACCGCGCGACGCTGCCATGGAAATGAGCACTTAGGTAAGGAGGTTCTTGCAGTACGAACTCCTTTGAAGGAGAGGAGGGTATCCGAGCTCAAGGGCAGACCGCGTACCTCCCTGGAGCAGCCTGCCGTAGTGCCTGAGAAGGTTGTGGGTGAGACCGCTACAGCAAATTTGTGACTACAGCTATTGAGGATTTGGAGAGAACTGTTTCTTTTTTGGAAAGTAGTCAACCCACCGTTAAGCAGAGGGTTAAAATTAAAGCCCACTTGCTATATTAGATGAACCGTCTTTCTGATTTGAAAACGTTACGATTGGAACCCTCTCTTAGGGAAGCCGTAGATACATTAACTCAGTATGTCAGTCTACTCCAGCGCAGCGCTGCAGCCCTTAACTTAGATGGGTATGAGGAAGGCGGGAAAGCTTTAGTAGGTGGTACCAACAACCAGGCTGTCGAGTCACAAGTGAATAGTAATGTAGCCAACAATTTTTCTAAGATTCCGAACCCCATTGTTCCTTTATTGAAAGATATAAAGGCGTTATCAATTGATAGATAACATCCGGCAGTTGTTGTTGCTCTCGTTTCGCTTTGAACAACACGCGACCGCTCTCCAGATCCCGCACCCTGTGGTTCTCTCTTTGCTTTATCCTCTTGCTGTTGGTGATTTGAGCTTATTGATTTCACAAGCACTGGCCAAGCGTTTTTCTATCCAGCAGTTAAGGGAAAGTATAGTCTCTAATATCTTCAAGGATGCGGAACGAATTAGAGCGTATTTATTTCTGGAAGGTCCAAGATGTGTCAGAGTTTCTGAGTCCGATATTTTTTCTAATATCATTGAAGGAATGCACCCTGATGACCTTCGCGACTAGCCTTTCTCAGTCGGCCTTCGGATTGGACGGAGTTGTTAGGTGTAGTTGAATCAAAGAGATTTTAGTCATATGTTAAATATACTAGGGGCAAAACACAAACAATACCCTCACTACGTGATAGAAATGGCGATCCTGCCGATGACAGCGCTACTAAACATAGTTTTTAGAAACTCATTCACCAAAGAAGACGAAACCAATATTCCAGATTTCGAATTACGAACAGAGGCCGTAATGAGTAACGTAGAAGAAGATATCATCGAAGTATTGCAGCAACTAAAATCACTTAACAAGAACAAGTCTTCTGGTCCGGATTGTATACCCATTCGATTTCTATCTGATTATGCTGAAACGATAGCTCCTTACTTAACAGCCATATACAACCGCTCTCTCATAGAAGGATCTGTACCAAAAGATTGGAAAGTTGCACAGGTCACACCTATATTCAAGAAAGGCAGTAGGAGTAACCCACTAACTACAGGCCTATTTCATTGACGTCAATTTGCAGCAGGGTTTTGGAACATATTCTGTATTCAAATATTATGAATTATCTCGAACAGAAAGTTCTATTGACCCTAGGTCAACACGGATTTAGAAAATATTGTTCATACGAAACGCAACTAGCTCTTTTCTCACACGAAGTGATGGGTGCTATCGACAACGGTTCACAAATCGATTCTGTATTTCTTGATTTCCAGAAGGCTTTTGACACCGTACCTCACAAACGGCTTTTAATCAAATTGCGTGGTTATGGTATATCGCTCCAAATTTGCGATTGGATAGGGGATTTTCTGTCAGAGAGGACACAGTTCGTAGTAATCGATGGTAAGGCATCGACTAAAACAGAGGTGATATCGGGCTTTCCACAGGGTAGTGTTATTGGTCCTCTGCTGTTCCTTATTTACATAAACGATTTAGAGGAAAATATAAGTAGCTCTTAGGTTGTTTGCAGATGACGCTGTTATTTACCGCCTAGTAAAATCATCTGAAGATCAAAACCAACTGCAGAAAGATCTGAATAAGATATCAGTATGGTGTAAAAATTGGCAATTGACTCTAAATAATGAGAAGTATGAAGTCGTCCACATGAGTACGAAAAGAAATCCGTTAAACTTTGTTTACAAGATAAATCAATCAAAAGTGAAGGCCGTAAACTCCACTAAATACCTAGGAATTACTATTACTTCAGACTTAAATTGGAAAGAACACGTAGATAATGCCGTGGGAAAGGCGAACCAGAGACTGCGTTTTATTGGCAGAACCCTTAAAACATGCAACAGAATTACAAAAGAAACTGCATACACTGCGCTTGTCCGTCCATTTTTGGAGTATTGCTACCCAGTGTGGGATCCTTATCAAGTGCGTTTGACGGAGGACATCGAAAGAGTCCAAGGAAGGGCAGCTTGTTTCGTATTGTCACGATACAGGGGAGACAGCATTACGGAAATGATACAGGATCTGGGAAGGGAATCATTACAACAACGGCGCTTATCACTGCGGCGTGGGCTACTTATGAAACTCAAATCGCCAACATTCTCCTCCAAATGGGAAAATATATTGTTGACTCCCACTTACATAGGTAGAAATGATCAGCAGAATAACATACGGGAAATCAGAGCTCGAACGGAGAGATTCAGGTGTTTCTTCCCGCGTGCTATTCGAGAATGGGAGATAAATAGTATAATGGTGGTTCGATGAACCCTTGCCTGGTACTTAAATGTGATTTGCAGAGTATCTTATGTAGATGTAGATGTAGAAATTCAAGTTTTTGCGTTTGCTGATAGTCAACGCGGGAAGGGGGACAATACGGAGGCCTCTTTCAGTTGTTTACCGAAACGACATTATCAGTTATTTCCGGATAAGGGGGGGTGCCGTTGTTTTCGGTGTAATTCCGCCGGGCATCTGGTACGACAGTGCCCTGAGTCGCGGGGTCCGCGTCCTGAGAAATGACGCCACATTGGGGGGGGGGGGGGGGAGGCGCCTAGCCCGCCCCCGCAATAGGCGCTTTGCCGCGAAGGTGCGGGTGGCCCCCGCTTTCCCCTGCCTTATATTTGCGCCATGGGTGGGGAAAGAACCACTTTGTGGATTACATGATTGCGGCAGTTCAGTTTCGTTATTAGATTATACCTGGTTTCATGAGTTTGGGAATTTAGCTGAACTGGTTCCGGTTTCACGCTCCTTGCAGAGATGTCGTTTAGCTAACGGAGAGTTGAACATAAAACTTTTGTTGATGGACTTCCAAAACTAAGATGATACATCTTTAATAAAAGAGTCCGCTTCAGCTGTTTTACTTTCTTAAAAAAGACGACCGGTTTCTCGACTTAAAGTCGCATATTTAGGTCAAATACCCGAATATAAAAGAAACACCAGACTATAAGCCAGTGACAAACCAGAATAAGCCTATCTGGACAAAGATGGAATAGAAATATACAGTTAAAACATAAAACTAGGGGCTTGCCAATACAATCAACAAGAACCCCGGCTGTCAGAACACTTCACACAAAACATTAGGGCGACAACTGCCTGATGGAGCCAGACGGCTGGACGTAAACTGGCGCAGGAGTGCGTGATGACAGACTGCACTGGGGTCCCGCATGCGCAAAGTGTTTTTGGCGGGAACAATAATTAAAGGAAAAACACTTGGTACACAAAGTACGTGAACGGGACGTACGAACGTAAGCTGGTATGACACCAGACGAAACATGATATAGCGTGAAATGAAACCTTGGGCTGCAAGGAGCCAAAATGACTAAACAGGGATCTATTATAAGGCTAAAATACCTATTAATAAGGGATTAACACCCAGACAATTGAGGCACGAATCCATCCTCGCGAACTTTGACTACCTCAACGTATAACCACCGAGCCCACTCACCTTCTTCACTGTTGCTTCTGCCTCCCTTTGTTATTATTTACCTTTTAAAAAAATTCTGAATCCCTTGTTAATAGGGATTGTAGCCCTATAATAGATCCTTGTTTAGTCATTTTGGCTCCTTGCAGCCCAAGGTTTCATTTCACGCTATATCATGTTTCGTCTGGTGTCATACCAGCTTACGTTCGTACGTCCCGTTCACGTACTTTGTGTACTAAGTGTATTTCCTTTAATTACTGTGTCCGCAAAAAAGCTTTGCGCATGCGCGACCCCCAGTGCAGTCTGCCATCACGCGCTTCTGCGCCAGTTTACGTCCAGCCACGCCGCTGCCCGTGCCGCCTGGCTCTATCAGCTGCTTTGATCGACGAGGGTGGTTGTGGCCTTGATGTTTTATATGAAGTTTCCTTTTTAGGACACCTGGTTTCCAGGGAAGGCATTCAAATTGATCAGGAGCGAACAAAGGGCCCTCCCCCCGCCTACTGATAAGAGGGATTGCGAAACTTATCTAGATGGAAAATTATTTTAGACGATTTGTCCCTAATTTTGCACAACTAGCTGCTGCCTTGAGTGACCTACGCCGAAAAGAGACCACCTTCCTTTGGAGGAGACTCAGCAAGCTGCCATTGAGGCCATCAAGTTTGCTACTGCGAATCCTCCAGTATTGGGTGCCCCAGATTTCAGTAAGAGATTTTTGGTCCAAACCGACGCATCTAATGCTGGCATTTCTGCCTACAGCCGTTAACTGGACCGGAGTTGAATTATCCCGTTTATGAATGTGAAGCACTCGCAGTGTTATTTGCCCTAGACAAGTTGTTTCTATCTCAAGCATCGAGACAATCAGGCCCTTGCCAGACCCCGTAAGTTGGGTCATATTGCCAGGTGGGTGGTCCGGATCTCGGCCTTTTGCTTTAGGATGCGGCATATTAAGGGCACTGACAATCTGCTTGCTGATGTATTGAGCCGCATTTTTGGTCAGTCTGATGACAATTTAGGGAACAACCCAAACTGACTCACCTTAGCTATTTCGTCTTGAGTGGAATTCCTCAACTATTTGGTGACCTTTGTTTGAAACAGGACTTACATCCCTAGTAGGGCCCCCTTAGCCTTTGGTTAATAATGAGAATGTGCTCGGTTATCTGCTCAATAAGGGCATTCTCTATAAGAAGGTGGGCCGTCTTGGCGACCTTAAGCTCTGCCTCCCGGGAGAACGTGTGAATCCGGTGTTTTGTTATTATCATGACTCTCTGCTAGGTGGCCACTAGGGTTTCCAAGACCTTACATAAGATCAAGCAGTATATGAACTTTGGCTTTCTATGAATCGAGATGTCAGGCAGTTGGTTGCCCGCTGCCAATTGTTTCAACGGGCAAAGCCTAGCGCTAGGTTAACTTGGCTAGTGCCTAGCCGTAATGTCACCAACGTCTCTAGTATATTTGGTCCCCAGAAGTAGCTTGTCAGTGATAACGACGCTGCCTTTTATTCTACCCCTTATAAGACCTTTTGTTTTCGTAATACCATCAAACACATAATCACTACACACTATCTCCCCCAGGGTTCTTTCGCCGAGAGAGTCAACCACAGCTTGAAGTCCGTTTTAATTGTGTATCATCAAGGGCACCCTAAGGGTTGGGATGTTAGCGTGCCCTGGTCGAATTTCGCCTTTTTTCATGAATCTCTTAAGACCACCCCAGCGTCACTAATATTTGCTTATCCAATTAATTCTCCGCTTTCCAATTTGTGGGCAATTTAAGACCTTTTGCCAGTTTCTATTACACATTCGGTCTTGAAGGAGAACTGGAAAAGGGCTAAGGCAAAATCCTATTGGCCCACCGCAAGCAGGCTGCCAGCTATAACCGTAACCGGCGAACCTTTAAGGGCACTGTTGGCGACGAAGTCTATATTCGGAATTACCTAGGTAGAGAACCGCTGCTCGGAAAGTTTACACCTCGTTACGTCGGTCCTTGTACCACTGTTCGTGTTCTGGGACCGGTGAATTTATTGGTTATGGAAAAGGCGTCCAACAAGCTTTATAGGGTTCACCTCAACCAAATTAAGTTCCCCTGTGAGGTGCTAGCGAAATGCGATTAGGCACCGTTCACTGGGTCCTTTTCCCCTTACCCTCCCCCCCCCCCCTTTTGCGCACGGTCGTATTTTTCGAAGGGTCTCTGTAGTTATGTCGGCTAGGAATTAGACTTTGTGTTTTATCCGTTTCCTTAACGATGGTTTGATAGTACCGGCTGTTTAAAGGGCGGCATGCAGTACATTGAAAACACCTAAACGTTTGCGCCCTGTGCATGCATGGAGGTGAACTAAGTTTGGTGTAAACTGTTTTCATGTTTAGTGTTTCTGAATCCGAGCGGTTACCTTTCAGACATTGTAGAAATTGAAGAGTATACATGCTAGCGTATTTGATAGTGTTGAGGGGGAATCTGAGACTTCAGATACTCAGACATCGGGATCAGGACCGAATCAGGGTCTAGACCTGAGCAAGAAGTGGGAACTGTAACAGAAGTTGGAGCAGATTAGGATTAAGGCCTTATCTGGGGCTCAGAGGAGGAAACTTCTCAAGGAACAGAAGCAAAAGGAAGGAAAAGAATGGCTTCCTAAGCATACGTGGAGGGAATCAAAAGAGCTTGAGCCCAAGATCCCCAACAAGAAACTGCCTCAGGATACACAGGGGATACACAGACCCCCCTCGACGTCAAAGACAGGCGGCAAGAGGGTTAGGGAGGAATCTAAGACTCCCTCCTCTCTGGACAAGCGTGATCCTAAAAGGCTGAGGCAGGAAATAGGGAAACAGACCTATAGGACTGCAATCTCGGTCTTAAGAATGGCGTTTGTCCAAGAAGGATACGCACTGGTGAGCATCACCTCGCAGCAGGAGGAGCTCGTGCAGATGGCCCTCTTTGAAGAGATTGGGTGGACGCTGGTCCAGGACCCAAATTCAGGAGGGTCTATCTAGATCGCGGTGCCCTCATTTTTGTCTGCGAGGGGGAGCACTCAGCAGAATGGCTTAAGGACAAGGTGCCCATGATATCTCCGTGGCCGCGGTGGAGTAGCCGAGCGGTCTAAAGCATCTCGCTGCGGAGCGCGCGGTTGCTCGCCGTTGAGGTTCGAGTCCTCCCTGGGGCATGGGTGTGTGTGTTTGTCCTTAGGTTAGTTTACCTAGGTTTAAGTAGTTTGTAAGCTACGGACTAATGACCACGCAGTTTGGTCCGATGGATTTACAAACATTTGAACATTTGAACATATCCCCGTGGGAGGATGCCAAGCTGCTGGTCAAGACAGCAACCGGACTCCTGAAGACCGCAAAGGTATCAATATGGCTACCAAAGATCCTCCAAAGACTGTTCGAGAAAATAAGGGTCCATGGAGGTCGGAGAGAAGTCCCTGAAGGCAATGCGAAAGCAAGGCCTGAAACTGTTTTTAGGGTTCTCGCAGGTCGCCGTCAGGGTAATCAAAGACCTTGAAGGCAATAATGGCAGCAAGATGGGAACTGGAAGTGCTGCAGATAAACCTGCAGCACAGTAAAGGGGGCACTGCTGCCATGACCCGTCGCCTGGGGAAAGAAGAGGTGGACGTGGCCCTGACACAAGAACCCTATTTATACAAAGGGGGTGTATCGGGCCTCGGTGGTGCTGGTGGTAAGCTGATTTATGCTAGAAATCTAAAATCTCCAGAACATGCATTTATGTTAGAAATGAAATACCTTTCATACCAATGATGGATTTTTGTTCCAGGGACCTGGTGACCATCAGGATGCAGCAACGTGAGAAAGGTATCACGAGGGAAATTATTTTGGCCTCAGCATACCTTCCTTACGAAGACAGCTCTCCTCCTTCTTTGGAAGTGAGGAGACTGACGGAAGCCTGTCATCGGCAAGGTGACGAACTGTTGGTGGGATGTGATGCCAATGCCCACAATCTATCGTGGGGCAGCAAGGACACCAACAGTAGAGGTAAGCACCTTGAAATTCTCCTATCTAACAACTTGGAGATCCTGAATAGGGGTGATGAACCCACATTCAGGAATAGTAGAAGGGAAGAAGTAATTGACATAACTTTTGGTTCCATAATGATGGGAAGTTACGTCAAACAGTGGCATGTGGTCCTGGAGCCATTCTCATCAGATCACATGTATATTAAATTCAAGGTTGAAATGGGAACCAGACAGACCATGGCCTAAAGGAATCCCAGGAAAACGGACTGGGAGAGATTTGGGAGAGACCTTGACTTCAGCCTATCGGAAATTAAAACTTCGAAAAGGAATGCAGCAGAGTTTGAGGAAGTAGCGGAGGCCGTAACCTCTGCTATAGTGACCTCATACCAGGGCAACTGCTCAATCACCAAGAAGTGCACAAATAGGAGAGTGCCTTGGTGGCCTCCTTTATAGTGACCTCATACCAGGACAACTGCTCAATCACCAAGAAGTGCACAAATAGGAGAGTGCCTTGGTGGAATAATAACCTGGAAATGCAAAGGAAACAGGTACGAAGACCATAACAGGCGGAATTAGCAGCACACCAACTGCTGGGATGGAAACCATGCTGGATATGCCCCCATTACACCTTTGGGTCAAGATGGAAGCAGCGGCTGGTGCATACAGACTCAAAACTGGCAACAACTGGAACTCTTTGGGATATCCAGAATCACACATTAAAATAGTGAGTGAGGTAAATATAGGAAATGTTGGGGAAATGCCAGCCAGCTATTTATAACCCCATACTGCTTCAACAAGCCTTTCAATATAACAATTGGAAGTAGGGAGCAGTGGGAGAAAATAGTTCGAAAGGGGGATATTGTCTGATTCACTGACGGGTCAAAATCAGACGTTGGGGCCGGGGTATACGGGGTGCAGCCGTTTCTAGGGAAACTGGCCTCAGTATTCCAGGCCAAAATCACTGCCATCAGGGCGTGTGTGGAGGAAAATTTTCGTAGGTGCTACAAAGATCGTAGCATCTATATCTATTCAGACAGCCAGGCAGTCCTGAGATCACTGGCAGCTCCTGCAACAAGGTCTAAAATTGTTGCAGAATGTCACAGGGTTCTGGTGGAGCTAGAGGATCAGTGGCAACGAACATGCCGACAGATAAGCCAGGATGGGGGCAGAGACTCCATTTACTGGCGATCACCAAAGCAATGATCACATTGGAGCTACTGCCTCAGAAGTCAGCACGTAGAATATTGGACCAAAGTCTATCAACAAAAACATGGCAAGGTAATGATGCCAAAGCCATGTTTTAAAAGAAGCTCTACATCCTGGGCCTGAACAGGAGAGAGATTAGACTCATGATTGGATTACTGACAGGCCATGGGAATTTAAAAAAACACCTACATACAATGGGAATAACAGAAGAGGACCCTAAATGTAGGATCTGTGATGACGGTGATGAAACTGCATCACATCTAATCTGCGAATGCATTGCATTGGAGAGTAAAAGGCACAGAACATTTGGGACAACCAGACCCGAAGAAATTGTGTCTAATAAAGAACTGGTAAAGGGACTCCTTGCACTGTTCAAGGGCATTGGTTGGCTTAGTAGACATACAGGGAGCGATACCGCACAATAAACTTAGTTTCGGTGCGGGCAGTGGCGGGTTGGACCGAGACTGTTTTGGCTTCCCTGAAAAAAAATCAAAACAAATCAAATCAAGCTCTTATCAAACATCTCAATTTTTCTGAGTGATACTAGTACTAATTTACGATTTCAAATTTTATTATTACCCCAGATACATGAAATCCTGTGTTCTGGTCTTTGGAAATTTTACTTATTCAGCCTTTAGAATTTTAGTCGCCATATGTAGCTGGGTGGTAACTGTTCAAAGATAACCCCATACTGGGTCCAAGGGCAAATAATTCCTTGGTTACTTCACAAGGATGTTGCATCATTATCTTTGTGGTCTCTTATAATACGAATTGCACATTTAAAAGAATGAATGTTATCTCACTAACGTTTCCTGACATTAATGAGGAACTTGTGGTCTGATTTGCACACTTTCATACTTCTATTGCTGTGTTTCTACTGAGAGTTTTCTCGCCATTTATCTCCGAATCTGACTAGAATTACATTTCTCTTTGAGGAGTACAGTTTCCTTCGTCACACCAGCGGCGCCTGCAAAAGGACGATTGGACACGTCAACTTGTCTCGTTCCGCTCGTTAATCTTAGCTAGTGAACACTGCCGGCATTGGGTGGGGGAGTCAAGGTATCGCCGTACGCTACGAAACTCTGCCTCTGGCATTTCCCATCTGTCACTCCGATTGTAGGTCAAGAGCGAAACACGCGCCGTCGCAAGCTGAACAACTGTAACTCCGAAGGAAATAGGGCAGCAGTGAAACACGGCAGTTTCTGTCGCTGGTAGTATAGTATCCGAGGTGCTCTGATAGTTGCCAGAATACCAAAGCCAAACCTTTAACTAATTAGCAGAGTCATTTGAATTTGTTGTCAAACTGTCTAGTTACAATAATTTTCTGGGCAATTTTCGTATGTTTTAGAGGCAATTACAACTCATCCAAGCAGTAAAATATGTTACTCAGGGCTCAAATAATTATTCAAATCAATGGAAAACTTAACATTCAGAATTAAAATTGAGTGAGTCAGAATAAACTTCCACTCTACGTTGCCCCGCAGTGAATGAAACTAAAAAGATGTCTCAAGGCGCGCGAAATGGCCGTGTGGACTAAGGCGTCACGCTACGGAATGTGCGGCAGTTCCCGCCGGAGGTTCGAGTCCTATCTCGGGTATGGGTGTTTTAAGATTACAGTACTGCTGAACCCCCACTAATCGATAGCCAACGTAATTATTTTACTCTGATGTATCAGAGAGTACTTGTAATTACTACCTTCATTTTTTCCTTCCTGCGAGGAAGTGAGACAAAATCTTGTGTAATTTCACTTCTGTTTCCTACGCCAGTCTGAGCACAGTTCGTTGTATTTTGCTCTGTTCATTATTATATTCTTTGTAGCCGATGTACGACTGGGATGAAAACTCATGTAAAGATGAAAACTATCAGCTTTTTGATGTGACTTCTGAAGCTTTCCCGGTGTATTTCTTCATCCAGTAACTTTCGGGTGTGCGGCCGGATCCCGTCGTCATTCTGACACGATATTTCGGCCTGGAAACGTCCGACCATCTTCAGGTGAGTAGCGAGTACTGAAGAGCCCAGGTGAAGTCGCGGTATTTATAGTGGTTCTTGCGCATGCCAAAAGTGCTGGTATCAGTTTGCGTTAGATGGTGTCATGCGTAATACAGCCGAGTTGTATGTGCTGCCCTCGGTGGTGGAAGAGCAACAGTCTTCATCAATCGATTATCAATGATTAGGTGTCCATTACTCTGTGACTGGATGACGTTAATCACAGGATTCCAATTTTTGTCGAGCTGAAAGCCGTTGTCATGATTTATAAGATTGTCGGCAAAACGAATTTCCACTGATTCTTTAATGAATCCCAGAAACTGGAGACTGGAGATAAAATTTTAGTTTTACTATATTCCATTGTGTGTCCCATGGAAATGCAGTGTTCTGCTACTGTCGATTTTGATGGCTGGAGTAGACGGGTGTGTCTTTCGTGTTCTACACATCGTTCCTGTACAGATCGTATTGTCTGGCCTATATATGCAGCGCCACACTCACAGGGGATCTTGTAAACACTCGATTTTCTCAGTTGCAGATTATCTTTGACTGATCCTACTAAGGCCAAAATCTTCGCAGGTGGGCGGAAGATAAAAAAATGTTCAAATGTTTGTATAGTCAATGGGACTTAACTACGGGGTCATCAGTCCCTAAACTTACAAACTACTTATGAACTACTTACGAACTAGGACGGCACAAATATGCATGCCTGAGGGGGGATTCGAACCCCCGACCGTAGTGGCCGTGCAGACCGTGACTGGAGCGCCTTAGTCTCCTCGGCCACCGCGGCCGGCGGGTGGAAGATAAACTTGGTTTTATTTCTCCTAAGCAACCTGCTTATTTTGGAGGACACATTTCCGGCAAAAGGAAGGAAAGCAATTGATTTGTAATCATCAGTGTCCTCTGTCCTCTGTCGTCAGAATGACGACGGGATCCGGCCGCACACACGAAAGTTACTGGATGATATCAGCTTTCTGTTTTTCATTAATAAGCCCCCCCCCCCAGTTAATTTCAGTTCTACATTTGTTAAATTTATTCAACATTTACCATTTCCTTCCTCTATCCATGAAGCTGCTTTCAGTTGTGTGGAACTATTACGACGTTAGATGGTTTGGGATTTGCTTGTATTGAAATTGTGTATCTCGTGTAGCTTGCCACTCCATTTAAAAAAAAATTATTCCGAATTTTTCAACAGTTAATTGGCATAGAACCTGCAAAATTTTTCGAAGTCCGATTGTTTGTCAATGCCCATCTTTCTCTGTCATTCTTAAATAAATTATTAAAATTACTACACGAGCCTTGACTTTAAATTCTCCGAACCACCATCCAATGTCGGAGAATAGTTACACGATTTACAGATAATTTTATTTCAGCTCAACTACGAGATATTAGACAATGCCGCAGAAGGTAACTATTCGTCGAATTCTGTGGGTTGCTTGTTCTCCAAAATATTTTACTTTCAAATAGTTTGCCATTTCATTCATATTCGAGACCTCCCATTCCATTTTTTTAACTTTTCAGTACGGCATTTTTCCACACAAGTCAGACAAGCAATATCACTACAGTGTGTCTATTGTCCTTAGTGTTAGGTAGTTTAATTAATCTTTATGGTCTGATTACCATAGCAATTTACAAACAAATAAAACAAACAAGAAGTCTTAAAGTAGTTAGCCCTCGCCTCTGAGCAGGTCAGGTGAATCATCTATTGCCAGGTTTGCTGTATGCTCATGTTGTAATAGTTTACACAACATTTTCGAGATATCGAGGAGAATATTATCGACTGCAGTAACTGTAAAAATGTCGGGATGATCGACGGATGTCAGTAATTTTTGACACTTTTTTGTTTGATGACAGGCATTTTCTACTTGTTGTAGGTTACATAGTATTATCAGTATTTTTATGTATAATAGTAATAATCGGAATCATAATAATGTCTTCTGCCAGAGTTTGAGTGTTTTTGCACTGATTTGATTTATCAATGGTTCGTTTCTTTTTCAGCCGTATCCAATGGCGCAGCCAGGATTTGGTTCTGGGAGGGGCTAATTAAAAAGAAAAACAATAACAAAAAAATAGCCCATTGAATTTATTAATCTATGACTTACTTTTACACTTTTTATAATTTAACCAATTATACTACGAAAGCAATTGCACAAGAAATAGAATGAGTATGCTCGCGTTAATTTGAAAGTGGAAGAGGAGCAACGTGGTGGAAATGGAGTGTATATTATCAGCTCGTAAAATAATTAAGCAGCTTCTATGTTACTAACCAAAGAGATACATCTGTAGAGTTTAATTAACATGGACTCTATGTATGAAAATTGAACTAAAATAACACTAATGTTCATAAGATTCCACCTGGTGGCGCCGCTGACCTGCTAGGCAGCGGGTCGCCGCATATGAAGAATCGGCTCGAAACTTCAGCATAGCAATAACAATAGCGACAGCAACAAAGCTGGTCGCGGCGGCATTAAAACCGCCCACAGTAACAGCAGCACACGTTCTCAGTGGCGGCATCACGTTGGCGACCCATTGTCACGTTGTGCTTGGCAAATTATAATTACGTTGAGATTTATAACATGTGTACTATTCAAATTTCGGCTCACCTGTAGACGGGGATACCGCCCGTCAGCTTTGACCCGTGCCGTCATCGCTTCGTGGTAGTTTTGAGGTGCGTGCGTGTTTGTAGAAGGCGTGAGTGATTATGTGGTGGTTGATTTAAAGACGATTGTTTACAAACAAAACAGATTAATATTTTGTGTTTAAAAAGTGCTCTGTAGCTTCTGATGGTTAGGTGTAGGTTAACCGAGAGATTTTTTCGTATGTAAGAGCCGAAGGCGCGAATTTTTGACCTAAGACCTGTGATCGATGGTACATGTGATCGATGGTACATGCTGTTATCTATAATAACTACAGATTATTTGTATCTACAATACAGAAGTATTAAGATATCCCGATATTGGTTTTCGGACATCTTGATGACGTCAAGGGTTAAAGAAAGCCGCGGTGGAGTAGCCGAGCGGTCTCAAGCGTCTCGCTGCGGAGCGCGCGGTTGCTCGCCGTGGAGGTTCGAGTCCTCCCTGGGGCATGGGTGTGTGTGTTTGTCCTTAGGTTAGTTTACCTAGGTTTAAGTAGTTTGTAAGCTACGGACTGATGACCACGCAGTTTGGTCCGATAGATTTACAAACATTTGAACATTTTTGGCTAAAGAAGACCGGTGGTATCCTAGTCTACAGTTATGCCAAATTTCCGGTGCTGACCTGTTTAAAAAAAATAAAAAATTAAAACAGTAAAAAATAATAAAATAAAAAATCTTTGAGGTGCTGGGTGGGGGGCGGGGGGAGCTTCAGTCCGTTTAACTCCTCCTCCTCCCCCCCCCCCCCCCCCCCCGCCGTGGCTGCGTCACTGGTCGTATATGATGTTTTTGGTATAAAACAGATTATTTATTTGCTATTCTGACATGCAAACGGAAAATGCTACGAAGTATATCAGTGTCTAAGACATACATAAATTTGAAATCCAATTTTGTGAACTTTTTCTCAAAACTACAAGTCTATTTACACCCCTGTGCTTCGGGCCCCCTCAATTATGTCATAGGACAAACATATGCAAAATTCTCTGTACGGTAAGAAACGTATTGGTCATAGAAGAAATCTTAATATTTCGAGGTTCATATGCACTGCAGTCGCATCATGTCATATTGTCCTATTTCCTCGGTAAAGTCGCACTCGTCATCTTTAGAATAAGGATTGCCTTCGTAGATTTGGTGTTAGTCAACTTTTTTGGGTGGTACCTAGGGACATCGCTGAATGCTAGTATTGATGCAAAAGCGCTATATTTCCTGTACTATTGGGATCACAGAATAGAACGTGCCATTCTCAATAATAACAGGCCACACTACCTGCAATAACCTCAAAAATATTTATTGTAATAGTGTTTCGGTTCTATCGCTTCTTTCAAATAGTCTGTAGATAGAACACGAATACAAGCTTCTACGTTATGGTGATTGTTCAGGTACAAAGTTTAGGCCAGAATCATACACTAGTACTACCGTCTAGTTGTTTCCGACGTCCATATTACATAGCGAACCGTCCATATTTAAGTTATGTGTTACTGAGTAGATAGAAACTTTGGGAAAACACTTCGGCACTCATTTGAGAGTTTTTATTGAAAAGCCGGCCGCGGTGGCCGAGGGGACTGAGGCGCTCCAGTCACGGTCTGCACGGCCACTACGGTCGGGGGTTCGAATCCCCCCTCGGGCCGTCCTTAGTTGTAAGTAGTTCATAAGTAGGTTGTAAGTTTAGGGACTGATGACCCAATAGTTAAGTCCCATAGACTCTACAAACATTTGAAAATTTTTTTATTGTAAAGTATATTTTGACATTTCTTGGACGCACGCTTATTGTGATGTTATATGTTCTGTTGGATAGGCAATGATAAGGTTGTACTTGTCTGATCAGATTTTGCTGTATATTTTTGTTTGCTTTTTGTGATTTTTTTTGCCCACAATACGATTTCTTTCCGCATATTTGAAGTTTTATAGACATACTAGGACTCAGAGCAACAAAAAAACGCCCAGACTCCAGATATAATTTCCAGAAAAAATCCGGTTATTTCCATACGACCTGGACGAATACCTCTGGTCTCTTTACATGGAACTACAACGTGCCCGCTCATTCATGTGTTTAGCATTTGTTTCTGCATTTGCTCGCAATGTTGTAAGTAAACAAACGAATTTCTATCAGTATGCTTCTTTAGGCCTACTTACTGAAGTTTATGTCTATGCAATCGGCTGGTTTGGAAGCGGAATCGAAATGTTTCATTTTTGTGTTCTAGTAAAAGATTCATAGTAGTCATGTTGTATTTTGGCAAGAATCGATATATGATTATCTATGTCTGGCACACTTAGACAGTTATAGAACTGGGCGAAACAGTTATTCTCCCATATCAGTTATAACCGTTATAGTTATTTTTTCTATCAGTTAATTTTAACGGTTATAAATAACTGTCCATTATTTATCGAATTACCTCCCAGATGGCGATGCTGCAACATACTAGTTTCATTCGAGTTACGGTTGCAACCACGCTTAAGCAACGTTCAAATGTTTGTAAATCTATCGGACTCAACTGTTTCGTTATCAGTCCGTAGCTTACTAACTACTTAAACTGAGGTAAACTAACCGAAGGACAACACACCCATGTCCGAGGCGGGACTCAACCCCCGACAGTGAACGGCCACGCGGAACGCAGCACGACACTTTTAAAAAGCGTTCAAGTTGCGGGCGCTACCATTTCAAACTAAATATCACTGCCAGAAAGGCGTAAGAGTTGCGGTGCGAAAAGAGTTGCAATCGTTTGTGACTGTAAGAGGAAATTCTTCTCACCGACTCCAAAGCGTTTAATAACCTTGCACCAAATAGATAAACCAGCACATGTGCAAAGTGTTTTGTAATGCAGCTCGTTCCTTTTCCTTGAAGAAAGATAGTGCGAAATTCTGGTTATTCTTTTAAACGGGCGGTACATAGCAGTCCGTGAAAATTTAATACATTATAGTATTATTTTATTCCATTTAGGGATTTTTCAGCAGATTTCTGACATTTACGTACATGTAGTTTGCTTCTTCCGTACAAGAATCGTATTACAAAATCCAACTACTGTGGGTCACTATTAGTGGTTGGCCTACTATAAAAAGTTTGCCCTGTGCAATTTTCAAAGAAACAACTGACCGCTGTTTCTTTTTAAATACATACAGATGTTTTTCATATTCATTGCTCCTAACGTGTAAGCAACTTATTTTATTTACGAAATACCTCTAGCACCAGCCGTACGTTTGCACAGTGGACACATTGAAGACTCTTCCAATGAAATTAATGAGTTAGAATTCTTAACCTTTCTTGGAATTAGACAATCTATACCGTTGTTTACCTTTGATCATTAACAACATTTTATTTTATCAACACTGACATTAAATAGCAGGTTATTAACACCAGTCAACGGCGAAATTTATGACAAAAATATATGCCACGATTTAATTAAATTTGTCCATTTCCTTTAATCTAAAAATGTAAAGTAAAACAGGATATTCAGTGGAAACTGTTGTCCTTAGTTATTAAGTGCTTTGTTTAACAATTTGACATAATTTCATTCAATATAATTGATGTTTTTAGATATCCATTACCTGATTAATGAAACACTGAAAGATATCTGCATGTTGTTATGCTTTACATGACGCTTACTGAGTAGGCTTTTTCTCGAGATGATCAAACTTTTACGTACTGTACGAAATGCAGGCGATTTCTGCGATTTAACTGCCTCTCTTGCACTGTAATCAGCTTGAAATTATAAAGTAATGCATCCTCTTACACACACACACACACACACACACACACACACACACACATAAATACTACCATTGTTTTTCTTTTTCAATATAGCATTTTCAGTGATGTGGTACCGTATAACCTATAAAACACGACACAGTACGGATTAGAATCACCAGTAAAAAAAAAAAAAAAAAAAAAAAAAAAAAAAAAAAAAAAAAAAAAAAAAAAAAAAAAAGGGCATAATGCTAAGCATAAAAAATTGTTGCCCGAATAAAAAGTGTATGTAAATAAATGTGGATTATTAAAGACGTGCTTAAATAACGTGTGTAAACTGAATTTTTAACGGTACTTTGATAAATGTAGGATCTTGATATTCAATACAAAAATACACGTAATGCTAGGCTTATAGTTTTGTTTATTCCTCTATAAGATATTCTGTTTAAGGAAACTGAAAGTTCCTTCTGAAAAACGGTTTGATTTCTACAAAATTTTCTTCAATTAACGACAGTGTCATTTTTGAGCGTGAGAGTAAATAACTATGTTTATCCAAGCCCCCAGTGTTATTACGTTCAGCATTTCGCTATGCAGAACGCTAGTGAATGATAATTGATGTGTAAGCTTCACATGAGTGGTTGTTTTAAGTGTAAAAAACGTAACTACATTTTTATAGTCAACTGAAGCTCGCGATACCCCCTGTCGCTTTGATCCCTGACGTCAGTGTGTTGTTGTTTGACTTGATCATTTTCTTTGTGGCGAATGTGACATTACTTTTTACAATAAACTCCACGTTTTAATAAGAGACACAACACTTGAAACATTATTTGTAACGGCAACTGTTTGTCAGAGAAGAAGTTTTTTTGTGTGTACTATAAAGTTTTATTTTATGATTATTGTTTTGTGATTTGGGATGTTGCTTCCCATATTTCTTCCATTGGTAAGGTAAAGCAGTCAACAATCCGAAGATTGGTTTGAACACCACAGTGCTTTACTAGGCACGGTCCTGCTTGGAGGTGGTATGCCGTTGCCTTCCTCCGACCTTCGAACTGACTTACCCAGCCAGTTATAGGGGGACCTACAGTTTAACGTGGGTTCCGAACCACGGTGATACTCGGTATTTTTCACATAAGCAATACTGCCAGAGGGGAAAGAACTGGAAAGTGACAGACAAAAATCCTAGGACCTGGCGGGGATCGAACCCGCGACCTTTGGATTTGTAGTCTGGCACTCTACTACTGTGCAACCGAGGCGCACCTTCCATTGGTATGTTGGCGTAATTGACATCATAGGTCAAAGCAGACAGTTGGAATCGGGCCCTTCGGTATTGCCCATTTTATGCTTAATTCTAATGTGGACCGCATTGATCTTGTTCATTGTGCAAATGTCGGTGGCGCATCTATTAGTATGGTAGTCAAATGGTACCGGAAAACACGAAATTTTAAAAACTTAGTTATGGCAATAGGCTGATCTGGAGTATAGCACAAGAGACTACGCTGGGAGGCAACAGTTTGCTTGTGAGCTTATGAAGCCAAGTAATGAGTCTATACAATCTAGTTGTGGTTAAGCACATTGCGTCAAAGTCCTGTACTTAGGTATTAGGCATTAATAACACAAATCAGCTGTTCCACGTTGGATCCACATCACTACTCTTTCTCTCCGTTCATATTCTCTACAAACCCAGCTTGTGAGATTCTCAATATACAAATGTAACTCATACAGGGAACACAGTTTTTTATTTGATAAACTTCTGAAGACTAATAACAATAACATACTGTCATGAGATACTCACCTAACTTACTTTGACCTCTTTTATTGCAGAATCATGACTTAAATATCTGTAAATTCGTAAAGGCCTAAACCTCAACATGGTAACTGTGCACATGGCAGAAAGTGAGCTCTTTAAAAAGAATAGTTTATTAATATATGCCTTGTGGTATACAAGTGTGCTACCCACAATGACAACTCTGTCTTGCTACTAATTAAAGTATGTGACTTAACTGTTGTAAACATAGAACTTGTCATTTACAATATGCCTCCTTGACATGCTAAATTTGCCATACACAGCCTGTGTCCTAAGTGTGAATATGTCATTGTACAGTTTTTGTGTGTTACAGTGATGTGCTCAAACAGCAGACATATAGTGTTTTTTTTTGAGATTTTTGAAGATTGCTTACAATTTTAGGTCACCTTCACATACATTTTAGTATGTGTTATGTCCCTAAAATAAATTTAACTCAGTGCATGCCAGTATTATTTACATTACCTCATAGATGTGTAGGCCTACTACATAGGAGGTAATACACTTTATGATATTCCTCACAGTTATATCAAGATGTAAAACACTTTTTTTTAAATGAGATGTACCATGTTATCTCTTTTCCCTACCATCCCACAATGATTAACATATTATATTCTGACAAAAATATTGCAGAGGTGTACAATATCTCTTGGTTTAATGTAAGAAAAAAGTCTTACTTCCTCCTATGTTTATTAACTGCTCTCATTAAGACCATTCAGAATAAGGGGGAGTTGCAATGAATGACAATAATCTACAACTTGGTGATTTCAAAAAATTGTTTAATGGAGTGAATGCTCACTTAAACAAGGTACACAATTTGAAAAAGTATATTTTCAATTTGTTTTTGTTGCTTGACTGTTCTACACACTAATACTGAGAATTTCTTAACACATCACAGTATTATATGAGGGAGAACAAAATGGGATAACATGTCAATATAGTCTGAGTACAAATTCTTATTGGATAAGAATTGGTAACATGTATCTATTAAAGGGATTTGGCTATCATTAAATAATAATAGCAGAAGGTATCTGCTTCAATCCTCACTACTACAATCATAACCACCAACTGGTGACATCTGTAGCATTGCAGATTGCCGAAGCTGTTTTGAAAACGATTTGTGTAATGCTAAGATTGGTCACACACTGTATGACACTTCATTGATTAGGTAGGTAAACTACACTGAAAGTCTGAAACGAGTGCACTGACTAATACGATAAGAATTCTATTCATCAAGGATGTTCTTTTTCTTTTTAAACGGTAAAATTTTACTTATGGCAGGAGGTTACCTATAGTGTGCTGATGTTGGCAACGACCTTTGAAAGCTCATACACGCAGAATGAGGGGTGAATAATTATTAGTTCTGTACCTGCTCCATCAATAATGACAGGTTCTTGCATGTATTCTTATCCGGTCAGTAAACTAATTATCCTTCGTTGCCATCATTAGCACACTACCCCTCTGAAGCCGCAAGTAAAATTTAGCCCTTCTGATAGGTGAACATTTTTCTTGTTGACATCTACAGTACCACGCCAAACGGTAACATGTCCCGTTTCTTTCCTCATATCACACATTTAGGGGTTAATAAACAGAATGTAGGTATGTACCGCTATGTATTTACTTATTTTTATGAGTGTGAACATTAAATATGTTGAGCAAATGAGATGAAGATGTGTGAATAACACTCACAAACAATCTATAGCATTTTTTTGCTGTCGTCACAAATATTGAACAAGAGATTTTAATTGCTTACAAAAGCATATTTCTCACGTCATATACTCGTTTTGTGGGGTAGATTAGATTAGATTAATACTTGTTCCATAGATCATATATACGACATTTCGTAATGATGTGGAACGTGTCAGTTTTGTAAATGTAGTCTATATTTTTGACACTCAATATTCTAAGGATTTTTTTTATTTTTATTTTTTTATTTATTTGTTTTTTAAGTTTTATCTAAAAATTCATCTACACTGTAGAAGGAGTTGCCATTCAGAAATTCCCTTAATTTCTTTTTAAATACTAGGTGGCTATCTGTCAGACTTTTGATGCTACTTGGTAAGTGACCAAAGACTTTTGTGGCTGCATAATTCACCCCTTTCTGAGCCAAAGTTAGATTAAACCTTGAACAGTGAATATCATCCTTTCTCCTAGTGTTGTAGCTATGCACACTGCTATTACTTTTGAATTGGGTCGGATTATTAATAACAAATTTCATGAGTGAATATATATATTGTGAAGCTACAGTGAGTATCCCTAGAACCCTAAATAAATGTCTGCAGTATGCTCTTGGGTGGGCTCCAGCAGTTATTCTGATTACACGCTTTTGTGCAATGAATACTTTTTTTACTCAATGTTGAATTGCCCCAGAATATGATCCCATATGAAAGCAGTGAATGAAAATAGGCGCAGTAAACTAATTTACTGAGATGTAT
This sequence comes from Locusta migratoria, assembly GCA_026315105.1. Lineage (NCBI taxonomy): Eukaryota > Metazoa > Arthropoda > Insecta > Orthoptera > Acrididae > Locusta > Locusta migratoria. The sequence continues at coordinate 249,479,824 of CM048750.1, read as the reverse complement.
ATCACCAAATTTTGCAATGACTCTAATAGCATAAGTAGCTGAACTCAGACGTTTCAGGAGATCTTCAATATGTTTGTTCCAATTCAGTCCCTCGTCAATGCAAACACCTAAAAATATTGAATATTCTACCTTAGCTACGGATTTATGTTCAAAGTCATGCCATTTACTGTATGAAACTGTATATACTGGGTTTTATCAAAGTTTAATGAGAGTCCATTTGTAGAGAACCACTTAATAACTTTCTGGAAGATATCATTTATAATGTCATCATTTAATTCCTGTTTGTCAGGTGTAATAGCTATACTTGTATCATCAGCAAAAAGTACTAGCTTAGCATCTTCGTGAATGTAGAATGGCAAGTCATTAATATATATTAAGAACAGCAAAGGACCCAAGACCGAACCTTGTGGGACCCCATTTTTGATAACTCCCCAGTTAGAAGAATTAATTGTTTCATCTATATCATGTGAACTGCTTATTTTAACTTTCTGCACTCTTCCAGTTAAGTATGATCTAAACCATTTGTGCACTGTCCCACTCATACCACAATACTTAAGCTTATCTAGAAGAATCCCATGATTTACACAATCAAAAGCCTTTGAGAGATCACAAAAAATCCCAACTGGTGATGACCGGTTATTCAAAGCATTTAATATATCATCAGTGAAGGTATATATGGCATTTTCAGTTGAAAAGCTTTTTTGAAAACCAAACTGACATTTTGTTAGAACTTTATTTTTACTAATATGTGAAGCAACTCGAGAATACATAACTTTTTCAAAATTTTTTGATAAAGCTGTCAGAAGTGAGATGGGCCGGTAGTTGTTGACGTCGTATGTATCCCCTTTTTTTATGCAAAGGTTTAACGATAGCATATTTCAGTCTATCCGGGAAAATACCCTGCTTTAATGAGCTATTAAAAATATGACTGAGAATCCTACTTATCTCCTGGGAACAAGTTTTTAATACCCTTCTGGAAATGCCATCAATTCCATATGACCGTTTACTCTTGAGAGAGTTTATAATTTTTCTAATTTCTGAAGGTGAGGTGGGTGGAATTTCAATTGTATCAAATTGTGTGGGTATGGCCTCTTCCATTAATTGCCTTGCTCCTTCTAATGAACATTCAGATCCTATTTTCTCTACAACATTTAAAAAGTAATCATTAAAAATGTTTTCAACTTGTGACTTTTTGTTAATAAAGTTTTCATTTGTTTTGATGGTAATACCCTCTTCTTCTGCTCTTGGTTCCACTGTCTCTCTTTTAATAATATTCCAAATTGTTTTAATTTTATTAGCAGAGGAGCTAATCTCAGACATGATGCACATGCTTCTTGATTTTATAATAACTTTTCTTAATGTAGCACAGTAGCTTTTATAATATTTTATCGTTTCTGGGTTATTACTCTTTCTTGCGGACAGATATAGTTCCCTTATTCGTTTACACGATATTTTTATTCCTTTAGTACGCCATGGTTTTTGGCATGGTTTCTTAGAATTAAATTTTAATAATTTCTTGGGCAAACAGGTATGAAATACCCTTACAAATGTATCGTGAAATAAATTATATTTTAAATTAACATCATGTTCCTTGTAAACCTCATCCCAGTCTAACTGCTTTAGACTTTCTTTGAAATTTCTAGTTGTCAAGTCATTAATCGAGCGAATAATTCTGGTGGACTGTTTCGAATTACTGAACGGAGCTATGTCATATACTGTTACTAGCTGTGCACCATGATCCGAAAGACCATTCTCAACGGGACAAGCATTTATGTTGTTAAGCTTATCTGGGTCTATAAAAAAGTTATCTATCAATGTACTGCTGTCCTTTACTACCCGAGTAGGAAAATCAATAACGGGTGTCAGATTGAATGAGCCAAGTAAGACTTACAGGTCTTTCTTCCTATTACACTCTTTCAGTGAATCTACATTGAAATCACCACAAATAATAATTTGCTTCCCCCTATCTGACAGATAGCACAACAAAGCATCCAAGTTTTCCAAAAATAACTGAAAGTTCCCTGAAGGGGACTTATATACTGTTACAATTATAAGATAGTCATCATGGAGTTCAAGGTGGCAGGCACATGCTTCAATATGCTGCCCTACACAAAACTTTTTTGTTTCTAAATTTCTTACACTGTGATAGCTTTTGGCATATATGGCAACTTCTCCTCTTATCTTATTATCTCTACTTACATTTGAGACTAATTTATATTCACAGACATTCACATTTTCCATACCGGTGACAATGTGATGCTCAGACAGGCATAGTATATCTATTACATTATCAGTTTCTATATCATGTAAATAAACTAAAAGCTCATCTATTTTATTCTTTAGTCCCCCAATATTCTGGTGAAAAATGCTAGCAGTATTTTTTTACTTTACTTTTCTGAGAAAAATTTGATTTTTCAACATTTTTAGCACCTGCCTGCCTGAGCTTCTCACTGGACACTGATCTTAGACTAAAAAAGAAGTACTTCCATGAACTGCAGTGTCCCCCCTTAAGGATTTTGCTATCAACCCAGCTAGTTTCCCCTTCCCTTTCCTACTGAGATGCAGGCCATGCCTAGTGAAATCCCACCTATCAAAAGCATCAACAGGAACCTAACCTTTGTCCGACAGAGTAGCCGCCCTAAGCAATTGATCAATCTCCATATTGACTCTCCTGACGGAGCGGCTCAATTGGGGTCAATCATACCGCATGAAAGCAGGCAACAGTCCAACATTTGTCTGCGTCGTTGCAGAAGCTATTTTAACCAGGTCACACTCAATATTGTAGCCCTGATCCCGATCAATGCTGTTTCCCACCCCACCCACTATAACAACATGATCCTGTTTTGTGAAACCCTTACACAAGGAACCTATATCCTCTACCTGCTGGCTAAGACCTGCACTGGGCTTGAAAAAGTTTGTGACCTGGTACCTGTCACCTAGTTTTTCCTGCAAAATCTGGCACACACCTCTTCCATGACTACTTCCTAACAACAAATGTTCAAATGTTTGTATAGTCTATGGGACTTAACTACGGGGTTATCAGTCCCTAAACTTACAAACTACTTATGAACTACTTACAAACTAGGATGGCACAAATATCCATGCCCGAGGGGGGATTCGAACCCCCGACCGTAGTGGCCGCGGAGACCGTGACTGGAGCGCCTTAGTCCCCTCGGCCACCGCGGCCGGCTCCTAACAACAGAACTTTCCTCCTACTATCTACTTTTTTTTGAAACCGATGGTTTCCTTGTGAAAGTCTGTTGTTTCCTAACTGCACCTACTTCTAAAGGAGCCTCTTCCTCACTTGTCTGTGGTAGCAAGGCAAATCTGTTGCTTGTGCCAATTGTCAAGCTGTCAGAAACTATACTCTCTCTGTGGCCGCTGTTCCCTGCTACCACTTCCCACCCCTGCTCACCCTTCTCCCCCCTTAACCTCGTAAGTTCGTCCCTAGCACTATCCAGTTCACCCTGAAGGGCTCTAATCTTCCCTTCCTGTTCAACTATTTTTCTGTCCCTTGAACACACTTTGCAAAACAAAGGAAGAGACTCGTTTGCTTCCCTCTTTCCCACACCGCTACAGCCCCCCCCCCCCCCCCAATGAAACCACTTGTCACAACAGCTGCATTGAAACCCAAAACGAACAAACCTACTGCAGCTCAAACACATTGCATTCATGATTGTTACTTACTTGATATCGACAATATATATTAACTACAGATACAAAGGGTTACTAGATTTACCTAGGACACTAAAATACGTGTAAGCTGTTAGTAAATGTACTTAAAATTGCAGTATAACACTAAATTTGCACACTCGCGAATTTGGCCTATGAATGTACACAAAACAACTTTTCGCGATTACTGAGACAATGCGCGAAAAAAGAAAAGAACCGTTAATGGTGAGCTTGAAGACGACGCTAATAAACGTATTTAGTTAGTTAACTGTGTTTAATGCACTTAAAATTACGGAGAAACGCTAAATATGCACACTCGGAATTTAGACCTAACAAGAACGTATGTAAACAAACCGAACTTTTAGTGATTACTGGATCAATACGTGAATAAAAGAAAAACCTTTAGTTGTAAGCTTTGAGAGCACACTAATAAATGTTTTTAGCTACTTATAATGTTAAACTATGTTTTATTTCTACTTAAATTACTTATCTTTTCCGATCGCACTGTCACCGCACGTTTGGCCTTGCACTTGTATGTTCAAAATGAATTTGTGTAACGAAGCCAAATGTGTCACATTACTGGATGAAACACGCATTCGAGGCCACAAAAACGTATTAAACTGCTATTTTTACACTATTTTATTAACAGAAACAATGTAATTTTAAGTATAAATAATAATTTCATTAAAACTAGGTGTTGCACGAATACGACAAATTAAGAACCAGAAGCATTTGTAAACAGTAGTCTTATTAAACGTTTCGACGTTTTACTCCAGTAGGTTATAACCGTCTGTTTGAGAAAATTTCCAACTCCCAATGATAGCGGAAATTAATTGCAACGGTTAATTCTCTTCCATACTCAGTACTGACTACTGAGTAATGAGTATAGCGGTTATCGTCGTCGTTATACTGGCATTCCGATAACTGCCACTGATATTTCTACTGGTTTCCAATACTCAATACTCCTTACAGTATCTACGGTTATCGTAGTATCACGAATTCCGAATGGTCACTCTATGTAGTTAGATACAAGTTTTCCCTGAGAACGTAGTACACACTTCCACCAACAGATGGATAAACAGTTGTTGTGTGTTGTGGTCTTCAGTCCGGAGACTGGTTTGATGCAGCTCTCCACAATACCCTATCCTGAGCAAGCCTCTTCATCTCCACATAAGAACGGCAACCTACATCTGTCTGAATCTGCTTACTGTATCCATCTCTTGGTCTTCCTCTGCGATTTTTACCCCACACACTTCCCTCTAATGCTAAATTCACAATTCCTTGGTGTCTAAGAATGTGTCCCACCAATCTATCCCTTCTTTTAGTCAAGGTATGCCAGAAATTTCTTTTCTCCCCAATTCTGTTCAGCACCTCCTCATTAGTTACGCGATCCACCCACCTAATCTTCAGCATTCTTCTGTAGCACCATATTTCAAAAGCCTCAATCCTCTTCCTGTCCGCACTGTTTATTGTCCATGTCTCACTCCCATACAAGGCAACACTCCATACAAATGCCCTCAGAAAGGACTTCCTTAGGCTTAGATCAATATTCGATGTTAACAAATTTCTCTTTTTCAAAAACGCTTTTCTACCCATTGCCATTCTGCATTTTATATCCTCTGTACTGCGCCCATCATTTGTTATTTTACTGCCCAAGTAACAAAACTCATCTACCTCCTTTATTGCTTCGTTTCCCAATCTAATTCCTTCAGCATCACCTGATTTTCTTACACTGCACTCCATTACCCTAGTTTTGCTCTTGTTAATGTTCATCTTATATGCACCTTTCAGCACACTGTCCATTCCGTTCAATTTCTCTTCCAGGTCCTTTGCTATATCTGACAGAATTACTATATCGTCGGCAAAACGCAATGTTTTTAATTCTTCACCCTGAACTTTAATTCCTTCACCAATTTTTTCCTTGCTTTCCTTTATAGCTTGTTCAATGTACAAATTGAATAACATTGAAGAAAGGCTACAACCCTGTCTCACTCCCTTCCCAACCACTGCATCCCTTTCATGCCCTTCAACTCTGACAACCGCTGTCTGGTTTCTGTACAAGTTGTAAATAATCTTACGCTCCCTATATTTTACTCCTGCTTGCTGCAGAACTTGAAAGAGTTTATTCCAATCAACATTGTCAAAAGCCTTCTCCAAATCTACAAAAGCTAGAAATGTAGGTTTGCCTTTTCTTAATCTATCTTCTAGGATAAGCCGTAAAGTGAATATTGCCTCCCGAGTTCCTACATTTCTCCTGAACCCAAACTGATCTTCCCCGAGGTCGGCTTCTACCAGCTTTTCCATCCTTCTGTATATAATTCGTGTTAATATTTTGCAACCGTGACTTATTAAACTGATGGTTCTGTAGTTTTCACACCTGTCTGCACCTGCTTTCTTTTGAATGGGGATTATAACATTTTTCTTAAAGTCTGAGGGTACTTCGCCTGTCTCATACACCAGGTGAAACAGGTTTGTCATGGCTGGTTCTCCCAGAGACTTCAGTAGCTCTGAGGGAATATCATCTACTCCAGGGGCCTTGTTTCGACTTAGGTCTTTCAGGGCTCTGTCAAATTCTTCTCTCAGTACAGTATCTCCTATTTCATCTTCATCTACATCCTCTTCCCTTCCTACAATATTGTCTCGAAGTTCCTTTCCTTTGTAGAGCCCCTCTATATACTCTCTCCACCTTTCAGCTTTCCCTTCTTTGCTGAGAACTGGTTTTCCATCCGTGTCCTTGATATTCATAGAGCTGTTTTTCTTATCTCCAAATGTTTCTTTTATTTTCCTGTAGGCTGTATCTATTTTTCCCCTATTTATACATTCTTCTACATCCTTGCATTTGCCTTCTAGCCACTCCTGCTTAGCCATTTTGCACTTCCTGTCAATCTCATTTCTTAGTCGTCTGTACTCCATTTTGCCTGTTTCATTTACTGCATTTTTATATTTTCTCCTTTCATCGATTAAATTTAGTATCTCCTGTGATATCCAAGGATTTTTTGTAGGTCTTGCCTTCCAACCTATTTTGTCCTCTGCTACTTTCACTATTTCATCTCTCAATTTTACCCATTCCTCCTCTACTGTTTTATTTCCCCCCGTTTCTGTCAATTGTTGCCTAAAGCTCCCTCTGAAATTCTTAAGAACCTCAGGTTCCTTCAATTTATCCAGGTCCCATCTCCTTATTTTCCTACGTTTTTGTAGTTTCTTCAGTTTCAGCCTACAGTTCATAACCAACAAGTTATGGTCAGAGTCTATATCTGCCCCTGGGTATGTCTTACACTGTAAAACCTGGTTCCGAAATCTATGTCTTACCATTATAAAATCTATCTGGTATCTCCCGGTGTCGCCTGGTCTCTTCCACGTATACAACCTTCTTTTGTGATTCTTGAACCAGGTGTTTGTTATAACTAAATTATGTTCCGTGCAAAATTCTACCAGGCGGCTTCCTCTTTCATTCCTTTTGCCCAGACCATATTCACCTACTATCCTCCCTTCCCTTCCTTGTCCTACTACCGAATTCCAGTCTCCCATAACAATTAAGTTTTCCTCTCCCTTAATTGTCTGAATAATTTCCTTTAGCTCCTCATATATTTCTTCGATTTCCTCATCATCGGCAGAGCTAGTTGGCATATAAACCTGTACTACTGTTGTCGGTGTTGGCTTCGTATCTATCTTGACAATGATAATGCGATCACTGTGCTGGTCATAGTAGTTTACCCACATTCCTATTCTCTTATTCATTATCAATCCTACTCCTGTGATACCCCCAATTGATTTTGTATTTATAATCCTGTACTCACCTGACCAGAAATCCTGTTCATCCTGCCACCGAACTTCACTAATCCCCACTATATCTAACTTCAACCTATGCATTTCCCTTTTTAAATTTTCTAATTTTCCTACTCTATTAAGGGATCTAACATTCCACGCTCCGACCCGTAGAATGCCAGTATTGTCTTTCCTGATGATCACATCCTCCTGGGTAGTCCCCGCCCGGAGATCCGAATGGGGGACTATTTTACCTCCGGAATATTTTACCCGAGAGGATGCCATCATCATATGTTCATACAGTAGAGCTGCATGTCCTCGGGAAAGGTAACGGCTGTAGTTTCCCCTTGCTTTCAGCCGTTCGCAGTAGCTGTGTGGCAAAGCCACATTAGCTGATGTTACAAGGCCAGCTCAGTCAATCATCCAGACTGTTGCCCCTGTAACTACTGAAAAGGCTGCTGCCCCTCTTCAGGAACCACACGTTTGTCTGGCCTCTCCACAGATACCCCTCCGCTATGGTTGCACCTACGGTACAGCTATCTGTATCATTGAGGCACGCAAGCCACCCCACCTCGGCAATGTCTGTGGTTCATGGGAGTGGGGATAAACAGTTATTACCCATGATTCTTATGCGGTTAATTCCATGGAATGTAGAACTGACACGCATTTGGACAGGACCACTGGTCGATACTGTGGTCGAATCACTGATTAGTACCCACTTCTCTGACAAGATGGCGCCACGCACAGTTATTTCGATAACTGCCAGTATTTGATGATCGGTTATTACAATAGCGGCTCCTTATGAATAACCGAGTATTTTATCAGTTTTCGTTATTTCTGCCCAGCTCTAGACAGTTAAAGTTCAATATCCAGGTACTGTAGTATACACCATACAGATCGATGGCAAAATTCAGTCAGTGTACAGTAATATCGTTGCATACCTACGCATAAGTATAGTTTTCAAAAATGTTGTTTTCTATACTACCTGGATGTTGAACTGCAGCTGTTTGAGCGTATCAGCCATAGATGGTCATATTATATTTCTTTCCAAATTACAACATGACTGCTATGAAGTATCGCAAGAAAACGAAAAGAAAATCCTTTTTGATTCTGCCCCCTTATCCACCTATTACATCATTGGCATTAATTTTTAATCAAGAGGTAAGAAAGCAATTCTTTGAAACGTAATAAGCAATGGAAATTCTTTTGCCAATTTAAAACATGGCGAGCAATGCAAAATCGTGTGTAAAACATACGAATGTGTAGATACGATGCAGCTCTGTGCTCAGAGATCAGAGTTACACACACTGTATATAGATCACTGTATAGAGATCACTAACGTGCACGAAAGGTCCACAGTCATGTAACGCATATGTTTGGTCTGTGAAAAGTTCGCAATAATTGAACTGTCAATGAAAAGTCAAAACATACTTTGTAATAAACGCTTTCAAGTAAGAGTTAAAAATGTTCCAAACGTTTTAACAATCACAATAAATAACGCCATGAGACTTCCATATAAATCTAATACGGACGTCAAATACAACTGGATGTATGTACCAATCTACATCTACATATATACTCCGCAATCCACCGTAAAGGTACACTGTACCGCTACTAGGCATTTCCCTTCCTATCCCACTCCCAAATAGAACAAGGTAAAACAGAATGTCTATATGCCTTCGTACTGATTTGTTTCAAGGTTTCGAAGTTGAGGAAGATGCCTTCTTGAGTATGACAGACAATGAAACCTTGTCAAAGCAAGACTTATTAGTCTTCATGGAGTTATTGCGATCGTTATATAAATAAAATTCTTGAATATCCGTCTCCAGATCGCTTATATTTTCTAAAACATGACCGGTTTCGGGACAGCTGCCCATTTTCAGATCAAAATTTTGAAGTTACAGAGTAACCTGTCCTGTAATGAACGAATGTTTGATCTGAAGATGGGCAGCTGTCCCGAAATCGGTCATGTTTTAGAAAATATAAGTGATCTGGAGACGGATATTCAAGAATTTAATGAAACCTTGGTTTACCAATCTGAGCCGAAAACAAAACGACAATCACTGGAGTGGCGTGTTTCTCGATCTCCACAGAACAAATAATTCAAAATTGTTTCCGCCGGAAAGGTCGTGAACACTGTGTTTTGGCATTTCACTCCATTCCATGATGGTGGTGGTGGCGGCTGGTGCAGCAACAGTGTTGAATATTAAAAAATGCTCAGTCTCTGTTGCAGTATTTTATTTTCCAATTACGCGTTTCGCGCTGTTAGCGCATCGTCAGATTGGGCGGAGATGGAGCCACAGAACTATCTATTGCTGTCTAGGAGGTATCTTAAAAATTTGTGTTAATGGGCGCCATAGCAGCAGAGGAGTCGCTGTCCCGGCAGGTCCACGTTTACAACTGGTAGTATTCTTAATAACTACGGAACATAAATGTGTTTTGGGACTGTGAGGAGTGAAACATCTACATCTTCATAACTGTGAAAATCACGTTTGAGTGCATTAGAGAGGGTTCATCCAAACGCTTTCATGTTTCTCGACCGTCCCATTCTTCAATAGCACGCGGGACAAAGGAACACCCAAATCTTTCCGTTTTCGATCTGATTTCTCTTATTTTATTATGATGATCACGTCTCCCTATGTATGTTGGTGCTAACATAAAATGTTCGCATTCGGAAGAGATTGGTGAAAGAAATTTCGCAAATGATTTCGCTCCCAAAGAATTCCACCCCAAGTTGAATTTACATCCTGATTTATCGTGTACATGAAGTTTCACGGATTTCTTTTAGTGGTGATATGGATGACTTCACACTTCACATTAAGTAAGATAAAGCAGTCAACAATCCGAAGATTGGTTTGAACACCACAGTGCTTTACACGGCATGGTCATGTTTGGAGGTGGTATGCCGTTGCCTTCCTCCGACCTTCGAACTGACTTACCCAACGAGTTATAGGGGGACCTACAGTTTAACGTGGGTTCCGAACCACGGTGCTACTCGGTATTTTTCACATGAGCAGTACTGCCAGAGGTGAAAGAAGTGGAAAGTGACAGATAAAAATCCTAGCACCTGGCGGGGATTGAACCCGCGAACGTAGGAGTTGTATGTAGTCTGGCGCTCTACCACTGTGTAACCGACGTGCACCACTTCACATTATTAAGTGTCAATTGCCAATTTTTGCACCACGCAGATATCTAAATCTTTTTGCAGTTGCTTTAGTCTTCTTGTGACTTCACTAACCTATAAATAACGGTCTAAGAAGGCTCCGCAGATTGTCTCCTAAATCGTTTATAAAAATAAGGAACAGCAGGGGCCCTATAACGCTTACCTAGGGAACGCCAAAGTTCAGTTCTACTCGATGACTTACCGTCAATTACTAGCGTCGTTTCTGACAGGAAATCGCAATTCCGATGATACAAATGTGGCGATTTTCCGTAAGTACGCAAATTGATTAGAAACCGCTTGTCAGGTACAGTGTCGAAAGCATTCCAGAAATCTAGAAATGCTGAAGCCAATTTGAGATCCCTTGTCGACAGCACTCATCACATCATGTGTTTCACAACAACGATACTTTCTGTATCCCTGTTGCCTACGGATCGATAGGTTGTTCTCTTCGAGGTAGTTCATAATGCTTCAGAGAAGTAATGTTCTAAAATCCGGCCTCAATAATAAAGGTGTGTTATTTTACAGATCACTTCTCTTGCCTTTCTTCAATATTCTATTGATCTGTGTTTGTATTCTAGTGATCCGTCTTCGGGTGCGGATGTTTCACTAAGCATCACATTGATACGACACCAAGAGGCGGTACCGTTATATCAGGAGCGTAAGTCAACTTATTAAAAAAAAAAAAAAAGCAAGAAGCGCTTCCAGCAACTTCGGTGCCGTAACAACCGTGAGACGTTTCGATGAAACACAGCGCTCAGAGCCACAGAAGTCTGAGGACCACCGAACACATCACGTAACAGGGCTGAACCCATCCACATTGGAGCCATGACCTTGCCCCTGGCCATTAAAAGACTTCATTCGTGGGAGACATTTTGTGGGCTACGAGAAGCTGATTCACCCAGTGAAGAAACTGCTCTGTGGCCAGAACGATATTGGTATCGACATGGAAAACAAGCCTCTGCTTCGCGCTGGAGGAAGGTCATATAAGGCGACGGAGATAATGTGGAAAAAATGTCTGAGTACATGATACCTTATTACCTGTGTGTAATTCTCGCTATATGCGATAAATATTTCCGAAGAAAAATGTGGTACATAATTTTCTGGGCAACTTTCATATGGCACAGCCGCGGTGGAGTAGCCGAGCGGTCTAAACTAAAGCGTCTCGCTGCGGAGCGCGCGGTTGCTCGCCGTGGAGGTTCGAGTCCTCTCTGGGGCATGGGTGTGTGTGTGTTGTCCGTAGGTTAGTTTACCTAGGTTTAAGTAGTTTGTAAGCTACGGTCTGATGACCACGCAGTTTGGTCCGATTACAAACATTTGAACATTTTCGTATGGCACACTGCAAACAGCTAACAAAGAAAGAGCATGTATAACAGGTTCATAAATTTGTGGCCGGCTAGAAGACTTCCTAAATAATAGAACGCAACACGTTCTTCACGACAGCGAGTGTTCATCAGGGACGAGTATATCGTTAGGCGTGCCCCAGGGGAGTGTGATGGGACCGTTGTTTTCTATCTATATAAATGATCTGATGGACAGTGTACCTTGTAATTTGCGGTTATTTGTTGATGATGCTGGGGTTAATGTGAGGGTGTCGTCTTTAATTGACTGTAATAGATTACAGGATGACTTAGACACAATTTCTAGTTCGTGTGAAGAGTGGCAGCTAACACTAAATGTGGGAAAAACAATCCCATAATATTCGAATACAGCATTAGTAGTGAGCTTCTTGATGCAGTCGCGTCACCGCAAGAGGAGTGATATGTAAAATAATAGACATCATTGAGGTCGGATTTTAGAAAATTAATTCCCTTGAGCATTATGTACTACCTCTAAGAAAAATGTTCAAATGTTTGTAGAACTTATGGGATTTAACTACGGGGTCATCATCCCTAAGCTTACAAACTACTTATGAACTAGCTAAGACTAAGGACGGCACAAATATCCATGCCCGATGGGGGATTCGAACCCCCGACGGTAGTGGCCGAGTAGACCGTGACTGGAGCGCCTCAGTCCCCTCGGCCACCGCGCCGGCTACCTCTAAGAGAACGACCTAGTGATTCGTACTCAACAGGGATACAGAAAGTATCGTTCTTGTGGACCACAGCTAGCTCTTTACTCCCATGATGTGATGAGTGCTGTCGACAAGGGATCTTAAATTGGGTTCCGTATTTCTAGATTTTAGAAAGGCTTTCGACACTGTACCTGACAAGCGGTTTCTAATCAATTTGCGTGTTTATGGAAAATCGCCGTAATTGTATCATTGGATTTGCGATTTCCTGTCAGAAACGACACTTTTAATTGGTCATCAAGTAGAACTGAAATGATCTCTGGCATTCCCTAGGGAAGTGTTATAGGGCCCCTAATGTTCCTTATTTTTATAAACGATTTAGGAGACAATCTTCGGAGCATTTATAGGTTAGCAAAGTCACCAGAAGATCAAAGCAACTGCAAATTGATTTAGATATCTTCGTGGTGCAAAAATTGGCAGTTGACCCTTAATAATGTGAAATGTGAAGTCATCCATGTCACCACTTAATAAAATCCGTGAAACTACATTTACACGATGAATAAGGCCGTAAATTCAACTAAATACCTAGGAGTAACAATTACGAGCAACTTAAATGGGAAAGAATACATATTAAATGTCGAGAGGAAAGCGAACCAAAGACTACGTTTCATTGGCATAACACTTAGAAAATGCAACAGTTCTACTAAAGAAAGTGCTTATGTAACACTTGTCCGTCCTATTTGGTCAATTGCTGATGATTTTTGGACACTCACCAACTAGGACGTACGGAGGATACAAAGAAAGATTGGAGATCGAGACAGACGTCTCTCCAGTCATTGACGTTTTGTTTTCGGCTCAGATTGGTGTAGCAAAGTAAAACTCAAGAAAGCGCCTTTCTCAGCTTCAAAACCTTGTAACAAATCAGTGTAATTGTTTGTTTTGCGAGATTTGTTACCGCGGCTCCAATTTGCACACCGCAAATGGCGGACTGCCATCAATCGACAGCTAAGCGCCGGCCGCGGTGGCCGAGGGGACTGAGGCGCTCCAGTCACGGTCTGCACGGCCACTACGGTCGGGGGTTCGAATCCCCCCTCGGGCATTGATATTTGTGCCGTCCTTAGTATTAGCTAGTTCGTAAGTAGTTTGTAAGTTTAGGGACTGATGAGCCCGTAGTTAAGTCCCATAAGCTATACAAACATTTGAATTTGACAGCTAAGCTTTGCATAGTAGCGCCGTCTCCCTTTATTTTAACCTCCTTGGTAACAACACTACGTCAACCACGAAACGATCAACATAGAACAAGAACGAGCCAACGTCCGCAAAGGACCGATCACATCGAAGAACCGAGAGAAAAGAGATAGATAGAGAGAGAGAGCCAGAGAGAGAGAGAGAGAGAGAGAAAGGTGGTAACGTGTTTTTCAAGTATACGATCCTGGTTCCAATATAACTGCAAGGAACATATTTAATTTTATTATTTATTTGACTCTTCCTGACCGTTTGTCCTGTTTGTATATCTATACTAGGGCAGGCAACACATATAATCTGCTTTTCCATGAAGAAGCGGTTCCTCGAAATTACAACGAACATTTATAATCATTGCACGGCTTAAAATATCGCTTAGTTTTGTAATAAAATTGTAATGAAAGTAGTATTTGACGCTTTAATATATCTACATTAATTGAAAAATTTATTTGGAATTATTAGATTTTTTGAATAGAAAATAAAGAATTTATAATTTTAATTTGTCGGAACTGTCATTTCGTGTATAAAATAAAGTTCTTTAAGATTTATTTGATAATTTAAAATCATCTTTATATACAATTGTTATTTTTAAAACAAATCCATAGACAAGACTCGAACCATAATCAACCGCACGACAATGTAATACCCTAATACACTTCTAAACAACTCATTCTACATCTACATGGGATACTCTGCAAATCACATTTAAATGCCTGGCAGTGGATTATCGAACCACCATTATACTATTCATCGACGATTCTATTCTCAAATGGCATGCGGGAAGAAAGAACATCCGAATCTCTCCGTTCAAGCTCTGATTTCTCGTGTTTAATTCTGATAATCATTTCTACTTAAGTAGGTGGGAGTCAACAATACATCTGTGCATTCGGAGGAGAATGTTGGCAATTGTAGTTTAGTAAGTAGACCGCGCCGTAGCGATAAACACCGTTGTAATTATTCCCATCCCAGTTCCTGTATAATTTCCGTGACGCTGTCTCCCCTATATCGTGACAATACGAAATGAGCTGCCCTTCTTTAGACTCTTTCGATGTCCTCCGTCAAACCCACTTGATAAGTACCCCACACTGAGGAGCAATACTCAAAATGAGGACGGAAAGTGTGGTGCACGCAGTCTCTTTAGTAGTTCTACTGCATCTTTTACGTGTTCTGCCAATAGAACGCAGTCTCTGGTTCGCCTTTTCCTACGTCTTCTTTCCAGTTTGTCTGATTTAATAGTAATTAAAAATCTTCAGATGTTTGTAAAGCTTATGGGACTTTACTGCGGGGTCATCAGTCCCCAAACTTAAAAGTTGTACGTGATGTTTAAAGTTGAGTCTATCGTTTAATCAGACAACGAATGTAATTTATTTTAAAGTTCCTCATTCAAAACCTGATTTGATATTAGTTGCAGTCCAGATAGTTGTCATATATTGATGGTTAACAGTCAAGATCACTAAGTCATCTGATGACTTCATCAAAATTTAACTAAATATGTACATTGTTCATTAACACAGTAATTTGGTTTTATTATAGCCCTGATATTGATGTATATACTGTTAAATGAGAAACAGTGCATTAAACTGAGAATGTGCGCAACGGATCTTTTAACAAAACAACTATGACATGTAACCAGCATGAAACACACACTGACTACAGTCAAAAAATTTGACTGCGAGGATGATATTAAAAACACCAACCACTTTGATTACGAGAATTTTATGCAGATCAGTACCTGATTATCAAAATTCAGTATCATACTCATTTACTACGGTACCAATAACGAAATCTGTTCCACAAGACTACCAAAATCAATACTGCACTTTAAATACACAAATAACTAATTATCAAATAAAGGAAGTTGGTTAATCTTCTAACTACGTAAATGAAACAGGAAAGAAAGGTCAACTATGTTACTTATTATTAATAATAACCATTACATTACCTAGATGATACAATCTTTTTTATAATTACATGAAATGCAATTACCTTCACCCAGTGGTGGTATAACGTTTTCACAACAATAAGAAATGCAATGTATTCCAAATACAATCAAATCAACTTGCTGGCACAGCTGCCTCTGCTCTACATCGGAGCCATATACACAACACAACTGCTTTCTAAGCGAGCTGAACCACAAGTCCCCCTCTGTCTCTCTGCACGAGCTACAATACTATGCGATACATAATCTTTGCCAAAGATGGAACTTCAGAACTTCACAGATTTATGTACACATATCGATGCACACAGTAGATGCAATATTATACATTTTCTTGCAAGTAAGTTACTCTACACAAAACAGGAGGCACAATAGTAAACATTTTTTTACAAATTCAGCAATATACATTTTCTATGGACACGTTTCAAAGTTACAAACTACTTATGAACTAGCTTATACTGAAGACGGCACAAACATCCATGCCCGATGGGGGATTCGAACCCCCGACGAGTAGCGGCCTTGCGAATCGTAACATAGCGCCTCAATGCGCTCGGCCGCTCCGCCGAGGCTAATAGTAATTCATCGGTATTTAGTGGAGTTTACGGCCTTCACATTTGATTTATCTTGTAAACAAAGTTTAACAGATTTCCCATCATTTTCTCGTTATTTTTTTGATAGTGCACTGTAAAACTCTGAGTTGACAGCCTTGACGCATACCACTAACATGTAAAGTCTCATCTCAAACTTAATTTTAGAGATCTGACGGTCTCCTTGTTAGTTTGGCCAGACGCAAACGGCTGTGAGACTCTGGCGAGATTAAAACTGAAGTAAAATCCTCGGCAGATTCGTTTGCCCTTTCCACGTCTGCCTAAGTGCTTCTGCACCTGCTGTGAGAGCAGGGGAAAATTTGCCATTAGCTCTCGAGTGGCCCGCCCTCACCTCTGGGTATCAAAGGGCGCCTACCCTCACACAAACTTCCGATCCCAGTCTACTTTGGGCGGACTAAAACGCCGCTAAAACTTGCCTCCGTTGCCTCGTTGCACCTGACGCGTATACACTCGACGAAATGAATGGCCGTGTGCCTCTGCAACTCATTCTACCAGCCACATGACTGATTTGCCTCGCTCCTCAGCCTCTCGTGTCTTTTGTTTTTGTAATCCGAATACGTTTGATTCGCCTCGTCAGGATATCCGAGCGTGTTAAAGCACCCCTTTCCGTAACACAGAGGCGTGCTGCTCCTGGATCGAATCAACACCGCCTAAAGAAGACGGCAGAGCGCTGCTGCGTCATACGTGAAACACGTCCACTGAATGTGGTTGTGTTCCATTTTTGAGTTATTCATTAACCTAAACTGTTTCAGCACCATTAATATTGTCTGTTAGTATGTTAATTATTTTTATTCTGTTTATTAATAATCAATGTCCCATGTTTATATACGTTTCCACCCGTGTGATTGAACTTGTATGTTCATGTGAATGTGGGAGGTTGTTTTTAGTCTTGACTGACTGCCGCGTAATGGCTTGCAGTCACCGCCTCACACTTTAAGCCTCGTTTTCTTTAATTAAGAACGCATGGCTTCGTTTGTCGTCTGCGCTGGCGTCTGCTCGGTAGCCAGAGACAAGCTTACTTGGCAAGATGGTGAGGTGGCCGTGTTCTTAGTGTGGTGCCAACCTAATCTTGGACGAGAAAGAGGTGACAAAAGAGATGTCTCTGGAGTTCTAGAAGTTTGTATCTGCGAGTATGCTAAATATTTCTCACATTTTTCTAATTTGATTCCGTCTTTCCTGTCTTGTATGACCGATTGCACCACTTCCTCAGGTAGAGAGGGTTGGTAGACACTATGGGTTTTTAGCGCGCTCTACATCCGGTGTGTGGTGGGGAAGGTTTTGGCGTAGCCTTAGGGCTTCCCTCTTGTTGCGACTGTGGAAGTAAGTATTTTGTCAAATCATGCTGAGGGGAAGGCATGCTGTTAGAACTTTGCTTTCTTTGTGATCAGGCAGCCTTGGTTTTTCAGTGATAGTTTTCTTGAGTAATTCTTTCGGTATGTGAGGCAAAGTGTTTCTTCATATACAGAACTCGAGTAATTCGGTCTAAATTTAGTGTTTGCATTTAGATTCTGGTGATGATTTTGTGCCCGGTTTTTCTCAAGTTGGAATACTCGTGTGTGGCCTTCAACCTTTGTGTAAACGTAGTATGTTTAAATTTTGTTGTTGTTCTTTAACTAATGTTTTCACGTCACGTCTGTATCTGCGAGTATGCTAAATATTTCTCACATTTTTCTAATTTGATTCCGTCTTTCCTGTCTTGTATGACCGATTGCACAACGTGCTTTGGTAACGGTCATTACTTCGGCCTTCAGCCTTGCTTTTACTGACCCTCGAGCGGCAGCGCTGGTGCAAATATGCTACAGCTTTTCTTTAAATGCTCACTGTTGTCGCAATATTGGAGATGCCGTATTTCCGCTTTAGCTATTCCTCAATTAAGCCTTAACAATAATGTCAGTGAAGGTTCTGAGTTTCTAATGCAGGGAGTGCATCATCGGTACATTTGCACAGCGCTGCCTGTCATGTAAGTAGATTTGAATTTTTTTATGTTACGTCATGTTCTCCTTGCAGATGGATTTGTGACAATTTCTAGTAAGTATTTAATTTATAAATTTTACTCTACAAATTAGAATGCTTAAAAATTTAAATTTATTTCGTAAATAGAATTTAACTCTCGATAAATTTCGCTCTATTTTCTTCTGATTAGCCATGCTGCAGTTTCCGCCAATCTCATTTTTAACCCTTTTTAAGCCTTACAAAATTCTAAAATGAGTTATTCTACTACATAATTAATCTTCAGGTCTCGTAGACGTGGTATGGATCTAACAGATGAGGAAACAGACTTCTTTCGACAAGTAATGAAGATCGTAGTGATTTTGGTCTAGATTCCTCATCAGAATATGAACAGGATACTATTACTCAAATGTAATTCCTAGTTACGATCCAGAACAAGATTTCAGGTGCAATGAATCTGATATTGAAGACGGTACTACTCTGTGGAGTAAAACGCCATACAAACAGCGCTACAAAACACTGAAAAAGAATATCATAAAAATCTTTCCTGGTTCAAAAGTGAACGCAAGGGGCGTGAGACCAGAGACGCTAGCTCTCCCATTCGTGATAGATGATAATGACTGATGAAGTAATTATGTGTACCAAGTTCCTCATAACACACCAAAAAGCTGACACTAATTACTCAAGAGACAGGAACTACAGGGAAGTAACGAAAGAGGAAATGATAGTACTGCTGGGTCTGTTATACATGATTATTGTCCTCTTTCGGAATAATGTTACATTTGTTACATTTATAGACCGAAGGTAATTGATATACTAATTCAGATATTAACAAATGATATATTTCTACCCGTAAATTAAACTATTTTTGTCATTTCGATCACTAAGTAGCTATATACTAGGTTTGTAACAAGGAACGCAGTGGTAGCAAATCTGCGCTGCTGCTGAAGTTATAATAACTGGCGCTGCCGCCTGAGGGTTAATACTAGCTTCCTTCTATATGAATTCTCTCGTGTGCTTTACTGGCTTATTCTATACTAGCTTATATGCCCGTGTTTCGCAACGGATGTTAAACAGGGACCTGTGTATATCATGGTTTTTTTTAGGGTTCTGAACCTAGGTCAGCAAAAACATAATCCTTGTTGGGTTTCTCTGTCAATAAACTCAATTCTTCCAGCCAAGATGTCAAATTTAAGTCATTGTCGAAAACAATGAATGTTCATAAAGGTTTTCATACAAAAAGTGAAATTAATTTAAGTCCGTACTCCGGAACGATGTAAATCAATGTTACATTGTGTTCATAAAGTTAAGACTGCGGTGTGTAATTGTCTGTTTGGCGTAAACTTCTGAAAACACTTCCATCGTTGAGATGAGAAATAATAACAGCGCCATGTTTTGGTTCTATGGAGTAGTACTAAACTCTTTATCTCTCTAAGTGTACGCTGAAGTATTAGAATGTTGCAGTGTTGCACTGGGGGACAATGTAGTTATTCTGTATGCAGTGCTCCGTATTATCGAAAAGTCGACGAATACTGAAAGAGTTCACGTCTGTTTAAATAAGACGTCGTGGTGGTGTCAATGTGCGATAAAGTAAATCTGGGTAATCGCTGAAGGAATGGCGTCAGCTGATCGTCTGTATAGAATTTTCCATTAAGTATGGTGTTTCCAGTGAATTGTCTTGACTGTGTTAGCAGAATCGACCACTCTTTGAGCTAATACATGTCCCCACGTCCTGCAGTATTACTTCGTAAAGCTCGAAGTTGAAATCGATCTTGTGTAATAGAACTACATATTCAAAAGTCGGATTATAACTCAAAGTACAATTGTCGCTGCAAAAGAAGTTCAAATGTTTGTAGAGCTTATGGGACTTAACTACGGGGTCATAAGTCCCTAAACTTACGAACTACTTAATACTAAGGACGGCACAAATATCCATGCCCGAGGGGGGATTCTAACAACCGACCGTAGTGGCCGTGCCGACCGTGACTGGAGCGCCTCAGTCCCCTCGGCCACTGCGGCCGGCGCAAAAGAAGTCGCCTTTCTCTATCTTAAAGTAGCCGCAACAAAAGTAAGTAATTACAAATTTTAATCACAATACTGTACCAAACAAAGCAGGGAGGTTTCTGATGAGTTTGTCGTGTGTGTGCGTATTATCTCTAGTGGCAGGCACAAAGCAGAAAGATCTCTGGAGTGAACATTCAGATGCGCAGAATACATTTTGTGTCCTCAATATTAAGGTGGAAATATCACCTGATAATAGGAACAATCTACTAATCGATGATGTTATTTTTGTCCTTTTTTGTCCGGTTAAGACCGTTGACTATGTGTAATTGGCCCTTTTAGCGACGGTTTCTCAACTTTCTTGTTGCTTCTGTGACATTTATTTAATTATTTCATGTTACACGGTTGCTCTGCTAAAAGGATGTGGGGCTTTTTTGCAGTCAGTGCGGTACAAACCAATCGTAGGAGCAAATAAATATGTGGAAAGAGTGCATTTGTTGCAATATCACTTGCTAATTCCAACTTAATGTTGAGAAGATGAACAGAATCCAATGCTCACTCCATAGATATTTCTACTCTATGTATAATTTAGTGGTTATACCCGTCGAAAGATGCAATGATGCAATTATTCTCTTTCCATGACACTGCAAAGCATATGGGATACAGCTAGGAAGAAAAAAATTGTTGTGTCCTAACTGGGCTAAGCTTTATTTGCAGTGGCTGCGGTTTAGTTTGTTATCGTTGGCAACGAACTATTCGCTTTAGGAGGATGATTAATGTACTGACCAGAACAGCATATATTATTTGTTTCTTCTTGAACATAATTATTCCCCTTATTCTACGTAACTGATTTTTGAAACAGCATTCAACGGCCGTTGCCAACAACAGCAGACAACGCCGCCACCGTAAGTAAAATTGTACCCCATCTTGTAGTGTATTACACCATAGTTATGAGAATGAAAAAAAGCAGCAACGCCATAATTAGTTAATTGGTGTACTATGTAACTAACTTCGCCTTTGTTCTTTACTATGGCGTTTTCGAGGCATTCCTAAACAGAATGCACTCAAAATGCAATGAGGATACACCTAAATCAGAAAGGGAACTACATAAATTCCATTTTCCTTGCAAATGTTCAAATGTATGTAGAACGTATGGGACTTAACTACGGGGTCATCAGTCCCTAAGCTTACAAACTACTAATGAACTAGCTAAGACTAAGGACGGCACAAATATCCATGCACGAGGGGGGATTCGAACCCCCGACCGTAGTGGCCGTACAGACCGTGACTGGAGCGCCTCAGTCACCTCGGCCACCGCGGCCGGCCCATTTTCCTTGCAAAGAATTCTTATGCAAATTAGAGCATCTATAGACACGAAGGAATGTCGTTATGTTTTAAATTCAAATGTCCCCTATCAACAGAATCAAAGATGTCGTTAAGCTGTGAATATACAAAGTGTAATCAGCAACTCACTGTTAAATGATCGTTGATTATGGCTCTTAATTCAATATACTTCTGTAACTGAGGGAATAAGCACAACACGACCATGTATTGTTTCTTTGAAGCACTACAAAACCAACAGCACCTTTAGTGGTTCATTCCTGTTCTATGGCAAAACCATCGAAAATAAATAAAAAAAAAAAAAATAAATAAATAAAAAGAAATGCAGCAGCGTCAATATTTCTTTGGTGCACTACGTAACTAACAGGGCATCTATTTGCTCTGTACTGTACTACACCGTCTTCTAGGCATTCCTAAACAGAATGAAGATGTAATAACTACGCACCAAAATCAGAAAGGAAACTACATAAATTCCTGTTTTCTTGTTAAGAATTCTTGGTAACTGGAAACATCTATAGACACGAAGGAAAGTCGTTATGTTTTAAATTCATATGATACCCGCGGAAAGAAGCACTTTTTTTCTTTCCATGTCATTGGAAAGAATGCAGGACAAAGCTAGTAAAAAAATTTTTTTGTGCTATACCTGGATTAAATTTTACCTGCAGTGGAAGCGGTTTAGTATGTTAACTTTGGCAACAAAATATTCGCTTTAGGGGGTCTTTAATTTACTGATCGGGACAACATTAATTATTTATTACATTATCAACACTAAGAATTATTCCCCTCAATGTAAGTGACTGATTTTTCAAAAAGGATCCAACGGCCGTTACTAACATCAATACACTACACCGCTGCTGTAAGGAAAATCATAACCCTTGCTTCAGTGTATTACACTTTAGTTAGGACAATAAACAACGCAGCATCGCCATCTATTAGTTATTTGGTGTACTATGTCAGTAACAGCGCCCCTATTGGGCCTTTGCTAGACTACGCTGCATTTCTTGCATTGCATGCACCAGGAACTACAAATTACAATATCTTTTCTTCCCCTGATCCGAGTTTGATGAAATGAAGCTTTTATGTTGCCATCAGGTACTCTCAGTTGACCTATGAAACCCCATGAATGTTCGTGTAGTAGTCATAGAGATTTGCTGTTTCACACTATACTTATAAGCATAGCATACACATAAAATTTCAAATTACGATATCTTTCCTTCCTTTGATCAGATTTTGATGAAACTAAGCCTTTGTTACTCTCTAAACTATTTTCAATTTACCTGTGGAAACCCATGAATGTTCGTGTAGTACTTTTGGAGATTACTTTAAACAAATGGATACATGCGATTGATTTTATGCAAATGATTAAATTATATCTTTATTTTCTCTGATCCGATTTTAATTATTGAAGTCTTTACATAACCGCGTGATGTTCTAAAGTTACGTGTGAAATCCCCATGAAAATTCGTCAAGTAGTTTAGGTGATAGACGTGTTCAAAGAGACTGACAGACATGACGGTAGTTGATAAAATATTTCAAATTACGATATTCTTTTTTTCCGTGATCCGATTTTTTTAAAACGAAGTCTATATGTTGTCCAGTGTTACACTCAAGTTACCTGTGAAAACCCCATACAAATTAGTGAAGTAGTTTTGCAGATAAGAGGTTTTTAATAGTTCAAAAAAGAGACACAACGGTTACTGAAAACACTTAAAATTATGATAACTTTTTTTTCCCTTATCCAATTTTGATAAAATTATCCCTATATGTTGATCCAAACTTTACTCATGTTTCCTGTGAAAACCGCATAACATCTTCAGTAGTCTTGAAGATTGAAGGGAACAGTGACAGGCCAACATCTACAGATTTATTATTAGTATAGATTAGTTTGTTTTTGTAAATTCTATTCACCATGGTGTGCCACGTGGTACTTAGGAATAGGATGCTGATGCCTTCCTGAACATGAGTTCGTTTAGTGCATAGTCACTTTTGTGCTTCAAGACACCCGCCATCTTTTGAAAAACGCCGCCGTTGCTTCATTTGTCGCTGCTATGAACTTTCCTGCATGGTCAAAGTGTTGCAAGCATTATGCGCATGGTGGTGAATGAATGAGGGTGCTTTCCTCTTCCCATTGCTACCTTTATATTCATAAAGTGTAGAAATAATTTTATTATGGGCAGTAACTTTATGATTTAATTCGCTTTTGTACAAGGTGTGTGCTTAATTTGGTCTCTCCACATTTATTTACTTGTTCACTTTATTCAATAGTTGATGATTTAAAGTATCAAACCTCCGCTTTATAATTTCATGCTCCCTGTCCCATATTTATCTATTCATTTATTTTTTAACATTGATTTTGTGTTTGTTAAACGTTGGCTGCTCCCTTAAGGAGTGAGCAGTTTGATAAATTTTCGTTGCGCAAGTACTGTGGCCACTCGTAAAGTAATTTAGAGCAGCAGTGAGCGTTTTAACTTGCAATTGCAGATCTTAACTGCCCGAGATCTTGCTTAAATAATGTAACAGGCTACTTACAACGCCCATGGTGTGATATAACGTCCCTACTCAGAAATGCACAACGCAGCGCCAATTATTCGATTCCAGGCACTGGACGGTATCAGATGAGACTGGTGGAGTGAGAAGAAGCGGCGGTGACGTGTTCACACGGCTGTCGCGGCAGACGGTCCGAGGCTTCGTTAGCGAGGGCGTGGCCGCATGCCGGGTCACGCCTGGGGGGCGCGCGCGAGCGCTGGCTCGTTATGCCGACCCGATAGCGTCGCAGCCGTCCCAGGAATCGCCTCGCCACGCGCCTAACTCTGCGCCCCCTCTCCCTTAACGAACTGACTCCCTATCTCGCAATGGCGGCGCGTGGCGGCGCTTGCTAACGTCTCGAGGGCAATCAGGCCACTGCGGGGACAGCTGTCGGCAGCGTGGCACGTCCCAAACCAAATGACAAGGCACTGCACGAAATCATAACTTACTGTACAATAGTCCGCCTCTGTAGTCTAGTGGGCAGCGCGGTGGGGTACCACACAGAGGGCCCGGGTTCCATTCCCAGTCCAGTGGAAGATTTTCTCTGTCCGGGGACTGGGTGTTGTGTTGTTCTCATCATCATTGACTCGCAAGTCATTGAAGTGACGTCAGCTAAAAAGACTTGCACCAGTCAGGCCGAACACGACCCCAGTTGGGGTCTAACAGCCATAAATACCATACGATCATCATCATCACTTTACAGTACATTAACCTCTTAAGTATGTAAGTTCACATATGTGAACCTTGGTTCGTGAACAGTTTTCTCTGTGTGTGGCGTACTTTGTGTGCTCAGACCCCGAGTGCATAATCGTGTATCTTTTTACTTTCAAATGACGCCACTTGCAGCAGTACTTCTGGAGCTACACGAATCAGAAGTTTGATGTTAGTGAAGCTGGCAACCCGGCAGAATCGTTATGACAGCAAGTAACAAGTAAATAATACATAAAGTTATATAAGGAATTCATAGTTAGATGGGGCGATCTATAATTGTTTAATAATGATTTTGCAGCCAAGATCGCATTTTTCATTTATTCTTTTAGTATATAAAAATGTCGTGAAGTTATGTAAATTACGACAGGTCTGATGATGGCGTCGAGCACGCCGAAACCGGCAACTTAATACATGAAAAATGCGATATTGGCTGCAAAATCATTATTAATAATTAAAGCTATGTGTTTATCTTTGTTGTAGTGAGTGATAAGTGAAGTTTGAAGAATCATCTGAAATACAGCAAATGTGAATTATTTCAATTTTCCTGGTAAATAAATGTCGATGTTTTCATAGTACACATCTGTGTACCTTGGTTCTTAGTGTGCACTTTTGCAATAGCTTTGTACCTCATAACGTTCCATATTTTGGCAGCTCATGTGCCAAGTGATGAAAAGATATCACGCATACTAAAGGGAAGTGTTGCCGAATATTCCGATTCTGTATCTGAGGATGATTTATTTGCTGTAATGAATCGACAGCGGAAAAATTTTGACTCCCCGCGTGATGCTCCTGACGAAATTCAGTCTCAAAACATTGGAAATCTAACGAATGGTGATATTAAAAAAATTCATAAGAGGTTTGACGTGAAGAGCTGGTTGGTTAGTACTGCTGTACTGTCAAGAAATGCATGTTTGTTTCTTTCTTTATTTGTAACAAAATGTGAAAATTTTCACATCAAATTTTTAGAAGCATGAAGCTTTGATGCCTATCCATGGTTTGTTCGTTACCTTCTTACCATGTTTGACATTGGCGCATCTCTGGAAAGTGATTCCAGTGGACCCAAAGGAGAATTGGAATCTTTCAGTGAATTCTTTCCAGTTGAATTCTGATAGGTTGTGACATATTAGACAAACCTCAAATCTATTCCGACTGGTTCACTTAGTTCCAAACCAACCGCATCAGAAATTTTCCATCATGTTGGGATTAAAGTTGTCATGGGAACCCTTACAAAACCATCTGGCAGTAACAAATACTTGTAAATATGTATTCTAAAATTTCTTATTGTAAATAAAATTTGTAGGTTATACAAGTACAACATACTATAATTAATTTTACCCTTAAATACAGTATGTTCCCTTAAGAAAATTTAAGAAACATGTTTAAGATTGAAACCCAAGGTACACAAGTGTGTACCATCAATGTTCAAAAAATGAAAAATTTCCAAATTGCAAAGGAGAGAAGTATGGTGTCTATGCAACCTAATAAAAAATTGACATTTTCAAAATTTTAAAGTAACCTTGACACTGGGACTGAACAGGTTAAAGTTTGGAGAGTGGTGAGTGGTCTGTCGGGTGAGAAAACACGCCGGTGACTTGTGACGGGCGAGTTCATTCATTTGGAGGTAAGGTAGGTATGAGAACAACGTGTGCTGTCAGCGACAATAGTAGATTTCACTGTGTAGGGTCTCCACAGCAGTCTTGCCACTATTTAAGTTCCAACCCTCTTTTTTTATCCAAGAGATTAATTTGTACTAAATTTCGTATGGACATGCTAAACTGTCAGGAAAAAGTCTCTATGGCGATAGAAACCTGATACAACACATCGATAACAACGTAAGACATCACAAACAGTGTTAGTCCTAATGTACTGCCCTGCCATGTGACACGTGGACACGGAGACTTCATTCATGTTCAAACGTTTGTTAAGCTTACGGGACTTGACTGCGGGGTCATCAGTTCCTAAACTTACAAACTACTTATAAACTTACAAACTACTTATAAACTTACAAACTACTTATAAACTTACAAACTACTTATAAAATAACTTATACTAAAGATAGAACAAACATCCATGCCTGAGGGAGGATTCGAACCCCCGAGGGGGAAGGGCCTTGCGCATCGGAGCATAGCGCCTCAATGCGCCCGGCCACTCCGCCGCGGCACTTTATTGATTCACCATTTGATAAAGACAGCACCTGGCGACCTGCAACAAACAATCCACATAATTTGAAACCTTAACGCAAAATGAAAAAAACGTAGAACTTTATCGCTTATTATTTTTCGGCTGCCCATTAACTAAAACTAGGGCATTACTTATTACTTCTACAGTAATACTTATTACTTATTACTTCTTGTATTGGCGATACTTTTACAGTGTACACACAGGCCACTTAATTCACTTTCGAAATTACATCATACCACCCAAATATGGCAGATATGACGTCGTAAACAATTAAATGCATGAGAATCTGCTCCATCAAGCAAGACGTTGTAATTTATTACGTCTTTACTACCGACTGAATTCACACCACATTTTGCGGACTATTTCCTAATATTCGTCTCTACGAAACTGGTAAATTATGTAATTGCGAGACACACAGATCACGAAATATGACATCTTAAGGATTGAGCTGTATGGAAACGAAAGCGGATGGAGTGTAAAGCAGAAAGAGATAGCCAGAGAGGGAAGAAGTAGATGAAGAAACGTAAGAAAGGGCTAAATGCACACCCGGGCAAAGCCGTGAAATAACGCTAGTTACATGTTACTTCCCTCCCATGTCCCTCCTCTCCTCTCCTCTCCTCTCCTCTCCTCTCCTCTCCTCTCCTCTCCTCTCCTCTCCTCTCCTCTCCTCTCCTCTCCTCTCCTCTCCTCTCCTCTCCTCTCCTCTCCTCTCCTCTCCTCTCTTCTCCTCTCCTCTCCTCTCCTCTCCTCTCCTCTCCTCTCCTCTCCTCTCCTCTCCTCTCCTTTCCTATCCTCACTCCTCCCCCTCCTCACCAGGAGACTGGTAATCTCAGTAGTTTAGTCCACCTATCCCAACCAAACCACCCAACCCAACCTCCCATGATGTTGACATATTGTTACTTTGCTTCTCGCTATTAAAATTTTAGTTCTGCTACAATGCAAAGTTAGCCATAGAAATGACACAGAACACTGAGTTTTCGTGCGGTGTATTGAAAGTGAATAATCCGTCTGCGACCTATTAAAACTCAAGAATAGATATAAAAATTGTGCTCTCAACTTACCCCTAACAAACTGGCAGCATGCCATGACCTCAAGCTCGGCGGGTCAGTCGATTCAATCGCTAGCAGGCATTATACCGCGACGAACACGCAAATGTAAATAAACAGAGTATTCTCTGAAAACCAACGAAGTATTCCTACGCCGGTTCGCGGTTGGCCGGCGAGCGTCTTTTAGGGACCAGCCAGGCGATTCGCCAGTCAGTCTCGCAGCCACCAAGCAAACGGCAGCCTCGTGGAAGTCTCCGAAGAAGAAGAAGCCTATTACGGAATAAGTCACCGAAGACCGTTCCATGCCGATCGGAGGAACCACTCTGACTGCTCCAACGGACTTCTGTAACCACCTTCAAAGTAGCGACCATTGTAAATAGCGTAGAAGAATTTTAGTAGTAATAAATTAGTTCAAGATGAAGACTTCGTCCACAATAAAAACTTTAAATAATTGTAAATCGAAGGTAACAAGTTGCTAAGAACATCGGTCCCTAATTACTACTGATACTGACTTAAGCTAAGGCCAACACACACATACATGCCCGAGAAAGGATTCGAACCTGCGAATCCATGAGACGGCTGTGCGGCTATGCCCTCGCAGCAACGAGGTATTTGCCACTCTTTATCAGTAGTACACGCTGGATAATACCGGCACCATCCAAATCCGCAGATGGACTCGCCTGCTAGCAAACGACGATAACCTAAGCGTTAACGACCGGAAGTAGCCACCAGAGATAACACCACTGCGAATGACTTTCCCATCTGAAAAACATTGTATGCCAACGAACCAAATGCAGAAAACTTAGTTTATCCAGCTTCAACTTGTGGAAGGTTTTGAATAACGGCGACAAGGAAGAAATAGCAGATACACTGCTTTCAAGCAACGAAACCAAGCGTATTTTTAAAATGCTGTCAGTGAAATACAAGAATCCTAACGTTCGTGATTTTCGCGGTGTATTAAACAGATGTATTTTACGTCTGCATATTTAATCTGCAAACTACAGTTAAGTGCATGGCAGAGGGTTTATCGAGCTGCTCTCATAGTATTCCTACACCGTTTTATTCTGTAATAGCGCGTGGGAAAAACGATCACCAAGTCTTTCAGTTTTCCATCTGTTTTCTCTTATATTATTATGGTAATAATGTCTCCCTATGTAAGCGGGTGCAAACAAAATATGTTCGTATTCGGAGGAGAAAGTAGGTGAATGAAATTTCATAAATAGATGCCACCGCAATGAATAACGCCTTTCTGTTAATGATTTCAAGCTGAACTTTTGCATCATTTCTGTGACTCTTTGTACCCCGTATCAAAACAATACAAAACGAGCCCTTCTCTGAACTTCTCTATATCCTCAGAGATTACAAGTAAAATGTAATGCGATATGCAGAACACGAATAACGAATATGATAACCTTCAATGTATGTTGTCAATAACATTCAGCACACCGTCGCTGAGTCACACAGAATTTCTTTCCATAGATCAAAAAACTTTCTATATAAAAATGAATTCCTATTTCCATTGGCCACGCCATGACTTTTTGGCTGAACTTTTTTGTGTTGTGTTTGTAATTCTCAGGCCAGGGATTGTAAGAAATAATTTTTTTGGGACATCCACCGGAAAATAGGAAAACAAAGTGCGTTTTTGAATGTGTACGTGTTTCTATTGCATACAAATCTATAGGTCTGTTCCTATCTTGATGAAAGTTTACACACTTGGAAGCAGGAGGAAGGTCACTGTATTCAAATGTTTGTATAGCTTATGGGACTTAACTACGGGGTCATCAGTTCCTAAACTTACAAACTACTTATGAACTACTTACGAACTAGGACGGCAAAAATATCCATGCCCGAGGGGGGATTCGAACCCCCGACCGTAGTGGCCGTGCAGACCGTGACTGGAGCGCCTCAGTCCACTCGGCCACCGCGGCCGGCCAAGGTCACTGTATACCTAAAATTTCGTTCAGTGCATGCCGGAGGCTGCTTTACTTATGGATTTAGGCAAAATCCACAGTTCGCTCTGAAATGGGTTAAATTTTATACACATGACCTTCAAAATTAGACGAAGGTCACTGTCTACATAAAATTCCGTTCGATGTACAGCGGAGGGTACTTTACTTAGGGTCTTTGACGTAATCTATAGTTTTACTCCGGTTTATGTTCGAATCTTCGTGATTACACAACAGAGAACAAAACTAGACGTGCTCTTTTAAACAAAAAGTAAGGTCACAGTGTACATAAAATTACGTAAGGTCCAGGGCGAAGGGTACTTTGCCGAACGGAAATAGGTTAAATCTACTTTTTTATTCCGATCTTGATGAAATTACCATGAAAGTTGGCTTACGTACTTATGATGGAAAAGGTTTTTGAAAATTTCCGTGTATATTTGTACACTTTTTTAAACAAACTCTCATGCAAATGTAATGTACAAGTTCCATTTATCTTCACCACCCAAAATATCTCTGGAACAACAACAGCTATCGTGAAACGACTTTCACCCGTATCAATGTCATGCAGGGGCTCATGAATGTAAATATTTTGAAACATTTTAAAACGAAAGCATATTTGTTTTTTAACACTAACGTATGTGTTTTTAAATGGACACCCTGCCGGCCGCGGTGGCCGAGGGGACTGAGGCACTCCAGTCACGGTCTGCACGGCCACTACGGTCGGGGGTTCGAATCCCCCCCTCGGGCATGGATATTTGTGCCGTCCTTAGTCTTAGGTAGTTCATACGTAGTTTGTAAGCTTAGGGACTGATGACCCCGTAGTTAAGTCCCATAAGTTCTACAAACATTTGAACATTTTTTGGACACCCTATATTATTTCATCGGAAATCTATTGGATGACGACCCGCATAAACAATAGCGTTGATTGCATCGCAATACGCCAATTACATCCCGAGATATTGCGAAGTGAAGTTGACGTTTGAAATTCGGGAAATGCGCGGCTAGTGCACGTCCTCAGCCGCGTGAGGTTCTCGCCTGAGTTTGACAAATATATACATTGTTATTAATGATTTTTGACTCTACTGAAGGTCTAGGTTTTGGCTGTAAAACATCGTGATCATAAATTGTCATAGATAGTTGATACTATGGTGCTTAGAGTCTAAATGTATTTAGTCGTATCGTAGATTAAGGTAAGGGTTATGATCTACATTTTCACATATAGACATACCAAATATATAGTTGCAGTGGTAACGATCTGGTCTCTCATTCGTGAGGATGGTGGTTCAAATCCAAATCCGACCATCCAGATTTAGGAGGTTTTCCGTGTTGTTCCTAAATTACTCCAGGCGAATGCCGTGATGGTTCCTCTTTCAAAGGGCACGACCGATTTCCTTCCCCATCCTTACCCGAAACTCCGAGCGTTAGATCCGTCTCTAATGACTAATTGTCGACTGGGCGTTAAACCCTTAGCTTCCTTCCTTCTCCGTTTCCAAATGCATAGTTACTATAATACTGTTATAGATGAAATCATAAATCGTCGACCGACGTTTAGATAACCACTACAGTAGTCGTACAATGACATCAAAAAATTATTATTATGGTCTAACACATATTGTAGAGCAAGGTTTATCTTAGAATCTTCGTTGTTACACAACGGATAACAAAACTAGACGTGCTCTTTCCTTTGTATGTCTATCACCCATATCAATCCCACCTGGTACGGGTTCAACACTGACAATCAGTACTCATGTACTGGTCTACCTCCTTTGTTGATGAACTACTCCTGAGGAGAATTGCAATAAACCCGACATGTACGTTACCTCTGATTAAGTTAATGTGGATATTCCACTTCACCGCTTTGTAGGCATAAATCCAGATAATTTTTAAGGAACAACTACTTTCAGTCACTATTATACAGAAAACTGAGTATCCGCAGTACGTAACGTTTGCTTATCTTGAGGGTCAACTGAAACTTCTTAAAGTAGATGTTGATCCGCTGCAGATCTTCCTTCATTTTGTAGTAATTTTTTAGCTGACACGAAGTTACATTTAGAGATCTAAAGCTGTTATTACTCTGAAGGTTGCTTTGAACATCATTATGATTCACTAGATTTCCTTCCTTCGACCTTTGAAATTACTTATTGATTTTTTGGAGAAAAAAAAACTAGTACTGTCTGGGAACTTAACCGTGAATGTTAGTCTCTAGTCAGAAAATTAGTCTCATCGCTGAGCAATAAACTACATTCATGTACAAGTGGACCCTGTTAGGTTCTTGTGTATGTTCCGAAAATGGTGCGTGGACTCCCACCATAAATAGAACTTTTCAAAAGTTTACTAATTCCCGCCTCAAGAAAACATCGACTATTTTAGAGCAAGTCCTATCTTTACTTTGTGGGTTGGCTACTTCTTTGCGTACTGAGATAGGCAGTAGGTAACTTCCAAAGTCTAATTAAGATGTTAGAAAATGTGCAAATTTTTGTAATTGTTATGGGACCAAACTACGTTGGTCATCAGTCCCTAGACTTACAAACTACTTAAACTATGTTAAACTAACCTAAGGACAACACACACAACCATGGACGAGGGAGGATTCGAATCTCCGACGCGAGAGGCCGCGCGATCCGTAACGTGGCGCTCCAGACCGCTCGGCTACTCCCGTGCGGCTAAGATGTTCGACTGCAACACTAACGTAGTGCACTCACCACATATTGCTAGGAACTGCCTTGCGTATTCTAGTAAAATTTGCAGCAGGGGACGTGCATGCGCATCAACTTCTGCTGTATTAGCAGCTTCCGCCGACATTTCAGTTCCAAGTGGTGACAGCATTATCGCCTCAAAGGCGGAGTTTTTTTTTTTTTTTTTTTTTTTTTTTTTTTTTTTTTTTTTTTTAAATATTCCTGTTATTGCTTTTAAATATAGCTTGCTTCATTTCTGATAAATAAAAAGGAATATAAAGATCTGGACTAAAAATTAATAATTTTAATATGGTTTGAGAAATGTTTGTGTATTCCTAGCAACTTTTTCACTTTCGACGGCACAGTTGTATCGGTTGTCTTATGCACTGACAAAGCTGCACTGACGTGCGATCATTCTCTATTTTCGAATGCGACCATACATATTATCAGCACTTACCTGAAGTCTTTGAATTTCACATTGTGACTGTTCATAGACGTTAGAAGCATACTATTTTTCTCATTGCTCTTTGAACGGTTAACCGAGTTGGAGGACTAGAAACATTTAAAATTGTTGCTATTGATGTCAACTTCAGCCGTTTCCACAATCAACTATATTTTGCGCACATTTGTCTATCTTTAGAATGAATCTAAAACTTAGTTTATCGATCCATTAATAACAACGTAGACGTTCAAAGAGATTTTCAGTTACAATTATCAGCATAATAGACTTTGACAAAGAGCACTTAAGTCCTTAAAACCGATTCCTTTCAATGAACGAATAAAACAATTTTAATGGGGAGGTAAGGTACTTGAGCATTAAACTACAAGGTTGCTATGTCGCAGGCTCACTGAAGTTCGTGCATTTTAACATTGCAGTAGCTTCAAACATCGTTTAAAGGTACGAGCCGTACGAACCTCTACAATTGGTAAAAAACAGGGCATGCATCATTTAAAAGTAATTAGCAGTCTTGTTTGTTATCGTCAATGTAAGTATAAATAAAAGCCTGTACGAAAAGGCCATAATATAGTTATTAGGTTTAGATCAATTACGCTCATCAACACCACAGTTGCCATGTTTTATAAACTATAATGTCTATCAGCAAATGATTCCAGTCCTTGTTGAGAGGCAGTCTCACATCGTACAGCTGCTAATGTGAACCGAGTAGGACCAGTTACTGGTGGTACATACGACGAAAAAATATACTGAAATCATTCCACTCCATACTTTTCTGACACAGGTAGAGCAACCATAATTAATATTTTGGTAAAAACAAATACAATATTTTTCTTTTTCTTCATATGACGTGTTTCGCCTGTTTTAGGCATCACTAGACGTTCTGTGAAAACAACAAACTTGTTTAAAAAAGCAGCATTAGACTTAAAAGTATATAAAATGTCCATATGTAGGGCACAGTCGTTATAGGGAAGTTTTAAGCTGGTTAAACTACATGCCACATGACCACATTCACGTTTAAGGGGGAGGTTTGTTGTTGTGGTCTTCAGTCCGCAGACTGATTTGATGCAGCACTCCACGCTACCCTGCCCTGTGCAAGTCTCTTCATCTGGAATATGTTCGGCAACCTACATCCTTTTGACTCTGCTTACTGTATTCGTCCCTCGGTCTCCCTCTACGATTTTTACCCCTTACACTTCCTTCTAGTGCTAAGTTGACAAATCCTTGATGTCTCAGAATGTGTCCCACCAATCGAACCCTTCTCCACAATTCGGTTAAGCACATCATTAATTACGTGATTTACCCATCTAATTTTCATCATTCGTCCATAACTCCATATTTCAAAAGCTTTTTGTCTGAACTACTTATCGTCCACGTTTCACTCCCATACAATGCTACACTCCGGACAAATGCTTTCAGAAAGGACGTCCTTACATTTAAATTGATATTGGATGTTAACAAATTTCGCTTATTCAGAAATGCTTTTCTTCCTATAGCCATTCTGCATTTTATATATTTTTTATTTCGGCCATCAGATTTTGCTACCCAAATAACGAAACTCATCTACTACTTTTCCCCTGATTTTCTGACTTTACATTCCATTACCATCGTTTTACTCTTGTTAATGCTCATCTTATATCTTTCTTTCAAGACACTATCCATTCTATTCAATTGCTCTTGCAGATCCTTTGCAGTCACTGACGTAATTACTAGGTCGTCGGCAAACCGCAGAGTTTTTATTTCTTCTCTCTGAACTTTAATTACCTCTCCAAATTTCTCCTTGCATTCCTTGACTGCTTGCTCAAAGTACAGATTGAACATCATTGGGAAAAGGCTACAACCCTGTCTTACTCCCTTCCCAACCTCTGCGTCAAAAGCTTTCTCCAAAAATTGAACTTATGAAAACTGTGGCTTAACGAATAATTTGTTTTAAACATTTATTTTATTTGAATTTCTGAATACGTCTGACGCTTTGCTACCTGAGTAACAGGTATTTTATACGTTAAGCCACGGTTTTCAGTAGTAGTCTTAAAGTTCAATTTTACACACCACACCTTCACCTGAAACATGAATGTGGTCATGTGGCCTGTAGTTTAACCAGTTTAAACATTCTCTATAACGACTATATCTTACATATAGACATTTGTATGTACTTTTAACAGCTTTTTTTTTTTTTTTTTTTTTTTTTTTTTTTTTTTTTTTTTTTTTTTTTGTAATTTCTCCAGAACGTCTGATGATGCCTCGAACAGGCGAAACGTGTCACATGTAAAAAAGGGTAAATATAGTATTTGTGCAATCAAGACTGTCTTCTGCCAAAATACGAAAACTTAATGCTGTGCTGTGCCATTGTATCCACTCTTCAGATCAACAGGCAATATATGTCTGTAAACACGCTTGCAGTGATGACGAAACAGACGTCGACGGGGATACCACTGTGAAAAATTATGGACGACTACAAATGATTTAACCAACCTCCCATACTTTCGAAGATCTACTTCATTGTGATTTCCCAAAATCGCTCAAGGTGAATGCCGGGATGGTTCCTTTGAAAGGGCACGGCCGATTTTCTTCGATATCCTTACCCAAAAATTCCAAGCGTGAGCTCCGTCTCTAATGACCATGCTGTCGACAGGACGTTGAACTGCAAGCTTCCTTCCTCCACCTACTTCATTTGTCAAATTTTAATAATGATTCTAAAATTGCTAGAGATTCCTTGAATAATCAAAAGATGTTATTAGTAGATTATTTATGGTGATCTGTGAATAAGATACATATACAGCCAATTAAGTATATACACAAAATTATTTGCAGTTTATGATTAAGGGGCTCTTAATTTTTTGGGCTTACAAATAAGAAGAAATGACCAAAAATTAAAATATATCTTCCGTAAACCAACTACAACAGATATCATTATTGCTTCAAATTCTAATCATCCCCCATCCGCCATCTATATTTCACAGGATAAAAAAATTTGCTGTTGATCAGGAGGCTACTGATAGCGAAATCCGTACTATAATACAGATAGGAATAGCCAATGGTTTCAAAGAATGTGATATTAAGAAAATGACTAAAGAGATACTTTCACAATGTAATGCAAACAGTACAATAAAAACTGAAAAACATGATGTTAAATACGCTGCTATGACTTATGCAAGCCAGGTATCATTAAAAATTAGTAATGAATTGAGAAAACATGATGTCATAATACGATTTAACGCTTGTGATCATTTGGGAAAATCCCTTCGTCATAGTGTTGAAAAATCAGTTAACAAATTTTGTTATGGTGGGGTACACAAGATAAAATGTGGGACATGTGACAATTTCTATTTTGAGCAAACAGGAAGGGAATTTAAAATACGATACAGAGAACATAGCTACCTCACTCATGGCAGTACACTAAGTACCCATTTGCGTCAAAATCATCATCAACTTCTTAATATCGACAACAATTTGAGAATAATAGCACATGTTTACAAATTTTGGAAGATTAAGAAATTTTTGTGCATAAATACACCTTGAAGGATCAACTGCTTAACGAACAAGTTTTACAACACAAGAGACTGGTTTTTCCAAATTTTCGAAGCAACATTTTTCAGTAGTTTTGAGGATATCACTTTTTGTTGTTGCAAATATGGTATTTTATTTTTGATATTTGTTTAAAATTATGCACTTTATTTTGACCTCGTATCTTGAATAAATAAGGCAACTGTTCAGCCTCTGCTCTAACTTCCATGTTACTCACATAATAATTTGACATAGAATCTTTATTTTCTAAAATATTTTTATATATGTTATCTTTATTTTATATAAATATTATCTTAATAACAACTGATGTTCATTCTTATTTGTCAGTATATAACAACAGTATTTTATATGACAAATTTAAATATATCAAATCTAAATTTATTTAATATCGGTATGTAATTGCAAACTATGTAAACCTAAAAAAAATATTTCATATGTTAATTATAAATTGCAAATAATTTTGTGTTTATACTTAATTGGCTGCACATGTATCTTATTGACAGAACACCAGATGATGGGCTACGCTCTAAACATGTTGTGAGTTGAAAATAATCTAATGATAACATCTTTTGAATATTCAAGCAATCTCTAGCAATTTTAGAATCATTATTAAAATTTTACAATGAAGGTTGCATACTGTGGTGTCGCCCAAGTCTGAAGTGCGCGCCACGTACTTTCGTCGCGCGCCGCCATGCAAGCACGGCGCGGCGTTCTTACGACGTCAGCAACGAGCGCCCTCTGCTGCAACTCGTGGCCACCACTAAACTGCATCGGTCACTTGGGCACTTGGGATTAAGACAGGCACTAGGAAAGTCTCTCATCAGTAGACAGGCCTCTATCTACTTAAACTATGTATCTGCTTTCCAGTAGACTTCAGTTAACAAAGCTAAGAATTTGTACTCTCTCTCTCTCTCTCTATCTTTTCGAAATATATCTTGTTCTAATCTAGCTCAGTGTTTCTAGTTTCTGCTGTCCCACTGGCTGGTCACCTCAGATTCTGTACCCGCACACGCGTGCATCCTATTTCCCTGGGTCGGTCTCTCTCTACTCGGCCACCGACACCAAAGACAACAGGCGCAAGCGAGACACAAAACATACCTCTACCAAAAATTTCAGTCTATAATAAGATATACTTAATTTCTAATGGCGAAAGTTTATTACGCGTATTTTACACCTTTCAGAATCCACTGGAGATGGAAAAACACGAACACCGTCCTCTGAACTATTAGATCGATTCGGAGTTGCACAGCGAACAGTGGTGAGAGCGTGTAAACTGCACTATGCTGCGCTGTCGCGTCGACGGGAAGGGACTAGGGATGGCGGTTATCGCTGA
Organism: Locusta migratoria; assembly: GCA_026315105.1. Taxonomy (NCBI): domain Eukaryota; kingdom Metazoa; phylum Arthropoda; class Insecta; order Orthoptera; family Acrididae; genus Locusta; species Locusta migratoria. Next base: position 249,441,741 of record CM048750.1, on the reverse strand, counting down.
AATAACCGGTTTTCGGTTATACCGGTTCCTTTCATCACCAGTTTAACCGCACTGTAAAAACTGCTCAAGATAACCGGTTTTTTAAATAACCGGTTTTCGGTTTTTTTATTGCTTTTATTTCCAGCAAAGTTCGACCTAAACTTAATTGGCAGCCGAAACAGAAACCGTAATAGAATTTTCGGTTCTTCTAGTTTCGGCCGAAAACGAAACTTAGGAAGTTTAGTTAAATTTTACGTAAATTTACGTTATACGACAAATCACTAGGCTTTCCATATTTTGCAAGATCCCCTCCCAATACTACTCCTTCTTGAGTGTGTGTAAGCCTAGCCAGGAGTCCGAAGAAGATGATATACGAAGCATGCAGATTTACTGGCCCAGTATTTCCATCCGGCAGTTGCGAATACTGAGCCAACCACCCCTTAAGTTGGACTTGTGAGCCAGTGCATACGAATAGCTAGTTATATAAGTTACAGTCAGTAAATGAACTTCAATCAGTGCTGCAGAAGTATTTTGAAAACTAAAGTCACAGTTCCGACTAAGAGTATGATTGTTGTCAGTGTAAATTTACGCAAATTGAACTAGAAAAGCTGTATACCACATGCCCAAAGAATGTTCAAATGGGTGTGAGTTCGTATGAGACCTAACTGCTTAGGTCATCGGTCCCTAGACTTACAAACTACTTCACCTAACTTAAACTAACTTACGGTAAGGAGAACATACACACTCATGACTGAGGGAGGGAGGATTCGAACCTCCGACTGAAGCAGCCGCGCAGTCCGTGACATGGAGCCTCAGACCGCACGGCTACCTCGCGAGGCACCAAATGATTAATGTGGTTATTAAAAAAGCCCCTCACTTTCAAGCAATCACATTAATAAAACTTGTTAGCATAGCAATATAATACATTTAAAGTTTTAACCAACGTGTTGAGGAGCTAACAGCACTGTGTTCTTTAATATCCAATAGTAAATCAGAGTGCGCCTCGGTAGCACAGTGGTAGCGTGCCAGACTACAAGTCCAAAGGTCGCGGGTTCGATCCTCGCCAGGACCTAGGATTTTTATCTGTCACTTTCCACTTCTTTCACCTCTGGCAGTATTGCTCATGTGAAAAATACCGAGTAGCACCGTGGTTCGGAACCCACGTTGAACTGTAGGTCCCCCTATAACTGGCTGGGTAAGTCAGTTCGAAGGTCGGAGGAAGACGGCATACCACCTCCATTAGGACCATGCCTAGTAAAGCACAATCTTCGGATTGTTGACTGCTTTACCTTTAGTAAAAGCAGTCAAGAAAAGTCATTTATTAAAATGGCCGCTTTCGGCACATTTAGTTAGTCTTCATACGATTATATATATATATATATATATATATATATATATATATATATATATATATATATATATAAAAAACCACACACACACATTTCGAATCACTGCTACAGGAAGTACTTATACCGGTCTTTTTACCCGGTTCTTGGCAATAACTAATAAAAACCGGTTACAACCGACCCAAATAATTACGAGAGGACTGAGGCGCTCCAGTCACGGTCTGCACGGCCACTACGGTCGGGGTTCGAATCCCCCCTAGGGCATGGATATTTGTGCCGTCCTTAGTATTAATTAGGTCATAAGTAGTTTGTAGGTTTAGGGACTGATGACCCCGTAGTTAAGTCCCATAAGCTCTACAAACATTTGATTTTTTGATTTCCCCATCCCTTCAAGGGACTGCAATGTGGGATGCGCATGCCCGTGTGTATGCAGGTGCCCCGGGTTGCAGGAGCCGTGGAGGCGGCTGTGGCAGTCACGACAGCCGCGGTCGTGGCCAGCCGCCCAGCCCGCTGGGTTCAGCGACCGGCCCACTTGCTGTAAATAGACGCGCTTGCCAACAACCCAGCCTCCCAAAACAACACCAGCGTCCACCCACCACTGCCAATCTGCCCCCCGCAATACAGTAGCTTTCTTTCAGAAGTTCAGAACTGCAGTCAACGTACAAGGCGCATCCACAAAGCAATGTAAACAAACTGGTACCCTGTAGTGCAGTCACGCACAAGTGCCGCAACAAGACGTTGCACTGCCTCGACGAATGTCTGGAGAAGCCCTGGGGGGGGGGGGGGAGGGGGGGGGGAATTGACACCTAAAATCTACGAGGTGCGTCCAGAAAGTAAAGGCTAGTCTACACGACGACACTAGGTTGCGACACTCGTTGCATGAAATCCATTGCGCGCAACTGGTTCGTGTCTGTCTGTAGACACAACGCCAATACAGTGGCGTAGCTATGTCACCAAGGGCCCCGGGGCAAAGATGACTTTGGGGCCCTCTTTACACTAATACTGTACAGATGCAAAACTACTTCATCATCAGTTCCTTACCTCCCACTGGAAGACATAATAAGGCAAACCTAAAGGTACTAAGTAAATGTTATGTGCCAGGCAGCAGATAATATTTAATCATACTCTCTAATACAACTGTGAATGTTTGCTATGTTTCCACGCAAAAGTTACTGGGGGGATTTGAATGAAGTTTTGCAGAGGGATAGATTTGGACCTGGGTAGGGCGGAACATAAACGACCTCTTGGGAAAGTTTCCGAAGTTGCTCCATACTAGGTGAATGGAGTCGCAGGCATAAGCTAGTAAAAAATAAACAATGAAGAAGTGTTACTTAACCATGAAAACATGCCCCCCTGCTGCGAAGAAAACCGGGAACAGTCAAGTCCGCGGTGACAGCAGGCCGACTGTTGTCAGTACCGACATCTCACTGTCGCTAAACTCCTCGCTGTTAGGTCATTGCTCCGTACCGATCAGCCTAATTTCGTTGATAGCCCAATCAAAGAAGGAAAATAGGGGAAATATTCGTGTAGGATGGTTTCAGAAAAGAAAGTTGCCGGATTTTGTTTCATGGAATACTTTGGTTTGAGCCGTGCCCCTACCAGACTTCATGAAGTATATATTAATGTCTGGCCAGGAAAAAGTAATAAGTAAAATAACTAAGTTGACATCTTCGCTTATTATAGTGGTAGTGGGGTACAGGGTAGTGTCTTGAATGCACAATTTACTATTGTGACAAAGTAACTTGCACGAATTTCAGAGTGCAATTGGTTACAGCACTTCTTTGGGATCTATGCTTATGGAGCACACCCTTGGAGAATTCACTACACAAACTGTTGAGTTACCATAATAATACCGTTCTGTAATAATACATTGTAGAGACTTCATATTCAAATGTGGTCACACTGTTTATTGTCATACACTGTGCTAGTAATTCAGCATCATTCACTGTTATTTCACAAAGATTGGCAGGCACGGCAACTCGGACTTCAACCGACAATACGCTGACAATGGCAGTGTCCACGTGTTAGCGGACAAGCAAAGGACCTTGTTATGTTTATATTCTGGGGTGCGAATAATTTTTGGATTTCACTTCGTGCGTTTGAGGTTTGTTCAAAAAGTTCAAAGTCGGAAAACCTTCATCCAACTAAATTATTATATACAGTAGAACTTCGATTATCCGAAGTAATTGGGGGACATGAAAGTCTTCAAGGATCTACAGTAACTTTCTTCGATCGTCGCTCACGTGGGCCGAGGGGCCCCTTGAGCTCGGGGGCCCCGGGGCACTGCCCCGCCTAGCCCTATGATAGCTACGCCACTGCGCCAATACCATACACTTCAGTTTCGTTGTTTTGTGAGTGCCGTACTCGCCGTAGGATGAAAGTTTTGGTAGCTGTAAGAGTTGTGGCGGAGCTATTGCTTCACTGTGAGAAGTCTCTGCATAAGACTAAACATAAAGAGAATAAGAAACGTGTTTAGGGTTCGTGTGGGATTAAAATAAGACGTCAGCTCGGTTGCTCAGCGAACTTGCTGCAAGAAATTGTGGTTGAAGACCCTACAAGTTATTTTAATCAACTTAGAATGTCACCAGAGCAGTTCACGTTCCTTTTAAACAGAATTATTAATGCAACAAGATACTGTTAAGCGTGAAGCATTGTTACGAGAACTGAAGTTACAAATTGCATTACGTTTCTTGTCGTGTAGATATTCGTCTCTACAGTACCTGTACCGTGTTCCGAAATCCACAATTGCCATAGGTATAGGTATTTGGAATTGAATGTATTTTAGTCTGCAGTTCACTAACCGTCACCCCATCAATATTTAATTCACGAATAATTTCTTGAAGAGCACCAACACGCCGCTGCTTATTCCTAAGATTTTCATCGTTGAAATCGCACAAACAGCAATGCATCGTATATATGCTCGAAAACCGAATTATTTCTGTATTGGTTATAACCTAACCTAAACACACGCGCAATCAGTTTCGCCAAAGTTGGAAGGTGCCGAAACTGTTTAGTTTCGCCAACGAGTTGCGCGAACGCCTGCCGCGCATGCGCACTGGCCATTTCGCGCAGTTTCATGAAAACTAGTGTCGTCGTGTAGACTAGCCTTAAGTTCCGTTTCAATTTATCTCCGCTGCAGCGCTACGATTGCAGTTCCGCGCATGCCCTGTAGGCAATAGGTTCGTTCAAAGAGCTGCATGGATGCATATTAGGGATGGCGGTTATTGCTGAAACAACCGGTTTTCGGTTATACCGGTTCTTTTCATCTCCAGTTTAACCACACCGTAAAAATTGCTCAAGATAACCGGTTTTCGGTTTTTCATTGCTATTATTTCCAGTAGAGTTCAACCGAAACAAATTTTGCGGCCGAAACAGGAACCGTAATCGTCGGTTCTTCTAGTTTCGGCCGAAATCGAAACTTACGAAATTTAGTTAAAATTTAAGTAAATTTACGTTATATGACAAATCACGAGTCTTTCCATATTTTGCAAGATCCCCTCCTAATACTACGCCTTCTTGAGTGTGTGTAAGCCTAGCCAGGAGTCCGCAGAAGACGATATACGAAGCATACATATTTACTGGCCTAGTATTTCCATCCGGCAGTTGCGAATATTGAGCCAGCCACTCCGTAAGTTGGACTTGTTACCCAGCGCATACGAATATCTCGTTATATACAATATATGTTACAGTCAGTAAATGAACTTCATCAGTGCTGCAGAAGTATTTCGAAAAATAAAGTCACAGTTCCGACTAACAGTATGATTGTTGTCACTGTACATTTACGCAAATTGAACTAGGAAAGCTGTGTACCACATGATCAAAGAATGTTCAAATGGGTTTGAGTTCCTATGAGACCTAAATGCTTAGGTCATCGGTCCCTAGACTTACAAACTACTTAATCTAACTTAACCTAACTTACGATAAGGACAAAATATACATCCATGACCGAGGGAGAAGGGAGGACTCGAACTTCCGACTGGAGCAGCCGCGCAGTCCGTGACATGGAGCCTCAGACCGCACGGCTACCTCGCGAGGCACCAAATGATCAATGTTACCTAAACCCATATTGGTTATTAAAAAGCCCCTCGCTTTCAAGGAATCACATTAATAAAACTTGTTAGCATAACAATATGATAATACATTAAAAGTTATTATTCCAAGCTTAGAGTACATTACATAATAGGTAAATGAATCGAATTTACTTTCTCTTCCAATGTTCGAATGTTTGTTAAGCTTATGGGACTTAACTATGGGGTCATCAGTCCCTAAACTTACAAACTACTTACGAACTACCTTATACTAAGGACGGCACAAATATCCATGCCCGAGGGGGGATTCGAACCCCCGACCGTAGTGGCCGTGCAGACCATGACTGGAGCGCCTCTGCCCTCACGGCCACCGCGGCCGGCACTTTCTCTTCCAAGGAACATTTTGAATGCCATCTCCTTAAATGACATAGCATGTTTGTAGTACTTCCACTTCGTTAAGTACTTCCACACTCGGGATGGTGCCATTTAAGACACAACCGACGTCTGGCGACGACAGCAAGGAACTGCCGCATGACCAGACGGAGGCAAGTCTCGTACACTGCCGGTGCACGCGCGTCGTCTAATAGGCCACGCCACACGGCAACAGGTGCATCGATGCCTCAGTAGCTGCACCAGTCCTCAAGTTCTTATGCCTCGCGTTTGTTGCGCATTTATGATTGCCGGGATTATTCTGAAATTATCACCGGTCGCTTTTCTTAGTTACTGCGATGACCTAATATTTCACAGCAGTGGAATTTTTAGGAATAGCCCTAAATATTAGGGTCTAGTAGTTTTAATTTTTTAAAATTATTTACAAAAAACACATTTTGAACTAAAACTACAGGAAGTAGTCGTATCGGTTTTCTTACCCGGTTCTCGGCAGTAACTAAAAGAAACCGGTTACAACCGACACCAAATAAATACCGAAAAAAACAGGTTATTCAAAACTAAAATACCGGTATCGGTTTTAACCGGTCGGTTTTTCTCATCCGTAATGCAGATCCTGCAGCAGCAATGCAGGCACTACTGCGCATGCGCTGCGAAGATGACGTCACGTGCCGTGCATGCTGCCGGGGCTCTTCGAACACTAACCTGCAGCCTACAGTTTGCGTATCATGTGTATGCTTACTTGTTCTGTGTAGAATAAGAGAGCGATTTATTGTGCCAGCGTCTAAAAGTAAATTACTTTCTTACGTTTAAGGAATTGAAGTGTTCGTGTAATAGTTCGTGTATTTCCGTGTAATCCAGTTGGAAAATTTCTATATTAAGTCTTCCTTTATTTGCAGGCGCGGAATTTTTAAAGTTCAAGATGTTCAAATGTTTGTAGATCTTATGGGACTTAACTACGGGGTCATCAGTCCCTAAACGTACTAACTACTTATGAACTAGCTAAGACTAAGGACGGCACAAATATCCATGCCCGAGGGGGGATTCGAACCCCCAACCGTAGTGGCCGTGCAGATTGTGAATGGAGCGCCTCAGTCTCCTCGGCCACCGCGGCCGGCTTTTAGAGTTCCAACCTCCTGCATCCGCACCTTCTCTTGCACCTGTACAGTTACCTGCACGAGAATAGGAACCATCTACACAGAAATCGGTGTGGAGCACAGACGCCACATTGGCGTTAATTGAATTTTATGAGAATAATAAAGAAACACCGGAAAATGTTCTACAAATTCATCTTCTGAATACTGCGGAACCACATATTCACTTTTCTGCCTTTTATTTCGGCGCAAAATTTCATCGAAATCGTTATCACTGGACACAAAATCTGAATCGCTCAACATTTGGAACAAATGGAATTGGAAAACGCTCTTGTAACTATATTTGGTTGTGTGACCATCTTCCGCAGCAGCTATTAAAATCGAGTATATTACTTAATCCAGCTTATGTTGACTGCAATTAAAGACATTTGTTTTACACTAGACGCGTTTCGCTTTTTATTTTAAATGCATCTTCTGTGGTCTGTAAATGATGTAAAGGTTTGTTTTATATTCATAGATTAGAAACAGTTTTTAAAAAACTTTATGCACATTAGGCCTATGTGTTTTTAAATTTATATACGGTCTACTCACGGTGTTATCTCTTCTTTACATCTCACTGCTGTTTTTCCGACTTGTTGGCTTGGTTGGTTGGTTCCTGACGTGTGTTTTTCTGTTTGTACGGCACTTTTCGCCTGTTTTTGTGGCGTTTCTTCCGTTTCATTTATTATCACTTCAGGCGAAAAGTTCCGTACACTACCGGAAAATGCACGTCAGGAACCAAACAACATCAGACAACAAGACGGAAAACAGTAGTCAGATGTAAAGAAGAGACAACACCTAGAATAGATCGAATATCAATTTAAAAACGCATAGGACTAACGTGCACAAAGTTGTTTTTTAAAACTGTTTTTAATCTACGTATACAAAACAAACTGTACAACCTTTATATCATTTACAGTCCACTGAAGATGCGTTTAAAATAAAAAGCGAAATGCTTCTGGTGTAAAACAAATGTCTTTAATTCCAGTCTGCATAAGACGAATTACCTATTATAGACAATTTTTCTCCTCTGATTGCCGGCCGCGGTGGCCGAGGGGACTGAGGCGCTCCAGTCACGGTCTGCACGGCTACTACGGTCGGGGGTTCGAATCCCCCCTCGGGCATGGATATTTGTGCCGTATTTAGGATTAGCTAGTTCATAAGTAGTTTCTAAGTTTAGGGACTGATGACCCCGTAGTTAAGTCCCATAAACTGTACAAACATTTGAACATTTTTTTCTCTTCTAATTTTTAGAGGTGATTTCATACAAACAAATATAATACTTATAAAATAAAATACTAATACATCAATATACACAAACAAATAATGAACTTCCTTTACAAGCAGTAGAAGAAACACAGAACGACAAAAGTAACATGTAGTACACTTATATACTACAACGCTGTGGACTTTCGAAAACTTCGAACAAAGGCGCTTCTTATACCCCCACTACAAGCCTGAGAGTTATGCGCATGCGCGAGTCTGGCTGCATGAGCTGCAGGTCTGCAGCTCTTCGAACAGCAGGAAGACTGAAGGCAGGCTGCAGGAGCGGCACCTGCAGCTCTTCAAACACGACTTTTCGTACTGCGCATGCGCTGCAGCATGAATGCATCTCTTCAAACGAACCTAATGTGTATCAAGGAGAAGAACGTGCGCCATTTGGAGATCGCATTCATAACGTACGCTTTGTTGTGCTTCTTTGAAATGTCGGCGTTGATTGAAAATCCCGCCTCCTGTGAAATCAGGTCGGTGATTCGGTTTCTGAATGCGAGGAAAGTGAAACCAAGTGAAATTTATCGGCAAATTTGCGCTGTTTACGGACCAAATGAGATGAGTGATTCTATGGTGAGAAGATGGGTCCGACAGCTCAATGGCGGGCGCAGTCATGTGCACGATGAAGAACGAAATGGGCGTCCACCTTTCGTTACAGAAGAACTGGTTCACGCGATTGATGACAACATCCAAGAAAACCGTAGGTTTACAATTATAGCTCATCACTTCACCAGTGACGACGAGCTGAAAGAAACTGTTTCCAACTGGTTGAAGACACAGGAGGCAGATTGCTATGAAGAAGGTATACAAAACCTGGTGCCACGCTTTGACAAATGCCTCCAAAATTTCGGCAGTTTTGTGGAAAAGTAGTTTAAGAGTTGTAGAATTTTGTGCAATAAAAAATTTCTTCTGTATCTGTGTACAATTTGATTTTATTACCAAACGGAACTTACTTTCTGGACGCGCCTCGTATGTCGTTCATCCACATGGGATACTCTGCAAATCACATTTAAATGTCTGTCAGAGGGTTCATCGAACCACCTTTACCCTATTTATCTCCCATTCCATTCTCGAAAAGCGCGCGGGAAGAAAAAACACCTGAATCTCTCCGTTCGAGCTCTGATTTCTCGTATTTTATTCTGATGATCATTTCTACCTATGTAGGTGTGAGTCAACAATATATTTTCGCATTCGGAGGAGAATGTTGGTCATTGGAGTTTCGTAAGTAGCCCACGCCGCAGCGAAAAGCGCCGTTGTTGTAATGTTTCCCATCCTAGATACTGTATCATTTCCGTAACGCTGTCTCCCCTGTATCGTGACAATACAAAACGAGCTGCTGTTTCGATGTCCTCCGTCAAACCCACCCGATAAGGATCCCACATTGGGCAGCAATACTCCAAAAAAGGACGGACAGGCGTAGTGTATGCAGTTTCTTTAGTAGTTCTGTTGCATCTTTTAAGGGTTCTACCAACAAAACGCAGTCTCTGGTTCGCCTTTCCCACAACATTATCTACGTGTTCTTTCCAATTTAAGTCTGAATTCCTAGGTATTTTGAGCAGTTTACGGCCATCACTTTTGATTGACTTATCTTGTAAAGAAAGTTTAACGGATTTCTTTTCGTATTCAATTGCCAATTTTTACACCATACTGATATGTTATTCTGATTTTCCTGCAGTTGGTTTTGATCTTCAGATGATTTTACTAGACGGTAAATGACGGCGTCATCTGCAAACAACCCAAGAAGCTACTTAGATTTTCCCCTAAATCGTTTATGAAAATAAGGAACAGCAGAGGACCAATAACTACCCTGTGGAACGCCCGATATCATCTCTGTTTTAGTCGATGCTTTACAATCGATTACCACAAACTGTGTCCTCTCTGACCGGAAATCCCTATCCAGTCGCAAATTTTGGGCGATATACCACAGCCACGTTGCCTGATTTACGTGAGCAAACTGGACGGAAATAAATCATAAAAAATTCCCACGTAATCGAATTGCTGAAATGACTGGTCTGATAACAAATATAATGCCAAATAGTGATAAAAATCGACAGAAAAGGGTGAAATAAATGTAATTTAAAGAGTATTATTCGGCAATTTTTTTTTTTGATAAAAGGGGTTTTGGTAGATAACGACATATATAAAAACGAAAAGCTGATACCTACTTCATTAAAACGCTGGTTTTCATTATGTAACTATGCTGTGGAGAAAAGTTGAAATAGATATCAATCTGTCGTAATTAATAACTTGGATCCAGTCTCAACAATACCGTGCATTACATAAGTAACAAAATACTTCCGCGGGTAGCGGCATTTCCATAATAATAATAGTAACAATCGGACTCGGAAGATAAAAGAAAATTGCGTGTTCTAGCTATCACCCTATAATTATGATTGTATCGTATTGCTATTATAATGGCGACATAAGATCCAGGGCGGCCAAATTACAAAATGTTTGTTAAGCTTAAGGGACTTACCTGTGCGGTCATCGAAATTTTATGTGTATTTTTGGGAATGAAGCACATTATCATATTTTAAAATGATTTACTACAGAAAAATATATTTTGCTTAACGAGTGTTTCGCATTTCAGGCAAGACTCAGAAGCGAATTATGCTCATTAAGAAAGGTCCCACTGTATAGACAATTTGTAAGGAAGTAGACCTTTATTTTCAAATTGTTCAGCATTACTTATTGTATAATTTTTTTATTTTCCTATCGATAGGTTCCCGAAAACAGTTTTCAGGCCTTGCGCTTATTCAGCATTAACACACTGTATTATAAATCTATGATCCACACAATTTATAATTAATGTTACACATGAAGCTCTGTAATTTTAACATTGAATACATTTCAGTTAGGCATACGGTTTTGTATTACTGAACCCCTGGTTATTCTATGTTGTAAGTACTTCGTCGTGATCCGCAGGTTGAAAAACACTGATTTAAAGGAAGATATGGAAGCATTTCAGAGGCGAGCAGCTATGTTCGTTACTGGTAGGTACGACCAATGCGCGAGTGTCACAGAAATACTTCGGAAACTCAAATTGGAATCGATGGAGGAAGGACGACGTGTTTTTTTTTTTTTTTTTTTTTTCGAGAAATTCTGTTGAGGAAATTTAGAGGGCCGTGATCTGAAGCTGACTGCAGAACAATCTTGCTGCCGCCCACTTACATTTCTCATAAAGATCACAGAGACAAGATAAGTAAATTAAAGCTCGTACGTTCTTTTTTCCCTAGTACTATTTGGGAGTGGAATAGGAAAGGAAATTCCTGGTAGTGGTATGGTGTATCCTCCGCCACACACCTTACGGTGGACTGCGGAATGTGTGTATATGCAGATGTAGATGTAGATATGTGTATGTCGAAATGGCTGAAGCATTCCTGTACCAGTTACCAATAATATTTTTGGTGTCACTATGTTGCATCAGACATAAAAAAAATAACTAGATAAAGTTTCGGGGGTGCAGCAGGATAACGTTGATCTGGTAAGATTTTTCAGCTGGTAAGCGTTCAGCCTTCTTCAGGCAAGTGTCAGCCACTAGAGACTACTAGTTTTCTTTGTTGTATTTTTAAAGCCCTGTTGGGGCAGGTTGGCATCGGTATCGTACGCCACTCTTCAGTCGAACGTATTTACAATAGAAAACGGTGAAGCAGTGACTGTTAAAATGACAGATTTAAACATTGACAGGGTGTGAATCTTTATCTATATAAAAGCGAAAGGACACTCATTCATACATTCACTTGCTCACTCACTGACTAAACATGAAATCTCGAAAACTACTGCACCTATGAAGCTGAAATTTCTCAGGAGTGTAGTTTATAGGTAGTAGACTGCGTTTTTTATTCACATAACTAAGGTGTAACAAGAGCTACGATTTTCCTTACGGCAGTGGTGTAGTGTATTGATGCTGAATCCTTTTTGAAAAATCAGTCACGTACAATGAGGGGGATAATTCTTTGCGTTGATAATGAAATAAATAATTAATTTTGTTTCGAACAGTAAATTAATGATCCAGTTAAAGCGAATATTTCGTTGCCAACGTTGACATACTAAACTGCTGCCAGTGCAAGTAAAATTTAACTTAGGTACGACACAAAAAAATAATTTTGTTATTAGCTATATCCCGCTTGCCTTGCAATGCGATGGAACGAAAAAAGTGCGTCTTTCTGCAGGTATCATTTGAATTTAAAAACATAACGTTCTTTTGAGTCTATCGTTTTCATTTATTAAGAATTCTTTGCAAGGAAACACAAATTTATGTAGTTTCCTTTCTGATTTTGGTGTGTACTTATTACATCTTGAGTCCATTCTGATTAGGAATGCCTATAAAACGGTGTAGTGCAGTAAAGAACAAAGTGAGGACCTGTCAGTTACTTAGTGCACCAAACAACTAATAGTTGGTGCTGCCGCATTTTTTAAAATTTTTTATATCTTTTCGATGGTTATGCCATAGAACAGCAATGCATCATTAAAGGTGGTTTTGTAGTGCTGCAAAGAAACAAAACATGATCGTATTGTGCATATTCCTTCAGTAATAGAAGTATTTTGAATTAAGAGCAGCAATCTCATCTCTGCAAATACAAACTAACATCAAACAGCGAGTTACTGATTACACTTCGTATATACACAGCTTATCGAAATTCCATTGCTTCTGTTGACATGGAACGTTTGAATATAAAACATAAAGGCATTCCTACGCGTCTATCGATGCAAGAAAAATCGAATTTATTTAGTTGTGTTTCTCATTTCGGTGTATCCTCTCTACATTTTGAGTGCGTTCTGTTAAAGAATGCCTCGAAAACGCCATAGCACAGGAAACGACAAAGAGGGGAATGAGGGGAATAATTCTTTATGTTCACGATGAAATAAATAATTTACGCTGTTCTGGTCAATAAATTAATCATCCTCCTAAAGCGAATAGTTCGTTGCCAACGATAGCAAACTAAACCGCTGCCATTGCAAGTAAAATTTAATCCAGGTAGAGTAATTTTTTTTCTTCCTAGCTGTCTCCCATATGCTTTGCAATGTTATGAAAAGGAAAGAAGTGCATCTTTTAATGGGCATAACCACTAAATTGTATATAGAATAGAAATATCGAAGGAGTGAGCATTGCGTTCTGTGCATCTTCTCAACATTAAGCTGGAATTCTGGAATTACCATGTGATATTGTGACAAATCCACTCTTTCCACACATTTATTCGCTATTACGATTGGTTTATACCGCACTTTCTGCAAAGAAGCTCCACCTCCTTTTCGCAGAGCAACCACATAACATGAAGTAATATGTAAATAAATGTGTCACAGAAGCAACAACGAAGTTGAGGAAGCGTCGCTAAAGGGGGCTTTTATACATAGCGTCTTAATCGAACAAAAAGGGGACCAAGACAAAAGTCAGCGATTAGTAGATTTTTCCCAAAATCTGAATGCTCATTCCAGAGATATTTCTGCTCTCTGCCTGCCACTAGAGATAATATACACACGCGAGCGACAAACTCCTCAGAAACCTCACTGCTTGCATAATTGTTCGGTACAGTAATGTGATTAAAATTTGCAATTACTTACTTTTGGTGCGGACTACATTAAGATAGAGAAAGACGTCGTCTTTTGCAGAGAGAATTGCAATGAGTTATAATCCGACTTCTCAATATATAGTTCTATTACACAAGGTAGATTTCAACTTGCTGCTTTACGAAGTAATAACTGCAGGACGTAGGGACATGTATTAGCTGAAACAGTGGCCGATGCTGTTAACACAGTCGAGACAATTCACTGGAAATACTATATTTAATGGAAAGTTCTACACAGAGGATCAGCTGCCGCCATTCCTTCGATTACCCAGACTTACTTACTGCACATTAACACCACCATGACGTCTTAGTTAAACAGACATGAACTCCTCTATTGATTGAATTACCAGACTTCCAGCTTTCGTCGAGTTTTCGACAATAGAGATAAACTTTTTCTCGCTGACAACCACATCAAAATAATAAAAATTGAAACGTTACTCGTTTACTATTTTTCCGCTGTTTATGGAGCAAAACTACGGCTTTCGTGATGACATTACAGTTTATAATTTCTACACTACAAATTATAGTCGCAGGAAATTTTACAGATAGTATACACACATAAAGCTGAATGTAATTTCGAAATTGTATCGCAGTACGACACATATAAGAACCGAAACAGTAAAGTTCATGGAAAACCGCCCCATCACGCGTCTGGATTTTGATCTGTTACTTCTTTACCACTAACTCTTCGCTACGGATTTTACCAACATACAGCACTTATACAAATGAATATATAACTGCAGAATTATACAACTGTGCAACATATAATTCAATAAATATGAGATCATATATACTGCAATGGGTAAAGACCTGTCACATCACGCACCACATATTAATACATTTACGTATTTCCCACTAAAACCCACATGTTTTCCTGTGAGGTTAAGGAAATTCTTGAAAGCTGACAGTTCTTGAAAACTTTGGACGAAATTTGAGCTGTAAAGCGCACATGGCTGCAGGTGAAAGCCATAGACTTCTCTAGAGCTACAAGGAAAGGAAGAGAATGAAGCAGTGTACATCCAACGAATACCCATTATTTCCGACGGATCTAGCTTTTAACCTCCAGAGACTGCAGTTTCCAGTGAGACTTGCCTTTTATATTACGATTAATAAATCACAGGGCAATCTATTCAATACTGTGGAGTGGATTAAAAAAAAAAAAAATCGAAAGTCTGTTAAGCGTAAGGGACTTAACTGCGGGGCCATCAGTCCCGAAACTTACAAACTACTTATGAACTATGTTATACTATATACGACACAAACATCCATGCCCGAGGGGGTACTCGAACCCCCAACCGTAGCGGCCGTGCAGACTGTGACTGGCGCGCCGCAGACCGCTCGGCCACTGCGGCCGGCTAGTGGATTTGACATATCCATGTTTCTCAAACGGACAACTTTGTCACTTTTTCAGGGATAGGCTCACTAAAGAAATTAACATTAGATCATGGACAAGTCACAAGAAACATTGTTTATAGTAAAGTTGTGAACCAATGAATGTACGAATGTTATATAGCATTTGTGCTTTGTTACTATCTTTCTTTGTTTGGATACTGCACTTATAATTTTGTATATTATGCAAGACATCCTTATTTCTTATATATTATCAGATAAATATAAGATTACCTGACATCGTCTGGTATGGACGCGATCAATTCGTTTTATAGTTTCCAAATGACAAGCCAAGATCGCAAACTAACAATTTATTACGTGACGACCGGTTTCGGTGTATAGTGTCACCATCATCTGGTCATATATATGTTATAATCTGGCCATCTTGTTAAAAAATTGGTTATAAAATAACAAGTGCAACATTGCACTTAGTCACTATTGAAAAAAATACATACCGGTAAGTTAAAAACATGACAGCTTACAAAAATTTTGTAAGCTGTCATGTTTTTAACTTATGTATTTTTTTATATAGTGACTAAGTGCTATGTTGCACTTGTTATTTTATAACCAATTTTTTAACAAGATGACCAGATTATAACAAATGTTCAAATGTTTGTTAAGCTTATGGGACTTAACTACGGGGTCATCAGTCCCTAAACTTACAAACTACTTATGAACTACCTATGAACTAAGACGGCACAAATATCCATGGCCGAGGGGGGATTCGAACCCCCGACCGTAGTGGCCGTGCTGACCGTGACTGGAGCGCCTCAGTCACCTCGGCCACCGCGGCCGGCAGATTATAACATATACAGGTTGTTTCACTAAGTGTGTTTGCCTCTGTAACTTATAAAATAATAGGTGACGGGAAATTTTAATGCGGTAGGTCAACACAAGAAATGTTACACTTTCTGCGGAGCTATGAACATAGTTTATTGTATCATTTTCCAAAGAGTTACAGCACAAAGATATGATTTTTTAAATGGAACAATAGTTTTTCTATCGTGCATTGGATTCGTTGAAACCAGCTGCGACCAAATCAATTTAAACTACATTCGTATCACTGTTATTTTGGGAGCTACAACCCTTCAAAGTTTAGGGGTTGGAGGCTACGACAGCGTAGCTGACTGACTGGTGGTCACGAGACAGTGGGCCGTGCCCCAGGGGATAGCCACTCCGCCAGTCAGCTACGCTATCGCAGCCTCCGCCCCCGGAAATTTGAAGGGTTGTAGCTCCCAAACTAACAGTGATATGAATGTAGTTTAAATTGATTTGGTCGCAGGAAAACTATGTTCATAGCTCCGCAGAAAGTGTAACATTTCTTGTGTTCACCGACTGCATTAAAATTTTCCGTCACCTATTATTTTATAAGTTACAGAGGCAAACACACTCAGTGAAACACCCTGTATATGACCAGATGATGGTGACACAGTGCACCGAAACCGGTCGTCACTTAATAAATTGTTAGTTTGCGATCTTGGCTTGTCATTTGGAAACTATAAGATAAATATTAAAAAAAGGGGACGGACAGAGAGAGAGAGAGAGATTGAGAGAGAGAGAGAGAGAGAGAGAGAGAGAGAGAGAGAGAGAGAGAGAGAGAGAGAAGGGATTCAAGTCTTGAATAAATAAATACCCGGGCAAACGCCGGGTTTTCATCTAGTATGAAATATAAAACAACAACAGACGAGGAGTTTAAATACGGCCTCAGTGGCTAAAAAATGAAGGCTGTCAGAGTCAATACAACACAGAGACCGAGATGTAATTAAAAACAACGCAGGCGACACTTGTTCTTCCGGTGGTGGTGGTCGCAACGGGGGAAAATAACACAAGTGAGACGAAGCACTGCACACACAGACTCATTAAAACCGCGACACCGAGAGAACCACGTGGGGGAGGGGAGGGTGGGGTAAGAGCAGAAGGAGAGGGCTAAGGTCGGGGCGGGAGCGCGAGGACTCCAACGGAGGGGAGAAAAAGCCAAGCGTGGGGAAGGATAAACTGGAGACGTGTTGGCGCAGGTCAGACGTTCAAAATGTTCAAATGTTTGTATAGCTTATGGGACTTAACTACGGGGTCATCAGTCCCTAAACTTACAAACTACTTATGAACTAGCTAACACTAAGGACGGCACAAATATCCATGCCCGAGGGGGGATTCGAACCCCCGACCGTAGTGGCCGTACAGACCGTGACTGGCGCGCCACAGTCCCCTCGGCCACCGCGGCCGGCCAGGCTAGACGTGCGGTGTACCTAGCTACAGCTCGTTCTGAAACGACCTGCTACATCCCACGGAACGTAACGTGCTGCTCATCGTGATTTGCGACCGCAGCGCTCTCCTGCACCCGTTGCGTCCTAGAACGTAGATCATTGTTTACAAACATGGATGTGCGCAAAATTATACGATATCTCTGTTAACGATCGTCGTAAAAAAAAAAAAAAAAAAAAAAAAAAAAAAAAAAAAAACCTGAAACTGTAGCTTTCTTACGCTTACATGTGGCACCCAATACTCTTTCCGAAACGTATTTTTTTTTTCAAGAAACACAAAGACGGTTAATTTATTTGAAAGCAGTTGAGAATGATAACGACCAAACGACATTGGCAAAAAAAGAAAAAAAAAATAGCCCCAGCTCCAGTTATCTTGCTCGTAAATTCCCATTGTGCACATTGTTGACTGCATATTCTGTATATTCAAATGTTTACTTTGGTATTCCTTCGGACATAGAAGGTTCTGTCTGGTACATTTTACTTGTTCATACACGTGGGACAACGCCTCAACCCGACAATGTTCGTTGTGATAATTTTTGCTTTTAGTATTGTACGTAAGCCGCGGCGAATTGGCCGTGCGTGCTGGGGCGCCGTTCTGCTGTGCGCACGGCCGTTCGGTCGGAGGTTCGAGTCCTCTTTCAGGCACGGGTGTTTGTGTTGTCCTTAGGTAAGTTTACCTTAGTTTAAGTAGTTTGTAAGCTACGGACTAATAACCACGCAGTTGAGTCCGAAACATTTACAAACATTTGAATATTTGTTATTGTACGTTATTGTACTGTTTCTTCTTCACTCCACCTGTTTCCGTAAACATGCGCTACCCAAGTTCTCTTTGCACTGTGAAACTGAACTATTCCAACACTGTACTGAACAGCAACAGCATTCAAACACCGTGGGGTAAACCGATTGACGTAAGGTACTGTCTGGAAATTTATTACTTCCTGTGTCCTAGAAGGAAAAACTCAACAAATTCTATCATGGACAGAGTTCGTTCTTGTTACTGATAAATAACGTCGAGTACCGTATATCATAATTCTACTAAATTAAGAAGTAAGATACATAAACCGTAGTTAATATAAATCGTTAAAAATATCTGGAAGAGTGTATATGCAAACCTGATATTTACATATTTTTTCCTTCACAGCTCGTGACGCTTACCACCAGGCTAAAGGTTGTCTTAAAAAGAAATAACAACGAATATTGGGTATTATATTAGCAAAAGAACCAGAAACATTAAGAAAAAAAATAAAATAAAATAAAGAATGCCCACTTATAATATCTACAGAGAAGCCTGCGTCGCTACCAACTACACTATTTCTCTCGCGTCTCCTTTCTGCTTTATAGTACTCATCTAAAACATGTAATATTTACACTACTGACCATTAAAATTGCTACACCAACTAGAAATGCAGATGACAAACGGGTATTCATTATATACTAGAACTGACATTACACTTTCACGCAATTTGGGTGCCTAGATTCTGAGAAATCAGTACCCAGAACAACCACCTCTGGCGGTAATAAGGGCCTTGATACGCCTGGGCATTGAGTCAGAGCTTGAATGGCGTGTACAGGTACAGCTTCAACACGATACCACAGTTGTGACTGGCGTATTATGACAAGCCAGTTGCTCAGCCACCACTGACCAGACGTTTTCAGTTGATGAGACATCTGGAAATGTGCTGTCCAGGGCAGCAGTCGAACATTTTCCGCGTCCAGAAAGACTCGTACAGGACCTGCAACGTGCGGTCGTGCATTATCTTGCTGAAATGTAGGGTTTCGCAGGGATCGAATAGAGGGTAGAGCCATGGGTCATAGCACTGTAACGGCCACTGTTCAAAGAGCCGTCGATGCGAACAAGAGATGACCGAGACGTGTAACCAATGGCACCCCACACCAACACGCCGGGTGATACGCCAGTATGGCGATGACACACGCTTCCAATGTGCGTTCACTGCGATGTCGCCAAACATGGATGAGACCATCATGATGCTTTAAACAGAAGCTGGATTCATCCGAAAACATGACGTTTTGCCATTCGTTCACCCAGTTTAGTCGTTGCACACACCATTGCAGGCGCTCCTGTCTGTGATGCAGCGTCAAGGGTAACCGCAGCCATGGTCTCCGAGCTGATAGTCCATGCTGCTGCAAGCGTCGTCGAACTGTTCGTGCAGGTTCAAAAATGTTCAAATGTTTGTATAGTCTATGGGACTTAACTACGGGGTCATCAGTCCCTAAACTTACAAACTACTTATGAACTAACTAAGACTAAGGACGGCACAAATAACCATGCCCGAGGGGGGATCGAACCCCCGACCGTAGTGGCCGTACAGACCGTGACTGAAGCGCCTCAGTCCCCTCGGCCACCGCGGCCGGCTTCGTGCAGGTGGTTGTTGTCTTGCAAACGTCCCCATCAGTTGACTCAGGGATCGAGACGTAGCTGCACGATCCGTAACAGCCATATGGATCAGATGCTTGTCATCTCTACTGCTAGTGATACAAGGCCGTTGGGATCCAGCACGGCGTTCCGTATTGCCCTTCTGAACCCACCGATTACATGTTCTGCTAACAGTCATTGGATCGCGACCAACGCGAGCAGCAGTGTCGCGATACGATAAACCGCAATCGCGATAGGTTACAATCCGACCTTTATCAAAGTCGGAAACGTGATGGTACGCTTTTCTCCTCTTTACACGAGGCATGACAAGAACGTTTCACCAGGCAACGCCGCCCAACTGCTGTTTGTGTATAAGAAATCGGTTGGAAACTTTCCTCGTGTTAGCTCGTTGTAGATGTCGGCACCGGCGCCAACTTTGTGTGAATACTCTGAGAAGCTAATCATTTGCATCTCACAGCATCTTCTTCCTGTCGGTTAAATTTCGCGTCTGTAGCACGTCATCTTCGTGATGTAGCTGTTTTAATATCCAGGAGTGTACCTAGGAATAACTATTACAGAACAACTTAATCTGGAAAGAACACATAGAAGATACTGCAGGAAAGGCGACCCAAAGGCTACGTTTCACATGCAGAACAATTAGACGAAGCAACAGTTCTACTACAGAAACTGTCTATACCACACTTTTACGTCCTATTTTGGAGTATTGCTGCGCAATGTGGGATCCACACGAGGTGGGACTGACAGACAATTTAGAGAAAATTCAGAGAAAGATAACCCGTTTTGTATTGTAACGATATAGGGGAGAGATTGCCACGGGAATCATGCACGAGTTGGGATGGAAATTTTTAAAAGGAAGGCATTATTCGTTGCTACGAGATTTATTTGAGAAAGTTTTCAGCAACTTTCTCTTCCGAATGCAAACACTTTGTTAGCATCCACCTTCAAAGGGAGATTAAAATAAATTCAGATCGAAAAAGGAAAGATTTATGTGTTCCTTTTTCCCAGGTGCTATTAGAGAATGGAACGGAAAGCGGTTCGATGAACCCTCTGCCAAAGCACATAAAAGTCATTTTACGATGGTTGGAACTAAAATAGTGGCAACACCGCTGTGGAGACACTGTGCAATGGAGTTTACCACGTCGCTTTTAGCACACGTTGTTGACATACCTATCTTAGGTATGCAAATGGTTTGCCCGTCCCACCCCACCGGCGTGCGCACACTTGTGAACGACCGGTCTAACGTAACGGTATCACTGTTTTCGAAACAGGAGCACGGCAGACAGTCAATGCACAGTATCTCTGTTCGTTTTTGGAGCACCATCTGCGAGCAGCTTTGCGAAAGAAGCGGCAACACTTCCTGTGTAACCCACCCAACATTTTGCCTGACAATGCGCGGGTGCATACAGCACAAGCTGTGGCTGCTGTGTTCGGTCGCTGGGACTGGCAAATACTGTGCCATCCACCATACTCCCCGGTCTTGTCCTTGTCTTTGATTTGATTCCGAAGATGAAGGAACCACTTGATGACATTCCAATCACTTTAGAACTGTTCCAGATATTCGATCGGCAGTGAACCGCTCCATTCGCACTATCAACAGAACAGGCTCTGCTAACAGTATACTAAGCGTTCCATATCGCTGGAAACTTGTTCTACACAACGCTGGTGACGACTTTTTAAGGACAGTAACACATGCAAACATGTAACACTTTTGTTGTGAATAAATAGTTGCCATTATTTCAGTTCCAATCCTCGTATATAGATGTAGATTTACTGGGCTGTGAAAGACGAGTGTGACGATGATGTTACACGTCGTCTGACCAATGTAGGCTTTGCCACACTCGCGGGGTACTCTGTAGATTCGGTCCTTCCGCAATCCCAGATCGTCATTTGCTGAATCAGATGAGCAGTAATCTTGACAGGTGGGCGGAAGTTAGACAACTAGTAGTCTTTTGAAGATGTCCGAATGAAGATGTATCATTTCTAAAATTACAGATAAAGGAGAAGCAATGAATAAAAATTTATGATGCGGACGGGAATCGAACCCGGACCTCCATGCTTACTAAGCAGACGTCTTATTGTTAGACACCACTAACGATTAAGGCACCTCGGAATAGTATAAGTACGACTTCCCTCCACGTCACAAACTTTAATTCAGCTTCTTTATTCCATAGATAATTGCCACTACTGCCAAGGCTCTCCATGCAACGGAATAGCACCTCGGCAATGGACATGGTGGAACATTCCTACTAAGATGATATAAATATCAATTTAAATATAAATTCAGTAACCCTGAGACGGAAAACAACCTCAGGGTTACTGAATTTATATTTAAATTTCTATAATTGATCTCGTAAATCTTACCATGCGAGGTTCGGGTTCTCTTATTTTATCACAATGATAATTTTGCCCTTTGTAAGTAATCGGAACGTTGAAGCTAAGGAGGTGAAGACGTAATAGGTTTTTAAATAATTATTGTAGAAGTCTGCGTGTAATTTATACCCTGACACGAAGAGATTTCTACAAGTAGATAAATCGAAATTAAACTGTCAGAAGAATGATGCTCCCCGAAATAAGCCGACAGCACCCTACTATGATTTTATCACATCGTTGTTCATGCGGAGATTGTACACATGATGTTGACGTTTACTGGGAGAGTTCTTGTTTTCGGAAATAACCGTTGATTGTCAACGAAATAAATGCAATTGTGGAGTAAGTAGACGAGAATTCCACTCACATCCTAGGTACTTTTGTGCTCTGGAATTATATTTGAAATGTCTCTGTGTGGTTTCTATTCAATTAGTCTTGGCTCGTATGTTGCTCTCTGGGCACCAAATATTTTGTCTCTTGGTCAAGACACGGAGATAACATCACCGAAAAAGTAGTTATTCTTGTAGCTTATCGATAGCAATCACTGTGAGTGAACCGGAAAGGTCAGCGTTTAAAAGGAACGGAACTGAGCAAGGTCACGGATCACGCCCAATTTCATTCCGCGATGCCAGTTTTGTCTCACAAATGAGACTGGCTCCTGTCTGCTCAGTTTAGAGATACTTACGTGCTCCGATACTACTATTTGTCTCTGTCTGTTCACATTAAAGCGTGGACATTTCCCAAATGAATGCCCTTGGAGCTTAACCGTTAACGTGAAACGTAGCGCGCAGTAATTTGTTAAGGAGACACGGACATAATTGCTTTGCTAAATTATTATTTCTGACATTGACCGCTTGACCATTCGGAATGCTCAAGCAACCAGGTTGTGATTTTGTAAGCTGCAGCTCTTGTACTATAAATCTAGAACACAGCATGAATTCATACTTGTTCTGTAATCGAAATAGGTGATCACACCCAAGTGGGACTGTTGTAAATCCTGGTGTAGATCATTTTCGTGATTTATTGATTACAGAACACAATATGAATTCATGCTGTGTTCTAGACTTACAAGAGATGCAGATTACTAATTCGTGACATGATTGCTTGTGAATTCAAAACGCTCAACTGATCAATGTAAAACGTCATCTGAAAAATATTATTTTTCATGACAAGGCACCAATCTTTGCTACAATAAGGTGTGAACTGATCGTAAATCTTGGATGAAGCAGCTTCAGTTCCTGGTCAAGCGTGATTAATACGTACTACAGAAATATCATGTTTAGCCATTATTTATACAATATATCGCTCATACAATTGAAAATGACGATATACTGCGTCGAAACGTGTCCTACAAAAGAGTTTTTTAGATTATTTGTGGCATGACCATCGCTTACGGTGGCACGCACACATTTAAATGAAAATAAAGGCTTACGCGTTCACCGGAGACCAAAATTGAATAAACGAGTTTGTAGACGAGGAACTCCTTTGCAACTCTGCTTTTTCATGTTTTTTCCATACCTTGCAGTGATTAAGAGATATTTACAAAAATAACGGGAATTTGAAACTGTTACTTGATTTTGCGTGAACCAGTCAGGCAAAGATAATAGATCACGGCAAACAGGCATTTTAAGGGACAAACATGGCTAAAATATGGAAAAGGTGTTAAAGAGATAAAGAGATAACTAGTTAGAAAAAAAGGTGTTTGTCAAAGTTAAACTCTGAAATAGCGAATAATTTTGGCTGTGTGTTAAAATGCCGTCAGAGGTAATATTACATGTTCAGTGAATAGATATTATCACAATAGTAGAGTCGTGATCGTATCGTACGTAAACGTTCTAAGACCAGAAATGATTTACAACCTGTCTACTTCTATAGGATTTCATTATGATTAAAATGGCGTGCTCGGCGCTGAATTTCACTACTTTTCCTTTAATTGCTTAGCGGATTTCGGGAATTTTATTCTATTCAAATCTGTACGCGACTTTTATATTGTCTGTGACTACGTATTTCATCTCCTTATAAACGTCCTTCTCGTCTTGTCCTTGCTCCACTGCCTTGCGCATAACGAACACGTTTTTCTTACCTACCCTGTATGAAAATGTTTATCTTCAACAATCATCTGTGATATGGACAATTTCTTGGCATTTTATACACGGCCATGTTTTTATTATTTTTGTCTGAAATATTTGCGCCCCCCCCCCAAAAAAAAAATAAAAGAAAAAAATGATCTACAGGAAACCTACAGTGGACCGTAAAACACGCCAGTGCGATTTTTTTATGTCTTCCTCCTCGGTCTTCTTATTTTTCTGGTGAACTAACAAAAAACGCAACACTGCCCATGAAAATATTCTTCGATTCTTCGTTTGAAAACCGTGCAAAGAACACACCATTCTTGTGTTTTTCTTGGATGATGCGATATGCTGAAAACGAAAAGTAAGAACCAAATCATTATCAGAATGAAAAAAAAAAAATAAAATAAAATAAAAAAAATAAAAATAAAAAAGGAGAAATAAAGGCAGGAAAAAAAAAAAAAAAAGGGATCGCAAGATAGACACACACACACACACACACACACACACACACACACACACACACACACATTGACAGGTAATATGCATATCTAAAAATACAACCATCATTAAATCGAATAGTAAGGTTCACACATTATAAAGTGGCAACTTATTACAAATGGAACAAGAGACAAACGCATCTCGCAACTTCCAAAGAGAACACAAGGAATGGCGAATTCCGGGTGGTTTGTAAACGAGGGCCGGCCGCGGTGGCCGAGGTGACTGAGGCGCTCCAGTCACGGTCAGCACGGCCACTACGGTCGGGGGTTCGAATCCCCCCTCGGGCATGGATATTTGTGCCGTCTTTAGTCTTAGCTAGTTCATAAGTAGTTTGTAAGCTTAGGGACTGATGACCCCGTAGTTAAGTCCCATAAGTTGTACAAACATTTGAACATTTTGTAAACGAAGAACGGTATGAAATATTTGGTGTCAGTGTTACTTCGCAGAGAACTACGAGGAATGAGAAGTATGACTTCGGAAAAAGTGATTAATCAAAGCTATATAGCATGGGAACTGTTCGTGATTTCAAACAAGCACAAAAAATGTAAGCCGCGGGGTGTGGCCAAGCGCATTGACACAGCATTGAGGCGCTATGCTCCGATGCGCGAGGCCCTTCTCCGTCGGGGGTTTGAATGCCATCTGGGGCATGGTTGTTTGTGCCGTCTTTAGTATAAGCTAGTTCATAAGCAGTATGCAAGTTCAGGGACTGATGACCCCACAGTTAAGTCCCTTAAGTTTAACAAACAATTGAATATTTTTGAACAAAAATGTAGAACAAATACTTTCTTTATAACTGACCATTGAAAATGCTTTTGAATAGAGAGAAACGCGTCTGGTATTAATTAGACTATTATTTGTAGTTGCAATAGATGGCTAATTGTCCAATACGAACTGTACAACTGTACGAGCGGCAACTGCCGATCGATTCTAGGCGTCATGTCAGGGACTGCGCTCCAGTCCTAGGTTCGAGTTCTCCCTCGGACGTGGGTTAGTTTACTTTAGTTAAAGTAGTTGCGAGCATAGGCACTGATGACCACATAAGTTTAGTCTCATAGAGTAACAAATATTTGAACATTTTTATTTATTTATTTATTTTGTTATGGGAATCTGCATAAGCAGAGTAGCCAAGATCACTAAATTTCCTTTATTCCTTTCGACATACCCCTATAGAAGAACAGAAAGTAAACATGACGAAATATTACCAAATATTCAGGTTTTTAAACCTATTGGACCAAACTGCTATGGTCATCAGTCCATAGCCTTACAAACTACTTAAACTAACTAACTACTTAAACTAACAACACACACACACACACACACACACACACACACACACACACACACACACACACACACACACCAATGTCTGAGGTGCGAATCCACCTCCGCGGAAACGGCCACCCATTCGGTAAAATGATGCCTCAGACCTCGCAGCTACTCCCGCGCGACGAAATGTTACCATGTGATATTTAAATAGTAATATTTGTCTCTTCTGCTTATGCAGATTCTCATAACAATGTTTTAGATCGTACTCCCGGCATCAATGAAGTTAAGCACATAAAAATAATTTATTTATTTATTTTGTGTAACTGTATCTACTTACATACTCTGCAATCCACCGTAAAGTACGTGGCGGAGGGTACACTGTTCCACTACTAGGCATTTCCTTTTCTATCCCACACCCCAATAGGAGGGAAAAAAGAATGCCTACACGGATATGTACGAGCCCTAATTTCTCTTATCTTGTCTTTGTGACCTCTACGCGAAATGTAAGCAGGCGGCAGAAAGATCGTTCTATAGTCAGCTTCAAATTCCGGCCGTCTGAATTTTGTTAAGAGAATTTCTTGGAAAGAACCGTCTTTCCTCCAGCGATTCCCATTTGAGTTCCCGGAGCATTTGGTCAAACCTACCAGTAACGAACCTAGCAGCTCACCTCTGAACTGCTTCCATGCCTTCTTTAAACTGGTCTGCCGCGGGCCCCAAACGCTTGAGCAATACTTAAGACTTGGTCGTACAAGCGTTTTATACGCCATCTTACACATGAAGTACGTCTTCCCAAAATTCTCCCAATCAGCCGAAGTCGTCTGTCCGCCTTACTCACAACTATCTGATGACCCCGTAGTTAAGTCCCATAAGCTCTACAAACATTTGAACCACCTACACTCTATTTAAGAATCCTTTGAGTGTCATTAACGCAGTATGTAGGTAAGTTTCCATACTAAAAACAGTCCTGATCAAAACTACAGGAGTGCATTTTTTACAGTATTGTTTAAAATCAGCTTAGGCGTGATGGACAGATAATGAACTTGCTTACAGCAGACAACAATGACACACTCGTGACGCGCCCGCGCGCACTCTGCCGCACAGTCTGCCTACAGCCTTTGTTTTCCCTTAACAGCATTTTTTTAAGTCCATGTGAATGTAAGAAACGAATATTATTTCTAAGATATTGTCTAAAATTTACTTTTTGTTATTGTATTCCATCATTTGTACTGTATTCTAAAGTAACAGTAGAATGTATTTTATAACAAAACAACTCATCTCTTCTTTTTCAACACCGTTCCCGATAACCCGGCATTTTCACAAACTCGGCCAGCCTTCGGTCCATATTAGACCGAGTTTTCGGGACTCTGGTGTATTGCGTGGAGTCGAGGGGTTCATCAACTCGCTCGGTTAGCCGTGGATGGCACAAATATCCATGCCTGAGGGGGGGATTCGAACCCCCGACCGTAGTGGCCGTGCAGACCGTGACTGGAGCCCCTCAGTCCCCTCGGCCACCTCGGCCGGCATTTCGTTACAATTGACACTTTCGCACATATAACACTATACGCAGACATCTGGTGTAGACATTTCCTCCCGGTTTATTTGCAATTAAAATTATATTACTAACGGATTTTTTTGGTATTACTAACGTATTTGTTGTCCTAAATATTTCAAAAAGCGAGGTTCTGGTCTCTGGTGGCTAGCAATTATGCCTGTAAAATTTGGTGCCGATCGATTGAACGGTTCGGCCTAAAAAGTGGGAACACGTTACAGCCAGACAGACATAGTCAAATCGCCATTATTTTTGCAAATATCTCTGCAACGATGCAATATATGAAAAAAAAAAACCATAAGGGAGCGAAGTTGTAGAGAATTTTGCCCTTTACCAATTTGGTTATTCAATTTTCGTGTCAGATGAACGATTCGTTTGCAATTACAATTATATTACAAACGGCTATTTTTGGTATTACTACCGGATTTTTGGTCCGAATAATTTGAAAAAGGGAGGTTCTGGTCTCTGGCGGCCTACAATTATGTCTGTAAATGTTGGTGCTGATCGGTTGAACGGTTCGTCTTAAAAACCGGAAACACGTTAAGGACAGACAGACAGACAGACAGACAGACAGACATCCCAAAATTGCCGTTATTTTTGCAAATATCTCTGAAACGATACGAGTTGTGCTAAAAACATAACAGAGCAAAGTTGAGAGAATTTTCTTCTCTACAAATTCGGTTATTCAAATTTCGTGTCAGATGAATGGTTAAGCCGTTATTTTCATTTAAATTTCGAACTGTCAAAAAACGATAGCAAAGGCCCACTTTTAGTGTTACTACCGTAACCTAAAGTGGGCCAATAGTATGGCACTGGGAGAGAAAACTAAAAGAAAAGTTGGCACCGTTTCATCGAGATGAGCACCGCTGCACTAGGGATGGGAAAAACCGACCGGTTAAAACCGATACCGGTATTTTCGTTTTGAATAGTTCCGTTTTTTTCGGTATTTATTTGGTGTCGGTTGTAACCGGTTTTTCTTATTTATTGCCAAAAACCGAGTTAAAAATCGTTACGACTACTTCCTGTAGTAGTGGTTCAAAAAGTGTTTTTTGTAAATAATTTTAAAAAACTAAAATTGGTAGACTTATATTTAGTGCTAGTACTAAAATTTCCACTGCTGTGAAATGTTAGGTCATAGCAGTAAAAGCCATCAGTGATAATTTAAGAACAATCCCGGCAGTCAGAAACGCGCAACAAACGCATGACAGAAGAACTTAAGACTGGTGCAGCTACTGAGACATCGATGCACCTGTTGCCGTGTGGCGTGGCCTATTAGACGACGCACGTGCACCGGCAGTGTACGAGACTTGACTCCGTCTGGTCATGCCGCAGTTCCTTGCTGTCGTCGCCAGACATCGATTGTGTTTTAAATGACACCATCCCGAGTGTGGAAGTTCACGATGTACGGTATCAGTGAGGTACAATGCTCCATTTGCTTTAAAAAGCTGAAAACGGGTGGAGGTAGTACAAACATGCTGTGTCATTTAAGGAGAAAGCATCCAAAATGTTTCTTGGAAGAGAAGGTAAATTCGATTCATATACCTATTATGCAAGGTTGGAATAACTTTTAATGTACTATCATATTGTTATGCTAACAAGTTTTATTAATGTGATTCCTTGAAAGCGAGGGGCTTTTTTAATAACCAGTATGGGTTTAGGTAACATTGACCATGTGGTGCCTCGCGAGCTAACCGTTCGGTCTGAGGCTCCATGTCACGGACTGCGCGGCTGCTCCAGTCGGAGGTTAGAGTCCTCCCTCCTCCCTCGGTCATGGGTGTGACTGTTGCCCTTAGCGTAAGTTAGTTTAAGTTCGATTAAGTAGTTTTTAAGCCTAGGGACAGATGACCTAAGCAGTTAGGTCTCATAAAAACTCACACCCGTTTGAACATTCTTTGATGATGTGGTACACAGCTTTCCTAGTTCAATTTGCGTAAATTTACACTGACAACAATCATACTATTAGTCGGAACTGTGACTTTATTTTCCGAAATACTTCTGCAGCACTGATTGAAGTTCATTTACTGACTGTAACTTCGAGATATTTGTATGCGCTGACTCACAAGTCCAACTAATGGAGTGGTTGGCTCAATATTCGTAACTGCCGGATGGAAATACTAGATCAGTAAATCCGTATGCTTCGTATATCGTCTTCTACGGACTCCTGGCTAGGCTTACACATACTCTAGAAGGCGTAGTATTGGGAGGTGATCTTGCAAAATATGGAAAGACTAGTGATTTGTCGTATAACTAAATTTCGTAAGTTTCGGTTTCAGCCGAAACTAGAAAAACCGAAAATTCGATTACGGTTTCTGTTTCGGCCGCAAAATATGTTTCGGTCGAACTCTACTGGAAATAATAGCAATAAAAAACCGAAAACCGGTTATTTAGAAAACCGGTTATCTTGAGCAGTTTTTACAGTGGGGTTAAACTGGAGATGAAAAGGACCGGTATAAACGAAAACCGGTTGTTTCAGCAATAACCGCCATCCCTACACTGCACACGTAATAGTGGAGTGCAGAAGTGAGTAGATGATTCCGCCCAGCAGGGTGAGGTGCGCTTAGCTGATAGCTGCAGCCGCCTCTAGCACCGCCATCTACGTGAAGGGGCTCTTGCAGCCGCTAACTCTGTCGTCGTCTACCGCAGCTAATTACGGCTCATCCCCGCCCAAGGTGAGTTCCGGCAGCGGCGCGCCTGCTAATGAAATTCCTCAGCTCGGACCTGGCCTGCAAAGTTGCTGCAAGGCGATCGCCTGCTAGAGGCATCACTTACACCAAAGGACACCGCGTCATTCGCGAAGAGAGCGACGAGCCCTGCAGTTCATTTCACACCCTAGCCCTCAGTTTGCCACTTCGACGCTCGACACTAAAACGCTCTCCTTTTACAGTAGTTTCCATTGTTGGGATGGACAGTATTTGTTTCAGTTAATTTATCCATCATAGAACACTGCGTTTTTTTTCGTAAATGAATATGAAGAATAAAATTCTTGCCGGCCGCGGTGGCCGAGGGGACTGAGGCGCTCCAATCACGGTCTGCACGGCCACTACGGTCGGGGGTTCGAATCCCCCCTCGGGCATGGATGTTTGTGCCGTCCTTAGTTGTAGCTAGTTCATAAGTAGTTTGTAAGTTTAGGGACTGATGACCCCGTAGTTAAGTCCCATAAGCTCTACAAACATTTGAACATTTGAATAAAATTCTTGACTATCAGTCTCCAGATCGCTTTTATTTTCTAAAACATGACCGCCTTCGTGACAGCTGCCCATCTGCAGATCTGTTAAACAAATGTTACAACTGAAGGTAAGCTACTATTTACAAAGTATGATATCTAAAAAGTTAATGGAAAAATATTAAAAACATTCCACATTAATGAAGTTACAGAGCAACCTGTCCTGTGATGAACGAATGTTCACAGTCGTTACTAAAACATAGTAGCTTCCTGAGGGTTTATATAATGTACTTAAAATCATCTGATTGGTGGGGATCATTTTCGTTAAAATTATTGTCAATAATTAATTATTGACTTACATATAAAATCAATTCTGAAGTCAACGTGTAAGTTAGTAGTCAAGGTATAAAATAGCAGTTACAAATGAGAAACTCGGCTGTCAAACTATAAAAGGACATAGAAATAAGATAACATTGGGTTCTGGATACGTATAATAACATTTTAAGTATTTCTATGTCCTTTTATAGTTTGACAGCCGAGTTTCTCATTTGTAACTGCTATTTTATACTTTGACTACTATCTTACACTTTGACTTCGGAATTGATTTTATATGTAAGTCAATAATTACTCATTGAGAATAATTTTAACGAAAATGTCCCCACCAATCAGATGATTTTAAGTACATTATATAAACCCTCAGGAAGCTACTATGTTTTAGTAACGACTGTGAACATTCGTTCATCACAGGACAGGTTACTCTGTAACTTCATAAATTTGGTATGTTTTTAATATTTTTCCATTAACTTTTTAGATATCATACTTTGTAAATAGTAGCTTACATTCAGTTGTAACATTTGTTTAACAGATCTGAATATGGGCAGCTGTCCCGAAACCGGTCTTGTTTTAGAAAATAAAAGCGATCTGGAGACGGATATTCAAGAATTTTATTCGTATGACGATCGCAGAAACTCACTCGAGACCCATAAGTCTTGCTTTGATGAATCTGAAGAACATAATACAAGCCTGCCACACTTCAGAATGAAGTGGTGACAATAGTCATAGGTTCATTATGTAAAAAACAGACAAGATTGCTAATTATTTGTTTTAAGATGACCGGTTTCGGCAAATTAAACTGCGATCTTTGGATCTGTAAGCATACATGTGAAATCATACTCAATATTCTATAATAAAAAGTCAGAGAAATACATACCGTTAATATGCGTTAACCTTTCAAACCCACATTTCAGGTACGTGAGGCAAATAACAGGGGAACCCTTTTAAAAATGTACTTGTTCACCAAAAGATTGTCGACATATCACAATACAATTAAAATGTCAACCACATGTTGTTTCATTGTGATGTGGTCACAGTTAAGTTATAACAACAATTGACTCAATTAGCTAAGGAAAATAATACAAATTACATATTTATAACACTCTATTCTTTAATGTTAACTATACTTGCACTGTAAGCTTATTTCGGCTAAGAAGCCATCATCAGTTGTTTCGCCACATTCTGGCAAGCCGTTCATTTTGATCTCATTGTGACGAAATGTTTTTTCATACTTTATAATATACCGTAACTTATAATATCACGTTTTCATTTCCTAGATGATTATTATTCACTCAAGTTATGGATTTTCACGTTTATTTCAAAATGTTCAAAAGTTTGTGGAGCTTAAGGGACTTAACTGCGGGGTCATCTGTCCCTAAACTTACAAACTACCTATGAACTACCTTATACTAAGGACGGCACAAATATCCATGCCCGAGGGGACATTCGAACCCCCGACCGTAGTGGCCGTGGTGACTGTGACTGGCGCGCCGCAGAGCGCTCGGCCACCGCGGCCGGCTCACGTTTATTTGAGAGCTGTAAGTTAATAATAAGCATCTTACGTAAGAAAACGTAATATTACAAGTTACGAGAAATAAAGTATAAGAAACATTTCGTCACAATTGAATCGCTGATTGGAAAAAGGAAGAAAGTCCACACACCACTGTTTTGAGAAAACTAAGAAAAACTTGTTAACTCTTAAAATATTGTTCCGACAGTTTTATGATCCATTACAAACTTGCAGAACTAAATTATCTGCACTAAGTGATGAGTCGTTCGAACGCCTTCGATAAATATTTTTCAAGCAGGCCCCTTTGGAAGTTGGTGGACATTCTTCCTTTTTCCTATAAACTATTCTATTGAGGCTGGCTTGCAAAGAAATTCGCTGTGACACAGGTTTAAACTGCTATTTATTGTCATTTATGTTACAAACTGATAATACTGATTTCAATTTAGTCCAGCATCTTAAGACCAATAATTTATTTTGATGTAGTATTAACATTTTTAATTAACTATTTTTAATGCTTTTTAATCTTCTTCAGCAGCTTGTACAGCTTTGTTTCCTGGAAATACTACTCCTTCAGATAGGACATCATTATTTCTTGTGGACCACTGAAGAATGTTGTTATAAAACTCATGATACTCTGATGGAATGAAGTTTATTACTTTATTAAGATCTTGTATCTTCTTGTGATTAATAGGAATATTCTTGCTGTCTGCCATATTTCTCGGATAATCAGGAACTTTTCGTCCCTTAAAAAGCCTATATGTATTGTGACGCAGTCCATCTACCCATTCCACACAAACGACCTTTCCTGGGTGTTGATGTGTGTAGGTCACATGCCGGAATTTAGCAAAAAATGTTCAAATGTATGTAAATCTATCGGACTCAACTACGTGGTTTTCAGTCCGTAGCTTACAAATTATTTAAACTAAGGTAAACTAACCTAAGGACAAAACACACACACACACACACACACACACACACACACACACACACACACACACACACACACACACACATCCATGCCCGAGGGGGGACTCGAGCCCCCGACGGTGAACGGCCGCGTGCACCGCAGCACAGCGCTCCAGTACGCCACGGCGGAATTTAGCAAGTGAAAACCTATCCTTTGTTTGACAATTTAGGTCAAATGAGAATTTTTTAAAGTGTTGTGGCCACCATTCTTTAATGTTAGTGATATCTTGATGTTCAACAAGCTTGACTTTGAAAAGAATTCAGTGTTTTTCTTGAATTAGCTATCATTTCAACATCCTCTTTGACAGAATAGATTATGTCTTGTTGTCGTGTCACTCTTTATTACAGCAAAATCCTTATAGCATGGGAGGGAGGAGTGACCACGTACAGGGTAATAATGATGAATTATTGGAAATTTGCCAGTCATTGCTAGGTACATCAGGTACCGCACATGTAGTTCATTCACTGATTCGGATAGCTGTTCATGTATGTAGTCGTTGAGGACAGTACACACTTCATTGGGACCTCGATTAACTTGCCCTTCATGATAGCAATAAAACTGTGCAGTATTGCTTTTCAGATTATGGTTTTTCTATTCTGCTCGTTCTCCTTTGAACTATTGAATATTCTATCGGTCCCATTAAATACAGATCTTTCTCCTTTTTAGTTTTACCATCGTACAATTTTGTAATAATTTCCATTTCATCCTCATCTTTGAAATGTTCGAAGCACATTTTGGAACAACTGCAGTAAAACAAATTATACAGTATACCACTCCAACACATAGCACATAAATATTTTGCAGTGAAATGTATACAGATAACACAAGATGCATTTCTTGCATGATGGACCAGGCCGTTTCGCTGGCAGAACCAAACCTTTCGAAGTTACGTATTCTTTTCCTAGTGATCTACCGCTCTGGCATTTTTCCTTGACATATTCGTCTATATTTCGTACACCTTTTTTTCTGTGGTGTACTTGTTCATTATCACTTTCACTTCTACTCATTATGATGTGAGTTTACAGACAGCAAACTTACGTAACCACACTGAGAATAATGTGGGACGTTAAAACTAAAACAATGAGTTTAAATGCTATTTGGTAACTTTGTTGGACCGCTCCTTGACTGACATCTGGTGGTGCTGCTAGGACCAGTGATTGTAAAACAGAAGAATGTCCGGACATTCTTTCCTATTCCAACAACTAAAAACTTTCACAGGCTGTACTTTCGGCATTATTGCTGTTTGATTCTTCTCTATTCCATTAATCGATAAGTGGACAGCTGCGGAAGAAAATGTATATCTCAGCGTATTTTCGTTAAAATTGGACTTTCTTCCTTTTTCCAATCAGCGATTCAATTAGATCAAAATGAACGGCTTGCCACAATGTGGCGACACACCTGAAGATGGCTTCTTAGCCGAAATAAGCTTATAGTGGAAATATAGCTAACATTATACAGTGTTATAAATACATAATTTGTTCTATTAAAATGTCGTTGTACGACGTCACTAACACTGTGGGCCCCGCAGGTAACAAGCTAAGGAAAAATTGTGGTATTTATCGTGTTACCTACAACTGTATATGTAATTTAATTTGCCTACTTTGGATATTACGTATATAACCTAAACATCGGACTACGTGGGTGATGTGTACTCTGGTGATTCACGTGGATCGTTTTCCCAACTGAGTACGGACGAACGGGAGTCAACGGCCTTTGAACGAGGAATGGGGGTTGGAGATAGTCACGTGGATATTCCATTTCCGAAGTTCTTAGAAAATTGCCAGCAGAATACAGCGGTCTGAAATTGGAAATAATTTGAGAAAGAAATTTACTTACCAGCAAGGATATCATTCTGGACGTAAGAAAAGCACCACGGAAGCTTTCGTTTGGAGTGTGGCTCTATTCCGATGAGACACTTTGACAGTGGGAAAACAAGAGTGAAGACGGTATTGATGTCTTGAAGATTTCGTGTTACAGAAGGATGATGATCAGCTGGAGAGACAGAGTAACGAATAGAGCTGCTTAGAAGAGGCCTCTGTGGAGTAACTGACATCTAATAGGTCACATTCTAAGACGCAATATCATTGGAACAATAGCAGAAGAAGGTACTAAGGGTAGGAATATCACCAAGGACATCATACACAGAACAGATCGTAAATGACGTAGGGCTTAATACACACGTGGAAATTAAGAGGAAGGCAAAAATAAGAGAGGAATGGTGGTATACTGCAATCTCAGGTCTCAACACTAAATAACAAGGAGCTCCAATCATATTTCCCTCCAATGCTAATTTAACGATTCCTTGATGTCTAAGAATATGTCCCACTTCTTTTTCTCTTAATCAAGCTATGCCAGAAATTCCCTTTCTCCCCAATTCTGTTCAGTACCTCTTCATTAGTTACGCTAGCTACCCGCCTAGTCTTCAACAAATTTCTGTAGCACCTTATTTCAAACGCTTCTATCCTCTTCCTGGCGAACTATTTATGCTCCATGTTACACAATTGTACAAACAAACACTCCTCAGAAATGCCTTCAGAAAAGACTTCATTTAACACTTTGACTGCCGGCCATGTAAGCCATTCCATCCCTTAGAGAGCCAGACATTCTGCTTGCAGGACTAACCCCAGCTGCACTTAGTTTCTTTATCTTCAGTCTGGCGTAAAGAATTGTCTGCTCTTTGAAATAAATCCAGAACTGAACACAGAGCATCTAAATCACATACAACTCCGATGCCAAGGGCCCCACTAAAAACTTCTCTACTTCGCAAACAGCCTGTAGTGTCACTACGATATGTTGCTGTGTCACCCCTCTGTCATAGTCACCTCTCAGTACTTTCGGGGAGAATAATTTGCGTGAAGCCATGTCCGTTGATTTACCTACTGAGTAAGCGGACACGACTTTCTACCTGCCCCGATTCATACAATGAATGCGACCAGTGGGACGATTTAGAAACTAAATAAAAGATCTATAGGCTGGTTTAGACACTAGGTTTACCAAGTAAGGCATTTAAGGTAGATCTAGCCCGTCAATAAACTTGATTCTGTTTTTAAAAGCACGAAAACAAAGATCACGTCAAATGACGTGATTGGCTTTCTACAGAAATTTCCGTATCTCGTCAATTGACGTGATTGGCACTCGGAGTGTTAAAATAATATTCGATGTTAACAAATTTCTCGTTTTTGGAAAGCTTTTCTTCCTATTGACATTCTGCATTTTATATCGTCAGTACTGCGACCACCGTGAGTAACAAAACTCATGTACCACCTTCATTCTTTCTTTACCTAATATAATTCCTTCATCCTCGCCTGATTTTCTTAGACAGCATTCAGTTACTCTTGTTTTGTTCTTGTTAATGTTGATCTTATACTCTACTTTCAAGACACCGTCCATTCCTTTCAACGCTCCTCCAGGTCCTTTGTTGTCTCTGACAGAACTACAATGTCTTCAACAAAACGCAAAGTTTTTCTTTCTTCACAGTGAACTTTAATAACTTCACTAAATTCCTCCTTGCATTGGTGCACAGCTTGCTCATTATATAGACTGAATAACATTGGAGAAAGGCTACGCCGCGACGGATTAGCCGTGCGTACTGCGGACTAATAATCTTCATTTCTGTCTCACTCCATTTCCAGCCACTGCGTCCTCTTCATACCCTTCAACTCTTATTATTACTGTTTTTTGTACAAGTTGTAAATAACCTTCCGTTCCTTACATTATACCTCTGCTAGCTTCAGAACTTGAACACTGTCAAAACTCTCTCGAAATCTACAAAAATGTAGGTTTGCCTTTCTTTAGCCTACCTTTTAAGATAAGTCGTATGGAGAATATTGCCTCACGTGTTCCTATAATTCTTCTAAATCCAAACTGATCTTCCCAGAAGTCCTACCAGCTTTTCCATCCTTCTGTAAATAATTTGATCTTCGGGTGGCATTACTAATCAACAAACGATATCATCATGCGCGAACAGTCTAAGATAACTGTTCACATTGTCTCCTAAATCGTTTATAAAGATAAGTAACAGTAGGGGCCCTATCTACATCTACATGGATACTCTGCAAGTCACATTGAAGTGCATGGCAGAGGGTTCATCGAACTACTTTCATGACATTTCTCTAATAGGACGCGGGAAAATAGAACACCAAAATCTTTCTGTTTTCGAGCTGATTTCTCTTATTTTATTATGATGACCCTGTCTCCCAATGCAGATGAATGCTAACAATATATTTTCGCATTCTGAAGAGATAGTTGGCGAAATAAATTTCGTAAATAGGTCTCTCCGCAACAAATAACGACTTTGTTTTAATGATTTCCACCCCAACTCGGGCACTATTTCCGCGACACTCTCTCCCCTGTATCGCGATTATAAAAAACGAGCTGCCCTTCTCTGAATTTTCTGTAAATCGTCCGTCAGTCCCATCTGGTGTGGATCCCACAATGCGCAGCAATATTCCAAAATAGTAAGCACAAGTGTAGTGTAGGCAGTTTCTTTAGTAGAACTTCTACCTTCTTTTGTAAATAATCCGTGTTGAAATTCGCAAGCATGGTCCTGTAATTTTCACACCTGTCTGCGCCTGCTGATATGATTAGTAACAAAAAAGTGCTGGTCAATGAAAACCATTTTTATTACAATATTCTAATTGCTTCGCGAGTTGCTGAGACGCCGGAGTATTATTTATTTATTTGCTTATTTAACCTGGCCAGATTAGGGTCTTAAGGCCGTCTCTTACATCTGTCCAAGAACAACATATACAAAGTATTTAAGAAACAAAGGACACAGTATTAATTATATTAATAACAACAATAG
The DNA here is from genome assembly GCA_026315105.1 of Locusta migratoria. Lineage (NCBI taxonomy): Eukaryota > Metazoa > Arthropoda > Insecta > Orthoptera > Acrididae > Locusta > Locusta migratoria. The sequence goes on along the minus strand of CM048750.1, from coordinate 249,403,455 downwards.
ATGCCAACGATAATTATGATAATAATAACACAAAAGTCACAGTATCAATAGTAATTTGTGGTGCATGCCAGTACTAAGAGAATCCCAGAGCAGACGAAGGGCGAGACCTTATACTGCGAGCGCCTTCTTCCCCTGTCTCGTCTTGGGTTAGCCAGCTCGGTTTGGCCGCAGTGTCCTTGGCCATCCCACGCTCCTTCGGTTACGCCGCCTGTAACACTATTCCGCAGGTTGGGCCTTTCACAACATTCTTACTCTTGCTGCCTGTGTCTTCACGTTTCTTCTACTACTTCCTAGCTCCATATATAAGAAGCATGGCCACTAACGTCACCTCTTACAGCTTGTATCTTATAAACTCATTCGAAGCCGCGCGGGTATGGCCGCGTGGTGTAAGTTACTGTGCTACTGATGGCGGGGCCGCGCCCCGTCGGAGGATCAAGTCCTCCCTCGGTAATGTGTGTGTGTGTGTGTGTGTGTTTTGTGTTTAGCGGAAGTTCGATTACATAATTTGTAAGTCTAAGGACCGATGACCGTAGCACTTTCATCCATTACATACACAGACGTTCGAACATTTGAACTCATTCGAAGAGAGACCAATTATTCAGAGACTAATAACACCGTAGCCGCGGTGGAGTGGTCACGCGCTCTAAGGCGCCTTGCTGCGGAGCGCGCGGTTGCTCGCCGTCGGAGGTTCGACTCCTCGCTGGGGCATGGGTGTACGTGTTGTCCGTAGTGTAAGTTAGTTTAAGTAGGGGGACCTACAGTTTAACGTGGGTGCTATTTTTCACATCAGCAGCACTGCCAGAGGCGAAAGAAGTGGAAAGTGACAGATCAAAATAGTAGGACCTGGCGGGGATCGAACGTGCCACCTTTAGATTTGTAGTCTGTCAACCTGCCACTGTGCTACCTAGTCGAAATCCACGTTAAACTGTAGGTCCACCTATAACTGACTGGGTAAGTCAGTTAGAAGGTCGGAGGAAAGCAACGACATACCACCTCCAAACAGGGCCATTCCTACTAAAGCACTGTGCTGTTCAAACCAATCTCCGGATTGTTGACTGTTATATATATATATATATATATATATATATATATATACAGAGTGTTACAAAAAGGTACGGCCAAACTTTCAGGAAACATTCCTCACACACAAAGAAAGAAAATATGTTATGTGGACATGTGTCCGAAAATGCTTAATTTCCATGTTAGAGCTCATTTTATTACTTCAAATCACATTAATCATGGAATGGAAACACACAGCAACAGAACGTACCAGCGTAACTTCAAACACTTTGTTACAGGAAATGTTCAAAATGTCCTCCGTTAGCGAGGATACGTGCATCCACCCTCCGTCGCATGGAATCCCTGATGCGCTGATGCAGCCCTGGAGAATGGCGTATTGTATCACAGCCGTCCACAATACGAGCACGAACAGTATCTACTTTTGGTACCGGAGTTGCGTAGACAAGAGCTTTCAAATGCCCCCATAAATGAAAGTCAAGTGGGTTGAGGTGGAGGCCATGGAATTGGTCCGCCTCTACCAATCCATCGGTCACCGAATCTGTTGTTGAGAAGCGTACGAACACGTCGACTGAAATGTGCAGGAGCTCCATCGTGCATGAACCACATGATGTGTCGTACTTGTAAAGGCACATGCTCTAGCAGCACAGGTAGATTATCTCGTATGAAATCATGATAACGTGCTCCAGTGAGCTTAGGTGGAAGAACATGAGTCCCAATCAAGACGTCACCAACAAATCTTGCCCAAACGTTAAAAAAAAAAAAAAAAAAATAAAAAAATAAAAAAAAAAAATAATAAAAAAAAACTGCGTTGATGACGTTATTGCACAATTGTGTGCGGATTCTCGTCAGCTCACACATGTTGATTGTGAAAATTTACAATTTGATCACGTTGGAATGAAGCCTCATCCGTAAATAGAACATTTGCACTGAAATGAGGAGTGACACATTGTTGGATGAACCATTCGTAGAAGTATACTCAAGGAGGCCAATCGAGGAAGTACAGCAGATACTAACGAAACAATTGGGTATTTTGACAACGGTCTGCACGAATTATTTCAATTTACATTTAAAGAGAAATACTAAACTGAGCTCTAACAAGGAAATTAAGCGTTTCTGTACACATGTCCACATAATATATTTTCTTTCTTTTGTGTGTGAGGAATGTTTCCTGAAAGTTTGGCCGTACCTTTTTGTAACACCCTGTATATATGCATATATAAGGTATGGTAAAGGAGTCAACAAACCGAAGATTGGTTTGAACACCACAGCGCTTTACTAGGCTTGCTCTTGTTTGGAGATGGTATGCCATTGCCTTCCTTCTACCCTCGAACTGACTTACCCAACCAGTTATAGGGGGACCTACCGTTTAACGTGGGTTCCGAACCCCGGTGCTACTCGATATTCTTCACAACACTGCCACAGGTGAAAGACGTGGAAAGTGACAAAAATCCTGGGACCTGGCGGGGATCGAACCCGCGACCTACGGGCAACCTGCCACTGTGCTACCTAGTCGGAACCCACATTAAACTGTAAGTCAGTTAGAAGATCGGGAGGAAAGTAACGGCATACCACCTCCAAACAGGGCGATACCTAGTAAAGCACTCTGGTGTTTAAACCAATCTTCGGATTGTTGACTGCTTTACTTGTATAGATATATAACTGAGGTTATGATGCTTCATGACCTCAGTCTCCTGGTACGCCACTGCCACCCCCTACCCACTGCCCGCTAGGACCAACTGAAATCTACAAAATGCATCTGTTTAGTGAAAGGGTGTCGCGCCAAACAATATGTATTAGAATGGAGTAGCCATGAGTAAGAGTTTGGAAAGCTGTGGGTTAATGTTTCGGGTCAACCAAGATGGCGAATGTTGGCTCCAGTTTTGCGACGCGGTTTTTCTCGAGCTACCGTATACGGCGACCGCCGGCGTGGCACAGTAGCCGGTGCCCGGTTGAACCGCTGCGCACCCCCTGAACGGCGTGGCGGCCAAGTGACGTGCAGCGGCGGCTGCTAATGAAAGAGGACGCTGCGACAGACAGCTCTAATTAGGCGAAGCAGCCGTAATGGCGCGAGTCAGCGGCAGGCGCCGCCAACCGGTTCCAGCACAGCAGGTAGGCGCCGCCGCCTCTGCCCGCTGCCCGTAGGACAACTGGTCAGAAGCGCCCGCTAACCTGCATAGCTTCCATTTTTCTTTTTCTTTATTGTGATTTCAATTCCCCTAAAAAGGGGCGGGCCGGCAGCGCTCACTGGCGCTCTTCAGCCTACAGAAATAAAATTTGACAGAGGAGAAACATAAAAACACAAAGGAGATACAATTTTGGAGATAACACATACATAAAACGAAGATGTAAAATGGAGATAAGACAAAGTACATAAAATGGAGGGAAACGGTGGCGACGTAAAAGAGTTGGAATGGCGATAGTGGTGAATAAAAACAACTGCCCAAAGGTCAGTGGCACACACACAAAATGAGCGTAGGGCGGCGGCTATGATGAGACCGTCCGCTATTCGGAGTTAAAACGAAAAACACAACACACACTCGGAGAAATATACAAGCTAAAACTGATGGTGTTGGCTGCAGGTTGGCCATCCACTGTTGTAAAATAAAACAATGTAAGTAAAACACACCACACTTGTTGAAGCACTCACATGGAATGACAAAGAAGTTTCCATAGATGGTGGAGCACTCACAGCATTGAAGATGTGGGGGGAAAAGGGGATGAGAGGAGAGGGAGGGGAGGAGCCACAGGGCCGGTGGGGAAGGGACGGGGGGGATGGATGTCCCAGGAAGCCATGGGGAAGTAGGGAGGGCGGTAAGAGGAGGATCTGGAGGGACAGCTGAGTGGAATGAGGAGGGGAGAAGGGATGAGAAGGGAGGGATAGTCGGGGCCCTCAGGGAGAGAAGGGGGAGAGGGAGCAAGGGGATCACAGCTGGTATGAAGGGTAGATGTCAGGTCGGACGGCATTATCTGGGAGGGGGAGGGTACGGAAGTTGCCACGGGAAAGGATCTGGAGGACGGAGAAGTAAAGAGAAGGGGGAATACAGTGGTGGAGGCGCGGCAACGGGCCAGGTGCAGAGAGGAGGAGATGGACTAGAGGATTAGGTGGATCTGATTTGCAGGATACGTAACGGAGGCGGAGATGTTCAATAAATTGAACGAGTCGGGGGAAAGGAATGAGATCATAGATGATCCGCGTGGGAGAGGGGGATTAAAGGGGGATACGGAAGGCGAGGCGGAGGGCATGGTGCTCCAGTATCTCCAGAGATTTGTAAAAGGATGGGGGAGCGGAGATCCAGGCGGGATGGGCGACACAGAGGATAGGACGAGGAATTTGTAGGTATAGAGGACGGTAGAAGGGTTACCCCATGTTCGGCCAACAAGGAGTTTGAGGAGGTGGAGGCGGGAGCGGGCTTTTTCTTGGGTAGTGCGTAGATGGGGAGTCCAGGAGAGGGTGCAATCAATAGTGAGGTGTAGGGTATGGTAGGGGATGGGACGGTTATGGAGGGTCAGATAAAAATCTCGGGACGGAAGGAAGGGGTAGTGCGACCTATGATGATCGCTTGGGTTTTGGTAGGATTGATAGATAGGAGCCACTGGTTGCACCAAGCGGCAAAGAGGTCAAGGTGTTCTTGGTGCAGGTGGTTGGAAAGGACGAGGATGGGAACTAAGGCAAGGAAAGCGATGTCATCAGCATATTGGAAGAGATGTACGGGAGGGGCAGGTTTAGGCATATCAGAGGTATACAGGAGATACAGGAGGGAAGAAAGGACAGAGCCTTGGGGCACACCAGCAGAGGGATAGAAAACACGGGAGTTGGTGTTGTGTATGGTAACATAGGTGGGGCGGTTTGAGAGGAAGGAGGCAATGACCCGGACGAGGTTGATGGGAAGAGGATAGGTTTGGAGTTTAAAGAGCAGGCAAGAGTGCCAGACCTGATCGTAGGCCTGTTCTAGGTCTAAGGACACAAAGATGGCGGCACGACGGGAATTTAGCTGGAGGGGAAGGACTTGCGTAAGTCGAAGGAGTTGGTCGTCAGTGGAGAAGGAAGGACGAAAGCCACATTGGGTGTCTGGGAGAAGGTGATGGAGTTGGAGGTGGTGATGGATGCGATGGGACAGGATGGATTCGAAGACCTTGCTGAACTCCGGTGTGAGGCAAATGGGGCGGTAGGATGAGGCACAGAGGGGGGTTTGTTGGGTTTGACGAACATGAGGACTCAGGAGATTTTCCACAGGCGGGGGTAGCAGCCAGTGTAGATGGCGGTGGTATAAAGGAAAGCAAGAGTGGTGAGGAAAGGGAGGGGACATTACTTGAGATGGCGGTATGTGATGCATAGCTTCCAAGTCTTAAGCCCGTTTTAAGCGATGAACGAACTTGTAATAGATTGAGAACAAGTTGCGTTAATGGCGGCCGTCTGTCGTTTGAACGGGTGCACTAGTATGATCGCGCTAGTATCGAAGTGCGATAATCATAGCGATAAAAAAATAGAGCCAGTTCTAAATTCGGTACTAGTGGGTTCACTGCATGTGCCAGCTAGCAGCTGTCTGCTGCAGTCACCGCTCCAGTTAGTCCGCCATTTTCCTTCATATTTACGTATATTTTGCGTTTTGTCGAAGTTTATGATCACAACGTATTACACAATGTATTTCTAATGGCGGAATTCACACTGTCCGTTGCCGGACCGTCACCTCACGTCAACGTGAGTTTTCTCAAGAAGAATGTTTTGATAGAACGGTCGTCTGCTAACACCGCGACTCGCAAGTTAACGTATTTTCCTCACGCGATTTTCATACTGTATTCGACGGTTTCACGATTTGCACGCAAATGTTTCTTGTTAATCTTCACTTTATTATTATACTTTGGTTTAGCGGTAAATTGCAAATGTTACATGACGACTTAAATATTTTTCTCAATTGAGTGTCCTAAAACTGAGGTCGTATATCTGAAACCGAAAAATGGTTTATGTTTTGCAATATTGTAAAAGACTGAAGCCAGTTGTTTATTTGAATAAGATTGTAATGTGATGACGCAGTTTTCATTAAATAACATTTTAAATGGAAAAGTCAGTGCAAATGAAGGACAAAAATTCAGTTATGCATGACGTTATTAACAATATCAGCGGGAAAATCGTAGTAGATAAATTAAACAAGTTCTATTTATACTCTTATAAATATTGTTTGATGTGTTCATATGTTTATTTTTTTGCTTGAAAATAGATGTCGATGTTTTGAAACGTTGTTTCACTTCCCAGCACTTTACCACACTAAGTTGACCAAAAACATACATTGCAAAGTTTGCTTTGGCCGTCAATGACATTTAGCGTTGTTTCCTCAAGACCAGTATTAAACTATGATTTCCTACATAACAGATCGCTAGTCATAACCTCACTTTCAACAATGGGTATTACTGTTTGATTGCGTTTATCGTGTTAAACACGCTGCCAAAAGATCTTGCATGAGTTTGTAGTTCAGGGCTAGTACGCTAGGAGCGCTTCACTTTCGTTCATCGTTTAAAAAGGGCTTTATATACGAATCTCTTACGCAATGTGTGTGTATGTGTGTATGTGGAGGGGGGTGAAATTCATAAACAAGATCACTATCAAGGGGCTAAAAATTCAAATGTTCAAATGTTTGTAAATCTATCGGACCAAACTGCGTGGTCATCAGTCCGTAGCTTACAAACTACTTAAGCCTAGATAAACTAATCTACGGACAAATACACACACCCATGCCCCAGGGAGGACTCGAACCTCCACGGCGAGCAACCGCGCGCTCCGCAGCGAGACGCTTTAGACCGTTCTGCTACTCCACCGCGGCTCAAGGGGCTAATTCCAGTCCTGTATAACTCTCTTTGTAACGGACTGAATACCAGGAACGCTAAAAGACACGTGACAAAGCCACAGAACCTCTCGGGCCAGTCCTCGGAGAAAGGAAAAGTGATTTATTTAAATAATACGTCAAATTTAATTACAAATTCTGAATCCAGATGAAATCCCAAGTTTACTGATTACACACACAGAGCACTTAATTAATAACCATTAAAATTTCATCGCACAATTATTGGTATAAAACTAATTCTCCCAGGCCCACAGACGGTAGCGATGTATTGACTGCATAGAGGAGCATCGGTTGGAGGGAGCAGCATAATTTTGGCACTGCACATTTAATTATTACAGAAAATGGCCAAGACGGCGAAATCTTGTTTAGTTTTCCTTTCGGCCGTTATTTCAAACAGTCGCTGTAGCACGTGGTGGCGGAGGGAGACGAGTTTCCGCGTTCTGCGAATCCGCACCAGTTCAGGCCACCCAACGTGACGATTGGAGCTCCGCCGCTGAGTCCTCCCTCCTCTGTTAAGTTGGCAACAGGGACCATTTCACAAACCGCGGAGGTGCACACGAATGCATTGGTCACTTCGTTAAATAGCCTGGAGAACAGCTCCCGGCCCCATTCGCTTACAGTTCCTGGAGGTATCGACATCGGGATATCAGCATGCGGCAGTTAACGTCGTTTAGTGACACGCTTCCCATTACCTTGGGAGCAAGCAGCCTGTCCTACATTTCGCGCTGGACTCGACATAATAAACGATACGACATACTTCGCATCTCTCGTGGTCGCGATGCCCTACTTCTGCATTTGCGCTGTCCATTCGGGAGCTGCTACTCCGGTATGTAGCATGTTCGATGCCTAGGTTCGAGATCTGTTCTTGTGATCTAGTTTCTTACCTTTCGTCTTTAACTCTCTGTGATGGCTGGTTCATATTTAACCTTTTATGTATATTGCGACTTGACCTACAGCGAGTCTATTCTACGCCCAGTGGCTTAATTCAGTGTGCGAGGGTTTATGGAATTTGTGACAGGGCTACCTCGCCTCTATGTTCTTTGATTTTAATATATGTTTCGACTGGCTATCCCGGCTTTCATTATCTTTACCTTCCCTTTCTGTAAACCTTTTACCAGGCGCTGAAAACCCTGCTTAAAAGACGAAGTCGAGAGCCTGGGGAAGAAGATCTGCAGATGAGTTGCTTGTCAGGGAACAGTGGTAGTCGGAGACTCTTTGAAGGGTAGTTTTTCCATCTTTTCTTTATTCAGACAAGCTACAGCTTCACCCAACATGCCCTATGCGACATGTTTATGTTTCAGAATAACACCAATGTTGCCCTGTACACTTACACGAACAAAATACTTCATGAAATTTCTGAAGATAATTCCCGGACAGGCGCAAGCCTAACTACTGCCCCGTACGACTTGTAAAATCGCCGCCCCTCATAAAAAAAAATAAAAAAAAAATAAAAAAAATAAAAAAAAAACCTCGTGCAATGTTAAAATCAGTCAATGATTTTGTATGACAGTTCTGCTGTCCATGTTTTCATAACGAAACCAAATGTTTGACATAGAACTATGTAGGCTTAATATCAATAAAGGGGAAGGTTTTTACCGAAAAACTGAAAGTTCTTGACCGATTTATTACAAATTTTTACACCACGCTTTGATAAACATTCGGGAAGAGAAGGGCTGTATATTTTTGAATAAGTACTCATACACGAGACTAAGTACATATTTTGACAAATGAAAATTACCTACCAGTTGTGTTAAGAGTTTCTGGAAGAGGTTGATTTGAAAAGTAAAACGTAAAATTTTTATTTATACAATTCATTTCTACCGACAACAATTCCAAAATCTCGACATTGTGAATTTTTTTCCAGGTACTTCACACTTCCAATCTGGCAAATCTGATTGTATTGAATATGAAAATCAATTCCCTATTACTTCAATGTAAATTATAGCCTATAATCGCGAGTTACGTCAAATTGTGACGAAAGTCTTTCTACATGATTAGGACAAACTATAAAATTGTGTCTGATTTCGGTATAGAATCCTAAGAAATGCTGGTCATATGCAAAGTATACTAGCGGCACAACACAATCTATACCTTACTAATTTCTTTATAACATCTTTATTGCCATAGCTTATTGATTTTATATGACTAGTTTAGACTCGGTAAAGAGTCATTATCAAATATGTAAACATTAAAATAAAAAAAAAACTGCAGTGAATACAAATTGTCTTACTGCACAATAAATGTGGTACATTATTAATCTAGACGTTAAATATATCAGTTACACAATATATAGAAAACAGTGAGGTAAGATAGCTTGTTTAAACAGAAAATATTTGTCATGTTCATAGCTTGCTTGTCCAGGCATGTTAAAAAATAAACTTCAGATGAACCAACATCATAGTGGCAAGTTATAAATGGTATGCACATCATCATTTGAAACCCTAAAACCTGTTTCATCATTGGAATGGGAAGTACCACGCCACTTTCACAAAGCTGTATTAGCTTAGTTGCCTTTACTGAAACTCACGGCGATTACCCATTTCATACTTTATTTCAACTTTGATTTTTAACTTAGCTATTGCAAGTAAATATTCAAACCATAACTCGAAACATCCTATCCACTCTACATAAACACTGTACACCCCTAATTAGATTGAAACTTCAGAGTTACATACACAATACATTTCAAATATTACTCAATAACGAAAATTAATTTTCTCTTGGACGTATTTGAACATGTAGAGAAACAAACGTTATGTTAGTCACTGTATATTGGGATATCGTTGACTGTATGTTGAGATCAATAATGTTCCTTCTGTAACCTCATTCCATACAGAATTACAATGTCACAGATAAATCTCATAGTTTTTATTTGTTTACTTCTCTTTCCTTCTCCAAATTTTTCCTTCACATCATGCTCAATGTACAGACCGACTAACATTTGGGAACGGCTACAATCCTTTCACAACTTGCTTGTTGAAATCCATGTTATGACACTGATATACCAAGATCATTATCTGAAAATGTCATTAGTGTGACTTTTAATAACAGACTGGTTGAATGTGAAAGTGATTTTGTATGTAGAAACGTGGCTTTAGATAGATGTACGTGTTTTCTTCTCTTCCACCTTGTGTTAACCATTTGATCTAAATCCCACAGCTGGACATTGAGGTCTAAAATAGGCAGCGTCAGATGTGTAGGATTTGTATGTCTTGCGCTGTTAAAATTACTGTTACGAGAATGGTTTCGACATCGTTTTTAAAAGAGTAATGGTAAACTAACGTCACTCAATTACCTTCCTACGGTACCGATATCTTCTACTTGAATACTCTGCAAGTCACATTGAAGTGCATGGCAGACGGTTCATAGAACTGCTTTTATTATATTTCTCTAACGTTACATTCTTTGATACCGCGCGAGAAAAAGGAAAAACCTAAATCTTTCCGTTTTCGATCTGATTTCTCTTGTTTATTATGGTGGTCATGTCACCATATGTAGACGGGTGGTAATAAAATATGTCTATATTCGGAAGAGAAAGTTGGTGAAAGTCATTTCGCAAATAAATCCGGCCCCAAAACGCCTTTTTTTTTAAAATGATTTCCATCCCAACTCTTGCATCACTTCCGTGACACTCTCTCCCCTATATCGCGACAATACAAAACATGCTGCCCTTCTCTGTACTTTCTCAATATTCACCGTAAGTCCCACTTATTGGGGATCCTACAATGGGCAGAATACTCCAAAATAGGACGCACAAGTGTTCTGCCAACGAAACGCAGCGTTTAGTTCGTATTTTACTACAATATTTTCTAGGTGTTCTTTCCAAGCTAAACTTTTCGTTACTGTTATTTCTAGGTATTTAGTTGAATTTACGGCCTGTAGATTTGACGTGTAAAGGAAGATCAATGGGTTTCTTTTAGTGCCCTGTGAATGACTTCACATTTTTAATTATTTAGGATTAATTGCCAAGTTTTGCACCCTGCAGATATCTAAGTCATAATCCAATTACTTCGACTTTACTGAACGATAAATTACAGCGTCATATCCGAAGAGTCCAAGGGAGCTGTTCACATTGTCTCCTAAATAGTGTATAAGTATAAGGAATAGTAGGGTCCCTCTAACACTACCATGGGGAGCGCCTGATATTTCTGTTTTACTGGAAGACCTTTTTCAATTACAACATATTGCATCATTTCTGACAGGATCAGGATTCCAATCGCACAACCGTGGCCATATTCCATATTCACGCAATTTGATTATTGAAGACGTTTGTGATGTGCAGTGTCAAAAACCTTCCGGAAATTAGAAATACGGAAACGATTTGAGATCCGTTGTCGACAGCACTCATCACATCATGTGAGTAAAGAGCTAGCTGTGTTTCAAAAGAATGGTAGAATCCGTCTATATCTACATACATACTCCGCAATCCACCGTAAGGTGCGTGGCGAAGGGTACACTGTACCACTACTAGGCATTTCCTTTCCTATTCCACTCCCAAATAGAACGAAGGAAAACAGAATGCCTATATGCCTCCGTACGAGCCATAAATTCTCTTATCTTGTCTTTGTGATCACTACACGAAATGTAAGTAGGCGGAAGGAAGATCTTACTACACTCAGCTTCACCTTACATTTTTCTACATTGAAGAGCTAACTGCCATTCTTCGCACCAACTAGAAATTTTGTCAAAGTCATCCTGTATGTTATTACAGTAGAAGACGACACCCTCCCATACACTACAGCATCATCAGCAAATAGCCGCAAATTACAAGTTACTCTGTCCATCAGATCATTTATTTAGATAGAAAATAATAGCGGTCTTATCACACTCCCCTTGGGCACGCCTGACGATACACTCGTCTCTGCGTTATATTATTTAGGAAGTCTTCCAGCCAGTCACAAATCTGTGAACCTATTCCATAAGCTCGTGTCTTCGTTAGCAGTCTGCAATGTGACACCGCGTCAAACGCCTTTTTGAAGTCGAGAAAAACACAATCCACCTGTTGCCCTTCATCCATGGCTCGCAAGATGTCATGTGAGAAAAGGGCAAGCTGAGTTTCACATGAATGGTCAATAGGTTGTTCTCTTCGAGGTAGTTCATTATGTTTGAGGAACGTATATGTTCTAAAATCCTGTTGCGAACTGAGGCCAGTGGTACGGGCCTGTAATTTTGTGGTAACTCCTATTGCCCTTCTTGAATACTGGAGTGACTTGTGCAACTTTATAGGCTTTGGGTACGGATCTTTCGCTTAGCGATCGGTTGAAAGCTAGGAATGGGACTATTGCATCAACTGTTAGTGTTTCTCTATTAACTTGTCACCTGTAGCAGAATGCAACGTTTTGCATGGAAATGGCATGGACCACTGTTGCTTTTACGAGCCGGTGTTTTTCTAAGCATTGTTTCTAGCGGTCGAGACCAGAAGTATTCCTTGTGAGTAGCAAAAGTGATCGCATTCAAGAGTTGTAGTAATGTATGTGTTACGTTACCCGCTGCAGACGCTCTTTGACTGGCAGTGGTGTTGCGACATTTGCAGGCGTTCCTTATGCTGCTGCTGCCGCTGCTGGTATGGCTATCAGCGCTTTTTGCGGACCTCCGCCAACGCAGCAGATGCCGACAGCAGTAAAGAGACCTGAGAAATGCCGCCGTGGCGTCACTTAGGTCCTTACTGCTTCCGCACATCCCTTTCCAGAACAGTGACGATCAAAAACAGACTCAGGCAAACATCGTTTTTCGTTTTTTGTCCATAAGGATCTGCCTCGAGCACAACACTTCTTTTTTCTTTTTATAGCAAAACCACAGTCTAACATACGCAGTTGTGACACTCACTGCTGTGTAAGTTGTTGCCAACTGACAGTTGCAACGACACTAGCCCTCCTAGTGGTGGGCAAAGTGCCGTATGAGAAATGTTTGTCTATAATTACTTTTCTACGTAATTAACCAAATAGTTTCTGCAATTTTTGCATTCCAAACATTAGTAAAATATCGAGACATAAATAATCGTGAAATAAATGTAAAAACAGCCGAATTTCCCTGAACCAGTGATGTAAACAACAACTTATTCATGACGAGTTACTTACGAATATGCTTATATTTTGTAGCATGCTCCGCACAAAGTGAGAGAATATAATTAGTTCAAATGTTCAAATGTTTGTATAGACTATGGGACTTAACTACGGGGTCATCAGTCCCTAAACTTACAAACTACTTATGAACTACTTACAACTAAGGACGGCACAAATATCCATGCCCGAGGGGGGATTCGAACCCCCGACCGTAGTGGCCGTGCAGACCGTGACTGGAGCGCCTTAGTCCCCTCGGCCACCGCGGCCGGCAGAATATAATTAGACGGGAAACATTAATTACTGTTGTAGTCTGTTACTCTATGACAGGAACTTTCCTTAACGTGTAGAAATTCGATATGGAGTCAAATGATTCGAACATTTTCACACTTCACTCATCATTGTTATAAACCCATATAATTTTGAGTATAATTACTTTTGATTATAAAACGAATGTCTTGAAGATTTTTGCCGTTTGTGATTCAGATGTACTAACAATTGTGGCATTGGTTACTGCTTTGTTGGGAAACTCCTGTTTTTGCTTTCGATTGTGTTATTGTCATGTTTGTATTTCCCTTCAGCTACAGCTGTAGTGGCTAATCTGCTACATTTAATAGTGCAGGTATTATATTCCTTATAAGTTTCGTACGTTCAACACTTACTGATCCTGACGTATCTGAATAGAAATCGACATTTTTCTGTAGAAGGTTTGGTCTTCTGTTATTTATTAGCAATTTTTGCCATATAAAATACAGAAATTCTTGATTAAAAAGTCGTAAATTACAAGATAATCTTAAATAAACTGACCTGTGAAGTACCTTTTCATACCTTACTAGGTTTTCTCAGGAAACCTAATAAAGACAAATGTGGAGTTATTTTTTGGTTATTACCTATTCTTATTGTACTTCATAACCTTCCCTGTTGTAAAATGTATTTAAACGACGCTATTCACATTCAACGGATATTGTATTTAGAAATGTATCTCTGCAGCCGCTTGGAGCTCTGCTTAGTGGCGTATAACAACAATCAGTGGGAGTTTTTTTTAATACAACCTGGATGAGGGGCCCATTTCGTTTTGCCGCCCCAGGCCTCAGTCCGCCACAAACTTCAGTTAATCAAAATCGGATCAGAAAAAAATGAACATATCAATATCTAAAACTAATGTATCTGTTCAGGCTAACTTCCAAAAAGTACTACATGAACAACAAATAGGCTTCATTTAATCAAAATCGAATTTGGAGAAGGCATACATCGTAATTTGCGGTTTTAGGTGTATGCTATTTCTGTAAGTGTGGCATATTATGTAAAAGGAACTAATGTAGGCACTGTTAGTTTAGTAGTGCCCCAAACAAACAATAGATGTCCCTGTAGCTTGTGTTGCCTCAGCAAAAGAAATGGTATGGTAATTGTACGCCAGTAACAGAATAAATGTAGCATTCATATCGTTTTGAAAATAAACTAACACTGAACAGCGAGTTACTGATTTCGCTTTTTTTGTGTCCCTGCCTCGTCGCCGCTTTTGTGTCTCGTTTCGACGGTTTTGGTAGGTGTCGGTGGCCGAGTAGAAACAGACCGACACAGGAATAAAGGCTGCACGCTTGTGCAGGGACGGAGGCGTGCAGTCAGTGGGACAGCAGAAACTAGAAACACTAGAATAAATTAGAACGAGGTATATATTTCATAGAGACTTAGTAATACTTAACTTTTACATAGTTCTTGACTGCAGAATGCTGATACACAGATTTTATAGAGGCCTGCCTACTGATGAATCCTAGTACCTATCCGATAGCCAAGTCTTAACTGGTGCCTATCTGATTCCGAAGTGTTAACTGGTTCCTATCTCAGTCCCAAGTGACGATGCAATCCAGTGGTGGCCACTAGCGGAGTTGCAGCAGAGGGCGCTCGTGGCTGTCGTCGTAAGAACGCTGCGCCGTGCGTGCATGGCGGCGCGCGGCGAAAGTAGGTGGTGCGCACTTTATACTTGTGCGACACCACACCCCTACCCCCCATACCGCCGCGCCGTCGTGGCGTAGGGCTGAGGGCCACGGCGACGGCACTGGGAGAAGGACCTGGGCGGTGGCGTAACTGGTGGAACGGGCGTCGTAGGAGAGGCTGGGATCGAGACGCCGTCCGCGCCCCGGTATCCACCTTGCGATCCCCCGGGAAACCCACCAAGACCAGGGGAAGAGCGCATGCCTCCGCCCAGAGGGAGCAGGTCATCTTCTTCTGAGGTGCGTGGCCCAGGCGGCGGGGGCACGCATGGTCCCGGATCCCTCTCGTTGACGCTGGCAGCTGAGGCGGCGACGGAGGCGGAGGGGCCGACTGCGTAGGAGGCGCGTCGACATCCATCGGAACGATCTCGTAGTCCGGGGACGCTAGACCCGGAGGCGAGCGATGTGGCTGTGCTCCCTGGCGATGAACTGGGTCTGGAACCAAGAAACCCGAGACAGGATCGCGCGGCCTGTGCAGGCGCAATTGGCTTGCGTGGCGCCGCAGCTCCGACCCTGTGGAAGAACGTACAACATACATATTGCGACCGAGCACGCGCTGAATGGTGCCCGGCGTCCATCTTGTCTTGTTTCCAGCAAACACCCTATACAGTACCGGCGTAGAAACCTGAAAACGCGAAGCGCCATACGAACCTACTCGATGCGTGGGAGGCTGCAGCAGGTGAAGGAGAATGTGGTGACGGCGGCCGTGTAGCAGCTCGGCAGGAGAAAGGCCGTCACGTGGCATGTACCGATACGTAGACAGGAACATTTGAAGAGCTTGCTGCCTGGAGTGCTGACCTTTGATCTTTTCCATGTGAGACTTGAATGTTCGAACGAAACGTTCTGCTTCACCATTGGACAGAGGGTGAAGAGATGCGAATGCCATCCGCACGACAAAACTGTTGAAATTCCGCACTAACAAACTGAGGTCCATTGTCCCTGACGATAGTTTCCGGCAAACTTTCGATGCAAAACATTGATGCTAAGGTACTGATTGTACTAGACGCTGTCGTTGAGTTCATGGCAATCACGAAAGGAAACTCGCTGAAAGCTTCTACAACGATTAACCAGCGCGTATTCCAGAAAGGTCCGGCAAAGTCAATGTGTAAACGTTGCGATGGTCCGTTGGGGCGTGGCCAGTCTGAGAAACGTTGCGGAGGAGCCGCCTAATGCTCCGCACAAACCCTACACTGTGACGTCACGCTCTCTATCTGAGCGTCCATACCAACCCAGGTACAATGACGTCTGGCCAATTGCTTTGTCCTAACGATACCCCAATGTCCTTGATGCAGAAGGCGTAAGACTTCTCGTTGCAGGGAACGAGGAACAATCACTCTTGTTTGGTCGTTTTCGGTATGTAACAACAGAACACCCTGACTTAAAGATAACATGACGTGCAAAATAACGTCGAACCAGAGGCCGATCAATGTCTTTGGCTCTGGCAGGCCACCCTGAGCGAACAAAACGTGCTACCACACTTAGGTCTGCATCCGTAACTGTTTCCTGTGCAACCCGACGAGAGTTCAAAGGGAAGTCTGCGACAGCGAAAGCATCTCTTGAGTCTATCTGACAACATGCCATTTCTGAAGAATCAAACGACACATCCTGGCCAACCGGAAGTCGGGAAAGTGTGTCCGCGTTGGCATGTTGAGTGGTAGGTCGGTACAAAATCTCATACTGATAATTTGATAATATCAAGGACCATCTCTGAAGCTTTTGTGCCGTTCGTGGCGGAGTTGGCTTTGTGGGTGAGAACAACGACGTGAGAGGCTTGTGGTCTGTCAACAAATAGAGTTTTCTGCCATAGAGATAATGATGAAACTTTGTGAGGCCGTAAATGATTGCTAAGGTCTCCTTTTCAATCTGACTGTAATTCTGTATGACGAGGCATCAACTGCTAACACTACAGGCTTCTGTGGGTCAAAGGGAATCAAACGTGCATCACTGAGTAGTGCAGACTTTAATTTGTCAAAGGTTACCTGACAATCTTTAGACCATACAAAAGGAACATTCTTCCTACATAAGCGATGCAGTGGAACTGCAATCTGAGAGGCATTGGGGTTAAATCTGAAATAGTAGTTAAGCTTTCCCATTACTGCTTGCAATTCCTGCACATTCTTAGGAGGAGGCAAGTCTTTGATTGCTCGAAGATGTGACTGTAAGGGATGGATTCCTTGGGCATTAATCACATGGCCTAGGTACTCTATTTCAGTTTGAAAAAATGAACACTTTGCTTTATTACAACGTAGACCTGCTGCAGTCAATACTTTGAAAAGGCACTCCAGGTTTACTAAATGTTCTTCACTGTGCGTCCTGAGACCACAATATCATCTAAATAGTTCGAACAGCACGGTACAGAAACTGTCAGCTGTTCCAAAAAGCGCTGAAAAATAGCGGGGGCAGAAGAACTGCCAAAGGGTAGACGTTGAAATTGAAAAAGGCCCATGTGAGTATTAATGACGAAAAACTTTTTTGACTCGTCATCAAGCGGAATCTGTAGGTATGCCTCTGCTAAATCAATCTTAGAAAAGAAGCGAGACTGTCCTAATTTGTCCATACGTTCGTCAGGTCGGGGCAGGGGGTAAGTGTCTACAATTGTTTGACTGTTCACTGTTGATTTAAAGTCCGCAGAGAGACGAAGTTTTCCAGATGGCTTGGTTCCGAAGTGTTAAGTGGTTCCTATCTCAGTCCCAAGTGACGATGCAGTCCAGTGGTGACCACGAGCGGAGTTGCAGCAGAGGGCTCTCGTGGCTGACGTCGTAAGAACGCCGCGCCGTGCGTGCATGGCGGCGCGCGGCGAAAGTAGGTGGTGCGCACTTTAGACTTGTGCGACACCACAGCTTTATGTACCAAAAACTTAGCGGCATTTCCTTGCTTTAAAACTCAACGACATTCCTTTGATTTTATCAATGTCTTATTTACGTAAGATATCTTTACGAGGACAAGTGGCCGAGCGCTCTACGGCTTCTTGCTGTGGAGGACGCGGTTGCTCGCCGTTGCGTTTCTATGTTGTCTATAGTGTAAGTTAGTTTAAGTAGTTGGTAAGTCTAGGGACTGATGACCATAGTACTTTGGTCCAATAGTTCTACCAGCATTCAAACATTTTACGAATAATCATGGGTTGAAAACGGTCGAGCCTTTCGCAATACACAACAGCAGCTACAAGTCTCAGGTTTGTGCGGTGTCTTGGCTAGAACAACTCAGTTTACTGACAAAGCCAGACAACAAGGATACCATTTATACTACTGACTGATGTCAAGAACCCTTAAAAGCGATACCATAGAGATACCAGAGGTCTACTTTTAACATCTGTAACGAAGCTCGGACTTATATTAGTAGAATCATTAATTGTTTAACGAAATTAATATCACGTTTTGTGATAAATATTTTCCTATTTAATAACACGCATTATAGGGTCACAAAGTGTATGGAGTATGTAAATATTACTATGAGTCCAATTAACTGATTGATTGTTCTTGTCTGGCTCCAGGCTAATATATATAATGTAGCTGTATATTTATGGTTGCTATAGTTTAATCCCTATTCAAGTCACTCGCAGTTGTCGATACTGCTTCAAAGAGTCTTTGAAATACGTGCCAGCAACATCCTCCATGGAGATACATATCATACCCCCGTCCCGTTTCCTACCAAATAATGTTACTGTCCCGTTTAGCGACTCTTTCAAGCTAATCTTGAAACATTTCCTTTATGATTCAACCCTAAAAACCTGTTTCATCAATGGGAAGTACCACACCACTTTCACAAACCTGTATTAGCTTAGATGCCTGTACTGAAACTCACGACGACTACCCATTTCATATTTTACCTCAACTTTGATTCTTAACATAGCTATTGCAAGTAAATATCCAAACAATAACTTGAAACATCCTATCAATTCTACATAAACACTGTATACCCCTGATTAGGTTGAAACTTCAGAGTTACATACACAATACATGTTCACATATTACTCAATAATGAAAGTTAATTTTCCCTTGGGTTTATTTGAATGTGTAGAGAAGCAAACGTTATGTTCGTCACTTTATATTGGGATATCGTTGACTGTATTTTGAGATCAACATATGTACTGACGTTTATATAGGTTTTGTAAGACATGAGCCGGCCGCGGTGGCCGAGGGGACTGAGGCGCTCCAGTCTCGGTCTGCACGGCCACTACGGTCGGGGGTTCGCATCCTCCCTCGGGCATGGATATTTGTGCCGTCCTTAGTCTTAGCAAGTTCATAAGTAATTTGTAAGCTTAGGGACTGATGACCCCGTAGTTAAGTCCCATAAGTTCTACAAACATTTGAACATTTTTTAAGACATGAGGAGATGAAGTGGTGGATAAACAAAACGATAAATGGAAAAGATACATTGACGAGGTTATTTTAAAAGATTTCCTGGTCACTATGTTATTGATTGTGTAGAGAATAAAGACCGATACATCACTAGACTACACCGTCCAGTCAACAAAAGCTAAGTACAGATACTGAATTTTACTTTAAATTGTTATTTTTCGTGGACCCTTCCGGCACGGATTTTCCTCCAAGAATTGAGATTTTCATTAAACCCCACGTTGTACTGTGAACAAAGATGAAAGACGTCGAGATAAACATCAATCCGGAAGAAACACGTGTCTCAGTCACACTGTGGGCATTTCACAACCTCACTTTTCTTTTATTGATGCTATCGTATTTTCTTTTACTTTTAAAACGTGACTTACCTCTGCGGTGCATATAAGAGTTTATTATTGGAGTATTTATTTGTCCAACAGGTTTTCATTATCTTGATTCAAACCAGTGCTCAGTTCGCATTCCCAGTTAGCGCAAATTGTTTACAAAGATAATTGGCACTTGCAAGCAAACACTTCGCCACTAGGATGCGCTAACTGACCACACATTTAGCTCCGATGTGGCACTGGTGACATGTTAAATGGTGGGAGAGTCCTCAGGGGAATTACTAACACGTGAACTGCAGCTGTGAGTCACCGTGACTCACGAAGCAGTCTGGACTTCTGCTACTACGAGTTGTTATGGCGTATTTTCTTTGTTCGCAGACACCAGTAGCAGGCAGTAAACGTCATAAAGTTCCTACTTATACATCACTAACAGAGAAAAACTGCAAGTAAAATTACGATCTCGTCCAGATGATATTTATAGTCACCACACAAAGTAGTTTGTAACACAGGGCAGCAACAATTTACTGTAAAGTCTTTCGTAGCCGGTAAGAGGTTAGTATTTCCATGGTTCTTTTCTGCATTACCGGTAGTAAAGACTACTCGGTGGGAACTTACGTCAGACAGATACTGATATATGAAAACATTACTATCTCTTGCTAAATAGTGACTCTATATATCCATATTTGTGTAGGATACCTCAGCTGTTCTGTCTCAATGTAGATTATACATCATATACCTGAAGCTATTATATTCTTTATTTATGCTCAATACATCTTATAAATACAACGAGCAGAATTTCTGTTTGCGTGGATTTGACAAGTACTTTGCTGATTTCTCGGGATATGTCAGATAGCCACCACGGACAGGTGAACATTCCCGTACATCACAGACCAGTCTTGCTTGGGTTGAAGCTCGTGCCCTATAACACCCCACATCTTTTCCGTCTGGTGCATATAAGACTAAAAGTGTGAGACATAGAAACATAAGATGACAGTTGCGAATCTGAATCCATTGTAGCACTACTTCAGCCTTGTGGCTGTGTACGCATGATCGACGACTCGTTCCAGCAGAGAGAAGACGTGAACAATGAGACGCTCTTCTCCTGAGGAGGGATCAATGTCACAAATGAATAATAATAATACTAATAATCTGATTTAATGGATAATGTTAATTGATTCAAGACATCTTCCATGGTTGAGGCAATCGACCATTCAGAAATGACACTTACTCTGAGTTGTCTTAGCATAACAAAAATTTGATAGGCCTTATAAAATGTTTTACATATTCCCGTCGCAACAGCACATTTCTATAATAAGCGACTTGATTTTGCCTAAGGTAGCCTATCACAGGTGCTCGCAACGGGCATTAACTCCAAGCAAAGACTTATTAAGCTTGACTCATGTATACATTTTATATTATATATAAAAAAACCTGATGTGCACTTCTTCTGTTACATAATATTAGCTTGTCGCTACAGGGTCTACTTTTATGTATGATCTAATTTTGTATTACATTTTTATGTATGCAATATTTTATTTCTGGTTTCAGATGTACATTCCACTAATACATATTGTATCTCTTGAGGTAGCTTGTCCCTACAGTTCTTATTTCATGTAAGACTTATATTTATATCACATTTTTAAGAATGCAATATCTTTTGCTTGTTAATATGATTCCTGATTTTATGATTTTCGCTTAAACTATTATTGTCATGAGCTGTTCCCTAGTCTTTTATTGCATGTACTACATGCTTGTATTTGTAGCCGTTGGCAAAGATTCTTGTTTTGACTTACGACTTTGCGCAGGCACACATAGCCTCTTAATCTGGTTGCTATGTTAGAGTTACATACCATCGTCATCACTACTGTTATTTTTATTTTAAAACTCTAGTTTATGACAATGACAGTAAGACCTTTTAACACATTACCAAGAAACTAACAGAAAGGTTTTTTTAGATCTGACAAGCCAGCGAAAGCCGAAGATTGGAAACTTTTGTCCTCACAAAAGGAACATATAGATGAACACTTTATGGAGATCTTGAATGGTGAAACTATCGAGGAAGAAAAGACAGAGGCGATGACAGAAGAAGAGCAGTTAGATGTTGATATCAGTACAGAACCGCCATCAAGAATAGAGATCCAAAGGGCCATTCAACAAATAAATAACGGCAAAGCGGCAGGTATGGACAATATGACACCGGAAGCCTTGAAAGATGATGTTCCCACTTTTCAATAAGATTTGGGAAGAAGAGAAAATACCCACAGATTGGAAGCTACCGAAAAAAAGAGAGTATTTACCCTCCTTTCAAGTAAGGTACTCTCAAGTAATTCGAGAGAGAGGGTGAACTCAAGGCTGAGAAAAAAACAATGAGCACTTATTAGAGAAGGTTTTCCTGTATAGACCAGATCAAAACATTGCGCATAATTATAGAGCAATCCACGGAGCTGCATTCGTCATTGTATCTACACTTTGTAGACTTTGAAAAGGCGTTTGATAGTGTAACGAAGAAGAAGATGTGGAAAGCCAGGAAAGAGTTTAGGATCCCAAAGAAAATTATAAAGATAACCCAAGAGTGTATGAGAAGTACACATATCAAGTTTTACATGAGAATATGCTGTCGGGCCGAGGCGGAGTGGCCGAGTGCATTGAGGCGCTGTGCTCCGATGCACTAGGCCGCTCCCCGTCGGGGGTTCGAATCGCTCCTCGGACATGGATGTTTGTGTCGTATTTGGTATAAGGTAGTTCATAAGTAGTTTGCAAATTTAGGTACTGATGACCCCGCAGTTAAGTTCCTTAACCTTGACAAACACTTGAATATTTGATTTGATGCTGTCGGAGCCCTTACCGGTGGACACAGGAGTCAAGCAAGGTTGTTTGCTGTCACCTATTTCTGACGGCGCTGGATCTTGTGATGCAGAAGGAAATGAATCACCTAAGAGGTCTTGTGCTTGCTTGCCAGCAGTTTCAAGGATATGGAAGCAAAGCTGAATGATTTAAAAATCGAAGCATCAGAGGTGGGTTTAAAGATAAATGGAAAGAAAACTGAGGAGATGCGCTATAATAATCGAAATAAGGCACTATTATTATAATTATTACTATTATTATTACAAGAAATGTATTCGCAATTACGAATATTAATCAGCATCAACTGTATGGTGTAATGGTGACGTATGAAAATATTTGCCGGGCCGGGACTCGAACCCGGATTTCCTGCTTATCGCGAGCGGTCGCATTTCCATTACGCTACCCGCGCACGCTTTCCGGAACGACCCAAACCTTCATATGACACACATTGTCTACTGCCCATGAGTGCTCTATGATGTAATTCCCGCACTTATTAGTACATAGCAAGCCTTGCTATGGCTGAATTAAATACGATGTGCAGTGTCCGTGTTTATTGATATAACTAAGCAAATGTCCTTCAGAAGGTTTGGGTCGTTCCGGGAAACGTGCGCGGGTAGCGTAATGGTAACGAGACCGCTCGCAGTAAGCGGAAAATCCGTGTTCATGTCCCGGCCCGTCACAAATTTTCATATGTTACCATTACACCATACAGCTGATGCTGATTAGTATTCGCAATTGCGAATACATTTCTTGTATTTACATTAGCAGCAGTAGTCGCCGCAGTGTCCGTTCCTTCAGACATGCATGCATGTCTGAAGGAAATTTGGTTAGTTATATCAATAAACACGGACACTACACATCGTATTATTATTATTATTATTTAGGAAACCAACAGATCAAGCAAGATAAGCAGTTTTGCTACTTGGGAAGTATAGTCACCGCTGAGGGAGGAACTATCGAGGATATAGGAAACAGCATAAATAAGGGTAAAGGGGAATTCGCAATGCTGAGACAAATCTGGAAATCAAGAGAGCTTAATACAGTCAACAGGATCAAAAGCAACTGCACACACCTACTTAGGGAGACATGACCATCACAATAAAATACGAGAAATCAGATCGAAAACGGAACGATTTAGGTGTTCTTTCTTCCCGCGCGCTATTAGAGAATGGAGCGGTAGAGAAAAGTTATGAAAGTGGTTAATGAACCAGGCGCTTAAATGTGATTTGCAGAGTATTTATGTAGATGTAGATGAACAGCTATACAAAACTAAGCAACTTGAATACAAATGTCAAATCAGTGCTGCTCTGTGGGTGTGAAACACGGAAAACTAACAAACATCAATGCGAGAAGCCTATAGTAGTTACCACAACGAAATCCTGTCTCGTAATCTTGCAGAAAACCCAAAGAAATTCTGGCGGCAAAACACAAACAATACCTTCACTACGCGATAGCAATGGTAATAGTACCGACGACAGTACTGCTAAGGCAGAATTACTAAACACAGCTTTCCGAAATTCGTTCACTAAAGAAGACTAAGTGAACACTCCAGTATTCAATCCAAGAAAAGATGCCAGCATGCAAAACTTAGAAGTAGATGTTCCTGGAGTAGTAAAACAACTTAAGTCACTACACAAAAACAAATCTTCCGGGCCGGATTGTATACCAACTAGATTCCTCTCAGAGTATGCTGATGCAATTGCTCCATACTTAGCTATAATTTACAACCGTTCATTCAGCGAAAGATCTGTACCCAAAGACTGGAAAGTAGCCCAAGTTACTCCAATATTCAAGAAAGGCAATAGGAGTGATCCCCAAAATTACAGGCCTATCTCATTGACGTCGATTTGCAGTAGGATTTTGGAACATATACTTTGTTCGAATATTATGAACTACCTCGAACAGAAGGACCTATTAACCAATAGTCAGGAAGTATCGCTCTTGCGAAACACAGCTTGCCCTTTATTCACATGAAGTGTTAAGTGCCATCGACAAGGGATCTCAAATCGATTCCATATTTCTGGATTTCCGGAAGGCTTTTGATACTGTACCGCACAAGCGGCTTCTAATGAAATTGTGTGCTTATGGAATATCTTCCCAATTGTGCGATTGGATTCACGATTTCCTATCAGAAAGGACACAGTTCGTTGTAATTGACGGTAAGTCATCGAGTAAAACAGAAGTGATATCAGGCGTTCCACAGGGAAGCGTTATAGGTCCCCTACTCTTCCTCGTGTTTATAAACGATTTACGAGACAATCTGAATATCTCCCTTAGACTGTTCGCGGATGATGCTGTCGTTTATCGGTTAGTGAAGTCAACAGAGGATCAAAAGCAACTGCAAAGCGATTTAGACAAAATTTCTACTTGGTGCGAAAATTGGCAATTGACACTAAATAAAGAAAAGTGTGAAGTAATACAAATGACCACTAAAAGAAATCCACTGTACTTCAATTACGCGATAAGTCAGTCAAACATTAAGGTCGTAAATTCTACCAAATACCTAAGAGTTACAATTACGAACAACTTTGACTGGAGAGAACACATAGAAAATATTGTGGGGAAGGCGAATCAAAGGTTACGTTTCATTGGCAGAACGCTTTGTAGATGCACCAGCTCCACCAAAGAGACTGCCTACATCACACTTGTGCGTCCTCTCCTGGAGCACTGTTGCCCCTTGTGGGACCCTCACCAGGTGGGAGTGACGAAAGATATTGAGAAGGTTCAGAGAAGGGAAGCTCGTTTTGTTTTATCACGTTACGGGGGGGGGGGGGGAAGCGTCACGGAAATGTTGCAGGAATAGGGGTGGAAATAATTAAAAGAAAGACGTTATTCATTGCGGCATGATCTGTTTGCGAAGTTTCAATCATCGACTTTTACTTATGAATGTGAAAATATCTTTCTAGCACCCACCTACTTAGGGAGACATGACCATCCCAATAAAATAAGACAAATCAGATCGAAAACGGAACGATTTAGGGGTTCTTTCTTCCCGCGCGCTATTAGAGAATGGAACGGTAGAGAAAAGTTATGAAAGTGGTTAATGAACCCTCTGCCAGGCACTTAAATGTGATTTGCAGAGTATCTATGTAGATGTAGCTGATCAGCAGATTTGATACATTTGTGAACAGAAATTTGAGGAATATCTTGAGGATATGGTGGCCACAATAATTTCCAATAAAGAACTATGAAGAAGAACTCATCAGACACCCACTGATATTGAAATACGTCGTAGGAAATGAAAGCGGATTGGGCATATATTTTGGCGAGATAAAGACAACGTGGCAATATAAGCCCTGGAATGGAACCCACAAGGTAGCAGGAGAAGAGGCAGGAGTGTAATAGCAGAAGGGACCGAGAAAGGAGGGGAGACCTGGACCCTGGACTGAGATCAAGACAGTGGCGGAAGTTCATTGATGCCCTATGCTCCACATAGGAGATACAGGAACTAAGTCTATTTTATTTTAATGCTCATAATTTTATATATCGTCTGTTTACAATAAGTAAACTTACTTTCGTTATACCTATGTTAACCACATCTACGGCATTGTAGCACGTTTGCCGCGGCGGGTGGAGTAGCCGAGCGGTCTAAAGCGTCTCGCTGCGGAGCGCGCGGTTGCTCGCAGTGGAGGTGGGTGGGTGTGTTGTCCTTAGTTTAGTTTACCTAGGTTTAAGTAGTTTGTAAGCTACGGACTGATGACCACGCAGTTTGGTCCGATAGATTTACAAACATTTGAACATTTTTTTGCCGCGGCGGAGCGGCCGAGCGCATTGAGGCGCTATGCTGCGATGCGCGAGGCCGTTTGCTGTCGGGTATTCGAATATCCCCTCGGGCCTGGATGTTTGTGCCGTCTTTAGTATAAGATAGTTCATAAGTAGTTTGTAAGTTTAGGGACTGATGACCCCGTAGTCAAGTCCCATAAGCTTAACAAACATTTTAACATTTTGTAACACATTTTGTATAATGATTTCTATTCTTTGACAAATGTTTATTTATTTATTTATTAAATGGTCAGACATTTGATACATATCATTAACCTTCTAACTTCCCAATACAACTGACCATCTGACATCCCGTCACAATATTGCAGTCCTTCACAGTTTCTGAGATGCTCCCAATTCATTATGGTGTCTTCTCTTTCACATATAACACACTTCGGTGAGGGTAAGATTCCAATCCTGTGCACGTGTTCCGCAGGCAGTCGTGGCCAGTAATTCATCGAAATGCTGCTGCCACAGTTTCCATTCGCGGGTGTTTGGGAAGTGCGTTCTTCTCTTCTAACAGTAAAAGCCATGTTTTTTCTTGTCGTTTGGTTGTCAAGTGGTGTGCTGGTATCCATTGGACAACTATTTCAGTCCCAGCTTTGGTGATTGAGGCAATAGAGAATTTTATTTCATTTAAGCAAGCACTTTGAGGTGTTTGAAAGGATGAAATTGCCTGTATTGCAGAAGTTGAATCACAAAATATAACAGCCTTTTTGTGACCTTTGGATACGGCCAAAAATTGTTTTAGTGCGAGGTTTATTGCCTCCAACTCTGCATCAAAATGGGAGTAATACTCTCCTAAAGCTTTGTAACAAGAACATATTTCACTATAAACTCCAGCGCCAGCGATACCATTTGCTTCAGTAAAGGAAACGATATATATATATATATATTCTCTGTTTGTGTGTAGTTACCATTTATCATTTCTAGAGACATATTTTTAAGAAGTTCTTTATTCGTTTCTGTCTTCGTAACTTTTTTATTCAGTTGAAGTCTGAATATGACTGGGCATAGTTTAAATGGACTGACTGGGGCAGCGAAGTCTTCTTTACTGATTGGAGGACAGTGGTCTTGTCTTACTGCATCAATATATTGCATAAAGCCTTTCTGTGTTTTAAGCCGGTTAGCATGATGTTGGTAGTTGCTCCAAATGTTACCACACGTACGCGAGTGCCACATGTCTACCTAGTTTACTTACTTTTAGCATAACACGACAAAGCCAGATTGTCATGTATTTTTTTGCCCTGTTTGTTGAGCCTGCATCGAATGTACGTTGGATCACGTTGTCCTGATTACGTTTTGTAAGCCGCAGCGGAATAGCTGTGCGCTTTAAGGCACCTCACTACGATGCGTACAGCTGTTCCACGTCGGAGGTTAGAATCCTCCCCCCTCGGGTGTCGGTGTGTGTGTTGTACTTAGGATAAGTTAGTTTAAATAGTTTGTAAGTGTAGGGACCGATGACCACTGCAGTGAGGTTCCATAACTTTTGATTTTTTGTAATTTTTTTCCTTATATTACGCTTTCATGTACATTCTTGTTTAAGTTTGTTAAAAAAATTCCACGCTTATATCTGAAGATGGGAAACCGAAACCCGTAATATGCAATAAAGATTACTGCGACCAGGACCTTGCTATTCATTTAAGAAATGTTAATGGATAATGTGTAGGACGCCGAAGTGAGTGGTCCTGGGTTCGAGAACCACCCTGTCTGCACGTTTTAATTTGAATATGCGGTTCTCATACCTTCTAGAGGTATTGAGAAACGGTGTTCGAGTAATTCCTGCGCTTAAAGGGTGATTCACCTAAAACCAGAACCATAAATATTGGAAAGTGCTATTGACGTCCAGTTTTCACAGGATGAGTTGGTAGTCATGGGCTCATATTTTTAGCCAAACAACAGATTTCAATAGTACACAGAAGTATATATTTGTGAAAACATACACTTTTTTAAATGTAACAGAGCCTACTAACATTAACAAACTAAAAATGAGAATGTCAGTGCAGTTTGTTGCAGGACTTTAGCATCATTCCTTTAAGCGATATCGTATAATGAAAAGTTTCCAGCCTCGGTGGAGTGGCTGTGGGCAATGAGGCGCCTTGCTACAGAGCGCGCGGTTGCTCGCCGTAGGAGGTTCGAGTCCTCCCTCGGGCACGGGTGTTGTCCTTACCCATAACTTAGTTTAAGTTACTTGAAGTAAAAATTTATAGAATAAATAGCTGCCAAGCAGTTGCGTTAACATGGTTATAATTAAAACCTTTCCCTAGGTGATTTACGATAAATGCAACCAGTCACTTATTTGAAATGATACTGTTTATTCCATTACCCAGTTTTCGAACCTTTTCATCTTCAGATGGTGCATGTTACAGGATCATTTTATGCGTGATGTTGAGAGCTGGCTCTGTGGTAGGAGGACGGAAACATACCCTAATTACTCGATTTGCACGTTGTATAGGTCGTGTTTTGTATTTGGAAATTTACGTGAATTTTTTTTTTTCATTTATTTACTGCGACTGTATGGTCGGCTTCTTATAATTAATTTCCATGTCATGGGAGCTCATTTATACGTTCTGATAAGGTCAAAACACTACCAAAGAACATGTGACTACCTATGCCATCTATTCTACAATAATAGAAAAACGACATTTCTACTGTTATTTAAACACAATGAACAGAATCTAGTCTTTACTAAAATTCTAGGACACACTAGTGTAGTAATGTAATTAATACTACGAATTTCATCCTTGTCCTTTTAACTGATTGTATACATGCATATTAAGGCTAAAAACCTAAGCAAATAATATACACATAATTTATTATTCACTTTTTCAGTTTAATATTGACAAAATTATTTGCTAACTGATCGATTGTATCATATACAAACAAAACGAACTTACCTTTACAAAGAGTGTTATATCTTCGAATGAAGACGTTTGTAAATAACATCAGTTGTAAAAGCACATGTTGGACGCTGGTGAAGTAATGTTTACAGAGCAGTATAGAGCTCAATAATGAAAAATTGAAGTGGTATCGTTATATAAACACAAAGAGACCCGTGAAATGAAAATTAACTATAAATAGCCGGCCATACAGACGCAGTAAGTAAAAGAACAAATACCTCATAAATTTCCAAATACAAAACACGACCTAAACAAC
This sequence comes from Locusta migratoria, assembly GCA_026315105.1. Taxonomy (NCBI): domain Eukaryota; kingdom Metazoa; phylum Arthropoda; class Insecta; order Orthoptera; family Acrididae; genus Locusta; species Locusta migratoria. Next base: position 249,374,108 of record CM048750.1, on the reverse strand, counting down.
GTGCAAGTCGACTTATTAAAGTACGTGTCTGTCTTCCCATCACAGAGTCAGCACCCAACATCACGCTTAAAATGATCCTGCACCATCTGAAGGTGAGCCTGAAAAGGTTCGAAAACCGTTTAACGCAATAATCAGTATCATTTCGAATGAAAGTGACTTGTTGCATTTTTCTTACATCATGTTGAAATTAACAGTCGCGGGTTCTGAAATATCCGTAATGGATGATCTAAATTACCTTGGTATCGACAAAATTAATTTGGTTTTTTTCTTGTTTGTTTGTATAGCTTATGGGACTTAACTACGGGGTCATCAGTTCCTAAACTTGCAAACTACTTATGAACTAGCTGACACTAAGGACGGCACAAATATCCATGACCGAGGGGGGATTCAAACCCCCGACCGTAGTGGCCGTGCAGACCGTGACGGGCGCGCCGCAGTTCCCTCGGCCACCGCGGCCGGCTGTCTTTTTCTAAAGTAGGCCTAATCATGTAAAAGTTGTTGTAACTAAAACAGTGACAAATGGTTTAGTGAAGCGCAGCATTACTCCACGTCAAACCGTTAAAAAGTAAAAACGTTAAACCAGACATGTCAGATTTAAAATTGTGGAGTGATTGCCGCACACATGCCGAGTGAGCTCCGCTTACTGACAGGCGTAGTGACAGGCAGGGACTTTAAGTAGTTTGTAGGCCTAGGGACTGATAACCGCAGTAGTTAAGTCCCTCCTCAGATTTACAAACATTTTGTTTGGTTGATTTTTCCTTTTTTTTTTATATTTTTTTTTAAATTCATTTTTTTTTTGTTTCCAGAGCAACGCACAATAGCTGTGGTGGTTGTACACACTAAAAAATAACACTAGTGAATACACTAGCGATAATTACCCATCGCAGTTCAAAATGACCACCGGCAGCGGCAGTACAGCTTCAAGTGTGTTACGGAAAGACTGCTGCACACACCATTTAAGCGAAAATGTCAGGGAAGGCTGCAGTACTGCGTCGTTATATATCAACGGATGACGTCCGTACGTGTTAGACAACATCTTTCAGCTTTCCCCACAGAAAAAAGTCTTCAGGAGTCAAATGCGAGGAACGGGGCGGCCAGGGTACAGGGCACTCTGCGTCCAGTTCAACGATTTGAAAACAATTCGAGGAGACATGCTGTTGTAATACATATTCTGGGCAACCAACATGTCCATACTACAAGTTTCTCCTAGTCTGCAGAGGGACATTTTCTAGCAATCGTGGTCGGCGGGCTGTTGCGAGACTGCGATACTTGCGCGTCCTGTGAACCGCCTATGAAAAATGGGCTTTTAAGATCGTTAACAGTCTCACACCACACATTTACATCCCATGAACGTTGACGTACACGGCTATCATCACTTGTTTTCTATTTTCACGTGGTCTAGTGTAATATCCTTCCTATTTGATTCCTTTGTGACAATAAAAATGTGTTTCTAATGAAAGACTATTTCAAATGCGCCACTTGTGTAAAAAAGGAGATGCCACCAAAGACAATTATGTTCATTAACACGCGATGACTATAATGTAATTATATTAAAAATATTAATATCTCTTCTACAGTTAGTATATAAATGTATCATGTATGTTGCCCAAGAAATTGTTCTCTTTGTTCTTGTTCGTCTAGTCTGATTGTCGATGTTGTAGGACTTATGAGAGCAAGTATAATTTTACATTAGGCGTCATTAGATTGTTTTTTGATATTTATGAAATCACATATAAAAACGGCGTATAACAATAAAAATACAAAATATAGGTATTAAAAATAATACGCCTGACAACTTCAATTAGTGTTGGAATATTTTAACGCTCTCTCAAGAGATTTCTTTCAGAAACGATGTTAGCAGTTTTCGCAGCGATTGCAGCTGGATTGCAACATCCTGCCGCCACTACGTGGCAGAAATAAAAACAGTAATTAATATAAATCAGGGGTGGCTGGTAACCAAACTATTACTGATTTAGGCATAGACTCTGACCATAACTTGTTAGTCATGAACTATAGACTGAAACTGAAAAAAAACTGCAGAAAGATAGGAAAATACGGAGATGGGACCTAGATAAATTGAAGGAACGTAAAGTTCTGGAGAATTTCAGAGGAAGATTTAGGCAACAATTGAAAGAAACAGGGGGAAATAAAACAGTAGAAGAGGAATGGGTAGCATTGAGAGATGAAATAATGAAGGCAGCAGAGGACAAAATAGGTAGAAAAGCAAGACCTACAAAAAATCCTTGGATATCACAGGAAATACTAAATTTAATTAATAAAAGGAGAAAATATAAAAATGCAGTAAATGAAACAGTCAAAATGGAGTACAGACGACTAAGAAATGAGATCGACAGGAAATGCAAAATGGCTAAGCAGGAGTGGCTAGAAGCCAAACGCAAATCTGTAGAAGAATGTATAAGAAGGGGAAAAGTAGATACCGCCTACAGGAAAACCAAAGAGACATTTGGAGACAAGAAAAGCAATTCTACGAATATCAAGAACTCACATGGGAAACAAGTTCTCAGCAAAGAAGGGAAAGCTGAAAAGTGGAAAGAGTACATAGAGCAGCTCTACAAAGGAAATGAACTTACAGACGATGCTGTAGAAAGGGAAGAGGAAGTAGATCAAGATGAAATAGGAGATATTATACTGAGAGATAAATTTGACAGAGCCCTGAAAGACCTAGGTCAGAACAAGGCCCCAAGAGTAGATGACATACCCTCAGAGCTACTAAAGTCTCTGGGAGAGCCAGCCATGACAAAACTATTTGAACTGGTGTTTAGGATGTATGATACAAGCGAAATATCCTCAGACTTTAAGAAAAATGTAATAATCCCCATTCCAAAGAAATCAGGCGCAGACAGGTGTGAAAAATACAGAACCATCAGTTTGATAAGTCATGGTTGCAAAATTTTAACAGGAATTATCTACAGGAGAATGGAAAAGTTGGTAGAACCTGACCTCGGGAAGATCAGTTTGGATTCAGGAGGAACGTAGGAACCCGGGAGGCAATACTTACCTTACGTCTTATCTTAGAAGTTAGATTAAGGAAAGGCAAACCTACATTTTTAGCTTTTGTAGTTTTGGAGAAAGCGTTTGACAATGTTGACTGGAAACACTCTTTTAAATTCTGAAGTGAGCAGGGGTAAAATACAGGGAAAGGAGGGTTATTTACAACTTGTACAAAAGCCAGACCGCAGTTATTAGACACGAGAGGCATGAAAGGGAAGCATCGGTTGGGAAGGGAGTAAGACAGGGTTGTAGCCTTTCTCCGATGTTATTCAATTTGTACATTGAGCAGGCGGTGAAGGAAAGCAAGGAAAAATTTGGAATAGGGATTAAAGTTCAGGAGGAAGAAATAAAAACATTGCGTTTTGCTGATGACATTGTAATTCTGTCAGAGACAGCAAAGGACCCGGAAGAGCAGTTGAATGGAATGGACAGTGTGTTGAAGAGAGCATATAAAACGAACATTAACAAGAGCAAAACAAAAGTAATGGAATGCGGTCTTAGAAAATCAGGCGATGCTGAAGGAATTAGATTATGTAACGAAACAATGAAGGTGGTAGATGAGTTTTGTTACTTGGGTAGTAAAATAACAAGCGATGGTCGCTGTACAGAGGATATAAAATGCAGAATGGCAATGGGAAGAAAAGCCTTTTTGAAAAAGAGAAATTTGCTAACATCGAATATTAATTTAAGGGTAAGGATGTCTTTTCTAAAGGCATTTTTGTGGAGTGTTGCCTTGTACGGGAGTGAAACATGGACGATAAGCAGTGCGGACAGGAAGAGAATAGAGGCCTTTGAAATGTGTTGCTACAGAAGAATGCTGAAGATTGGGTGGGTAGATCGCATAACTAATGAAGAGGTACTGAACAGAATTGGCGAGAAAAGGGATTTTTGGCATCCCCTCACTAAAAGAAGGGATCGCTTGCTAGGACACATTCTTAGACTTAGAGGAATCGTAAATTTAGTGTTGGAGGGAAGTGTTTGGGGTAAAAATTGCAGAGGGAGGCCAAGAGACGTGTATAGTAAGCAAATTCAAGTGGATGTGGGTTGCTGTTCTTATGAGGAGATGAAAAGGCTTGCTCAGGATAGAGTAGGGTGGAGAGCTGCATCAAACCAGTCTCCGTACTGAAGACCATAATAACAACAACAATTTTATTTCAGCTCATCTGCAAGCGACAGTGAACTTACATGGTTTTTTTTATTAAAAAATGATGGTAAAGATAATTTTACGACAAAGTTATGATATGAAGGAGTGCATATTATGACGTGTTCTTAACCCTTAACAGTGCACAATATTTCAGACTAGATGATAAGGATGAAATAATTATCTCATTTAATAACTTTCTGAATAGACAGATTTAAGAAAGCAATTATAGTGAATCAGTGTTCATGCCAGGGGACTTTCATTTATTTTTCATTGTGGTGTGTAGATATCCAACCGTGGACGGTGAAATAAAATTTTTAAGGTTATTGATCAAAACTACCCTAGGTTCATTGCAGGTGTTTGGATCCACGTAGCATTTCAAATAAATACTAACAAACTTGAATGGAAAGATATTTTACCATTAGTTATGAGGAACTGTGTTGTAAAAATACGCGTACAAATCAGAGACATTAAGTAAAATTTAACCCATACTGAGGTAGCCGAAAATCAAAAGGAATAAAATAAAATAAAATACAGAATAACGTATTTAAACAATATAATGATCAAATATTATCTATTAATGAGTCTTTTTACACTAGGGATCAACGGACGTGCCGCGGTGGATATACTGATTCCAGCCAGAAATGTTCAAAAGTTTGTATAGCTTATGGGACTTAACTACGGGGTAATCAATCCCTAAACTTAGAAACTACTTACGAACTAGCTAATACTAAGGACGGCACAAATATCCATGCCCGAGGGGGGATTCGAACCCTCGACCGTAGTGGCCTTGCAGACTGTGACTGACGCGCCGCAGAACGCTCGGCCACCGCGACCGGGCTTCCCGCCAGATCAGCGAAGTTGAGCTCCGTCGGGCGTGGCCGTTACTGGAAGATTTTCGCTTTGCGTTACAGCAGAAGTGCCGGGAGGGGTGGTGGTACAAAGTTCTTGATCACCAGTCTTTGCACCAATGTCCTGGATTAAATTCCAAACCACTTCGCAGTGTCTCATGGAGTGAGGGCGTGGGACTCTGTTGATGGTGATCCCTCCGTTGGATGGGGACGTTAAGCTCGGAGGACACCTTGGTGCTTCTCGAGAAGAGGAGGCTGTGTGCCGGCACCGAGGTTCACCCTCACCCTTCTCCCATCATCTCCGACACGAACACGACACTACACTACACACACGCAACCATTACAGTCACCTACACTTACTGCTAGACACTTCAGCACAGCCGCGGTGGAATAGCCGTGCTCATTGAGGCACCGTGCTGAGGTGCGCGCGGTCGTTCGCCGTGGAGGTTCGAGTACTCCCTCGGGCATGAGTGTGTGTGTCTTGTTCTTAGGTTAGTTTAACCTAGTATATTCTTTTATTACACAAATAACCCAATTTCTATGGTTAAATGGGTTGTGTTTTTCATACAATTTTACTTGCAGTTGGCAATTTATTTTTAATTACAATACATTTAGTTCTTAATCCTACATTAACTGAAACTGAGTTTCTACATTTTACACTACTGCTACTTGTTAGTTTTACTATTAAACCTGCAGTATTACAGGTTGTGCCAGATACGTACAAACCTACATGTTCTCGATGTATCTGCCTAGCTAAAGCTGGCAGACTTGCCCCTGGCACTGTGCTGCCCCCTTCCTTACTGCAGGTGCTGAAAACAGTTCCCCTCGGTTTAAGTAGTTTGTAAGCTAGGGACTAATAGCCAAGCAATTAAGTCCCATAGATTTACAAACATTTGAACACAGTTGTCACACTTCGCGAAGGAAAGGTGCCTGCGGGCGCGAAGCATAGAGAAAACTTTTCCAATTGGGCCGTCAAAAGCTGTCCTTCGGGGTTTAACAGCTATTCATGACATACAACCTTACTTTTAACGTTGTATAGGTGTTACACTACCATATTCAAGTAACTGGTTGAAGATGTTGATGAATAATTGCCGACACGGGTGATGACTATCGGGATGTTGTTGCTATGGTCTTCAGTCCGGAGATTGGTTTGATGCAGCTCTCCACCATACTCTATCTTGAGCAAGCCTTTCATCTCCTCATAAGAACGGCAACCCACATCCATTTGAATCTGCTTACTATATGCGTCTCTTGGTCTCCCTCTGCGAATTTTACCCGACAGACTTCCCTCCAATGCTAAATTTACAATTCCTCGAAGTCTAAGAATGTCTCGTACCAAGCTATCTCTTCTTTTAGTCAAGGTATGCCAAAAATTCCTCTTCATTAGTTATGCGATCTACCCACCTAATCTTCAGCAATCTTCTGTAGCACCACATTTCAAAAGCGTCTCTTCTCTTCCTGTCCGCACTGTTTATCGTCCATGTTTCACTCCCGTACAAGGCAACATTCCACACAAATGCCTTCAGAAAAGACTTCCTTACAATTAAATTAAATTAATATTCAATGTTAGTAAATTTCTCATTTTCAAAAATGCTTTTCCCCCATTGCCATTCTGATTTTATATCCTCTGTACTGCGACCGTCATATGTTATTTTAATACCGAAGTAACTAAACTCATCTATAACCTTCATTGTTTCGTTACGTAATCTAATTTCTTCAGCATCGTCTGATTTTCTAAGACTGAATTCCATTATTGTTGTTTTTCTCTTGCTACTGTTCATTTTATACGCTCTCTCAACTGTCCATTCCATTCAAATGCTCTTGCAGGTCTTTTGCTATCTCTGACAGAATTACAATGTCATCAGCAAAACGCAATGTTTTTATTTCTTCACTCTGAACTTTAACCCCTATTCCAAATTTTTTCTTGCTTTCCTTCAGCGCCTGCTCGATGTACAAATTGCATAACACTGGAGAAAGGCTACAACCCTGTCTTACTCCCTTCCCAACTAATGCTTTCCTTTCATGCCATTCGAGTCTTATAACTGCGGTCTGGCACTTGGACAAGTTGTAAATAACACTCCTTTCCCTGTATTTTACCCCTGCTGACTTCAGAATTTAAAGCGTGTATTGCGAGGGTGAATATTCTATTGGGCGGTAATCTCACAGTATTCCAGTCAACATTGTCATAAGCTTTCTCCAAATCTACGAAAGCAAAAAAACGGTTTGCCTTTCCTTAATCTATCTTGTTCCATATAACCAGTAGAAGCATGGTGGGTACACCATCCGTAAGTCTACAAAAAAAAAAAAAAAAAAAAAAAAAAAAATAAATAAATAAATAAATAAATAAAAATAAAAAAAATGTTCAAATGTTTGTAAGGCTTATGGGACTTAACTACGGGGTCATCAGTCCCTAAACTTACAAACTACTTATCAACTACTTACGAACTAGGACGGCACAAATATCCATGCCCGAGGGGGGATTCGAACCCCCGACCGTAGTGGCCACGCAGACCGTGACTGAAGCGCCTCAGCCTCCTCGGCCACCGCGGCCGGCGTAAGTCTGCCTCTTCTGCGCTGGTTCATAGTCCACTGACAACCTTCTGCTTGGACAGTCACACACTGACTACCAAGTCGTAATGCAGTGAAGTAACAGCCGGCCGCGGTGGCCGAGGGGACTGCGGCGCGTCAGTCACCGTCTGCAGGGCCACTACGGTCGGGGGTTCGAATCCCCCCTCGGGCATGGATATTTGTGCCGTCCTTAGGATAAGCTAGTTGATAAGTAGTCTGTAAGTTTAGGGACTGATGACCCCGTAGTTAAGTCCCATAAGCTTAACAAACAAACAACAGTGAAGTAACACACAAGCAAACATGACAACAGCGTAACTAAAACTGCGCAGGTTCTATGGGGCAAACCAGTGTCAGATGGAAAAAAATAACTTAAAGTAACTTACGCTAAGGACAACACAAACATCCATGCCCAAGGGAGAACACGAGCCTCCGATGCGAGCAATCGCGCAGTCCGTAGGTAGGCGACTTAGAACGCTCGGTCTTTCTACTGCGGCGGGGTTGGAAACTTCACAATGCGATATCTCGTAAACGAATGGTACTAGGGTCCCGCAACAACTCCATCAACATTGTAATTTATCCTCCTTTTAGTTTGTTAGTGCCAATAGGCATTGTCACACTTACAAGAAGTGTATGTTTGCAATAAAATAAACAATTTTTATGTAGCGAGTCTGACGATAAAGCTCGGAGAATAGTCCTGTAACAATTGCGTAGACGAGCTATGAAATGAAGTTATCTCATTGTTCTTCGAAATAGTCACCTCCCATAAATATGCATCAGTGAGTTCTGCGATACATTTCCTGGAAACGCTGCACGAAGTCTTTCTTTGCGATGGTTTTCAAAACTATCGTAACGTTTCGTTGGATATTAGGAATATCGTCAAATTTCTTTCCTATCAAAGCGATATTGAGTCAAGGAAATAGGAAGAAGTCTGGAAGTTTGTCACGCGTCCAGAATGATGGACGTTCAGTTTCCACATCCCCTCCTTTTTTGTGTGTGGGCGAGTTTTGTCGAGCTTCTTGAACATACACTATACGCGCCGGATCTGAATCTTCCAGGCTACTCCCTATTCTCTCGACTCACACTCGCTTTAAAAGGAAAGACATTTGACAAAATTCCTGATATTCATCGAAACGTGTCGCACACAATCCCAAAGGAGGACATGATGCGAAGTTTCCAGGACATTTATCGCAGAGCTCAGCGGTGCATAGTGATGGGACGTGACTATTTTGAAGGGCGGTAAAGTAACTGTAGTTCATAGTTCATCTACGTAATGTTACAAGACTGTTCAACGAACTTTATCAGAGGTTGTATTATGTAAATGATATTTTCACTCTGCAGCAGAGTGTGCCCTTATATGAAACTTCCTGGAAGACAACTGTGTGGACAGAAGGAGGAAGGGCCGTGTAGCGTTTCGGAATAGCTCGTTTGCAGAGCGCTTGCCAACGAAAGACAAAAGTCCCATGTTCGAATTTCGGTTCCAACACAGTTTTAATCCGCCAGGAACTTTTAATTTACTGGCTAACAATACGATCCCATGTCCACCAATCCAACCTGTGAAAAATGAACATCAATAGCACATCCATTTCCGCAAAATTTGCGATTCATGTTTTGGTTGATTCAACCTTCATAGTGCGTAAACCTCTGTAAGGAGGCAGTTTATTCTGTGCTCTTGTCTAAATCGTCACTGTTAAACCAGAGTTCATTAATAAACTACCTACATTCTGCTATGTTGCTATGTGACAATATTAAAAATAGGTTGTTCAATTTGAATTTACTGCGATGTTAAAAAAAGTATTTATTAAGGCAAGAGTATGTTATTAAGATAAATTTGATATTTAGCTTTCTGTTAATTGTCTGAATAGCGATACCAGGAACAAAATGTTCAAATGTTTGATATGCTGATGGGACTTAACTACGGGGTCATCAGTCCCTAAACTTACAATCTACCTTATACTAAGGACAGCACAAATATCCATGCTCGAGGGGGGATTCGAACCCCCGACCGTAGTGGCCGTGCAGACCGTGACTGGAGCGCCTCATCCCCGCGGCCACCTACCAGGAAAACCCTCTACAATAAGTACGGTTTAGTCGTAATAGAAGCAAATGTTCAAATGTATGTGAATATCTGGGACTTAACTCTCAGTTACTATCACGGGATCACTTTTGACCCAAAAATAAACATTATCAGATTTTTCTCTGGAATGCTGTCATTCTTGCGTCAGAGATGTTAAGTATTCTCTTAGAAGGCAATTGTCTACAAGGAAACGTGATATTTTTGTTACGTAGTAATTGGATCTTGGGGTCACTGTAGACCCCAGAATAGTACTTACGTAGACATTATTATTGAACATTCCATTGCGTTTACTGAGTTGCCTGTGTAATCTAACAATGAATAGTGAATCTGTTCTCGTCGACGGACGTGTTATGACGGCGGCAGAGGTTATGGACTATTTAGATAATATAGAAATGGAATCTGGAACAGAAGGACGAATACAGGAACATGGTCCGATACACGTGATTGTGAAAGTGAACACAGTGCTCGCCATACAGACACAACAATTTCAGATTTGGATTTCTCAGAAGAGAAAATCTAGGAAAATGATTCTAGTAGTTACTACTAGAGGGAAATAAAGGGTTCAAATGGTCGCAGAATTTGTCCACTAGTTCTAGAACGAGAAAATCTAATATTATTACTCATGACTGTTAATTTCTTTACTATGCATTATAAATTTCATTTCCCCTTTCAGAGATTAATTTGGACCTTAATCAACAAGGCAGATCAAGCAAAAATGAAGTTTTATATATGTCTGGCTTTCTTACACCTCACATTTAAATTAAAGCAGTTGAATTGAATGTTTCTCAAACAAATACCATGAAAAATTGAATCCAAGTAAATGGAAATACTAATACTTTTTTGGAGTCACTAATGACCCCACGATTGTTGTTGTGATTGTGGAAAACATCAGTAGTAACTTCGGGTTAACTACTCCGGTCATCAGTCCCTAGGATTACAAACAACTTAAACTAACTTATGCTAAATACAACAAATACACCCATGCCTGCGGGAGGACTCGAACCTTCGACGGCGAACTGCTGCGCGCTCCGCAGCTGGGCGCTGTAGAAGGATTCTTTTTTTCATTTTTTTTTATTTTTTTTTCTCTCTTTTATACCTTCAAATAGATCGATGTTTTGCGGTCGTTTGTATACGTTCTTCCTGGTTTGTTCATTAAGTATGTGGCTCATATTCTTTTATTACAGAGAGCGTTAAGCCCTCCGTCTGAATGCGCTGAGCCGCCGCGCCCGAAACTCGGTCACTCACCGCGGTCTACTACAAGCCCTTTGTGGGCTGTGGAAATAGCCATTTGGAAATTGAGATATACAGGGAAATGTATAAACGTTCGCAATATCAGTCGTTGCGAAATAAGTCTTATATTGAATCGAGAAAACATCGCTGTCAGGAAGAGCTCCTGCATCTACAGCACTTGCGTTCGTTCCTGGAGCCAAGACTGCGGGGATGGTGGAGAAAAGGGGGGGGGGTGTTGCCGGACAGCTCGTTCGGCCTGCCGCCCGCCGTTAAAATTTCAGCCTTGGAGGGCCGCTTCCCGGTCTATTAAAGTTTCACCTGGCGGGCCCACTTTCCGATTCTATCTCGTCCGCGCGTAGTTTACGCCAGTTCCCAGTGGCACGGCCCCTTCTGGCTCCACCACGCGCCGACACTTACACCTCGCACCGGCCGCAATTCAAGGGACAAGTATAGGGAAGCCGCATTGAATGACTCCGTGCCGTCTGCAACTGTTAACGCACTATTTCGGTCTTAGATGTGTCCACGTAATCTACCAAAACGTTTTTAATGAAACAGATGTTCTGTTGTTAAAGAAGATGCAAGATACCTTAGAGTTGTTTTACATATTACTTTCCTGGGGCGGATACAGGAATTTATCTTCGAAAATGATTTTAATATAAAATGCTACCTGATACTAGTCAAGCATAAAATTTTTAATAAATACACTACAAAATTCAAATTTTTATTGAGATGTGGTTCAACAGCCGTAAGATATTTGAGGAAATGCATACTACAAACCATCAGCTATTATTATTTTTCAAACTTCTACCGGTTTCGGTTATAAACCACCTTCACGGAAAGACTATTAAATAAAAATACAGAAATAGAATTGTTCACAAGGTGAAGTAAAATACATAATATAACCCAGTAGATTCATATAGTAAGTACTTACGAACTAGACAGACTGATTAAACAGGTGCATTATATGCCTCCTTATGCATACTGGCATGCTTGTCACACAATAAAAATAAATAAGACATCACTAGGCATTAAGTCTTGATTAAAAACATAAAAGCAATGCCAGGCTGTGTGATTGTGAACCAAGGTCTGTTACAAGAGAACCTAACACAACTATTGCGCACATCAGTCAATGAGATAAAATTAGCGATGATCAAAGTATACATGGTGTGAAAATGACATATTTTAGGCAACCGTCATAGGTTATATCTTTGACAAGGTGTCATGGCGACATGTTACAGAAAGCAGTATGTAAACATTACGAAAATAACAGGATGGATTACGAAAACAATAAAAATGTGTAACAACAACAATTATCTGTCAAAGTATAAAAGTAAGTGAACAAAGTATACATCAAAGACCTTATGTTAGGAAATAAAGCAAACCTAACCCAATCCAAACCGGTAGAAGTTTGAAACATAATAAACAGCTGTTGGTTTACAGTATGCATTTCCTCACACTACAAAATGTTTCAAAGTAGACCGCCGGTGGAAAGTAATATTACTTTTAATATTTTTATATACGTCAATGATCACAACATTTTTCTCGTCGTTTTGACGACCGGTTTCGGTCAGTGATAACCATTTTCAAGTGAGCGGCAAATCAGAAACAGTCACACATTTAATAATATACTATCTTATAGAACATAAATAATGCATTACAATCATCAATATATGGAAACGTGTTTAAAAATATTATACAGCATCCCTGTTGTTACATTCCTTAATGCAATATAGCCATAATGGCATCAAAAGAGCATAAGTTATTTTCATTAATGCGTCGGAAAGTAAGTTTAAAATTAACATCGAAATGGGCGACAGAGTTGGTGACAACATGTTTCCTACGCTACTGTGCAGAACAAACTGTAGCTCAGTAGCCGTTTACTAGTAATTTGATCGTACAACCGCTAGGTGTGGTCCTTAACAAATACAGCTTTAATTTAATTATATTAAAGATAAAAATATTTTACGAGAATGCATCTCTTATGTTAGTTACACACAGGAACGTAGGACTTGCAGGCGGAACTAAGAGAGAAACAATAAAAAACATTCTAATGAAATTTCTTGGTCAGGTGTCCCAACAAACAGAAAAATGTCTTCAAAAATCGAAAGATAGATATGGTTTATCAAGTCGACAACACCCTTAAACTTAGCGTGAAGCATAAATTGAGAAACGCACGTGACAAATTTAATAGCTGTGGAGTGTACAAAATTGTTTGTAATAATTGTCATAGCCGGCCGCGGTGGCCGAGCGGTCTGCGGCGCGCCAGTCACAGTCTGCACAGCCGTTACGGTCGGGGGTTCGAATTCCCCCTCGGTCATGGATGTTTGTGTTGTGTTTAGTGTAAGGTACTTCACAAGTAGTTTGTAAGTTTAGGGCCTGATGACCTCACAGTTAAGTTCCTTAAGCTTAACAAACATTTGAACAGTTGAATAATTGTGATAAATATTATATCGGTCAGAGCGGCCGTTCATTCAGTATCCGCTTTGAAGAGCATCTACAGCCCAGCAACAAAACTGCTCTAGGGTTGCATTTAGCAGAGACTGGTCATGTTACAGGGAGCAAGCACAAAAAGGCGGTACTCTCGACCTTTTAGAAGAGCTTGCAGTTTATGAAGCCCAAAAACGAGAGCCAGACAAATTGCTCAATGGACAGTGCGATTTTGTACACAACGCCTACTTTGTTTGGGTTGACAACGTTCTGCTTTACGCACAAGATGCCTCGGCCAAATTACTTGTAAACAGCTACTGAATTACAGTTTGTTCTGCACAGTAGCGTAGCATACATGTTGTCACCAACTCTGTGGCCCATTTCGATGTTAATTTTAAACTTACATCGCGACGCATTAATGAAAACACACTTATGCTCTTTTGACGCCATCATGGCTATATTTCATTAAGGAATGTAACAAGAAGTATGCTGCATAATATTTTTAAACACGTTTTCATATATTGATGATTGTAATGGATTATTTATGTTTTATAAGGTAGTCTATTACTAAATGTGTCCTGTTTCTGATTTGCTGTAGACTTGAAAATGGTCATCACTGACTGAAATCGGTCGTCAAAACGACGAGAAAGTTTGTGATCGTTGACGGAAATAAAGATATTAAAAGTAATTACAAAAAAGGATCAGTGATATAAATTCAAGCCGGCCGCGGTGGCCGAGGGGACTGAGGCGCTCCAGTCACGGTCTGCACGGCCACTGCGGTCGGGGGTTCGAATCCCCCTTCGGGCATGGATATTTGTGCCGTCCTTAGGATAAGCTAGTTGATACGTAGCTTGTAAATTTAGGGACTGATGACCCCGTAGTTAAGTCCCTTAAGCTTAACAAACATTTGAACATTTGATATAAATTCGCGACCATGTCGCACCTTGTGAAAGTAATATTTCCAACACCGACGAAGCAAGCTGGAAAGAAACTGATTTTAGTGCAGGAAGGAAAGCCGCTTACCTGAACATTTCAGCTTGTAATTAACGGAAACTTGCATAACCTGAGTTCTGCGTAGTGCACGTTCGCCTCCGTGCAGACTGGTGCGACAACGCAACAAAGTGATTGTTCGAGTGTGCTGTGACCCAGTTGATACACGCGCCTAGCAAAAATCCTGCGGCTATGCAAGCATACATTAGATGCTTGGCCACTGCGCACCCCAAAAATCATGACCGAGTGCGCCAACCTCGTCATCTAACCGTGGTCAACTCAAAATTCTCTGCTGTTCCGGACGGTTACCCATCAAAATGTTCAAGCGTTCAAATGTTTGTAGAACTTATGGGACTTAACAACGGGGTCATCAGTCCCTAAGCTTATAAACTACTTATGAACTAGCTAAGACTAAGGACGACACAAATGTCCATGCCCGAGGGGGGATTCGAGCCCCCGACCGTAGTGGCCGTGCAGACCGTGACTGGAGCGCCTCAGTCCCCTCGGCCATCGCCGCCGGCGGTTACCCACCAAAACACTAGCCAATCCGTACATTGCTTAACTACGATGGGAACCGGTGTATCCACTGCCTGACGGTCGGTGGGCTGCTATTAGTGTAGTGTTCGTTGGCGGCAGTCAAATCGTTCTGCAGTAATTTTCAACTTTCGGCACCTTTATATTTCTGCGAAAGTGTTTCTCTAAAAGAAAGTCGCCTTCCCTCGACTGGAGGCATGTAATACAAAAGTAAAATGTAAATAGATTACCCTCAGTGACCCACCAGGGTCACAGGGCTCGAGGTATATTCCGAGGCCTCTCATCCTGGCTGTTCGCAGCTCAGCCTACCCCCTCTCTACAATCCCCAACTTTCCTATATTTCTTTTTGCAACCTTCTTAAAAACCAAATTCCTTAGTTTCAATTTGAATTATTTTAGTTACATCTATTTTCTCCAACCTCCCTCCCCCCCTTGTTTTTCTTTCTTTAAGAATAATATAGTGTAACTCAAACATTTTGGTAAAATCAACCATGTAAGAATTTAAATATTTAAGAAAATGGTTAACTAAACTATCCCAATCATCATCATAATAAAATTGTGTGCCGGAACCGGGACTCGAACCTGGGACCTTTGCCTTCGTGTCGGGATAGCACAGTCGGTAGTGCGCTTGCCCGTGAAAGGCAAAGGTCCCAGGTTCGAGTCCCGGTTCCGGCACACAATTTTAATCTGCCAGGAAGTTTCATATCAGCGCACACTCCCCTGCAGAGTGAAAGTTTCATTCTGGAAACATCCCTTAGGCTGTGGCTAAGCCATGTCTCCACCATACCCTTTCTTCCAGGAGTGCTAGTCTTGCATGGTTCGCAGGAGAGCTTCTGTAAAGTTTGGAAATTAGGAGGCGAGGTACTGGCGGAAGTAAAGTTGTGAGGCGGCATCGTGAGTCGTGTCGGGATAGCACAGTCGGTAGTGGCGCTTGCCCGCGAAAGGCAAAGGTCCCAGGTTCGAGTCCCGGTACGGGCACACAATTTTAATCTGCCAGGAAGTTTCATATCAGCGCACACTCCCCTGCAGAGTGAAAGTTTCATTCTGGAAACATCATAATAATTGTTAAACTCAACTGTCTATGTAAATTGGCCAGCTTTGTACCCAAAGGCAGCTGGTCCGAAGTAAGGAAATAAATAAATAAATATTTACTCCCCCCCCCCAAAGTGTCCCTTTCATCCCCCGAAGCATCTCTGTAACAGTAGCCCACTGATCAAACCTACCAGTAACAAATCTAGAAGTCCGCCTCTGAATTTCTTAACCCTGTGAGGATGGTTGAAAGGGATGTTTTAGAAAGAAAACAAAGAGGCGATTTTATCGTTCGGAATATGGATAGAACAGTCCTCATAAAATTACGCAAAAACGACCAGAAGAGCTACACTTGGTGTTACCATGAGCATTGAAGTGGCGGTGAAATCAACTTGGAACACCCTCATTCGCCTTTACTTTTAAGTTTGATTGGGTTACCTACTAACTGCTGTATCCCTGGAGTCATATGGCGTTTTTCTTGCAGCTCGTCTATCTTTCCACTAGCTAAAACATTGACTATTCCTCCTGAAACACCCTGTATTAATTGACTCTTCTAGAAACGTACCTTCTAGGAAGTTTGGTACTAGTTCACATCATTTTGCAGCGTTGGTGCTAGATTTCGCGATAGGAATAGGGAGGAGAGAGCGGTGCAGAAAGTAACCTCCGCTACAGACCGCGAGCATTTAGAGATATCTGGCCTTTCCTTGTGAGCTCTCCATCCAGTTTTCCGAGGGAGCGGCTGAGCTCCCAGGGGAAGGGCAGTTAATCACAGGCCGGATGGGAGGCGGTACAGAAGCCCAGCTGCTTGCAGCCCCTGCCTGAGGCAGGCAGCACCCGCGTGTGCTGCTCCCATACCTGCCAACTCTCCCGATTTAGGCAGGAGTCTCCTGATTTTTCACTTTTTCTCCAACCTCCTGATTTTGCCATTTTTTCTCCCGATTTTTAGCTTCTATCCTGAAACCCAAAATTCGTTTTTTGGTCAATAGTCAAGTCCTTTTTTCATTTATCAGTTTAATAGAAATTAGGAGTTGCGCGTGACTTGTATAATGATTCTTTCTTTCACGTGTAGTGTTTCGATGTTGTGCTCTTTTTGAATTTGATGTTTTGTCATTGAATTTAAGTGAAATCACCTCAGTGGTTTTATAATCGATGGAAACCTTTTGAGTGGATCGTTAGAAGCATCACTTTCATAAACGAAATGCAGAAAGGCAACTTTTGTGTAAATAGCTGTTTTATTTCATTATGGGATTTCAATTAGGTGGTATGTGTTCCAGTTTGGCAAAAAATATATTCTCTTTTACAAGCAGTTTTTTGAACATTATTTGTATTTTGTACTCTTTGTCGATTTGATATTTCCACATCACATGGTGGAAAAAGCGATGTAGCGCAATACGTGCAGAGAACATGACTAGTTTGTGAGTAACACTAAAAGACTGAAATTGCATGCATCACACGATCACTTTCACTTTTCTATGCAGAGTTGTTATTTACATTGTTTATTTTAAAGTGTGGTTTACCAATTAAATGCAATGACCATATGGGCACGTGTACCTAAAATGTTCCCAGGTAACAGTATAGCACAAAAATACAGCTGTGAACTTTTTTGTTTTAATAAAAAAATCAATCACTTTACCTGGTCTGGTTACAAATAGGGATGTAATCAACATTTCGGTCGATTCAAGTGTTGTAACCTTTATGTAGCGCTGTGAGATGAGAGGAAAAGGCTAAAATCAATTATCTTAATGTTTACGGTAAAGTGCACCGGAGTTTTTAATAGAACGTATCTCCTGAATTTTTGAAGAATCTCCCGACTTTTTAAACTGGATCTCCTGTTTTTTACATCTTGAAGGTTGGCAGGTATGTGCTCCCACTGTTCTGCCTCTACTTCTACTCAGTGACCACAAGTCCTTTCTAAATACCCCACGGAATCTGTGGCGGGTTCACTTCTGTCAGTGCCGGATCTTCGAACTTCAGAGAGACAATTTGACGCAACATTTACCCTCAAAATCGCGTCACGTTCCCAAAAAGTCCAAAGATATGTGGCAAATAACAAGTCACTGTTGTTCCCGTATCTTTTAAACAGAAGATTCGGTTAAAAAATTACTAGTACTCACGCTCGAGCCTTTGACACTGCAACGCAATGCTGCTAAACGCACGGCTATTCTTGCTAGGTCTAGAGTAGTGACTTCTTTATTATTCATGACCGGATTCTTCTGACGGCTTATCAGTTGAAACGTCTTTAATTTATAGCTGTAAGATATTTTACCAAATATGACGTGTTTTTGATTAATCTTCAATACGGTGAAAACAAATATGAAGGGCGGATATTGCATTCATGGAGGACTTGCGCATGGAGCTGGTATCTCCACCAGCTCCAACACCAATGTTAAAAGCGGCGTTTCGCCTCGCCCCTCCCTGCCGCGGGAGCGCACATAATTATGCTGTCTCCAGGTGGTTCAGAAGAGAATTCCAACCTCATTCGCGCATGCGCATTGCAACGCTCCGGCCACTGCCACGTATATTAAGAGGCCCCGCTACGACTCGAATACGTACTGTCTCCGCGACGTATAACTTTTCTCATGCGATAAAAATAATTTCAATGTGCATATAAAATGATCTGATAGAATGACGAAACTTAATATTTTTTTATTTACTTTTTCTTTTCACGGATAGCTTTTTCCGGGGGGTTTCCTGAAGCTGTGAACAGACAGGACGCGCAGCCACTGCACGGAATGATGCAGGTAGAGAGGGATAAACCTCGCAAATTTTGGAACAAGTGGAAATTGCACGGCTGCACGCCCGAAATTTGTTGAATTACTCCTTAGGCTGTGAAAAGTTGAAAATGCACATCAAGTACCTGTTCGGGGAGCAGATGGTTTGGACAAACTACGACAACAAAGAGAGAGCTATTGAGCTCTTTGAGTTTCTTACTGAACTGCCGGGACCATGGAATTGTTTCAAAATTTGCAAGGTTCGTACACTTTATCAAGAATGCCGCAATTAACACAATTTTACATACTGCTGGTTCTGCTATTGTTAAAGAAAGGGTCCGCTTTACTCGTAGAAAGTTGGATAGTGTCTCTGAAGACCTGTATCGATTACATTTGAAGACAGCACCACTTCTATCTCCTGACTCTTGGAACTAGGTTGATGCGACATGGCGGAAGTCCGACTGGGTTCATGAAATGGATACAATGAGACAGATGACAGCCGATTGGACCATCAGGATGCATCTGTTGTTCGACGTCTTAAGTAAAGGCCAAAATTTTACCCCACTCCAAAAACTTTACCAATACCAGTTTTCATCAGTGCCATTGAAGAAGCTGTCCGACCGATATCAGAAGAATCAGCTGAAGAATTTAGACGTGTAGCTGGCGAGCAATTATGAAATATCGTCGAGAGAAAAGTAATATTTTTAAGGAAGAGAGGTTAGCCATACGAAAACTCCGTGAGGACACTAACAATGTCGTTCTACGTGCTGATAAAGGCAATGCTAGCGTAATTGGAGGAAACTAGGATGACTTTTTCACTGTTACGGCAGGCCCATGGTGCATCGCTCTAAGTAAACGCCGTATCACACGCAAATTACAACTGTTACCAATAACTGAATAAAATACCAAAGTTTTGGTAAGGTGAGCGCTAACAGCCGTCATGTATTTAATAAAATGCAGCTTTAACCATCAGCGGTTTTATTAAATCCTTATAATCGACTAGTTTCGGTCCAGGACCATCATCCTAGATTAAAACGGATTAGTCAACTGCATTAAATAAAATAGATCTGGCTGAAAACAGCAGGAGTCACATTCCATAAAATTACAAATGTCATACTTGATTTAGTCAAGCCGCGGTGGAGTAGCCGAGCGGTCTATGGCACCTCGATGTGGAGCGCGCGGTTGCTCGCCGTCGGAGGTTCGAGTCCTCCCTGGGGCATGGGTGTTTACCTTAGTATAAGTAGTTTGTAAGCTACGGACTGAGGACCACGCAGTTTGGTCCGCTAGATTTACAAACATTTGAACATTTGTCATAGTCAAGACAAACTATGATAATCTAGTATGATATTTGTAATTTTATTTTATTTTATTTAATGCTGTTGACTAACCTCTTTTAATACCTTTTTTATCTATGATGATGGTATTGGACCGAAGCTAGTCGATTATAAGGATTTAATAAAACCGCTGATGGTTAAAGATGCATTTTCTTAAATACTAGCTGAAAACCCGGCGATGCTCGGGTATTTATTTACTTATTCCTACCATTTTTCAGGTATATATTCATTAGTATAAGGGCTGTATGCCTGTAAAATCTCTTGGGAATACAATTAGTAGTAAAGAAGTAATAGATTAAAACTTGGTGCGTGATGGGGCGGTTTTCCATGAACGTTAGTGTTTATGTGGTCATATCTCATGATCTATGTGTCGTACTGTGATACAGTTTAGAAGGTACACTCAACTATATCCGTTTATATTGTCTATAAAACTTCCTGCGGCTACAGTTTGTAGTGTATGAATTATAAATTGTAACGTCATCCGAATGCCGTAGTTTTAGTCCATGAACAGCGGAACGTTATTATTTATGTACTCATATCTCATGATTTATGTGTCGCACTGTGATGCAATTTAGATCGTACATTCAACTATATGTGTGTATACTGTCTGTAAAATTTCCTGCGGCTACAATTTGTAGTGTACGAATTATAAATTGTAACGTCATACCGAATGCCATAGTTTACTCCGTAAACATCGGAAAAGTAGTAAGCGAGAAACTTGTTTCCTTTCATCATTTTACTGTGGTTGCCAGCGAGAAAAAGTTTAATAAAGGTTTGAAATTATGTTCAAAGTTTGTTGCAAGTCGTTAAGTACTCTTTTTCTCATATAGCGTATTTATAAAGTCTCGGCGCATTATGTGGCAGTTTTCTGCGATTCCTATTGTTTACGACGTTATATCCCCTGAAGCAAATGTTCAAATGTTTGTATAAAATTCAAATGTTTGTAAAGCTTATGGGACTTAACTACGGCCGGCCGCGGTGGACGAGGAGACTGAGGCGCTCCAGTCACGGTCTGCACGGCCACTACGGTCGGGGGTTCGAATCCCCCCTCGGGCATGGATATTTGTGCCGTCCTTAGTTGTAAGTAGTTTGTAAGTTTAGGGACTGATGACCCCGTAGTTAAGTCCCATAGACTCTACAAACATTTGAACATTTTTTTGAACTTAACTACGGGGTCATCAGTCCCTAAACTTACAAGCTACTTACGAACTAGCTAATACTAAGGACGGCACAAATATCCATGCCCGAGGGGGGATTCGAACCCCCGACCGTAGTGGCGGTGTTGACCGTGACTGGAGCGCATCAGTACCCTCGGCCACCGCGGCCGGCCTCAGCACTGTTACATCACAAAAATTGTGCAGGGAACCATGTTTAAAATCTTCGATTGCTCACCGTAGCTCGACACAATCAGGTCAGCAGCTCTGTAGTAGAAATGCTTACTTGTCTTTCGTGACGACGGCAGACGCTGCGTCGGAAAATTGGAAAGCCTACCATCAGCGAACTGCTGAGTGATCGAGACGGCTATCAGACAGAGGGGCAGCTAGTAAACATTTCATAACTACACGTAACTCTCTCACAAGAGTGAATAAGACCGCGGATGCGTCAGCGGTAAAGGGACATCAAGTGAACACTGCATTTTCAAATGGAAAACATTCGAGCCGATTCATACGTCATAGCTTCAGCAAAATTTGTGTATATATACTCCCGCTTTTAGAGGTAGTAGTCACTTGGTCTTTGGGATCGACGGCGCTCAGGAGGTAGCCGTCAATTCACTGGATTAATCAGTGTGATCAGTCTTTGTCACAGATAGCAGTAGATATTGGTAGCTGCTAGAGACAGCTAGGAGATGGGATCTCGTCGATGCCATACTTCACACTAACCATCATCCGGGAAAGATGGTAATCCGCTGTGCTGACGACTTCGCAACCCTATGGTTGCTGCCTGAGGCCATCGCAGTCTTCAGTGGTTAGTTACCGAATGCCAATGTTCCTGTCGTCGAGTTAGTACTCTGGTCCGAATACGGCCAGTCAGTATCCAGAGCCGGGTATCAGCACGACATCCGACTTCAGGGGGGTCCACGCATGGATCCACTAGCAGCTGCATAGACTGGAGAAAGGACCGAGTACTTCTCAATAACTGTCCCTGCTTCGACTCCCAGACATCACGGCGCGAGCACTACCGTCCAGACGGCTCACAGCAATCGGAACACCAAGGACGTGCTCGAAGGCGACGCCACCTACTGCTCTAGCCCCTGTCGAGCTGGCGCCTTCATCCGAATTATTGTATGCTACGGAATAAACGTGTGAACTTAAATTGTGTTTTATTAGCGTCCGCTGGCGCTCCTCCAGGTTCCACGCCACATCCTGACATAAAGCTGGGAACCCACCGCTCGGCCCCAGCAGCACTATACGGCAAATAGAACTATTGTCTGGAGAGAGACTTAGGACAGTTATTGATACTTAAAACGATGTTCTCACTACAAGACGAGCGTGTAATCATTCGTTTTCTCCATTTGCGTCGAGTGCCACTGATCGAAATTCATCGTCTGTTGAATGAGACACTGGCGATGATGTGTGTTCGAGGGTGCAACAGCTCAGACAAAGTAGAACGTCTACATCTACATCTACATGGGATACTCTGGAAATCACATTTAAGTGCCTGGCAGAGGGTTCATTGAACCACAGTTATACTATTTATCTCCCATTCCATTCTCGAATAGCGCGTGGGAAGAATGAACACCTGAATCTCTCTGTTCGAGCTCTGATTTCTAGTATTTTATTCTGATGATCATTTCTACCTATGTAAGTGGGAGTCAACAATATATTTTCGCATTCGGAGGAGAATGTTGGCGATTGGAGTTTCGCAAGTAGCCCACGCCGCAGCGATAAGCGCCGTTGTTGTAATGATTCCCATCCCAGATCCTGTATCATTTCCGTAACGCTGTCTCCTCTGTGTCGTGACAATACGAAACGAGATGCCCTTCTTTGGAATCTTTCGATGTCCTCCGTCAATCCCACCTGATAAGGATCCCACACTGGGCCGCAATACTCCAAAAATGGACGGAGAAGCGTAGTGAATGCAGTTTCTTTTGTAGTTCTGTTGCGTGTTTTAAGGATTCTGCCAATAAAACGCAGTCTCTGGTTCGACTTTTCCACGATATTATCTACGTGTTCTTTCCAATTTAAGTCTGAAGTAATAGTAATTCCTAGGTATTTTATGGAGTTTACGGCCTTCACATTTGATTCATTTATCTTGTAAACAAAGTTTAACGGATTTCTTTTCGTACTCATGTGGATGACTTCACACTTCTCATTATTTAGAGTCAATCGCCAATTTTACACCATACTGATATCTTATTCAGATCGTTCTGCAGTTGGTTTTGATCTTCAGATGATTTTACTAGACGGTAAATGACGGCGTCATCTGCAAACAACCTAAGAGAGCTACTTAGATTTCCCCCTAAATCGTTTATGTAAATAAGGAACAGCAGAGGACCAATAATACTACCCTGTGGAACGCTCGATATCACCTCTGTTTCGGTCGATGCCTTACCATCGATTACTACGTACTGTGTCCTCTCTGACAAGAAATCCCCTATCCAATCGCAAATTTGGGGCGATGTACCATAACCACGCAATTTGATTAAAAGCCGTTTGTGAGGTACGTCCTGTGACAATACACCCAGACAACCTCGGCATCGCACCGTCCGGTCTGAAATGATAGAGCGAGTAAAGAATTCCGCGACTCTGTCACATCAGTGCATATACAGATCACACATTTACGATTTAGTAGTAATTAGCGTTTCCCTACCTCGGACAATTCTTCAATAATTTTCATCAATCAGTCGTATTCACAGTGTACACCCAAAATGGAACGAATAATCAAATGTATCTCAAATCGACCAGCAATTTTCCATTACTCCGAGCAATTTAGTGTTATTAAACAACACAAAGAACGCATAGCAGCAGGCAAATTACTGATGCAAGAGCTGAAAAGAATGATCTGTGTGTTAGCGGTGGTCTGTAGCTAGCCATCAGTTCTGCGCACACCTCGTGTCCACGTATCGCATTGTGCTCGTAGTTTGCTATTGGCAACCACGAACGCCCGCTCGTGTAATTAGTCAGCTCAATGTTTAATTCAGGACACACAGTGGCGATCGATGGGCGTTATTTAATTTAGCTTAACCTGGATTCCCGTTACCGTTATGCCGCGATATTGTTTCCCCCTGCGCAAACTGTAAAGAATACCTTGCAATAAATCATTGTGACTGACCTGTCAAAAGTTAATATTTAACCGGAACATTTTTGGTGGACAAGCCGAAATATGAAATTTATCTGCAGAACGTTTCGTGTGATAAATGTGGTACGATTAACAGCTGGATATAATTTTCAGAGGTTTGTTTATCAACGGTCCTGCTTATTCAAATTAATAGGAATTCGCAGATATACCTGCTTATCAGAAACTATTTACTCGTGAATGAAAGCGCGACGTTTCGAATGTTGTGATAAGAGTGAGCCTCCACACACACAGAACCGAATTTTTTTCGACAACACGCTTTTTCTCAAATTCACGTAATTGCTGTAGAGACTAAGGTTTTAGCCGTAGCCGAACTGCAGCTTAAGAATGGTGTTACGTCGGTAGTACAGACATATTCCGTCCAAAATATTGCTGTTTTTGTACACGCGTTTCATAGGTATCTCAACGATTTCCGTCCCAAGTATGTAATGATCACAGCTTAGAACGTTGAAGTCATAAACGCAAGGTGTTTCGCTTGCATATTTACATATACACCTACATGACTGTTTACAGTAAATTGCCTGACAAAGGTTGCACCCATTTAGAGACTATTTCACTACCGTTCCATTCTACAATAATGCGCGGAGAAATTAATCCTTCTGCCCGAGTTCTGATTTCATTCACATCGCCATCCATATTCCACAAGTAACCTCATCGTGTGCTGTGGATGGTATTTTGTCTGCCGGCCGCAGTGGCCGAGCGGTCTGCGGGGCGCCAGTCCCAATCTGCGCGGCCGCTACGGTCTGGGGTTCGGAGCCGCCCCCCCCCCCCCGGGCATGGATGTTTGTGTCGTCTTTAGTACAAGGCAGCTCATTAGTAGTTTGTAAATTTAAGGCCTGATGACCCCGTAGTTAAGTCCCATAAGCTCTACAAACATTTGATTTATCCAGGTTGACCATTACTTTACGAGTGATTATATATATATATATATATATATATATATATATATATATATATATATATATATATATAGTTTTTTTTTGTCAGGCTCGTAGTAGCTAATAATATGCGATTGTGCATAGTGGCACTTTCGTTATTAACCAGAGAAATCATGTACCAGTTCAAAGACGAATAAAGTGTTTTCAATACATCAATAACTTATTGAAAAAATTGCTTCAACATGAAAGCTGTTTACTTTTAGTAGATCGATAATTTTATTGTTAACGAAAAAAGTTTCAAAACGAAAAGTGTCACTGCGTAGTATGTCAATAATTTTATTGTTATGAAAAATTTTCAGAATGGTGTTTGTTTTTAGAACTCAGTAAGTTCATTGTAAAAAAATCCAAAATTGTGGGTGATTGTATTAGTATGACAATGATTTTATTGTTTAAAAAATAAAAGAGATTTGACGATATTCTTGACATGCAACGACACGTGTCGAGACTTTCGAATACCATCCCAAAGCGTGCAAAGTTTCCATGACATATATTCCAAAGCTCAGCGGTGCAGAGTTATACAAAGTGACTATTTCGAAGGACAATAAGGTAACGGCAGTTCATATTTCATCTACGTTAAAGTTACTGGACTATTCACAGAACTTTATTGTCAGAGGTTCCATTTGCTTCGTCTTCTTTTGTGAAGGAATTTCGGAAAGCCGTGAGTAGCAATTCTACTTTAACAGAACTGTCGTCAGTAGTATAACCATTGCTGTCTCGTAATGAAGTTGTTGATTATATTTTTCCGCTGAATGCTCTACATATGACCAAAATTTCTATGGATCTTTTATCAAATTACATGACAGGTTTTCGTTGTGGATACAATTATAACCTTCTCGCAAAATTTCGAGTTTCTGTAACAGAATACCAGTATTGGGCGTTTCTTTGGATTTGCATGCTTTTATCTCTGCTTTTGCAAGAGTAATCTAACCTGTTTTGTGTATCACGGTGGATCAAACCCCTCTTACGTTTGTTTATTCCGTATAAATCTCTGAATAGCTGTCGATATTGTTTCTTTCAATATAAGGCACATCAGATCTACATTCACGTTGTTAGTTTCTCAAGACTAAAGATTCTCATTAAAGAAAGCATTAACATCAAAACTAACTGCAGAACGATCTAAATAAGATATCAGTATGGTGTAAAAATTGGCAATTGATTGTAAATAATGAGAACTAAAAGACATCTGTTAAACTTTGTTTACAAGATAAATCAAATTGGAAGGCGGTGAACTCCGCTAAATATCAAGAAATTACTATTGCATCAGACCTGCATCAGACTGGAAAAAAACACGTAGATAATGTCGTAGGAAAAGTGAACCAGAGACTGCGTTTTATTGGCAGAACGCTTAAAAGATGCAACAAACTACTAAAGAGACTGCGTACAAAATGCTTGTCCGTCCTCATTTGGTGGTTGCTGCCCAGCGTGGTATTCTTATCAAGTGGCTTTGACGGAAGCCATCGAAAGAATCTAAAGATTGTCACGATACAGGGGAGACAGCGTTACGGAAATGATACAGGATCTGGGATGGGAATCATTACAACAACGGCGCTTATCGCTGCGGCGTGGTCTACTTAAGGAAACTCCAATCGCCAACATTCTCCTCCGAATGCGAAAATATATTGTTGACTCCCACTTACATAGGTAGAAATGACCATCAGAATAAAATACGAGAAAATAGAGCTCGAATGGAAAGATTGATATGTTCTTTTTTCCCGCGCGCTATTCGTGAATGTAATGGTAGATGAATAGTATACAGGTGGTTCGATGAATCCTCTGCCAGGCAGTTAAATGTGATTTGCAGAGTATCTCATGTAGATGAAACCAATTTTTTTCTGTTTTTATTTTTTCATTTTTAATACATATATTTTGGGAGTTTGGGAATTTCGATATTCCTTCTTGCTACAACAAATATTTGTTCACCAATCCCTGTACCTATTTTGATGCTCTTTATTACCTCCGGATTATTTGTTGCTAAAAGGTCAAGTATGTTTTCACAACTACAAAAAAATGTTCAAACGTATGTAAATATATGGGACTCAACGGCTTGGTTATTAGTCCCTAGCTTACAAACGTCTTAAGGTAAACCAACTAAGGACAACACAAACACTCATGTCCGAGGGAGGACTCGAACCCCCGACGGCGAACGGTCACGCGCACCGCAGCACGTGCGCACGGCTAATCCGCCGCGGCCACAACTACTATTTTAAGTGATTCGAGATAGTTTTCGGAGGATGTTTTATGCTTGTCTCCGATTCTATACTTGTATTTTTGCCAACAAACCGAGGGTAAGTTAAAGTCACCACAAATTAACATTGTATGGTTCTCTAAGATTTGATATTTGAACCAAGCTTTCTTTGAACATTTCTGCAATCGGATCGAGTGGGGGGACGGTAAAAAGAACCAATTATTAACTTATTTCAGTTGTCATATAGAATCTCTACCTATCACAGGAACTACCTACTTTTACTACAGGATAGATAGTTTGTTACCGCAATAAATACGTCACCATCTATTTTATGCGATCTGTCCTTTCTGCATACCATTTTTCTCCTTGTAAAATTTTCAGCTGAACTCATATTCGGCTTTAGCCAGCTTTCGATACTTATAATAATTTGTGTTTCAGTACTGTTATTAGCGCTTGGAGATCCCGTACTTTCCCTGCACATCAGTTTACGTCCGATTTGAAACCTATACTCTTTCAGACTGAAATTTTTTTTGTGTGTTCCGGAAGCCGTGTAGCCCGAAAAAGAAAAAAATAATTAAAAAAAAATGCCCTGTCTATGCCACACAGCCCTCACTACCCGTATAGCTCCTTCTTACGTGTAGTGGACACCTGACCTATTCAACGGGACCTGGAATAGTTGATCTGAAAATGACAAATTGCACACAAAAAAGTAAAAAGTAAAAAAGAAAAGGCAGCTGTGCTTTCGAGTAAACACTATAAATCGAAAGGTCTCGGGTTCGATCCCCGCTGGCGCCACTACCCGATGGCGCAAGTCGAGGAATGTTGCCTAAACGGTCGCAGAACCATCTGAGCCTCTGGTTCTGACCCTCCACTCTGCTCTGCACCTAAAGTCAGCAGTCGGTCCTGTCAACTATGCTGTAGATGGTCAGCTCTAACTTCATCTTGAAAGCAAGACCGTCAGTCTTTGCCAGTTCAGATAGCCGCTCAAAACCGGAGAGAATCTCTTCAACCACTATTTTACACCTTAGTCGAGTCCATGCTACGACCTGTTGAGGCAGTTCTGTGTACTTGCGGGGGGGGGGGGGAGAGGGGGGGGAGAGGGGGGGGGAGAGGGGGGAGGGCAACACGATATTTGACAGGTGTGCAAGTTTCTTTTGCTCTTATGATCACTCCGACAGAAACAACGAAAACAAAACAGTTGGTGAAGAGCTATTGACGAGCGCTCTTCAGATGAAACGACACTATGGGTATTATTGAAGTATGTATTAAAAAGTAATCACCGAATGCCTGCGCACAATTATCCCACTGTTTAACGAGCCGAAGGATTCCCTGTTCTCAGAATTCCTGTGGCTGTCTCAAGAACCAGTCCTCTGGTGTAACCTTCTGTTCGCCGTCCTAGTTGAAGCGCTTCCCTTTGTCCCTCTGAGATTATTTTTTTTTTTTTTTTTTTTTTTTAAAAAGCGGACAAGACAGATGGAAGTCACAGGGGGGATGCTCAAGGTGTTGCGTAGGCTACGGAGTGTCTCACAGTGCACATCACTGTTAATAATTTTTTCGTGCTCCAGGAATTCGATGAGTATGAGACCTCGGACGTCGAAAAAGACGGTGAGACGGTGAGCATCTCCTTGCCTGCTGAGGTCACAGCCTTGAATTTTTTAGGAGGTGACGACGCAGACTACTCAGTCGTAGATGTCGCACTACGTTATCCCAAAGCGGCATATACAAATTTCAAACGGTTTCATTCTTAAGATGTTTCGTACCTTGAACACCCCTCGCAGTTGAATCATATTCCAAGAATGCTTGCAGTCGAAGTATGTCGGCCTGAAACATATATATATATATATATATATATATATATATATATATATATATATATATATATATATATATATATATATATATCCTATTTGGAGGTGGTATGCCGTTGCCTTCCTCCGTCCTTCGAACTGACTTACCCAGCCAGTTATAGGGGGACCTACAGCTTAACGTGGGTTCCGAACCACGGTGCTACTCGGTATTTTTCACATGAGCAATATTGCCAGAGGTGAAAGAAGTGGAAAGTGACAGATAAAAATCCCGGGACCTTTGGATTTGTAGTCTGGCACTCTACCACTGAGCAACCGAGGCGATATCGAACGTGCAATTCAAAATCGATTACGCCGCTATTCACGCGCGTTTTGTTCGTAGTCATGGGAACGTATTTTATTGGTTTCTGTTGTCTTGAGCGACGGTGAATTTATATTAAAAAAAATATTATGATTTAAAAAGACTTCATTGTCAAACCTACGCAAAGGAAAAATAAAACTGTCACACCCAATTAGAGACTAGGTCTCTAAGTACGTTTCTGAAGATGTTCTGCAGCGATTTATTATGCTATAAAGGTCGTATCTACAACTGCCATTTATTTATACAAATAAAATTATTAATCTTTTGTTCTCGATCATCTATGAAACATGGACCTAACGCGTAGCACTGGACTTGCATTCGGGAGGATGGTGGTTCAAATCCACCTCCGGCCATCCAGATTTAGGTTTTCCGTAATTTCCCTAAATCACTCCAGGCATATGCCGGGATGGTTCCTTTCAAAGACCACGGCCGATTTCCTTCCTCATCCTAACCCCAAAACTCCGAGCGTTAGCTCCGTCTCTAATGGCCAAGCTGTCGAAGGGACGTTAAACCCTAAGCATCCATCCATCCTAACGCGTATTGCACATTACATTACAATGTATATTATCAGAAACATTTAACAAATTTCTACGGAAAAGTCACGTAGGTTCGTACTACCACAGCTTGAAATTTCGTCAGTGACAGTTGGAACAATGACATTTACACTGAAATTCCTTAAAAACAATTAGCTATTTCCTTTAAATGTGTCACAGTTCTGTTGTAAAAACATTCAAGTCAAAGCAGCTTTACATTACCACTTGTCAAAATAATTAATATGTACACTAGAGTCTCGATTATCCGATCTTCGTTTATCCGACCTTCCGTGTTATCCGACGCTTTCGCAGCACCGGGACTGTAACGGTAGCTGTGTGGCGGCCGATGGGTCAGTGACTGTACGTGTTGTCTGTATTGGCGCGCGTCATTGTCACTCAGATCATTGTCGTCGTCTGCTCCTCCTCACTCTTCAGTGCTAACCTAGATCTGTAGTGGAGAATGTGTTGTGCTTTGTTTATAAAAGAGTGGTTGTTTCAATGGTAGAAAAATTTAAAGCTTTAAATGAAAACGACAATGACATCGCAAGATAATAACGTCGGGAAAACAACAGTTGGAGACTGGAAAATGAAGCGCAATGAAATTGAGCAGTGGTGTTGTCAATGAGCAATCTCGACTGTATGGGAAGATAGGAAAACCATTAAAAATGTGATTTTCAAAAAGTAAGTGAAGCTTTGTTCTAATGGTTTACTCAAAAAATAGATAAAGGTGTATCCATGTCGGGACCTATTTTGCAGGAAAAGCCTTAAAGTTTCGTAACGAACTAAACGAAGGTGAACCTGATATCACTTTTCTTTCGGTGTCGTATAATGTATTTGAACGTTATATTCAGTTCTTGTTCGCATATTTAATAATTTTTCTATGTTCAAATAAATGTTTCAAACTTTTTTTGTATTATTTTGCGTGTTATCCGACCTTCTCGCTTATCCGACCTTGCCGCGGCAGGTTTAGGTCGGATAATCGAGACTCTACTGTACACCTTCGTATTTAGTAATCTCGCATATCGATACCCGCATAATCGATTTAGAGTTGCACGTTTGATATATATATATCGAGTCACTTCGATTGCAAGCATGCTTGAAAATTACCATGTCTTTTATGACAAATGCCAACAACGACAACAAATGTTAGTCGCCGGGCAGACGTTATCAGTTTTGTGGAAAACAAAAAGTGCGGTGCAGTGGCCGAGCGTTTTAAGGCGCTTAGCTGCGGAGCACACAGCTGCTCGCAGTCGGAGGTTCGACGTCTCCTCGGGCATTGGTGTGTTTGTTGCGGATGGCTAAGGGAAGAAAAGCGTTTCTAAAGAAGCGAAACTTGTTAACATCCAATATTAATTTAAATGTTAGGAAGTCCTTTCTGAAAGCATTTGTCTGGAAACGTGGCAACTTGCCTGAGCGGTCTTCGAGGCGCCAGTCACAGTCTACACGGCCGCTATGGTCGGGGTTTCGAATCCCCCCCCCCTCGGGCAGGGATGTTTGTGTCGTCTTTAGTATAAGGTAGTTCATAAGTAGTTTGTAAGTTTAAGGACTGATGACCCCGCAGTTAAGTCCCTTAAGATTAAAAACCATTTGAACATTTTGAGTTCAGACAAAAAGATGATAGAAGCTATTGAAATGTGGTGCCACAGACGAATGATGAAAATTAGATGGGTAATCACATAACCAATGAGGAGGTGCGTAACCGAATTGGGGAGAAAAGGAGTTTGTAGCATATCCTAAGAGAAGGGATACATTCTGAGACATCGAGGAATCGTCAACTTAGTATTAGAAGGAAATTTGTGAGGTAAAAATCGTAGAGGGAGACCGAGGGACGAAAACAGTAGGCAGATTCAAGAGGATGTAAGTTGCCGAACGTATTCTTAGATGAAGAGACTTGCTCAGGACTGGGCGGCGTGGTGAGCTACATCAAACCAGTCTGCAGACTGAAGACCACCAACACAACAACAAGATCATAATTTAGTTTAAGTAGTTTGTAAGCCTAGGGTCTATGACCAGCGTTGTTAAGTCCCATAGATTTACAAACATTTGAACATTTGAAAAATATGTAGACCGAAGGAGGATTGCACACAGATCTTCCACATGGTAGTCAACAACCATTATTAAAGAAACACGTCGTTACACCTCCAAGTTCCTTATCAATGTAGAGTACTTTGGACCATCAACTGTTTTTATTTTGCTACTTTTAAAGATGAAATAGGAGATACTATACTGAGAGATGAATTTGACAGAGCCTTGACAGACCTAGGTCGGAACAAGGCCCCAGGAGTAGATGACATACCCTCAGAGGTACTAAAGTCTCCGGGAGAGCCAGCCGTGACAAGACTATTTGAACTGGTGTGTAGGATGTATAAGACAGGCGAAATACCCTCAGACTTTAAGAAAAATGTAATAATCCCCATTCCAAAGAAATCAATCGCAGACAGGTGTGAAAATTACAGAACCATCAGTTTGATAAGTCATAGTTGCAAAATTTTAACAATGAATTATCTACAGGAGAATGGAAAAGCTGGTAGAAGCTGACCTCGGGGAAGATCAGTTTGGATTTAGGAGGAACGATGGAACCCGGGAGGCAATACTCACTTTACGTCTTAAATTAAGGAAAGGCAGACCTACATTTTTAGCTTTTGTAGATTTGGAGAAAGCATTTGACAATGTTGCCTAGAATACACTCTTTCAAATTCTGAAATCAGCAGGGGTAAAATATAGGGAAAGGAGAGTTATTTACAACTTGTACCAAAGCCAGACCACAGTTATTAGACTCAAAGGGCATGAAAGGGAAGCATCAGTTGGGAAGGGAGTAAGTCAGGGTTGTAGCCTTTCTCTGATGTTATTCAATTTGTACATCGAGCAGGCGGTGAAGGAAACCAAGGAAAAATTTGGAATAGGGATGAAAGTTCATGGGGAAGAAATAAAACATTGCGTTTTGCTGATGACATTGTAATTCTGTCAGAGACAGCAAAGGACCTGGAAGAGCAGTTGAATGGAATGGACAGTGTGTTGAAGAGAAAGTATAAAATGAACATTAACAAGAGCAAAACAAAAATAATGAAATGCAATCTTAGAAAATCAGGCGATGCTGAAGGAATTAGATTAGGTAACGAAACAATGAAGGTGGTAGATGAGTGTTGTTACTTGGGTAGTAAAATAACATGCGATGGTCGCAGTACAGAGGATATAAAATGCAGAATGGCAATGGGAAGAAAAGCATTTTTGAAAAAGAGAAATTTCCTAACATGGAATATTAATTTAAGGGTAAGGAAGTCTTTTCTGAAGGCATTTGTGTGGAGTGTTGCCTTGTACAGGAGTGAAACATGGACGATAAGCAGTGCGGACAGGAAGAGGATAGAGGCTTTTGAAATGTGGTGCTACAGAAGAATGCTGAAGATTACGTGGGTAGATCGCATAACTAATGAAGAGGTACTGAACAGAATTGATGAGAAAAGGAATTTTTGGCATACCCTGACTAAAAGAAGGGATCGCTTGGTAGGACACATTGTTAGACATCGAGGAATCGTAAATTTAGTGTTGGAGGGAACTGTGTGGGGTAAAAATCGCAGAGGGAGACCAAGAGACGCGTACAGTAAGCAGATTCAAGTGGATGTGGGTTGCCGTTCTTATGAGGAGATGGAAAGGCTTGCTCAGGATAGAGTAGGGTGGAGAGCTGCATCAAACCAGTCTCCGTACTGAAGACCATAACAACAACAACAACAACTTTTTATCCACAGTTGCACACAACGTCTTCCAGTTCTCGTGCCTGATCTGTACTCGAGTTTTTATTGGCTATCCGCTGCGTCATCTTGCCAGTAAAAGTGAGGGTGGCACGATGGGTCGTTTCCCTCGGGAGTAGGGTGATGCTTGTCAGAGATGTGGCTCCTCGGCTTCCTCCCGAGCGCCGCCGCGGCCTAAAGAGGCCGTGGCAGCCCCCGCAAGCAGTGCCGCGTGCGTTATGGGCCATCAAAACATGCGGCGGGTCGTAAACACTGGCAGGGGAGGGCGTAAACCGCCCCACTGCTCTCACATCAAAGGGGCGGCCCTGCCCACGGCACAGCTGCAACCAGCCCAAACAGGGCGGGACACTCTCTCTGCTGCATAACTTACCACAGGTGCCCCGTGTCCGAGAATACACGAGGAGTCGACGTCTTCCCAAAGTCCCCTACTGCACGATGCGCCTGAGGCAATTACATAGTGTGGCGACAGGTCCACTATGTTCGAGGCAAATTGAACTGGCGTCCACCGAGGCCCCCTTTTTGTTGTTGTTATAAATCGGCCGACAGCTGGTATGCCGTCACCCTTTACAGAATTTCATCTATTCACACAGTTTCACGTATTAAGTAAAGATTTACTGTTGAAAACCGATGTGCAACAAGGTCCGTCGGTGTTGCCAAGCCGCGATGGAGTAGCCGAGCGGCCTAGGCCGGTAACGCACTAGGCAGCCAGGCTGCGGCAGCCAATGAAACAGTGGTGGTGGACGGCAGGCCGCTATAAGCACTGGGCACCCAGGAATTGGTGGCTGCGGCAGCCATCAAAACGCGGCCGACTGCACGGCAGGGGAGGGGGAGGAAATCGCAAATGTAATGTTTGAGGAGAACATGTCTGAAAATGAAAATAATGAATTCGGTAAGTTATTTATTATTTATTACACAGAAAAAATTGCTTACATACATAATATGTAATTACTATCCCAATGCAATTCTGTTTTGCCATTCCGGCGGATTTTCATTCGTAATCCGCAAATAAATCTGATGCTGATGAACGGCCCCCTGCTGTTGCAGGACCTGGGGAAACTTCCAGTTCTGGAGGGACATACAGTATGTCTTCAAATTTGTAGCCATCTCTTTCTCGCACATAGTTATGTAAAACACAGCATGTTTTTATTATGGCAATTGCAAATTCTTCCCGAACATCCATTGGGCGATGAAAAATTCTCCATTTATTTGCCAGTATGCCAAACGATTATCGCATCTTCGAGGTCCATGTCGCTCGGCCGATTGGCTGCCAACGCTGGCTGGCACCAACTGGTTGCTCAATATTTCGGCTGCCGCAGCCTGGCTGCCTAGTGCGTTACCGGCCTAAGGGTGAAAACATAGTGGAGAGGCGAGTCAAGAGTCCAGCTGCGAGTCAAGCTGCGAGGCTTCTAAAACTGCACGCAGTCTAATGGGGCGACACAACACAAGCAGCGCTGCTCTCAGCGGCGAGACGCCGCTCGCGAATTCAGCTCCGATTTCTTTGCAGCGCTGCTGCAGCCGAGACGCGTTGCTCGCTACGTATTTTGCTGCGCCCTTAATTCACACGTACAATGTATTTAAGAACAGGTATCATTACAGGTAGTTAATGAGTAATTACGCACTCTTATTTGTCAGTATTAAGTATTTCATTAAATTTATCATATTTGTAGAACAAATCTGTGAATAAACGAATTCATAATGAATTGGATGATGTTGTAGTCATAATTTAACCTTAAGTCCACTTCAGTTCATTACCTTTATTCCTAAAACTAATAGTACCTAAATGTTCTTTTATAACTTCAGCGTTCTGCCTTGAGAAAAATACGGAATTTCTTCTTTCTTATTACTCACACATGATTCATCGCAGTTGCAGCATCTATGCGCTTTTATTTATTTCTTGTTATTACATGTTCAGGTATTCCTGTTGCCTATTATTATTATTACTTATTATTATTAATAATAATTTATTTCAATTTTTATTGGGTCCCGAGGAAAACTTATATAAACAGGAATTCATGAAGACGTAAAAAGAATAAATAAATAAATAAAAGCCCTCTGAAGAAGCTGCAACTGTAAGGAAACATGTATGGGTAATTAAAATACAGTGTTTTGCTCAAGGAAGAGCAATCCAATTACAAAACAACCTCTGTTAAAGCAAACGTACACGACAAGAACTTGGACATCATTATGATGTTACTAGTTGTTTGCACTTTCCTTATTCTAATAATACATCGGAGAAAACATATCTTAAAGTAAGGACTAGGTTCCCTTCAGCTTTAATTCGCTGCTTTACAAAGTTTACACAATTCGATTGCGTTGTGTGGCGCAACAAGCTTCAAGATCGATACCAATACTCCGCTACTCACATTAAGTGCATGGCAGAGGGTTCATTCAACCGGTTTTCCGATATTTCTCTACAGTTCCATTCTATAATAGCGCGCGAGAAAAAGGAACACCTGAATGGTTCCGTTTTCGATCTGATTTTATTTTATTTATTTTTTTCTCCCCCTATACAGATGGGTGATAACAAAGTATGTCCGCATTCGGAACAGAAAGTTATACATTTCGCAAACAGATCTCACTGCAACGGATAACGCTTTTCTTTCAAGGAATTCTACCCAAACTCGCTGATATCTTCTGTGTGTTCTTTCCAATTTAAGTTGTTCGTAACTGTAATTGCCAGCCATTTAGCTGAACTTACAGATTGAACTGATTTAGCTTGTAAATGAAGATGAAATGAAATGTGCAATTGGAATAAATTGTGATATTCGCCGAATTGTTTACGTTCGTGACTTACAGGGTGGAAAACATAATTCCTCATCACTAAAGCCGATACCATTTTCAGTGCACTGCACTGGTACCCACATCGTCTTCGCTGTCCGACGACATTTGCCCGCCTCACGCAGCAAGCCTTGCCGCTCCAGTACGTTTTCACCTTAAGGCGCCTCGCTGAGGAGCGTGCGGTTTCTCGCCGTCGGAGCTTCGAGTCCTCCCTGGCGCATGGGTGTGTGGTTTGTCCTTAGGTTAGTTTAACTTAGTTTAAGTTGTTTGTAAGCTACGGACTGATGACCACGCAGTTTGGTCCCATAGATTTACAAACATTCGAACATTTGGCGTCTCCAAACTCGATGAAAGAAGCGAATTGACGAGCCTGATAGTGTATCTTCTAAAACTGCGGTAATGAAATTTTTCGAACCTGTCAGCACCGCAGTTTCATCTCAAAGTATAACAGTTAGGCCTCATTCACACGGGGTTAAGCAAATTGCATCTCCAGCTACCTGAAGACCAGGGAGACTGACTCGCGCAGCCGATAACATTCACACGGGCGCGGATCGAGTCTCCCGAATTGCTGAGTCGCTGGCGGTGTGAAATCATTATATAAATACGGTAACACGTAACTGAGGGTACAGATCTTTAATATCAAACGTACAAGAAGGCCAATGAAACGTACATAATTCGAAAGGTGGTTTGTCATAGGTGTTGGGAATATAAAAATTATGAAAGCACGTAGCCGTTAAGAATGGTAAAAAGAAAAAGAAATTTTAGGATGATACTCCATAGTTTTGCTACTATATTATAACCCGTTTTAGATGACATATTGGTTTAGGTGAAATTAGCTCAGTAACGTAGCGCTTGGCGTTCCACTATTAAAGTCTCGGGTTTGTTCCCCATTGCCCCCATTTTTTTAATTCTTCGTAATGTTCAATTCTTTTAAATAAAGTTTTTAAACATAATTAAACAATTAAGTTTATATAGTGCTCAATAAATTCCAATTACTTTTTTTTCATTTTCAAGAGTTTGCAAACACGAGTCCAATTCCGACCACAGGTAATACTACTAAATTAAATCAGTTTCATTGCCTGAGCGTTACGTAATCACGCTTTTTATTTACTCTGCTACATTCAGTAAAATATCTAGTGACTCTAGCAGTGACAACGATATTATAATGGTTTTATTGTTACCACCAGTGGATGCAGACAGGGCTGAAAATTTGTGCTTGTTGACTTTTTTTTAATAGTTAGCACAATATTTGTAATATTTAAAATGAAAGACGTCCGGCTGATGCTTTATACAACTGTGATACCGCTTATGATTTTATCGCACTGCCAATGATATGGACTGTTATTTTTCTAAGTAACATCTACTTTCTACTATTATCTATTTCATGTCATTTTCGTTTTAAATTGTACAAGTATTATCGTATCTTTTTAAATTCACAAACATAAATTTTTAGGTCTGGGTTATCGGTATAGGGTTAGGAATTTATATGCTATTAGAAGTTTTAAAAACAAGTTTTACTGTTTTTAATATTTAATCAACTGTTTTCTGGTTTTTGGTGAAGTGCTTGTGAAAGTTTTGAATCGATTTCAAACATTATGATAAGATTACAGCAAACGTATGGGAACTTTCAAGTTATTATCAGTTCCCTACTGTGAGTCAGTCAATATATACCCTTCTCGTATGTATACCTGGAGAAAAGACATTAAAGTTCATGTAGACTTTACCATCAGCCGTTCTTACCACGAAACAATCGTGACAGGAACAGGGAAAGACAGAAATAGCACAGGTACAAAATGTGCAAACCGCCACACCAGATAAGAAACAATATTCTGAGCTACTGAATATTTCAAATAGACTCCGACCAAAACATGATTTGTGGCCGACGAATATTGGACTACTAGTTTCGGCCGAAACCGAAACATGAGTTATTAAGTTAAAATTTCTGTATATTTACGTTACACCACAAAGCACTAGTTTTTCCACATTTTTCAAGTATCTCTACTAAGCCTTCTTGATTGTGTGTAAACCTAAACAGAAGTCCGTACAAGATGACATGGGAGGCGAACAGATTTAGACAAATTGACGTACTTCCAAATTTGTTTATTTTCGTCTCGTTGTGACATTTTCTACCTAAAATAGAGAAATTGTCAAGTTAAACAAAAAGTAAACTGAATTCGATACAGTGGAGTTTCGATATTTCGAGTCTTAGAATTACGAGTTTCCCATAAATACGAGCGTCATAAAACAACTGCGGGTACATTCTTCACAGAAAAAGACCACCATTATGCACAGTCTTGCATACCTTCTTGTATGAGTCGGATGCAAAATCAAAATTAGAAATATGTTGTTGTGGTCTTCAGTCCGCAGACTGGTTTGATGCAGCTCTCCACGCTACCCTGTCCTGTGCAAGTCTCTTCATCTGAGAATAGGTTAGGTAACCTACATCCTTTTGAATCTGCTTGCTATATTCGTCCCTCGGTCTCCCTCTACGATTTTTACCCCACACGCTTCCTTCTAATGCTAAGCTGACGATTCCTTGATGTCTCAGAATGTGTCCAATCAATCTATCCCTTCTCTTAGTCAGGATATGCCAGAAACTCATTTTCTCCCCGATTCGGTTAAGTACCTCCTCATTAGTTACCTGATCTACCCATCTAATTTTCATCATTCGTCTGTAGCACCACATTTCAAAAGCTTTTATCATCTTTTTATCAGAACTCCTTATCGTCCACGTTTCACTTCCATACAATGCTACACTCCAGACAGATGCTTTCAGAAAGGACTTCCTAACATTTAAATTAATATTGGATGTTAACAAGTTTCGCTTCTTTAGAAACGCTTTTCTTCCCACAGCCATTCTGCATTTTATATCTTCTTTACTTCGGCCATCAGAAGTTATCTTGCTACCCAAATAACATAGTTCATCTACTACTTTTATTGTCTCATTACCTAATCTGCATCGCCTGATTTTCTGACATTGCATTCAATTACCTTCGTTTTACTCTTGTTAATATTCATCTAATATCTTCCTTTCAAGACACTGTCCATCCCATTCAATTGCTCTTCCAGATGTTTTGCGTTCTCTGACAGAATTACTATGTCATCGGCAAACCTCAGTGTTTTTATTTCTTCTCCCTACACTTTAATGCCCTCTCCTAATTTCTCCTTGCATTCCGACACTGCCTGCTCAGTGTACAGATTGAACAACATTGGGGAAAGGCTACAACACTGTCTTACTCCCTTCCCAACCTCTGCGTCCCTTTCTTGCCCTTAGACTCTAATAACCGCTGTCTGGTTTTTGTATAGGTTGAATATAATTCTTCGCTCCCTATATTTTACCCCTGCTACCTTCAGAATTTGGAAGAGTGTATTCCAGTCGACATTGTCAAAAGCTTTCTCCATATCTACAAACGCTAAAAAAGTAGGTTTCCCTTTCCTTAGCCTATCTTCTAAGATAAGTCGTAATGTGAGTATTGCCTCCCGTGTTCCTACATTTCTCCAAAATGATCTTCCTCGAGGTCAAATTCCACAAGTTTTTCCATTCGTCTGTAAATAATTCGTATTAGTATTTTGCACCCATGACTTATTAAACTGATAGTTCTGTAATTTTCACACTTGTCTGCACTTGCTTTCTTTGGAATTGGAATTACAGTATTCTTCTTGAAGTCGGAGGGTATACAAAAACAAAACTATATAAAGATAAATGCAGTTCCAATGAGCACGAAAGTTAAAGTGGTTTTATATACTAGAAATTCACTAAAAATGTTACATGAATTTTGGCATTATAGTTTTCAAAATGAAATGCCAAGATCGCACATTAATAATTTATTCACTGAAGACCGGTTTCGGTGAACAGTGTCACCATCATCTGGTCACATACATATCACACCTCGGCAAGAACAGTGACACAACTCAAAAACGCAATACTTGAGGAAAGTAACATTGTTTTCGCTCTGACGCATCATGAACTAACCTATTACTGTTACTACCATCACTATCCTAAATGGACAAATTGCGAGACACAGATGAGACATTCTTCCTACATGTAGAGGCTCTTCATACATCTTTTCCAATGTTAATCTAAAACTTCTCGGTGCGATATTACAAGCTGGTCATCTTGTTAAAAAATTGGGTATAAAATTACCAGATGACCAGCTTGTAATATGTATGTGACCAGATGATGGTGACACTGTTCACCGAAACTGGTCGTCAGTGAATAAATTATTAGTGTGCGATTTTGGCATTTCATTTTGAAAACTATAAAACGATCAGACCGCCTACAAAGCCAAGTATGTCAGCTAATCTTAATTTTGGCATTACTTTCGTCATCATGTGAAAAAATTAGCCACATTAGACTACTGTTTCAGCCTCACTTCAAGGAACAACGGATCTACGACCGTAGTGCTGCTTCTGCGCATGGGAAGACATCAGAGAAAGAAGAATCAGGTTACTGAACAGATACTCTCCTCTTCATATCCTGATGAGGTAGGAAGCAATAGGGCCCCTCACGTGCAGTGCTTTTTTTCTATCGCAAATAGATATATTGGCACAAAGTGTCTTGGTAACAGGACCGAGGGTCCAACTTGAAAGACATTTCCCCCTATCTTTTTTCTCTTTTATCCTGGCAACAGTAGTACAGGTTTATATGCCAACTAGCTCTGCCGATGATGAGGAGATTGAAGATGTGTATGAGGAATTAAAGGAAATTATTCAGACAGTTAACGGAGAGGAAAACTTAATTGTGATGGGAGACTGGAATTCGGTAGTAGGAAAAGGAAGAGAAGGAAAAATAGTACGTGAATATGGACTGGGCAGAAGGAATGAAAGAGGAATTCGCCTGGTAGAATTTTGCACGGAACATGATTAAATCGTAACAAACGAGTGGTTTAAGAATCACAAAAGAAGGTTGTATACGTGGAAGTGACCAGGAGACATCGGAAGGTATCAGATAGATTTTATAATGGTAAAACATAGATTCCGGAACCGAGTTATAAACTGTAAGACATACCCAGGGGCAGATATAGACTCTGACCATAACTTGTTAGTCATGAACTGTAGGCTGAAACTAAAAAAAACTGCAGAAAGGTAGGAAAATAAGGAGATGGGACCTAGATAAATTGAAGGAACGTGAAGTTCTGGAGAATTTCAGAGGGAGATTTAGGCAACAATTGACAGAAACAGGTGGAAATAAAACAGTAGAAGAGGAATGGGTAGCATTGAGAGATGAAATAGTGAAGGCAGCAGAGGACAAAATAGGTAGAAAGACAAGACCTACAAAAAATCCTTGGATATCACAGGAAATACTAAATTTAATTGATGAAAGGAGAAAATATAAAAATGCAGTAAATGAAACAGGCAAAATGGAGTACAGACGACTAAGAAATGAGATTGACAGGAAGTGCAAAATGGCTAAGCAGGAGTGGCTAGCAGCCAAATGCAAATCTGTAGAAGAATGTATAAGAAGGGGAAAAGTGGATACCGCCTACAGGAAAATAAAAGAAACATTTGGAGATAAGAAAAACAGCTCAATGAATATCAGGGACACTGATGGAAAACCAGTTCTCAGCAAAGAAGGGAAAGCTGAAAGGTGGAAAGAGTATATAGAGAGGCTCTACAAAGGAAATGAACTTCGAGACAATATTGTAGGAAGGAAAGAGGATGTAGATGAAGATGAAATAGGAGATACTGTACTGAGAGAAGAATTTGACAGAGCCCTGAAAGACCTAAGTCGAAACAAGGCCCCTGGAGCAGATGATATTCCCTCAGAGCTACTGAAGTCTCTGGGAGAACCAGCCATGACAAACCTGTTTCACCTGGTGTGTAAGATGTATGAGACAGGTGAAGTACCCTCAGACTTTAAGAAAACTGTTATAATCCCCATTCCAAAGAAAGCATGTGCAGACAGGTGTGAAAACTACCATCAGTTTAATAAGTCATGGTTGCAAAATATTAACACGAATTATATACAGAAGTATGGAAAAGCTGGTAGAAGCCGACCTCGGGGAAGATCAGTTTGGATTCAGGAGGAACCCGGGAGACAATACTCACTTTACGTCTTATCTTAGAAGATAGATTAAGGAAAGGCAAACCTACATTTTTAGCTATTGTAGATTTGGAGAAAGCGTTTGACAATGTGGACTGGAATACACTCTTTCTAATTCAGCAGGTGTAAAATACAGGGAAAGGATAGTTATTTACAACTTGTACAAAAGCCAGACCTCAGTTATTAGACTCTAAGGGCATAAAAGGGAAGCATCAGTTAGGAAGGGAGTAAGATAGGGTTGTAGCCTTTCTCCGATGTTATTCAATTCGAGCAGGCGGTGACGGAAAGCAAGGAAAAATTTTGAATAGGGATTAAAGTACAGGGGGAAGAAATAAAAACATTGCGTTTTGCTGATGACATTGTAATTCTGTCAGAGACAGCAAAGGACCTGGAAGAGCAGTTGAATGGAATGGACAGTGTGTTGAAGAGAGCGTATAAAATGAACATTAACAAGAGAAAAACGAAAATAATGGAATGCGGTCTTAGAAAATCAGGCCATTGCTGAAGGAATTAGATTAGGTAACGAAACAATGAAGGTGGTAGATGAGTTTTGTTACTTGGGTAGTAAAATAACATGCGATGGTCGCAGTAAAGAGGATATAAAATGCAGAATGGCAATGGGAAGAAAAGCATTTTTGAAAAAGAGAAATTTCCTAACATCGAATATTAATTTAAGTGTAAGGAAGTCTTTTCTGAAGGAATTTGTGTGGAGTGCTGCCTTGTACGGGAGTGAAACATGGACGATAAGCAGTGCGGAAAGGACGAGAATAGAGGCTTTTGAAATGTGGTGTGACAGAAGAATGTTGAAGATTAGGTGGGTAGATCGCATAACTAATGAAGAGGTACTGAACAGAATTGGTGAGAAAAGGAATTTTTGGCATACCCTGACTAAAGGAAGGGATCGCTTGGTAGGACACATTCTTAGACATCGAGGAATAGTAAATTTAGCATTGGAGGGAAGTGTGTGGGGTAAAAATCGCAGAGGGAGACCAAGAGACGCGTATACTAAGCAGATTCAAGTGGATGTGGGTTGCCGTTCCTATGAGGAGATGAAAAGGGTTGCTCAGGTTAGAGAAGAGTGGAGAGCTGCATCAAACCAGTCTCCGGACTGAAGACCATAACAACAGTATCATTTTATTCCCTTTGGGGATTTTTCTGCCGATGTCTGAGGTTTACATAAATCTAGCGATATTAAAAGTAGAATCTCTGTTTAAAAATTAAATTTTTCTTTTTCCATACAAGCATCGGATTACAAAAATCAACAATTGTGGGTAACTATTGGTGACTGACCTATGCAATTTTGAAAGCAACAACTGACCACCGTTTTTTTAAATACAAATAGTTTTTATATTCATTGCTTCTAGCGTAAAAAAAATAGTTTCTATACGTAAAACGTCTAGCACCAGCAGTGTGTTTGCACACTGGACACATTTCAGACTCTTCCTACCAACTTAATGAATTCGAATTCATAACTTTTCTTGGAATTAGACAATTTACAGCATTGGTTACATTTGGTCATGAACAAAATTTTAGTTTATCAACATTGACATTAAATAGGAGATAATTAGTACCAATCGATGGCGAAAAATATAAAATTATAAGCCACAATTTAAATTTATCCGATTCCTTTAATTAAAGAAAATGATGTAAAATAGGATGTTAATGGTGAAACTGGTGTCTGGAGTTATAAAGAGCTTTTTTAACAATTTGACATGATTTCATTCAGTATAATTGACGATTTCAGATATTCAGATCAAACATTTACGTACGTAACGTACGCTCAGTGATTTAACTA
Source organism: Locusta migratoria (assembly GCA_026315105.1). Classification (NCBI taxonomy): domain Eukaryota; kingdom Metazoa; phylum Arthropoda; class Insecta; order Orthoptera; family Acrididae; genus Locusta; species Locusta migratoria. Next base: position 249,329,728 of record CM048750.1, on the reverse strand, counting down.
CCTCTCTCGCACTGCTGGCCGCGGTGGCCGAAGGAACTGCGGCCACAGAGTGACATATAGTGCTGCGGCGCGTCAGTCACGGTCTACGCGGCCACTACGGTCGGGGGTTCTAATCCCCCCTCGGGCATGGATATTTGTGCCGTCTTTAGTATTAGCTAGTTCATAAGTAGTTTGTAAGTTTAAGGACTGATAACCCCGTAGTCAAGTCCCATAACCTATACAAAACATTTGAACTTTTGATTTCTCTCGCACTGTAATCGGCTTTACGTTATAAACTACTGCCTCCTCCATCATACACATACACACAAATACCGCCACTATTTTCCATATAAAATTTTCAGTGGTGTGGTGCCTTATAACCTCTGAAACACAACACAGCACGGATCAAAATCAGCAGAAGGCCACATGTAAACGTCACATAAATATTTGTGTCTAACGATCCAGTAAAGTCTGAAAAGGTATAGTGCTCAGTATAATAAACTGTTGCAGTCGTTGTGTTTCATTATTTTAAATCATAAACCTTCCGTCTACGCAGCTGAGAGATCAAATGAGTGGCTACAGGTGGCCAAACCACGGAAAAAAAAAGAAAAAAGAAAAAAAGAAAAAGGCGTTCGAGTTGGCGTTTGCAGTTGGAACTGGCGGAGGCCGCGCATGCGCAGTAGAGATACTCAGAAACAGTTGCGACTGGTAAATTTCTCGCCACTCGAACAGACCTATTGACAGTCAAGTGAAGCAAATATGTTCCGGGAGCCCAGCGTTTCTGGCTGTCATAAAGCGATAGCAGAAACATAATACAGGCAGAAGCTCACAAAGGCCGTGGAAAGTTCCATACGCCTCCCCCAGCTTCGTCGAGTGGAGTCGGCTGAACGGTTAATGTCGCAGGCGGACAAGGGTTCCTTCCCTTGGCCTCGCCCACGCTACCTGCGCCCTTTGTCGACCTCAGGGCTCAGGTGTCCGCCCTTGGGAGCGTATATGCTTCACTGAATATCTTCTGTATGCGCGCAGGCCGACGACGGACCCAAAGAGGGCAGCACCACGCCTTCGTGTATCACTCATAAGAGTCACATCTCGTTTCTTCGAACATTTTCCTTTGGGATTTACAGTAAACAATGATACCAAAACCATATGCTTCTGTTCTCACTTTTTGATTCGAAGCGTTCTCACAAGGGAACATCATCAACTCGACCTCATATTTCCTAGAGGGAAAAAAAAAAAAAAAAAAAAAAAAAAAAAAAAAAAAAAAATACATGAGCTAGATATCAACTACAGAAATCGATATCACGTGAAAATTTTGGCTATTATTCCGGTACTACGCAGTTACGACCTCCTCAAAGTACAGCTTTTAAACATTCGCGCGCTCGCGTTGTTCCTGACTCGGCCCGCTTCACTGCGGCCGCTTAATGCCCGAACGTCTAGTACTGTGAGCTGAGTCTAGAAAAAGGTTAGTGTCCTCTGTCATGGGACATCTCTAGAAGCCGTATAGAATTTATTCTACAACGATGAAATGTCAAAGAATTAGAGTCGTCGCCGGTAAGCATTATCATTTGCAGTTATTAGACGTACTATACACGATGAAAGAAAATACATGGCGCTTCATTTATACTTTTCCTTACATCTTTTAACTGCATTGCAGATACCATAGACAATTGCACTGATGAAGACGTGAAGGTGTAGAAGAAACCAGGTGATAAACTGCAAGACATACCCAGGGGCAGATATAGACTCTGACCATAACTTGTTAGTCATGAACTGTAGGCTGAAACTGAAAAAACTACAAAAAGGTAGGAAAATAAGGAAATGGGACTTAGATAAATTGAAGGAAAGTGAAGTTCTGGAGAATTTCAGAGGGAGATTTAGGCAACAATTGACAGAAACAGGTGGAAATAAAACAGTAGAAGAGGAATGGGTAGCATTGAGAGATGAAATAGTGAAGGCAGCAGAGGACAAAATAGGTAGAAAGACAAGACCTACAAAAAATCCTTGGATATCACAGGAAATACTACAGTTAATTGATGAAAGGAGAAAATATAAAAATGCAGTAAATGAAACAGGCAAAATGGAGTACAGACTAAAAAATGAGATTGACAGGAAGTGCAAAATGGCTAAGCAGGAGTGGCTAGAAGCCAAATGCAAATCTGTAGAAGAATGTATAGCAAGGGGAAAAGTAGATACCGCCTACAGGAACATAAAAGAGACATTTGGGGACAAGAAAAGCAACTCTACGAATATCAAGAACTCAGATGGGAAACCAGTTCTCAGCAAAGAAGGGAAAGCTGAAAGGTGGAAAGAGTACATAGAGCAGCTCTACAAAGGAAATGAACTCAGAGATGATGTTGTAGGAAGGGAAGAGGAAGTAGATCAAGATGAAATAGGAGATACTATACTGAGAGATGAATTTGATAGAGCCTTGAAGGACCTAGTTCGGAACTAGGCCCCAGGAGTAGATGACACACCCTCAGAGCTACTAAAGTCTCTGGGAGAGCCAGCCATGACAAGACTATTTGAACTGGTGTGTAGGATGTATGAGACAGGCGAAATACCCTCAGACTTTAAGAAAAATGTAATAATCCCCATTCCAAAGAAATCAGGCGCAGACAGGTGTGAAAATTACAGAACCATCAGTTTGATAAGTCATGGTTGCAAAATTTTAACACGAATTATCTACACGAGAATAGAAAAGCTGGTAGAAGCTGACCTCGGGGAAGATCGGTTTGGATTCAGGAGGAACATAGGAACCCGGGAGGCAATACTCACTTTACGTCTTATCTTAGAAGATAGATGAAGGAAAGGCAAACCTACATTTTTAGCTATTGTAGATTTGGAGAAAGCGTTTGACAATGTGGACTGGAATACACTCTTTCTAATTCAGCAGGTGTAAAATACAGGGAAAGGATAGTTATTTACAACTTGTACAAAAGCCAGACCGCAGTTATTAGACTCGAAGGGCATGAAAGGGAAGCATCAGTTGGGAAGGGAGTAAGACAGGGTTGTAGCCATTCTCCGATGTTATTCAATTTGTACATCGAGCAGGCGGTGAAGGAAACCAAGGAAAAATTTGGAGTAGGGATTAAAGTTCAGGGGGAAGAAATAAAAACAATGCGTTTTGCTGATGACATTGTAATTCTGTCAGAGACAGCAAAGGACCTGGAAGAGCAGTTGAATGGAATGGACAGCGTGTTGAAGAGAGCGTATAAAATGAACATTAACAAGACCAAAACAAAAATAATGGAATGCAGTCTTAGAAAATCAGGCGATGCTGAAGGAATTAGATTAGGTAACGAAACAATGAAGGTGGTAGATGAGTTTTGTTACTTGGGTAGTAAAATAACATGCGATGGTCGCAGTAAAGAGGATATAAAATGCAGAATGGCAATGGGAAGATAAGCATTTTTGAAAAAGAGAAATTTGCTAACATCAAATATTAATTTAATGGTAAGGAAGTCTTTTCTGAAGGCATTTGTGTGGAGTGTTGCCTTGTACGGGAGTGAAACATGGACGATAAGCAGTGCGGACAGGAAGAGGATAGAGGCTTTTGAAATGTGGTGCTACAGAAGAATGCTGAAGATTACGTGGGTAGATCGCATAACTAGTGAAGAGGTACTGAACAGAATTGGTGAGAAAAGGAATTTTTGGCATACCCTGACTAAAAGAAGGAATCGCTTGGTAGGACACATTCTTAGACATCGGGGAATCGTAAATTTAGCATTGGAGGGAAGTGTGTGGGGTAAAAATCGCAGAGGGAGGCCAAGAGACGCGTATAGTAAGCAGATTCAAGTGGATGTGGGTTGCCGTTCTTATGAGGAGTTGAAAAGGCTTGCTCAGGATAGAGTAGGGTGGTGAGCTGCATCAAACCAGTCTCCGGACTGAAGACCATAACAACAACAATGACGATCCATTTCGGTGACGTATATTTTAACATGTTGACCATGCTTTTTTATTCATTTTATATATCGACGAGAAACTTTATTTGGCATTTGATTCTAAGGTATGTTACATATTTTGTAAACTTAAACTATTAATTTAATTTTTATACGAAAATACTCTATAAATGGTAACCAATTTCGTATAATTTTTCAGTGAAGACCTTGTAAACCATTCTGAAGATGATGATTTAAATCATTGAAACCGTTCAAGGAAAGCTAACTATATTTTTCAGCGATCTTGGCTTAACAATCTAAAAAAGGTCTATTTAAGAATATCGATCTCCATCGGCGTAAAATGCCAGGTAACCATAAAATCAAATTGGGTTGTCAGCAGACCAATAATGCTCGTTTCGGCAGTTTTCCTAAACTTACAAACTACTTATGAACGAGCTAACACTAAGGACGGCCCAAATAACCATGCCCGAGGTGGGGATTCGAACCCCCGACCGTAGCGGCCGTGCAGACCGGGACTGGCGCGCCGCAGTCCCCTTGGCCACCGCGGCCGGCAGCCGCCAAGATTGATAAATGTGGTTTCATCACTAAATAAGATGCATGATGCAACTGAAGTGTCCTGTCGTAATGCTCATGTATAGAAGCTAACACGATTCTTATAATCATTTCCATGCAGCTCATGATGGAGAGGGCTACGATACGGATGGAAGCGATGTCGATGGAAAATGAGTATAACACTTGGCTGTCTCATGACACTTCCTCATACGACTGCGCGGGAACTAATGTGCGGATCAACTGCAGCAACTGCCAGAACATTAATTCCCCCACTTCTGTTGCCACTTGTTTCCATCTCTTAAATGTTTGTATAGTCTATGGGACTTAACTACGTGGTCATCAGTCCCTAAACTTACAAACTACTAATGAACAACTTACGAACTAGGACGGCACAAATATCCATGCCCGAGGGTGGATTCGAACCCCCGATCGTAGTGGCCGTGCAGACCGTGACTGGAGAGCCTCAGTCTCCTCGGCCAACGCGGCCGGCTCCATCTCTTACAATGTCTAGGTGTTGCGTTACCACATTTACGCGATTGGTTGAAGATGCTGATAAATAATTTTCGAGTTGATAGACGTCTATTGGGACATGTTTCCGCATACATCTTAAAAGCACGAACTGCATTCTTCCTACACACTCTATGCACCACGAGAATGTCGGTCTTTTTTGCATTGGTAAAATACTTCGTCCACTCACAACCTACTTCTTGGATTGACGCACACTCACTAGCAAGTTGGAATGCACTCAGGGAACACTCAGCACGATATAAGCAAACCCAACATCCTACCTAGCAACTACGCAGGTTGCTCGGGGCAAACAAGTGTCGCATGGTGAACGAATGGCACTAGCGCCTACATGAAACACCACCGACATTCCAATTTATCCCAATAGTTCCATAAAAATATACTTTACGTGTTTGCGGTGCAAGTTATAGGTGATTCCCGCTATGTATAATATACGAGGGTTGAAATTTAAATAGTGGCAACTATTTATTCACAACCCATACATACGCGTTACATGTTTGCACCTGTTGTGTAGAATCCGTTGTAGAAGTCGTAGTATACGGTCAGCAGAGCCTGTTCTGATAATAGTGCGAATGGAGCGGTCTATTGCTTGTCGAATCTTTGGAACAGTTCTGAAGCGTATGCCACGAAGTGGTTCCTTCAACTGCGGAATCAAATCAAAGTCACAAGGACTTACTTTCGGGGAGTATGGAGTATGGTTCAGTACTTCCCAGTCCCATCGACCGAACAGAACAGCCGCAGCTGTGTTGTATACGCCCGCGAATTGTCCTGCAAAGTCATGTGTGGGTTGCGCAGAAAGTGTTGCCGTTTCATTCGCAAAGCTGGTCGCAGGTGATGCTCCTGAAACGAATAGTACTAATGTGCATTGACGGTCTGTCACGGAGGAACGTTATGTGTTAAGACTATCACAGTCGTACATGAGAATCACCATAACTCTCACCATACTGGACCTCTTGAAGACCTTGATGACACTGTCACGCTGTACGACCTCTGGCACATTAGTACAAAGTGACTACGAGTTTGAGTACTGTGGGCAGGGTAAAGCTGGAAATTTGCGTCTACCGGGAGGCGCTTATGCGCTTGTTATACGTTCCGCGCTACCCTCTATTAGAAGATTCAGTTTATCATCTTGCTTGTTATTACTGATCACTTGAATAAGGTACGATTATCACACATTTTTATAAAGTAGTTGAAAAGATTCCATGGTGTTCTGACCTATTGTTTAATAAAAATGGTGTGCACTGTATGAAACTAGTAATTTAAGCTTGGCTGTTGTCACCCAATTCTTGTACTGGACGGTGTATATATTTATTTATATATACATATTACATCTATTATATTAATGTGAGCGATAAGTAACTTTTTCAGTGTATATCTGATGATGCTTAGCTACTAAAAACTGACGCATCTGATGATAATAAATGAGTTAGTCACATGCGAATGTTTTTCTTCTGGTATTCGTGAAGACAATCCTGAAAGGATACGTCTCTATCGAAGGGCCAATTTTAATTTAACGAAAGCAACAACAACTTAAGATACTAACAAGAATTTCTAGGCGCATAACGGACATAGAGTAAGACAAAATCAGATTACCTTCCATACTGAAAGGATATATTCCCCGCGACAATATGTATTTAAAAAAAAATTGCTTGCATAAATAAATATTGAACGACGACTTCTTGCTGCCGGTTACCCAGTTTTGTACGACAAAATCCTCGAAGAACAACTGAAACCACCATCGTTTATTGCATTTAAAAAGACCATTTAGACACACGCTAGAAAACAAAAAATATACAATATAAAACACAATACAAAGATATAATCAAGATAGGACGTTCACAAGACCAAATTATATCATCACAAAAATTTCATTTTCTCAATGCTCGCTGTTTCTTCTATCTTTCCACCTCGTTCGCGGATGACCTCTTGGCCATGTCGCAGTTGACTGATGCAAGACTGAACTCTGCACCGGGAACATATGCTACGCACTGAGATCTTCTCCCTGCAAATAATTCTCCTGATATCTGATTTTTTAAACAGCCGATACAGATCTTCGGTGGTGTCTTACTTCCCTTCTTCCGGTTTATTTCTGACAAAATTTTAAGGCTTTCGTGGGCTTTTGTTGACATATTGCCTGTTCGCTCCTGATTCGAGTTCTTTGATAATTTTTCTCACATTTCGCCGGCACGAGTGTCTGGCATTGGCATAGGTTCGCCCTCCACTGTGCGTGAATATTTGATAATGCCAGACACTCGTGCTGTCCAAAACACAGAAAAAACGTCAAAGAAACGGTAATCATAGAACCCGAGACAGCAGGCAGCGAGCAATGTGTCGGTATCAGTCATGTACCTGGTGATCAAAAAGTAAGTATAAATTTGAAAACTTAATAAATCACGGAGTAATGTAGATAGGGAGGTAATGGAAACGAGCGTATGACCGGGAGATCCCTTGCGGGATTGCTCGGCCGCCTTAGTGTAAGTCTTATGACGCCGCTTGGGCGACTTACGTGCCAATGATGATGATTAGGACAACACACAACACCCAGTCCCCTGCGTGGTAGTCAGCGACGCTGCCGTTGAGCTACAGAGGCGGACAGATAGAGAGGTAAAAATTGACACACATGCTTGGAATGACATGGGGTTTTATGCAGGATGGCGCTCCACCCCATATTGCTAGACGCGTGGAAGATGTCTTGAGCGCGTCGTTTGGTGATGGTCGTGTGCTCAGCCACCACTTTCGTCATGCTTGGCGTCCCAGGTCCCCAGACCTCAGTCAATGCGATTATTGGCTTTGGGGTTACCTGCAGTCGCAAGTGTATCGTGATCGACCGACATCTCTAGGGATGCTGAAAGACAACATCCGACGCCAATTCCTCACCATAACTCCGGGTGTTCTTTACAGTGCTGTTCACAACATTATTCCTCGACTACAGGTGTTGTTGAGGAATGATGGTGAACATATTGAGCATTTCCTGTAAAGAACATCATCTTTGCTTTGTATTAATTTGTTATGCTAATTATTGCTTTTGTGATCAGATGAAGCGCCATCTGTTGGACATTATTCGAACTTTTTTTTTATTTTAATTTTTTTTATAAATTCCGTGATTTATTAAGTTTTCTAATTTATACTGACTTTTTGACCACCCGGTATATATTCCTTAATATCTTCCTCAAATACAAGGACGAGCACTTCAGTTGTCAACTCTGCGTGTGCGCCGAGGCGCGCGAGCTTCGTTCTCTCGGAAAGGTAAGTAATTTCGACAGTAATAAGACTTGGTTTACCTCCAAAAACTAATCAAATATGTTTATTAGTGTGCTCTACAAGCTTACCATTGAATGTTTCACGCTCCCTTGTTTATTTCTTCATAAAACAAGACCACATAGCAGTGCTACAGTCGTAGTTGTGTTTACGACTGGGCGCAGTAAATATAAATAATCTCACTTTCTTGTTCTTTTTCCTTTTTTACAATCGTACCCTTTCATTGTTTTAGTTCGTATTTGTGTAAAACAGCGTAAGTTTTAATTTGCTCCTTCAAAAACTTCCCACTTTTGTGTTTTACATACAATGATTTTAGGTCTAATTTTCGGGTGTATAAGTTCAGCAGTATTATGCAATTTTCAGCGCATGTACGTCACTCTACTAATAGTATATACCGGGTGATCAAACAGTATAAATTTGAAAACTTAATAAATCACGGAATAATGTAGATAGAGAGGTAAAAATTGACACACATGCTTGGAATGACAAGGGGTTTTATTAGAAAAAAAAAAAAAAAAAAAAAAAAAAAAAAAAAAAAAAAAAAAAAAAAAAAAACCACCCACACACAAGATGGCGCTTCATCTAATCAGAAAAGCAATAATTAGCATAACAAGTCAAGGCAAAGCAAAGATGATGTTTTTTACAGGTAATGCTCAATATGTTCACGATCATTCCTCAACAATAGCTGTAGTTGAGGAATAATGTTGTGAACAGCACTGTAAAGCATGCCCAGAGTTATGGTGAGGCATTGGTGTCGGATGTTATCTTTCAACATCCCTAGAGACGTCGGTCGATAACGATACACTTGCGACTTCAGGTAACCCCAAAGCCAATAATCGGACGGACTGAGGTCTGGGGACCTGGGAGGCCAAGCATGACGAAAGTGGCGGCTGAGCACGTGTTCATTACAAAACGACGCGCGCAAGAGACTTTTATTTTTTTTTTTTTATTTTTTAAATTTTTTTTTGTTTTTTTGTTTCAATAAAACCCCATGTCATTCCAATCATGTGTGTCAATTTTTTACCTCTCTATCTACATTATTCCGTGATTTATTAAGTTTTCAAATTTATACTGAATTTTTGATCACCCGGTACATATATTCTCTCCTAATCAACTTTAGTGTCCCTTATACCTGTAGTTAAATGAATTACATCATTATCAACTTGTTAATTACTGTAATTGACCATGGGAGAATAAGTGTTTGAGCTGTCGAGGGAAAGTTGATTCGAGGGTTATGAGCAATGGTTGTGAGAAGTGGTTTCACTGGGGAGAATGTAGCGATATGGGAATTGTGTAATCAAAGAAGGCTCTTCCATTCTTTTGCAAGGTAAGTTCAAGGGACACGAAAAAAGCAGAACAGCAAGGGAAGATTAGAGGCCTCCAGGCCTAGTGCTTTGGAGGAACTGATGAGGGTAAGGGGGGAGAAGGGTGAAGAGAAGTGGGAATGGTAGCATGGAATGGGTCCACAGAAACAGAACATTGTCTGACAGTTTCATCATGGGCACTGACAATAGATTTGTCTCACTACCGCAGTTAACCTTTTCATTCCCAGTGCTGTTCCTGGAAAACAACGTATTAAAAGTTGAGTTATACCGTATTTTGTGCATCAATCATTAAAATTGTTTTTCTTCTTGTTTTACGAACAACATGTTCTAGTACGACATTTTGCCGCTTGGCTTGGTACGGCATGTAGCCACTTCTGAGGCATTAATCTGTACATCTTGGAGATTGTCTTGCGTTGCCAAGTTGCTGAGAGTGTGAGCGTGAATGTGGTTCCTTTTATTTTGTTCCAGCAGTGAATTGTCTTGTCTTTGGTTCTGTGGCGAAGATTCTGCTAGCATATTGATGGTGTTAACTATCAACTAAATAACGTCCAAGTAATAAAATACATCGATACAAACGTCTGTAACATAAAAAATCAATAGTTCGACCAAAAAATTTAAAACAGATATTTTGATGTTTACTGCACTGTATTAATACAGAAAACACTGAATTTTAATTTTTTTTCAAAGCTGATTTCATAATGTGGGACTGAAAGGGTTAAGCAAGGAAGAGGCTCCATAGAAGTAGGTAGAATTAAGAACGCAACAGACTTTCATCAGGAAACAAACTGTTTAAAGAAATAGAAAATAGGAGGAAAGTTCTGTTGCTAGGTAGTAGCCACGGAAGAGGTGTGGGCCAGATTCTGAAGGAAAAATTAGGTCACAAATTATTTCAAAGCCCATTGGTTTTCTTAGTCAGGATGTAGAGGATATAGGTTCCTTTTTGCAAGGGATTTACAAAGCAGGACCTTGTTGTGATAGTGGGTGCGGCAGCAAACTATTGATAGGGACAGGGGTCACAATATTGAGAGTGATCTGGTTACAATAGCATTTACATCAAGCCTTAAAAATGTTGAGCTAGTGCCTGCCTTCATGCAGTATTATTGTCCCCAGTTGAACAGCTCTGTAAGGAGGGACAACATGGAGTTAAATCAGCTGCTCATGGTAGATATTGGTTCAGGCGCGGTTTTGGTTTCTGTTGATGCTATTGGTAGGTGAGGTTTTATACGCGTGGCCTGCGCCTCAATAGGAATGGGAATGGTAAACTGGTTGGGTTGATAGCTAAATCCTCAAGGGAGGGGGGCACTGCAACTCATGGAAGTACCCCGTTTATAGGATAAGAGAGAAGCTCAGACAGTCAGGTACTAAATCTGTTAAAATATCTCATATCGTTAGTATGTTTCATCAAAATATGACGAGATTTGAAGAAGAAAATAGATGCGCTTCTGGTGTGTTTAGAGGGTACAGAAACTGAGTGTGTAATAGCTGTACTATGTCTATTTGATCGTGACATTGACACTGATATGGAAAACGTTAATGTCAATAGGTATAAACTCTCAGAGCATGTATAGCTCTCCATCAGGTAATTTTCAGCTAAAGGTAAAATTAATTTTCAGTTATTTTTCAAAAACTTGGATGCTTCATTGTGCTCTCTGTCTGACAGGGGGAGGAAAATTATTATTTGTAGGGATTTCAATGTTGATTCTCTGAAAGAGTGTAATAGGAAGAATGACCTTGAAGTATTAGTTGGTTCTTTCAATTTGACATCCGTTACTTTCTGTCCTTCGGTGTTAAAGGACAGCAACCCCACTGATAGATAAAATACTTATCCTGTTAAGAACGGTCTTTCTGACCTTGGTGGATGCACAGCTAGTAACAGTACAAGACATAACCCAATACAGCAAGTTAAAAAAGGACTTCAAAAGTAGTGCGTTCAATTAACAATATAACATTTGCCAAGTTTCGCGAAAGTTTAGTTAGACTGGAATGAGGTGTACAAGGAACTCATTGCTAATGAGTTGCATTAATGCATTTAATGATGCATTTTTAATGGTAACCCAGGAAAATAGTTAAATATGATTGTAAGAAACCATGTACAAACTTTGGGTAAGTAAAGGAATAAAAGTATTTTGCAACTGTAAAAGGGACCTGTATCTAACGACAAGAAAGAGTAATGACCCAGAAACAGTCAAATATTATAAAAACTACTGTTTGATATTGTTATGAAAAAGTACAGAAGTATTTGTATTATGACTGAAATTAGTAATTTTGATAATAAAATTAAAACAGTTTGGAATATAATTGAAAGAGAAACAGAGTAAGCAAGATCACAGGGAATTACCGTTAAAATGAATGTAAAGTCTGCTATCAAAATGTCAGAGGTTGAAAATATTTTAATAAGGCTGTCTTAAAAAATGTAGTAAACAAATTAGGATCTAGATGCGCATTAGAAGAGGCACGCTATTAATGGAAAGCGGCTACATTATGCATTTTGTTAAATTGAAATTCCATCCACTCATTAGAAGAGTAACACTATTAATGGATGAGGCAATTTAAAAGAATTGAAATTCCATCAACTTCTCCCATTGAAATAAGGAAAATAATAAATTTGGAGAATGAAATCATAGCGAGAAAAGGTAATCTGTTTGCTATGTTCCACCTTAAGGACTCTCGTGGTTTAAACTTGAGAGTTGTTGTTGTTGTGGTCTTCAGTCCGGAGACTGGTTTGATGCAGCTCTCCACAATACCCTATCACGAGCAAGCCTCTTCATCTCTACATAAGAACGGCAACCTACATCTGTCTGAATCTGCTTACTGTATCCATCTCTTGGTCTTCCTCTGCGATTTTTACCCCACACACTTCCCTCTAATGCTAAATTCACAATTCCTTTATGTCTAAGAATGTGTCCCACCAATCTATCCCTTCTTTTAGTCAAGGTATGCCAGAAATTTCTTTTCTCCCCAATTCTGTTCAGTACCTCCTCATTAGTTACGCGATCCACCCACCTAATCTTCAGCATTCTTCTGTAGCACCATATTTCAAAAGCCTCAATCCTCTTCCTGTCCGCACTGTTTATCGTCCATGTCTCACTCCCATACAAGGCAACACTCCATACAAATGCCCTCAGAAAGGACTTCCTTAGGCTTAAATCAATATTCTGTTAACAAATTTCTCTTTTTCAAAAACGCTTTTCTACCCATTGCCATTCTGCATTTTATATCCTCTGTACTGCGACCATCATTTGTTATTTTACTGCCCAAGTAACAAAACTCATCTACCTCCTTTATTGCTTCGTTTCCCAATCTAATTCCTTTAGCATCACCTGATTTTCTTACACTGCACTCCATTACCCTAGTTTTGCTCTTGTTAATGTTCATCTTATATGCACCTTTCAGAACACTGTCCATTCCGTTCAATTGCTCTTCCAGGTCCTTTGCTGTATCTGACAGAATTACTATGTCGTCGGCAAAACGCAATGTTTTTAATTCTTCCCCCTGAACTTTTATTCCTTCACCAAATTTCTCCTTGCTTTCCTTTATAGCTTGTTCAATGTACAAATTGAATAACATTGGAGAAAGGCTACAACCCTGTCTCACTCCCTTCCCAACCACTGCATCCCTTTCATGCCCTTCAACTCTGACAACCGCTCTCTGGTTTTTGTACAAGTTGTAAATAACCTTACGCTCCCTATATTTTACTCCTGCTTGCTTCAGAACTTTAAAGAGTTTATTCCAATCAACATTGTCAAAAGCCTTCTCCAAATCTACAAAAGCTAGAAATGTAGGTTTGCCTTTTCTTAATCTATCTTCTAGGATAAGCCGTAAAGTAAGTATTGCCTCCCGAGTTCCTACATTTCTCCTGAACCCAAACTGATCTTCCCCGAGGTCGGCTTCTACCAGCTTTTCCATCCGTCTGTATATAATTCGTGTTAAAATTTTGCAACCATGACTTATTAAACTGATGGTTCTGTAGTTTTCACACCTGTCTGCACCTGCTTTCTTTGGAATGGGGATTATAACATTTTTCTTGAAGTCTGAGGGTACTTCACCTGTTTCATATATCTTACACACCAGGTGAAACAGGTTTGTCATAGCTGGTTCTCCCAGAGACTTCAGTAGCTCTGAGGGAATATCATCTACTCCAGGGGCCTTGTTTCGACTTAGGTCTTTCAGGGCTCTGTCAAATTCTTCTCTCAGTACAGTATCTCCTATTTCATCTTCACCTACATCCTCCTCCCTTCCTACAATATTGTCTCTGAGTTCATTTCCTTTGTAGAGCCCCTCTATATACTCTTTCCACCTTTCAGCTTTCCCTTCTTTGCTGAGAACTGTTTTTCCATCTGAGTTCTTGATATTAGTAGTGTTGCTTTTCTTGTCCCCAAATGTTTCTTTTATTTTCCTGTAAGCAGTATCTATTTTTCCCCTATTTATACATTCTTCTACATCCTTGCATTTGCCTTCTAGCCACTCCTGCTTAGCCATTTTGCACTTCCTGTCAATCTCATTTCTTAGTCGTCTGTACTCCATTTTGCCTGTTTCGTTTACTGCATTTTTATATTTTCTCCTTTCATCGATTAAATTTAGTATCTCCTGTGATATCCAAGGATTTTTTGTAGGTCTTGCCTTCCTACCTATTTTGTCCTCTGCTACTTTCACTATTTCATCTCTCAATTTTACCCATTCCTCCTCTACTGTTTTATTTTCCCTAGTTTCTGTCAATTGTTGCCTAAAGCTTCCTCTGAAATTCTTAAGAACCTCAGGTTCCTTCAATTTATCCAGGTCCCATCTCCTTATTTTCCTACCTTTTTGTAGTTTCTTCAGTTTCAACCTACAGTTCATAACTAACAAGTTATGGTCAGAGTCTATGTCTGCCCCTGGGTATGTCCTACACTTCAAAACCTGGTTCCGAAATCTATGTCTTACCATTATAAAATCTATCTGGTATCTCCCGGTGTCTCCTGGTCTCTTCCACGTATACAACCTTCTTTTGTGATTCTTAAACCAGGTGTTTGTTATAACTAAATTATGTTCCGTGCAAAATTCTACCAGGCGGCTTCCTCTTTCATTCCTTTTGCCCAGACCATATTCACCCACTATCTTCCCTTCCCTTCCTTGTCCTACTACCGAATTCCAGTCTCCCATAACAATTAAGTTTTCCTCTCCCTTAATTGTCTGAATAATTTCCTTTAGCTCCTCATATATTTCTTCGATTTCCTCATCATCGGCAGAGCTAGTTGGCATATAAACCTGTACTACTGTTGTCGGTGTTGGCTTCGTATCTATCTTGACAATGATAATGCGATCACTGTGCTGGCCATAGTAGTTTACCCGCATTCCTGTTTTCTTATTCATTATCAATCCTACTCCTGTGATACCCCCAATTGATTTTGAATTTATAATCCTGTACTCACCTGACCAGAAATCCTGTTCATCCTGCCACCGAACTTCACTAATCCCCACTATATCTAATTTCAACCTATCCATTTCCCTTTTTAAATTTTCTAATTTTCCTACTCTATTAAGGGATCTAACATTCCACGCTCCGACCCGTAGAATGCCAGTATTGTCTTTCCTGATGATCACATCCTCCTGAGTAGTCCCCGCCCGGAGATCCGAATGGGGGACTATTTTACCTCCGGAATATTTTACCCGAGAGGATGCCATCATCATATGTTCATACAGTAGAGCTGCATGTCCTCGGGAAAAGTAACGGCTGTAGTTTCCCCTTGCTTTCAGCCGTTCGCAGTAGCTGTGTGGCAAAGCCACATTAGCTGATGTTACAAGGCCAGCTCAGTCAATCATCCAGACTGTTGCCCCTGTAACTACTGAAAAGGCTGCTGCCCCTCTTCAGGAACCACACGTTTGTCTGGCCTCTCCACAGATACCCCTCCGCTGTGGTTGCACCTACGGTACGGCTATCTGCATCGTTGAGGCACGCAAGCCACCCCACCTCGGCAATGTCTGTGGTTCATGGGAGTGGAACTTGAGAGTAAATCGTAAGTATTTTTCAATTACATTATAACTTTGGCCGAGTCGTATTACGATAAACATATTCTCCGATGGGCCAAGTTGGTATGTATACTCGACACCGTGTCTCATTGATATTGTGATATGTGCATGTTTCGCCGAAGTGGATGTGTGGCAATACGGGAGTTAAATTAGAATTAAAAATATTAGGTGGACTTGTAGCGCGCAGCAATTCTCAAATCCGTTAAAAAATTCGTTGTCGTCTCAATGCAAATTTTCGCCCGCTGAATGTGTGTAAAATCCAAATTACGTCTCAAAATGTTCAAATGTTTGTTAACCTTATGGGACTTAACTGCGATGTCATCAGTCCCGTAACTTATACTAAAGACAGCACAGACATCCATGCCCGAGGGGGGGATTCGAACCCCCGACGGGGAACGAATGTTCAAATGTTTGTAAATCTATCGGACCAAACTACGTGGTCATCAGTCCGTAGCTTACAAACTACTTAAACGTAAGTAAACTAACCTAAGGACAAACACACACACACACACCCATGCCCCAGGGAGGACTCCAACCTCCACGGCGAGCAACAGCACGCTCCGCAGCGAGACGCTTTTTTTTGTTTTTTTGTTTTTAGAAATTAAGTCTGGCGCCTTAGACCGCTTTTTTTTCTTTCTCTCTTTCTTTTTTAATTTCTTGGATTCTAAGGGATATTTGCAACTTTATTTTGTTTCTTCTTAATTTCTTTTATTATTATTTTATTTTATGTGTAGTATAAACAAAGTAAAACCGTCTTTCCCATGACGAGCTACTGTTGAAATGAAATTGCTTTAGACCGCTCGGCTACTCCACCGCGGCGACGGGGAACGGCCTCAGGCATCGGAGCATAACGGCTCAATGCGTTTGGCCACTCCGCCGCGGCCAAATTACGTCTAAATTGATGTGTGGAAAAAAGGGAGACTGATCATTCAACGGAATCTAAAGAATTTTCTGGAGTTTTTGCCGACAAAAATCCACAAATGCATTAAGAAAGAAAACCGTCGGCAGCTAAATGCAAAATATCAGCACTGTGTCAAATCCGTCGAATATAGTGGAAATTACACTCATTCCGGAAGCCTAATCTCGTTACTACTTTCATGTATAAAAATAAACTTGTGAACTTTTCAGTTTTTTTGTTCATTTTACGTGTCGCATTCCAGTCGGGAGAGGTCTATCAATAACAGCCATCAGAGAATGAATAATTAAGCCCGACGATGTCCCGTAAAAAATCTCGGTATGCGAGATGAGAGCAGAAGTCTGAAAACAGCTTTTCGCTGTTGAAGCATTAGCTGTCGCGAGTTACTGGAAACCGAATGAGCACGTGGGTGGCCGGGCGGAGAAATAACATTGATAAATCATCCGCAGAAGCAGAAATATACGCTGACCTTGCGACCTTTGGTGTAACAGTAGCGTGACATTCTTCCACGAAAGCTGCCACGGATATGGTAACCCGATAGCGTCCCCCTCCGCGGTCGGGTCTTTGATGTGCCCCTCGCCGTGTTTATTATTTACTCTGGCTTGAGATATGGCTCCGTTCACTACGCTCAGCGTCTGCGGCTTTTCATGCCTGATCTGTTATTTATCTGCAATGCAGCCGATAAGCCGGATAGGGAAGCTACGAAAGCATCCTTTGCGGTTTGCCGCCAGCTGAATTTTCTCTGTAAAGAACCCATTTGCATTAATTACTTGCCATTTTATGGGAAACGTGTTCTGAACTTTAGATGGCAATAAAACAGGGCTTAATTTCGGCCGGAACGCGTTCCGGCACCTCACAGA
Source organism: Locusta migratoria (assembly GCA_026315105.1). Lineage (NCBI taxonomy): Eukaryota > Metazoa > Arthropoda > Insecta > Orthoptera > Acrididae > Locusta > Locusta migratoria. The sequence goes on along the minus strand of CM048750.1, from coordinate 249,312,408 downwards.
GCTTTTATATTGCTATTTATTTGTTTTTTGTAAACATGTCGGCAGGTGTATTAAATCATAACGTAATTACAATTTACGCTGCACCAGCACAATGAACGTGACAATGGGTGGCCTATCTGATGCGATGGGCAGGGCGTGGGGCGAGGTAGTGTGTATGTGTGTGTGTGTGTGTGTGTGTGTGTGTGTGTGTGTGTGTGTGAATACTTACGTACAGTACATCCAGCCTCAGCGATAGTAGCACCATCTGAAAGAAAAATTTCTTGGGGATCCAAAAATGTATGGTTAATTTATTTTTAAATAGTTCTTATTGTTTTGAAGGCTCTTTGAACAAATTTCATAAAATGCATTTTTAAAAACCATCAGCTGTTTATTCAAAACTTAATATATCTACCAGTTTCGGTCATAGACCATCTTCATATATATATATATATATATATATATATATATATATATATATATATATATATATATATATATATTAATGTGCACAAACACAGAGAGGAAATAATCAGCAAAATTAGATATAAAGAGACTGAAGATGGAGAATCATGTCAATTTAACATATATTTAAAATACTTACAATGTGTTAAAACAGAATGGTAAAATGCATCAAATAAAATACATCCAACTGAGACAAACATGAGTCAGTATAACTAAAAGTATAAAATATTACCTGACATCGTCTGGTCTGTAGGCGATCAATTTGTTTTATAGTTTCCAAATGATAAGCCAAGATCGCGAACTATCAATTTATTAAGTGACGACCGGTTTCGGTGCACTGTGTCACCATCATCTGCTCATATATATATTATAATCTGGACATCTAGTTAAACAAATTGGGTATTTTGTAAGCTGTCATGTTTTTAACTTAAGTATTTTTTTATGTAGTGACTAAGTGCAATGTTGCACTTCTTATTTTATACCCAGTTTTTTTAACAATATGACCAGATTATAATATATATATGATCAGATGATGGTGACACAGTGCGCCGAAACCGGTCGTCACTTAATAAATTGTTAGTTTGCGATCTTGGCTTATCATTTGGAAACTATAAAAAGTGTAAAAATTACAGTGGTCATCTTAGATAAAACCTATCAGTCAAACATGACATAAAAGGTGAGAACAGACTATGAATAAAAATGGAAGGCTTGCCTTGTGCTAATTGCATTAGTCAGAGACGATAAAACCTATGTTATCGATATTTGTATTACCATTCAGGGATGTACACTATCTTTGGATGGACATCTTTGGACACAAGTATAAACAAAGTTACAAGGTGTAGCCATCAACAAGTTACGACGAAATATGTGTATACAAAGGTTTACAATAACAAATAAAGTGTGGTGTAGTAAAATACAGTGTCACAACATACAAAACAAAACTTAAGAAGTTATTACATCAATATATCGTATTATAAATAAGAAAATAGAAAGTGATTATCATCATAAACAAATGTTTGCACGCCGGCCGCGGTGGCCGAGGGGACTGAGGCGCTCCAGTCATGGTCTGCATGGCCACTAAGGTCGGGGGTTCGAATACCCCCTCTCGGGCGTGGATATTTGTCCTGTCCTTAGGATTAGCTAGTTCATAAGTAGTTTGTAAGTTTAGGGACAGATGACCCCGTAGTTAAGTCCCATAAGCTATACAAACATTTGAACATTTGAAATGTTTGTACACTGGCCACGCTGATGCTTCAGACAAGTAATATCACCATAAACATTCCATGCCTGCCACGGTCATGGCCACAATAAAGCCTCGCAGATAAAAATTACTTAGAAAACGTATTCATGACCGTATACGAAATCCTAATGAGAGTTTCGACCGCCGACGTGTGTCAACGAGTACCGAAAACAGTGTTTGTTGGATGGGCAATACTAAAAATAGGTGTGATGGATGCTGTTATCTATTTCAGTGATGGTTTAATTAGCAGGACAAAAGTAATGGACGAATGAGGCACCCAACCAGGAAATAATATGAGAGCTGCTCTGACTGCTATAGATCGTCAGTAACTAGTTGTAGCTGTAAGGGCTGCGGAAGCCACCACTAACGAAAAGACTCATGAAAAAGTCTGCAGAGGATAAAGAAGCAGCTGGCCAGCAACATTATGCCACTGGAAGAGTGATACGGTGAGTCAAAAACACCGTGAACATTATTATCTCATTTTCAGAACATTAGTTACATATATCTTCATAATGGCTTTATCTATGTTCTCCAAATTTCTCCCAGTTGAAGAATGGGTCAGTATCTTTGTATTATGCCTAATACATCGCAGAAATGATCTATGTTTGTTATTCCGTGTATGATTTTGACGGTATTTTTTTAGACACAACAGTAATGAAGTGTAAGAAGGGTTTTTCTATTTCCTCAGATATACTCCAAACTACAAAACAAAAGGCATAATGAGTTCCTATAAATGCCGAGAGCAGCCTGCCGCAGTGTAAATGCTATTAGACTGACGATGCACCAGAAAATGGTTCCATAATTTGAACGTATATTATAAAGACATCTGTTAAGCAAAATTTTGTAATTCTTAAACTATAAGAGATATTTCAATAAATTTCCTATGACAGCGTGACTTCGTCATTCAGTACAAGTACAAAATCGCAACTGTCTCCACATTGTAGATGAAGGGTAACGTACACCGAAAGCAAGGTATGAAAATGCAGCCCGTTCACATCCATGTCCCCATAAGTAAATTCTTGTGTTTATTGTATGCCATTATGGCCATCTATGTCTATTTTTCTTTTTGCTTATTCTTCACTTTTTTTGTATGATACAATGTACAATGGGATTTATAGATTTGACTGCTTATTATTTGTTCTGTTTATTTTTGGCCTGAAGATGGGACTAATGAGGTACTGAAACTGGTAGCCAGATAATTAAATCATTATTGTTCCGGCTGTTGATTTTTTATGTATCACATGTATTATTTGTGTGTACGCCATATCTCCCGTATTACTTACCTAAATTAATGATTGATGTATTATTTTCAAGGTGCTATGCTTCACTAATTACGAAAAATACAGATAGTTTAAAGCTACTGTTTTCACAAAGAAAAACTTTATTTTGAAAAAAAAAAAAAAAAAAAAAAAGAATTGTACTGTCCGTACAATCTAAGTTGATACGCGGCGAACGACCGAGTGATGTGGCGCAGTGGTAACGCATTTGGGAGGACGGCGGTTCAAATCCACCTCCGCCCATCCAGATTTAGGTTTTCCGTGATTTCCCTAAATCACTCCAGGAAAATACCTAGATGGTTCCTTTCAAAGGGCACGGCCGATTTCCTTTCCCACCCTTACGCAAGAACTCCGAGCGTTAGCTCCGTTTCTAATGACCAAGCTGTCGACGGGACGGTAAACTTCAAGCTTCCTTCCTTCCCGGCGAACGATCGTAAATGGGACATGCATTTACGGTTGCTCCCATCAGCCACCGTGCCAAGTATCAACTTAATTTGCGCGGCCGATATAAAAGTAATGTATATGGTGTCATCTATTGCCAATCTGTCTGACTGACATGAACGACAGCTCTTGCAGTTATTTAAATTCTTTACACAAGCGTAGTTTATCACGAGAGTACTGTATCCCACGTCTATGCAAAACAGATGTTGGAATTGTCCACTTTCTTCAAGCAAGCGTTGTGTACAGCGCGAATGAACTGAATTACCTCAACGTTAATCATCACAGGTAATAATTTATCATAATTTTTAATTCTCCGCAACTTTAAAGTGTGTGCAATATTATTATGATCTTTTATACATATTACACACATCTGATTTTTCTCCATTACTTTCTTATCTATCGGTGACTGACGAGGATAGAGTGCGAATTATTCGCACGGTTCAACTAGTTTTAATATGAAACTTCCTGGCAGATTAAAACTGTGTCGGAATCTGGACTCGAACCTGGGAACTTTCGCGGGCAAGCGCTCTACCGACTGAGCTATCCCGATACGACTCACAATGCCGCCTCACAACTTTACTTCCGCCAGTACCTCGCCTCCTACTTTCCAAGAGCGCTTGCCCGCGAAAGGCAAAGGTCCCAGGTTCGAGTCCCGGTTCCGGCACACAATCTGCCAGGAAGTTTCATATCAGCGCACGCTCCGCTGCAGAAAGAAAGTTTCATTCTAGTTTTAATATATTTGTGATCATAATTTCAACCAGCCGTTGTCCCACTCTCCACATTAGTATGGGGCTATTCAACTCTAGAGGGCGTATTAATTTTTATATCCGGCACTGTTTGTATTGTAGCGCTGTTGCTCTGTAATGATTCCAAACAATAGTAATGTTAATAAATCAACTAGTAGAGTATCTCAAAAGTAAAGGCAGGTGTTATCTTTTCGCAATGAAGTGCCTGCGTAGCTGGGACCAGATAGTCGGTCTGCCACAGATTGCCCTCGTGTGTCCTGCGTTGCTGGAGACCGAACCGCGAGCTCACGAATCAATAGACTCCAGTCAGCGGCAAAGCCGGGGATCGCGGGAGATTCTGTTGGGCCACATAAATTCTTGAGCTTAGCTCTGCCCGAGGCTTCTACGGCCTCTTTAAAGGACCCTCCCGGTCGTAGCTTCGTCCACAGGGTGACCTGCGCAGCACTTCGTGACCTCGACGTCGGTGAAACCGGAGCCCAGAACATTCCGTCCACAACACAGGTATACCTCAAGTCAAGTTGTGATACTACAGATACAGGGGAAGCTGATCGTTTCCATGTGAAAGGCGGGTTTTGCCAGGGTGTTCGGTTCCCCAGCCGGCCGGCTACCAGTTTGTACCTAGTGAATGGGATACAGCAGGTAGTCAGGTTTTTCCTAATATGATCGGAAACCGGAAGCAACGCTCTTGAATGAGCGAGGGAGGCTAACCCAGAATGCAACTGAAATACAATATAGCCACACACATTATTCTAAAAATCCATATAAAATCAGGTAATGATAATATGGAAAATATAATTGTATGAATGGATTCAGGATACTTGAGAGAATCAAATGCCGCAATTACAATTTCAATATCCCTTACAGATAAAAAGCCGTCAAATTTCAGTACTATAATAATAATACTAGCTCATATGCCCGTGCTTCGCAACGGTTGTTGAAGAAGGTCCTGTGTATATCATGGTTCTTTGGGTTCCGGATGTAGGTCAGCAAAAAGCAATCCATGTTGGATCTCTCTGTCAATAAACTCAGTTCTCCTAGCCAAGATGTCAAATTTCAGTAGAAGTCATTGTCGAAAACGATGAATGTTCATAAAGTTTTTCATACTAAGAGTGAAATTAATTTAAGTCCGTGCTTCGGAACAATGTAAATTCAATGTTAGGTTGTGTTCATTAAGTTACACATTGCAACAGCAGCGCCGAAAGCGGCTGGCAAATTACATTTCTGAAAACGATATTGGATAAGTGCGAATATTGATTTGTAACAGTTTTCACAAATATCTTCTTGAATAGGAATTTGGAATGAATTGTAAGACTGTGTGAATCATGAGACTCTATACAAAAGAGTTTCGCGTGAAAGTGCTGGTCTTAATGACATGTGACAACAACGGATGTATCTGATTCGGTAAAATTTTTCTTTCTATCCTGGAGGCCTCGTGTTTTTATGTTGGCAACATCAATAACACGATATAAAATCGTTGCAAAGATGACCGAACCTCATAGAGTGTAGATAAATACTGCTGTTCCTGCTGTATGCTTGATTTCACGACAAAATATTTACGTGTCACGCGATTGGCTTATGACGATGTCACATGATTCTCGTTATTCGACATCTGTTGTCAACATTATCACAGGAGGCCGCCGAGATATGAGTAGGACTACGTCGCATAGTTTCACAGCAGAGAGTGTCGCGGCTATATCATTAATGTATGTCTGTGTTTCCACCAAGCTTCCACGACAGTGATCAATATTCCACGAGTATTTTTTATCTTTGAGTCTATCTGGATTTTTATCTTTGTTTTGTGTCTCTGTTCATAGTCGGTAATGTGTGGTTGACGGAAACATGTGATCTATTTAAAAAAAAAAATGCGTGTTTGATATTAAAGTCTGAAAGGACCGCATTGTCTGATGATTGAAAGAATAAACAGATTTTGACTCGTACCGTAAAGTTCGTAAGTCACAGAGTATATAGCTTTTCTTAAGAGTAGTTATTGCATATTTTGCGAATTTTTGCTCGTCACACTCACCCATTGCCACGCACCGCGCCCATACTCCCTTACTAACATCATTAGACCAAGGGCTATCTACCACCACAACCACGAGTGGGTGGCAGTATGTGGTCATGGAGAAAAGTCTGTCAGCACGTACACACACAAGTCTTTTATATATAGATATAGATTATAAGATTTATAATTTAATTTATAAGATTTATAAAGATTTATAAGATTTTATAAGATTTTTATAAGATTTTATAAGATACGTAGTGCATATCAGCCGCGGCGGATTAGCCGCGCTTACTGGAGCGCCGTGAAGCGGTGCGCGCGGCCGTCCGCCGTCGGGGGTTCGAAACCCCCCTCGGGCATGGGTGTTTAGTATAAGGGAGTTCATAAGTAGTTTGTAAGTTTAGAGACTGACCCTGTAGTTAAATCCCTTAAGTGTTACAAACATTTGAACATTTGAAGTGTTTATCAGTGACAATTTAAGAAGCAAATGGGCAGCATTGTACCACGTTACCTATCTTAAAAGACATACCACGTTATTTCCGTATTCTTTCAATATGATTTACTCTCTTGTTCTGTTTTTCGTTAAGGTAATAATATTATTGTGTCAGAACATAGATTCCACCACAGAAACACAAAACCTGGACCCAGCAAAGCTCATTACATTTATATATCTATTTTATTACATTTAATTTATTCTTAGTAACGTTCCTTTTATGTTAATATGTTGAAATATTTCATGGCCGTTTAAAAATAGTAGATATGCAGCAGATAACTTATATATAAACAATTATATGTATTATTAATTATATGTATTTGTGGACTAGAACTGGATATATTTCCTTAAAAAGCAACGATAAATTAAATATTAATTGTGTAACTATATTTCGGCGGCGGCAGTATATTTGAACAGTGAGACGCCACGCTTAATGGCTATCTGAGCAAAGAACTTCAGTCTAAACCGTTTTTTAGTATTGTTAAATATATATTTGTTAAATGTAAACAACATTTGTAGGGAGGTGGTCAAAGCATTTAATTATGTGATATTCAAATGTATAATATTTTTGAAGGGAAATTGTATTTTAAATATAAGGCGTTAGGATGCGCGGAAGGATACAATTCAGGGAGCAGGTAGAGCATGCTTTTCGAACGCTTGGGAGGGGACTGGTAACTAGGACGTGGTGGTGAAAGGTTGTGACACTGGGCGGTCTGAAACCGCGTTACGAACTTGTGATTTGAAGAGATAGCCATGTGTCGACTTAGTCTCTGCTTGAAAAGTGATAAACTATACACGGTAGTAGGGCTGTGGAACTGTGATAATTCAGCAATCGTGTACTCGCGACGACAAACTGTGTTTTATAACAAATACTTTTATCGCGGATTAACTTGAAACTGCAAAGTTCGATGGACTACTCTAACTTACGAGTGATAATTTGGAACTTTTACTCTCAAATGCGTGTGTTACTTTAGTGCCTGTCATGAACAATAGTTGGGGAAATATTTAGTTATTTACCGATGTATAAAGTAGGACCACCTCCGCGTTTCACTCTAATAAGAGTAATAAACTCCATTTATAAAGAATTACTTCGTGAGTGAATCACTTCTTTATCTTAGAATCCATTTTGTTGGTCATTCAGAGGTTTAATTTATGTTTGTTAAATATATTTTCACGTCATCATATGCAGATTGTTAGACTGGCTAAACTACAGATTAGTTATTGATCTTGTGTTTATAGATTGGGTAGCTGTTCAGGGCATAAAAGCTGACATACATCACTCACCCCTATGAACAGAGACATCGAGCCATAAACTTTTACTACTCGAGTTATGTATTGCCCAAGTGTTATCAGTGAGAACCGATAGGAAGGTCGCAAGGTAATCAGAAAATATCTAATTTTTATTTGAAAGTAAATAGTTTTCAACGACGTCACTAACACACATTACTTACTTTAGTTCTACTAAAGAAACTGCTCATACTGCACTTGTCCGTCCTTTATGGGATCCTTACCAGTTGGGCCTGACAGGAGACAGAATAAAGTTTCAGAGAAGGACAGCTCGTTTCGTATTACCGTTATACAGGGGAGAGAGTGTCATTGAAATAATGCACGGGTGGAAATCTTTAAGCTGCTACGAATGGCTGCATGATCTAAAGGCGACATGCTGCGGAATGGGTGACCGTTCCCTCCCGGAGGTTCGAGTCCTCACCCGGGGGTAGGTGTCTGTGTTGTCCTTAGTGTAAGGTTTTTTTTTATAGTTGATAAGTCTAGGACGGCTGAAAGCAAGGGAAACTACAGCCGTTACTTTTCCCGAGGACATGCAGCTCTACTGTATGAACATATGATGATGGCATCCTCTCTAGTAAAATATTCCGGAGGTAAAATAGTCACCCATTCGGATCTCCGGGCGGATGTGACCATCAGGAAAGACAGCACTGGCATTCTACGGATCGGAGCGTGGAATGTTAGATCCCTTAATCGTGTAGGGAAATTAGAAAATTTAAAAAGGGAAAGTAGGTTAAAGTTAGATATGGTAGCGATTAGTGAAGTTCGGTGGCAGTATGAACAGGATTTCTGGTCAGGTGAGTACAGGATTATAAATACAAAATCAGTTGGGGGTATTACAGGAGTAGGTCTGATAATGAATAAGAAAATAGAAATGCGGGTAAACTACTATGAGCAACACAGTGATCGCATTATCGTAGTCAAGGTTGATACGAAGCCAACATCGACCACAATAGTACAGGTTTATATGCCAACTAGCTCTGCCGATGATGAGGAGATCGAAGAAATATATGTGGAGCTAAAGGAAATTATTCAGACAATTAAGGGAGAGGAAAACCTAATTGTTATGGGAGACTGGAATTCGGTAGTAGGACAAGGAAGGGAAGGGAAGATAGTAGGCGAATATGGTCTGGGCAAAAGGAATGAAAGTTATAACAAACACGTGGTTTAAGAATCACGAAAGAAGGTTGTATACGTGGAAGAGACCAGGAGACAACGGGAGGTACCAGATAGATTTTATAATGGTAAGGCATAGATTTCGGAACCAGGTTGTAAGCTGTAAAACATACCCAGGGGCAGATATAAACTCTGAGCATAACTTATTGGTCATGAATTGTAGGCTGAAACTGAAAAAAACTGCAGAAAGGTAGGAAAATAAGAAGGTGGGACCTGGATAAATTGAAGGAGCCTGAAGTTCTTGAAAATTTCCGAAGGAACTTTAGGCAACAATTGACAGAAACGGTGGAAAATAAAACAGTAGAGGAAGAATGGGTAGCATTGAGGGATGAAATAGTGAAGGCAGCAGAGGACAAAATAGGCAGGAAGGACAGACCTACAAAAAACCCTTGGATATCACAGGACATACTCAATTTAATCAATGAAAGGAGAAAATATAAAAATGCAGTAAATGAAACAGACAAAATGGAGAACAGACGACTAAGAAATGAGATTGACAGAAAGTGCAAAATGGGTAAGCAGGAGTGGCTAGAAGGAAAGTGCAACGATGTAGAAGAAAGTATAAATAGAGGAAAAATAGATACTGCCTACAGGAAAATAAGAGATATTTGGAGATAAGAAAAACAGCTCTATGAATATCAAGAACGCAGATGGAAACCCAGTTCTTAGCAAAGAAGGGAAAGCTGAAAGGTGAAAAGAGTATATAGAGAGGCTCTATGAAGGAAATGAACTTAGCGGCAATATTGTAGGAAGAGGAGAAGAAGTAGATGAGGATGAAATAGGAGATACTATACTGAGAGATGAATTTGACAGAGCCCTGAAAGACCTAAGTCGAAACAAGGCCCCTGGAGTAGATGATATTCCCTCAGAGCTACTGAAGTCTCTGCGAGAACCAGCCATGACAAACCTGTTTCACCTGGTGTGTAAGATGTATGAGACAGGCGAAGTACCCTCAGACGTTAAGAAAAAATGTAATAATCCCCATTCAAAAGAAAGCAGGTGCAGACAAGTGTGAAAACTACAGAACCACCAGTTTAATAAGTCATGGTTGCAAAATATTAACACGAATTATTTACAGGAGGATGGAAAAGCTGGTAGAAGCCGACCTTGGGGAAGATCAGTTTAGGTTCAGGAGAAATGTAGGAACACGGGAGGCAATACTCACTTTACGGCTTATCCTAGAAGATAGATTAAGAAAAGGCAAACCTATATATCTAGCTTTTGTAGATTTGGAGTAGGCTTTTGACAATGTTGATTGGAATAAACTCTTTCAAGTTCAGAAGCAAGTAGGAGTAAAATATAGGGAGCGTAAGGTTATTTACAACTTGTACAAAAACCAGACAGCGGTTGTCAGACTTGATGGACATGAAAGGGATGCAGTGATTGGGAAGGGAGTGAGACAGGGTTGTAGCCTTTCTCGAATTTTATTCAATTTGTACATTGAGCAAGCTATAAAGGAAAGCAAGGAGAAATTTGGAGAAGGAATTAAAGTTCAGGGTGAAGAATTAAAAACATTGCGTTTTGTCGACGACATAGTAATTCTGTCAGAGACAGCAAAGGACCTGGAAGAGCAATTGACAGTAAGGGACAGTGTGCTGAAAGGTGCATATGAAGATTAACAAGAGCAAAACTAGGGTAATGGAGTGCAGTCTAAGAAAATCAGGTGATGCTGAAGGAATTAGATTAGGTAACGAAACAATAAAAGAGGTAGATGAGTTTTGTTACTTGGGCAGTAAAATAACAAATGATGGTCTCAGTACAGAGGATATAAAATGCAAAATGGCAATGGGTAGTAAAGCGTTCTTGAAAAAGAGAAATTTGTTAACATCTAATATTGATTTAAGCCTAAGGAAGTCTTTTCTGAAGGCATTTGTGTGGAGTGTTGCCTTGTATGGGAGTGAAACGTGGATGATAAACATTGTGGACAGGAAGAGGATAGAGGCTTTTGAAATGTGGTGCTACAGACGAATGTTGAAGATTAGATGGTTGGATCGCGTAACTAATGAGGAGGTACTGAACAGAATTGGGGACAAGAGGAATTTTTGGCATATCTTGACTAAAAGAAGGGATCGCTTGGTAGGACACTTTCTTAGATACCAAGAAATTGTGAATTTAGCGTTGGAGGGAAATTTGTGGGGTAAAAACCGCAGAGGAAGACCAAGAGATGGATACAGTAAGCAGATTCAAACAGATGTAGGTTGCCGTTCTTATGTGGAGCTGAAGAGGCTTACGCAGGATAGGGTATTGGGGAGAGCTGCATCAAACCAGTCTCCGGACTGAAGACCCCAACAACACAAGTCTAGGAACTAATCACCAAATCTACTTGGTCCAATACGTTTTTAAACTCACCTTACGACTTACCTCAGAAGATAAATGAAAGGCAAACCTACATTTCTAGCTTTTGAAGATTTGGAGAAAGTTATTGACATTGTTGGTCGGAATACAATCTTTCAAATTATGAAGTAAGCAGGGGTAAATATAGGGACTGGAAGGTTATTTGCAACTTATACATCAGCCAAATAGCAGCTATAAGAGTCGAAGGGCTTGAAAATGTATCAGTGGTTGGGAAGGGAGTAAGGGTTGTAGCCTTTCTCCAATGTTGTTCAGTTTGTACACTGAGCAAGCTGTGAAGGGAAGGAAAGAGAAATATGGAGAAGTCGTTAGAGTTCAGGGTGAAGAAATGAAAACATTGCGTTTTGCTGATGACATTGTAATTCTGTCAGAGAAAGCAAAGAACCTAGAGGAGCATTTGAACGGAATGGGCTGTGTGTTGAAAGGAGCGTATAAGATGAACATTAACAAGAGCAAAACAAGGGTAATGGAATGCAGTCTTAGAACATCAGGCGATGTTGAAGGAATTAAGTTAGGTAACGAACCAATAAAGGTGGTAGATGAGTCTTGTTACTTGGGCAGTAAAATAATATATGATGGTTGCAGTACAGAGAGTATAAAACGCAGCATGACAATGCGAAGATAAAAGTTTTTGAAAAAAAAAAGCAATTTGCTAACATCGAATATTAATCTATGTGCAAGAAATTCTTTTCTCGAGGTAAAAAAAAAAAAAAAAAAAAAAAAAAAAAAAAAAAAAAAAAAAAAAAAAAAAGCTATTGGAGACACAAATAAGCCTTAAAAATTTCTTCAATTCAGTCAAGGCAGTAGATGAATTGGTGCAGCAATAGGGCCACAATTATAAAATCGCACAAATTGCTTCACTGAGCACTAAAAGTAATATAGGCCTATAAAAAACTGCCTATCACCTACACCACCTAGACTAGGGAGAAGGCCGCGACGCTCTCGTGTGACGTCAGGCAGAGTAGGTTGCGCGCGCATAGCTGACTGGGTAGCCGCTGGGGCACGCCCTACTATGCCGAAGCAGCGAGCCAGTCAGCTATGCGCGCGCAACCTACTCTGCCTGACGTCACACGAGAACGCCGCGGCCTTCTCTCTAGGTGGTGGTACTATCACAGAAGAGACATTGAGCATGTATAACTTAAGCTTCAGAGTGAGCTTCACGTATTGATAGTTAGTAGCAACAAACGCAGATGGCGTTCATAATCAGCTTTGGCATCGTAATTCATATGCCTGACGAACAATAAAGAAAAAATTAGTGCTACAAGAATCATATAAATAAATGATGTTTAACATTTTGATATGAAACATCTTACAGAAATTGTGAATTCTAAGAATTCCATTTTACCATCAACAGAACATTTTTTGTCGCTACAAACTAATGAGTAATCTCGCAAAAACGTGACTTTCGGTCGGAAAGAGGACTTGCGTTTCCGTTGACGGTGATAAAAGTGCTTGTAACCAGCAAAGAATAATAATTTATTATGCAGCTCATGTTAAAATGAAACATTTTTAAACCTTGTTTGGCAATTAAAATCAAAAGTAACAATAATGTTCTATTTTATATAGTTTTTTATTTTTCTCATTACCGGCTACAACAGACAAGCTGTCATCTTCAGACTTCTTGGAATAGCTGCTTGTCTGCTGAAATCGGAAATGTGGGAAGAGAACAGAAACAGAAACGTCGCGACCCTCGCCGAAGAATATTATTGTTACTACTGATGCAGTCCTGAAACATGTGCTACTTACACTCCAGGCCATTAAAATCGCTACACCACGACGATGACGTGCTACAGACGCTAAATTAAACCGTCAGGAAGAAGATGCAGTGATAGGCAAATGATTAGCTTTTCAGAGCATTCACACAAGGTTGGCGCCGGAGGTGACACCTACAACTTGCTGACACGAGGAAAGTTCCAATCGATTTCTCATACACAAACAGCTTCGTGTAAGGAGGAAAAATGCGTACCATCACGTATCCGACTTTGATAAAGGTCGGATTGTAGCCTATCGCGATGGTGGTTTATCGTATCGCGACATTGCTGGTTACGTTGGTCACGATCCAATGACTGTTAGCAGAATATGGAATCGGTGGGTTCAGGAGGGCAATAGCTGGATCCCAACGGCAGTTGACGACTACCAGTCGAGATGACAGGCTTCTTATCCGCATGGCTGTAACGGATCGTGTAGCCACATCTAGATCCCTGAGTCAACAGATGGGGACGTTTGCAGGACAACGACCATCTGCACGAACAATTCGACGACGTTTGCAGCAGCATGGACTATCAGCTCGGAGACCATGGCTGCGGTTACCCTTGACGCTGCATCACAGACAGGAGCGCCTGCGATGGTGTACGCAACGACGAACTGGGTGCACGAATGGCAAAGTCATTTTTTCGGGTGAATCCAGGTACTGTTTACAGCGTCATGACGGTCGCATCCGTGTTTGGCGACATCGCGGTGAACGCACATTGGAAGCGTGTATTCGTCATCGCTATACTGGCATATCACCCGACGTGATAGTATTGGGTGCCATTGGTTGCACGTCTCGATCACCTCTTGTTCGCATCGACGGCTCTTTGACCAGTGGCCGTTACATTTTAGATTAGTTACGACCCGTGGCTCTGTCCTTCATTCGATCCCTGCGAAACCCTACATTTCAGCAGGATAATGCAGGACCGCATGTTGCAGGTCCTGTACGGCCCTTTCTGGATACGGGAAAAGTCCGACTGCTGCCCTGGCCAGCATATTCTCCAGATCTCTCACAAATTGAAAACGTCTGGTCAATGGTGGCCGAACAACTGGCTCGTCACAATATGCCAGTCACTACTCTTGACGAACTGAGGCATCGTGTTCAAGCTGCATGGGCATCTGTACCTGTACACACCACCCGAGCTCTGTTTGACTCAATGCCAGGGAAGCCGATCGTGTGAAACGGGCTGTGGTGCCTCCGCTGTGTGCGGTCGGCTGCCGTGGCCACGGACTGCACAGGCGGAAGCTGCGCCGGTCTGCCCTTTGACATCCCGCTGTGTGCCTTCCTTGTTTGCTCAACTATCGTGACCGCTCCAGGGGGCACCACGGCTGAAGTTGCTCTGGAACAATATTGATGTCTGCGCTACACCGCGGCGTACTACTGTTACACGATACACAAACTGCCGGAACTACTGTCAGGAGCGCACGCGTTAATGACCAGCTGCTTACCTGCTGCTGCTTCGTCGTTACTATCTTTTGTCAGACAGAGAAGCAAATTAGCTAAAGCTGACTACCGTTCCCTGTGACTCAGTCTGATATGAAATGAATTCTTAGGAACATTATAGAGAAAAGGCGTCTATTATGCGATACTTTCCTAATATGAGACATCACAACTGTGCTCATAGTAGGTGTTGCAAGCTGGCGGACAATTTCTACATCTACATCTACATACATACTCCGCAATTCACCGTAAGGTGCGTGGCGGAGGGTACACTGTACCATTACTAGGAATTTTCTTTCCTATTGCACTCCCAAATTGAACGAGGAAAAAAAGAATCCTTATATGCCTCCGTACGAGCCCTAATTTTTCTTATCTTGTCTTTGTGATCTTTACGCGAAATGCAAGTAGGCGGCAGCAAGATCGTACTACACTCAGCTTCAAATTCCGACCGTCTAAATTTACTTAACAGAAATTCACGAAAAGAACGTCGTCTTTCTTCCAGTGATCCCCAATTGAGTTGCCGGAGCATTTCCGTGACACTCGCGTATTGATCGAACCTACCGGTAACAAATCTAGCTGCTCGCCTCTGAACCGCCTCTATGTCTTCCTTTAAACTGATCTGCTGCGGGTTGCAAACACTCGAGTAATACTCAAGACGTGGTCCTACAAGCGTTTTATACGCGGTCTCCTTTACAGGTGAAGCACATTTTCCCAAAATTCTCCCAATAAACCGAAGTCGGCTGTCCGCCTTACTCACAACTATCCTTACATGCTCGTTCCATTTCATATCGCTCTGCAATGTTACGCCTAGGTATTTGAACGACGCGACAGCACCGAGAAGCTCACTACTAATGCTGTATTCGAACATTACGGGATTGCTTTTTCTACTCATGCGCTTCACCTTACATTTTTCTACATTGAGAGCTAGCTGCCATTCTTCGCACCAACTAGAAATTTTGTCTAAGTCATGCTGTATGCTATTACAGTCAGTTACAGACGACACCCTCCCATACACCACAGCATCATCAGCAAACAGCCGCAAATTACAACTTACTCTGTCCATCAGATCATTTATATAGATAGAACATAATAGCGGTTCTATCACACTCCCCTGGGGCACGCCTGACGATACACTCGTCTCTGATGAACACTCGCCGTCGAGAACAACGTACTGCGTTATATTACTTAGGAAGTCTTCCAGCCAGTCTCAAATCTGTGACTGGCCCAAGGAACCAAACTGAGTTGTGAAACTATTTTATTTTGTATAACTACATTACAAATGTTATAGAAAACTAATATATGAAGTAATAAAAGTACTCGAGTGTTTACAACTTTTTTTAATTATTATTATTATTATTATTATTATTTAGAATATATGTTTACGTAGAAACAATTGGTCGAATACATAAAGTTCTGCAAGACAAGAATCAAACTATAATGTTAGTCTACTCTACAATGCATAACCTTTCATAACTTACTAAAACTATGCCGACTGAGAAGATAATACAGTGGAAAACAATCTATGTAACCTTACAATCCTTAGGAACATACCGGCATACACTGTGCACCTGAATGGTTTTGTTACTTTCCTGCGGAAACGTATCACCCGAGCCGGCAGCGAGTTGAATATCTTGACGGCAGAGGGTAGTATTCTTCAGTGCCGTGATGGTTTTATAGAGCAGCCACTGAGCCGCCTTTGAGGCATTAAATTAAAGGTGGCCTCACTGTGAAGCCAGTTGTACGCAAAGGTTTAAACATGTCTATAGTGTGTCAGACGACGTCACAGCGAGTAGGACGCCATTGTTGAGCCGTTCTAGTGTTTGGAGTTTTTCTGATATCGATGTTAACACGATATTTCAGCTTAAAGGTGATTGGATATTACTGCACTGATTGTTGTTGTTTGTGAGTCTTACTTATAATGGGTCAACTGAAATCTGCGATACGACCCGTCTGCTTTGACCAATGACGTCATACCTGAGTTAAAGACGATAGTTTACAAGCAGAACGTAGGTTATATATTACGATTTTGTGTTTAAAAAGTGATCTGAAGCTCTCTCTGATAAGTATAGGTTACCATTTTTTTTCTGCATGTAAGCGCCAAAGGCGCAATTTTTTGGGCTGAGACCTGTGATCGATGGTACATTCTGTTCTGGTAATAAGCAATTTACGAGGATAATCACAGATTGCCGTGGTGGAGCGACCGAGCGCATTGAGGCACTGTGCTATGATGCACGACGTCGTTCCTCGTCGGGGGTTCGAGTCCCCCCTCGGACATGAATGTTTGTGCTGTCTTTAATATAAGTTCGTTCATAAGTAGTTTGTAAGTTTAGCGACTGGTGACCCCGCAGTTAAGTCCCAAAAGCTTTACAAACATTTGAACTTTTGACCTTTAATCACAGATTATTTATTATCTACAATAAATAAGTACTATAATAATATTCCGTCTATTTACATTCGTTGGTAGGGTTTGTTTTGCTAGTTGGTATAACTACGTAGCGTGTCTTGTGAGACTCAGATATGACGTCATTGGTCAAAGCCGACCCGCTGTATCGCGGTGTTCAATTACGCTGTTATTACTGAAATGCGTGATTTCTCAGACTTCAAAACAGGCGTAGACTACCGCTTTTAGTGGGAGCATCTGTGACGAAATCGACTGCAATAACGCTGCTGTAAGTACGAGCTGGCGTATCCGCCATTTTGTTACCCATAACTCTGAAGTGTAAATAGCCTGCAGTGCTATAGGATTCGCGTCACGGAACTTTAGCACGAAATTATGGGTTGCTGTGCTACCATAAACTGTTCTAATCAGTCTAGAAATGGATTTATAATGGTCCTTTCCCCAAATCTTTCAGGGAGAAGAAAAAAATTGACAACTGTAGTACCGGAAACTGAGAATTCGAACATAGCGCAGTTACGTTTGTAGGTGAATAATATTTATGATAACCTGAAGTAATACTTAACACTACTGTATGATAGTGGACGGAAGTTTTTGTTTAGCTGATTCGAAATACTACCTCTGAACGGGGATTCATTCCAGAACACAGAGTATTTAGACTTCAGAGTACAAAATATGTGTGTCTTATAGTATATTGACAAATCCGCCACATCAAGGAGTTCTGTACTCACAGCGGACAAATTGCTGAAGTCCCGGAATGTATTTAAACATTAAAATGAAAAAGGAATATAAGTATACTGGGTAAAATTTTACATACGGCGGTGGTAGCGTGCTGTGCTGATGTTGACAACAATCGTCGTATTTCGAAGTTTTTTACTAGCTTCAACCCGCGGCTCCGCTCGCGTATTGCTTGATTATGATAGATAAGCTATCTATCAGTAGTGTGCTATGAGACTGGTTTTGAGGATGAGATGGCATTAAGAATAATGATTGTAATAATATCACAGATCGATCACTTGATGTAATGCGCGAAACTTCAAATCGATTTTTTTTTTTTTTTTTTTTTTTTAAAGCTGTATTAAAAGAAATTTCTTTTCTAATGCTTTATTTATTTATTCTTATATATTCTCATTCGTTATGCTTATCCTTACAGAGGAAGAGCTGAACACATGGTAGCACGCATAGACCAAAGATATAGTCTATGACATCACGTTTCGCTGTATGCACAAACATACATTACTAGACTGGCAAACTTGTCTCTGTGACTGAAGTTTTATGCCGCCATCTTGCCTCACCTAACGTCAAAACGTTTCCGTACGGTACTACTATGATTTTTTGACACGATATGACGTTGTAAGCTTTACTAGTAGGTTTGAACAAGATTTGCATTTGAGCTAACACTTCCCAATTTTCGAATCGTGTTATGAGAAGAACATGTTATGTATAGTTAAACATTAACATTAACATCTAGGCAAAAACTTCCTACTATTTTGTTGTGTTGCCAACGTAATCATGAGAGGCCGGCGGGATGATAGATAAAATTTTACCGCTACATACAGTTAAATCAGAAGTAGTTATCTGAAAAACACTAACAAGAATAAAGCTATGTGTTATCCATGACAAATAACACATTTATAACGGTGATACTATTAAAAGGAAAGCCGAAGTTGATCGAAACTGGAAACAGATTAATAAAAACAAGAAACTCATTAGTGTGTGCGTCAAAGCAGACTATAGATTTCGTAAGAACTCTCAAAAGAATAAGGGTACGTGCTATCCACTATGACAACACTTTGATATTGACCATACTATTGAAAGAAAATCCAATTTGAATGAAATTGGTAACAGATTAATAATAACAGCAAATCAATGCAACTCATTATTGTACGTGTTGAAGCTTACTCAAGATTAAAAAATTTCAGCCTGGAAACACGAATTTCCTACATGTCAAAACTAAGAACAGCTTAGTTACGTCAGTTTATCCGTAGTTTTACGACTGTTTTCTGTAATAACTCACACGACTGCTCGCACGTTATAGTATAGAAATATGGCGGCGAGACTTCACTGACACCAATGATACTGCATATGGCATTGCCAGTCTAGTAATGTATGTATGGGGCTGTATGTAACCTCCTTGTTATATAGTCGCAAACGTCATCGCTGGCCTTCAGTCCGATTTTTTTTTAATAATTCGACGACTTTCAATCACCATATTTTCCACCCCGTTATAACTATCGGCATGGAATTGTTATGGTGTACAACGGGAGACGTCGGACAACAATTACACACAGACCATTTGTTTGCGTTCTGTACTTTTCACTGCAGAGCGAAATATTAACACCAGACACACACGTAGAATTTTATATACACCGATAACATTCCATACAAATATACTCCACTTTTTTTATCATTATCAACCCTCAATCAACAATGTTACCAATAAAACCATTTTCAAAGAGTAAATATAGGTTTCAAAGAGAGTAATTATTGTTCCGGAATTCTTCAAATTAGTAAATATCTATCACATCGCTATAAAACCGTGCCTAAAATCTTCCTCAGGTATAAATTAGTAACTGTACAAATATTTAAGTCTCTGCGTCTTGTCGTTCGGACGTGATAAGCGTACACAGAACAGACATTCACATTAATGTATATAGTTATCCGATCGCCATAAAACTGTGCCTAAAGACTTCCCCGTGTAGACATTAGTAACTGTACAAATTTTTCGCTCTTTATGTCTTGTGGTTCAGACGTGATGTATGCACACCGAACAGACATTCACATTTATAGATATAGATAGTATGCAGTGTGAAAGAACACCACCCGACGTTTTGGCACAAAACACACCCTCAGTTCAATTTCTTACAAGTAAACGTCAATATTGAAGCATATCTATAGGAGATTGTACCATAACTAAGAGAGATAAGAGTACTGGGTAAATTTACTTACGGCTGCGGCGGCATAGCGTGCTAAAGTTGGCAACGAAATGTTTGCTTTACAGGGATGATTAATTTACTGACAAGAGTACCGGTACATGTAAAAACCTGTCAGCCTTAGAGCAGGAACGGAATTATTCATTTATTTCATGGTCAACACAAAGGATTATTCCCCTCATTCATTGTGATTAGGTTTCCAGATGGCATTCAACGGTTGTTGCTAATATTAGCACTGTACACCCCACTTTTATCCTGTTTACGAATATTCGTTTTGTTGTAATACATTCTGAAACTTTCTCAATAATGTAATAGAACTATATTCAGTAATGTTAGTACAACATTCCACTGTGGTGTATAAATCACAGCAGACAAACACTTCAAAAGTACGAGATTTGTTCACATAAATATGTATATGTTTCTAGCACATTTATTATTTATTCTGGCAGTAAAGAAAGACAGCAATAAGTAAAGAAAACACGATATTTTTGTGTCAAATCCGCATATCGATAAAACACAAGTGGAATGCAAGCTCAAGATAGCACGTTCTAAGGCGATGTGACGACAGTTCTAAAATATTTCACAAAACTTTAACAAAACAACATAGTTCGCATAAGCTACGTAGTGTTTTGTTTTCAGCATTCAATGGGAAACAAAATGGTCGATGAACCAGCCTGTATTTTTATTAGCTCTAGGCTGCACTGTTTTCCGACAATAACAAAGCACACAAAGTAATAAATTATTGGCGAAGAGGAATAGTGGCTAAACCTGAATTTAACTGACAATGACCGACGAGGAATGGCCGAGCGCTCTAAGGCGCCTTGCTGTGGAGCGCGCGGTTGCTCCAGTCGGAGATTCAAATCCTCCCTTGCACGTGTGTGTGTGTGTGTGTTGTAGGTTAGGTTAGTTAAAGTAGTTTGTCTACAAACAGAGCCTCAGCGCAGTCCGTGCTACGTCGCACCGAATAGGCCGTCGTCGTTAACCCTTTCAGTCCCACATTATAAAATCAGTTTTGGAAAAATTATAATTCAGTGTTTTCTGTATTAATACAGTGCAGTAAACATCAAAATATGTTGTTTTTTTTTTAATTTGTGGTCGAGCTATTGTTTTTTTTATGTCATGTATTTCGTGCACAACACAGACGTTGGCATCGAGGCATTTTATTACTTGGACAATATTTTGTTGACAGTCAACACTCCAAGGTCAATGATGCTAACATAATCTTCGCCACAGCACCAAAGACCAGAAAATTCACTGCTGAAATAAAATAAAAGGAACCACACTCACGATCACACACTCAGCCACGTACAGAAGGCAACGCAACACAACCTCCGAGATGGACAGAATGCCGCGGCAGAGTGGCCGAGCGCATTGAGGCGCTATGCTTCGATGCGTGAGTCCGTTCCCCGTCGGGGGCTCAAATCCACCCTCGAGCATGGATGTCTGTGCTGTCTTTAGTGTAAGGTAGTTCACAAGAAGTTTGTATGTTTAAGGACTGATCACCCCGAAATTTAGTCCCATAAGCTTGACAAACATTTGAACAAACTTAACAGACATTTGAACATTTGGACAGATTAATGCTTATGAAGAGGCTACACGCCGTACCAAGCGGCAAAATGTCCTACTAGAAGCATGCTGGTTGTGGTGTCGCACAAGTACAAAGTGCGCGCCACCTACTTTCGCCGCGCGCCGCCATGCACGCACGGCGCGGCGTTCTTAGGACGTTAGCCACGAGCGCCCTCTGCTAGAACTCCGGTCGTGGCCACCACTGAAAGACATCGTTCACTTGGGACTGAGATAGCAACCAGTTAAGACTTCGGAATCAGATAGGCACCAGTGAAGACTTGGCTATTGGACAGGCACTAGGCAGACCTCTAACTCTACTATGTATCAGCATTCTGCAGTACAGAACTATGTGAAAGTTAAGTATTGTATAAATTCTGTGCAATATATCTCGTTCTAATTGACACTAGTGTTTCTAGTTTCTGGCTGCTCCCCTCCGTACCTGCACCAGCGTGCTATCTTTATTCCTGTGTCGGTCACATTCCACTCGGCCACCGACACCTCCGACGGAAACGAGACACAAAAACGGCGACGAGGCTGGGACACAAAACTGGTAATCAACAATAATGCGACTTTAAGGAATGATGCACACGATACGGTATAATGTGTCCAGGAACAAGACTGGGAATGAAAGAGTTAACTGACTGGATAGCCGCTGGGGCATAATGCACTGTGTCAAAGCAATCAGTCAACCACACGATCGCAGCGTATTTGGTGTGACGTAACATGACTGCCCTCAGGTCTTTGTTTTAGGTGTTGGTAGAATATAGCCTGTTCCTCCGCTAAGAAGGTCTGTGTGTCGCCGACTCTGATTTCGTCAACAATGCCCCATCACCGTATTGACACCTGTGCTTTAGTGGCCAGCAAAATAGGCATATAGGCGAGACTACAGCAATGCAACAGTATACTGTAAAAAGCATCTGAAAATTACGAACAGCTGAATCACTGATATATTGTGCAATTTTGACATTACCATCAGACCACGAAAAGAATAAAAATCCTCTCTTACGCAACACAAAAAGGGCTACATTATCTGCCGAAGAAATCTTCATCTAACGCTCTTTTTCATTAACAATGCTGCCTCCACTACACAGTAGGTCAGCCTCCTTATTCAAGACATTTACACAGAGACACTCTGCACGCAACCAACTTGGCAGTGTTAGTGATACTACTGAAGGAGAAGTAAAGTCTTCAGAAGTAGGAATGAGCTGTAGATAATACACAATAATATGTTATTGATATTACAAATTAGGCTAAAGAGTAGGCACCTTTCAATTCGACTGGTGCCTCTCAGCAAGTGAACTCGTCATGGAGTCTGACTCACTACCCGCAGCAAGCATGAGCCACATAAAAATATAATCAAACTGTGTACTAGAGTTGTGGCGATTCGTGAATGAAGAATCGTAAGAATCGAATCGTGATCCGGACTAATCGTCGCTCAAAAGAATCGCCTGTCTCGTGACGATTCCAAGATCCAACGATTCATGATTCGAAAGCAAGTGGCGAATCGTGCCAAATAATTACGAAAACCAGAAAGCGTGTGGACAAAGGAAGCACAGAACGAAGATCGTGAGCCGCTAATTATTAGCCTAGTCACGTATTACAGATGACAGAAACAAAACGCAGCGATATACACGGCTGCCAATACATACGACTATACGTATTTTATACAGTTTACATGTGTATTTAAACGAGCGATCCTTACACATTTATATTTCGCATATCCCGGAAATGGCTGTAACGATTTCGATTATATTTTATGTTTAGAGAGGGTTTAAGCTTTTTGGGTTCATCTACATAGTTGCAGTTTTCGTAAAAACTCAATTCTACAAAAAATATTCTTTTTATATAAAAACGCGATTTAAATGTTCTTAAAGCCATCTCAAAAATCTTTTTTACCATTTTAGTTTTTACGTTATCAGCTTTCCTAAAAGAAACCGATTTTTCAAAAAAGAAACATTTTAATAAACGCGAATTTCTTGTACCTCCAAAGAAATTTAATATTTATAGACGGATTTTTATTTTTAATGTTTAATTATATAGACGTGTTTCCTTAAACTTGATTTTACATAAGAAGTATTTTATAATGATTAGACATGTGTTAATTACCGTAGATTTAATTAAATATATATTTAAAAGGTCGAAGTATTCAAACAGAACGAAAACAAAATTTATAGCATTACAGCACGATTCAAAATAAGTGACCTACAGCGCTACAAAATGAGCTATGATGACAGCAGAAATAATTGGTAGTGTAATATGTATTTATAGCCGCTCGCAAAACTTCAAAGACTATTTTCTCGAGAATTTTTGAGAGCTGAATCGAATGGCTTTGCCTCATTATTATTTCAAGTCTGAACTTTATGCACCATAAAAATTAAAAAAATCCGATAGCCATATTGTCACATTTTTGTCATTCTGTAAGATTCGTGCCGTCGCAGACCAGAAAGAATCGTGAACGAATCGGGAACAGATGCAAAAGGTTAAAATTCCAACATACATGACACGTGCGTATATTGCCATCCATGAGCAAGATGTCTAAGTAAGAATCGTGCCAATACAGTCTAAAAAATAGCGAAAGAATCATGAACGAATCGTAGGAATCGATTCACAATGTGGGATTGAATCGCAAGAATCGATTCCTAAAAAAAGAATCGTGATGTCCAACTCTACTGTTTACTGTGACAGAGTTTCCTTTCAAAAGTGTACTACCACAGCTGCGTGTACACCTCGTCTTGTAAGGGTACATAATATGTTTATTCTGGAGTGTCTGGCAATGTAATAAAATCTCTGGATAATAAGAGTCTGTCGTCTTTACCATAACATTAATCATTTTCTCACCATCTGGCCTGGCTAGTCACGTGCTATTGGGACGATGCTGCTTGGTTACGTTTCGTGATAGTAGTGAAACTTGAATATAACACATATTTGACTTGTTTTGCGTACGTTTCTGTATGTTGGAAGTGCTGTGCAGGTCATGGTCGTGTTTGAATATGGTATTCAGAAACTTACTTACAGGGGTCCCTACAGCTTAACATATTCCAAACCACGGTGCAACACGGCATTTATCACATTAAACAATACTGTTAGGAAGGGGGCAGCCCATACAACTTGGCGGTACCGCGCATGACATCACCTGACGCAGGCACAGCACGAAGCCAGCACTGTTGGCATGCGGAAAAGCCAGTATAAAGACCGCAGCTGCACCTGGAATCCAGTTCTTGTTTACTCGCCTGAAGATAGCTGGCCGTTTCTAGGCTAGGGATGATCCATATCCATCGATGTTCAGTGAATATCGATTAGACGGTTTTTTTAACATTGATGTCACCTCCTCTAAAACGACATCGGACCATGGATACTTCCATGCTGAATATTCAACTCGATGATCTAATAAAAATTTTGGTTCTTATTTTGAGAAAGAGCCACAATCGCTTAAAATTTTCTTGTAATAATTACAAGCGATCTATTTCTCCACTAGAGGTTAAAATTTTACTCATGATAGGAATGGCGCAGTATGCTGAAATTGGCAACGACCGTCAAATGTTCCTCTTGAAGCCAATATTTTGTGACCTACATATGTACACTAACAAGGAAAGTATATGGGCTCAAACAAACATATCTGTATGAACGTTTGTTTACAGGATCTCTACGTACACCTCAATGTGCTGGTGGGTGTCGTTTTTATGCAACACTCTGCAATCTTGCTGTAGATAGCACTGTAGATGTAATTGTAGACGCCATACGCAATGGAGAAATCTTAACTATAACTTATGCAATCATCATCTTACATGTTCTTTAGCGTATTGTCGTCAAAAGCCGTGATGATAGTTGCAACTTTAACCTTCTTCTCGGAAGACTGTTGGTATTCACTGCCACTGCTTCCATCGCCTCTTCCCGCACTTACCGTAGCACTACCGCTTGCGATGAGTTGTTCGTCATTATCATCCCTATTAGCGGGCCGCGGTGGCCGCGGGGACTGAAGCGCTCCAGTCACGGTCTGCACGTCCGCTACGGTCGGGGGTTCGAATCAACCCTCGGGCTTCGATGTCCTTAGTATAAGGTAGTTCGTAAGTAGTTTGTAAGTTTGGGGACTGATGACCCCGTAGTTAAGTCCCATAAGCTTAACAAACATTTGAACATCCCTATTATCATCATTATGTGTTAGTGTGACTAACTTATGATCATATTTCTGTACCATAACAGATACGAGAAAGCATGCGAATCATTCATCTTTTATACTAATACCATCTTCACGAAGAAGGCTTCTTCGTAATTTCATCTCAACTAATCGCAATACATTAGCAGGATTGATTAACAATTAGCCTCACTGCACAAATAACTTCACAAAACGCAACTTCGGAGGCATACTGCAGCGTCCCTACTGGCGAACCGACAGATCAAAGTGCAATGTGGCAAGGCACACGCAGAGGCCTCTAACGGACGACTGCAGAGTTTTGCAGATGCGGGAGTGTCACTAATGCAATAAGGGATCCTTACATTATCTCTCACACGATTTTGGTGTATATGTGTTTGTTCGAGCCCAAGTACTTCCCTTGTAAGACGACGCCGTACATAAAATTTAACGTTCGTAGTTATATCAGCAATTTCTTACGGCTGTTTTATCCGGACACAAATAGTTGTTTATATGCCCCTTAAAGTGACAATGACATCGGTGATACTGTATGCAGTGATGCTAGTTTAGTGCTATATGTCAATTATAGTGCAAAGGAGCTGAAGTTAAGATCACACGTAACGCCAGCGTCACTTCCGTAGGCACAAAGGTTGCCAGCGTACCAGATTTCGCGTAGCCAATGGCGTGCCGCTTTGATGTGACCAGTGACAGGCGAAAATAGATTGAGTTTATAGGACCGGAATTAAAACGACTGTCTGGTTTGTTGTTTTTGCGAGTGTCTTATAGAGTCGCGACGTCATGACGTTAAGTGAAGCAATAATCAGTTTTTCTTTTGTTACTGTTTCCGATACAACCTGACCAACTCACGTTCACCAATCCACCTACTGAGCTCCATGTTTAAATTAAAGCTCTGTTTGGCTCAATGGCCAGGCGTATCAAGGCCGTTATTATGGCCAGAGGTGGTTGCTCTGGGTACTGATTTCTCAGGATCTATGCACCCAAATTGCGTGAAAATGTAGTCACATGTCAGTTCTATTACAATGAATACCCGTTTATTATCTGCATTTCTTCTTCTTGTAGCAATTTTAATGGCCAGTAGTGTATATCCAGAATAAAGCACATATATTTGAGGTAGCCCTTTCACCATTTTTTATCTACAATTACTCACTGAATATAGCCGCTGGGCGAGAAATAAACTTGCTGCAGGACAAGTCGGTAAAACAGTGAGTTACACATTAAGGATATAGCCAGGTGTTACATGAGCGATCTCAGAAACAGGGGTCAGACCAAGGTAACTATCACGCTACATGCCGTTGTGCAGCACTCGAATCCGGCGGTGCTAGTTCAGGGCTAACACTATCGCAAGATTAGCAATAGATGAATACGAGTCTGACGCCGACGCGAATGGCTAAGACCAGCTGCTCCCAAGCACGTGCCACTAAATGACGATTACTGCGGCACGCTGTCCTAGCGATGTTGATACCTCTAGAAACTGCGACGGAATAGGGTGAAGAGCAGTTCTCCACGGTCACCGGATTCATACATACTTCCCACAGAATGCGAAACGTTCCCTATAGCTAAACTAACAAAGGGAGAGAGGGGTAACCAGTACTGCTGTTCCCGGTCGCTGGCAGCGGTAGGAGGCACCAATTATTAACTTCTTACGATTTTCAGGTACAACCTCTACCCATAATAGCTCACAGGAACTATCAACTTCAACTTCGCTACACGAAATACTACTTTTGACGGCGACAAACACGCCTCCACCTATTTTGTTTAATCTATCCTTCCAGAATGAACACTGTTAGATCTTTAGCAAATACTTCTGCTGAACTTGTTTCCGGCTTGAGCCAACTTTCCCTACCTACAATGATGTGTGTTTCGGTGCTTTCTATTAACGCTTGGAGTTCTGGACGTTCCCGACACAGCTACGACAATTAACAACTGTTATACCGATAGTTCTCAGATTTACATTTCTCCTGTGATCCACCTGCACCCTTTGAGATTGCCCATTTTGTTTTTCCCCGAAGCCCCTTATCCTAAAAACCGTCCAGTCCACCCCACACAGCCCCCGCTACCCGTGTAGCGGAACCCGGAAACCCACCACCCGAAGTCAAGGAATCTTCAGCCTACACGGTCGCAGAAACGTCTGAGCCTCTGATTCAGTCGGTCCTGTCAACCATGCTGCAGATGTTGAGCTCTGCTTTCATCTTGCAAGCAAGACTGGCAGTCTTTACTACTTCAGATAGCCACTCAAAACCTGAGAGGATCTCTTCGGATCCGAAGCGACACAGATCATTGGTACCGACGTGAGCCACCACCTGCAGTTGGCTGCACCCCGTACCCTTCATGGCATCCGGAAGGACTCGTTCCACATCTGGAATGACTCCACCCGGTATGCACACGGAGTGCACGTAGGCCTTTTTCCCCTCCTTGGCAGCCATCTCTTTAAGGGGGCCCCATCACCAGCCTAACGTTGGAGCTCCCAACTAACCCATCCTCTGTGAAAGCCCGGATCTTACAGGCTGGGTGGTGACCTCAGGATGAGAGACACCATCTGACTCAGGAACGCTGTCCTGAACAGATAGCGCCTCAAACCTGTTCGCAATACGAACCGGGGAGGCCTCACGATCGGTCTCCCGTAATGTCTTGCGCCTCCTGCCACGCACTGGAGCAACCTCCCACGCAACCACGGGTGTCTGCCTCACTGCTAGCAGTATCAGGGTATGTCGATGGCGCAGGCCGATCGGTGGAGACGACGGGAGTCCGTTATGTCCCCACTACCAGCCAACAACAACGACGCCCTTCGATCGCAGCTTCCATCTATGCAACCGAGGTTAACACATCTTGAAGCTGGGAGCGAAGTGTCACCAGCTCATACTGCATCCGCACACAGCAGTCACACTCCCTATTCATGATTACAGTGCCGACAAAAACAAAAACTAGTCACGATGCGTTCGAAGGAAGACTACACTGTTTGTTAAAACGCGGATTTGAATCTAATATGCACGAGAGCACAATATAAATTTACAAATTGAAACGAGAACGCGCAGACAAAAATTAAAATACTTTATGTCGCTTCTAATCAGAAAATAAAGAAAGAAGACTGTCGCGAGCCGGCCGCGGTGGCCGAGGGGACTGAGGCGCTCCAGTCACGGTCTGCACGGCCACTACGGTCGGGGGTTCGAATCCACCCTCGGGCATGCATATTTGTGCCGTCCTTAGTATAAGGTAGTTGATAAGTAGTTTGTAAGTTAAGTCCCATAAGGTTAACAAACATTTGAACATTTTTTTGGACTGTCGCGACGCGATTCACACGGCGGAATAATACACTAATCAGATATTAAACGTAAATATGAATCAAATAAAAACGCGAGCACGCAATAACTTCAATGAACTGAAGGAAAAGCGCACTGAAAAGTCAAAATATGTAGCCTCTAGAGAGAAGCCGGTTACACTTACAACTGAAAATGTGCTGGCGCTGGAGAGGTGCGTACTGGACTACCTCCACTCGGCGACTCCTGAACTGGTGCGAATTCGTAGACTGCTGGCAACTCATCTCTATGTTAATTGAATGTAGGGTGACCAGATGTTCTGCATTTCGCAGGATACCCTTTTTTTCCCTACATTTCAGTAGTATCTTGCGAACCATCCTGCGAAATCCAATTATTGTGTTATCCGATGGAAATCAATAATTATTCAGTTAATGAAGAATGGAACTCATATAAGTAAGACTCTTTCTTGCGTAGGAAAGGAAGCCCTGTTGATTGTGTAGCGTCTGCCACGCATGTCTTCTGCAGTCATTGTAAACGTGAAGATCGCTCGCGCCAATGACATACGTAAAATATCGGACAGTAGTAATATTACCAACAGCTGTTGGCAAAAACGAAAGTCACACATTGTAAAACTGGTTTTCTGATCTTTGTGTGATTTGAAAGTGAATGAAAGTCTTTTGAACTGTAATCGTGCAGAATTGCGATCTTTGTATCAATTTATTGTGGGTATTAAGTATAAATCGGATTTTAATGAACGAGAAATACTGTGTTGGGCCAACCTGAATTCTGAGATTGAGTACTTTGATGTTAAAAAGTTCTTTGGATTTTGTACTTAAATACGTTGGGAATGAAATTAATGGCACAAAACTTTTGTTAAATTTCAAATATTACAGCAAAGGTATGGAATTTATGTCACAAACTAACTAATTTAAGATGAGTAGAAATAGTAGCAAAACTTCATGAGTTAAATATTGATGATAGTACTGTCGGTAAGATTGTCAAGTTTATTCCGTGTCTGCCTACTAGAAACGAGTGAACAGAAACCGTCTCTTTTGTAATGAAATATGGTAAGTTGAGTACCCTATGTAACTGAGAATCAAACAAGACGTGGGGAAACAGAGTACTGCCCGGCCCAAGTGAGTTTAACAATACCAAATTTATTAACAAGCAAGATCACTGAACTCTAAACAAATTTAGAAATGAGCAGCAAATACACAAACTACTAATTTTTGACCACAAGCATAGTTCAACCCTTTAAAAATAAAATAATAATAAAAAAAGTGTCAGATATAAAAAAAAAAAAACTTTAAAAAATTTACAATCTTTTTTTTTAAATTAACCCCCCTTTTTTTAAAATTATAATCAACAGAGAGAACTCCAAAAGTTCAAATCGACAGGAGACGAGAACCCGGTGCGGTAGAAAGCAAATACTTAGGTCAAACGCACAAGCGCTCGCACACAACCCGAAACGCCCTGCTGGACTGAATATGCTGGAGGCCTACATCACTAACGGTCACCACCCGTGCTCGCCACCGGTCGATCTGAATCCACGGGCGTGACAGCACTGCAACATAAAACAGCACTGGCGCCAGCAACTGCAATACTACTACAACACAACAATGCCATAAGAAATAATCTCTAGAAAGCCAAGATCTTAATAAATGTAAATTCTAATCTTTAACATAAAACAGACGCAACAAGTGAAACCTGAAATTACTATTAATAACATCTGAGTGAATTAACAGATATAGTTCATTAATTTCAACCAGTCTCTCATATGGAAGTTTTTACACTTTATAGCAAATAGGTATTGCAGTACAAGGACCGATACAATATAACTTATGAAATCGTCTCTAATGAAACACTAACACTAATAAGTTGAAAACCTAACCTTTTAACATAAGGCAGATACAATCAACAAACATGAAATAGCCAGGTAGTAAATAACGCTTAAGAAAATTACATCTATATCTGCATAGATACTCTGCAAATCACATTTAAGTTCCTGGCAGAGGGTTCATTAACCACTTCCATAACTTTTCTCTACCGTTCCATTCTCTAATAGCGCGCGGGAAGAAAGAACACCTAAATCGTTCCGTTTTCGATCTGATTTCTCTTATTTTATTAGGATGGTCATGTCTCCCGAAGTAGGTGGGTGCTAGCAAAATATTTTCACATTCAGAACTAAAAGTCGGTGATTGAAACTTCGCAAAAAGATCACGCCATAATGAATAACGCCTTTCTTTTAATGATTTCCACCCCAATATCCGTGACGCTCCCATCCCCCCCCCCCCCCGTAACGTGATAAAACAAAACGAGCTGCCCTTCTCTGAACCTTCTCAATGTCTTCCGTCAGTCCCACCTGGTCAGGGTCACACAAGGGGCAACAGGAGATGACGAACAAGTGTGATGTAGGCAGTCTCTTTGGTGGAGCTGGTGCATCTTCTAAGCGTTCTGCCGATGAAACGTAACCTTTGGTTCGCCTTCCCACAATATTTTCTATGTGTTCTCTCCAGTCAAAGTTGTTCGTAATTGTAGCTCCTAGGTATTTGGTAGAATTCACGACCTTAAGGTTTGACTGATTTATCGCGTAATTGACGTTCAGCGGATTCCTTTTAGTGGTCATGTGTATTACTTCACAGTTTTCTTTATTTAGTGTCAATTGCCAATTTTCGCACCACGTAGAAATTTTGTCTAAATCGCTTTGCAGTTGCTTTTGATACTCTGTTGACTTCACAGCATCATCCGCGAACAGTCTAAGGGAGCTATTCAGATCGTCCCCTAAATCGTTTATAAACACGAGGAAGAGTAGGAGATCTCTAACGCTTCCCTGTGGAACGCCAGGTATCACTTCTGGTTTACTCGATGACTTACCGTCAATTACAACGAACTGTGTCCTTTCTGATAGGAAATCGTGAATCCAATCGCACAATTTCGGAGATATTCCATAAGCACGCAATTTCATTAGAGGCCGCTTGTGGGGTACAGTGTCAAAAGCCTTCCGGAAATCCAGAAATATGGAATCGATTTGAGATCCCTTGTCGATGGCACTTAACACTTCATGTGAATAAAGGGCAAGCTGTGTTTCGCAAGAGCGATACTTTCTGAATCCGTGTTGACTATTGGTTAATAGGTCGTTCTATTCGAGATATTTCATAATATTCGAACAAAGTATATGTTCCAAAATCCTACTGCAAATCGACGTCAATGAGATTGGCCTGTAATTTTGGGGATCACTCCTATTGCCTTTCTTGAATATTGGAGTAACTTGGGCAACTTTGCAGTCTTTGGGTACGGATCTTTCACTGAATGACCGGTTGTAAATTATAGCTAAGTACGGAGCTATTGCATCAGCATACTCTGAGAGGAATCTAGTTGGTATACAATCTGGCCCGGAAGATTTGTTTTTGTTTAGTGACTTAAGTTGTTTTACTACTCCAGGAACATCTACTTCTAAGTTTCGCATGCTGGCAGCTGTTCTTGGATTGAATACTGGATTGTTCGCTTCGTCTTCTTTAGTGAACGAATTTCGGAAAGCTGTGTTTAGTAATTCTGCCTTAGCAGTACTGTCATCGGTAGTATTACCATTGCTATCGCGTAATGAAGGTATTGTTTGTGTTTTGCCGCTAGTGTACTTCACATATGACCAGAATTTCTTTGAATTTTCTGCGAGATTACGAGACAGGATTTCGTTGTGGTAACAACTATAAGATTCTCGCATTGAAGTCCGCTCTAGGTTGCGAGTTTCAGTAAAAGATTGCCAGTCTTGCGGATTCTGTGTCTTTTTTAATTTTGCATGTGTTTTTCTTTGTTTCTGCTACAATGTCTGACCTGTATTGTGTACCACGGGGGGTCAGCCCCCTCTTTTATTAATTTATTTGGAATAAATCTCTCGATTGCTACTGATATTATGTCTTTGAAAGTAAGCCACAACTGATCTACACTCGCATTTTTAGTTTTGAAGGACTGGAGACTATCACTCAGGAAAGCGTGAAGCGAATTTTTATCTGCCTTATTGAATAGATATATTTTTCGTTTATTTTTGGAGAATTTGGGAATTTCGACATTCAGTCTCGCTACTACAACTCGATGTTCGCTAATCTCTGTATCTGTTTTGATGCTCTTTACTATCTCCGGATTATTTGTTGCTAGGAGATCAAGGGTATTTTCGCAACCACTTACTATTCTATTGGGTTCATGAACTACTTGTTCGAAGTAGTTTTCAGAAAAAGCTTTCAGAACTAGTTCGGACGATGTTTTATATTTGCCGCCGGTTTTGAATACGTAATTATGCAAACATGTCGAGGGTAAATTAAAGTCGCCACCGATTATAACAGTATGCTTCGGATACCTATTTGAAATGTGATCCAAGCTTTCTTTGAACATTTCGGCAACCGCATCATCTGAGTCAGGGGGCCGATAATAGAAAGATATAGTTCACTTTCTCCCAGCCAGTGAATTTTAACACATTGAAGTACCACACCAGTTTTGTCAAACACTTGACTTTAGCCCAAGGCAGAGACGCATGGGCCACGAAGTCTACTGCATAATCGTAAACACAGAAATTGATTGCACGTGAGTATGCACTTTAAGTAGTAGAGCAATAGGGATGCAGTTCTGATAAATACAAGTTTAGAGTGCCAGATAACCTTGCTAGTACCGAGCAAAATACTAATATTAAAAAAAAAAAAAAAAAAAAAAAAAAAAAAAAAAAAAAAAAAAAAAAACTATTTGCTGAACCAAGCAAGCATTAAAACCACGCCCGCGGACAGAGTAGTAAAATGAGAAGGGCCCCACAAGTTATAACATGACATCACTTAACACAACCGGAGGTTTCTGGAAGCTAGAACAAATATTTGCGTGCAACAAGGAGCAGCTAGCCATAAACATACGTGCACTCATGGCGATGTAGGCACAAGAAAGACACACGCAGAAGAGGAACTAGCAAGTTCACTTGCAATGCAAACCAAGGTAAACAGCTTTGAGTCACGGTCACAACACTAATGTTATTTAACACACCAACAGTGTACGCCGCCGGAGAGAAGTATGTTGCCCCACACCAGGAGACGTCAGCCAGGGATTTCTCGGTCTTCTCCAAGTCACAATCGCAGGCTCGCAGCAACGCCGATACCAAGACACTCCACCAGACTTGGACGATGTCAACACTGGTGCGCAGCTCGGTTGGACTCCTGGACCCACCTTCCCGTAGTGCCACCTCTCCATAAAATACCATGAGGCAAAGAGGTTTTCAAACCAGCTCAGGCTACCCAGGCGTGCCAACCTTGAAGGTCGAAGGAAGCCCCGACACCACGGCTCATGGACCCATGAAAAATCCACACTTAAGCCATTAACATTTGTTTATTAAAAAATTTAATTTTAATCAAAACAGTGCAGAGTTCTACGATACAATTCTGAGAAATTTTAAAATGTTAAAAGTTATTTATTCAAGTGAAAAATATACTTGATTATGTTTCACCATAATCAGTTCATAGTATACACTACAATTGTATTTCACTATTGTCATTTGTTTCACTATATTTAGAGTGAAGATGTTGAGTGGATGAGTATTGTACTTGTTGATGTTTCGTTAATAAATTTCAAAAAGCAAATAAAACAGATGTCTTAAATTAGGTACTATAGTAGAGGGGTAATGCCGCTCTCACCCCAGGGTACCCACAATGCATTGCGCGAGGTACCGTTACTCCTACCCGCTTGGCCAATTGCTGGACTGCAGATCAAAGGATGCCACCTCAGGATGATTGATAGGTCTTCCCCGAAGGACAGGATGATAGACAGTTTACATTTAGGTCCTTTTGATTCCCTACTTGTCCGACCGCTAATCAAAGGACGCCGCCATAAAGCACTTAAGAATGATTGACAGGTTGCAAGTAAGCAACACCTCCCTCAGCCACACACGACGCCACCCCTTGGCGCCGCCACCAGACAGGCAGCACCTCCGACAGGTCCAGACCTGTCGACCCCTCGACATGTCTGTCCTCGCACCCTCTACCACACACCTGGCCGAAACCACGACCCCAACCCGCTCGGCCGATTGCCGGACCGCTACCCCCTCCTGCTCCATGCTCGCGACTGCTACTCAAAGGACGCCGCCACCCGCCCTACCCGCAAGAACAAAGAATACCGCGACGATTGTCTTGACCGCATCTACATCTCTAAACAACAGCGCCCCCCCTTCCGACCCCTGCGCCCAGGACAGGGGCGTACTGCACTCTTTTTACGGCGATCGCGCCCCGCCAGGTCAGCAGCCAATTAAATTGCATATTTATTATTAAGTGCGCCACAGCGATACGCAGACCAGAGTCGAAATAATAGAAAAATACGTGAAATAATTTACCGATTTCCGACCTTCTACACTAAAACTTTTCGAAATTATTGGCCTAACAACACCCTTATTCGACAATACAGCAACCACAGAACCGAGGTTACCTGCCCAATGCAACACCGATTTCCAGTTCGACCCGCCCTTTACCCACAAAATTCCTACTCCAAGTTCCTTTCTTATGCATTCCACTAATCCGAACTAAGATTTATTATTTTTATTACAAGTAGATGTCTACCGCAAACAAAGATGCTAACCTACACACCGCAAAATATGATCCTGTATAGGACATGGAATGTTTACAATTTTTTTTGTTACAGTACAACTGAGTACATGCAATGTAATGTTCGCAAACACTTATATCGCAACCAACGCCCGTATACATAGATCATAATCTGCTCTCTAAGGAATGGATGGGAGGCACACACAGTACACACACGTTTGTCGTGTGTTCCGCTAATTTCGGTCAATACAACGATTAGAGACCAATCCCCCCCGGCTGTTTAGTGTAAAAGCACATATTTCGCCCCACACTATCTGTTTAAACCGAGCTTGCACATATGCAATAGCCTCCTTTTAAAAGCCTATGTCTTCGCCATATAACCCAGTTTTCGTTTACCCTTCTTCTCAGGACTTGTGGAATAACGTAGACGATATCTATGTCTGTGGATAATAAAGTACTGGTACGCTAAAAAAAATATAGCTCCTTGCTCGACTCTACAAGTAATGTACAGTTGAAACTAAAAAACATAATGTCCGAGAGAGTGGTCAATTTTCGGGTACTCTTAATACCCAATTAATCAAATCTAAAAGCGTATATTAATCGGGAGCGACGCACAGTACAACGGCACACTTGTCTTATGCTCGCCCGCAACCACATTGATGATGCTCCTTACACCCGAATGTCATGCACGGTTAAAAAAAAATCTCTTCGAAACCTTGTGTGTTGTCCAAAAATCCAGGAGATAGAAGCCATCTACACGAAGATGCTGCTGTAGTACAGATGGGAGCACCTCCATTAAAAAACATCGATTAGTTGCAGTTTATTAGATACCCACAGGACGTACTTATTTCCCCATGTATTCCAGGAATAGTAACTTCGTCTTATCTCCAGCGTTTGCAGTATCGATCTTGCTGAATTTACTACACACACACACACTCCGTTGACTACAACTAGCGCACTTTAAGTTACCAAACTGTAGGAGTTTTATAAAACACGTTGATTTTCGACGAATAAATATGATTTACCGCAGCAGGCACATCCGCTACGTAACGTAAAGCACACCAGCCGTAAAGTAGACAACACTAGCATACGATTAAACAGGCGATGCTTCGACAAATGATCACTGCACCACCAAAGTCGGTTTTCTTTAGAGCTTTACCGTGACGTATATTTAGGGTATATCAACACTTTTTACTTAAATTCCGTCCCTACAACACTCTCTGTAAGCGCCAAACATTTCCAACACAGTAACAGAAGTACACCTGCAGTCGACACGAATCTACAACAACAAACGAATCTAGCCATTCGAACTCGTTTTTTCTCCCAACTAGCATGCTGCAAGCTATGTATATGTTCGTAACAACCCAGATGGAGCTATCCTTACATCCGTCACTAGCCCAGCACCAACTCTAAACAAGTCACCACAGATGGTGTTATAACCGCGATCAGTAACAGACAAGATCTCCCAGACACACAGCGTTTTAATAAAGTTTCGATCTCTCTCTCTCTCTCTCCACCCAATAACTACGTTGGTTGCATGACCCGTCCCTAACATCCAACCACAACTTTGTTTCCAATGCATATCCCGGCAGACAATATTTCTGGAACGCTTTCTATCAGCCATTTGACTACATACCTCGAGCATTCGTGCACAAACCACCATCGTATACCACTCCTTCTAACAAATTATTACTCTCGATAAACATCTGTAACACAGTGTAAAAAAAATGATCGACGTACACGCACAGAACAGCTAACAAGAAAAAAATCTAGATCAAAGCCAAGTTCTTATAATCCTTACAAGCAGCAACGCAAAATAGTCTACACCATTTCGAACTAATGCAACACTAATTTCCTTTTAACGATCTCCAACAGCAATCCTTTAGAGAGTAAACATACGATTAAATGCACCTCCAACGTAGGTAACTAATCCTCTTTAAGTTACCTAACTCGATGCTTATCGACCAAAGAACAAGAACTGCAATCATCTCCGATACGCTACCGAGAGACGCCCATTCGTAAACACAGCTAGCAGATTATACAAATGCCCCACATCCATGCTACTAATTATCTATATGTATTTCGAGAACTGTAGATCACATCTGCGTTGCATCGTATCGCACAACTAAACAGTTTGAAACAGGTACTTCGCATAAGCTAGCATGCATACTCACATTCCATGCTATTTCTGGCTACAGGCGAGTGCGGACCTGTTGACTCATCGTAGACGCTGGTTTGGAGCGTGTACGTCCTATACATGTAAACATACCTGTCCTCGCTCGCACCTTACCTGGAGAAGTTTTCGGTTTAATTTTTCCTGGCCGCACCAGATTCCGAATACAAGAGAGCTATTTTCGCGAAGATAGATTTACATTGATTGTAACAACAGACATAAGAATAAAAAACGATCGAAAGTCACGGTCTGCACGGCCACTACGGTCGGGGGTTCGAATCCCCCCTCGGGCATGGATATTTGTGCCGCCTTTAGTATAAGGTAGTTCATAAGTAGTTTTTAAGTTTAGGGACTGATGACCCTGTAGTTAAGTCCCATAAGCTTAACAAACATTTGAACATTTGAACATACGTATTACCGACAAATACCGCAACATTTCCTCGCAGCTGACACAAGCGATGTTTTTACCGTACTATCTGTCGTTATATTTTTTATACGCAGATACATATACAGACAGTTGGATGAGCGCAAATTTGCGATGTATCTCTTACAGAAATGAATCATAGTTTTTTTAGAAATTCGGTAAGAAGAAGAACGAAATTTATACAAGATGAACCAATGTGCAATAAGTCAAACCCCACTCCATGCAGCAAAGTACCGAGCAACATCAATTTAAACGAACGCTTTGCTTATCTGTAGAATAGAACAACACAGAATTACACCGCCCTAAC
The DNA here is from genome assembly GCA_026315105.1 of Locusta migratoria. Taxonomy (NCBI): domain Eukaryota; kingdom Metazoa; phylum Arthropoda; class Insecta; order Orthoptera; family Acrididae; genus Locusta; species Locusta migratoria. Next base: position 249,274,004 of record CM048750.1, on the reverse strand, counting down.
AGATACTTTACCGAGGGAGTTACTGCTCTCTGGTAACAAGAAACCTGTCTTCTGGTATCTTCTCCTAAACCCTGTAAGACCAGAACTTTCTACTCGAGAAGCTAGACACAGAATACAAATCGTTCTTTATTATTCTTGTTATGTGTAACTTTAATTTTCTCCACTGTAATTTTTTTAACTCGTAGTTTTAGATCCTCATCGGCGTCTCCTATTACCGTTCCAGCCAGAAGTTCGAAAGGTAGAGGGAAGGTATGTTCTCGAACTCCATTACGTATCTTTGTTTCCTCCTGCATTCCAATTCCTTTATAGCTCTGCACCTTCGGGCAATGCTTCTAGACGAGAACAATCGGGTATTTTAACTTTTCCCATTATTTTCTGTATAGCAATATGCGTCCCTATGTCTGTACGTTACCAACTCCTGTGGTAATTTCTGTATGGAGCACTAGATTTAAGACTATTGCAAACGATTGCTTGTTATTCCATCCGTTTTTAACTCTACAAATGACTGTCCCCAGTCCTCCACATTTGGATGCAATGTAGTCCCTTCTCCAAACGATAATGCAGTACGTTTTTCGTGTGTTCCGCTATTTTCAGTCAGTACACTCACGCGTGACAAATCTCCCTGACTGTTTACTGAAAAAAGCAAATATTTTATAAGTCCCAGTCGTAACCAGATTTCTCCACACCCTCTGTTTAAGCCGGGCTTACACATATGCCATAGCTACGTCTTTCTCCAGCATTAGTTTGTACTTGTCCTTTATGGCAGTTGCTTTAACCATATGTTCTAGCTTCCTTCTCTTGGTCTCGATATGCGCCATTTCCAGTTTTCTTTTCGCGCACATAAGACATTAACTGCACGTAGCGATGTAATTTCTTTAATGGGGGATGGCTTAAGCCTGTGTGATACATGAACTCTTTTCGCTAGACTTGCAGAATGACATTGTTTGTAGGTACCACACGTAATTCGGCGATATCTATATCTGGAGGCAGTGTGGAGAACAATGTTCTGGATTGGGAGAAGTATGTTTCCCATGCTTTAATGTAGCTTTTAAGTGTACTACTTATATCGTCTTTGCCGCTGTCAGTATTACGAATCTCCACCTCCTGTGAAGGAGGAGGGGTAGCATCTGTCGGCGGTGGTGGCGGCATCTTTTGAGAAGCGGTCTGGCAATCGGCCGAGCAGGTTGAGGTCGCGGTTTCGGCCAGGTGGTGGAGGGGGGCGTTGTGTGTGGCTAAGGGAGGTGTTGTTTACTTGCAACCTGTCAGTCATCAAAAATGTTCAAATGTTTGTATAGCTTATGGGACTTAACTACGGGATCATCAGTCCCTAAACTTACAAACTACTTATGAACTAGCTAATACTAAGGACGACACAAATATCCATGCCCGAGGGGGTATTCGAACTCCCGACTGTAGTGGCCGTGCAGACCGTGACTGGAGCGCCTCAGTCCCCTCGGCCACTGCGGCCGGCTGTCAATCATCCTTAACTGCGTTCTGGCGGCGTCCTATGATTAGCAGTTAGACAAGTAGCGAATCAAAAGGACCTAAATGTAAACTGTCAATCATCCTGTCCTTCCGGGAAGACCTATCAATCATCCTGTTGCGGCATCCTTTGATCTGCGGTCCGGCAACTGGCCAAGCGCGTAAGAGTAACAGTACCTCGCAAAATGATTTGTTGGTACCCTGGGGTGAGAGCGGCGTTACCACACTACTTACTCTCCAACTGCATACCTCTATGTAGACAATATATTGGAAGTGTCTGAGGTCCTGCACTAATTAATTTAGTATGTTATTGACGCAATGAAATTTGTAGTATTATTAATTAATGTATCAGTCTGGGTTTGGTATTAGTTTACTCTGAATTTAATTTCGAATTAGTATCTGCGATCAGAAGAAAAGTATTATTATTTCCATAGCTCTCTCCTTCTTTGTCTGAGTACCGGTACAGACAGATGCCTCGGTCTCGCCACGTTGTCTTTCGTTTCACCAAGTTACAGCCTGTCAAAAATCTATTTCCATCATGAGTGAACGGAAGCCCCAGTGCAGCAGTTGCCAGCCTACGGGCCACAGCCCATAAGTGGGCCGCGAACGCTCGTAGAGAGTCGAAGACGAGATCAAAATTATCGGTAGGTTCAGGGGTTTCACTTGTCAGTTACCAAGGTCACCGAGTAAAAATGAAGACAGAGTTAAATGCTCTATAGATACCTATATCACTGGTAAGTCGTCAGATCAGTCGCTCCCTTGTTTCAGCGGACACATTGTAACATACATAGAAGGGCACTTGCAGTGAAAGGTTTGGACGAATATCTCAAAAACTTTTAACGATGCAGTAAAGTCGACAATTTTATTAAACCAAGGCCAATAAACTCGAGGCTGTCGAGAAGTAAAGTATTGTTAAGATTGTTTGAACTCCGCGACGAACTAAGGATTTTTGTTATGGGTGAAGGTTGTATAGGAAAACGTCCAAGTTCCCACTTACACAGTGTGACCAAAAAAATTGGATACGTGGTTAGCTTATTCCTCTTATTACCTCTCTACTGCACCACTCATCAGTAAACCTTCCGCATCCTACCCTCCCTTTGCAACCTCAGAGTTTGTCAAAAATTGAATAAATTCCACTGGTACGTCAATGGGTGAAATCCAGTGGAATAAAATCCCTTTGGAATGGATTACTTTAAAAAATTGATAATTTCATCAGGTGAAGAAGACTTGTTAACTGAACTATCATGTGACCAGGCCTTAAAATCGTTTTTAAAACAACGCCATTGGTCCCATCCTTGATAAGGGTTCGGCAAGACTATCCAGCAATTGCCATAATTGCTCTGAAACACCTCAAAGGCCTTTCCGACAACCGATTTATGTGAACGAGCCTTTTCAACTTAACTCTTTTAGAAAGAAATAGGAATAGACTGAATTTAGAGAGTGATTTGAGGCTAAAGTTATCCAGTTGTGATCCAAATATTGACCAAGTGACAAACAAATATCCCACTGAGCTTTTTTGACATTGCCTACTCGATTTTGAATTTTCGTATTATTGTTATAATTAAGTGAATATAATAAAAAGCTTCTCCCCCCTCTCTCTATCTCTCTCTCTCTCAGCTTCTCCTCCCCCCCCCTCTCTCTCTCTCTCTCTCTCTCTCTCTCTCTCTCTCTCTCCTCTCTCTCTCTCTCTCTCTCTCTATATATATATATATATATATATATATATATATATATAGAGAGAGAGAGAGAGAGAGAGAGAGGGGGGGGGGAGAAGCTGAGAGAGAGAGAGAGATAGAGAGAGAGGGAGGAGGGGGAGAAGCTATATATATGTATATATATATATATATATATATAGAGAGAGAGAGAGAGAGAGAGAGTGATTCGAAGTGCGGCAGCCGGAGTTGATGGTTGTATGACTGTGTTGTGTGATTGCGTGAGTGTTCTATTTCCTGAAGAAGGCCATGGCCGATAGCTGAAAGTGTTGTATGTGTGTGTCTTTTGTATGTGCCTGTCGTAGCTCATCGCCACGTCTTTGCGGTAAGTTGTAAACAGTCCTTACTATATTATTAATTCCAACCTGGACTTTTCCACACACCTATTTTTGTGTGTTGGTGACTATTACTTTTTATTTAGTTACTGGGCCTCCGGGGTGTTTTTATCCAATGGATGGGCCGCAGAGCAAAAAGGTTGGGAACCACTGCATTAGTGTCTCCAAAAGTCAATGATACATTGTAAGCCGGCCGCGGTGGCCGAGGTGACTGAGGCGCTCCAGTCACGGTCAGCGCGGCCACTACGGTCGGGGTTTCGAATCCCCCCTCGGGCATGGATATTTGTGCCGTCCTAGTTCATAAGTAGTTTGTAAGTTTATGGACTGATGACCCCGTAGTTAAGTCCCATAAGCTTAACAAACATTTGAACATTTTTGATACATTGTATTCCAATGCCTTACCACGACGTTTGGCTGCGCGGTAGGAGTTTCACCTACCGTAAAACACGTGCGATAACGTCGCTTGACCTCACGCTTGGTGAGTTAATCAATCGGGAAACTGCCTCCGCAAAGGTTGCCAGAAGCATTGCCTAGCGCGTCCTTGGCTCAGATTCGCACAGTACGGCGCGTGGCTGCCCCTCCGGGGGGTTTGCATAACCGGTCCACAGATGAAAGTGTCCGCAGAGCCCCGCCCACCTAACAGCTGTCCCGTTCTCTGCTAGCGATTAGCGCCCAACACGCACACTCAATTTGCAATCACGACGCATAGTCTGAGATGAGAGAACACCAGAATTTAATTACGTCTTCAGTCTACACAAAAAAGTGTTATCTCACCACCATTCTAAGTAATCATTAGCCTCTACATAAAAATGGAACAACGGTATAAAACATTTCAGTTGTCTTCATTGATCATGAAGACAGAAACTGCCAAGTTGTGCGACAACAACCTCGACATACGAGGGTCGACCACAAGGTAAGTTCCGTTCCCGTTTCTATCCTATGCAGCTCTACGATCGCAGTTCCGAGCATGCACGGCAGTTACCCTGACTCAAGAAGAACAGATGTGCACCAGTTTCAGATCGTGCTGCCGACGTATGCTTTGTAGTGCTTCTTTATAATGTGAACCGTAATTGAAAATTCCGTCGCGTGTGAAATCAGATCAGTGATTGGTTTTCTAAATGCAAAGAAAGTTAAACCGAAGGAAATTCATCGGAAAATCTGCGAGGTTTACGGAAAAATGCTATGAGTGATTCAATGGTTAGACGATGGGCCAGTCTGTTCAATGAAGGACGTGATCAAGTGTACGATTAAGAACGAAGTGGACGCCCGTCTGTGGTTACTGATGAAATGGTTCACACAATTGAGGAGAAGTTCACCGTAAGTTTACACAATACAGAAGAAGGGACGAGGATTACTGTCAAAAGTGTTGTTGTTTTTCTTTCCACGATAATGGAAGACCTCAAAGGACGAATATGACCAAAGAACTCTTACAGGAATTTCACTGGGACGTGTTTGATCATCCTACGCACAGCCCGGACCTCGTTCCTAGCGACGCCAGTCTTAATCTCTTCTTACACCTAAAATCTGTCCTTGGTGGACAACACTTCAACAATGATGACGAGCTGAAAGAACATCTTACCACATGGTAAGAAGGCATACAAAAACTTGTGCTACGCTATGACAAACGCCTACAAAATTTCGGAAGCTATGTAGAAAAGTAGTTTAAAAGTTGTAGATTTTTGTACAATAAATATTTTTCTGTATTTATACACGTTTCTTTTATATAACCAAGCGGAACCTACTTTGTGGACATAAATCGTATATCAGTACACCCTAATACCAGGTTGTAGTTATGGGACTTAACTACGGAGTCATTAGTCCCTAAACTTACAAACTACGTATGAACTAGCTAATACTAAGGACGGCACAAATATCCGTGCCCGAGGGGGGATTCGAACCCCCAATCGTAGTGGCCGAGCAGACTGTGACTGACGCGCCGCAGAAAGCTCGGCCACCGCGGCCGGCCCTGGTTGTAGTTCTCTTGCACTGATGCCTGTAATCGTCATGGCATTCTGTTCACTAGATCATCAAGGGACTGATTTCCCACTTCCCAACGGCGATTCGGCGTAGATCTTTCAGACTGGCTGGAGGGTGAGATGTTCCTCTGAGTTCCTCCGAGCTAAAATGCATAAGTAGCTTGGTAGTCTTTGGGCGTCCAGAGCGAGGGAAGGCATCGATAGTCCCTGTATCTCTGTACCTCCTACACGTCCCCAAAACATCGCTTTGTTTCACTCCGAGACGTGTGACAACTTCCCTTGATGTGATTCCCTCCTGACACAAAGTAGCAATGGGGATACGATCAAAATTGGGAACAGACCTTATAGGCATGGCAGATCTACGGTCAATACGAGTAGTGTACTTCCTTCCTGGTGTTATGACTGCAAGTGATCGGCTGTCTTACGCAGTCCATCGCATTGGTACTGCTCATATGTGGTTGCTTACATCTCTGGACACTCTAAGCAACTAGGGTAAGGTGGTACAACTTCGATCATTTCAGGCAAATGTTATTGTAACTGCAAATATATTGAGAAAAGAAATAATTTTAACTATGGCACTTGTTCTTGAATGTTTAATGAATATGTAACATAAATGTTTGACAGTTACAAATGTTGGTAGGACCACAAAAAAGGTTACAGAATTGAGAAAAATCGATCGAAAATGTACCACACTAGGTACAATTATGATCACTTCCTCGTACAATTATGATCACTGACTTTTTCCACATGAAAATCACTTTTTCCTTCTGGCACCAACGCATACTTCGTGGTAACAAACTTTGCACAATAATGAATTTACAAGCGTGCGGAAACTAGAAAATTTATAAGAGCGCGTTCGACGAAGTAGCTCCACGTACATCTTTACAGGAACAAATTTATATCTCCGTAGCACAAAGTGGCGTATTCTTGGAAAAGTCGGAGAAGCTGTACAAAACCTGTTACACTACAACGCCACACAAAGGCAAGTGCTCCCAACACTATGAGACTGAAAACTTATGTTGATCGGAATTGTACCTACACCGAATCTGTACCACCTTACCCTATGGCATCTGTCTGTGAACACCACCAAAACTCATTCTACGTTTAAGGCTCGTCACCCATGTCATCTTCCCAGTTTATTGTTAAAAAAATAAATAAAAAAATAAAGAAAAACGTAATTTTTTACCTTTTTTATATGTTTAAAAAACCTTAAATTTATTGAATTCCTTTCATTACATTTGTCATGGAGTAGTTGTATACAAAAATTAATGGTGAAGTTGGGTCTGCAGTGTACATGTCCACACTGGTTGCACAAGAGTGACTAATCACCATCAATGTTTGTATACAACTACTCCATGACAAATGTAATGAAAGGATCTAGGTAAAACCATATAAGATATGACATTGTAAAATATAGGAGATCAGAAGATGATGTGTGTGAACGTCGAAACCGGTTATCCTTAAATAATTAACGCGATCTTGGCCGGAAACTCGTATAAACTTTATTCAATATTACCAGTTTTCATAAAACTTCGTTGTCATCTTCGGATCTTCAACTCTACATTTTAAAATACGGCACCTCTCCATACATCATTAACGTTGCAAGACTGTATTGCGGAATTGTTAATGACGTATGCAGAGGTGCTGTATTTTGAAAGGTCCAGTTACAGATCCGAAAATAACAACAAAGTTATGCGGAAACCGGTAATATTGAAAAAAGTATTGAACAGCGATCTTGGCATATAAGTTTGGCAACACACAAATATTACAATTTAGACCGCCGCCGTGCCTTGAAGAATGTGAAACGGATAGCGATACATCTACAATTACAGATGGCGGTAGTATAATTGGCAAAGCTGTCATTTGTGCTCCAGAGATTCTCTTCAAAAGGATACTTGATTATGGCAGCACGACGGGAGCTAATATACGAGGAATGGTAGCTGGAGCTAGTTGCATTCGACATTCCGGAGATCCATAGGTTGTTAAGAGTGTTCTGAGGGAACCAAATGACATTACGTCGCTACGGCCTGAATTAAATAACCGACGCCACCGACCTTAGTCGCAGGCAAACAGCACTACGTGAAATAACCGCAGAAATCAGTGTGGGACGTACGAAAGCCTTATCCTTTACGACTGTGCAGCGTAGTTTAACGCCAGTCTACATCTACACCCCTGGCCATTAAAATTGCTACACTACGAAGATGACGTATTACAGACGAGGAATTTAACCGACAGGAACAAGATGCTGTGATATGCAAATCATTATCTTTTCAGAGCATTCACACAAGGTTGGGTCCGGTGGCGACACCTACAACGTGCTGACACGGAGAAACTTTCCAACCGATTTCTCATACACAAATAGCAGTCGACAGGCGTTGCCTGGTAGATCGTTGTTGTGATGCCTCGTGTAAGGAGAAACGCGTACCATCACGTTTAGGACTTTGATAAAGGTCGGATTGCAGCCTATCGCGATTACGGTTTATCGTATCGCACCTTGCTGCTCGCGTTGGTCGCGATCCAATGACTGTTAGCAGAATATGGAATCGGTGGGTCCAGGAGGGCAATACGGAACTCAGTGCTGGATCCCAACGGCCTCGTATCACTAGTAGTCGAGATGACAGGCATCTTATCTGCATGGCTGTAACAGATCGTGCAGCCACGTCTCAATCCCTGAGTCAACAGATGGGGACGTTTGCAAGACAACGACCATCTGCACGAACAGTTCGACGACGTTTGCAGCAGCACGGACTATCAGCTCGGAGACCATGGCTGTGGTTACCCTTGCCGCTGCATCTCACACAGGAGCGCCTGTGAAGGTGTACGCAACGACGAACGTGGGTGCACGTCATTTATTCGGATGAATCAAGGTTCTGTTTACAGCATCCTGATTTTTTTTTTTTTTTTTTTTTTTTTTTTGCTCTATTCCGTTTTTTGCGGACGCTGATCATGTTTATTCGTTTGTGCTCGTTCTGTTCTTGGCTCAGCTTTTCTTTTTTTATTATTGCAGAGGGCGTTCAGTCCTCTGACCGGGCGATGGTCGCATCCGTATTTGGCAACATCGCAGTGAATTCGCATTGGAAGCGTGTATTCGTCATCGGCATACTGGCATATCATCCGGCGTGATGGTATGGGCTGCCTTTGGTTACATGTCTCGATCACCGCTTGTTCGCATCAACGGCACTTCGAACAGTGGCCGTTACATTTCAGATCCATGGCTCTACCCTTTATTCGATCCCTGCGAAACCCTACATTTCAGCAGGATAATGCACGACTGCATGTTGCAGTTCCTGTACAGGCCTTGCTGGATACGGAAAATGTTCGACTGCTGGCCTGGCCAGCACATTCTCCAGATCTCTCACCAACTTAAAACGTCTGGTCAATGGTGGGCGAGCAGCTGACTCGTCACAATACGCCAGTCACTACTCTTGATGAACTGTGGTATCGTGTTGAAGATGCATGGCCATCTGTACGTGTACACGTCATCCAATCTCTGTTTGACTCACTGCCCAGGCGTATCAAGGCCGTTATTACGGCCAGCGAAGGTTGTCCTGTGTAGTTATTTCTCAGAATCTATGCACCGAAATTGCGTGAAAATGTAATCACATGCTAGTTCTAGTATAATATATTTGTCCAATCAATACCGCGTTGTCATCTGCATTTCTTCTTGGTGTAGCAATTTTAATGGCCAGTAGTGTACATCCATACTCCGAAACCAACTCACGGCGTGTGGCGGAGGCTACTATGTGTATCTTTGTCACTTCCTCCTATTCCAGTAGCGTGCGGCGGGCGGGAAGATGATTATGTCTCCCTGTGGACCCTAATCTCTCTGACCTTATCATAGTGGCCTCCTTGCGAAATAGGAGGAAGCAATAAACTGGTTGACTCTTCGTGGAACGTTCGCTCTCGGAACTTTGATAGGAGCTAGTTCTGCTATACAGAACGCCTCTGTTGCAACGTTTGCCACTCGACTACTCGAGTTTCCTAATCATCACTGTGACACTTTCGTGCTAATAGAATATATATATATATATATATATTCCGTTGGAGAAATCGAGTCTCAAACGAGGAACGGCCCCGCAGTCCGTCACAAGGCGCCTTACATCACTCGGCTGCTCCTACTCGGAAGCCTCATTCAACGTCAGATGATATCTACTGGTTCATTTACACTCAGGTAGTCACACATAATACCGGTTAGCCTCACGCCTGAGATTCTTGTAAAGCCAATACTAACAACAAAGTAACTAAATAACGAATGGACAATATGATCAACACATGAAATATAAAAGTGAAGCAATGAACTTTCTGGTGCGGCCGGGAATCGAACCCGGACCTCCATGCTTACCAGGCAGCCGTCTTACCGTTAGACCACCGCATATCTAACGATTATGGAGCCTGGGAATAGTCTAAGTACGACTTTCCTCCACATCACAAATTTTAATTCTGTGTTCGCCGCGATGGAGTAGCCGAGCGGTCTAAAGCGTCTTGCTGCGGATCGCGCGGTTGCTCGCCGTGGAGGTTCGAGTCCTCCCTGGGGCATGGGTGTTTGTGTTTGTCCTTAGGTTAGTTTACCTAGGTTTAAGTAGTTTGTAAGCTACGGACTGATGACCACGCAGGTTGGTCCGACAGATTTACAAACATTTGATTTGTTTCTGAGTTCCTTAGATAATTGTCACTACTGCCAAGGCTCTCCATGCAGCGGAATAGCACGTCGGCAATGGGTTCGATTCCCGGCCGCACCACAAATTTTAATTCATTTCTTCACGTTTATCTTTCATGTCATGGACATATTCGAGACGAAAAACCGTCTCAGGGTTTCTCAATCTATACGATGGTTAGATCTTAGTGGCAACACTGCTGTGGAAACACTATGCAATTGAATGTACTACAGTCGCTGATAGCACACGTTGTTGACATACCTACCTTACCTCCGAGCAAATGGACTCGCCCGTCCCACGTCACCACCTTGCGCACAATCGAGGGAAACAAAATCACTTGTGAGCGAGCGGTCTAATGTAACTATGTCACTGTGTTATACAAACGCATTACGTTCCTTCACGGCAGACCGTCAATGCACAGTGTCATTGGAGCATCACCTGCTACTAGCTTTGTGATAGATGCGGTAACACTTTCTGTGCAACCCACCCATCATTTTTCACAACAATGCATACAGAGCAAGCTATGGCTGCTCTGTTCGGTCGATGCGACTGGGAAGTACTGTACAATCCACCATACTCCCTGGACTTAAGTCTTTGTGACTTTGATTTGTTTTCGAAGGAACCACCTCTGCAGAATTGTTCCAAAGATTCGACAAGCAGTAGACCGCTTCATTCGCACCTAGGACAGAACAGGCTTTGCTAACGGTATACTACTCGTTTCACGTCGCTGGCAACGGGTTCTACACAGCGCTGGTGACTACTTTGAAGAATAGGAACAGCTGAAAACATATGACACTTTTGTAACGGTTGTGAATAAATAGTTGCCACTATTTAATGAAGATAACTTATTTTTCTCACTGTTTTACGAGCTATTATTGCTTCACAATGAGCTCATTTCGGTCTTAGGCCGTCGTCAGCTGTTGTTACTTGTAATAATATTGTCATTTGGTACCCAACTGAGTTTTAAAATTGATTTTGCGGTTTGTATACGTGCTGTAGAACGGGCTTCTAGTACTGATTTTCGTAGTGGCAGTATTTCAACGATATCATTACACCCAGTGCTACGGCACATATATCATCAATATACAAGCACAAAATAGACTTTAAAACTTAATTGGGGAGTGAATTACAACGATATTATAAGCAACAACGCCTGGCGATGGCCTAAGAACGAAATGAGTTCATTGTTATGCAATAAAAGCTCATAAAGCAGTGAGGATAATACGTTATCCTAATTATATATCATTAACCATGTGCCTCAAAGACATACTCAACACTGCGGGCCGCAGAGAACAAAAGTGAATGGATAAGTGTAGTATGGAAAACATGTGGCCACCTGTTTGTAAAAGATAATGCAAGTGATGAGAGTGTTGTCGCATCTCAAACAGTTTGACGTCAGGCGTACCGGTTTTATGTGCAGCCAACCGTATACTGTGAAAAGTAATAGTCATACCGGTTTTATTCAGCAGTAAATGTCAAGTATCCGATGATGGTTCATGAAAGACAGTTAACAGATGGACACTAAAGAGTAAAGACCTATCTTTCAGTGTTCAGTTTAACGAACAGAATACTCGACTAATGTTAATTTTGCCGTAGGTTGCTGCCAGGCGAGCTCAAGCACTGAAATAAACCATGACCAGCCCACCCACACGTGGTTAGGCCAAGGGAACGCATTTCATAACATCCCTTTCACCTCTCTCAAGGCTGTTCTCTCGCGAAATACGTTTCAACAGACTGTGACCACATTGTGGCTATATTGACAGAGTGGCACTTCATTCGTACAACAGCTGCTGTCGTGTGCCTTGCCGGTATGAGTGGGCGTTCTCTTTTTGTTGGCTGGAAAGCTATTATGGTGCATGCATGGACCTAGCAGGCAGGCGGTGTGTGAAGAGACTTACTGGATGCATGCAGCTGACAGATGAAACTTGAGAAAAAAAGTCCTTTCTGCCTGTGTTATCACAACACCTGCACGATTATACAAGTCTTGACCTCGAGAGAGGAACGTTGAAGAGGATATGGGTCTTAGATCACGGATGAAACCATTACAGCGTCGTGAAGATACACTCATTTCAGAAAAAAACCGAGCACCTTAATAGTCTAGGGATAGGACTTTATATTCGAAGGACATGTACATTAGTGTACATGGTTAGCATTTGAACTATGTCGGTCCACACCTTGAAGGTCAACATCGATATTTTTACAAACGATTTAGGAGACAATCTGAGTAGCTCTCTTAGGTTGTTCGCGGATGATGCTGTCACTTATCAGTTAGTAAAGTCACCAGAAGATCAAAAGCAACTGCAAAATGATTTAGATATCTCCATGGTACAAAAAATGGTAATTGATCCTTAATAATTGAAAGTGATAAGTCATCCATATGACCACTAAAAGAAGCCCATTAAACTTCAATTACACGATAAATCAGTCAAAACTACATGCTGTGAATTCAACTAAATACCTAGGAGTAACAATTACAAACAACCTAAACTGGAAAGAACACACAGGAAATATTGAAGGGAAAGCGAACTGAAGACTATGTTTCGTTGGCAGAACACTTAGAAGATGCAACTGTTATACTAAAGAAACTGCCTACACCACACTTGTGCGTCCTATTCTGGAGTATTGCTGCGCATTGTGGGATCCCCACCAAGTGGGAATGACAAACGATTTAGAGAAAATCGCGATATAGGGAAGAGAATGTCACGGATATTATGCAAGAGTTAAAGTGGAAATCATTAAAACAAAGGAGTTACTCCTTGCGACGAGTTCTATTTGCGAAATATCTTTCACCAAATTTCTCTTCCGAATGAGAACATATTTTGTTAGTACCCACCAACAAAGGAAGAAATGACGGCGAAAAGAAAATATGGGAAATCAGATCGAAAATGGAAAGATTTAGGTGTTTCTTTTTTCTCGCAAGCTATTAGAGAATGGAACTGTAGAGAAACATTAAAAAACCTGTTGGATAACCCTCTACCATGCACTTCAATGTGGCTTGCAGAGTATTTATATAGATGTATATATCATGACGCAAACACGACCGACAGGTAAAATATGCCTACGGCATCTTGTAGTCGCTGTTAACGGCAGGTAATAGCTCAGTGACTTGAGCAGGCGAGCAGGATACTTTGCAGACTAATGCGCGAACCGTACTGCATGAACCGTAAGCTGGCCCAGTGTTGATCCATAAGAGGGGCCAACTCCTCACCAAGGACGTGACCCGAAGATGATCTTTGTAGATTGAAACCGGTCATCATAATAAAATAAAATAAATTATTATATTGAGATCTAGACTGCTGAAAATGTTATATTATTCCCTTGTAGTGCTTTCCCTTCTTTACACAGAACTGATTGTCCATTTGCTTTCTTGATATTCATACAGCTCCTTTTCTTGTCACAAAAGACCCTTTAGGCGGTATCTATCTTTCTTGTAAGTATACGTTCTCTACAGACTCTAGTTACTCCTACTTAGCCATTTTGCACTTCCCGTCCATCTCATTTTTAGTCGTCTGTACGCCATTTTACCTGCTTCATCTACTGCATTTTTTATATTTACTTTTTAATTAAGTACAGTATTTCCTGTAACATCCAATGATGATTAGTAAGGCTTGTCTTTCTATTTGGTCCTCTGCTGCCTTCACTATTTTACCTCTCAAAGCGACAAATTCAATTTCTATTGTTATATCCCTCCGTTTCGGTGAATCGTTTCCTACAGCTGCCTTTGAAACTCTCAAGAATCTTACGTTCCTTCAGTTTATCCACATCCCACCTCCTTAGTATCATACTTCTCTTCAATTTCAGTCTGCTGTTCATGGTCAGAATCTATATTTGTCCCGGGGTATGTTTTACAGTTTAAAACCTCGTTCTGAAATCTATGCCTCACCAATATAAAATCTATCTGGTCCCTTCCAGTGTCTCCTGATCTCTTCCATCAGATGGCGGCAACAACAACAAGGTCTCTTCTCCCAGCTGTCTCTTCTGGAGGTAAAGTGTCAGTGCTCTAGCAGATTTTAATTTTCTTTTACCCCCTGATACGGCTTTCATGTTGAATACCGTTCTTAATGTTTTATATCAGAGGTAGGCCATTGGCTGATGAAAATTTATTGTTTTAAGTATGGGATTTTATTCGGTTTTTAATACATGTTGACGGAGCACCACTTTTTGGAGAAAGGGGTTTTTATAGATGCTTTTATAGGAAAGTAGGTTACAAATCAAGAATAATAATAGGGATCAGCTATTACAGAGACAAAGCAACATATGGTTAAGATCTGAAAGAAATAAGCACCTGATGATGCAAATTTAGTTTGCGAAACCGGTCGTGTGTTCTTGGTAAAGAATTTTTAACAGTCGCAGCGGTGTGTTATCAAAAATATGAATCAATCCGACTGTGGTTGACCGATCCATGAAGTACAATCATTTTGTTCACAAAGGCTATTACGGAAACATTTGCGTGTGTATGCGTCGTGAGATGAGCCAAGCTTCAAAGACACACAAACATATATCGGCGCAAAAAAAAAAAAAAAAAAAAAAAAAAAAAAAAAAAAAAAAAAAAAAAAAAAAGTACACTTGCAAAGTCGAGTTCGATTTTGATCCGTTGATGGCAGGGGCTAGCTTGGGGCTAGTGGATATATTGGTAATGGTTTCAGTGTTGTCCGCCAATAGATAGCGTAGAGACATACCTGCTAGAGCGCCTTATTTGCGAACCCTTTAATAGGGAATGATTACAGCCATTAGGAACGGTGTGATAACAACGTGTGGAGAAAATAAACTTCATGCCACAGACGCACAATCGCGCTTCCTACAACTGACAACGACAGCGTCTGACATATGGGTCACTGATTTGCATGGACGTTATATACTGAATATAAAGAGATGCCTGTTTCGGCTTTTTGCTAGATGCTCAGTACTTTATGAAAGAAAAAAAAATCAAGGTCAAAGTTTATGATGGCGAATAGCGTTTTCAATGCTATACCTCGAAAGATCGTCTGAAGATGAGCACTTTTTACTTATACGGGGTCAAAAGTTATGTCGTTCGAGTAATTGACGTTTCTGTGTTTTCATGCTGTCGCTTCAATGTTCGGAAAGATGAGAGACTTTCCGAACGCCGATCCACTGGTTTCTAGTGTGGTAGCTCAGCGCGCTCTGTTAGACGATTCGACGCCATCTGTAACAAGAAAACTGAGTCAACGACGAAACCATCAAAATGGAATAAAACGAACAAACGTGCACAAAGAACCGATCAAACAGGACGGGAAGGGCATTCTAGGGCTTGAACTGCCACACTGTGAATTCAGGTTCGAACCTTAAACATGACAACTTTTTGTTAGATTCTGTTTTCGGTGTATTTTATGATATTCTCTTATACCTTTTCTTGCCTTAATTTGAAGAAGAGCCTTAGGAAGTGAGATTAATATTCAGTTAAGTGTATTATATGTTTACAGTTGTTGTATTTGTGATGCACAGAGAAGGTTTGGAAATGTTTTCGTTACGCGCTCAAAATCTATAAGGCTGACCTCCAAAATGTATGAATTATATTTGGATCATTTTCTGAAACCTTATGTGCAGAAAAATATTAATTTTGCTTGATACTGGATTAATGGGGTGGCCAAACCGCCATGAAGCGCATTGTCAGAACTTTTCTCGATGAAGACGCTCAACTGACCAGCACTCTTAAAGTGATACCACTGGAACTCACCTTTCTTTGTCAACCTTGTGACGTTTGCTTTTTTCAACAGGTCAAGAATGTTATCCCAAAACTTCAAAATCACACTACATTACACGAGAGCAGGGAAATTCATCGTAGAGCAGATTCTATCAAAATTCATGCCATGATTTATAGTCATTTGTCTGCCTCTCTCTATCAAGATATGTTTTTATAC
Organism: Locusta migratoria; assembly: GCA_026315105.1. Classification (NCBI taxonomy): domain Eukaryota; kingdom Metazoa; phylum Arthropoda; class Insecta; order Orthoptera; family Acrididae; genus Locusta; species Locusta migratoria. Next base: position 249,257,965 of record CM048750.1, on the reverse strand, counting down.
TCTTAAATTAATATCTGATAGACCTGTGTTCAGCAAAATAAATCAGGTATTTTTTTCACGCATATTCTCAGACAAAATGTGAATATTGGAATATGTCGTTCATGTGTTTTGCACAGTGTGGGAAATAGTTGTGCTTTGGTTGTTTTTATGATAACTGGACAGACAATTTCTTCCACCTTGTATTGTGCACAAGGCTTGATCTGCAACGTTTTGTACGCTAATATGGTGGCTCTGCAGGTGCAACAAATCTAGAGTGACACACAGGCTCATCATCAGGAAGCAGTGCACGTTTCAAGCCAAGATTGGTGCGAGGTTCTTAACTATACTCAGTATGAACCAAACGACCACTCTTGTGAGTAGAAAAATAAATAATTACTGCTAAATTATTAACCAGATACAGGAATGTGTTATTAAGCAGTGTGGTCGTGGGTTCGATTTCCACTTCTGAAAGAAGGAAGGAAGGAAGATTAGTGTTTAACGCCCCGTCGACAGAATGGTCATTAGAGGCGGAGCTTACGCTCCGGTTGTTTGGGTAAGGATGGGGGAGGAAATCGGCCGTGCACTTTGAAAGGAACAATCCCGGCACTTGCCTGGAGTGATCACGGAAAACCTAAATCTGGATGGCCGGAGGTGGATTTGAACCACCATGCTCTCGAATACGAGTCTGATACGAGTCTGCGCCACCTCGCTCGGCCCTACTTCTGACACCACTCGAGCAGTTGCTGACGCACCCTTTGGTGGGAGCGCACTCAGGTGATGTTGGAGAGCGGGTTATTTGTCAGCAGGTCAGACTCCTAACCGCCACGGTATGCCCTGCAGGAAGAGGTAGGAGCGGTCCAGGTGCCGCCGTCGGCGTAACGAAAGAATGTTCGGTAAAACATTTATTCTGAAGTGGTACACGTTGCTGCTCCAGGCGACCGGGTCGATGGCGTCAGCAGCCTCCTGCCGTACTGTGCGGCTGCGTCCGCACGAGCTCGGCGACCCTTCAGCCGCGCCGTTTGTTGTGGAACCGTACGGAAGTACGGTGGAACGTGTGAATGAGAGATTCACACGTCTGGACTGGTGGTTCTCGGTCCCCACCCTAATTTCTGTCTCGCATCATCTTCACACTGGACCGCGTTGACGGCTGTCGTATTGTTGTGATGGCCTACCGGCAGGTAGGCGTATTCCCTAGGAACGCTGGAGTTCCAGTGTGCAGGACATGGAAGTCCTCAGATACTTAATCTGCGCCCGTAGTTGGTTGTAACGCAGGAGTCGAACACTGCAGAATATACTTTTTATTTAAAAAAAATACAGTCTCGATTGTAAGAGAATTTTTATTGTTGTTAGGCAAGGCAAAGCTAATGCAGCGAGTGCTCAGCCAAGATCTACTCTCTTCTGCAAGAAGGAAGTGAGTACTTCATCTGCGCCCGTAGTTGGTTGTAACGCAGGATTCGAACTCGGAGCTACGCAGGAGTCGACATCTCGCCGGTTGTCAGCTGATGTAGAAGAGAGCTGGCGATAGAGCTCGATACGTCGCTCATTTTTTTCAGCTACAGTAAGAAAACATAAAAAACGTTAATTACTTTTGACCGTATATACAGGGCACAGAAAGGTACGGCAAAACTTTCGCGAAATATTCCTCACACACAAAGAGAGAAAAATATGTTATGTGGACATGTGTCCAGAAACGCTTAATTTCCATGTTAGAGCTCATTTTAGTATTTCTCTTTAAATGTAATTTGAAATAATTCGTGCAGACAATTGTCCAATTGTCAAAATATCCAATTGTTTCGTTAGTATGTACTGTACTTCCTCGATTCACCGCCAGTTGGCCCAAATGAAGGAAGGTAATATTGACTTCAGTGCTTGTGTTGACATGCGACTCATTGCTCTACAGTACTAGCATCAAGCACATCAGTACGTAGCATCAACTGGTTAGTGTTCATCACGAACGTGGTCTTGCAGTCAGTGCAATGTTTACAAATGCGGAGTTGGCAGATGCCCATTTGATGTATGGATTAGCACGGGGCAATAGCCGTCGCGCGGTACGTTTGTATCGAGACAGATTTCCAGAACGAAGGTGTCCCGACTGGAGCACGTTATCATGATTTCATAAGCGATACTTTACCTGTGCTGCTAGAACAAGTACCTTTACAAGTACGACACAACATGTGGTTCATGCACGATGGAGCACCTGCACATTTCAATCGACGTGTTCGTACGCTTCCCAACAACAGATTCGGTGACCGATGGATTGGTAGAGGCGGACCAATTCCATGGCCTCCACGCTCTCCTGACCTCAGCCCTCTTGACTTTCATTTAGGGGGCATTTGAAAACTTGTATACGCAACCCCGGTACCAAATGTAGAGACTCTTCGTGCTCGTATTGTGGACGGCTGTGATACAATACGCCATTCTCCAGGGCTGCATCAGCGCATCAGGGATTCCATGCGAAGGAGAGTGGATGCATGTATCCTCGCTAACGGAGAATATTTGAACATTTCCTGTAACAAAGTGTTTGAAGTCACGCTGGTACGTTCTGTTGCTGTGGGTTTCCATTCCATGATCAATGTGATTTGAAGAGAAATAATAAAATGAGCTCTACCATGGAAATTAAGCGTTTCTGGACACATGTCCACATAACGTGTTTCCTTTCTTTGTGTGTGAGGAATGATTCATGAAAGTTTGGCCGTACATTTTTGTAACACCCTGTATATTAGTAAAAAAAGCTCTTATTCAGGGATCTTTCGACGTATTACATTGAAAACACAATTTTCTATCATCAACTTTGACCTGATTTTTTTTGTAAAACTACTATGTATTAAAAAGTCGAAACACATGTTTGTTTATATAGAACGTCCAAGCAAATTTTATCGAAATGGGTGACTCATATGTGAGACTCTCTCCTTGTGAGCGAGTTTCAAAGAGGCCAAATTGTTGCTGTAATCCGAGTGGTGGGACTGAGTTTTCGGAGAGTTGTGCAACGATGATGACTACAATGGTCATGTGAACATTCTCAGACGACGGTCTTATTTTCCGTGCTTTGACGTTATAAAGGGTGAGGCATTTAAAACTGTTTCAAAAAATGTTTAAATGTTTGAAAATCTATCGGACCAAACTGCGTGGTCATCAGTCCGTAGCTTACAAACTACTTAAACCTAGGTTAATTAACCTAAGGACAACACACACACACCCATGCCCCAGGGAGGACTCGAACGTCCACGGCGAGCAACCGCGCGCTCCGCAGCGACACGCTTTAGACCGCTGGGCTACTCCACCGCGGTTTAAAACTGTTGCTCAGAATATTTGTAAAATACAAATAGAGTTGAAAGAAGTTCCAATCCATCCATCTTTGTGTTGTCCATGTTTGTGTTGTCTTTAGTATAAGTTAGTTTCTAAGTTTAGGGACTGATGACCCAGCAGTTATGTCCCATAAGCTTTTCAAACATTTGAACAAACAGCCAAAACGAGTTAAAACTGTTGAAAAACGGTAATATCGCAAAGAAATACAAATCAGATTAGGAAAATCGGAGTACAGATTTTCATAATACTATCATGTGACACCACCCACAATGAGGCATTGTGATAATGCCTGCAGTCTGTTGTCAAATCATTGTACTTCCATGAATCGGACTGTACAACTTTCTACGCATTTGTTCCACTATTTTAATGATTACAGAGATTGTGTGTGTGTGTTGTGTGTGTGTGTGTGTGTGTGTGTGAGTGTGTGAGTGAGAGAGTAGATATCATTTCCTCGTTCTTTGAGGCAAACAGAAACAGTAAGGAAGCTCGTCAAAGATTTGCAAATCTGTTCTCTGATGAGAACGAAGTTTTGCAGTTTTGTCACATCGTTTGGAAGTGAAAAAGTGAGAAAGAAGTCAAAAAGAGTCCGATGTGTGTTTCTTCTAGATATTACCCCTTTTCCAACAATTTTCAACAGATTTTTTATGTTTTCCGATTTTCTTTGATGAAACGAAAAACACATTGTTATACAAAAGTTACATATTTTTCGACAGATAATCAAAGTCTACAGTAAAAAATAAAGGTTCCTATGTAAGATTTCAAAGCCACCTTCCCCTTCCGCTCCCGTGGGTGGGGTTTAGTGAAACCAAGGTGAACAACTTTTATTGCAACTTTTCATAATCCGGTTTGTACTTTTCCAAATATTAATTTTTTTGAGTGCTCTACGCTCTATAACCCGCGGCAATTCAGCTTTTAGCAGCAGTTACCAAACTTTAATACCGTACATCTACTGTGTTGAGTCAGGCCGGAGTCACATGGCTAATGCAACGTTGATTTCACAAATTTTATGATCTGATACTATTTACAGATCTGTAGGTTAGGGTGACCAGATTTCCAGAATCAAAATACGGGACGCACATAGAAGTTGAAATGACGCCACATTTTGTGTTATGTTCCGTGTATAATGTATCAGTAAAAAAAATTGAATGCAAATATTTGGTCCATAATATAGCTCCATATATCACCATACCTTTCTGAAAATATTCTCAATTAAAAGAGCATAGAAGTACGGTGCGTTACTAACAAAGTACATTTTTATTCTTGTCACATGCAAACACAGTGTGAATTTTATGCAATGACATTTTCTCATTAGGGCTGATGGCTACTATTGTGTACACAGGTTACTTATTTCTCACTCTCTTAACTATATTTTTCAGAAGAATGCATGTCATTCAGGAGTATGATAATTTCAAATACAGTTTTGTGAAAATGAAGAGGTTTAATATTGATACTGTTAAGGATATAATTAAAACTAAGACTAATGTTTAGCAAATTTCGTATGTTGTTTTTATCAGCCTATAAAGCAATGGCGTCAGATAGACAGTACGAAAATAAATTATGAGCTGCCAATTTTTGCAGCAGATATCTCGACATGAAATAAGTTGAAATAGACATTTTTCATCGAGACACTATTTCTAAATTCGTTCTTTAACGCTTCACATACATTTTTAAGTTGTTCACTTAATGCACTTTCTTGGCTTGAGGAAACAGTTTGTTTCGATACATGGAATGCAAGGAAAACTTTCTCAGCAGCAAGACGTTTACTTCATTTATTAAGAGGGTATTCTCACGTCTTGCAATAAAAGACAGCCCACTTTATGACGAAGTATTGCTCTAAAGAACTAGGCCGTGTGTTGCACATAAAACCGAGCTCACTGTGTAAATAGTCTAGAAACACAAAAGTTTTGTGTAGAGCAACATATTGTAACGTTGAAATAGAAGCAGGCTTGACTTCGAAGGCAGTGTTGTCAACTGAACACAGCACTTATACTGAAAACAGGTTTATTGTGAACTGAAACATACACGCAGCACTGACTGAATTTCGGGTAGAGTGCTCTGCTCTTTATACACACACAGAATGTACCAGACATTAGAAGAAATTACAAGTGGACATAAGAAAAATCTAGAACATACTGGAACTGATAATTACAAGGAAATAATTTTTTGCCGGCGGACGGGATTGAACCGGCGATCTTCAGCACCACAATCGGGGACAGTATCCATTGCGCCACGCCGGCTGTCGGGTGACTACGGGTCTTGCGGCAATATAGAAGGCTGTACCTGTCAGCTTAAACTGAATAAAGGTTCTTTTATAATTGTAACAGTATATAGCTTCCCTTCAAGAAACTTTCAGTTAAATCTGTCACATAAGGGAAAACAAATTATTTTTTGTGGGGATTTAAATGTTGAGTCACTAAAGGAATTTAACAGGAAGAATGACCTGGAAGTCTTACTCGGTTCTTTCAATTTGTCATCTGTAATTGATTTTCCTATTCGGGTAGTAAAGGACGGCAGCACAATGACATAACTTTTTTATAGACCAAGAAACATAAATACCTGTCCGGTTGAGAATGGTGTTTTTGATCATGGTGCACAGCCAGTTTCAGTAAATAACAAAGTTCCTCTCTGTAATTCAAAACAGCCCTCCAAAGTTGTGCGTTCAGTTAACGATCCGACAATTAGAAATTTCAGGAAGAATCTTCAGCAGTTAGACTGGGATGAGATGTATAAGGAAGCTGATGTTAATTTAAAATATAACTCATTTCATGATACGTTTGTAAGAGTATTTGAAAATTGTTTCCCAAAGAAAATATTTAAATGTAATGATAAGAAACCATGGCTTACTAACGGAAAAGAATATCTTGTAACCGAAAAATGAATCAGTATCTAACAGCAAGAAAGAGTAATGACCCAGAAACAGTAAAATATTATAAAAACTACTGTGCTACATTAAGAAAAGTTATTACAAAGTCCAGAAGCATGTGCATCATGTCTGAGATTAATACCTCTGACAGAAATTACAACAATTTGGAATATTATTTCGAGGGAGAAAGGGCAAACAAGAGCATAGGGAGACAGCATTACCATCAAAGTGAATGGAAAGCTTACAACTAACAAGCCAGAAATTGAAAACATTTTTAATAATTATTTTTTAAGTGTTGTCGAGAAAATAGCATCTAAATATTCATTAGAAGAAGCTAGCCAGTTAATGGAACAGACTAATACGTACACAATTTGATACAAAAGAAATCACACCCACCTCTCCTTCTGAAATTAAGAAAATAATAAGGTCTCTCAAGAGTAAATGCTCACATGGAATTGATGGTATTTTCAACGTGGTAATGAAAGCTTGTTCTCAATAAATAAGTAGGATTCTTAGCCACGTATGCAATAGTTCTCTGAAGCAGGGTGTATTTCCTGATAGACTGAAACCACTGCCCAAGAAAGGGGATACGTCTGATGTCAACAACTACCGCCCAATCTCACTTTTGATAGCCTTATCCAAAATTCTTGAAAAGTAATGTATTCTAGAGTAGCTTCACACATATGTAAAAATAAAGATCTAACTAAATGTCAGTTTGGTTTTCAGAAAGGCTTTTCAACAGAAAATGCTATATATACTTTCACCAGTGAAATATTAAATCCTCTGAATAACCAGACATCACCCGTTGGGATTTTTTGCGATCTCTCCAAGGCTTTTGATTGTGTAAATCATGGAATTCTTCTACATAAAGTTTTGTGATATGAATGGGAAAGTGTACAAATGGTTTAAATCATACCTAACAGGAAGAGTGCAGAAAGTTGACATAAGTAGTTCACATAATATGCAAAAAAAATAGTTGATTCCTCAAACTGGGGAACAATCAAAAATGGGGTGCCACAAGGTTCGGTCTTGGGGGCTTTCCTTTTCTTAATATGTATCAATGACTTTCCATTCTATATTCATGAAGATGCAAAGCTGGTTCTTTTTGCTGATGATTCAAGTATAGTTATTATACCTGACAGTCAAAAACTAAGTGACGAAATTGTAAACGATGTCTTTTAGAAAATCATTAAGTGGTTGTCAGTAAATGGCCTATCATTAAATTTTTATAAAACACAATATATACAGTTAATAGAATGACACCATTAATAAATATAGACTTTGATCAGAAATCTGTAGCAAAGGTAGAATATTCAAAAATTTTAGGTGTATGCATTAATGAGGGGTTGAATTGGAAAAAACACATTGAAGATCTGCTGAAACATTTGAGTTCAGCTACTTGCGCTGTTAGGATAAATTGCAAATTTTGGTGATATACATCTCAGTACATTAACTTACTATGCTTATTTTCATTCTCTCGTGTGGCATCATTTTCTGAGGTAATACATCGTTGAGTAAATAAGTATTTATTACACAAAAGCGTGTAATCAAAATAATTGCTGGAGCCCATCCAAGATCATTTTGTAGTCACTTATTTTTAAAGAGCTAGGGATCTTCAACGTAGCTTCACAGTATATATATATTCGCTTATGAAATTTGTTTTTATCAATCCCATCGAATTCAAAAGCAATAAAAGTGTACGTAACTACAACACTAGGAGAAAGAATGATCTTCACTGTTCAAGGTTAAATCTAGCTTTGGCACAGAAAGGGGTGAATTATCCTGCCACAAAATTCTTTGGTCACCTACCAAACGGCATCAAAAGCCTGACAGATATCCAACTAGCCGATAAAAATAAATTAATAGAATTTCTGAATGGCAACTCCTTCTACACTATAGATGCATTTTTAGATATAAATTGGTAAATCTGCAAAATAAAAAAAAAGTGTCATGTAATATTTAGTACAAAGTAATAATTTGTAAAGACGCCTTTCATTAACCTGACATGAACCACATCATTACGAAGTGTCGTTCAGTGGGACAAGTACTAATCTAATCGAAATGTTGACCGGAAAATACTTCTATTCAAGGTGAAACTGATTTCTCGTTTTATCAAGTAATCTTGGAAATGCAAAACTCCCTTAATTGCTTTTGGTATTTATGTGAAAATGGTTTAAAACAGTGCATCGAAATATGTCCTGAACCAATATTCAATGCAAAACTGCTCGCCTTGTGAACGCATTACATAGTACCAAACAAATAACTTAATAAATCGTTCCTGATACACTTTGCTTTAATCAGAATGTGTTCTTTTTCTTTTGGCTAAGATTAAATATGAATAGAAAGGTGAACAGGTGGAGCATAACAGCTTCGACATAATTGCAGAACGACACATTGACAATAGCTTTTTATTTTTTCTCAATGCTACCGGTTTCAATTTACCATTATGAAGCGTTAGCCTGAAGTAGATGAAAGTTATCGAAGCATTAGTCAACCATATAAAACATTAACGAAAAAGTTACATGTGAAATACTTATAGAGATTAGCTAATGTAGTAACACAAAAATTCAAAATTGTAACATAAGTATTTGTTATCATTGCTCTGGCTGCTCAGGCCGAAGCATACATTGATGAGTCTGCAATAAAATTATTTTAAAAACCAAATCAAAGATCTGCTATCACGGTTTTCACTTCAGATATTTATGTTCAGATTAATAGAAATAACACTATCGTGTTACTTTTAGTTTCACACTCTGTACTGCTTGACAATTAACTCAAAAGGTTTTCGTAATTACGTTATTCTTTACTTTAGTATCTGAAATTACGTTTTTCGTTTCATAACCTAAATAGTCACTTTATGTTTTATTTATTGATGTAATATATAAAGATGAATAGATGGGGCATAACAGCTTTCAGATAATTGCAGAATGACATGTTGACCATAGCTGTTTATTAATTCTCAATGCTGCCGGTTTCGGTTATGTACCATTGTCAAACGTTAGCAGAGATTAGCTAATAGCTTAACACGTCGGAATATAAAAATACAAAATTATAACACAAGTATTCGTTGTCATTGCTGAAGCAGTCTATAGCAGTCAGCTACTGTGACAATAACTTGAGCAATGACAACTAATACTTGTGTTATAATTTTGTGTTTTTATATTCCGACATGTTAAGCTATTAGCTAATCTCTGCAAACGCTTGACAACGGTACACAACCGAAATCGGTAGCATTGAGAATTAATAAACATCTATGGTCAACATGTCGATCTGCAATTATTGATGTAATGTATAGCTAAAAATTGTAGAGTATATTAACATCACAGCTCCATAGCAGTGCATATGTACATATCATACTTCCACTCCATCATATTGTATAGCTCTTGTTTATGAACATAGCAATCATATTATTTACATCAGTCACAGATCCTAATGAAGACCAAAGATGGTCATAGACGTAACATAACTGAATGCCCTATAATTTTTGCGCAATGAGATTTAATGTAAGCATGTTCGTTATCTTTGGTTTTTAAAATAATTTTATTGCACACTCATCAATGTGTGCTTCATTCTGTAGCAGTCGGCCACTGTGGTAATATCAATGATTAGAGCAATGACAACAAATACTTATGTAACAATTTTCAATTTTTGTATTACGACATGTTAAGCTATTAGCTAATCTCTGCTCTTGTTGTTGTTGTGGTCTTCAGTCCGGAGACTGGTTTCATGCAACTCTCCACAATACCCTATCCTGATCAAGCCTCTTCATCTCCACATAAGAACGGCAACCTACATCTGTCTGAATCTGCTTACTGTATCTATCTCTTGGTCTTCCTCTGTGGTTTTGACCCCACACACTTCTCTCCAACGCTAAACTCACAATTCCTTGATGTCTAAGAATGTGCCCTACCAATCTATCCCTTCTTTTAGTCAAGGTATGCCAGAAATTTCTATCCTCCCCAATTCTGTTCAGTACCTCATTAGTTACGCGATCCATCCACCTAATCTTCTGCATTCTTCTGTAGCACCATATTTCAAAAGCCTCAATCCTCTTCCTGTCCGCACTCTTTATCGTCCATGTTTCACTCCCATACAAGGCAACATTCTACACAAATGCCTTCAGAAATGACTTGCTTAGGCTTAAATTAATATTTGATGTCTCTTTCTCAAGAACGCTTTTCTGCCCAGTGCCATTCTGCATTTTATATCCTCTGTACTGCGACCATCATTTCTTATTTTACTGCCCAAGTTACAAAACTCATGTACCTCTTTTATTGCTTCGTTTCCCAATCTAATTCCTTCAGCATCACCTGATTTTCTTACACTGCTCTCCATTACCCTAGTTTTGCTCTTGTTAATGTTCATCTTATATGCACCTTTCAGCACACTGTCCATTCCATTCAATTGCTCTTCCAGGTCCTTTGCTGTATCTGATAGAATTACTATGTCGTCGACAAAACGCAATGTTTTTAATTCTTGCGCCTCGGTTGCACAGTGGTAGAGTGCCAGACTACAAATCCAAAGGGTCCCGGGTTCAATCCCCGCCAGGTCCTAGGATTTTTATCTGTCACTTTCCACTTCTTTCACCTCTGGCAGTATTGCTCATGTGAAAAATACCGAGTAGCACCGTGGTTCGGAACCCACGTTACACTGTAGGTCCCCCTATAACTGGCTGGGTAAGTCAGTTCGAAGGTCGGAGGAAGGCAACGGCATACCACCTCCAAACAGGACCATGCCTAGTAAAGCACTGAGGTGTTCAAACCAATCTTCAGATTGTTGACTGCTTTACCTTTTTTTTACCCCCTGAACTTTAATATATTGGATAAAGGCTACAACCCTGTATCACTCCCTTCCCAACCACTGCATCCCTTTCATGCCCTTCAACTCTGACAACCGCAGTCTGGTTTTTGTACAAGTTGTAATTAACCTTAGCCTCCCTATATTTTACTCCTGCTTGCTTCAGAACTTGAAAGAGTTTATTCCAATCAACATTGTCAGAAGCCTTCTCCAAATCTACAAAAGCTTTTTCTTAATCTATCTTCTCTGCTAACGCTTGATAATGATAAATTGACCGAAACCGGTAGCATTGAGAAAAAATAGACAGCTACGGTCAATATGTCGTCCTACAATTAAATGGTCACCCTACTATAGGTGGCCCATTCGACTGCTAGCCCAGTTTCCTCTTGTCGCGAGCACAGCCTGTCCCCCTTGCCTCAGCCACGCGCGTCCCTCTCGCTCGCTCTTCTTTTTTTTTTTCTCCCGCCGCGGCCGCAGCTGCGGCTGCCGCCTGCTGGCGGTGACGTCACGGGCCCCGCATCCGGTCCGCGTGTCGTCGTCTCCTGCGCAGCGGCAGCGGCCAATTAGATAATCGCCGTCTGGCCCAGCCGCCTGGTCACGCGCCGCCCACATGCGCTGTCAACAGCCGTCTGCTGCCAAATCCCACACTGCTGCCCATACTAAATGCAACAACAACAAGGACCGGACAATTAAAATACGGCCACAGTCTAACATACCAGTAATAATAGTTTCGTGTGACTCATTGGCCCGATGCAAGTCTTTCAATTGGACGCCACTTCGGCGACTTGCATGTCCCTAGCCAACACCAGTTATCCAATCGCGTCACGACACTCGAGCGAATTTTTGTTACCCACCGCTGCAGCAGCGCGCCAAGCGGACAGCAGGAACACTAGTGAGGTGCGACTCGTAGTCTATATTCCTTATACTTTCACATCCCGCAGCTACCCTCCTGATCTGGTTCAGAAGCAAATTACCAGAGCCACTTCCTTATCCCTCCAAATCAGACTCAAAACTGGCAACTCTTTGGGATATCCAGAATCACACACTAAAGTAGTGAGTGAGGTAAATATAGGAAAGCTTGAGGAAATGCCAGCCGACTATATTATAACCCCATACTGCTTCAACAAGCTTTTCAGTATAACAATTGGAAGTAGGGAGCAGTGGGAGAAAATAGTTCGACACGGTACGGGGGGATATTGTCTGGTTCACTGACGGGTCAAAATCAGACCAAGGCGTTGGGTATACGGGGTGCAGCCAAGACTGGAAGGCGTCATCTCTCTAGGGAAACTGGCCTCAGTATTCCAGGCCGAAATCACTGCCATCAGGGCATATGTGGAGGAGAATTTGCGTAGGTGCTACAAAGATCGTAGCATCTATAACTATTCAGACCGCCAGGCAGCCCTGAGATCACTGGCAGCTCCTGCAACAAGGTCTAAAATTGTTACAGAATGTCACAGGGTTCTGGTGGAGCTAGGGGAAAGCAATAGGGTAAACCTATTGTGGGTCCCTGGCCAGTCGGGGATCAGTGGCAACGAACATGCCGACAGATTAGCCCGGGTGGGGGCAGGGACTCCATTTATTGGATCGAAACCTGTCCTGACACTCACCAAGGCAATTATCAAATTGGAGCTACGTAACTGGCTCAGAAGACAGCACGTAGAATATTGGACCAAAGTCTACCAACAAAAACATGGCAATGTAATGATACCAAAGCCATGTCTTAAAAGAAGCTCTGCAATCCTGGGCCTGAACAGGAGAGAGATTAGACTCATGGTTGGATTCCTGACAGGCCATGGGAATTTCAAAAAAACCTTACATACAATGGGAATAACAGAAGAGGACCCTAAATGTAGGATCTGTTATGACAGTGATGAAACAGCATCACATCTAATCTTCGAATGCATTGCATTGGAGAGTAAAAGGCACAGAACATTTGGGACAATCAGACTCGAAGAAATTGTGTCTAATAAAGAACTGGTAAAGGGGCTCCTTCCACTGTTCAAGGGCATTGGTTGGGCTTTACTAGATATACCGCACAATAAACTTAGTTTCGGTGCGGGCAGTGGCGGGTTGGACCAAGACTGTTTTGGCTTCCCTGGAAAAAACAAATCAAATCAAAATCAACATACCAGTAATAATAATTTCGTGTGACTCATTGTCCCGATGCAAGTCTTTCAATTGGACGCCACTTCGGCGACTTGCATGTCCCTAGCCTACTCGTTATCCAACCGCATCACGACACTCGAGGGAATTTTTGTTACCCACCGCTGCAGCAGCGCGCCAAGCGGACAGCAGGAACACTAGTGAGGTGCAACTCCTAGTTTATATTCCTTATACTTTCACATCCCGCCTCTACCCTCCTGATCTGGTTCAGAAGCAAATTACCAGAGCCACTTCCTCATCCCCCCAAATCAGACTCAAAACTGGCAACGACTGGAACTCTTTGGGATATCCAGAATCACACACTAAAATAGTGAGTGAGGTAAATATAGGAAAAGTTGGGGAAATGCCAGCCGACTATATTAAAACCCCATACTGCTTCAACAAGCCTTTCAGTATAACAATTGGAAGTACGGAGCAGTGGGAGAAAATAGTTCGACACTGTACGGGGGATATTGTCTGGTTCACTGACGGGTCAAAATCAGACCAAGGCGTTGGGGCCGGGGTATACAGGGTGCAGCCAAGACTGGAGGGCGTCATCTCTTTAGGGAAACTGGCCTTAGTATTCCAGGCCGAAATCACTGCCATCAGGGCGTGTGTGGAGGAGAATCTGCGTAGGTGCTACAAAGATCGTAGCATCTATATCTATTCAGACAGCCAGGCAGCCCTGAAATCACTGGCAGCTCCTGCAACAAGGTCTAAAATTGTTGCACAATGTCACAAGCTTCTGGTGGAGCTAGAGGAAAGCAATAGAGTAAACATATTGTGGGTCCCTGACCACTCGGGGATCAGTGGCAACGAACATGCCGACAGATTAGGCAGGATGGGGGCAGGGACTCCATTTATTGGACCGGAACCTGTCCTGACAATCACCAAGGCAATGATCAAATTGGAGCTACGTAACTGGCTCAGAAGACAGCACGTAGAATATTGGACCAAAGTCTACCAACAAAAACATGGCAAGGTAATGATACAAAGGCATGTTTCAAAAGAAGCTCTGCAATCCTGGGCCTAAACAGCAGAGAGATTAGACTCATGGTTGGATTCCTGACAGGCCATGGGAATTTAAAAAAAAAACCCTACATACAATGGGAATAACAGAAGAGGACCCTAAATGTAGGATCGGTGATGACAGTGATGAAACAGCATCACATCTAATCTTCGAATGCATTGCATTGGAGAGTAAAAGGCACAGAACATCTGGGACAACCAGACCCGAAGAAATTGTGTCTAATAAAGAACTGGTAAAGGGACTCCTTGCACTGTTCAAGGGCATTGGTTGGCTTTACTTTGGCTTTACTAGATATACAGGGAGCTATACCGCACAATAAACTTAATCTCGGTGCGGGCAGTGGCGGGTTGGACCAAGTCTGTTTTGGCTTCCCTGGAAAAATCAAATCAAAATCAACATACCAGTAATAATAATTTTGTGTGGCTCATTGGCCTGATGCAAGTCTTTCAATTGGACGCCACTTCGGCGACTTGCATGTCCCTAGCCTACCCCAGTTATCCAATCGCGTCACGACACTCGAGCGAATTTTTGTTACCCACCGCTCCAAGCGGCCAGCAGGAACACTAGTGAGGTGCGACTCGTAGTGTATATTCCTTATACTTTCACATCCCGCAGCTACCCTCCTGATCTGGTTCAGAAGCAAATTACCAGAGCCACTTCCTCATCCGCCCAAATCCAGAACCTTCCACCAAAGAATCCCAGAAGTGCCCCTCTTGTCCCCAGATACTTTCCGGGACTGGAGCGGACTCTGAATGTGGCTCTCCAGCAAGGATATGACTTCCTTAAATCCTGCTCCGAAATGAGATCCATTCTTCATGACATCCTTCCCACTCCACCGAGAGTGTCTTTCCTCCGCCCACCTAACCTTCGTAACCTCCAAGTCCATCCCTATGAAATCCCCAAACCATCTTCCCTACCCTCTGGCTCCTACCCATGCAACCGCCCCCGTTGTAAAACCTGCCATATGCACCCGTCCACCACCACTTACTCCAGTCCAGTAAGGTATACACCACCAAGGGCAGAGCCACTTGCGATACCAACTGACTGCCTGCACTGTGAAGTGTTCTATGTGGGAATGACCAGCAACAAACTGTCCATTTGCATGAACGGTCACAGGCAGACAGTGATTGTTGGTAATGAAGATCACCCTGTGGCTAAACATGCCTTGGCGCACGGCCAGCACATCTTGGCGCAGTGTTACACCGTCCGGGTTATCTGGATACTTCCCACCGACACCAACCTTTCAGAATTCCGGAGTTGGGAACTTGCCCTTCAGCTTATTCTCTCCTCCCGTTGCCCACCTGCTCTCAACCTCCGCTAAATTCAAATTCAAATTCTCGCCCACCATCTGTAACATCGTAGCTTCGGTTCTGTGGACAGAGCCTCTACCTCAAGTGGTATCTCTGTCCAACCTCTTTGCTTTCTACAAATGTCTGTCTAGGTGTGTTTGCATTTGGATATGTGTGTGTGTGTGTATTTGTTTACCTTCCTTTTTTCCCCTAAGGTAAGTTCTTCCACTCCTGGGATCGGAATGACTCCTTTTCCACTTTCTTAAAACCCCTATCCTTCCCTTTCTCCTCTCCTTCCTTCCTCTTTTCCTGAAGAAGCGACCAATGGTTGCGAAAGCTTATATGTGTGTTTGTGTGTGATTTTATTTGTGCCTGTCGACGAACCTGCCCTTTGGGTAAGTCATCCGTTTTCTATATAAGGACCCAGAAAGGAATGTAACAGTTATACGGCTGAAATGTTTCTGTTACGATTCACCCGAAAGCTGCATATATAAAAGTATGATAAGGGGTTTTTAATATTTTTTAGAAGTAGAAAAATGGCTCATGTAAGTACTATATACTGCAGTTTGGATATCCAAAAGTACAGAAAAAATGCGTATTATTAACTATACCGTAAGATTCTTGAAAGTTTGTAAAATAAGAAGAAAATCGTCTGGCGACACACGCAAATATCCTGTAGGTGTAAAAAATATTAACACCAAATTGAAATCTCGGCATTACCGGAAAAACTGCACATTAACGTAATAAGGCCAGTACTTTTCCATGTATTCCAACAGGAAAGTAATAAAGACGAAAGTCGTAGTTTTGTTAACAGGTGTCCTAAAATTAAAAACACAGAACGAAACGAAAAAGGAAATTGTGAGTCATATCGGTTAACTTTGAAGCTACACGGCCACGCTTATCACTCTTAAAACTGCTTATGTATCTCGATGTAAATTATTTCAATTTCGATGGGGAAACCTGCAGAAGTATTCGGATCGGCACCTATTCTTGCGTTAGCAGGTTCCAAGTTTCGTCAATGAATTCATGTTTCAGTTCCACTACTGTTTATTTTTAGCATCATCCTTTTTGTCTGGTATTAGACTAACTCCCTAAACTTTAGAATAATATGATCATATCGTAAATTTGTTAGAAAAGGGGGCGAAAATGAATTTTACCCGTACGATTCATATGATACTAACAGATAGTTCTCTTGCTCACCGCTTGGAGCGCTAGTGTCGCCCAGCTGTCTGTAGGTAAAGGCGGCCACACACAGTATGCTTGACAAGCACGCTTGGGCAAGCGTGCTTGCACAAGCATGCTTGAGCGAGTGTAGGATAAATTTCATCAATCATCAGGCTTGTACAAGCAGCTTGATGCTGGATCGAATTTCGATTGTGCATGCTTGTGCAAGAGTTCAAGTGTATGCATGCTTGAGCGAGTGTGGACAATAAAGATGCTTGTACAAACATTTGACAGTCTTGAGTGAGGCTGCATACCGTGAACGTCCTTTGTTTTCGATAAGTTTGAATTAGTGATGTAGTAGCAATGTCTGAAACATAAACCACGACCTCTTAGACGAATGAAACGCATCCCTGCTTATGGAATATTAAATATGACTATTTTGATAAAAATAAGAGAGATGCTGCATGTGACATATTACTCGCGAAATATATACATTTAGATCCAGCAGCAACAAAAGAGACTGTTGTGAAGAAAATAATTTCCTTAAGAGAAAAGAAAAATAGAGAAATGAGTCTCAAATCAGGAGTTGGTGCTGAATCATGAGGATCTATCTTCAGTTCACTGAGGAAATTTGTATGTGAATACTATTTTCGTTGTTTTAACCACTCTTTACAGCAAGTTATACGTTCTTTCCTTTTTTTTCCAACACGAGCATAAAAGTTGCCACAGCCAGCACATCGTCGACTGAGCTTGACATTTTCAGATGTAAAGAAATCGTTGCTTGTGCAAGCATGCTTGAGCCATGTAGGAGCGTGAGCTTGCACAAGCGTGCTTGTCAAGCATGCTGTTACGTGTGGGGCTACCTGCCACAGCCAGCACATCGTCGACTGAGCTCGACATTTTCAGATGTAAAGAAATCGTTGCTTGTGCAAGCATGCTTCAGCCATGTAGGAGCGCGAGCTTGCACAAGCGTGCTTGTCAAGCATGCTGTTACGTGTGTGGCTACCTGCCACAGCCAGCACATAGTCGACTGAGCTCGACATTTTCAGATGTAAAGAAATCGCTGCTTGTGCAAGCATGCTTGAGCCATGTAGGAGCGTGAGCTTGCACAAGCGTGCTTGTCAATCATGCTGTTACGTGTGTGGCTACCTTAACAGATTTTACACTAGTGAGAGACGCGACTGTGCCCAGTCCATGTCAGATGAACGTCGGACGAGTGATGGCCTTTGTTCCTCCTTGTACTGACATTTAAGTGCACAGGAGAGGGTTCGTCGAACCGCTTTTACGATATTTCCCTTCCATTCTCTAATAGCGCACTCAATAAAGGAATACCTGAATATTTCCGCTTTAGACCTATTTACTCTTATTTTGTAATCTTAATCATTACCCATAACTAGGTGGGTGCTAACAAAATATGTTCGCTTTCGGAAGAGAAAGTGTGTGAAAGAAATTTCGCGAATAGATCTCGTCACAACGAATAAGGCCTTCCTTTTGCCAATTTCCAACCCCACTCGTGCATCATTTCCATTGCAATGTCGTCCCTATATCGCGATAATACAAAACGAGCTGCCCTTCTCCGACCTTTTTCTAAATCGTCCGTCAGTTCCACTCGATAGGGATCCCACAATGCGCAGCAATACTCAAAATTAAGATAAACAAGTGTAATGTATGCAGTTTCTAGCAGAGCTGATACATCTTCAGTGTGTTCCGCCAATGAAACGTAGTCTTTGGTTCGCCTTCCTACGATATTTTCTGTGTTTTCTCTCTAATTAAAATTGTTTGTTATTGTAATCCCTTGGTGTTTACGGGAATTGAATTTACAGCCTGTAGATTAGACTGATTTATCGTGCAAATGAAGTTAAACGGATTTCTTATAGTGATCTACTACATGAAGCAGAGTGACCCTATGTTTGTGTGTACGTGAGTAGTGGGGCTGTGGGGGTTTCGCCCCACTGAGATTCGCCCGTCGACGATAGTGTCATCGACGGCAGACGCTCGGCCAATAAGCTTAAAGGTTAAAGTATCTGTTAGGAAGGTGTGTTGTTCTATTCTACAGCTAAGCACAGTGTTCGTTTAAATCGATGTTGCTCGGTACATTGCTGCATGGAGTGGGGTTTGACTTATTGCACATTGGTTCATCTTGTATAAATATCGTTCTTCTTCTTATCGAATTTCTAAAAAAAAACTATGTTTCGTTTCTGTAAGAGCTACATCGCAGATTTACGCTCATCCTACAGTCTGCATATGTATCTGCGTATAAAAGTTAAATGACAGCTCGTACGGTAAAAACATCGCTTGTGTCAGCTGCGAGGAAACGTTGCGGTATTTGTCGGAAATACGTATGTGCGCGGTTGTCTCTTTATGGGATGATTGTGTATTAAGAACTATGGTAAATGAATGTTCTTTGGTCGATAAGCATCGAGTTAGATAACTTAAAGAGGATTAGTTACCTACGTTAGAGGTGCATTTAATCGTACGTTTAGTCTCTAAAGGATTGCTCTTGATCGTTAAAAAAATCTGGTGTTGCATAGTTCGAAATGGTGTAGACTATTTTGCGTTGCTGCTTGTAAGGATTATAAGAACTTGGCTTTGATCTAGATCTTTTCTTGTTAGCTGTTCTGTGCGTGTGCACGTCGATCATTTTTTTTTTACACTGTGTTACAGATGTTTATCGTGAGTAGTAATTTGTTAGAAGGAGTGGAATACGATGGTGGTTTGTACGCGAATGCTCGAGGTATGTAGTCTATTGACTGATAGAAAGCGTACCAGAAATATTGTCTGCCGGGCTACGCATTGGAAACAAAGTTGTGGTTGGCTGTTTTGGACGAGTCAAGCAACCAACGTAGTTATTGGGTGGAGAAAGAGAGAGAGACAGAGAGAGAGAGAGAGAGAGAGAGAGAGAGAGAGAGAGAGAGAGATCGAAACTTTATTAAAACACTGTGTGTCTGGGAGATCTTGTCTGTTACTGATCGCGGTTATAACACCATCTGTGGTAACTTGTTTAGAGTTGGTGCTGGGCTAGTGACGGATGTAAGGATAGCTCTGTATGGGTTGTTACGAACGTATACATAGCTTGCAGCATGTTAGTTGGGACAAAACACGAGTTGGAATAGCTAGATTCGTTTGTTGTTGTAAGTTCGTGTTGACTGCAGGTGTACTTCTGTTACTGTGTTGGAAATGTTTGGCGCTTACAGAAAGTGTTGTAGGCTAGATGGGACGGAATTTAAGTAAATAGTGTTGATATACCCTAAATATACGTCACGGTAAAGCTCCAAAGAAAACCAACTTTGGTGGTGCAGTGACCTTTCGTCGAAGCATCGCCTGTTTAATCGTATGCTAGTGTTGTCTACTTTACGGCTGGTGTGCATTACGTTACGTAGCGGATGTGCCTACTGCGGTAAATCATAATTCTTTCGTCGAAAATCAACGTGTTTTATAAAACTCCTATAGTTTCGTAACTTAAAGTGCGCTAGTTGTAGCCAATGGAGTGCGTGTGTGATTAGTAAATTCAGCAAGTTCGATACTGCAAACGTTGGAGATAAGACGAAGTTACTATTTCTGGAATACATGGGAGAAATATGTACGTCCTGTGGGTATATATCTTATAAACTGCAGCTAATCGATGTTTTTTAATGGAGGCGCTCCCATCTATACTACAGCAGCAGCTTCGTGTAGATGGCTTCTATCTCCTGGATTTTTGGACAACATTTTAACCGAGTGGCGTTCGTATCCGAGCATGACTTTCGGATGGAAGGAGCAATATCAAAGTGGTTGCGGGCGAGGAAACGACTGATTAACGTGGTTGGCGTCGAATTGTAGAACCAAAATAAATTTGTCGAAGAATCACGAGCCCTGGTGTAAGCAAAGTTATCGATTTTATAAAGCGTCCAGGCAGTTGATTGTTAGGACTTTTATTTTCTCGCTGGGTCGAGAAGATGGCATTACCAGGATGGAGGATTGTGCAAGAAGATTGTTCTAAAAGAGAAGATACGGTATTTACAAAGTGCGCCGTTGTACTGTGCAACCGCTTTTAGATTTGATTACTTGGGTGTTAAGAGTACCCGAAAATTGACCGCTCTCTCGGACTTTTTGTTTGTTTCAACTGTAAATTACTTGTAGAGTCGAGTAAGGAGCTATATTTTTTTTTTTTTTTTTGCATTCCAGGACTTTATTCTCCACAGACGTAGATATCGCCTACGTTATTCCACAAGTCCTAAGAAGAAGGGTAAACGAAAACTGGGATATATGGCGAAGACATAGGCTTTTAAAAGGAGGCTATTGCATATGTGCAAGCCCGGTTTAAACAGATAGTGTGGGGAAAAATGCTTTTACACTAAACAGCCGGGGGGGGGGGGGGGGATTGGTCTTGCATCGTTGTATTGACCGAAATTAGCGGAACACACGACAGACGTGTTTGTACTGTGTGTGACTCCCATCCATCCCATAGCAAGGAGCTATATATATATATATATATATATATATATATATATATATATATATATATATATATATATTAGCATTCCAGGACTTTATTATCCACAGACGTAGATATCGTCTACCTTATTTCACAAGTCCTAAGAAGAAGGGTAAACGAAAACTGGGATATATGGCGAAGACATAGGCTTTTAAAAGGAGGCTATTGCATATGTGCAAGCCCGGTTTAAACAGATAGTGTGGGGAAAAATATTTGCTTTTACACTATACAGCCGGGGAGGATTGGTCTCGCATCGTTGTATTGACCGAAATTAGCGGAACACATGACAAACGTGTTCGTACTGTGTGTAACTCCTATCCATAGAGAGCAGGTTATGATCGAAGTATGCACACGTTGGTTGCGATATAAGTGTTTGCGAACATTACGTTGCATGTACTCAGTTGTATTGTAACAAAAAAAAATTGTAAACACTCCATGTCCTATATAGGATCATGTGTTGCAGTGTGTAGGTTAGAATCTTCGTTTGCGGTAGACATCTACTTGTAATTTAAAATAATAAATCTTAGTTCAGATTAGTGGAATGCACAAGAAAAGAACTTGGAGTAGGAATTTTGTGCGTAATGGGCGGGTCGAGCTGGAAATCGATGTTGCATTGGGCAGGTAACTTCGGTTCTGTGGTTGCTGTATTGTCGAATAAGTGTGTTGTTAGGCCAATACTTTCGAAAAGTTTTAGTATAGATGGTCGGAATCGGTAAATTAATTCACGTATTTTTCTTTTATTTTGACTCTCCGTTGCACAATAGGGTTTAAATGTCTTCTGGGGCGCTGGAATATGTTTCAGATAAATGTAGTTTGCATCGTAACAGGACATAGGGATTCCTTAGATGGGATGTGTACTGCTGTAGCAAGGAAATAAGAGGTAAAATTAAAGTACCCGAATTCTCGGAAGGCGCATCTATACCTCGATCTAAGAAAGAAACATAACAGGGCAAGATCGCTAGAGAGTTAAAATTCGGAACTTTCGGCATGGCTCAGCTCCATTAAACAAATGCAATGCGAGCTATCCTTGTCAGAGTGGTGCGTCTGCGTAGAAGGTTTTGATCATTTGGAGATGTAACTTAGGTGCTTTTAAACACTTAGCATATGTTTCTTTTATGTAGCCTGCCGAGAGAGCGCTCTGCGTTCTGGACGATTGTTAACGGTGCTTGCAGATGTATATTTAGAGACGTTGTGCTAGATGTCATTGCCGATTTTCGTTGTTTGGAATTTTTGTATCAACAATATGCCGTCTTCTGCTGCTGCTGCTGTTGCTGTTTTGTAGAAAGAGTGGTTGGCATACAAGTTACATTCCGTTCGATGGCTGTTGCTTGCATCGTCTAAACGAAGAGATACATTTATAGATCTAAGATAGTGGTCAAGTTCCGAAGCGGAGCATTTCTTTTCATTTGGTTAGTTGGCTCTGGTTAGAATTGTTTTTGTATATCAAAAGAGTATATGTTAAGAGGGATACATAAGTTTGTGACGTTCGTTACCGTAACCTGTGCTATTATTATTAAACACGTCTGTCGGCTGTAGTCTATGTGAAGAGCATGGAGAGAGAGAGATGGGAGTGTTTGCGCATCGAAAAATTCTGACTACAAATTTTGCATGCGAGTTTTAATATTTTACTATTACAAGCTGTAGACCAACTAAGCATTTCTGTTCTAAATTGTTTCTGTGGCAATACACCGAAATTCTTGTTAAAAATACATACGAAGAACACTATGGTAGCTTTATTTTTTCCCAATAATAATAATAATAATAATAATAAACGGCGGAAATAGTTGTTACATAAATCGAGGTGTTGCAACCTGCCAATCATCCTGTGGCAGCGTCCTTTGATTAGCAGTTGGACAAGTAGCGAATCAAAAGGACCTAAATGTAATCATCCTGTCCTTCCGGGAAGATCTATCAATCATCCTGTGGCGGTATCCTTTGATCTGCAGTCCGGAAATTGGCCGAGCGTCTGGCGTCGATGACACTATCGTCGACAGGCGAATCTCAGTGGGGCGAAACCCCCACAGCCCCACTACTTACGTGTTGGATACAAATCTACAGTTAGTTCCAATCTTTATGAAATTTTATAGACGTCAGCTTCAATCCAACAGGTCGATCGCCGTAAGTGTAAGAATCAGATACATATTCACGAGATATAACGTCTGAAACAGGTGTGTGAAAAACTGATGCATTTAGCGACAATGCTGTTCATTTTCTCCTAAACCACTGGACCGACTTCAACTAAATTTGGTACACACAGTCCTTACCGTGAGGTACCAATTGCTGCAGGGTTAAGAATCACGTACGATACATGGATCAGAAGATATGACGCCATAAAATTAGGAAATACAAAATTCTGATACATAATACGGCGATATTTTATAAATACGCTATATGAGAATGAGAGAATTAGCGACTTGTCAACAATTTTAAACATAATTTCAAACCTTTATTAAAATTTTTCTCGCTGACAACCATAGCAAAATGATGAAAGGCAAAAAGTTTCTAGCTTACTACTTTTCCGCAGTTTATGGAGTAAAACTACGGCATTCGGTATGACGTTACACTTTATACTTTCTTCTCTACAAATTGTAGCTACAGGAAATACTGCAGACAGTATTAACATACAACACTCCTGGCCATTAAAATTGCTACACCACGAAGATGACGTGCTACAGACGCGAAATTTAACCGACGGGAAGAGAATGCTGTGATATGCAAATGATCAACTTTTCAGAACATTCACACAAGGTTGCCGCCGGTGGCGACACCTACAACGTGTTGACTTGAGGAATGTTTCCAACCGATTTCTCATACACAAACAGTAGTTGACCGGAGTTGCCTGCTGAAACGTTGTGATGCCTCATGTAAGGAGAAGAAATGCGTACCATCACGTTTCCGACTTCGATTAAGATCGGATTGTAGAATATCGCGATTGTTGTTTACCATATCGCGATACTGCTGCTCGCGTTGGTTGGAATCCACTGACTGTTAGCAGAATATGGAATCGGTGGGTTCAGGAGGACAATACGGAACGCCGTGCTGGATCCCAACGACCTCTTACCACTAGAAATCTAAATGACAGGCATCTTACCCGCTTGGCTGTAACGGGTCGTACAGTCACGTCTCGATCCCTGAGTCAACAGATGGGGACGTTTGCAAGACAACAACCGTCTGCACAAACAGTCCGACGACGTTTGTAGCAGCATAGACTATCAGCTCGGAGCCCATGGCTGTGTTTACCCTTGACGCTGCATCACAGACAGGAGCGCCTGCGATGGTGTACGCAACGACGAACCTGGGTGCACGCATGAGTCCAGGTTCTGTTTACAGCATCCGTGTTTGGCGACATCGCGGTGAACGCACATTGGAAGCGTATATTCGTCTTCGCCTTACTGGCGTAACCCGGCGTGATGGTATGGGGCCATTGGTTACACGTATCGGTCACCTCTTGTTCGCATCGACGGGACTTTGAACAGTGGCCATTACATTGCAGATGTGTTACGACCCGTGGCTCCACCCTTCATTCGATCCCTGCGAAACCTTACATTTCAGCAGGATAATGCACGACCGTATGTTGTAGGTCCTGTACGGGTCTTTCTGGATACGGAAAATGTTCGACTGCTGCCCTGGCTAGCACATTCTCCAGATCTCTCACCAACTGAACAAGTGTGGTCAATGATGGACGAGCAACTGGCTCGTCGCAATACGCCAGTCACTACTCTTGATGAACTGTGGTATTGTGTTAAAGTACCATGGACATCTGTACCTGTACACGCCATCTAAGCTCTATTGACTCAACGCCCAGGCGTATCAAGCCGTTATTACGCCCAGAGGTGCTTGTTCTGGGTACTGATTTCTCAGATTCTATACACTCAAATTGCGTGAAAATGTAATCACATGTCAGTTCTAGTATATTTGTCCAATTAATACACGTTTATCATCTACATTTCATCTTGGTGTAGAAATTTTAATGACCAGTAGTGTAGTTGAACGTACCTGCTAAATTGTATCACAGTACGACATGTAGTTCATGAGATATGAGCACATAAATAGCTACGTTAATGGAAAATCGCCCAATCATGCACTAAGTTTTAATATATTACTTCTTTATTGTATTCCCAAGAGATTTTACAGACATATAACCCTTACACAAATGAATATATACCTGAAAATTGGCGGAATAAATAAATAAATATCTTTATCTAATATATAAATCAGAGTGTCCGTATGTTTGTGTATAGGTGTTGCATACGAATCTACAGTTTTTTTTTCAATCTTTATGAAATTTTGTACAAGTAAGCTTCAATCCACGAGGACGGTCGATGTAAGAGTAAGAATCACATACGTTATATAGTTCACGAGATACGCGTCATAAACAATGAGATGCGTGAAAAACTGCTGCATTTAGAGATAATGCTGCTCGTAAACTACTGGAACAATTTCGACCAAATTTGGTACACGTGTTCCTTATCGCGAGGTAACAATTACTGTAGGGTTAGGAATCACGTGCGACAAATGCTTCAGAAGATATGATGTCAAAAACAACAGGAACCGCAAAAAATTGCCACATAATGCGGCGATATTTTATAAATGAGAATGAGAATACTTACAGAATTGCAACAAACTTTAAACATAATTTCAAACCTTTATTAATCTTTCTCTCGCTATCAACCATAGCAAAATGATGAAAGGAAAAAGGTTATTGATTACTACTTTTCCGCTGCTGATGGAGTAAAACTACTGCATTCGGTGTGACGTTGCAGTTTATAATTTCTGCACTACAAATTGTAGTCGCAGGAAATTTTATACATAGTACACAAACATGCAGCTGAATATACCTTCGAAATTGTAATATAGTATTACATGTAGTTAATAAGAGCACATAAACAGTAAAGTTCATGGACAACTGCCCCATGACTCATCAGATTTTAATGTATTACATCTTTGCAAGTATGTTCGCAACGGATTTTACCGAAATACAGCACTTATACAAATGAATATATAACTGCAAAACATTGCAATTGTGCAACATATAATTCAATAAATATGGGATGGTATATACTGCTCAAGTGTTCGTTAATCTTATGGGACTTGATTGCGGGATCATCAGTCCCTAAACTTGCAAACTACTTGAAATGTTGTTGCTCTTTTCTCATCACTTATTATTTATTATGTCAACTGAATGTTGTCCGTCATTTGAATTCTATTACCTTTCCTGCCAACTTTGAAGATAGCTCATTAATATGCAAATGAATAAATTGTATTTAAATTAACCGTCATCACAAAACAATCAAGCTATTCTAGGGTCGCTACTATTTTTTATTAATAAAAAAATAGAAAAAAATATTAAAAATATGAAACTGAGATTTTACTGTGCTTAACTGAAAGTAGTGGCGACCAGTCGTCTAATCTCACTTATTTATTTATTTTGTGAAAGTGCGTGTTTCCATACACTGTTGTTGGAAGCACACAAATCCCCTGACCTACCTAACATAGACAAGAGATAACCCCTCCAAAATATGTGAAATGTGGTTGAAATTAGGTACACGATGTTCATAAATAGTTAACATTAACAAAAATTATGTGCCAATTTATCAAAAACACGACATGCGTAAAAAAGAGTCAATTCCTTTAAAAAAAATCATACAGAAATAATGACTTGAAATAGCACAAACAAAATTATCTAATGATCGGAATACTTTTTACAGAATAAAGGACAAAAATCTTAATAGCAAAAGAAAAAGTACAAGTTCGACTGGCTATAGTCATAAATTTGGTGTGTTTGTAAGAGGTGGCCTTGTTGGAGGAGATCAATTTGTGTATAAATATTGTCGAAATGAAAAGAATACGTAACAGGGTGTAGTAGCGATAATTTTGTTACTGAAAGTTGCTGCTAATCGCACTTGTCAAAAGTGACAATACTTTGCCAGCGGGAGGTAGAAATCCTGAATAAATAATATTGATGTTAAAAATTGTGTGCCGGAACCGGGACTCGAACCTGGGACCTTTGCCTTTCGCGGGCAAGCGCACTACTGACTGTGCTATCCCGACACGACTCACGATGCCGCCTCACTAAGCCATGTCTCCATCATATCCTTTCTTCCAGGAGTGCTAGTCTTGCATGGTTCGCAGGAGAGCTTCTGTAAAGTTTGGAAAGTAGGAGGCGAGGTACTGGCGGAAGTAAAGTTGTGAGGCGGCATCGTGAGTCGTGTCGGGATTGCAATGATAATAGCTCAGTACTGTGAAACTGCGTGGTGCAATGAGCTTTACAAATACTACAGTCAAAGTTCCCAATAATTTTGATAATATTGTTTAAAGCATTCAACTTCCTTATAAAACATTACGTGAACTATTTTTTTGATTAATTGGTTCCAGGGACTGGGTAGCGTACGCGTGTAACTGGCTGAGCAGTCTGGCATTTAACGTATTTCATAAAATTTACTTTCGTCAAGTCTGGTTAATCAACTATAATACTTTGACTACTGTTAGCCTGGTTACTTTCTATATTAATGAAACCAACTTTACTTTACATGCAAACTCTCTTGCAAGCTAAAAGCTTTGGCATAATAATTGATTGCAAAACGTAAAACAGCACTGCATTTTAATTACTAGTCTCTGTGGTTGTAACAAGTTTAGCAATTCTTTAACTCGTCTTGCAATTTCTTTAAAACTGATTGTGATTACTTTGAAAAATGATTGAACTTGTTAGTCAATGTACAGGCTTGTATAATCAACATAATCTAATAATGGCGATAATGGGGTGACTACAACTACTTACAAAATTAAGACTGGTTTCAAAATAAGTCATATATAATTGAACCAAAATTCTGATTGGATTGACAGTACAATTATATGCATACAAAATAAGATGTTACAAAAGTACTCATCTGTTTTCGTCGTCTTCGTCGTGAATTCCATACAAGACAGATATGATTGCAATAGGTACTCTTACTGCTGGTTCAAAAATATGTTCATCGACAACTCTTTGTTCAGCTCGTCTGGTTGAAATCTCCATGCATGTATATCACCTCAATACACCTTATAATCTCCGTAATTACAGCAACGATCACTCTCGCTGACAATAGACTTGATAACCAAACAATTACTTTTCTAAATGAAATAAATCGCAATTTGCTATGTTATGGCTTCACTGTATGAGGTTTAGATAGAATATCAAACTGTGGCGAATGAAAATTTGTGCCCGGCCGGGATTCGAACCCGGGATCTCCTGCTTACTAGACAGACACGTTGAACACTCCGCCACCGAGGACACAGTGACCAGCCGGACTGCAGAGGACTCTTCCCTGCACGTTTCCCGCCACACACAAATCTCCATTTGCAGGAAAGAGTCCTCTGCAGTTGGGCTGGTCACTGTGTGGCGTGTCCGCTCCGCGACTGCTTCAGCAGCGCGACACTCACAGCTACTACGTCTGTAAAAAATAGACAGTCTTTACAACAGGTTCAACGTTTTCTCTGGCGCATTAGGAACTTACAGCATAAGAATGTTAGTGCATTTATGCGGGTTAACACATACAGTACATGTTTACACTAAATGATTCAATGCAGGAAATGACGTTACATAAGAAATATACCTTGCATACAAGAAATGAAAATACATGAAATGAATAAATTTTAGACAATATATACAGTACGTTAAATCCAAATTGTAAGATACAGCGACACGTGTACTCTTACATGTTAACCTATTTAAAAATGTATTTAAAAGTCAGCAGAAGATTAAACAGACATGCTCGATTAAGAATCGACTATGACGACCTCACAAACTCACACCTACGTTCCACCTATCAAAACAAATAAATCTTTTCACTATTTATGCATTTGGCACTACTTTACCATATACAGTTGAAAAGCGTCACCGATGTCGAAGGGCCACTGATGGAAGAGAAAGCTGAAGAATGCGATTGGCGCTGATGACCTCGATGTTTGAGTGCCCTATATAACTAATCAATCAGTCTATCAATGAAATGCGATTGCAGATGGGAAATTATCTACCTGATCAGGGCGACAATTACTAAAGTATTTGAGCTACGAGAAAATACAGCAATTTTCCAACCCAGTGGTGTACGCTGTGATTCAAGAAACAGTAAATTTATCCTGATTATGAGTGAGCTTGTTCTAAAACAAACACCCACTTCAGAATATTTACAAGTTTCTCAGTATAACTGTGAATGCAAAACAGCAAATCACACAGACGACATCTAACTCTGTGCAATGGCCACAAAAATACTAAGTCCACTGACTCGCAAAGGTCCGAAAACTTTGGAGTCCTTGCCGCAACCCCTCGCTGCTACCAAGAGGTCCGAACCGTCCGGTGTCCTCCACGCTTCTCTTTGCCACAGTTCCCAGAAACAGCGTGAAATTTTGTGTTTAACGACAGGCATCTCCAGACAGCTAAATTATTTTATTCTTGCATGGGCGCCCTCTCCCATCATGGGCGCCCTCTCCCCCCTCAGCTAAAGCTCTTTATAGGGAAAGTATGGCCAGCCTGCCAGCAGCAGCCATGTTGGGCCTATTCCGCTGCTGCTTACGCACCGACCGCTACATCGTTCCCAGGGCTTAGCAATACTTATCAACCGATTTTGAGAAAACTATTCAATGAAAAAATTTAATTTTTTCACGTGTTATAGTGTGATATATTCTCTCGATAATGGTCTGATTTTCTATTCATTATTACTAATAGTTTCCGTGCTACATCAAATTTAATAAACTACTGAGCAAAATTTTGAAGAGTTTGCAGAGGAAAAGTCGCATTGCGTAGACTTTGCGTACGGTTGATTTTAGCACATACAATGCTGCGGACGAAATGTAGGTAAGATATCGAAATTTTGTTTAAGGTTGAGAGCAAAACGATAACTCTTTTCATTCTCGAGATACAGGGTGTTACATCCGACGGACAGATGCGAGAACTTCGCGTAGTTCTGTCCATGCGGATCTGGCTGTTATACGAAATACTTATCGTCCGATTTTAAGAAAACTGTTTCGTTTATGGCTCCAGATCTAGAGAGTTCACATATAAATTCAGACTGACCTGCACTGTACCCAAATATTGCAATAGACCGCGAGCATCGCGTCATCGGAGCATAGTGTAAATTAAGAAAACAACTGAGATTATGGATAAGTCCTTGATGAGTATTTTCTTCCGTATTGTGTATCTTAAATGAAGTACGAAAAATGCAAGGAGATACCCACTAAATAACTTTTACCAAAAATAGAAATTAAATGTGCCTTTACAACGCCAATCACAGTTGAATGTCTAATATTTGTCTTCTTTCAATTCTTTCTTTCTTGTAATGATACACTTAACACACAAAAATGAATGAGAAAAGCTTGCTTCAGGAACTGTGTTTTAATTTCATATCAAAAAGAGAATCTAGTTCACTCACTAATATGTCCAAAATTTGAGTGTTTTCGGCAACTACCTGCAGATAAAACCAACGACGCGTGAATAATTTAACCTCACGACATTATACAGGAATTTCTTCACAAATTTTCTCAAGTTAAAAATGTATAGCTATCTGCTGCGTGATCCATTCGACAGTGAATCTTTAATCTATTGATTGAAATCATTACAGTGCAAGAACCGAAGTTCGCTTCTGGACTCCCTAGTTTTCTCTGACGTCTTTCATCAGTCAGACTGTTCACCTTTCTGGATTTCTGATATTTAATGGAAGTGCTATAATGTTTGCCTCTCTTCTTCGCTTCTTAAGAACACCCAAAATTACAACACTGTGGCATTATTCAAACCCAAACATACGAATATTCACAAGGCTTCTCATGGCAGCCAAGCAACGTATAGGACCAAGATGGCGGAAATAGCCACGTGACTCGATTTCAGCCAATCGCGAGCCGTAGATGGCGGCATGCGGCGCGGAAAAGGATGGCCATACTTTTCCTATACAGAGCTTTACCCTCAGCAACCCACGCCTCGCCAACATGGCGCCGGCAAAAGTCGTAAAGTTTGGCACCAGCCGACCGCGAGGGTCCAGGCAGCGTACACAGTGCTGCCTGCCCCGCTTTCCCTTCGACTCCCAGAGCGACCGAGCGAGCCCGGGGTGGCTCTCTCCCCAACCCCCGGGACTGGGCGACATCCTGTCCCGTATCTTTATACAGCAGTGCACACGAAACAAGGGCAGTATTCTCTCCCATGTTTTTCGCTGGTGGTGGCGAGCGCCTAAAAACAATTACCCAGGTGTACCAAAATCATGCAACGAACATTTCTATCATCTGGCATTAAGAATTTGGAGAAATTAGAATACAAACAACCCATCATCCGATGAAATCGAAAGACTAAATGAAATTGGAAAATATGAATATAAATATTGCTACCTCTCATTGCCCCCCCTCCCCCACCGATTAAAATTTCGGATGTGGATAGTCTCATGCAAGGATTTATGAGGCTATCGAACAGGAGACATTTTCAAATTCACAATATAGAAGTATACTGCAGTATAGCCATTCAATATGAATTAAACCTTTATACTAGTACATCCTAAATATGGAATAATATGGATAAAAATCTACATACATACTCATACTTTAGGGCCCTATTCATTCAACTTATCTTTCTGTTTTCTGTGGAGATTTATGAAGGGGTGGATTTATATTTGGTTATATTGCCTCTGTCCATCCAGGCCCCAAATTACCACAAATTATTACAATCCTATTGGTTCAAACTCAGTCACTCAGTCTTCTTTGTAGGTCTTCTGGACCCTAGATATTAATTAAACACATTCATACCCAAAGATAGGAAAATGGAAAAGAAATTAGAGAATCTAAACATACTACTTATGAAGGATAAGATGATAGTATAGCCATATATTATACCCTACTCTAATAAATAAAGGATTTCGTAAGAATGCTCTATAAATGAGCATGGTTTCTTTGAAAGCAATTTAAAAATCATACTACTAATCAAAAACCAAGTACAAAATGTTGCAGTAAAATAAAATTGAATATGAAATATGAAGTTATTATATTGCTAAGACTATGCTATGGTATAAAATGGACAAGTGAAAGCATAAATCTAATAGAATCATAACTCTATTGCTAAACATCACTATTAAAAGCAAGTCACAAATGTTTCAGTAAACTGAATATGAATGAGAATATGAAGTTCTTATTTTTCTAAAAAAAACTCTGTTGCTTGTACACTGGACAAGTGCAAGAATAAATCTAATTAATATAAGAAACTCATAGTTAAGTGGGGGCGATCTATAATTGTTTAATAATGATTATGCAGCCAAGTTCGCATTATTCATTTATTATGTGACCGGTTTCGGCATACTCGACACCATCTTCAGACCTGTCGTAATTTACATAATTTCACGACATTTTTATGTACTAAAAGAGTACATCCAGGTTGAGGCATCGTTAAACATAAAATTAGTAGTCACAAGTAAAAAAATATATATCCATCTTCTAACGGTTTTGAACTGAGGTACTTCAAAGTCTAAGTACAATACTACTTGGAGTCTAGTATAACACTAACTGTACTGATGAACCTAAATAACACACACAAATTCCTAACTATAAAATTTGACAGACAAAAATTATTCTGAGTCCTTGTTAAATTATTAAATAGTTTATTTAGTGTCTACGTGCAAATGTTCATTGAGTGGTGCTGTGGGAAATGTGTTAATGTCTGTGTCAGAGGTCCATTGGGCGCACAGCTGTGCACACCACAGCGTTGGTGTCTCTAGAAGCGTTGGTCCAAGGAGTGGGCTGGATACCCCGGATCTGCGATCAGGAACAGGAGCGATGCCGTCTCGATGGTCTCTGATGATGCTGAGCGGCACCGCGAATCTCAGTCCCAGGCCTTTGTTTTCCTTCCGGATAAAATCCCTCAGAAGAACGCATGCCTATCGTAGGGAACTGAGGTCGCAGCACCAAGCAGTCGCGGCATCGGCGGGTGAGTTGAGTGGGCGTGGTCATCCGCTAACAGCCAGCCGGTGGCGGCCGCACCGGTTGTAGACATGTTTGGCCAGGGAGAGGTATAATGCTGTCTGCGGTGGCAGTGGGCGTGGCTGTCTGCTGACAGGTTCTCCCCAATGGAGGTGCATGGCTCATGGGCGGCGGTCAGCCGTATTTGAAAGGAGGAGGCCCCTCGTGTCTGCTGGCTGGTGACAAGCAGTCTAGCGCGCTGGTTTGGCCGCGGTGAGCGGGGTTGCGCGGTGGTTTGTTCCGTGCCGCTGCCTCTGAGTGATGGCTGCTTTTGTGTGCACGCCTGTAAGCCACCCCACTTATCTCGGTGATTCATCGGTGCCGCCCGCAGCAAGTAGTTTCACAAATGGGCTCTGCCGGCGAGTGTCACAAGTGTGACACCCCTGCAGCAGACCTTATTTATTTAGTGTCCACATGCAAATGTTCCTTGAGTGGTGCTGTGTGAAATGTGTTACTGTCTGTGTCAGAGGTGCACCACAGCGTTGGTGTCTCTAGAAGCGTTGGTCCAAGGAGTGGGCTGGATAGCCCCGGATCTGCGATCAGGAACAGGAGCGATGCCGTCTCAATGGTCTCTGATGATGCTGAGCGGCACCGCGAATCTCAGTTCCAGGCCTTTGTTCTACTTCCGGATAAAATCCCTCAGAAGAACGCACGCCTATCGTAGGGAACTGAGGTCGCAGCACCAAGCAGTCGCGGCATCGGCGGGTGAGTTGAGTGGGCGTGGTCATCCGCTAACAGCCAGCCGGTGGCGGCCGCACCGATTGTAAACATGTTTGGCCAGGGAGAGGCATAATGCTGTCTGCGGTGGCAGTGGGCGTGGCTGTCTGCTGACAGGTTCTCCCCAAGGGAGGTGCATGGCTCATGGGCGGCGGTCAGCCGTATTTGAAAGGAGGAGGCCCCTCGTGTCTGCTGGCTGGTGACAAGCAGTCTAGCGCGCTGGTTTGGCCGCGGTGAGCGGGGTTGCGCGGTGGTTTGTTCCGTGCCGCTGCCTCTGAGTGATGGCTGCTTTTGTGTGCACGCCTGTAAGCCACCCCACTTATCTCGGTGATTCATCGGTGCCGCCCGCAGCAAGTAGTTTCACAAATGGGCTCTGCCGGCGAGTGTCACAAGTGTGACACCCCTGCAGCAGACCTTATTTATTTAGTGTCCACATGCAAATGTTCCTTGAGTGGTGCTGTGTGAAATGTGTTACTGTCTGTGTCAGAGGTGCACCACAGCGTTGGTGTCTCTAGAAGCGTTGGTCCAAGGAGTGGGCTGGATAGCCCCGGATCTGCGATCAGGAACAGGAGCGATGCCGTCTCAATGGTCTCTGATGATGCTGAGCGGCACCGCGAATCTCAGTTCCAGGCCTTTGTTCTACTTCCGGATAAAATCCCTCAGAAGAACGCACGCCTATCGTAGGGAACTGAGGTCGCAGCACCAAGCAGTCGCGGCATCGGCGGGTGAGTTGAGTGGGCGTGGTCATCCGCTAACAGCCAGCCGGTGGCGGCCGCACCGGTTGTAAACATGTTTGGCCAGGGAGAGGCATAATGCTGTCTGCGGTGGCAGTGGGCGTGGCTGTCTGCTGACAGGTTCTCCCCAAGGGAGGTGCATGGCTCATGGGCGGCGGTCAGCCGTATTTGAAAGGAGGAGGCCCCTCGTGTCTGCTGGCTGGTGACAAGCAGTCTAGCGCGCTTGTTTGGCCGCGGTGAGCGGGGTTGCGCGGTGGTTTGGCCTGTGCCGCTGCCTCTGAGTGATGGCTGCTTTTTTGCGCCTGCCTGTAAGGCCCGTTTTAAACGTTCAACGAACTTGTAATAGATTGATAACATGTTGCGTTAATGGCGGCCGTCAGACGTTTGAACGGCTGTACTAGTATGATCGCGCTAGTATCGAAGCGCGATAATCATATTGTTATGGTCTTCAGTCCGGAGACTGGTTTGATGCAGCTCTCCACCCTACTCTATCCTGAGCAAGCCTTTTCATCTCCTCATAAGAACGGCAACCCACATCCACTTGAATCTGCTTACTATACGCGTCTCTTGGTCTCCCTCTCCGATTTTTACCCCACACACTTCCCTCCAATGCTAAATTTACGATTCCCCGATGTCTAAGAATGTGTCCTACCAAGCGATCCCTTCTTTTAGTCAGGGTATGCCAGAAATTCCTTTTCTCACCAATTCTGTTCAGTACCTCTTCATTAGTTATGCGATCTACCCACCTAATCTTCAGCATTCTTCTGTAACACCACATTTCAAAAGCCTGTATTCTCTTCCTGTCCGCACTGCTTATCGTCCATGTTTCACTCCCGTACAAGGCAACACTCCACACAAATGCCTTCAGAAAAGACTTCCTTACCCTTAAATTAATATTCGATGTTAGCAAATTTCTCTTTTTCAAAAATGCTTTTCTTCCCATTGCCATTCTGCATTTTATATCCTCTGTACTGCGACCATCGCATGTTATTTTACTACCCAAGTAACAAAAATCATCTACCACCTTCATTGTTTCGTTACCTAATCTAATTCCTTCACCATCGCCTGATTTTCTAAGACCGCATTCCATTATTTTTGTTTTGCTCTTGTTAATGTTCATTTTATACGCTCTCTTCAACACACTGTCCATTCCATTCAACTGCTCTTCCAGGTCCTTTGCTGTCTCTGACACAATTACAATGTCATCAGCAAAACGCAATGTTTTTATTTCTTCCCCCTGAACTTTAATCCCTAGTCCAAATTTTTCTTTGCTTTCCTTCAGCGCCTGCTCGATGTACAAAGAAATAGAGCCAGTTCTAAATTCGGTGCTAGTGGGTTCACTGCGCATGCGTGAGCTAGTAGCTGTCAGCTGCAGTCACCGCTCCATTTAGTCCGCCATTTTCTTTCGTATTTACGTATATTTTGCGTTATGTTGAAGTTTATGATCAGAACGTATTACAAAATGTATTTCTAATGACAGCATTCACACTGTCCGTCACCAGACCGTCACCTAACGTCAACGTCACGTTAAGCATTCTCGAGAAGATTGCGTTGATTGAACGATCGTCTGCTGACATCGGAAGTTAACCTATTTTCGTCAGGCGATTTTCATACTGTAGTCGACAATTACACGGTTTGCACGCAAATTTGTCTTATTAATCTTTAGTTTATTATTATACTTCGGTTTCGCGGTAAATAGCAAATGTTTCATGACGACTTAAATATTTATCTCAATTATTGTCCACAGAAAAGCGAGGTCGTAGGCCTACATCTGAAGCCGAAAAATGGTTTATGGTTTGCAATATCGTAACAGAAAAGACTGAAGCCAATTGTTTATTTGAATAAGATTGTACTTTGACGATGCAATTTTCATTAAATAGCATTTTAAATGTAAAAGTCAGTCCAAATGAAAGACAAAAATTCAGTTGTGCACGACGTTATTAACAATGTCAGTGAGCAAATCGTAGTAGATAAAGTAAAGAAGATCTATTTACGCTCTAATAAATATGGCTTGGTGTTTTCGTAAGGTAATTTTTTTTTTTTTTTTTTTTAATTTTTTTTTAATTTTTTTTTTTTTTTTAGCTTGAAAATAGATGTGGATGTTTCGATATGTTGTTTCACTTCCCAGAACTTTACCACACTAAGTTGACCAAAAACATTGACTGCAAGGTTTTCCTTTGGCCGTCAATAACATTTAGCGTTGTTTCCTCAATTAAACTATTACTTCCTACATAACAAATCGCCTGTTATAACCTCACTTTCAACATCGGGTATTACTGTCTGATTACGTTTATCGTCTAAACACGCTGCCACAAGATTTTGCATGAGTTTGTAGTTCAGGGCTAGTACGCTAGGAGCACTTCAGTAGACTATTATCTATCTTGTTCACCTTCGTTAATCGTTTAAAAAGGGCTTAAGCTGCCCCACTTATCTCGGTGGTTCATCGGCGCCGCCCGCAGCAGGTAGCTTCACAAATGGGCTCCACCGGCGAGCGTCACGAGTGTGTCACCCCTGCAGCAGACCTGTATCCAGAAAGCAGACGGTTCCTACAAGCTTCCTAGGGTTTTAATTGCGGACGGAGAAGTTAGTACTGCTTCCTCCCACAAGTCCCCTAAAACCTCCGCATACTTGCGGATGCTGTTGCGTAGCAGGGAGCGTTTGTACTGCCCTACAGTACGCACGAGGTGCCGTAGTTGCTGTCCATGTCGTTATGGAAAGCATAGAGTTCTGACTAACCTGTTGTCTTCTATAGTTGTGTCCCCAGCGCAGAAGACAGCACACAGGTCGTTGGTTCTCCTACAGCATACAAGTGATGCTAAAATAAGTTATGTATGATGGAAGCTTAAGAAGCGACTCGAGCTTTTTAATTGTCAGGGATGCTATTTATTAAATAAATAATAAAAAATGACCAACTATTGTTATTATGATACGGCCTATGCTGCCCATAGTTCATGTTGAGACCTCGACTGTTATCACATTTACGCAAATCTTTACGCATGACCGGCGCGGTCCGGCGCGTATAGCGGTCAGCTCGAGACTGAAACTGCGGCCCGTTGCGAGAGGGCACCTGACGCTCTATTTCGCGCCAAAACAGGGCCTTCGCGTGCCTTCTGCAAAATGGCTCTTCTCTTGTTACAATAAGAGAAGGCACCTCAAACTTTTTAAATTGTCAAAACCTAGCCTGTTCTTGAGAGATATTTATTACAAATTCTCGGCTCTGAATAATTAATATTTAGTATATAATAAATAAAACTAATTTCGAAAGAAATCACGTGACGTGAAATGCAGCAGCCAATGCAAGGAGAGCACCAGTAACATAGGCGGGCTTTCCCACGGGAACCAGCACCTACTGTGCCATATGCTACTGCTTCCCACCCCACATTTCAACATATGCTGCACTTCTGTCGTTCTTCCGCGTTTAAGACACCTACGATGTTAGCAAAGAAACGGCCAGCGGCCAGAAATGTGAAGTGGCCACAGGCCAGGAATATTACATCCCCTGCGGGAACTTTCCCTCTCATTCTCCGCCGCCTTGACGCTGTCGCCCTCGCACATCAACTCCGGAATGCGGGTCACCGCGGCGTGCGTTCGATGCATCTTCCTGCACTGCTGCCCACGGCCTGTGGTGATGAGCTACACATCACCATGTCTCGTATTCCTACAATATTGCGCGCCACCTAAT
The DNA here is from genome assembly GCA_026315105.1 of Locusta migratoria. Lineage (NCBI taxonomy): Eukaryota > Metazoa > Arthropoda > Insecta > Orthoptera > Acrididae > Locusta > Locusta migratoria. The sequence goes on along the minus strand of CM048750.1, from coordinate 249,219,827 downwards.
CACTGTTACCTCCGCAACATCTGCACAGCACTAAGTTTTTTTGGAATTAGACTCAGATCACAGTTTAACTAATACACATACAATGTTTTTTTTATCATTACATTAATGGCCACTTTTAATCTATCCTATCATATACTATTATTATCATTATTATTATTATACTTTTCTTTGACAAATACTATAGCTTATATGTGACTAAATTCTACAGTTTGCTTAACATAATGGTACCTTAATGTCACGTCAGTGAGTCAATCGATGACAATCAGGTCTTCTACTGCTACATAGGAAAGATCCAGACTACTACTACCGGAGGAGATAAGAAAGGTAAAGGATTTTCCAATAAAAGAGATAATTGCATACTATCCTTCAATCTCCTGGCCTCTCTGCATCCCTTGCAATTATATCTGAAATGTACAGGATAGGTCATCTCGTCTCTCCATCGCCTCTGCCCAGGTCTCGAATCTGTAACTTATATGAATCGTTATTGCCACTCCAGATCGCATCTTCCTCTATTATTATTGGAACATGCAGGGTCTCTCTGGTAACATAACCAATTTCAATAAGTGTGGTTCCATAATTTCCTCTCTATCGCTCACTTGGGACCGACACGCGACTAAATGTAGCCAGGCTAATATCCTAGGTCCAACGCACCATAGCGTGCCCAGAACAAAATCACAATCTTCTATGTCTAAAACAATCACAGTGGGAGCGGTCCAACAACGCAGGAATAATATAAAACATTAAGTGGCAAATTCTTACACCTCGGCAGAATTAGCACTTCCTAATAACGCAACAATGCCATAGAGCGACCACAAACAGAAAGAATGTCTCCACAATAACCAATACTAAACAACGAGGATTCAGTCCCTACACGATGGAATTCAATAAATCATCATACTATGCATAGACAAATCATCATACTATGCATCGACAAGGAAATTCAAAATCACCAATCAGACTACGATTTTAATGGTCAACATGCCATAGGCATTAAAAAGAAGACAAGATTACGACAACACTGAGAAATCCTTACTACTTAACCACAAACTAAGGACCATAAAGCAACACTGGACAAGGCTATGTAAAGCAATTCTCGTCTAACCACAGGAACCTTTTGAAATACTCTCCTTAATGACCAAACATAGACGAAACATCTTGACCCATATGACTTAAGAGTAACAATAACTACCTAATAACATGAAAATCTCTATTATGCAACAAATTTTATATATATATATATATATATATATATATATATATATATATATATATATATATATATATATATATATATATATATATAAACGGTTTTACCAATACTTTCTCCCCAGCCACAAAACTCCGTGAACTGGCATGCTCATCCGCAATTACTTTGTTTTTATTCGCAGTATCCTTGATACGCTGAATGGCCAACTCGATCACCTCATTGTGGCGGGAGCGGCGCGACGGCGGGAAATCCACGATTTCTCTAATTAAATCCTTAGGCTCAATATTGTTGAGTACCGTTATGGGAGCTAGACGGGTCGTATTGTGCGGAATGTTATTGATCACGTCTTGGAAGTCACTAAGGAATACGTCCCAAGCAGCGTGATTCTTATCACAGTATATCCTGCACAGATTCCCATCTTACGCATTACCGTTTCGGCAGGATTGCTCCGGGGGTGATATGCTGACGCAAAAGTTGGCTGAATCCGGAACCGACGTAACGTTTCTTTCCAAGTTTTCGCCCGGAACTGTGGTCGGTTATCGGATATCACTCGTTGGACCCTGCCAACCTGTTTCATAAAATCTTTGCAAAATCCCCGGCTAACCGTACCTGCCGTTGCTCCCCTAAGGGGAGTTAGAGTCACGAATTTCGACACACAACTAGGACGTTGCGGTATCCTCTGCTCGTACTTGGTAGAGGCCCCAATAAATCTGCACAGGCAACCTCTCGAAGGCGTGAAGGGATAATTGGGTGGAGAGGCGCATGCGTATTCACAGTGCAATGTTTTGCCTTCTGGCAAGGTTTGCATACAGCAAGCACTTTCCTGATTCTCCTTTCCATTTTGATAAAATGACACAGGGATCTTAACTTTAAGTACACTTTCCTGGGGCCAAAATGTCCATACGACAGATGAGTGCGCCAAATTACTTTATTTACCAATTCGTCAGGCACTCACACACGCCATGGATCTGCCTCACCACCGGAGGTGTAAAACAAAACCTCTTTGCGAAGCATGTAATATTTGCGAATCGCCGACTCGCTCTTGTCTTTAATTCGTTTCTTAATTTTCAATAGGACAGGGTCCTTGTCTTGTTCCTTGCCAATACTGCGTAAATTCGTAGAGATAAAGTTTTCGAAAGCCACCTTCTTAATATAGTACAAACTGTAGTGCTCCTGTTCTAGTGGCTGATGGCCCTATTCTTCGAAACTAACAGGTGACCTCGAAAGTGCGTCGGCGATTATATTCTCTGCGCCAGGAACATGTTCTATGGTGAAATCATATTTCTGCAGTGTCAACACCCATCGAGCAATTCTTTTATTTTTCAATTTTGCAGTCATGATAAATTGTAATGCATTGTGGTCCGTATACACCCGGGTTTTTCGGCCGTACAGAAAGTATCGAAACTTTTCAAAACCCCATACTACCGCTAGGGGCCTCCAACTCGGTCACAGAATAGTTACGCTCTGCTTTGTTAAGAATCCTGCTCCCAAAGGCAATCGTTTTGAAAACAGGATTCCAACCATCTACATATTTCTGAAATATCATGACGCCCAAACCCGTGTATGAGCTGTCTGTTGCCATACATAATTCTTCTGAAAAGTTTGGATGAGACAAAATCGGAGCCTCCAGCAATGCTTGCTTCAAACTCTGGAATTCCGCTTCTGCCTTATCGTCCCAATTCCAGATAGTGATCTTTCCGGTGAGAGAACAGAGGCGTGACGTAGCCAGTTTTTTTTATCAAGATTTAACGTTTATAATAATTTATAATACCTAAAAAAACCTCTTAATTGTCTCTTATTTATCGGGGTTGGAAATTTAGCTATGATTCCATCTTATCTGGGTCTGGTGCAATCCCATCCGCAGAAATAATGTGTCCCAAGTATTTCACTTTACGGGTCCCTATGCATGACTTTTTTATATTGACTGTTAATCCAAACTGCCGAAAGTCTCTAAGTAACTCTCGGAGCACGATGTTATGCTGTTCCCAATTGGGTTCGGCAATAAGGAGGTCGTCAACATACGTTGTAATCCTCTAATCCAGCTAGGTAGTACGGTGTAAAATCCCCTAATAAATGCGGAACAACTCACATTTAGCCCGAATGGTAATCGTTTAAATCTGTAGCAAGTTCCAAATGCTACAACTGCCAGAAACTTGACCTAAGGTCAAGAGTCGTAAAAACTTGTGCTCCGTGGAAATTTTGTAATAATTCGTCAATTCGCACCAGTCTGTCCGTCTCAGGTTCTATAATTGTGTTTATTTGCCTGGAATCTAAGACAAGGCGTAATGACTTATCTTGCATTTCTATCACGACAAGTGGAGAATTATAGGTCGAGGTTGTCCTCTCTGTTACCCCTTCATCTTCCATTCCTTTTAACTCCTTCCTGACCGTCTCCATATGAGCGGCAGGAATTGAGTATGGAGCAACAGCAAACTTCTGATGGGGTTTAACTTTAAAGGAATAGACAAAGTCTTTAATAGCCCCTGTCTTTGGAAAGAATACTTCGCGGTTTCGTTTAATACACGACCGAGTTCCTGTCTGTCATTCGGTGAAATGTTTGTTTGGCAAGCACTTCATTTATTATTGCTGTTACCTCCTCGAGTAATATGTCATATTGTCTGCTGCCTGAATTATGGGACATCACGTTGCTTTGCCCCTGATAGTCTGACGAACTCAGACGTAGGCAATCAGCTGGTATTTCAGATCTAAGATGCTGGTCGGAAAACCGGATGGTGACACTTCCCTCTTTATTCAGTACCAGAACACCCCGTCCGAGCGTGGCTTTCTGGTCTGATAGAAAATCCATCCCAATAATTAAATCTATCGCTAACATAGGCACTACTGTGAGGTTAATGTCCCATTCCTGTCCTTGACAAAGTATTGTCATCCGACTCTGCATCTGAATATCTGCTTGTTTCCCAATTATTGCCCCTTTAAATTTCGCTTTCTTAAGTTCCAAAGTCGGCCACGAATGATCTTCGGCGCATTTCTGAAAAGCAGATTCAGAAATGGCGGAAATCTGACTGCCACTATCTCTTATAGCAGTCAAATGTACTACCATGCGCAAAAATATCCGAACGACCTGAATTGCGTTTCGCCTGATGTGCATGCAACCCAATTAACGTACGTGTCTTGCGGGTGCTCTGCTCGCTCCGCGGTATAGTCGTTCGACTATTCAAAATGGATCCACTACAGACAACTGCTCTTTATGGCAATCATTCCAGATGTAAATTAACATCACGATTTTGCAAATAAAAGGAAACACGTTATTAAGTTCTTAACGTTTATTAAATCTAATTTATTACAATGACATATCTTAAGTATTATCACACTTATTACAGTCTGATATAATAAACTCCGTCACGTGAAATATTAATTAATCCGTAAACAACATTTAATATTGTTACAAATACCAGATTTTACTATAGTCCTGTAGAAATTCGAAGTACTTTTGTTCTCTAAATCGTTTTGTTCTCTAAATTGTTTTCTCAAAATTGCGAAACGTCGTTCCACTGGCGAGCGGATTTTTATTAACCGATTGTTGAACTAACCGGATAATAAAAACTCAATTAACAGCAGCAAAAGCACTATGGAAACTTCAATATTAACTGCGTATCACCAACATTTTCTCCGTATTCATTTTGATTTTGAGTTACATACCCGGTATCTAAATGGAAGATAACTAAGTGAAGTCCGATGGTAGTAGTCGAATTATTTCACCAGCAGCGGGATGTTTGAATCTGTAATCAGGATATAATTACGTTATGCGACACCGGGAATCGAACCCCGAACCTACCGATGTCCTTTCTAAGCACGAATGGACGTTAAATCTCAAATGTTAACTCAACAGGAATGACGATGCGTGCGTGTCTGACTAGTAACAAAGGCACCTATCGTTGTTATTATTATTATTATTATAATTATTATTTAGATACCGAGTATGTAACTCAAAATCAAATGTTTGTAAATCTATGGGACCAAACTACTGTGGTCATCAGTCTCTAGGCTTAGAACTACTTAAAGTAATCTAAGGACAACACACACCCCCCTGACCGAGGAAGGACTCGAACCTCCGACAGGAGCAGCCTCGTATGTCAGTCCCACACAGAACTGAGTCTGGACACTTCTGATTACGGACACAACGGTGATAATTAAGTTCCTGGTTCATTAAAAAATAAATAAGTAAATAAAAATATTTTAGAATTGGCATTTTCTAAGGCGCTCCAGTCACGGTCAGCACGGCCACTACGGTCGGGGGTTCGAATCCCCCCTCGGGCATGGATATTTGTGCCGTCCTAGTTCGTAAGTAGTTCATAAGTAGTTTGTAAGTTTAGGGACTGATGACCCCGTAGTTAAGTCCCATAAGCTTAACAAACATATGAACATTTGATTTTTGATTAATATTGTTTCTCCATTGAGGATTACCATTGTTTTGATTTTGGAAGCCATTCGAATTATTTTGACGCCATCTCGGGTTCTGTTGAGATTGCCCATAATGATTCCCCTGATTTGCATTAGACCTGCTCTGATTGCCGTAATCATGCCAGTTTCAAAAATGTTCAAATGTTTGTAGAACTTATGGGACTTAACTACGGGGTCATCAGTCCCTAAGCTTACAAACTACTTACGAACTAGCTAAGACTAAGGACGGCACAAATATCCATGCCCGAGGGGGGATTCGAACCCCCGACCGCAGTGGCCGTGTAGACCGTGACTGGAGCGCCTCAGTCTCCTCGGCCACTGCGGCCGGCCATGCCAGTTTCCCTGACCTTGATTGTTATTACCTGGTTGACTACTAAGGTTCTGTTTGTGGGGTTTGTTTCCACGACGTCCCCTATCAGAATTATAATTGTTATTCCTCTCCCAATATTGGGCAGAATTATCCCGCTCCCGGGTTTCTACTGCGCCAACCCTGTCTATTTTCAACACATGCACTGATAAATTGGTCAAGTGTGCCCTCACATTTGCCAATCATACTGCGCTGTTAAACAATCGGCAGCCTCGCGAAACAATGTTTCATTAATTCCTGTTGCGTAAACGGGTTGTCAAGGAATCTGTTCTTTTTTACAAATGATTCAAGAAACTTCTCTGGGTCTTTATACCTCGCGCTCTCCATATCTTTCCCGAATAGTATCTCTTCCTTAATCCTTTCTTGCGTACGAGAAGACCTGTACGCTGCAAGAAATATGTTTCTGAATTCTTCATACGATTGGCAACTATTTGCCACCGAACGCATATGTTCAGCCACGCTACCTTGCATGTGCCCACAAATGAATTCAAGTCTATATTGTAATGGCCATGAGGTGGGCATCACTTTCTCGAATTGAGACATAAAGGATTTCGGGTGCAGAGAATTATTGCTTTCTTTATAAACTTGAAAGTTTTGTACAGAAAGAAAGTGCTTTAAGTGAAAAGACTCCTACGTTCGCTCTTCCCTTCGGAATATTTCTCTGTCACGAACTTGTGTGTGACGAGGATTGAGATCGTTTGATATACACCTCCCGTAATCAACTGTTTCCTGAAGGCGTGTATCAGAGCGTCGGAGTCGACAACAATTGTCTTCCTGCTGAAATTCTGGGCACGGGTGTGAAATTGGTTCACTGTGTGGAGTACTTTCCTCCCTCACAAGTAACCTTTGTGTTGGAGATTAATTTCTACCCTTTGCGACTCGTGTAACAGTTCAGATCTCTGTTGCACATTTTGCAAGACACGTTCGTCATTTATTGAGAGGAATTTGACGTGAGAAGTTGTACTTCTTCCCTAGTGCTTTTAATATGCTGCTCTAACTCGTTCTGTTTCTTTGTAATCTTAATCTGCTCCTCTTTAATAGCTGGGATAACAGATTGACTATTCTTAATTTCTTCCATCTCTTTCGCGGTATTTGCAAATTTTTTTTAGTGTATCGCGGACAATATTATTCCCTTGTTCTCTCAACGTATCTACTACTTTCTTAATTTCTGCTACTTTGATACATGACTTTGCGGCTACACTTTTGGCTGATTCCGCAATTTCCTTTGCCCTACTCGCTTCATAATGAGCTAGTCTAGCATCTCTTTTTGCTTCTAAAGATGTCTGTGCCGCCTCCGTTGCAGTTTTGTGTACTTTAACTACTTCTTCTTTCACCTGTCCTATATCTTCAGTAAAAATGCTTGTAAATCTATCGGACCAAACTGCGTGGTCATCAGTCCGTAGCTTACAGACTACTTAAACCTGGGTAAACTAACCTAAGGACAACACACACACCCATGCCCCAGGAAGGACTCGAACCTCCACGGCGAGCGTCTCTACCAAATCCTGCTCATTGTCAGTCATATTGAAATATTGTACTAAATTACTTTTGTTATTAAGTAACCGAGCCCTGCTCCTTGTTAACAACCCCCGGGGCTGGGCGACATCCTGTCCCGTATCTTTATACACCGGTGGCCGCGAAACAACGGCAGCATTCTCTCCCATGTTTTTCGCTGGTGGCAGCAAGCGCCTAAAAACAATTACCCAGGTGGTTTATTCCCAATGTACCAAAATCATGGCATTAAGAATTTGGAGAAATTAGAATATAAAGAACGCAACATTCAATTAAATCGACAGACTAAATGAAATTGGAAAATATGAATATAAATAGTATTACTAAGTTTCATACTGATGAACTAACTTATACTGAAGACAACACAAACATCCATGGCCGAGGAAGGATTCGAACCTCCGACGCGGGAGGATACGTGACTCTGAACGTGGCGCTCCAGACCGCTCAGTTACTCCCGCGTGTCGTATATACAGAGAGTGCGATGGGTAAAAACCAGTCACATATGCAACACATATTCCAGTCAGCTCAAGGAAATTCCTACAATGCCACAGAAGCAGAGGTGTGCACAAGTGAGGGGGGGAGGGGGGAGGTTAAGTCGTATACTACATCATTGAAATTTCTCGGGGGTGGGACGTTCAAAATTTTTACTTTTTGTCGGCCTGTGGGGGGTGGAGGATTTCTAAAACAATTTACAAAACGTGAAAAAAATAATTTTAATTTCAATATTAAATGGCAAAACAAGGTCTAATATCTCAGGTGTGGCGGGAGGGGTTGGGGGTTGGACGCAATTTTGGGGGGGGGGAAGGTTGTTCTTTTGCCAAGGGGAGGGGTCACCTCTGGTCAGTGTTGTTGACTACTTTGAGCTCTGAAGCGCACGTGGACACAGGCGACAGCAATAGACTTCTATAGAGTTATAAGGAAAGGAAGAGAATGAAACAGAGCACAACCAATGAAAAGAAATTAATGGCATATCTGGCTTTTAACTTCAAGGGAATACAGTTTCCAATGGGACTTGCATTTTCTATTACGGTTGATAAACCACAGAGCAATCTATTCAATACTGTGGATTGGATTTGGTATGCCCATATTTCTCACAGGGACAAATCTATGTCACTTGCTCAGGGGTGGCCTCACCATAGAAATTATTCATAATAGATCCTGAAAAAGTAACAAGAAATATTGGTTTTAGTGAAGTTGCGAATTAAATGAATGTATGGATGTTACGTAGCATTTGTATTTTGATTACTATGTTTCTTTGTTTGGATATTGTACTTAAAATTTTGTATATTACGCAAGGTAGTCCTATTTCTTATATATTCTCCGATAAATATAACATGTCATTAGAAAGAGAGAGAGAAGGAATAGGAGTACTAACTCAAGGCTTGAATAAATATATAAATACCCGGGCAACGCCGGGTTTTCAGCTAGTCTTCTTCTTGTAATATATAAAACAGTGTTCATATGTTTGTACGTGTTGCATACAAATTTACAGTTTTGTTCCAATCTTTATAAAATTTGGTATACATAAGCTTCAATCCACGTGGACGGTCGCCGTAAGTATAAGAATCACATACGAGATATAGTTCATGAGATATGACGTCATAAACAATGAGATGCGCGAAAAACTGCTGCATTTTGCGACAATGCTGCTCATTTTCTCCTAAACCATTGGACCGATTTCAACTAAATTTGGTACTCATATTCCTTACCGTTAGGTAACAATTGCTGCGTGGTTAAGAATCAAATACGCACATGGTTCATAAGATATTACGTCATAACCAATAGAAATCGCAAAAAATGCCATATAATGCGGCTTTTCGAAATACACTGTATGAGAATGACAGTACTTAGCGACTTGCAACAAACTTTAAACATAATTTCAAACCTTTCTTTAATTTTTTCTCGCTGAAAACCATAGATAAATGATGAAAGGAAAAAAGTTTCTCGCTTAGTATTTTTCCGCTGTTTTTGGAGTAAAACTATGGCATTTCGTATGACGTTACAATTTTTAATTTCTACACTACAAACTTTAGCCGCAAGAAATTTTACAGACATTATACACACATATAGTTGAATGTACCTTATAAATTGTATCACAGTACGGTATGTAGTACATGAGATATGAGCACATGAACAGTAACGTTCCTCTGTTCATGGACTAAAACTACGGCATTCGGTATGACCTTACAATTTATAATTTCTACACTACAAATTGAAGCCGCAGGAAATTTTACAAACAGTATATAGTTGAGTGTACCTCCTAAATTGTATCACAGCACGACACGTAGTTAATTAGATATGAGCACATAAACAGTAACGTTCATGGAAAACCGCAAATCACGCACCAAGTTTTAATCTATTACGTCTATACTACTAATTGTATTCCCAAGAGATTCTGCAGACATACAGCCCTTATTCAAATCAATATATACCTAAAAAATGGAATAAATAAATAAATACCCGGGCAACACCGGGTTTTCAGCTAGTTATATATAAAGCAGAGTGTCCGTATGTTTGCGTGTTTATACGAGTTGCATACAATTCCACAGTTTTCTTCCAATCTTTCTCAAATTTTATAGACATAAGCTTCAGTATATGAGGACGGTCGCCGTAAGGGCATGAATTGCGTATAACACATAGTTCATGAGATATGACGACATAAACAATGAGATGCACGGAAAACTGCTGCATTAAGCAACAATGCTGTTCATTTTCTCCTAAACTACTGGGCCGATTTCAGCAAAATTTGATACACACATTACTGTGAGGTAAATCGGAAGAAATCCCCCTAAATCAGAAGAAATCCCCCTAAATCAGAAGAAATCCCCTAAATCGGAAGAAATCCCCCTCAAAAGCAAACGGGGGGGGGGGGGGGGTTAGAAGCCGCAGCCTCACTACTTTTCTATTAAAAATAAAAAATAAAAAACTTGTTTTTGAGACCTCTCTCTCTCTCTCTCTCTCTCTCTCTCTCTCCCGCCATCTATTGCACATATATTAAAAATTAAGAGCCATGCCCACGGGCACGAATGTAGAGGTGCAATACCAAAAGATAGCTCATAAGAAATAATTACAATCTTACCTTTCAGCAAAGGGTCCGGTTCCGAGATATTCGCATACTTTTGTACATACTTTCACTTATATTTGGTAGCCATTTTGACCAATAAAACAATGCATTTACATCACAACTTCAGCTGGTCATTAAAATAAAAATACAACGCAATGCTCGCTAACGCACTAAATTGCCGATCATATCACGTGACTTAGCGGTATTTCAGTGCAGTCTCTTCGGAAAATACCAGTCCATTTACTAGGGAAAAAAAAAAAACAAAAAAAAAAAAAAAAAAACAAAAAAACGCTGGTATTCTTGGGCGACAGGATGGGGTTGGAGAGAGGGAAAATATGCGCCCCCTACGTGCGCTGTAAGTAAACAGTGCAGGCAACATCAACTGAAGAAACAATGAAAACAGCGCGACAGTAGTGATAGAAGAGCGACAATGTAGTCAACACAGGCTGACAGGACGCTGCACGGTTGGCAATGAACATCTGCAATCACTACGGCAACATGTCTTCAGATTGCTACACACACATTTGATGCAAAAATAAATAAATTCTTCCCTCTAAAAATCCCTCGACACTTCTTTTTCCCCCTGAAAATCCCCCTAACATTTTCCCCCCTAAATTCCCCCTCCTGAAAAAAGTTTTCCCCCTTAATCTGGGGGGAATACCCCAAAGTTGGCAACCCTGGAAGAGGCCGACCTGCCGATCGCATCTGCTGTAGCAATACTTCACCCCCCTACCCCCTGTCCCCGCTTTCACACACGCACACACATACACACACACAAACCTAGGTTGCGGCCACTCCTGCTTCCCGGGAAAGTTTGCATCACGCGGTTTGTCGCAAAGTGCCGTTTTTACGCTAGACGCGGCCCCACATGCATCTCGCGGTCCCAAAGCACTCAGCCACCAGCAAAGCACTGACAGAGCGCTAATGTCGTCTGAGAGCTTCTATCCGCACAGTCGCCCCACTCCTCCTCCATATTTTACACGACGTCCCCTTTGCGCAAATAGGTTTGTGGGCATGAATATGGTAACAAAGAAAATAGTACTTCTGAGAAAAGTATGGAAAATTACTGTCTAAAAGAAGTGGTCCTATATTATCATGTGGTAATTAGGAGAATAGTTAATGCTAATTGGTCAAATCATACGTTACATTCACCTTTAAATTAACCCTGTTCATGAGGGTTACCATATTTTGTGTGATTTTACAGCGGCGAAATGAAAGACACAAAATGTATTCATTTATGTATATTTACTGAAATAATTAAAGCAAACAAGAAGATTACACTTTCAGTACTTTATGAATTTCAGCCTTGAGACATATTGAACAGTGATGCACTTAAAAAACACACCTCTGAGGAAATAAATTAGATTTTATGGAACAAAACATATAATTACAATGAATGAAATTCTTCCGGGTATGAGACCACGTCGTCATTTTATACTCTACCGACGGCCGTCTGCAACAGTGGCCGAAACGTCGGTAGAGTTTATAAATGACGACGCGGCATTTAAATCTCCTGGATCAAACTGAAACCTCGGTTTATTCCTTCTTTTCCTTTCAGAAATAGGAAAAGGAAAAAAGGAAGAACCTTGGTGAAATCTCATATTTGCCCTTAGGCAAGTGGAAGGACTGAATGGGTTACAAAAATTAAAAACAATTGCTACTTTATGAATTTATTTAGTTTAGAATAATCATTAGGAGAAGCCCATTTTAAAAATTTAAAGTTTGACATCCAATTTTTGGAGGAAGCCCACATAAAATTTAACAAACAGGGCGTGAAATAAAATTTCTTAATTATCTTACAAAGATTTAAAAGGGCATTGCGACAACTTAAAGTAATTTTTTAAACGAATTATCAAATGAAATTGATAATTGGGTGAAGCTCACTTAAAATCTGGCAACCAGCCGGTGAAGCACATACCTTAATTTGTTAATTAATCTTACAAAGACTTTAAAAAGCTCACTTAAAATCTGGCAACCAGCGGGTGAAGCACATACCTTAATTTGTTAATTAATCTTACAAAGACTTTAAAAAGCTCACTTAAAATCTGGCAACCAGCGGGTGAAGCACATACCTTAATTTGTTAATTAATCTTACAAAGACTTTAAAAACCTCACTTAAAATCTGGCAACCAGCGGGTGAAGCATATACCTTAATTTGTTAATTAATCTTACAAAGACTTTAAAAAGCTCACTTCAAATATGGCAACTAGCGGGTGAAGCACATACCTTAATTTGTTAATTAATCTTACAAAGACTTTAAAAAGCTCACTTAAAATCTGGCAACCAGCGGGTGAAGCACATACCTTAATTTGTTAATTAATCTTACAAAGACTTTAAAAAGCTCACTTCAAATATGGCAACTAGCGGGTGAAGCACATACCTTAATTTGTTAATTAATCTTACAAAGACTTTAAAAAGCTAACTTCAAATCTGGCAACCAGCGGGTGAAGCACATACCTTAATTTGTTAATTAATCTTACAAAGACTTTAAAAAGCAAAGATGCCAACCTTAAGGAGATTCTTACATAGTAGTCACGAAAGAAATTGATTAGGCAAGGAATCAATTTAAAGCCATTTAACTGCTGGCACTCATTCCTTGAAGTTTGGTAGAACGTGCCACGCAAGTTTCTGTCATATTCACTTAGAAGATGGTTTTGAGAAAAACTGTGATACCACTAGGTTGATTTCATGGGAGCCGGCCGCGATGGCCGAGGGGACTAAGGCGCTCCAGACACGGTCTGCAGGGCCACTACGGTCGGGGGGTTCGAATACCCCTCGGGCATGGATATTTGTGCCGTCCTAGTTCGTAAGTAGTTCATAAGTAGTTTGTAAGTTTAGAGACTGATGACCCCGTAGTTAAGTGCCATAGACTATACAAACATTTGAACATTTCATGGGACGTGTTGTTTGTTACAAGGGGACCAAACTGCTTAGGTCATTAGTCCCCTGGTAGGGAGGGGAAGGAGTGAGGATAGAAAAGGAGGGGAAGGGAAAGGAAATGTATTTCAGGGAGGAAAGAAGGAAGAAAGATTGCGTTAGCTCCGGACCCCGTGCTCACCGTGCACGTACTTACGAAAGAATCGCAAGCGCCCTCGGAGGAATTTATTAGATCTGTCACCAACAGAACGAGTGGATACCATTACAACATAGCCGCTAAAACTAATTTTCACGATCTTCTCGGTTCATACAACGGAAGTCATATGGCTACAGTAATGGGTACTACCTCTGTAAAACCGGGGCGGGTCGTTAGTGACTGATATTACAGCGGCTGATTCTTCAGATGACTGGGGGTTCATTTCTTTGAGAGCCTCATCTTGATTTACCGCACATCGTCCCCCGACCCCTTTTAACTAAAATATTTAGTTAAAGAATCTGCAGAATGTATATTTTCGGTTTGTTTGCGCTTGCTTCAGCTCGAGCTGAGGCGTCGTCCTACAACGTTTTTTTATTTCACACTTTTGTTCCAAGCTTAAAAATGAGTAATTTGTTTCTAAAATATACTGAACGTTGTTCATTATTCTTTAATAATAAACACCAAAAACAATGAATATGCACTTGAACACTAAAACATAGTAACTGATTATACTTTTAAATGACACTAACAAAATGAGACTGTTACGATGAAGAGAAAAGCTACCTTCACATGACACTATAAGGAGCACCCCTCCTAACCTTACGCATGCTCAAAGGCTGCTCTCCCCCCGCATCTTTGTTACAACGATGACTATAAATGTCATTTACCCTCAAAATCGCGACTCATTTGATAAAACGTCCAAAGGTATGTGGCAAGTAACACCACAAAAAGTAATTGTTGTTCCCGTATCTGTTTAAAAGAAGAATGGGTTTAAAAAAGAATTATTTACAGTCGGTCTCGAACCCACTATCTTCGAAGGCGCAACACGATACCATCCTGCTGGGTGGAGAGTAGCGACTTCATTACTATTCATGATGGAATCTTCTGAAAGCTTTTACAGTTGGTGCGTCTTTAATTTGCAGTTGTAAGACATTTTACCAAATATGACGTGTTTCTGATGAATCTTCAATCCGCAAAAAATGAATATGAAGGGCGGATGTTGCCTTAATGGAGGATTTGTCAACGCGCAAGGCGACACGCGCTCTAGCTCCATTGTCTTTGCTTCGGGACCATTCGTGCATAAACGCCAGAGCTCCAATAGCCAGGGGTTAGTGTCTTTACAGTTCCAATGCCAGTGTTAAAAGCGGCATTTTCTATCGCTCCAATCTGCCGCGGGAGCGCCCATATGCTGTCTCCAGGAGGTTCAGAAGAGAATTTGAACCTCAGCCGTGCATGCGCATTGCAACGCTGCGGCCACTGCCGCCTACATAAAGCGGCCGCGCAAAGATTCGTATAAGTGGTGTCTCCGCGACGTAAAACATTTCTCATACGATAAAAATATTTTGAATGTGCATATAAAATGATCTGATAGAAGAACGAAACGAAGAATGATAGTTTAAAAACACTTTAAATAACTGTATACACTACGTATTTGTTCCACAATAATATTTGTTTTTGTTGTGAACTTGCTTTCGGCTTCTTAGGCCATCTTCGGACAACTTAATACTGCAGATTATCCACATCACACCAGCTGCTGTGTTTTGAGTGCAAAGATTTTACAAAGATAACTGTCAGTCATAGACTATGTAGCCTTTAAGTATTTTATAAACAGAGACGTCCAACCGATTAAAACAAAACTGTAACTAAGCCATAACTGTACATTAATTTTCAACAAATAGGTTGAAACAAAAAATGGTTCAGTGAATACTAGTGAGAACAATTGTGTATTAAATTAACTTATATATATCTACATCTACATACATACTCCGCAATTCACCGTAAGGTGCGTGGCGGAAGGTACACTGTACCACTACCAGGCATTTCCTTCCCTATTCCACTCCCAAATTGAACGAGGAAAAAAAGAATGCCTATATGCCTCCGTACGAGCCCTAATTTCTCTTATCTTGTCTTTGTGATCTTTACGCGAAGTGTAAGTAGGTGGCAGCAAGATCGTAGTACACTCAACTTCAAATTCCGGCCCTCTAAATTTATTTAAGAGAAATTCACGTAAAGAACGTCGTCTTTCTTCCAGCGATCCCCAATTGAGTTGCCTGAGCATTTCCGTGACACTCGCGCATTGGTCGAAGCTACCAGTAACAAATCTAGCTGCTCGTCTCTGAACCGCCTCTATGTCTTCCTTTAAACTGATCTGCTGCGGGTCCCAAACACTTGAGCAATACTCAAGACGTGGTCGTACAAGCGTTTTATACGAGGTCTCCTTTACGGGTGAAGTACATCTTCCCAAAATTCTCCCAATAAACCGAAGTCGGCTATCCGCCTTACTCACAACTGTCCTTAGATGTTCGTTCCACTTCATATCGCTCTGCAATGTTACGCCTAGATATTTGAACGACGCGACAGCATAAAGAAGCTCACTACTAATGCTGTATTCGAACATTATGGGATTGTTTTTTCTACTCATGCGCATCACCTTACATTTCTCTACATTGAGAGCTAGCTGCCTTTCTTCGCACCAACTAGAAATTTTGTCTAAGTCGTCCTGTATGCTATTACAGTCAGTTACAGACGACACCCTCCCATACACCATAGCATCATCAACAAACAGCCGCAATTTACAACTTACTCTGTCCATCAGATCATTTATATAGATAGAAAATAATAGCGGTCCTATCACACTCCCCTGGGGCACGCCTGACGATACACTCGTCTCTGATGAACACGCGCCGTCGTGATCAACGTACTGCGTTCTATTACTTAGGAAGTCTTCCAGCCAGTCACAAATCTGTGAACCTATTCCATAAGCTCGTATCTTCGTTAGCAGTCTGCAGTGTGGCACCGCGTCGAACGCCTTTTTGAAGTCGAGAAAAACACAATCCGCCTGTTGCCCTTCATCCATGGCTCGCAAGATGTCATGTGAGAAAAGGGCAAGCTGAGTTTCACATGAACGATGTTTCCTAAACCCGTGCTGATTCATGGAAACAAGCTTTTCCGTTTCAAGGTAATTTACTATATTCGAACTGAGAATATGCTCCAAAATTCTACATGAAACTGATATCAACGATATTGGCCTGTAATTGTGTGGGTCAGTTCTCTTTCCTTTCTTATAAACGGGAGTCACCTGCGCTTTTTTCCAATCACTAGGAACTTTGCGCTGAATTAAAGATTCGCGATAAATGCAAGCTAAGTATGGGGCCAACGCCGCAGAATAGTCTTTGTAAAACCGAACTGGTATTCCATCCGGACCATCAGACTTTTTCGTATTTAGCTCTCTTAGCTGCTTCTCTACACCGGAAATACCTATTGCTATGTCCCCCATTTCGGAATTAGTACGTTGATCAAATGATGGTACATTTGTGCGGTCCTCCTGCGTGAAATATTTCCTAAAGGTTAAATTTAGAACTTCAGCTTTCCGTTTGCTATCTTCTATTACTGACTCGGAATGATCAACGAGTGACTGGACAGTGGGCTTTGACCCGCTTATCGATTTTACATAGGACCAGAATTTTTTCGGGTTCTCGGAAAGATCTTTTGCTAAGGTATGGCTGTGATAATTATTGAATGCTTCGCGCATCGATCTTTTTACAGACGCACGAATCTCTACTAACTTTTGCCTGTCAACATTTGCGTGTTCTTATTTGAATCGAGAGTGCAACAGTCTTTGCTTTCTCAGCAGCTTTCTAACATTATTATTATACCACGGCGGATCTTTTCCATCCTTAATCGTCTTTACTGGTACATATTTCTCTAACCCTTTATTAACAATGCACTTAAATTTAGCCCACAATTCCTCTACATCCATAGTCCCGGAATTAAACGACGCCCATTCATTTTCTACGTGCGATCGTAACATTTGCTTATCGGCTCTTCCCAACAAAAACACGCTCCTAGCATTCTTGATTGGTTTATGAACTTTGGTCACAATCGACGCTATGACGATATCATGATCACTAATTCCTGTCTCTACACAGACATCGTTAATAAGGTCAGGCCTGTTTGTGGCTGAACAAAAGTAGAAAGGGAACAGGTGATTGAGGAAGATAAAAAAATTAAATTTTGATGGGTAACAATTACAAAAGTTTGGAGTATGTGAATATGAAATAAAGGAGCATATTGAAGTATATAGTCTATATTAAAATTCGCTGGTTATCAAGAGAGTGGTGTGAGTAACACATGAAAGGAAAACATAGGAATGTGGGTGAGAGACATTACACAATTTCGACAAGCATGACTGACTTGTCATTGTAAAATCTTTGTACTAGAAACACAGCAGCTGTGATTAGGATAATCTGCAGTATTGTCTGAATATGGCCTAAGAAGCCGAAAGCTAGTTCACAGCAAAAATAAATATTATTGTGGAACAAATACATAGTGTATACGGTTATTTAATATGTCTATGTTCCATCAAGAAATGACGAAAGAGTCCATAAATATTAAAAAAACAGTTTTTATTTTATTTATTTATGAACCTCTTTTTTTTTTTTTACGACGAGCTTTTTTCCGGGGGTCTACTGAACCAGCGAACACACAGGATACGCCGCCGCTGGCTAGAGTAATGAGTGTAAAACCGGGGCGTGTCGCTAGTGATTAATATCACAGTAAGCAGCGTGGGAAATCGCTGCCAGCTGAACGTATAAACCCTGTTGGACTGTAGCAATTAAGCGCCTTGAGGATCTCGTGCTGAGAATCCGGGCGATTTATTGGACACCGACTCTTGGGCAACGCAAACGAGAACCGTTGCGCCAAACTCTTTAGTTTATAGAGCAACTATTTAGACGTTGGCGGACCGCCAAACGTTCGCGCCGTTTCTCGAGGCTGGCTACCGCCACGCTACTGCTGACGCGATCTCCAACCCAGGCGGGCAGGCTTTTTTCATTTCATTTTTTATTTGGGTGTCAGCAGGGGCACATCTGCTTCCTGCTTGCTTGTTTATGCACGGTTGTCCCCCCTGCCGCCTCCTCACTGACAAACCTGCAGCTCATCTCGTCCGTCACGTGTGTGGCACCGCACAGCCGTAGCTCACAGCGTCTCCTCTGGAAAAAAAAAAATAGAAAAGAAAAAAGAACACTCACTACTGCTTTACGGTACAGTACTGATAATACGCTAATATGCACAGCATAGGCGGGTGGTACCTGAAATGCCTGCAAGTTTGCAAAAGATATCCCGAATATCTCACATGCAAGGTATCCCGAATATCTGATGTTCAAATGTTTGTTAAGTTTAAGGGACTTAACTGCGGGGTCACCAGTCCCTAAACTTACAAACTACTTATGAACTACCTACAACTATGGACGACACAAATATCCATGCCCGAGGGGGGATTCGAACCCCCGACCATAGTGGCCGTGCAGACCTTGACTGAAGCGCCTCAGTCCCCTCGGCCACCGCGGCCGGCCGGAATATCTGACTGACTGATACTGTGTACTGAGTAAGAGCAAAACTGAGCTTCTACAACTAATCAGTGTGGTGACTCCGACCACCGAGGTAAAAGTAATAACATTAATTAATATGCGCAACGGAAACGCCTGGAAACAACAGGAAAACGACTACTGGGGTCTGCTAACAGATCCTATATCATTTTCTTTCCTCCTCCATGTTGCCATGGGTGACGTACAACAGTTTGCGTTTGTACTGCAATGATAGTGTACGCGAGGGTTGTAGTAACTCTCCACTGCACTGTGTGAAGAGTAGAAACCTGACGTCTTCTATAGATGTTGTCGCCACGCAGATGTTAGCACGCAGGTCGGAGTTCTTGAATGAGGCTGAAATTGCTAAACTATTTGCAGGAACTGAAGTAACATTTTAAACTGAAGGACACAGCAGAGGACGTTCTTGTCACAGCCACAGGAATTCTGGGATCAGAATATAAAATCCTTTGATTATATATATTCAACTTTTTTAAATGAAATTTAAGCTTTATTATCAAAAAATAATGTATCTTCCTTTTTCTCAGAAAGTATTCAAGAGATGTGTATAAAAAATTCTCTGTTTCATCTCTTTATATGTTTTAAGCTTGAGCGACATTTCGTCAGATGAAGACGACGAGACATATGGGGCGCTAAAATAAATGGGGATATCTGGATACACAGAACACGAGAGGAACTGTACGAAAATTTTGAACCTATATCGAGCGAGATACGGAAAAGGAGGTTACGATTTGTTGGGCACATCATGAGGATGGACGATGAGAGGTTGACTAAGAAGATATGGAATGCAACATGTCATACGGCGAACAACTGGGTGAAGGAAGTCAGAGATTACTGGAAGACTGTGGGAATAAAAGAAAGGAATCTGCAGGCACTGGTGCAGGACAGGGAGAAGTATAAACGGTTGGTGGACGGTCACAAGTGGCCGGACGCCAAAATCAAAGTCATCATAACAGAAGAAGAAAGAAAGAAACAGAAGAAGCGAGAGAATGAAGAAGTATCTGGAAGAAAGAATACGCGCTAAACAAGCCACACGTGATCCTAAAGGGTCCTAACGAAGCAGAAGAAGAAAAGTAAGATAAGAATAATTTTTTATTCATAATTGTTCCTCAGGTAACTTATAATATCAAACAAATAGCAGGAAGCCGGAGAATAATTCTGGTGAAATAAAACTTGACCCTCACTATTGTGCTAATTTTTTTCCCGCTACATTTTCATGGAAGAAAATTTTAATATTTTTCCCCAGTGTCTACTGTGCCCAAGTATACAGAGAATTCAAATTTATTCACGATTAAAAAAAATGAAGAGAGAAGTGTTCCGGGTAGCAAGAGTTAAACAGTGGGATATTTGTGATCTACATCTACATCTACATGGTATACTCTGCAAATCACATTTAAGTGCTTGGCAGAGGATTCAACGAACCACAGTTATACTATTTTATCTCCCATCTCCCATCTCTGGAATAGCATGCGGGAAGAAAGAACACTTGAATCTCTCCGTTCGAGCTCTGATTTCTCGTATTTTATTCTGATGATCATTTCTACCTATGTAAGTGGGAGTCAACAATATATTGTCGCATTCGGAGGAGAATGTTGGCGACTGGAGTTTCGTAAGTAGCCCATGCCGCAGCGATAAGCGCCGTTGTTGTAATGATTCCCATCCCAGATCCTGTATCATTTCCGTAGCGAGCTGCCCTTCTTTGGACTCTTTAGAAGTCCTGCGTCAAACGCACCTGATAATGATCCCACAATGGGCAGCAATACTCCTAAAAAGGACCGACAAGCGTAGTGTATGCAGTTTCTTTGGTAGTTATGTTGCATGTTTTAAGGATTCTGCCAATAAAACGCAGTCTCTGGTTCGCCTTTCCCACGACATTATCTACGTGTTCTTTCCAATTTAAGTCTGAAGTAATAGTAATTCCTAGGTATTTTGTGGAGCTTACGGCCTTCTCTTTTGAATGATTTATCTTGTATACAAAGTTTAACAGATTTCTTTTCGTACTCATGTGGACAGCTTCGGACATCTCATTATTTAGAGTCAGTTGCCAATTTTTACACCATATCGATAGCTTATCAGGGCTAAAGTCTCGCTCAGCGGTATGAGAAGCGTCTCGGTGCGTCCGTAGCAGCGTTAGGTTGGCAATAAATGATCTGTACGAAATAGTACTGAAGTGAGTTTAAACCTTCCTTTTACGAGGCCAATTACTTTTACTTACTGGACAGGAGTGCATCGAAAAATATTACTATTTTTACGAATATGTCATGATTTTCAAGGTTGTGATTAGGCAGGAACCTAAGAGCTTAAATTGTTGCGAGTGAACAAACGAATGGACAAGGGTACATCGACGAATATTATTATTTTTACGAATATGTCGCGATTTTCAAGGTTGTGTTTAGGCAGGAACCTAAGAGTACAGTTTAAATTGTTGCGAGTGAACAAGCGAATGATATGATTTTTACGAATAGGTCATGATATTAAAGGATGTGGTTAGGCAGGAACCTAAGAGTACAGCTTCAATTGATGTGAGTGAATGTTATGATTTTTACGAACATGTCGTGATTGTAAGGGATGTGGTTAGGCAGAAATCGAAGGGTACAGATTAAATTGTTGCTTTCATTCTACCAAATTATGACATTTAAACAATCATAGTAATTCGTATCATTTTAGAGATAATTGTTACGCAAATCATGCGTTTGCCTAAGTGTTACATCTGAACAGAAAGACATTGCATGTGGAGAAGCGTAGTATTATAATGTGCAATGTTCTGCATTCCAGTGCTGTGATTCGAAAATAAAATCACAGAAACGTGATATTAACACATTCGTTTTCACATCTTGTAAACACTGTGTGCCGCCATTCATCCCAGTATCCACAGCGACTATTGCCAACACTAGCGCACTACGTCACGTAAGAACAATAGGCCATGTCGCCAGTCGAGACTTTTACCACTTATCAGGCCTCTGGAGATTAATTTTGAATAAATCAGTTATAACCACAATGTCGTTTCGTACCTTTTCATTTGAACATCCCTCGTACTTTGTCCACTCCCTGTAGATATAAGGAGAGGTACTTTGCAGCTGATCTTTTGACGGAACCCATCCCAGCAGTGAGGCAGTGGGTGAGCGGTACGCGTCGCGCTGTCGGTTTCTCGGCGGCACGGCGGTTTGAATGGGAGGCGCCGCCGCTGAGTCGTGGGGTCAGGGTCGCCCTATCTGTGGCGTTCGTATCGTCTCGTCTCGGCTGGGCTGGACTCGTCTGGTTTAAGGTGACGGCCTTATCAGCGACCGATATAGCGCGCGCCACCGCCGCCGCTGCACGAGTCGACGCGCCAATACCGACCTCGAGACACGACGTCTCAGTTGATAGTAGCCGCAGGGACTGCCGACAAGATTCAGAAGAGTCTTATTGAAGCCATCATTGCTGGTGGAACCGGGACAGCGGCTGGTCAAGAGTATGAAGGAAGTGAGATACCAACGCGGGCAGTACACCCGGAACCCGAACTTTATTTAGCTGGAGACCTACTACATGTCGTCGAAACACACACATTTCTAGGCATGTTGTTCGACAACCGTCTCACCTGGGTGCAACACCTTCGCCAGCTGAAACGAAAGTGCTGACGGCACCTCAACATCCTACGTTGTCTCAGCCACACTGTTTGGGGAACCTCACGACCAACGCTCCTGAAACTTTACGAGGCACTTATTAGTCGCGCCTAGACTATGGCTGCATAGTCTACGATTCAGCCTCGCCTTCAGCATTGCAGGCGTTGGACCCGATTTTACATTCTGGTGTCCGTTTGGCGACAGGGGCTTTTCGCACAAGCCCTGTGACAAGCCTCCTCGTCGAAGCTGGGGTCCTCCCGCTGCGGTTCCGTAGGCAACACCTACTAACTTTTTGTGTTGCTCGTGTTCATGCCTCGCCCTTCCACCCGAACCGCCGGCTCCTTTTTCCAGACGCTGCACTACCTACCCCTCCACGGCGGCCCAGGTCGGGTTACCCGATCTCGGTACGCGTTCATATCCTACTTTCGTCTCTCGCATCCTATCCACTACCTTCCACTTTCCACTATTCCTTTCACACCCCTCCTTGGTCCATTCCTCGTTTGCAGCTCCGTCTGGACCTGTCCCATGCATCGAAGGCCTCTGTTTCTCCCATACATCTGAGTCATCAGTTTCTGCAAGTGCTAGAGTTGTTACGTGCCGCAGACGCCATTTACACAGATGGTTCCGTAGTAGATAGCCGTGCTGGGTATGCGTTCCTACATGACAGCCACGTGGAACAACATTCTCTGCCCTGTGAGAATAGCATTTTCTCCGCCGAGCTGGTCGCCATTCTCAGAGCTCTACAACATCTCAAAGCCTGCCCCAGGGGTCATTTGTCATCTGTACTGACTCCCTGAGTGGCTTACAAACGATCGACCAGTGTTTCTCTCGGCACCCACTAGTGCGGTCGATCCAGGATACTGTTCACTCCCTATGCCAATCAGGCCGTTCTGTGTTCTTTGTGTGGACCCCGGGCCATTTTGACATACCAGGGAATGAACATGTTGATCGATTGGCCAAGCAGGCAACTGTGGGACCACCTCCCAATATTGGCGTCACGGAACCGGATGTCAAACTGGTGATGCACCAGAAAGTGCGCGAGACTTAGAGTACCAAGTGGGCTACGGCGGATGCACCAAATAAGCTTCGGGCAGTGAAGCTGTCCACGGCCTTGTGGAAATCTTCACTGCGGCCGATTCGTCGAGAGTCAGTCGTCCTCTGCCGCCGCCGTATTGGACACACGTGGCTAACCCACAGGTGCAGTGTTGACAGTGGCCCATCTTTTGATGGGCTGTCCCTTTTTAACCGACTTGCGGCGATCTTTTAATATTCCAGACGCGCTATCTTTAGCTTTAGGAGACGACGCCTCTATGGCTAACGCAGTTTTAAGTTTTATCCGCGCTGCTGATTTTTATGACTCTATCTAACGGTGGGTGCTGTAGCCTGATATCTTAGGCCACCACCAATTCAGCTTTTCTCGTCCTTAGGGGTTCTTAGTGTGTGCTGTATGGCTGGCTCATCCTGTTTTTTCTTTTTGATCAGCCAGCCAAGGTACTCTGCTATCCAGTTTTATTCGTGACTTTATTTTACCAATTCTGTGTGTCTTCGTTTTGTATTGTCAGTGACTTGTCCATTGTCAACCTGTCCCTTATGTGCGTTGTCATTTTCATTGTTTTATCTTTACTTTATTGACAGTTGACTCTCAGGTAGGAACAGGGGACTGATAACCTAGCTGTTTAGTCCTCTTAAAACAACCAACAACAACAACAACAGATACCAACAGCCCTATGTATAATAGAAATATTTATTGTTTCACTACCAGTTTTGGTCGGCATTCCATTATGCTATCTTCAGGTCCCTACATCGGAGCATAATAGCCATCAAGTAGGGATCTCGAAACCGGTTTCGTGTAATTCTATCTCTCAGTGGGAACCAACAACAACAACCGTCCAACAGTCTGACAGTTGTTGTTGTTGTTGTTGGTTGCCACTGACAAGGAAAGTACTTGGGTTCGAACAAACACATATACACCAAAATCGTATGAGAGATATTGTAAAGGTCCTTTATTGCACTAGTGATACTTCCGCATCTGCAAAACTCTGCAGTCGTCCGTTAGAGGACTCTGCGTGTGCCTTGCCACATTGCACTTTGACCTGTCGGTTCGCTAGTAGGGACGGTGCAGTGTGCCTCCGAAGTTGCGTTTTGTGACGTTTGTGTGAGAAGCGTCAGCTGGAGCGGCGATTGATAATCAATCCTACTAAAGTATTGCGATTGGTTGAGATGAAGTTACGAAGAACCATTCTTCGTGAAGATGGTATGAGTGCAGAAGATGAATCATGCGCATGTTTTCTCGTATCTGTTATGGTACAGAAATATAAGCATCAGTTAGATACTGTTGTAACACCAACACATAATGATGATAAAAGGGATGATAATGACAAACAACTCATTGCAAGGTGTAGTGCTACGGTAAGTGCGGGAAGAGGCGATGGAAGCAGTGGCAGTGAATACCAACAGTCTTTCGGGAAGAAGGTTAAAGTTGCAACTATCACCACGGCTCACGGCTTTTGATGACAATACGCTAGAGAATATGTACGACGATTATTACATAAGTTATAGTTCAGATATCGGCATTACGTATGGCGTCTACAATTACATTTACAATGCTATCTAGAGCACGATTGCAAAGTTTTGCATAAAAACGACACCCACCAGCACGTTGAAGTGTACGCAGAGATACTGTAACCAAACGTTCATACAGATATGTGTGTTCGAGCCCAAGTACTTTCATTGTGAGAGATAGAATTCCACGAAACTAGTTTTGATATCCCTACTTAATGTATATTACGCTCCGATGTAGGGACCTGAAGATACTGGTAGTGAAACAATAAATATTTCTATTATACATAGGCTGTTGACATCTCAGTTCCTTCATAGATTCAGACGATTTCGAGTACATAGGCCTACGTGTTGTTACATTTACACCAAAGAGCTTGAATATCATGGAGTGATGATAGGTCCGCTATGTATGAGGCAAATTGAAATGGCGTCCGCCATGTTATTTGGGGTATCGTCTGACAGCTAGTATGCCACACTACTACAGTTCCACGTTTTAAATAAAGATTGACTATTGAATATGGATGTGAATAATTATAGGCTGTACTACTCTATCCTTCCGTCACTGCGACCTGTACCTCACACTCCATGCTGTCCCATTCTCCAAGTCTCCACCCTCAAATACCTTGGCCTCACCCTGGATCGCTCCCTTTCCTGGAACCCTGACCTTCTAACTGTCCGACATAAATCCGTCTCCTGTATCTACCACCTCAAGCTTCTTTCTGGCCGGACATGGGGACTAAACCTCTCCACAATCCTATACACCTAATGTTCCTTGAAGCGTCCCGTCCTCTGCAGTTTCCTTCCCGCTTGGATTTCTGCCTCCCCATCTATTATAAATCCCTTCAAATCCTAGAAGGCCACGCCCTCCACCTTGCTTAACGCATCTGCCTCCCTTCCCCCATGCCGATCCTCTACAATCTCATTCCTTTTCCTCACCTAAAGTTCCTTGAAAATATCTGTATCGTCTACACCACCCACAAAATAGAATCCCATCATCCTCTGGTCTCTCCGCTCCTGCTGAACCCGGGGCATCTCCCCACCTTCACACTCTCCATATCCTCTCACAGGGTAACTTTCGCCACCTCGCTCTACCAGATGACGCCCTCCGTCCTGATATTTACCAATCCTATCAGCCCTAATCCCTTCCCTCTCCATATATTTTGTGCCCCCTCCCCCCCTTCCTCCCCCACTTGGATCTCCCTTCCTCTCCCTCAGAGTTCTTATGTTTCCCTCCCCACTCCTCAACCCCTCCCCTTCCCGCCCCTCCGCGCCTCCCTTCCTTCCCCTCTCCCCCTACGTTATCTCAGTGCTTTGCTTTTTAACAGTGCACCCGTGTTAAAGTGTTGTCTCAATGTCACGTTGATTTTAAGACTTCAGCAAACGCCTCATGGGCAGAACAATGCGGTGCATGTCTTTTATCGTCTCCTTGTCACCGTTAACTGTGCGAAGTCTATGTTTTTTTAACCACTGTGGCGTTTTTCATACTGATTATGTGTGTTTTAAAGTCTTTTTTCATTGTTTTTAATTCGCCAATTTTATCTCCCTTTTTATTGTTAAATTCACCGTTCATTGTCTCCTGGTTTCAAATATCATTACCAACCGTCAAACTCATATGTAGACTGGGCAGAAGAGCAGCGTACGAGGCCCCAGAGGGCATTAAAATACAATAAAGGAAAGAAATGTGGATGTGCATCAAGTTAAGTCAAACTTTATCGAAACTGCGATTTTTCGAGCCTGGTAGTATATTTCCTAAAAACGCAGTAATGAAATATCACGAACCTATCAGTAATACAGTCCCAGTTTAACAGTTTGCTGAGGATTGCAATGACAACGAAAGTGTCACTGTGGAAATATTTGTGTTGACTATAATGCAAGCACATGGTCTACACGAGCCGCGAAACATACAGACATACAGTGCACCCCCAGAAGAAAGCTCGCGCGTAAAAAATGTAAATAAAATAAGAAGGGTTTTTTTTTTTTTTTTTTTTTTTTTTTTTTTTTTTTTTTTTTTAACTATCGTTATCCGTTTCTTTCTTCTACAACATCATTTTATATGCATTTTCGAAGTATTTTTATCGCATGAAAAACGTTTAACGACGCGGAGACAGAACGTATACGAGTTGTAGCTCGTCCGCCTAATACAGGCGGCAGTGGCCGCAGCGTTGCAATGCGCATGCGCAGCTGAGGTTCAGTTTTTCTTATGAACCTTCTGGAGGCATGTTAAGGGCGCTCCCGCGGCAGGGATGAGCTAGAGGAAAGGCCGCGTTTAACATTGGCGCTGGAGCTGATAGAGACACCAGCTACTGGTTACTCGAGCTCGGGCGGTTATGCACGAACGGTCCCGAAGCAATACAATGTAGCTACTGCGAACCTCGCCTTGCGTATGCGCAAATCCTCCATGAAGGCAACATCTGTCCTTCATATTTGTTTTTAGCGCAGTGAAGATTAATCAAAAACACGTCATATTTGGAAAAAAACTTATAACTGTAAATTAACTACGCATCAACTGTAAAAGTCTTCAGATGATCCAGTCATGAATAATAATGAAGTAACTACTCTCCACCTAGCAAGAATAGTAGTGTTGTTAGCAGCATTGAGCTGCTCCATTGGAGATAGTGAGTTCGTGACTGACTCTAAGCATTAAAAAAAAATCTTTTTAACAGATGCGGGAACAACAAAACAACAATGACTTTGTTACTTGCCACGTTTTAGCAAATGTGACGTGCTTTTGAGGGTAAATGACATGTCTCCTCCTTGTTGTAACAAATATTTAACTATCTGAAAATATATGGGGGAGAGCAGCCTTTGCGCATGCGTTAAGGTGTCACGTGACCCAAAGGTAGCTTGCTTCTTCACCGTTACAGATTCAATTTGTTACAGTCACTTAACAGTATAATCAGTTACTTACTGTGATCATGTACATATTCATATGTCCTTGGTGTTTATTATCAAATAAAAATTAACAACGTTCAGTATCTTTTAGAGACACTCAGCTCTGAACTTGGAACAAAAGTGTAAAACCTCAGCTGGAATTGAAGCAAGCACAAACAAGCCTAGGTAAGAAATTCTGTAGATCTTTCAACGACAATATATCTAAAGAGGGGGGGGGGGGTACAACTGGGGCGCTTCCCCCCCGGCGCCACTCACAGAAGTGCACCAAATTGTTTCTTTGGACGCCGAGCTAGAGGGGGGGGGATCGCCGAAACATGGACGCGTCGAGCGTGGGTGGTGGTGGTGGGGGGGGGAGGGGCGCAGATATCAAGATCCGGCACTCAAAGAAGTGAACCCCCAGTCATCTGGAGCATCAGCCGCCAGCGGACGGCGCCATTGTTGGGCCATGCGGATAGCATGCTGCCATAGCATAGCACAGCATTAAAGCGAGTTTGTAACCACTTTACGGCGGAAGTGAAAGGGGACGTGATAGCAAATGTTTGTAAAGCTTATGGGACTTAACTACGGGGTCATCAGTCCTTAAACTTCTACTTATGAACTAGCTAATACCACAGAGTAACACAGAGGAGAAGCCTACCCTAAACCACTGTCCTACGCTCCCCTCATACTTCTGTAAGATGCTAGCAGGTGTCAGGCGGTTTGCTGGCTTAGGGTGCGAGGAGGGGAGGCTGAGGGGAGAGCTCGTGCCGCCTGCCACGAGGCCACGGCTGTGTCCGGCTTGCTGGCGTTTGAGGGGAGGTGGTGGTGGGGGCAGCCGCTACCTGCCGCCTGCTCTGGCCAGTTTAAAGAGCTGCTTTTGACCTCAGCGCCATCATGGGACATCTTCCGGAACTGCTGGAAACCCTCCCTCCCCGCACCCCTGTGCGTAGGACCGGGCCCTTACGGAGGTTTCCCGTCTGTATATATTTATCTGTGCTAATACCAAGGACGGCACAAATATCCATGCTCGAGGGGGGATGCGAACCCCCGACCGTAGTGGCCGTGCAGAGCGTGACTGGGGCGCCTCAGTCCCCTCGGCCACCGCGGCCGGCTGGGAAGTGATATCGTCATGGTAAAAATATATACCGAAGCACAATGTTGCGTCAATGAATGCTAGAGACACAGATACAAGCAGTCAACACGGCGGAATTAGTAATCCGTCTGCTTGAGCAAGTTCGTAGACACAGGCTTTCTTTCATCTGCTTGCTACAGGAATGAAATCATAATAAATTTATACTCAAGAACGTTGACGTTTCTTCACTACAATTCCAGTAAAATCGGTGAGTGTGGAACATAGGAAACGAGTATTGAATGCAATAACTACAGTATTTAACATACCAAAGCAGCCACCACAACTGTATTTAAAAAAAAAAAAAAAAAAAAAAAAAAAAAAGAAAGATCACAGACAAAAAAATATTCAAATGATTGTAGAACTTATGGGACTTAACTACGCGGTCATCTGTTCCTAAGCTTACAAACTACTTATGAACTAGCTAAGACTAAGGACGGCACAAATATCCATGCCCGAGAGAGGAGTCGAAACCCCGACCGTAGTGGCCGTGCAGACCGTGACTGTAGCGCCTCAGTCCCCTCGGCCACCGCGGCCGGCGGATCACAGACGTGCCAAGAAAATGGAAAAAGCAATCAAACTGTTTTCATCATAGAAGAACCCAATTCCACAATTGTTGCTACAACTGAACCACAAGCGGAAAGAATCTTCAAGACGGTGTCTCCTTAAGCTAAAGTAATCACACTCAAAAGAATATGCTCATATAAGAAAGACGAGTAAAACCTAAAAATGTTGCGAATCATTAGACTCCATTCCGAATTGATACGTGTCAAAAAACTCTTCGTCATAGTAAGAACATACCATAACAGAATTTTTTGTTTCTCTTATGTTTATATTCTACTTACTTTCATCGGAATAAGCTACAAATAAGCACATATTCCTAAGTATTGTTTCATGACGAAGTTCTTCGTTATATCCTTGAATCAGTTAAGTTCCGCTGGTTTTACATTAACTTCCGTATTATTTATGTCTCTTGATATGTTACAAATGCTTGTAACTCAAAGTTATACTATTTCTTTAATTACGTACACAAATGATTGTAAACTAACTTCACTCTTTCGGCGGCTTGCCCACCGCTAGGAGCGCTAGTATCCTTTCAACTGTCAGTTGGTAACAAGTTTCACAGCAGTGAGTGTCACGACTGTGGTATACGCTTCCTGTACATCTCAAGGCAATTACAGGTCTTTACGTAGATAATTAGGCAGCAGTTACGAGTTGACGGCAAACTGAGCTTTGGGGTAAAACTTGACTATAACCTGTCACCACTGTTGATCATATTATTTATGCATCATATGTTGAAAACGATGGAATGGCAGGGAGAGATTAAAATAGACGAAAACAAAATAAACAATCTCGCATTTGCGGACGATATAGTGATGATTCCATTCAAAAGTTGCAATCTATTACTTTATAGCTAGTATATGAAAATTAGCAACTCCAAAACAAAAGTAATGTTTGTGGGAAAGAATTAAAAAGTTTGAGTGCTAAATAGGAGGAACACAGAACAGGTGGACTGTTTCAATGTGTTCCCTCACGGGATGGCAACATAGTGAAAGAACTGGAATAAAGGTGTAGCAATGCTAATACAGTGAGTGCTCAATAAACCTACTCTCTTCTGCAAGAAGGGAGTCAGCACGAAGACTAAAGCCCTTTCTATACGAGACGTGCGACACGTACAAGGAAGTCGTTGGGTTGTCAGCGCCCCTTGCGATAGACTGTCGAACTACAAAGAAGCTTTCAAACGGTACGCATTTGTTGAGTCGTCTGCTTCACGCGTCTACTTCGTTTGTTGTCAACTTACAGGAAATGAATCGCCGCGTTAACATTACTTTTCGCAAATGTATGATATATAGTGATGATTAAAATCTTTATTGCCGGCCGCGGTGGCCGAGGTGACTGAGGCGCTCCAGTCACGGTCAGCACGGCCACTACGGTCGGGGGTTCGAATCCCCCCTCGGGCATGGATATTTGTGCCGTCCTAGTTCATAAGTAGTTTGTAAGTTTAGGGACTGATGACCCCGTAGTTGGGTCCCATAAGCTTTACAAACATTTGTAATTTGTAAAACCTTTATTTCTGTTTTAGACTGCCATTGTGAAACTGCATTTAATTGTTTTCGTACAGTTCCTGCGTAACTTCGTTGCTCACATGTGTTAACGTCCTCATAAAATGCGCCGGCCGCGGTGGCCGAGGGGACTGAGGCGCTCCAGTCACGGTCTGCACGGCCACTACGGTCGGCGGTTCGAATCCCCCCTCGGGCATGGATATTTGTGCTGTCCTTAGTCTTAGTTCATAAGTAGTTTGTAAGTTTAGGGACTGACAACCCCGTAGTTAAGTCCCATAGACTATACAAACATTTGAACATTTTTTTTCATAAAATACGATCACATACTTCCACCCCCTGCCGTTTGAGGCTTCTATGTATATGATGAACAAGCTCAGGTGAGTATACATAGACCTTTCACTTTGATTAAGCTTCAAATAATGCTCATCAAAAACAAATATTTCATCTGTTAACTACAGCGTGTTTCAGGAAAAATAGCAAATATTTTAGAAGATGGTAATAAAGACGATTTGCAGTTCAAATTTCATAAAAAGTGTGTCCAAATTTTATTGGGTACAGAGATAAAGCTCTTGGTATGTACAACAAACTGATTTGGATATTTTGACTGATTATTTCGTCGGTTCTTGGTAGATCAACATATTGACTTTTATTTAAATAACCGGTTTTCGACGCAGTTTAAAGTCTGAATATGTCCTAGTAAGCCGATAAACGGGTAACTAAGTGGAAATGAACGTATAGAAGATACACAAAATTCTACTTTTAAGTAAGTGTGATGTTGTACTACCAAGAACCAACGGATAAATCAGCGAAAATTTCTTGATTTACTTTTGCTCTACGTTTGTTTGGATTTCATATCAACAGCTATATCTATGTGTTCAATGACAATTGTACACAGGTTATATTAAATTTTTAATACAATTCCTCTATAGTATCACCTCCTGAGTGGAAAAACTACGTTCCTCTGAGCAGGAGACAAGTACACATTCTCAAACAAATTCCCGACTTGTCTTCGTTTGTCAGCTGGGTTCCCCATTCGGTCGTCTGCGCATGCGTGAAGAACTTTCATACGCGTGAGAATAGGATCCATCCTATTCCGTCTACTAGCGATCGTATGCGTGCATCTTGTGCAAGTGGACGCGTCTACACTGTACGCGGACGGCATGATCGGTGCATCATGGGAATTCTCGTAAGCTCTCAGTTCCCATGTAGAAAGGGCTTAAGTTAGCAGTGCACCGTTCAGTCATTCGACCAACTTTGTTGTATGGGACTGGAAACTGGGTGGATACAGGATATCTTATTAATGAGGCTGAGATTACAGATGTGACAATAGCAAGGATGATTGCAGATACTAATTGATGAGAACAATGACAGGAGGCTGATCATAATGAGAAAGTTAAGGAAAACTGTGACTCATTCAGGAAGCAGGGCGAACAGGCTTAGATGTTAGGTTCATGTCACATGGATGGGAGCAGCAAGAGAAAGTACTTGGGTTCAATCAAGAATTATTTTGAAGTAACGGACCTAATATCGGACGACAAATCAATGTTACCAATGAATAATCATGAAGGAATTTTATAAGGGTGACTATGGTCCAGAGTGAACGCCGAAAGGCGCGGCGGATTAGCCGTGCGTACTGAGACGCCATGCTGCGGCGCGCGCGGCCGTTCGCCGTATGGGGTTCGAGTCCCCCCTCGGTCATGGGTGTTTCTGTTGTCCTTAGGTTAGTTTCACTTAGTTTAAGTAGTTTGTAAGCTACGGACTAATAATCCAGCAGTTGAGTCCGATAGATTTACAATTTGAATATTTGGTTTTTACGCTTAAAGGCATAATGTTTTTAATGATGATGATGATGATGATGATGATGATAATGTAAAGGTGTAATTCTTGGTACGCTGAAAACGAGCACAGACCGATATGGAATACAGAGATACCAATGTTCCCTTTGATTACACTATTTTGTTTCGGTATCTTCAGTGTCTTGATGGAATATGTGCAGCCGGCTGCGGTGGCCGAGGAGACTGAGGCGCTTCAGTCACGGTCTGCACGGCCACTACGGTCGGGGGTTCGAATCCCCCCTCGGGCTTGGATATTTGTGCCGTCTTTAGTATAAGGTAGTTCATAAGTAGTTTGTAAGTTTAGGGACTGATGACCCCGTAGTTAAGTCCCATAAGCTTAACAAACATTTGAACATTTGAATATGTGTACAAAGCAATAATTAGCTTTGATACACATAATTATATCAATTTTTCACCTTTCATTAGGAGTGAAACAAACTAGATAACAGCAAATATATTGCTTTACAAACCCGTCTTCGGCTGATACGCCATTATCAGGTAAACAATACCAGTTAAGGTTTCAAAGATCTTAAGTTGATAGATATATAACTTTCAAGGGAGACTAGTGCTTTGGTTTAAAACTAATCTGAGGGAAATTATTACAAGTCAAGTTGTGGTGTAAATTCCGACACTGATAAAATATATGACAATATAATAAATTACGACATTATTCCAAGAAATATAAATGAAAACAATAAAAATTAGCTGAAAATTTAACAAAAACCTTAAACTTGTATTGTTCACTTGATGATGGTGCATCAGCCGAAAACCGGATTGTAAACCAACAAATATGCAGAATATCTTACAGTTACTTGTGTGTTTGATTCACGATGTATAAAATATTCTCTCAAGAATCGTCGGAATAGTCAGCGAAAAATAATTTTCAACTTTCGCTCCATTTTTTGCTGTACACTCAGGAGACAAACGAATAAACGAATTTCGTTGAATTACACATCCAGAAGTCGGGAAAAACAAAATGATGTTTCCTGACAATCCTGATTGTAAAAGAGCGTTCGTTACGACAGTATGTGAATGAAGGCCTGTCGACACCGTTTCTTGCTGTAGCTCTGCAACACATTAACAAGAAGCTGTTTGCTCAGCTCAGCACGTTATCTGGCACGTCTGGTATTCTAGGAACGAACATCAGGGCGGCGCCAAGAATAAATCTACCGCGAAACAACATTACGTAAATAAACATTCTTCGAAAGCAACTAACAAGAAGTCCACTTTATTTTGCTCTAGCCTCAGTAGCGGCGTTGCGCGAGTATTTCTTTCAGTCTGTCCATCTCCTTTCCTCTCCCCCCTCTCCTCTCTGTCGAACACCGCCTCCGCCCCGTCTATTTCTCCTCGCTCCTCTTTTAATCCATCTACCCATCGCCCTCTCACATTTCCTCCTTTGTACCCTCTCTCGGCTCATCTTTCCCCTCTCCTCCCCCATCTCTTTCCCTCTTCTCTCCTCTCTCTGTCCCTCTTCTATTCTTCCTTCCTGTACATACACTACTGGCCAATGGAATGGCTACGAAAAAAAAAAAAAAAAAAAAAAAAATGAAGATGATAAACGGGTATTCATTGGACAAATATATTATACTGGAACTGACATGTGATTACATTTTCACGCGATTTGGGTGCATAGATCCTGAAAAATCAGTACCCAGAACAACCACATCTGGCCGTAATAACGGCGTTGATAAGCCTGGGCATTGAGCCAAACAGAACTTGGATGGCGTGTACAGGTACAGATGCTCATGCAGCTTCAGCACGATACCACATTTTAGCTTACTAGCGTATTGTGACGAGCCAGTTGCTCGGCCACCATTGACCATACGTTTTCAATTGGTGAGAGATCTGGAGAATGTGCTGGCCAGGGCAGCAGTCGAACATTTTCCGTATCCGAAAAGGTCCGTACAGGACCTGCAACATGCGGTCGCGCATTATCCTGCTGAAATGTAGGGTTTCGCAGGGGTCGAATGAAGGGTACAGCCACGGAACGTACACATCTGAAATGTAGCGGTCACTGTTCAAAGTGCCGTCGATGCGGACAAGAGGTGACTGATACGTGTAACCAATGGCACCCTATACCATCACGCCGGGTGATACGCGATGACGATTACACACTTCCAATGTGCGTTCACCGAGATGTTGCCAAACACGAATGCGACCACCATGATGATTCGGAAAAAAAAAACAAAAAAAAAACAACAAAGACCCTCGTTTTTCCATTCGGGCACCCACTTTCGTCGTTGCGCACACAATCGCAGGCGCTCCTGTCTGTGATGCAGCGTTAAGGGTAACTGCAGCCATGGTCTCTGAACTGATAGTCCATACTGCTGCGAACGTCGTCGAACTATTCATGCAAATGGTAGATGTTTGTTGTTTTTCAAACGTCCCCATCTGCCATCTCGACTGTTATTGATATGATGCCGTTGGGATCCAGCATGGCGTTCCGTATAGCCCTCCTGTATACACCGATTCTACATTCTGTTAACAGTCAGTGGATCGCGACCAACGTGAGCAGCAATGTCGGGATACGATAAGCTAGCCGCAATGGCCGAGTGGTTTGCGGCGCGCCAGTCACAGTTTGGACGGCCGCTACGGTTGGGGTGTTCGAATCCCCTCCCCCCTCGGGCATGGATGTTTGTGTGGTCTTTAGTATAAGGTAGTTCATAAGTAGTTTGTAAGTTTAGGGACTAATGACCCCGCAGTTAAGTCCCTTAAGATTAAAAACAATTTGAACATTTGGATACGATAAACCGCAATCGCGATAGGCTACAATCAGACATTTATCAAAGTCGGAAACGTGATGGAACGCATTTCTCCTCCTTACACATCACAACAACGTTTCACCAGGCAACGCCGGTCAACTGCTGTTTGTGTATAAGAAATAAGTTGGAAACTTTCCTCATGTCAGCACGTTGTAGGTGTCGCCACCGGTGATCGTAAGACTGTCGAAGTCTGTTGCAAAATATCCTTCAGCACGCACTAAACGATGGCTTCCAGGGCACCTCGATTTAGCGAATCCCATGGGAGACAAAATTAATTCGATATTTCGAGGGGTCAATATAATGTGTTCCAGAAAAAAGTCACGATTTTTGTTAATGTACTTAATGTAAAGGATCCTCTGCAGTTTTGTCACTCATTACAAATTTTGTTATTTACGCTGGCACTTTCCCCACTCATTTTTAGGAAAATAATGCCGTGTCTTTTCCTGAGATTTGCAAGCTATCCATTACTCGCACGAAACTTTTCGTATCCCGAGGCTTCTGCAAAATAATCTCTGCCTTTCCTTTACAGAAGAAATAATAGGTAACAGGAATCATTTCAGGCTACTCATAGCAAACGAAACCTGTGCAAAAGATAGATAGAGAGAGAGAGAGAGAGAGAGAGAGAGAGAGAGAGAGAAATACTGGAAAGAAGGGAAAGAAACACCATTATTCTTAAGTTGTATCGGTCTATCTGAATTTTTATCTGTGTTTCTCTGTTATACGTCAGTGTGTTTGACAACTGTTCGACATTAGACGTCGTTATTCAAATCTGAAACACGACATTATTAGCATCGTTTTACTCGCTACTTTTACGGGCTGAGATGCAGTGGTCCATTTTTAGATTTTACCCTGACGTTTCGCCTTAGACTGAGGATGCAGCCTTGGAGGGGAGCGGCAAACTGTAAGTAGAGCTTCAGTAAGTTCGAAGGAAAGGTACGTTCTTTGAGAGGTGACACTACTGGTGATAGCTTCTAATAAAGTTCTTTTTTTAATCGTTTCCGGCTAAACCAATGAAAACAACTAGGAACAGGATAAGTGCAGGTTACAGGTCATCTACAATTCAAGAATAACAGCATTGGTTTTTTTTTTTGTATCCCATCCTCGTCGCCACTTTTGTGTCCCAACTTCGTCGCCGCTTTTGTGTCCCAGCCTCGTCGTAGGTGTCGGTGGCCGAGTGGAACGAGACCGACACAGGAACAAAGACAGCACGCTGGTGCAGGTACGGAGGGGAGCAGCCAGAAACTATAAACACTCGAGTAAATTAGAAAGAGATATATATTGCACAGAATGTAACAATACTTAACTTTTACATAGTACTGCAGAATGTTGATACATAGTTGTTAGAGGCCTGCCTAGTGCCTGTACAATAGCAAAGTCTTCACTGGTGCCTATCTGATTACGAAGGTCCTAACTGGTTGCTAGCTCAGTCCGAAGTGACCGGTGTCTTTCCGTGGTGGCCACGAGCGGGGTTGCAGCAGAGGGCGCTCGTGGCTGTCGTCGTGAGAACGCCGCGCCGTGCGTGCATGGCGGCGCGCGGCGAAAGTAGGTGGCGCGCACTTTGTACTTGTGCGACACCACAGTTTTTACATTTTTATTTATTCAGGTAAATACAATAAACTTTTGGGATGTATTTATAAGAGCTTATACATTGGTTCGTAACGTACTCCAATTGGTTTCTTAATTATTTTTGTGTCCCATGCCTCGTCGCCGCTTTCGTGTCTCGTTTCCGCCGTAGGTGTCGGTGGCCGAGTGGAAAGAGACCGACACAGGAATAAAGGTAGCACGCTTGTGCAGGTACGGAGGGGAGCAGCCAGTGGGACAGCAGAAACTAGAAGCACTAGAGTAAATTAGAACGAGATATATATTGCACAGAATTTATACAATACTTAACCTTCACATAGTTCTGTACTGCAGAATGCTGATACATAGTTGAGTTAGAGGCCTGCCTAGTGCCTATCCGATAGCCAAGTCTTCACTGGTGCCTATCTGATTCCGAAGAGTTAGCTGGTTCCTATCTCAGTCCCAAGTGAACGATGTCGTTCAGTGGTGGCCGCGAGCGGAGTTGCAGCAGAGGGCGCTCGTGGCTGACGTAAGAACGCCGCGCCGTGCGTGCATGGCGGCGCGGCGAAAGTAGGTGGCGCGCACTTTATACTTGTGTGACACCACACCCCTCCCCCCCCCCCCCCCCCCCAAACCGCCACGCCGTCGTGGCGTAGGGCTGAGGGCCATGGCGACGGCACTGGGAGGAGGGCCTGGGCGGGGGCGTTACTGGTGGGACGGGCGTCGTAGCTGAGGCTGGGATCGAAACGCCGTCCGCGACGCGGTATCCACCTTGCGATCCCCCGGAAAACCCGCCAAAACGAGGGGAAGGGCGCACTCCTCCGCCCAGCGGGAGCAGGTCACCTTCATCTGAAGTGCGTGGCCCACGCGGCGGGGGCGTGCACGGTCCCGGAGTCCTTCTTGGTGACGTTGTCAGCTGCGGCGGCGACGGAGGCGGAGACGACTGCGTCGGAGGTGCGGCGACGTCCATAGGGATCTCGTAGTCCGGGGACGAACGATGTGGTTGTGCTCCCTGGCGGTGAACTGGGTCTGGAATCAAGAAACCCGAGACAGTATCGCAATTGGTTTGCGTGGCGCCGCAGCTCCGACCCTGTGGAAGAACGTACAACATACATATTGCGACCGAGCACGCGCTGTATGATGCCTAGCAACCATGTCTTCTTGCTGCCAGCAAACAACCAGTACAGAACCGGCGTAGAAACCTGAAAACGCGAAGCGCCATACGAACCGACTCGGTGCGTGGGAGGCTGCAGCAGAAGGAGAGTGCGGTGACGTCGACCGTGTAGCAGCTCGGCAGGAGACGGGCCATCACGGGGCATGCACCGATACGTAGACAGGAAAATTTGAAGAGCTTGCTGTCTGGAGTGCTGACCTTTCATCTTTTCCGTGTGAGACTTGAATGTTCGAACGAAACGTTCTGCTTCACCATTGGACTGAGGGTGAAAAGGTGCGGTGGTGATATGCTGAATGCCATTCACACGACAAAACTGTTGAAATTCCGCACTAAGAAACTGAGGTCCATCGTCACTGACGATAGTTTCAGGCAAACCTTCGATGCAAAACACTGATGTTAAGGCACTGATTGTACTAGACGCTGTTGTTGAGTTCATGGCAATCACGAAAGGAAACTTGCTGAAAGCATCTACAACGATTAACCAGCGCGTATTCCAGAAAGGTCCGGCAAAGTCAATGTGTAAACGTTGCCATGGTCCCTTGGGGCGTGGCCAGTCTGAGAAACGTTGCGGAGGAGCCGCCTGATGCTCCGCACAAACTGTACACTGTGACGTCATGCGCTCTATCTGAGCGTCCATACCAACCCAGGTACAATGACGTCTGGCCAGTTGCTTTGTCCTAACAATACCACAATGTCCTTGATGCAGGAGGCGTAACACTTCTCGTTGCAGGGAACGAGGAACAATCACTCTTGTTTGGTCGTTGTCCGTATGTAACAACAGAACACCCTGACTTAAAGATAATGCATGACGTTGTGCAAAATAACGTCGAACCAGAGGCCGATCAATGTCTTTGGCTCTGGCAGGCCACCCTGAGCGAACAAAACGTGCTACCACACTTAGGTCTGCATCCGCAGCTGTTTCCTGTGCAACCCGACGAGAGTTCAAAGGGAAATCTGCGACAGCGGAAGCACCCCTGGAGTCTATCTGACAACATGCCATTTCCGAAGAATCAAACGACACATCCTGGCCAGCCGGAAGTCGGGAAAGTGTATCCGCGTTGGCGTGTTTAGTGGTAGGTCGGTACAAAATCTCATACTGATAATTAGACAGTATTAAGGACCATCTCTGAAACTTTTGTGCCGTTCGTGGCGGAATTGGCTTTGTGAGTGAGAACAACGACGTGAGAGGCTTGTGGTCAGTCAACAAATAGAATTTTCTGCCATAGAGATAATGATGAAACTTTGAGACGCCGTAAATGATTGCTAAGGTCTCCTTTTCTATCTGACTGTAATTCTGTTGCGTTGGCGTCAGTAACTTGGATGCAAATGCAATAGGTCGATCGTGAGATCCAATACGATGCGATAAAACTGCACCTAGACCGTAGGACGAGGCATCAACTGCTAGCACTACAGGCTTCTGTGGGTCAAAGGGAATCAAACATGCATCACTGAGTAGTGCAGACTTTAATTTGTCAAAGGCAACCTGGCAATCTTTAGACCATACAAAAGGAACATTCTTCCTACGTAAGTTATGCAGTGGAGCTGCAATCTGAGAGGCATTGGGAATAAATCTGAAATAATAGTTAAGCTTTCCCATTACTGCTTGCAATTCGGGCACATTCTTAGGAGCAGGCAAGTCTTTTATTGCTCTAAGATGTGACTGTAAGGAATGGATTCCTTGGGTATTAATCACATGGCCTAGGTACTCTATTTCAGTCTGAAAAAACGAACACTTCGCTTTATTGCAACGTAGACCTGCTGCAGTCAACACTTTGAAAAGGCACTCCAGGTTTGCTAAATGTTCTTCAACTGTACGTCCGGATACCACAATATAATCTAAGTAGTTCGAGTAACACGGTACAGAAACTGTCAGCTGTTCCAAGAAACGCTGAAAAATAGCGGGGGCAGAAGAACTGACAAATGATAGGCGTTGAAATTGAAAAAGGCCTATGTGAGTATTAATGACGAAAAACTTTTTTGACTCGTCATCAAGCGGAATTTGTAAGTATGCCTCTGCTAAATCAATCTTGGAAAAGAAGCGAGACTGTCCTAATTTGTCCATTAGTTCCTCAGGTCTGGGCAGGGCGTAAGTGTCAACAATTGTTTGACCTTTCACTGTTGATTTGAAGTCCGCAAAGAGGCTTGGGTATAATTACTATAGGCGAGGCGCACTGACTCGCAGAAACAGGAGAAATCACCCCACTATCTTGCCAACGTTTAAGTTCTTCGGCAACTGTATCACGCATTGCGATAGGCACTGGTCTAGCTTTACGAAATTTTGGAACTCAGATTCTTTTAAAGTTACATGTACCACGAAATCTTTAGCACAACCTTGTTCCGGCGAAAACAAATCACTATATTTTTCACACAATGCATTGATTTTGTCCTGAGGCGCTACTGACGAAATTTGAAGCACATCCCTCTGAATAGATAAACCAAACAAGTCAAATGCATCTAATCCAAAAATGTTCTGTGTAGATTTGGCCTGAAGAACTACAAAAGCAACTGTTTTTGTTACACCTTGAAAAGAGGCAGGCAGGCTACACGTTCTTAGCACGGGAATATTTTGACCGGTATAAGCTGTTAGAACTTGTTTAGACGGCGACAATTTTGGCGAACCCAGAAGTTCATAAGTGTCTTTATTAATTAATGTGACAGCGGAACCAGTATCAAGCTGAAATTTCACAGTCTTATTTGCTATGCAAAGAGTCACAAAAAGTTTTTGCTTGTGGCGCACGACAGGTGCGCGAATGTGGGCAACGTCTGATACAGCTGGTTTGCGGCGCTTGCGCATGCGCGGGCTGCGTGCGGTAGGAACCGGCGCAGAATCGGCACACAGATTAATATTACTGTCCCTAGATGACTCTACCGCCGGATCGGCGTCCGCGCAAGCAATGCGAAGCTACACCAGATGCACTAACTACTGCACTAAACTTTTGAGTAGCTACATCAATTTTACTGTCACTAGCTACACAGTACTGGACACTTTTACAAGGAGAAGTTGCAGAAGGCACTAGGTTCACTACAGGAGTGCACTGTACATTGTCATTTTGCTTGTCCCGAACCCTTTTCCGTTGCACAGATTACGCGCTTGTCGGCGCTTGCGACGTGGCTCACTACATAGTTTTGCAGTAGGCGCAGAAGAAATTTCTTGCATTTGAGAATCAAGAGAAACACTGTCCAAATCCACGGCGTGGATGACATTTACAGCATGAATCGGTCTTGCACTGTGCGAAGCACTGTTCCGAACGGCACCGTTCCTTGAAGTTCCGTTTTGCATACACACTGACTGCACATGCCCCGATTTGCCACATTGATAACAGGTTGCGTTGCGACTTGGGCAATGCGCACGCTTGTGGCGAGATAAACACTGAGGGCAAGACTTACGAACATTTTTCTGAAATGAGCGTCGGCGCCCGTTATTCAGATTACTGTTTCTAACACGACGGGGCGACCTTTGTGTCGCACTTTTACACTGGCTACTGTTCACTGTCTGTGCAGCACGGCCGGTAGAAAAATAAGAATCACTACGGCTGGGCTGAGAACTACGGCTAGGAAAGCGTCCTTTGCGGCGCACTGAATTAACACTGTGGCTTTGCATTTCTACATCTGCTAAGTCAAAGGTATCATGCGCTTCAATAAGCTGCAGTACACTGTCTAATGAGGGGTCAGACTGTTTTAGAATTGCTGCCCTAATTCTGGGGTCCTGAATGTTCTGCGTAATCACATCTCTTAACATAACGTCACTATAAGAAAGTCCACAAGAGCAAGTAAATTTACATTTGCGGGTTAAGCCCCTCAATTCCGTGATCCATTCCTGGTGTGACTGCTCAGGTAATTTTTTTAGTCTGAAAAATCGGTACCGTGCCGCAGCTACGAGAACGTTTCTCTACTATTTGTTCAAAGTCTACATCACGAGGAGATGCTTGCGGGAAAAGTTTCTGCAGTAACACGAAAGTCTTGGTGCCAACTACGGCGAGAAAGAAATGTTTAACTGTCTGACCTGTTATTTGATGAGCCGCGGCGAGTTCTTGAAACTGTGCGAAATAGTCGCTCCATTCTTCCTCACGTTTGTTGTACTGGCGAAACGTAGGAAGCGTTGCGGCGGCAGGTGTAGGCTGCTGAAGCGGCGGCTGTTGTTGTTGGTTAGCTGCTTGCGCTGTTAGCTGGGGCACTGCCTGCAGGAGTTGTGTGATTTGCGCCGTCTGTAACTGAATAATTTCCATTAAGTTTGGATTCGGGTTAGCGGCCATGCTGACCGATTGGGGGCCGCGCATACAAGTAACTTATAACAAAACACAAATGCAATATGAAAGAGGACGCTCTGCAACAAAAAAGTCCACAAAACACGTAACTGAAAACGTTTCCCCCCAAAATCTTATAATAAGGGTGGGTGGGCGGGAGCAATTTCTGCGTGCTCCGACTGCTGCTGTCTGGCTGCTGCAAGAGGGCTGGTCCACGGTTCTATCGCTCCTCGTCGCCACTTTTGTGTCCCAGCCTTGTCGCCGCTTCCCTGTCTCGTTTCCGCCGTAGGTGTCGGTGGCCGAGTGGAAAGAGACCGACACAGGAATAAAGGTAGCACGCTTGTGCAGGTACGGAGGGGAGCAGCCAGTGGGACAGCAGAAACTAGAAGCACTAGAGTAAATTAGAACGAGATATATATTGCACAGAATTTATACAATACTTAACTTTCACATAGTTCTGTACTGCAGAATGCTGATACATAGTTGAGTTAGAGGCCTGCCTAGTGCCTATCCGATAGCCAAGTCTTCACTGGTGCCTATCTGATTCCGAAGTGTTAGCTGGTTCCTATCTCAGTCCCAAGTGAACGATGTCGTTCAGTGGTGGCCGCGAGCGGAGTTGCAGCAGAGGGCGCTCGTCGCTGACGTAAGAACGCCGCGCCGTGCGTGCATGGCGGCGCGGCGTAAGTAAGTGGCGCGCACTTTATACTTGTGCAACACCACAATTATAAT
Source organism: Locusta migratoria (assembly GCA_026315105.1). Lineage (NCBI taxonomy): Eukaryota > Metazoa > Arthropoda > Insecta > Orthoptera > Acrididae > Locusta > Locusta migratoria. The sequence continues at coordinate 249,176,270 of CM048750.1, read as the reverse complement.
TTTGCAATTCTATTCTGTCAATGAGTTTGGGACCCTGTACATAGGTACAGGTAAGAGTAGTGTTCGTCCAAGAGTTGGTATATGATATACAGTGTCTCGTAGCTGGTCATCCTCATTGTGAAATTTATTACCCCTGCGATGGTATCCATATTAAGTTCAGCGAGGAGTTCTACGATGCGGGCTTCCAGAAGCCAGAGAAGTACCTCGTCTTGGGGAACTTGGATGCGGTAAATTTGTGACTTCTACCATATAAGAGTTTGGATGTGGTCTTGTACAGACATAGCTGCACCACAATGCTAAGGATCGAGCTGGCCTAGTTGCTTGGCTGTGGCGAAGGGTTTGTTTCTGACAGGCTGTATTATACAGGAAGAAGTTCTTATCTAGGGTGATCCCTAGGTAGGTCACTGTTGCAAAACAAAAGTAATGGCGTGCAGCCTAAGAAAATCAGGCGATACTGAAGGAATTAGATTAGGTAAAAAAAGGTAAAGCAGTCAACAATCTGAAGATTGGTTTGAACACCACAGTGCTTTACTAGGCATGGTCCTGTTTGGAGGTGGTATGCCGTTGCCTTCCTCCGACCTTCAAACTGACTTACCCAGCCAGTTATAGGGGGACCTACAGTTTAACGTGGGTTCTGAACCACGGTGCTACTCGGTATTTTTCACATGAGCAATACTGTCAGAGGTGAGAGAAGTGGAAAGTGACAGATAAAAATCCTAAGACCTGGCGGGGATCGAACCCGCAACTTTTGGACTTGTAGCCTGGAACTCTACCACTGTGCAACCGAGGCGCACAAACAATAAAGGTGAGTCTTGTTACTTGGGCAGCAAAATAACACATGTTGGTCGCAGTACAGAAGATATAAAAAGCAGAATTGCAATGGGAAGAAAAGCGTTCTTGAAAAGAGAAATTTGTTAACATCGAATATTTCTTTAACCGTAAGAAAGCCTTTTCTGAAGACATTTGTGTGGAGCGTTGCCATGCACAGGAGTGAAAAATAGATGATAATCAGTTCTGACAAGAAGAGGATAGAGGATTTGATATGTAGTGCTAGAGAAGAATGCTGAAGGTTAGGTGGGTGGGTCAGTGTAACTAATGAGGAGGTCCTGAACAGAATTGGGTAGAATAGGAATTTCTGACATACCATGACTAAACGAAGGGATCGATTGGTAGGACAAATCAAATGTTCAAATGTTTGTATAGCTTATAGGACTTAACTACGGGGGTTATCAGTCCCTAAACTTACAAACTACTTATGAACTAGCTAACACTATGGACGGCACAAATATACATGCCCGAGGGGGGATTCGAACCCCTGACCGTAATGGCCGTGCAGACCGTGACTGGCGCGCCTCAGTCCCCTCGGCCACCGCGGCCGACGATTTTTAGGGCACATTCTTAGACAACGTGAATTTAGCATTGGAATGAAGTGTTTGGGGTAAAAATCGCAGAGGGAGACCAAGAGATGAATACCCCTTTCAGGCCCTGTATGCACAGTTGTGCGAGTCTGGTTTTTCTCGCTTTTTTTCTCTGTGATTCACGCTAGGAAGTTCAGGCCTGCATCACGCAATCGTGGATGGACTGTGGTTATGTGTGCAACGTGTTTTAGTACCACGATTCTGCAATGGGTGGCGCCAGCAGTTGGCGAACTTCCAGTACACTTACAATGGCGGCAAGAAAGCGCAAGTTCGAAGGTTTGTCTATATTGTTATATAAATGTGGTTTCGTTCATTTTAATGTTATATATCTACTGTAGATAGATCATTTTACATAAATGTATTTTAAATTATTCATATTTTTAATTATTGGAGGTATGATCTGAAACATTAGCAAGTGCACAATTGTTTGTGTTGGGCCTGATGTCAAAATTTTATGATAAAGATTATTTAAGGTGTTGATATCCTTATTTCTTTTGAAGTGTGAAGCTATCATATCTGACAGGCATTTGAGTTTGTATGATTGTGTGGTGTTATTATGTCATGTCTTTCAAAATATCAGTAAATCTCCTAATTACCAGTAAACGACATACAAAAATTACTGGTGCAATGTCACCACCTGTGAGTGATACTGCAATCATTGCTTTACTCAACTCGTCAGATGTAGAAGATTTAAGCAGTGATGACGATACCCTCGATTCCACTTCACTCTCTACTGCAAAGAATAATGCTGGAAACTTATGGGAAAGTTCGTCTGTATCGTCCTCTTCAAGCGAAAATTTTGGAGAAACATCTGCTTCAAAATGCAGTGAAAATGATGGACATGGCATGTGTGAATTCATGGCTTCAGTTCAGTCATGGCGGTAAAGATAATGAAGTGCGACGAAAAGACAAACATGATCTTGAATTCCAGGTGGCTGTGGGGGAATTCCTGGTCTCACTACCAAATGGAATGCCATTCATTGCCAATGAGCATGAATAAGAAGACGTAAATACAGTTCGAAAGGAACGGTTCACCTTTCAGAGACAAGCGACTGGACAAATTTGATCACTGGTCGATTGTTGATGAATTAAAATCGGCAATATGTTGTCGCAGAAGCGGTTGCAACTGGCGCACAAGAACAAGATGTGAAAAAATGTGATGTGTACTTGTGTTTGTCAAAATATGAAAACTGTTTTCAGTTGTATTATGTGAAGAAATGAGTATGAAGGCATGTTACTGTAAGATTGTGCAGATCATAAAATATTTTAGCGATTGAAAATAAATTCATTTTCTTGTTTATAATGAATTGCTGTATGTACTTTGTATCTTAAAGGTTCCTCTTTATATCCATGTCACATCACCTACAACATTGAGTCTTAAAGGAATACAGTAAGCAGATTCAAATGGATGTAGGTTGCCGTTCTTATGAGGAGATTGAAAGCTTCTCGCTTCTCCTTTTCTCTTACAAAATTTACTTCTGCTGTGTGTTTGAACTTGTTCTAGCTGAATGCCTCTGTACAACGTTATGTTAATCTGATTGCGTATTTTTATCTGTGTTCTATGTGAATATAAAGGTATTGTAAAACCTATCTGACTGCGTAATGTTTATTATAATGAGATACAAACTGCTAATTGTTTCTGTATGGAAATGTCATAACAAAGTTAACTGTATGAAAATTACTGACGATAAAAATCACTGTGTTAATAATTCTGGCCCTACAAACTTGTTTCTGACTGAACTAACAATCTTTAACGGAATGTAACGAACACAATATTTATCAATGCAATCTGACTCAGTCCAAACACTTGTTAACCTAAACACTGTATGAATTGTCCTAGCGTGAAATCTGTAAATCATATTGAACTGTAAGCTTGACAAAAACTGATTCTTTTTCCCCTTCAGTTACTGCATAAATCTGCGCAACACCAAACTGCTATACTAACTACTGCAAAACTAACTACAGAAAACATCTATGACACTTTTAATAAAAATGTGAGGAGGGATAAACTGGTAATCTGTTTAAAAAACTCGAACTAATTATTAAAATGAAATGTCAGGTTTATTTTCTAACTGATGTAACTACCATTGTCATGTTTTGGGTTTTAAAATCTTTCAAAGAAAAATATAACTCAGATATTTAATCTGCCTACAAAATTATTTTTAAACAGAGATAAACATTGCTTTACTGTTAATAAATTTAACTCGATTTACACAAACAATGTTACAACAATACCATATTTCAAGAACACTACCCATGAAATTCCTATTTCATAAAAAACGCAATTTCAAAACTAAACTGTTACAATAAATACTTTTCCTAACACAGTAAGGGGTCGCTAGCATGAATCGTGAGACCACAAGCTAACAGTAAGATCTTTCCCGACCGTTACTGTTACCATCAGTTCAGCCTAACAATGCGAAGCTGTGCCATAGAAACATGCCAGGTATTTCATGAAAAACTTTACCTTATAAAACTTCAAAAGCTCGTTTTTTGAACGTCGTTTATTCCTTTTCGTCTCCATATCTTAAACAGCTTGACGCAGCATTCAAGTCTCAAAATCTCATCTCCTCGGCTACCCCGCCGGAACGACAACTGCACACAACCACGGTCCCCACGCTTCTGCAATCTCATCCGCGCGCCTAGCAAAGTCTACACTCTCAATAATCACAACCTTACTTCCCGGCAACAATACTATAAAAATGTTCAAATGTTTGTATAGCTTATGGGACTTAATTTTTTTTTAATTTGTAAAACGTATGGGACTTAACTACGGGGTCATTAGTCCCTAAGCTTACAAACTACTTCTGAACTAGCTAAGACTAAGGACGGCACAAATATCCATGCCCGAGGGGGGATTCGAGCCCCCGACCGTAGTGGCCGTGCAGACCGTGACTGGAGCGCCTCAGTCCCCTCGGCCACCGCGGCCGGCGGGACTTAACTACGGGGCCATCAGTCCCTAAACTTACAAACTACTTATGAACTAGCTAAGAGTAAGGACGGCACAAATATCATGCCCGAGGGAGGATTCGTACCCCCCGACCGTAGTGGCCGTGCACACTGTGACTGGAGCGCATCAGTCCCCTCGGCCACCGCTGCCGGCAATATACTATCACTGTCTCCAACATCGATATTACTGCCATCGAAAAATACGCCTGCAACCACAGATAAATGATCCATGCCTGACTAGCTTGACACTGGTCTCAAATTTGCGGTACATTTGAATGTGAAATGTATTACCTTCCCATAGCAGGTATCTCACAAGATGAAGAGGCTTGCTCAGGATGGAGTAGAGTGATGAGCTGCATACAACCAGTCTACGGACTGAAGTCCACAACAACATCAGTTGTGTTAGTGAGTACTTGTGGTCGTTTCTTTCTGAGATATATCGCGTTGCCCAAGCTTTGGTGTAGACGTGAGGACGCTGGCCACTCAGCGGGCAGAGACAACACCCCTCCTTCCCCCTGCCTGCCGCCCAGGAGGCGAGCAAACAGCGCGTGTTGACCGCGGCTGGCGTCTGGATGTCGTGTCGAGACACCGCCAGTGGTGTCTTTGTCCAGGGCGGCAGGGCCGCTTATCGCACGTTCTCCACGCGGCGAGTCACCGCTGACTCACTGCCGACGGCTTTTTCGTGCGCCCGCGCAGACGGCATTCATGCCTCCACTGTCCCTCACTTACGCCGCAACCATGCTCTGTTTCTTCTCGCCATGGTCGTGATCACTGATTCGTTACGGCGTCGCCTCTGAATTTTCAAACGAAACGGACAGTGGACTGGTAAGGGGGCTTATTAGGTTTTTTTCTTTTAACTATCGAGGTATCTCTTTAATTATCACTGCCATCAGGGCGTGTGTGGAGGAGAATTTGCGTAGGTGCTACAAAGATCGTAGCATCTATATCTATTCAGACAGCCAGGCAGCCCTGAGATCACTGCCAGCTCCTGCAACAAGGTCTAAAATTGTTGCAGAATGTCACAGGGCTCTGGTGGAGCTAGGGGAAAGCAATAGAGTAAACCTATTGTGGGTCCCTGGCCACTCGGGGATCAGTGGCAACGAACATGCCGACAGATTAGCTAGGATGGGGGCAGAGACTCCATTTATTGGATCGGAACCTGTCCTGACAATCACCAAGGCAAAGATCACATTGGAGCTACGTAACTGGCTCAGAAGACAGCCCGTAGAATATTGGACCAAAGTTCATCAACAAAAACATGGCAAGGTAATGATGCCAAAGCCATGTTTTAAAAGAAGCTCTGCAATCCTGGGTCTGAACAGGAGAGAGATTAGACTCATGGTTGGATTGCTGACAGGCCATGGGTATTTCAAAAAACACCTACGTACAATGGGAATAACAGAAGAGGGCCCTAAAAGTAGGATCTGTGATGACGGAGATGAAACTGCATCACATCTAATCTTCGAATGCATTGCATTGGAGAGTAAAAGGTACAGAACATTTGGGACAACCAGACCCGAAGAAATTGTGTCTAATAAAGAATTGGTAAAGGGACTCCTTGCACTGTTCAAGGGCATTGGTTGGCTTTACTAGATATACAGGGAGCGATACCGCACAATAGACTTAGTTTGGGTGTGGGCAGTGGCGGGTTGGACCAAGACTGTTTCGGCTTCCCTGAAAAAATCAAATAAAATCTCTTTAATTAGTGTTGTACGCAAAATATTCTCAGGTATTGTTGAAAGGGGAGTGCGAGTATTAATTGAGGACAAGTTAGATGTAAGTGTGAGCTTAGGCCTCTCAGAGGCTGTTAGGGCCAGATCTTTAGCTTACGGCAGGTAATGGAAAGGTGCTGTGAGTGGAACAGGGAATTGTATCTATGTTTCATAGATCTAGAAAAGGCTTATGACCGTGTTCCTAGGAGGATGCTACTGTCAGTTCTACAAGATTATGGTATAGGAGGCAAACTTCTGTAAGAAATTAAAGGGCTTTACGTAGACTGTCAGGCAGCAGTTAGAGTAGATGGCAAATTAAGCTCATGGTTCAGAGATGTTTCAGGGGTAAGACAAGGCTGTAATTTGTCACCACTGTTGTTCATACTATTCATGGATCATATGCTGAAAACAGTAGACTAGCAGGGCGGGATTAAAATAGGCGAAAACAAAATAAGCAGTCTCGTATATGCGGATGACTTAGTTGTAATGGCAGATTCGATTGAAAGGTTGCAAACTAATATTTCAGAGCTCTATCAGAGGTGCAAGGATTAAGATATGAAGATCAGCATCTCCAAACCGAAAGTAATGTCTGTGGGAAAGAGATTTAAACAGATTGAGTGCCAAATAGGAGGAACAACGTTAGAACAGGTAGACAGTTTCAAGTACCTGGGATGTATTTTCTCACAGGATGGCAACATAGTGAAAGAACTGGTGCAGGAAATCTAATGCAGTGAGTGCTCAGCTAAGATCTACTCTCTTCTGCAAGAAGGAAGTAAGTACCAATACTAAGTTAGCAGTGCACAATGGCAGGAGGGTGTCTATAATGAGGAAATCAAAGAAAAACTGAGAATGAACACCATAGACGAAGCAGTTAGAGCGAACAGACTGAGGTGGTGGGGTCATGTTACACGCATTGGAGAAGCAAGGTTACCTAAGAGACTCATGAGTTCGGCAGCGGAGGGTAAGAGGAATCGAGGTAGACCGAGTACTTAGATTCGGTGAAGAATGATTTTGAAGTAAAAGGCAAAACATCAGACGAGGCATCAATGTTAGCATTGAAGAGGGGATCACGGAGGAATTTTATGAGAGGTACTATACTCCAGACTGAACGCTGAAAGGCATAATGTCTCTAATGATGGTGATGATGATGATGATGATGATTTTTTATGAGGGTGTGGGGCGGGGGTCTGGCCGAATCTCACCAAATCTCGCATGGGGAAAGACAGATTTCAGTAATTTTTTTTTTCCGCGACAGTGTAAAACAGAAAATACCTGAAAATTATGTAGGTATATCAAAAATGCGCATAATCCAGAGGAAAATTGTTAAAATTTCAAATCATTCAATCAAGAACTTTCAGAGATATAATATTTTGAACATTATACTAAACATGGCTCCAGGTTAGATATAGTTGCCGCGGTGGAGTAGCCGAGCACATTGAGGCGCTATAATAATGATAATAATAATAATAATAATAATAATAATAATATGGTTTTCTGTTCCTTAGGACCCAATTGAGGAGTGAGACTCCATCGTCATGGAACAAGTCAATACATAAATTTTTACAGAAGAATGGTAATAGAAAATTTTACGTAGTCCTATGCACACGATAATCTTAAGACAAAGTGAAAAGAATCAATAAAGAAAAAAAAACGAATTAGCTTAATTGTTTAACTTTTCTAGGAGTTCCTCGACAGAATAAAAGGAGTGAGTCATGAAGTAACTCTTCAATTTAGATTTGAAAGCATGTGGGTTAGTGATAAGATTCTTTAGTTCTTGTGGCAGCTTATTGAAAATGGATGCTGCAGAATACTGTACACCTTTCTGCACAAGTGTCAAGGTGGTGTGATGCAAATGTATATTCGACTTCTGTCTAGTATAAGCTGATATTATTAACAACAAACGACATTAAAGAAAAAAACGTGACGCCAGTGTCAAAATTCCCATACTACTGCAAAGGGGTCGACATGACGTTCGTGAACTTACACCAGATACTGCTCCAACCACCCGTTTTTGAGCCAGAAATATCCTTTTTGCGTGAGGCGAGTTACCCCAAAAAATAATGGCGTACGTTATAAGTGAGAGGAAGTAAGCGTAATAGACTGCTTTTCGCGTTGAAAAATCACTTATTTCAGATATTGTTCTAATGGTAAATATAGCAGAATTTAGTTTTGGAACAAGATCCTGAACATGGGCTTTCCACGACAGCTTACTGTCTATCTGAATACCTATAAATTTGAACTGTTCTTTCTCACTTATAATATGCCCATTATGTGTAATGCGCGAAGCTGTTCCCTATCAGGGGGTCTAATCCTCCCTCAGGCTTAGCTGTTTGTGTTGTCTTTACTGTAAGTTAGTTTATAAGTAGTTTGTAAGTTGATGACCCTGCAGTTAAGTACCATAACCTTAACAAACATTTGAACATTAGATATAGTTCTAAGAGAGTGGAGGCTTTATGAATTGATGTAGAGAGGGGGGAAGGGGACGAACGGTATAGTGTGATGATGAGATGGATACCAGCAAGCAATTACTCATTAAATGAGAAATGTTCATTGCAACAACCGTTTCAAGAACTTTTCTGCACTTTTAGTTCTATTTCACTAGCTACAATGTATAGTCTAAAATGCATCGAACAGTAAGCTACCCATATTGACCTTCTAACGAGCAAACTATGCTGTTGAGATTTTTATTCTACTCTTCCAGCTACTTGTAGTGCGCAGTGGACTGTTGTTACTGCTTACTGTGATTGTACCCAAGGCTCCTGCAAGGAAGACCTCAACAGCAGTCACGTAGAAGTCAGAAAGACGCTGTTTGCCTATCTACAATTGGTGAAACTTTGTCATTCATGTAAAGATAGACATAGATGACATCTCACGTAAGAAAATATCTTAAAATTAACCAAATGTAACTAGTGAGGATCAGTTCATGTACTAAAGTGATGTTGCTAGTTACCGAAAAAAATGATTACAAATTCTGGTTTTATTTTCTTTTACAAAAACTCAAATTAATAAAGAAACAAGAATTTTTTTATTATTTCCAAGTTTTGGATAAGTTGACAGGATAGATGAAATGTATAAACAATTTCAAAATACAATAAAGTTGGTAGAATGGCTGAAGAACCGTGCCTACTTGACTTTAAAATTAATTCCATTTCGTCACTTTACATTCAAGGCTGTCGCAATGTCAGAAATATTACGCAATGGTAAAAAAAGTATTTGTTATTGTTGTTTGGAAATGGATGGAGTTCGCCTAAAGCATTTGCACGTAGTACAGTTAACTGTGCTGATGACTGCCAGTTGTATCTTCAGTGAAAATATTCAAATGTTTGTATAGCTTATGGGACTTAAGTATGTGGTCATCAGTCCCTAAACTTACAAACTACTTATGAACTAGCTATTACTAAGGACGGCACAAATATCCATGCCCGATGGGGAGATTCGAACCCCTGCCCATAGTGGCCGTGCAGACCGTGACCGGCGCGCCTCAGTCCCCTCGGCCACCGCGGCCGGCGCTTATGACATCTTATCTCCTGAACTACCACTGCATGGTTATTACACTACAGAGAATGTTGTTTGATAGCATGGAATATGTGTACCAGTTTTGTTTATAATCGGACCAGTATTTTGCGACCAAGTGTGAAGTGTGACACACACACACACACACACACACACACACACACACACACACACACACATGCACTCATACATACATACTAGGTGAAAAGTATTCAACCGCATGAAACAAAACGTAAATTAATTGCAAATTGCGATATGCATACATTTTTTCGACATGTAAACGCGTCACTACAAATATTCGGATTTATGTTATGTTCGATATGCCTGCCTTCCGGGGGGATGATATGGCGCATGCGAGTAGGTACAGTGTCAAACGCCTTCCGGAAATCTAGAAATACGGCATCTATTTATCTCTTGTCCATAGCACTCATCACACCGTGACTGGCACGCCTCAGACCGCTTGGCCACCGCGGCCGGCATCTTCGGTGAAATTTGAACTATGTCTTGATCGACTACTGCCAATCGCACTTTCCCTGGTTAATGATGAAGTGAAGAACGACCTATAAATGCTAGTCTGGCTATAGTGTGGTACATCAGTCTGCGTAAGCCACCGCGTTGCCACTCAAAAATACGCTCGCAAGCGATAACTAATGCACTCTGCCTGTGTTCATACCGGATATGAAGCATCTCGATCAACGCAATGAACAACGCACAATCCTTAGTACTCTCCGCTGGAGATTCGCTAGGATCTGCTCCACGACAAAAGTGCTCCTTACAGTGCAGTACTTTGCTGGAGTCTTTATCGCCTCTTGCACAAAAAATCGCTGCTAGAGCATCGCACCACAAACTTGTCTGTGACCAAACACACAGACAGCATGGCCGAGAGCGTGAGTCTGCCTTAATTTTTCTTGTTTCACTGTGTATACCTTCTGATGACACTGGTGTTTCCCTGCCAGTTGCTCACTTACCAATCGGATAGTGCATCTTACAATGCCATATGGTTCGCCGGCCAATAGTAAGTCAGGTAACGTCTTGTTTAGGAATTTTCTCTAGACTTACTGGCGTCAGTGTATTCACGTCATATCTTCCACTAAGAATTCCATGTAAACATACTTTTTTGAGAATGAAACTTTCGCTCTGCAGCGGAGTGTGCGCTGTCATGAAACTTCCTGGCAGATTAAAATTGTGTGCCGGAACCGGGACTCGAACCTGGGACCTTTGCCTTTCGCGGGCAAGCGCACTACCGACTGTGCTATCCCGACACGACACACGATGCCGCCTCACAACTTTACTTCCGCCAGTACCTCGCCTCCTACTTTCCAAACTTCACAGAAGCTCTCCTGCGAACCAGGCGCACACTCCGCTGCAGAGTGAAAGTTTCATTCTGGAAACATCCCTTAGGCTGTGGCTAAGCCATGTCTCCACCATATCCTGTATTCCAGGAGTGCTAGTCTTGCATGGTTCGCAGGAGAGCTTCTGTGAAGTTTGGAAAGTAGGAGGCGAGGTACTGGCGGAAGTAAAGTTGTGAGGCGGCATCGTGAGTCGTGTCGGGATAGCACAGTCGGTAGTGCGCTTGCCCGCGAAAGGCAAAGGTCCCAGGTTCGAGTGCCGGTTCCGGCACACAATTTTAATCTGCCAGGAAGTTTCATACTTTTTTGAGCTTGGCATTGGTTGGCTTTTAAAAGGATTTCAAGTGACCGGAGTTCCCCGAGAAGACACTGGCTTTCTGCCCAGAGACCTCCGGTGGCGAGGGATTTGGGCTGAGGGGCTTCCCGCCCACCTGCCATTGTCACCATCGCCACCACACGGGCGCCTCGTATCATGTTATAAAAGCAAGTGTGTTTTTGTTCATTAGTATGCATCAGCCTTGATTATCTTATGGCACTTGCGCCATTATTTCGTAAATTGCATATCAAATAGTAATTATTATCATTAAAAATGTCCGTATCCCATCGAGTTTATCTTTGAAAAATTCATTTCGACGAGTAGGATATGATTTTGAGAATATGCAGGAAATGACAGTGAGGAAAACTTGACTTACAAAGTTTTTCAATAAATTACGTAAACATAATTGACAAAGAGTGTTAATTTAAAATGGCTGTTACCAATTGAGAGAAAGTTAATGTTTTATTAGAAAGCTAAGAAGGTGTACTACCATGTGTCGAAAAAAATCAGATCTTTAAACCTTATGCTCTCTTCAAAATAGAATGATAAGCGATTTGTTTTCGATTTTCACAAGCAGTGGAAAACATGTAAGGAAAAATAAGTTGCCAGTCGCAGTGGCCTTGGGGACTGAGGCGCTCCAGTCACGGTCTGCACGGCCACTACGGTCGGGGGTTCGAATCCCCCTCATTAGTCTTAGTTAGTTCATAAGTAGTTTGTAAGTTTAGGGACTGATAACCCCGTAGTTAAGTCCCATAAGCTGTACAAACATTTGAACATTTGAAAAATAAGTTGATAAAACGATGTAGGGGGGGGGGGGGGTCCTATATACCGCCAATAGTTTTTACAGTGTGAAAAAAAAAGTTATTTCCTGATTTTTCCCAGGCCGGCCCGACTGGGAGTGGCCATTCCTACGCGGCTCAATGTAAACAAATATTCCTTCAAATCAAAAGTGGTTATTTTACCAAATGTGTTCAATGTTCGAATGTTTGTAGAGCTTATGGGACTTAAGTACGGGATCATCAGTCCCTAAACTTACAAACTACTTATGAACTAGCTAATACTAAGGACGGCACAAATATGCATCCCCGAGGCGGGATTCGAACCCCTGCCAATAGTGGCCGTACAGAACGTGACTGGCGCGCCCCAGTCCGCTCGGCCACTGCAACCGGCGGTCTTTTACCCACTCTCAAAATTTTGAATGGGTACAGCTATCACTGTAACCAGTTCAATTGCCGGGCCTGCTAGTCACAGTAACTGTTTCAAATTCTGAAGTCAGCATGAGTAAAGCATTTGGAACGGAAGGTTATTTACAAATTCTACAAAAACCAGATACTGCTTATTATAAGTGGAACGGCATGAAAGAGGTTAAGAGGTTGGGAAAGAAGACAGGGTCGTAACCTTCCTCCGGTATTACTGAATTTGTACATACAGCAAGCTGTGAAGGAAAGCAAGGAGAAATGTGGAGAAGGATTTAAAATTCAGGGTGAATAGAAACATTGCATTTTGATGATGACATTCTCATTCTGTCCGAGACAGCAAAAGACCTGGAACTTCAAATTGAACAGTTCGGACAGGAAGAGGATAGAGGCTTCAAAATGTTGTGCCATAGAAGAATGTTGAAAACGCCGTGCTGGATCCCAATGACCTCGTATCACTAGCAGTCTAGATGACAGGCATATTATCCGCATGGCTGTGAAGGACCGTGCGGCCAAGTCTCGATCCCTGAGTCAACAGATGGGGACGTTTACAACCACCATCTGCACGAACAGTTGGATGACGTTTGCAGCAGCATGGATTATCAGCAGGAAACCATGGCTGCGATTACCAATGACGCTGCATCACAGACAAGAGCGCCTGCAACGGTGTACGCAACGACGAATCTGGGTGCACGAATTGCGAAACGTCATTTTTTTTTTCGGATGAATCCAAGTTCTGTCTACAGCAGGGGTGGCCAATCCGCGGCCCGCGGGCCGCATGCGGCCCGCGAGTCGTTAAGGTTTGGCCCGCGGGGCTGTTTCATATAAAAGAAAAATTTAGACTTTCATTTCATGTAAAACTGCAAAATAGCATTCCACCAAACGTCTTTAGTTTCATATCGAATTACAGTAGGTATATATAATTTCAATGATTCAACTATAATTAAATTTTCGTGTAAATCCCTGTTTGTAAAACACTACAATATGTTGCGTGGCATGTGGCTGAGGCGGTGGACGGTGTGAGAAGTAAGGGGACGGGAGAGGCAGCTTGTGGGGCGTCGGACGGCCGTTGTGAATTCCGTGGCGGCCAGTTGCACGCTTGCGGGTGGAGGTGCTGGAGATGCGGACGTGTGGTCGTGAGTGCGGCGAGAGGACAGAGGAAAGAAGGGCAGCTTTGCTACCTGCCTAGCCTCCTGGCGAACGGGCGGGAGAGGAGGAGAGGGAAGAAGGTACTCGAGTTTAGGAATCCATAACGCTCAGTTGTGGCGACTGCAGGCTGGAGCACAGACAATTATTGCCACATGAGCCCTGGCTTGTAGCACGCCGAATACACAACGGTGTCGACAGTTCCTCTTCTATCTGACAGAAGATAATAATTCGCTGCATCGAGTGACAGATGACCCTTCAGATTGATGTTGCATTCTTTCAACCATAATCGCTTCAGCTACTGTGTTAGCGTTGAATTCTCGGAAATAAATTTTTGAATCTTCTCCAGTCAAAGTGAGAGAATGGTAATAAGGACACGATTAGTAGCGGTTGTGACTTTAAACAGAGTAATCTTTCAAGTAAAACCAGCTTTTATGTTTTTACAACTGATCTAAGATGCTTGTCTTTATTTTTACTAGGCTTGCATGTATTTTATGTATTCAGTTATGGCGGGCAGGTACACCAGTTGACATTAGCAATGGTTTCTGCCTCAGTACCGTTTTTTAATTTCAGTCGTTAAAAACTAATTCTAATAATGTGGTTTTACTGATGACGTTTAAGAATTGCTTATTACAATTGTACAGATATGACATTGTGTTTCTATGTTATTTACAGCAACTAATAATGTTATAGATCTGAAATGTAGAATCTTTTCAGTAAGAATCATAACAAAAGATGTCGAAATTTTAAAGTAAGGATGCCAGGTTAAGTAAAGCATCAGCAATTTTTATATTTACGATACATGACGTTAAGAACTAAAAAACAAATTTATTAGAGGAGTTGAATAGTAATTTAAAAAATTCTCTAGAGAAAGGACTATGAAGTTTCCCAAGTATGTATAATACTGTACGTAAATGAAATACTGATAATTTAGCGAGAAGTATACCTCTGTGGTACCGCCATTTAGGCTAAAAACATGTCAGCTCCTCCACTGGTATAAACATATTGAGTATTGGACTCCCTCTCATCGTGGACACCAAAGTGCCGCGCTGGAGTGGCCGATCGTTTTAAGGCGTCTTGCTGTGGAGCGCGCGGTTGCTCGCCGTCGGGGATGCGAGTTCTCCTTCAGGCATGGGTGTTTGTGTTAACCTTAACATAAGTTAGTTTAAATAGTTTATAAGCCTAGGCACCGAAGACCAACGTAGTTAAGTCCCTTATATTTAAAAACATTTGAATTTTGAAATCACAGTAAATAATTAATGCGCTGTTAAGCTATTGTAACAAAATCACTGTTACCTCACAAGTCACGAATACTAAACCACAGTAAATGACTAATTGTAAGAAAATCGCTCTGTTATCTTACGCACGCAGAAAGGCTGCTGAAATTTTACCAAATATGCCTTGTTTTTCATAAATCTTCAATGCGATAAAAACAACCATGAGGCGAGTATGTTTCCTTCAAGGCAAATGTTCAAATGTTTGTTATGCTTATGGGACTTAACTACGGGGTCATGAGTCCCTAAACGTACAAACTACTTATGAACTACTTACGAACTAGGACGGCACAAATATCCATGCCCGAGTGGGGATTCGAACCCCCGACCGTAGTGGCCGTGCTGACCGTGACTGGAGCGCCTCAGTCACCTCGGCCACCGCGGCCGGCTTCCTTCAAGGAAGCTTTGCGTTTGTGCATTGCAGCTAAAATGATCTGATAGGAGAATGAAATGAAGAATCATAATTCAAGACACAATATTTTTTTTTTTACATGATCAGCTTTCTTTTTCGGAGGTTCCAGTGAACCAGTGAACGCGTAGGACGCGCCTTCAGTGTTTCGCGGTGATAAACTATTTTTGAGAGATGCATGGAACTACTTAACGTAACTGATATTTCATTCTGAACTTCACGTACAACACATACATTAAAAAAATTACAATACTTCGATTACCATGTGATGTCTTTGTCAGTTTGACTTATGGGGGGAAATGTCTGTTTCACCTGAAGACGTAAACTTGGTATGGCGTCAACTAGCAATGAAGTAGGACGTAAGAAGAGGATAGTTACAGAGGAGTTGAGAACTTTTCAAGACAAGTGGAAGTAAACTTTTGTGTGTGTGTGTGTGTGTGTGTGTGTGTATAATATAAAACAAAACCGATATATCTAATATGCAAGGAATCTCTGTTCCAAAAGAATATAACATCAAACGGCATTACGAGACTAAGCATGCAGTTATGTTTGACAAGTACAAGGGACAATATCGAGAAGGTCAAGTAAACAGCTTAAAAAGGAAACTTTGTACTCAACAGCAGTTATTTACAATGGCGAATTCAGAGACAACATTCTACGTGAAAGCGAGTTATGCAGTAGCTCCTATACTGGCAAAAAAATCAATCCCATATTCAGACGGCGGAATGATGCGTCAGCAAAAGAAACTGGATTTCTCAAAAGTAAGCCTGTCTCTTCAAACTATTACTAGACGTGTGTCGACATTGGAAGACAATTGAAGATAATTTAAAAAAAAAAATCATGCTACTCAGTTTATGTTTTATGTTCGAATGTTTGTAAATCTAACGGAGCAAACTGCGTGGTCATCAGTCCGTAGCTTACAAACTACTTAAACCTAGGTAAACTAACCTACGGACAAACACACACACCCATGCCCCAGGGAGGACTCGAACCTCCACGGCGAGCAACCGCGCGCTCCGCAGCGAGATGCTTTAGACCGCTCGGCTACTCCACCGCGGCTTTTGTTATATTCACTATCTTTGGGTGAGTGTACAGATATTCCGGATAGCGACCAAGTGGTGATTTATGTCAGTGATTTTGATGGCCATGTTAATAAAACAGAAGAATTAGCGGCATTTTATCCACTTAAGTCACGAGATTTTCATCGTCATTAAGTCGGTTTTCATTAAAGTTTGACAACTTATCGGCGCTAACAATAGATGAGGCTCCAGCAATGCCGGGGAAAAGCTAATGTTTAGTTCAGTTAACTGAAAAAGAAGTCTGAATAGTTGGTAGTACATCACTGTTAAACTTTCATTGCGTTGTCCTTCAAGAGAATTTATGTGCCAGGTGCCTCAAAATGGAGCATCCCATGAAGGTAGTTGTCAAAACAGTGAACTTTATTAAGTCGAGAGGTTTATTCACTAGGTTTAGATTCGAGAACAGTTCCCAGAATTTTTGAAGTCTTTAGATTGAGACACGGTAACATTTCGTATTAAACAGAGATAAGACGGCTACTCCGTGAAAAAATTTGAAAAGAGTGTTTGAAGAAAGAAATACAACCATTCTTTCAAAGCAAGTCAAAGAGACTCCCGGAGTTCGATTATAAGGAATGGCTTTCTGACTTTGCGTTGTTGTTTTGTATAACTAGCGACCTAAATGTTATTAATACTCGACTCCAAGGAAAAGATCAGGTGATTAAAGTATGCTTGATTGTATTTTTGCATTCCAAATGAAACTTGGACTTAGGGAGCAACACTTACGCGCAAAACACTTCATACATTTTCGTACACTATCAAAGCAATCTGACGTCATACAGAACAAGCGATTAAATACGCTTCTTTAATATCTGACTTGAAATACGAATTCGGAACCCGATTTCAAGATTTAAGAAACATTGTCTACTTTATTTATTTATTTATTTATTGTATTTGCTATGCCACGTCTGTAGACACGAGTTCACTACTGGGATATCTACAAATACTATGGTGTGAAATGCAATGCGATGTACAATTGAAAGAGAGATCTCATCAAGTTGGTTTGGAAAAGTTATATAAGACATATTTAGACGAGAAATATCCAGCATATACAAACATGCTATAAAAGGGTTTAATTATTTGGAAACACGTACATGTGTGTGAACAGCTTTTTAGTTACATGAATTGCATACAATCAAATATGATAACACGGGTTGCAGTTCATCTAGAAAACTCTTTGCGTGTACCAACAGCTTAACTTGACGTCAACACTGACTCACTTATTTCAGTGAAACAAAGCCAGACATCCGATCAACAGTGTATTTTATTAAATAGCAAAATAAATTATATAGAAAAAAATGTATAATAATTTGTACAATAAATGTTCTTTAATCACATTTGTTTTACTTCTTTTAGTAAATTAATATTTCTTGCTTTTTTACTTCACAATAGAAAAATCGACAATGCGGCCCGCGGGGTAAACAACTCTCAAAGATTTGCCCCGCTAGCTGTAAAGGTTGGCTACCCCTGGTCTACAGCATCACGATGGTCGCATCCGTGCTTGGCGACATCGCATTGGAAGCGTGTATTCGTCATTGCCATACTGGCGTATTACCTGGCGTGATGGTATGGAGTGTCATTGTTTACATGCCTCGGTCACCTCTTGTTCGCATCGACGGCACTTTGAACAGTGGACGTTACATTTCAGATGTATTACGACCCGTGGCTCTACACTTCATTCGATCCCTGCGAAACCCTACATTTCAGCAGGATAATACACGACTGAATGGTCCTGTACGGGCCTTGAGTACGGAAAATGTTCGATTGCTGCCCTGGCCAGCACATTCTCCAGATCTATTACCAATTGAAAATGCCTGATCAATGATGGCCGAGCAACTGGCGTCACAATACACCAGTCACTAGTCTTGATGAACTTTGGTATCGTATTGAAGCTGCATGGGCATCTGTACCTGTACACGCCATACAAACAAATTTTCTGATTTTAATGTGCATACAAAGATAAACATATTTAACTGTATGTGATACACTGTTGAAATGAAATGTTCGTATGGCACTTCTGTCTTGAAGATCCCCAGTGTGATTGTTGCCTCGAGCAATTCCTTTTAAGTGACGTCACTTCGGTGACTTGCATGTCGATAAAGATTAAACGATGAGGAGGACAACATACAACAGCCAGTCCCCTGCCGGGAATCGAACCCGCGCCCTCTGTGTGGTAGTCAGCGACGCTGCTGTCTGAGCTAGAGGGGGCGAACGATATACTATTTAAGGAGTAGATTATGATGGCATTTTAAAATTTTAATTGTCTTGCAAATGAAAGTATACAATTGAAAACAATATGAATCAACGAGATCCCTTTTAAAAACGGAGACATGCACCAATGTACGGTACCGATAATTGTGGCAGAAGTGGTAGAGATTGTGGAACATCAATGCAAGGGCAAGATAGGGTGATTTAGAATACCAGTCGAAGATCCTGACGTTTAAGGATTGAGCATTATTAACAAAATTACAATTCTGAACATGGCTGGATAGAAGCAACCGTAATCCAATATTTAAAAAATAATTTATAACAGACAACCAGCTGCATAAAAATTATTTTTCAAGGTTCTTCGTCATCGCTAATGGTGACATCACGAGATGAAATAAAAAGTTCAGATGAGAAACATGACGTCAGTATTGCACCTTACGAGAAAGTTTGCTCAGGTTGAAAATAGTAAATAACATTGTCCTTAAAAACTACAAAATAATAAAATCACAAACAACAATATGTGTGAAGAACACGTTTCTCATGGAAACTTTATTTCCTCCGATGAAGTCACCCTTAGCAGTGACGAAACCAGATCAAGATCCTTACAAAATAATTTTTACACAACCGGTTGGCTATTATACATTTAAAAAATAAAATTAAAACAACGTTGGCAAAATTTAGTATCGGTCGACTATGAATTTTGTAGGTCTGTCTTATTGGATTATGTAACGTAGGTTGAACGATGTCTGGTTTTGTAGGGTGTCTGGAAGGACGTCTGGCGCGACTCGTCTGAAGCACATGAGAGAGTACGGGGAAGGCCGGTAGAGAACCTGTTGCCATTCAAGGCAATCACACACCAGGAACTCGTAGCTGACCGAGACGACGCAAGAAGTGAGGCAGGCGCGGAACCGGAGTCGATGCCCCGAGATCGCGGCGTTCTTACGGCTGAGAGACGGGATTGCTAGATCGTTCCAGTTGTAAGGAAAGGCTAGGTGACGGAAGTGATGAATAATGTTTCGTAACATGCTGACGGATCGGAACTACACTACTGTCCATTCAAAATTGCTACACCAAGGAGAAATGCAGATGATAAGCGAGTATTCAATGGACAAATATATTATTCTAGAATTTGGGTGCATAGATCCTGAGAATTCAGTACACATAACAACCAACTGTGGCCGTAATAACGGCCTTAATACGCCTGGGCATTGAGTCAAACAGAGCTTGGATGGCGTGTACACGTACAGATGCCAATGCAACTTCAACACGATACCACAGTTCAGCTTACTGCCTAATTGTGACGAGCCAGTTGCTCGGCCACCATTGACCAGACGTTTTCAATTGGTGAGAGATCTGGAGAATGTGCTGGCCAGGGCAGCAGTCGTACATTTTCCGTATCCAAAAGGCCCGTACAGGACCTGCAACATGCGGTCGTGTGTTATCCTTCTGAAATGTAGGGTTTCGCAGAAATTGAATGAAAGGCAGAGCCATGGATCGTAACACATCTGAAACGTAACGGCTACTGTTCAAAGTGACGTCGATGCAAACAAGAGGTGACCGAGACGTGTAACTAATGGAACCCCATTCCATAAAGCCGGGTGATACGCCAGTATGGCGATGACGAATACACGCTTAAAACGTGCGTTCACCGCGATGTCTCCAAATACGGATGTCACCATCATAATGATGTAAACAGAACCTGGACTCATCCGAAAAACTGACTTCTTTGCATTCGTGCACCCAGGTTCGTCGTTGCGTACACCATCACAGGCGCTCCGGTCTGTGATGCTGCGTCTAGGTTAACCGCAGCCATGGTCTCTGAGCTGATAGTCCATGCTGCTGCAAAGTCGTCGAACTGTTGGATGCAGATGGTTGTTGTCTTGCAAACATCTCTTGACTGAGGGATCGAGACTTGACTGCACGATCCGTTATAGCCATGCGGATAAAATGCCTTTTACCTCGACTGCTAGTGATACGAGGCCGTTGGGATCCAGCACGGCGTTCCGTATTGCCCTCCTGAAACCCCCGATTCCAGTCGTTGGATCGCGACCAACGCGAGCAGCAATGTCGCGATACGATTATCCGCACTCGCGATAGGTTACGATCCGACCTTCACAGTCGGAAACGTGATGGTACGCATTTCTTCTCCTTACACGAGGCATCACAACAACGTTTCACCAGGCAACGCCGGTCAACTTCAGTTTGTGTATGAGAAATCGGTTGGAAACTTTCCTCATGTCAGCATGTTGTAGGTGTCGCCACCGGGCCAACCTTGTGTGAATGCTCTGAAAATCTAATCATTTGCATATCACAGCATCTTCTTCCTGTCGATTATGTTTCGTGTCTGTAGCACGTCATCTTCGTGGTGTAGCAATTTTAATGACCAGGAGTGTAGTTTCATCTTCTTAAATGATTCTGTTCGGGAGAATGGTGGTTCAAATGCACCTCCGGCCATCCAGATTTAGGTTTCCCGTGATTTCCCCTTAGACACTCCAGGCAAATGTCGGGATGGTTTCTTTCAGAGGGCACGGCCGATTTCCTTCCCCATCTTTGCCCAAACAATCCGAGCGTAAGCTCAGCCTGTAATGAGCACGCTATCGATGGGACTTTAAACACTAATCTTGCTTCCTTATTTAAACTATTCTCTGGCTAAAAGCTGCCTAAAATAAGACATGTCCGTGTAATTTGTTCAGAAAAAGCAGAACACCTTGACTGACTAGAGTTAGGAAGTTAAGGGGAGTCGTACCGTCCTATCTCGACAGTGTTAAATTGGCTATATAAATTCCCCGTTTCCTTAGGAACTATTGAGTATATAAATGTGGAGTTTTTATCACATGTTCTGTGACTATAGCTCTACAATCACTTTAAAATATCAGCTCGAAAAAAGTTATAATTGTTTCCCTAAACATATAATTTTTGTGTAAATTGTCACAATTTTAATTTCTTAAATTTTAACTATTACAGTAACTACTACTGAAGTAGAGCTACAACATCATTGTACTATCTCTGTTGTGTGGTAAATAATTCCTTGACGTAGATTCAGACATTTCTGAGAAGGACATTTATACCGAAAATGTCAGTTAAAGAAAAAAAAATCATATTGAGCCAACATACATAAAAATTTGTTAGAATCCTCCTGGATGGAAATCCTCATCTCCGCCTTCATTTCCCTCATCCCCTCATGGATCTGGCTTATTTTGACATATTGTTTGTTGCAATCTCTGCGTTCATGATTCGCAGTTGGTCCAAGTGCATCAGACTTAGTGGTGTTATATTGTGAACACAATATTCTTCTTGAAGAACAAATTAATTCCAACTGAACTTCTTCACACTATTTACAACAAGCCTTGATGAAAACTGTCACAGGAAACACAGAAATTAAAACACAGCTATTGGATAACTGTTGTTGACAAACACAAACAAATGTACGGTTAAAAGTGTTTACTGCGAAGTACTGCTAGTGTAGGCAACTTACGAAACGGACAGTTCTCTACAAAACAGAAGAAACCACAGCTTTCTAGACTATATATTTCCAGAGAAAAATGCCAATACGCAAAATGATGGAAAACAAAATTCTCAGAAATGTCAGTGCATGATTATTTTCAAGTATTTAAAATAGTAAATAATCGAATATTTCAATAAAACAACACCGAGTTAAGTACAATCATCCATATTTTCATAATTTGCATAAAAGTAAAAACGTGAAATTTTGTCATTTTGGGCAGTACGACTGCCCTTAATTTCATTCTGGAAAGAAATAATGTGTCTTGTTATTGCCGTTTTATTTATTTATTTATTTGATGGAGCGACACTCACGCCCCATTCCGTCCATATGGCCATTGCTGCACGAAATATCAGTTCACCGACAGTTTCAAGGTGCCTCTTCTCGTAGATCGGCTCTCGCAGGAATTTCCGTGCACTCTCAGTTACGTTGTGTGTCTGGTTTCGGTTGCCCGAGATGCATAGTCTATAGTGGGCTTCTGCTAACCCTGACACCGACAGTTACCAGAATCGTGCATCGCCATTGAGTTCTTCAGAACACTATAAACAGCCAACAAAAAGCTTACATTCTAAAAGAAAGAGGAGATTCCGCGCAACATCCCATGTGCAGGTCCCATCTGCGGACTATTTTTGCTGATTCTAGTCGATATACATTTGGCCGTATGTGAAGGTTCATTACGGCGGTCGTCCCCTATCCGGCACTCCCAAGCTGCGAGGGGGTCTGTGAAGACACTACGTAGGTAATTGGCGAAGAGCTGTCGGTATCGAGGTGTGGTCTCGAGTGTGTGATGATGCTCTTGGAGGAATTGCCAGCAATCAAGTACCGACTTCTTATCTTCTTTGAAAAGGTGGTAAATAGACATGCCTTTGATCCATGCGAGAACCTGTGTTTTTGCGGCCGGAAAATACGTGTCCTCCGGACATAGGAGGAGTCAGGGGTCAATCGTGTTAGGCGAGACGCGAAGGTAGCAGGCAAGAATGTTCTCTTGGACTCTCCACCGCGGCGTGACTCAAGAGCTGTCAACGAGAGCAGCACGAAACGGAGGTGAGAGGGAGAGGGAAGCATTTACAGACAAGGACAGAGATAATAGATACTGCCCTTCAGTTCTCCACCCTTCATGGACAACACGGCAATCCCTCGGCAATATCTCGGAAACTACCAGCTGCATCAGCAATATTGACCACCCATACCCGAAATATTGCCGTGTATTGCAATAATATTGCAAAACTGTTGACGGCAACGCTATTTCGACCACACATTCCGGTAAAAATGTTGCCCACCTTCACGTACCTTATAACTTGCTGGTCTATATAACTTGCAACGATAGCAGAACGTTTCACATGGCAACCAACACTAATTCGACCTAAAACGAGGACCACTGTTACAAAGACCTTGTTCAAAGTCTCTTAGCCCTCCCGTGATAGACTGTGAAAATTTTCTCAAAAACGCGCGCCGTTTTAGCAGTGACGGACATGCAAGAAGACCCATTGGTTCTGGGCCGAAGTCTGTGTGTGTGAGGGGAGACTTGCCGGAGCAGAACGCTAAGAATTTTTTTCCGTTAGCCATCCCACAAAATTATTGTGGAAGAGATAGTATAATCATTTGTACATTTTTATATTACTTGCAGCCGAAACTAGCTGCTAGCTAAAGAGAGGCAATAGGAGCGATACGCAAAATACCACTGACGCCGGTTTGCAGAGGGGTTTTATAACATATACAGGGTGACACACAGGAGACGCATGGTTTTTAATGAAATAATACTAAGCCAACTATAAAATTATTGCATGTTTATTTACACAAAATCAAAGCTCATTATTTGCCATTTTGGTTAACAAAGCTATATGTGAACAATAATGTCATCAAGGTGATGTCTATCATTTCGAATGCAGGACTCAAGTCTCTTCTCAAACTCCTCTATCACACGGACTAAAATCTCTACAGGGAGGGCAGCAATTTCTTGAATGATTGCATTCTTCAACTCGTCCAAATTTCGTGGTTGTGGTTATAGACACAGTTCTTAAAAAACGGTCCAACAATGCCGACAGAGCCAAGAGCACACCAGACTGTTACTTTTTCTGAATGAGGGTGTGGATGCACTGGAGCCCAGTAACGTGGGTTTTGCTAACGAACGGTCCCGTTTAAATTAAAACGAGCTTCATCGCTCATCAATAAAATATCATTTTCATTCGATCCGAAAATCACTTGCATTCTGTAAGCGAAGTCTTCT
The DNA here is from genome assembly GCA_026315105.1 of Locusta migratoria. NCBI lineage: Eukaryota > Metazoa > Arthropoda > Insecta > Orthoptera > Acrididae > Locusta > Locusta migratoria. Next base: position 249,151,975 of record CM048750.1, on the reverse strand, counting down.
CGTACAGCAAAATCAGTTTCCTTAAGATGTTGGACAACGAGCATTTTGAAGGGATGGAATTTTAATTCTATATGCAAAATTCGTCTAACCGATTCTCGATTGATTCGTAACTCACTAGCATGGTGTCTGGCTGACCGTCCTTGGCTTCTGACTGCCGCTTGCCTTACCCTTTCAACATTTTCTGGTGTCGTTACACTGCGTCTCGGGCTAGGATGCTTCTTATCCACTATGTTTCCAGTTTATCTGAAGTTTTCCATCCATCTGAGGATTGTGTTATGGCTCGCAACAGCTCCATGTCGACCGACATTAAACCTCGCACGAAACAATCGCTGTGTAGCAATATTAGACTCACCACTTTTAACGAAACTGTCATAGACAAACACTCAACGTTCCAAGTCCCACTGCTCCATAGTGACTGAGTAAATGAAATTGTGTCTTGTGTGGATCAGAACTATCCCCACCACGACCACCTCCCACCACCGCGCCCTCAGTACTACGCAGTTCAGAACCTGTACTTTTCCTCAAATTTTATGTACTACCTCGAAGCGAAGGACCCTAATAACTCAAGGTCAACACGGATTCAGAAGGTATAGCAGTGAATTCATGTAAGATTACTACAGGTATGTAACTGTATAATTGTAGATAGATAACTTTTTTGCTATTATATATTGCAGCTCATTTTGTAAAAAAACTCTGTGTATTAGGTCTGAGGATGGCGTCTAGCACGCTGAAACCGCTAATGTAATTAAATGCAAACCTGTTATTAAACAATTCTAGATCACCCCAATAATGAATTCCTTATATAAAATTTTAATTTGTGATAAAACTTACGTTCACTATTATGAGATAGAGTCAAAAAGACAAAGGATGGAGCGGAAGCTGTGATATTCCTGGCCTGTGGCCACTTCATATTTCTGGCCGCTGGCCGTTTCTTTGCTAACATCGTACGAGTCTTAAACGCCGGAGAAAGGCAGAAGTGCAGCATATGTTGAAATGTGGGGTGGGGAGCAGTAGCATATGGCACAGTAGGTGCTGGTTCCCATGGGAAAGCCCGCCTATGTTACTGGTACTCTCCTCGCATTGGCTGCTGCATTTCACGTCACGTGATTTCTTTTGAAATTAGTTTTGTTTATTATATATTAATTATTCAGAGCTGAGAATTTATAATAAATATCTCTCAAAAACAGGCTAGGTTTTGACTGTTTAAAAAGTTTAAGGTGCCTTCTCTTATTGTAACAAGAGAAGAGCGATTTTGCAGAAGGCGCGCGACGGCCCTGTTTTGGCGCGAAATAGAGCGTCAGGTGCCCTCTCGCAACGCGCTGCAGTTTCAGTCTCGAGCTGACCACTATACGCGCCGGACCGCGCCGGTCATGAGTAAAGATTTGCGTAAATGTGATAACAATCGAGGTCTCAACATGAACTATGGGCAGCATAGGCCGTATCATATTAACAATAGTTGCTCATTTTTTTATTATTTACTTAATAAATGGCATCCCTGACAATTAAAAATCTCGCGAGTCACTTATTATGCTTCCATCATACAGAACTTATTTTAGCCTCACTTGTATGCTGTAGAAGAACCTACGACTTGTGTGCTGTCTTCTGCGCTGGGGACACAACTATAGAAGACAACAGGTTAGTCAGAACTCTATGCTTTCCATAACGACATGGACAGCAACTACGGCACCTCGTGCGTACTGTAGGGCAGTACAAACGCTCCCTGCTACGCAACAGCATCCGCAAGGATGCGGAGGTTTTAGGGGACTTGTGGGAGGAAGCAGTACTAACTTCTCCGTCCGCAAATAAAACCCTAGGAAGCTTGTACATGGCATCCATGGTGGGGAAAAACATTTCGGAACGAAATAGACAGATACAGTGAGGCGATAAACGGTGGAAGTGATTCGCGAACTGTTAGACATCAAGAATTTTACAAATGAAGTGACCGTTTACCAGTTGAAGTACGCGAGTGAAGCAACTGCAAGTGTTGAGTTCGCGGTCCATTGGATTACGTAACTTCAAGAATCGACGATCTACAGAACGGCGGCGTCGTAACACTTCACCGGGCGCGTCGACGGAACAGCCATGCTCAGCACCATAGCAAACAGAAGAGGGGTGCGGCGCCTGAAAGGAACAGCCGTAAACATCGCCAGCAGCGGCAGACGACGACTCCATCTATTAGCAGAGCTACAACCACCAGCCTTCACGTCGCAACAACTGCACATCGCGACGCAAGGAAAAACGGGAGTAAGTGCCAACTCCTGTAAATTATAATTAATTGTGTTTTTCTGTTAGTAAAATTTTGCTAAAAACTAGCGTAAAAAAAGTAAATTAGAAATGGAAAATGAGGGAAAGACTAGGTATTATCTCAGAAGTAGGGACGGAGAATGTGTTCAAAATACAGGCAATGATAATTCAGGTCAACAATCTCAGATGGAGGGTGACAATATCGGTCCATATTTTGTAGCGAATATGAGTGAATTGCAATCTAATATTATCCAGGATATGGAGGTTAATCAGGTCAATAGCACACATAATGTAGAACAAATTGCTGTTGAAAATGTTGTAAGTGACGTGCAGAGAGATACACAAGTTTGTCAATATGTCGCTCCTAACCATACTGACGTGGTAAATCTGGATCCAGCTGTCAGAGAAAATGTGTCTGGCGCCTGCATAACAGAGGAGCAGATGGAGGTATCAAGTGACAGAAGCCATAGCACAGCTTCAGCTGATACGTTGTCAGTAGAAAGTAGTAGAGAGAAGGAAACTGGTATTGACAATAATAGTATATCAATGCTTAGCGATATGTTAGCTAAATTAAATAAAAACATGCTTGCTAAGTTAGATCAAAGCTTGAATAAGTGGGTAAACGATATTAATGCAAAATTTGATCAAACAAAGAAGAACAAAATCAGAGCATCAATAAGTTGGCAAACGAAATCAATGCAAAATATGACCAAAACATTGAAAGATTAGACCGTGTGATACAGGAAATACGTACACCAATGGCTAGTGTAAATAATACATTCCAGGGCTTAGAAAACAGGGTAATTAATAATAAAGAAAAAACAGAAAAATGTTTTAAACAATTAGATTTGGAAATTTGTAAAAATGACGTTGTGCACAGGGTGGACTCTGAAGTAAGCAAAATTAACGAAAGATTACAGGTTAATAGTGACACACTGTATACAGTTACAAATATTGTAGTGTGTTTGAGAAAGGACCAGGATAGCGTTAGTATAAAATGTAAAGGTGGCTACCTGTCACAGCAATCAGACATCGAAAAAATGAACAGAAATGTAGCATTAATTGACAATAAAGTGTCACAGGTAGGCACATCATGTACAAGTAATGCAAATGCACTTCACAGTAAATTAACAGAGATCGAGCAGAAACTGAATGAGCTTCCCGATTCATGTAATTTAGTGGAAAATATTAGCGCCAATAAAAATGAACTTGAGAGAAAACTTGAAGCGTGGGTGGAACAAGAGCGTAAGGAAGGTATAAGTAACACAGTTGATGTTGCAAATAATACTTATTCAAACAAATTTCACAATTTTTCAAAGACAGGTAGTGTAACATCCTGTTGCTTTCATCAGGCAGTTCGATGGTGTTATTCCTAATAACATGACAGAACAACAAAAGATGAAATTCGTAGCGAGTAGGTTTGATGGGGGAACAGGAGCTATAAACATCTGTAAAACATATCAGGAATTTGTCACTGCATTTCTCAACCAATATTGGTCTGAAAGTACACAAAATAATATACACACTGAAGGCCGCAAGAAAGACTACAAATTTAAAGTCAGGCCCAAAATACTGGAGGAACTTGTTCAGAAGTTGCATGGAGTCAAGATATTAACAAGCATAGACTTGACTTCTAGCTTCTGGCAAACACCACTAAAGGAAAATTGTTGTAAATACACTGCTTTTACATACAGAGGAAGGTGTTGTCAGTTCAGAGTGTTGCCTTTTGGTCTGAAAATATCAACATCTGCCTTCATACACAAATTGGTACATGTACCTCAGGGGGCAATAGCGCTCTTTGCTTTGCCAGGTAACTGACGCCTACCAGGTACCCTAGTCAACTAGCAGCTTATTTCCTTTCCTTTCATGCTGTCAGTTCTTCCTCTTACTATTCAGTCTGAACTCTTTTCTATCGTCTTTACTTTCTTCTCTATCCAAACACCAGATTGCACGGAAACACTAATTTAGACGAGTAAATAAAACAGGATTTGACACGAGTTAGAAGGAATATGAGATTTACAGACGTAATACGTGCTGAATTTGGCTTAATGTGGGTATGTAACAAATATGGAGTTTGGTAAATATTGTAACTCAGCAGTAAACATCTGCATAGCACGAGTTACCTTTGCAAAGTTAGGTGGCAGTCACAGATCTTCTCGGAACGAAACATAACATTGACAACAGCTGACTACATTATTGGTGGATTTTTATTTAATTTATTATAATACTGTTTACGCTGATGATTATAATGTAATATATGACGCTGAGAAGAGGACGGCGCAACAACAGGTGAGTGAACTGTTGGACATAGGCAATGTAAAACATGGTTTTATTATGAATTTTATGAGGAACATGGTGTATGGTCTGCTGTGTGTAGTTGTAAGAAAGTATTGAGAAGGTAGTAAGAAGGGTCAAGTACAGGTGACTGATAAATTCGGCCTGGAAATAGGCTCATAATTAAGAAGGTAGTAAGATGGTAAGTAGGGTCAAGTACAGGTGACTGATAAATTCGGCCTGGAAATAGGCTCATTATTGAGAATGTAGTAAGGTGGTAAGAAGGGTTAAGTACAGGTGACTGATAAATTCGGCCTGGAAATAGGCTCGTTATTAGGAATGAAGTGGTAAGAAAGGGTCAAGTACAGGGACTGGTAGATCCGGCCTGGAGGTCGACTCATTATGATATTATATACGGTGTTTCAGGCGGCAGTGAAATCGTCATTTGTGGAATATTGAAAATAGGTAGGGGAGGCAGAGTGTGCCTCACTCTACATTTTTAAATTAGGAATACACAGTAGCAGAAATGGCACCATTTTGGAATACATTTGTCCTATGCTCTTACACATACACGTCTACGGATAAGTATATGCTTAAATGATATGATATTTTTTACCTGTTTCGCCTCCACATAAACCTCAGGAAATCATAACACATCAGAGCGATAAACAGCATGTACTGTGGAATATATATATATATATATATATATATATATATATATATATATATATATATATATATATATATATATATATATATATAATGGAATTTCACCGTCAGCTGTCAATGAAAGCAACCATCCGTCAGTCGGAATTATATTTTGCCTTTATGCAGCAAATGGTTTCTGTTGATTTCTGTGATTTGCATTTTGTATTAAATATTAAGCATTATGACAAGCTATAGGTAGCCTATTACAGTGAATATAAACGAGGCATCTGTTCGCCAACAGTACGGAATTAAATATTAGACATGGCATATATTGCCAATTGTAATGTGTGAATGGAGGTAACACTTGTTGACAACATAGAGTATTGTCAATGAATGAAGGGTCAGTGACCAACTTAGGAAACGGATATATATGACTTAATATATCTTAAAGATATTTAAATATATGACAGAATAGGTAACTGAAGAAATATGGGAAAGGTCAATGACCTTAAACTTAATGGGTAATTGCCAAACACTGAATGTGTGTTATTCTTGATTCAATATGCAAAATGTCTGCATTGATTTGATTTTATAAATATATTTGTATGTATAAATTTTAAGTACCACTTTATGTATATCCTTAGTATGTACAAGTGTGTGAAGCCAACAGTGCAAAGTACGATATGATACATGTTATTAAAAGTATAAAGTCATGAGTGCCTAGTGTTGAATTTTCACTCAATCCTTGTGTCAAAAGTGCAAAACCGAAAGTGAGCAAGCAATTCAATTATAAAAAGAGAAAGTGTTGATGGGATTGGTGGACGGCATTCTGCCGAGAATTTAATTGGTGTTATAATCGGCCATGAGTAGAAAGTCTACATGTTATATATTCAAATGGCAAGGTGCCAATAAATTTCGTAAACTTGGACGACAATGTGCCGATTTTAAATCACAACTATTGAGAGGCTTTATGCCTACTGTATTTCCTGGAACGGTTCAATGTATCAGTGTTACTTATCTATTGTTCAATCGTTTATTTTCTGCTCAGTTTCATAGAAAATGTTAAGTAATATGTAACTTAGAGTTTTTGTGTGTGTATTTTTAGAAGGATATTTAGGGTGTATATCAGCATTTATATGTGGTTTCACATATTGTAAAGTTAGCTATTTCATAGCTGCCGAAGTTCAATTTAGGCAGGGTTATAATATTGATGTTTATATACTTGTTTTGTGTAATCATTTTTTATTTGAATGGGAAGATTCTAAAGTAATGGTTTCAAGATTTGTATAAGTTCTTGAGAGATAATGGGTACTATTTTTCAAAATTTAGAGGGTTTCTTATATCCAACTTGTCTGTTGTCTTTGAGAACATTCCAAGTTTGGAAATCTCCGAAGGAAGGGGATGTGTGATATTCCTGGCCTGTGGCCACTTCATATTTCTGGCCGCTGGCCGTTTCTTTGCTAACATCGTACGAGTCTTAAACGCCGGAGAAAGGCAGAAGTGCAGCATATGTTGAAATGTGGGGTGGGGAGCAGTAGCATATGGCACAGTAGGTGCTGGTTCCCATGGGAAAGCCCGCCTATGTTACTGGTACTCTCCTCGCATTGGCTGCTGCATTTCACGTCACGTGATTTCTTTTGAAATTAGTTTTGTTTATTATATATTAATTATTCAGAGCTGAGAATTTATAATAAATATCTCTCAAAAACAGGCTAGGTTTTGACTGTTTAAAAAGTTTAAGGTGCCTTCTCTTATTGTAACAAGAGAAGAGCGATTTTGCAGAAGGCGCGCGACGGCCCTGTTTTGGCGCGAAATAGAGCGTCAGGTGCCCTCTCGCAACGCGCTGCAGTTTCAGTCTCGAGCTGACCACTATACGCGCCGGACCGCGCCGGTCATGAGTAAAGATTTGCGTAAATGTGATAACAGTCGAGGTCTCAACATGAACTATGGGCAGCATAGGCCGTATCATATTAACAATAGTGGCTCATTTTTTTATTATTTACTTAATAAATGGCATCCCTGACAATTAAAAATCTCGCGAGTCACTTATTATGCTTCCATCATACAGAACTTATTTTAGCCTCACTTGTATGCTGTAGAAGAACCTACGACTTGTGTGCTGTCTTCTGCGCTGGGGACACAACTATAGAAGACAACAGGTTAGTCAGAACTCTATGCTTTCCATAACGACATGGACAGCAACTACGGCACCTCGTGCGTACTGTAGGGCAGTACAAACGCTCCCTGCTACGCAACAGCATCCGCAAGTATGCGGAGGTTTTAGGGGACTTGTGGGAGGAAGCAGTACTAACTTCTCCGTCCGCAAATAAAACCCTAGGAAGCTTGTAAAGCACACCAACTCACCTGTCAAGAAAAAGTTCAAAACCCAATCATCAGCAGGAAAAGTAATGTCGGCGGTGTTTTGGCATCCTGAAGGTCCAGTTTGTTGTGATTATCTCGAAGAGCAGCATACAATGAACAGCCACTCACCCTGTTTACATAGCCTCCCATAACCGAATTTCGTAAAACGATTTCCCAAATCCGCTTTTGGTTGGTCATGAACACTCCAAAATCGATTTTGGAAATCTACTTCCGTAAAGCGGTTTTCCAGTTCCACAATCGATTTTCCTGCCCATGTAAAAGCAACCGTTTTTTGAAACGTCCTTGGCTTGTCAGATTGTGTTTTCTTGTTAAGAATTTTCGGCTCATATTTTCAAAGTGACATTTTATGCAGTGAAAGAGAAGTATAAATATTGGAGTGAGCAATGAATCTGTATTTTTAAGTAAAGAAAAATAGCGAATGTGCTTATAGAATAAGCTGTTTTTCAGCCGTCATATTAAGCGGGCTAGGAAATCGGATTCGGGCTGTAACGTGTAAACACGACAGCGAAAAACGGTTTTCGACATTCATTTTTCGTCTTCTGGAAGGTGTGTTGCATATAAACGTAGTGAATACTGCACCTGAAATGTCAAGCAATTTCAGCGTTTAAAGCTAGAACACATGTTGCATTGTGAGCGGCTAAAAAAAAATAAAAACAATATAAAAATTTCGTATGGTTCTTGTCGAGCGGCGTCAGACCTACAACATAGTTCGGTCACAGTTTAACATACACATCGCGACACGCACTGCTGTGAAAGTTGTTACCAACTGACACCTGCAAAGACACTAGCGCTCTTAGTGGTGGACAAGGCGGCGTAAAAGTAATGTTTGTTTATAATAGCTTTTCTACGTAATACCCCAAATATTTGATGTAATTTTTGCTTTACATATGTACAGCTTATTCCGCTGAAAGCAATAGAATAAAAAGATACGAGAAACATAAATTTCTGTTACGGTCGGCTTTTACATGACAGGCAAATTCTATGACGTGTAACATTTCGATATGGAGTCTAATGAGTCAAACATTTTTGCACTTCACTCATCTTGTTTAATCGCATGTACCTTTGAGTGTAAAACGGATGTCTTGAAGATTCTTGTGAGATTTTTTTATTCTGATACAGCTGTGGTGTGATCCGACACCTTAATAATGTAGGTATTGCATTCCATATAAGTTTCTTTCGTTCTACACTCCCTGATTTTACCGGAAGCGTAGTGCAGAAACCTTCACGATTTGAGTAGAAAACCGACGTTTTTCTGCAAAAGACTCATCTTCTGTCGTTGATTAGCCATTTTTGTTCTTAATAGAAAATTAAATTCTTCATTAAATAGAAGAGAGTCTTAAATAAACTACCATGCAGTGTGCCGTTTCACATTTTTCAACAGTTCTTAGAAAACCTAATAAAGACAAATGAGTTACATTACCGTCCATTAAAATTGGTACAACAAGAACAAATGCATATGATAAACGGGTATTCATTGGACAAATATATTATACTAGAACTGATATGTGATTACATTTTCACTCGGCCGCGGTGGCCGAGGAGACTAAGGCGCTCCAGTCACGGTCTGCACGGCCACTACGGTCGGGGGTTCGAATCCCCCCTCGGGCATGGATATTTGTGCCGTCCTAGTTCGTAAGTAGATCATAAATAGTTTGTAAGTTTAGGGACTGATGACCCCGTAGTTAAGTCCCGTAGACTATACAAACATTTGAACATTTTGATTACATTTTCGCGCTATTTGGGTGCATAGATCCTGAGAAATCAGTACCCAGAATAACCACCTCTGGCAGAAATTATGGCCTTGATACGCCTGGGCATTGAGTCAAACACAGCTTGGATGGCGTGTACAGGTACAGATGCCCATGCAGCTTCAACACGATACCACAGTTCATCAACAGTAGTGACTGACCAGACGTTTTCAATTGGTAAGAGATCTGGAGAATGTGCTGGCCAGGGCAGCAGTCCAACATTTTCTGCATCCAGAAAGGCCCGTACAGGACCTGCAACATGCGGGCGTGCATTATCCTGGATGTACAGCTGCAAAACAGAGGATGATTTCTGTAGTAATTAAAACCCACTCCAACGCAATGGCTTCCAGTATTAAGCCACATCCCACCGAAACACCTGCGATATACTGACGCCCTTGTACGTGAACACAATAACATCTTGTGAAATGGAAGCCTGCCCACCAAGTCATTGAAGCTGCAAACACTAATAAGCCTCGTTCTAGGAACCCGTCGACAAGAACAGCAAGGACCTGTGTGCAAAGGCTTTCGGTATCACAAACACATGGTCTGAAAAATGGAACGCATGACAAAATCATAACATGCCTTGCATCACACAAACGTCACCTGGTTTTGACCTCCCACGCAAAACGTGGTCTACTCTAAACAGGGTTTGGTCATGGCAGATGTCCTTACATTTTTTTGGGTCATCAGTCCCTAAACCTACAAACTACTTATGAACTACCTACAACTAAGGACGGCACAAATATCCATGCCCGAGGGGGGATTCGAACCCCCGACCGTAGTGGCCGTGCAGACCGTGACTGAAGCGCCTCAGTCCCCTCGGCCACCGCGGCCGGCAGATGTCCTTACTCCCTGTATAAATGTGGTAAACAACCATCCCTCAGTGTGACTGCGGAGAGAATCAGACCATCGGCCATATTGTTGAATAGGTCCCAGAACAGCCTATAACGGGAGCCCAGACGACTTCCCGTTTGCAACTCCAGAGTCGATAGATTACATTAATAGACTTGATGTTTGTTTGTAATTCTTGAAATATGTTATATTAATAATATTTGTTTTCAGTTCCTAACGTTTTTTATACCGGGTGATCAAAAAGTCAGTATAAATTTGAAAATTTAATAAATCAAGGAATAATGTATGTAGAGAGGTAAAAATTGACACACATGACGGAATGACATGGGGTTTTATTAGGAAAAAAAAATAAAGAAAGAGAAATTGCTAGACGCATGAAAGATCTCTCTGGTGATGATCGTGTGCTCAGCCGCCACTTTCGTCATGCTTGGCCTCCCAGGTCCCCAGAAGGCAGTTCGTGCGATTATTGGCTTTGGGGTTACCTGAAGTCGCAAGTGTATTGTGATCGACTGACATCTCCAGGGATGCTGCAAGACAACATCCGACGCCAATGCCTCACCATAACTCCGGACATGTTTTACAGTACTGTTCACAACATTATTCCTCGACTACAGCTATTGTTGAGGAATGATGGTGAACATATTGAGCATTTCCTGTAAAGAATATCATCTTTGCTTTGTCTTAATTTGTTATGTTAATTATTGTTTTTCTGGTCAGATGAAGCGCCATCTGTCGGACATTTTTTAACTTTTTTTTGTTCTAATGCAACGCTATGTCATTCCAAGCATGTTTGTCAATTTTTACCTCTCTATCTACAATATTCCGTGATTTATTAAGTTTTCAAATTTATACTGACCTTTTCATCACCCGGTATTAGTGATTTTTCTATTTCTTATGTGTCTGTAGTGCCATACGATAAATAAATAAATGCACACAAGGTAACAGTTTCATCACGACTGGCTCTCTCCAAGTTATCAGCAATGCAGAGAGTATATCATCTGCTCCAGGGGGCCTTGTTTCGATTCAAATTTTTCAATCCTCTGTCAAATTCGCAGTATCGTATCTCCCATCTCATCAACATCTAGTTTCTCTTTTCTTTCTACAATGCTGTCTCCAAGTTTCCCTCTTTTCACAACATTATTCCTTGACTACAGCTATTGTTGTGGAATGATGGCGAACACATGAAGCATTTCCTGTGAAGAACATCTATGCTTTCTCTTAATTTGTTATGCTAATTGGCATGCATATTAGCCAAACGAATAGGTGGAAAAATGTGCCAGTGTCCCTCTTCAGAAGACAAGTTGTCGAAACTAAACTACTGACAAGGGCCAGCCGCAGTGGCCGCGGAGACTGAGGCACTCCAGTCACGGCCTGCACGGCCACTACGGTCAGGGGCTCGAATGCCCCTTCGGGCATGGATACTTGTGCCATCCTTAGTATTAGTTCATAAGTAGTTTGTAAGTTTAGGGACTGATGACCCCGTAGTTGAGTCCCATAAGCTATACAAACAATTGAACATTTTGCTGACAAGGAAAGTACATGCCCTCGAACAATCTGTATGAACGTTTGCTTACATGATCTCTACGTACACCTCAATGTGCTGGTGGGTGTCGTTTTTCTGCAAAACTCTGCAATCATGCTCTAGATAGCACTGTAGATGTAATTGTAGACGCCATACGTAATGCAGATGTCTTAACTATAAGTTATGTAATAATCATCGTACATCTTCCCTAGCGTATTGTCATCAAAAGCCGTGATTATTGTTGCAACGTTAACCTTCTTCTCTGAAGACTGTTGGTATTTATTGCCACTGCTTCCATCGCCTCTTCCCGCACTTACCGTAGCACTACCGCCTGCAATAGTTGTTCGTCATTATCATCCCTATTATCATCATTATGTGTTAGTCTTACAACAGTATTTAACTTAGGCTCATATTTCTGTACCATAACAGATACGAGAAAGCATGCGAAGGAATCATCTTCTACACTAATACCTTCTTCACGAAGAAGGTACCTTCTTCGTAACTTCATCTCAATCAATCGCAATACATTAGCAGGATTGATTACCAATCGCCTCGCCATATGACGCTTCACCACACAAATAACGTCACAAAACTCAACTTCGGAGGCACACTGCACCGTCCCTACTGGCGAACCGACAGGTCAAAGTGCAATGCGGCATGGCACACGCAGAGGTCTCTAACGGACGACTGCAGAGTTTTGCAGATGCGGGAGTGTCACTAGTGTAATAGGGGACCTTTACATTATCTCTCATACGATTTTGGTGTATATGTTTTTGTTCGAGCCCAAGTGCTTTCCTTGTGAGACTCAAATTGTGAGTGTAGCGCCAGTATACAGGTCCTGCTGGGGTCAGCGCCGGCTGGCAGCAGTGTTTCAGTGTTTTTAGTAGCGGCTGCGGCTCTCGCTAGTGGGACTAGTCAGGAACCTGTTCTGTGACCGATCGCCGTGGGACAGAACGAGCCCTTTTCCCCGCCCACCACAGGTTCTCTGCAGCGGCGGGTCACGGAGTACAGCCGACGGCACACGGGGCGTGTGTCTGAACGTGTACGGTCAACAAGCCAAGTACCTGACGTCACAGCGTGCCAACAGCAAGCTCCAGGGCAATATCAAGCATTTCAGACGTCACATAAAATCCTTTATGAGGCATGCGTCCATGATGAATTTCAAATCTGTGGGTCTGTGGGTCGGTCCATTTTTGGCCAGAATGAGATTATTGGCACAATCTTATGAGTTTCTTGTCCTCTACTCACAAGGAAAGTACTTGGGCTCGAACAATGGTCAGGTGGTACCGCAGGCACCTTGGCCCTTTTCGTCAAAAAGTGGTGCTTGGGGTACCACCTAACCATTAATCCCGTTATCCATCACTTAAATGGAAAACTTTGTAAGTAATATAAAAAAATATTTATTGCAATCAATAGCCTACTGGCTTCTATATAAAAAAATTTTTTTGCATGTAACTTTCTCATACATACTAGTTCGGATTTTTTGTTTTTAATATGTATTTTTCATTCTAAACATTCATTTATTATAACAATTATCATTTTGTACAGTAAAAAAGCGCCTGAAGATGCAACTGTAGGTTGCGGAACCGGTTGTGCGGGTCTTCACGACTGCAATAAAAATAACAGCTCAAGTGAACCAAGGACTTTCATTCAGACTCTTACAATTTTAACACCTAATTTTTAACTGTGTGAAAGTTTCTTAAATATGTATAAATATTTTATCTGTGGTTGCCCGTCATATGCGAAACACATATAACCAAAATTGTATGAGAGATAATGTAAAAGTCCCCTAGCGATACTCCCGCATCTGCAAAACTCTGCAGTCGTCCGTTAGAAGCCTCTGCGTGTGCCATGCCGCATTGCACTTTGACCTGTCGGTTCGCCAGTAGGGACGGTGCAGTATGCCTCCGTTGCGTTTTGTGACGTTATTTGTGTGATGTAGCGTCAGATGGGGCGGCGATTGGTAATCAATCAAAATGTTCAAATGTTTGTTAAGCTTATGGGATTTAACTACGGGGTCATCAGTCCCTAAACTTACAAACTACTTAGGACCTAGCTAATCCTAAGGACGACACAAATATCCATGCCGGAGGGGGATTCGAACCCCCGACCGTAGTGGCCGTGCAGACCGTGACTGGAGCGCCTCAGTCCCCTCGGCCACCGCGGCCGGCGGTAATCAATCCTGCTAATGTATTGCGATTGGTTGAGATGAAGTTACGAAGAACCCTTCTTCGTGAAGAAGGTATTAGTGTAGAAGATGGATCATTCGCATGTTTCTCGTATCTGTTATGGTACAGAAATATGAGCATAAGTTAGATACTGTTGTAACATATAATGATGATAATAGGGATGATAATGACGAACAACTCATTGCAGGCGGTAGTGCTACAGCAAGTGCGGGAAGAGGCGATGGAAGCAGTGGCAGTGAATACCAACAGTCGTCCGAGAAGAAGTTTAAAGTTGCAACTATCATCACGGCTTTTGTGACAATACGCTAGAGAACATGTACGATGATTATTGCATAAGTTATAGTTAAGATATCTGCATTACGTATGGCGTATACAGTTACATATACAGTACTATCTAGAGCATCATTGCAGAGTTTTACATAAAAACGGCATCCACCAGCACATTGAGGTGTACGTAGAGATCCTGCAACCTAGCGTTCATACAGATATGTTTGTTCGAGCCCATGTACTTTCCTTGTCAGAGGTAGAGTTGTGGCGACTCGTGAATGAGGCGTTCATGTGAACGAATACAATTAAAGAATCGTAACAATCGAATCGTGGTCCGGTCTAATCGTCGTTCAAAAGGATCGTCTGTCTCGTGACGATTCCAAGTGCCAACGATTCATGATTCAAAGGCAAATGGCGAATCGTGCCAAATGATTACGAAAACCAGAAAGCAGTCAAGGGAAGGACGAGTATGAAGAAAGGAAGCATAGAACTAAGATCGTAGCCTACAGATGACAGAAACGAAATGCGGCAAAATACACAGCTGCTGATACGATTAACATCAAGATATGAAAGTATGATGACATATTACGTACTGCTTACACGTTGCAGATGCAGTGCAACACGCACCACACACACACACACACACACACACACACACACACATACACATACACACGTCGTTTATACAGTTTACATGCAATATATTTAAACGAGCAATTCTTGCACATTTATATTTCGCGTATCCCGGATACGGCTGTAACGATTTGAATTATATATTGTATTTATAGAGGTTTATTCTCTATCTACATAGTTGTAATTTTTTTTTTTTTTGGGGGGGGGGGGGGGGAAACTCAATTTTATCAAAATATTTTTTTTACATAAAAACGCGATTTAAAATGTTTTAGTATTTACAGGCGGATTTTGATTTTTAAAGTCTATTTATATAGACGTGTTTCCTGAAACTAAGTGATTCTACATAGTAAATATTTTACAACGATTAGATATGTGTTAATAACAATACATTTAATGAAATTTATATTTAAATGGCCAAAGTATTCGAACAGAAATGTATAATGTTACAACAGGATTTGAATTACATGACCTACGTTCGTAATTTAACAACGCTACCAAACGAAACCGATTTTACAAAAAAGAAACATTTTAATATAAAAACGCGAATTTCTTGAATCTAGAAAGAAATTTAGTATTTAGAGATGGATTTTGATTTTTAAAGACTGTTTATATAAACGTGTTTCCTGAAACTACGTAATTTTACATAGTAAATACTTTACAACGATTAGATATGTGTTAATTACCAAACATTTAATGAAATTTATATTTATATTGCAGAAGTAATCGAAAGGAACGAAAAAGAAAGTATAAGGTTACAACAGGATTCGAAGTACATGACCTACGTCTGTAATTTAACAACCTACAACGCTACCAAATAAGCTACGACGACAGCAGAAATAATTGGAAGCGTAATATGTATTTATGTCCGTTTGCAAAACTTCAAAGTCTATTTACTCGATAGTTGAATCGAATGACTTTGGCAGATTATTATTTTAAGTCTGAACTTTACGCACCATAAATATTTATAAAAAACCGATACCTATATTGTCTCCTTTTTTTTCCTGTAAGAATCGTGCCATCACAGACCAGAAACGATCGTGAACGAATCGTAGCAAAATATTCACAATGTTAGATTTCAAACATTCATGAGACAGACATGTATCGCCATTTATGAGCAGCATGTATAACATTTGACATTCTGTAAGAATCGTGCCAATGCAGACTACAAAAATCTCGAAAGAATCGAGAACGAATCGTAGGAATGAGTTCACAATGTGGGATTGAATCGCAAGAACCTATTCAGTGGCGGCTGGTGATAATGTGCTAATGTGCTGCAGCACACTGTAAATATATTACTAAAATTATGCCATTTCTCTTCGAATGCGAGCCAGAAATCGCTATAAAATTACATCCTTTCTCTTGGAATACGAGTCAGATATCACAATAAAATTATGCCAATTCCTTTCCAATGCGTATTAGAATGCTAGTGATAAGGACGAAAACGCATTTCGGAGCGCTCTCGCCGCGGTAGCTGGAAACCAGCTCCATGTGCTGAAGTGGGATTCAGCCGCGCTGGTACGTGCGCAGAGAGGCGGCGCAGTCGTCTGTTCGCTAGTGCGCATGCGCAGACGTGAGGTGCGGCAAGACGACTCGTGTGCTGAGACCGACTGCAGCACCAGATCAATATTTCTCTTCGCGCTGCGTGTAACGGCTGCGGAAGAATAGTATATGACGAATATTGCGGCTTACAGAGTCAAATAGCGCGCTGGCTCAGGCGTCTTGCGCATTGTCTCTCAAACCTACCTGTGTGAGGCAGGTATTCAAATACCTTTGAGTATTAATTTTTAATTTCTGTAAATAAAATTAATAATTTTTAAACGTTATTTTTACTATCTGCAGTGAATACATGTAGTTGGCAGCGCTGTTATAGATTCCCCTGAAGGTCTTACTGTCAATACAGTATTAATTGATATTTAATTAAAGGCAATCATACGAAGCTTCACTTTTTTATTTTAGTATATTTTGTTTCCTGTTTATTTTTGTTATATTGTAGCACACTGGTCAAATTTTGTACGAGCCGCCACTGAATCTATTCCTGCAAAAGAATCGCGTTGCCCAACTCTACTCAAGAGGTATCCTACACTATGTCCTAAATCAAACATTGGCGGACTTACGGTGCAATGAAATGACACCAAGTCCACTTTACCTTCGAGGTATACAGCACCATCTGCACAGAGTGCTTTATATTTCTGTACACTACAATATTAATTTCTGTAAAAGGAAACTTTGGGATTTAAAATTTACCTTGTATGATGCATCTGATTCCTCGGTTGACTGTGTGATGTGGGCTGAGTCAAAAGGAAGGCGAGGCGGAAACGAAATTGCATCAGAATTTTTTTGGTTACTGCCTAAGTACCTACAGATTAATACCATAACTCAGAAGTTCCTACTAAAAAGCCATACTCATATGGAGACGAACAGTGTACATGCGTTGATAGAGGAGAAACGGAAGAAATTGAATAATATGGGAATTTAACACCCTGGGACTGGCAACAGACACACTTCAAGCAAGTACATTGTTCACAATATGGAACTTGAAGATTTCAAAATTTTTAATTTACTGTATGCCACATAAGACTATGAAAAGTCTCCCGTTGTTCAGGGGAAAAATGGTTATGGAGAAACGGCCATTTTGTTATCAAAGTGTGTAAAATTACACGTGAATCAGGAAAACATGGAAATTCTGTACTTCAACAGATTTGAGCCAATTTTCAGACATTGGGATGTCTATTTCGCTGCTGAAATATGATTTAATAGCACCGTTGCCGTATATCCCTTCAGTTTGTCGTGCATTTTATAAGCATGTACACATAATACAAACATAATAGACTATCCAGAAGAAGACATAAATGTGATTACGACCAAATGTGATATTTATGTTCGTACAGCAAGTTGTACCAGAATGTGAGCAATTTCTGTTGATGTAATATATTCTTAAAATGTAATTCATTTGCTTGAGTAATATCATTCGTTAAATACCAACAGCTCTACGCCACACAATGCAACATGTTTATGAGAGATATAGAACATAATTTCCATTATATATCTGCAAATTTGTTACAAAATGGAAAACGGTATTACATGTGAAGGAAGTTGATAATGTTCAAAGATTAAACTGAGCAAATTTTGTTACGTTGTTGTTATTAATAGGCACTATATTTAAGGAGGAACACAGTATAACACCCTCAATCTACTCTCCTGTAGAATTCAGCAAATGTGACTGTGTCCTATACCACCGACTCACAGAAATTTTACAAGGAGAGGACGCCTACTTGCCATCGCCGAATTCGTGCAATTTTCTGGTACATGTAGGGCGTGGTGGGACACGAAAGTGCCCCAAGTGGGAACTCCAGATGGCCAAGCGTTAAGGAAATGAAAGGAATTTTGATACGGATATATCACCATATGGACCTTATCAATTGTCCCTGTGACATTGGCTCAGCTGTAAGACATCCGATTGGTATTGAAACGGGTTGCGGGTTCTGCTACACCTGGCGACAAATATTTTTGTGCTTCTTGGTATGCGTACGCTACTGACGTCACAATTAACCGCAATATCATATAGGTTATTTTGTATGTATATATATATTCAATATAAGCAGCGGCGTCACTATTTAAAACAAGCGCATTATCTTGCGAACTGGGTGTTGACACCTTATAAGGTAGAAAACTACAATCACTATGGTTTTGATTATCGCCATTATCATCATCATCATCATTAGAGACTGTTTATGTCTTTCAGCGTTCAGTCTGCAGCATTGTACCTCTAAAAAAATTCCTCCATGATCCCCTATTCAATGCTAACATTGATGCCTCGTCTAATGTTAAGCCTATTACTTCAAAATCATTCTTCACCAAATCTAAGTACTTTCTTCTTGGTCTACCTCGACTCCTCTTACCCTCCGCTGTCGAGCCCATGAGTCTCTTAGGTAACCTTGCTTCTCCCATGCGTGTAACATGACCCCGCTCTAACTGCTTCATCTATGGTGTTCGTTCCCAGATTTTCTCTGATTTCCTCATTGTGGACACCCTCCTGCCATTGTTCTTATCTATTAGTACCTGCAATCATTTATGCTATACTGCGTTTAGCGAACTGCGAGACGGACTGCCGCGGTGGAGTAGCTGAGCGGTCTAAAGCGTCTCGCTGCGGAGCGCGCGGTTGCTCGCCGTGGAGGTTCGAGTCCTCCCTGGGGCATGGGTGTGTGTGTTGTCCTTAGGTTAGTTTACCTAGGTTTAAGTTTGTAAGCTACGTACTGATGACCACGCAGTTTGGTCCGATAGATTTACAAACATTTGAACATTTTAAGAGACGGACTGTACACACAACGAGGCGCAAGACCAGGGGTGAACAAAAAGGGTTCGCTCCCTCACTGTCGCCTCATCTGTTTCAGGTGTAAGGTCGCTGTGTGCTTTGTTACATAGCAGTGATACTAGAAGGTGAACATCTTTAAAATTATTTTTTTAATAATATATAAAATGTGGGCGTCTCAAAATTTCCCAAATACCATATTTCGTTACGAAAGGAACATTCATGTACTTCTCATCACATTTCTTTCGAAGTCATCATCACTTTCTAGAAACTTCTGTCGTGATTATTTATTTCTTTAGTGGCAAACTTCAAGGATTGGGTGGCTCTGTACTGATTTGCCACTCGATACACTGAGCAACGACCAATGCCGGCAGATGCAGCTGTTTTTGATACCGTATCGGTCATTGTCTGTTGTGGACGCAATAGCTCCGTTTCATAGACACTGGGAACTACAGTTTCTCTGAAAAACTTATTGATTTCTCCTTTGACCGCTTCTTAGGTGGACTCAAAATGGTGGATGACAATGAATTGACTTTTACGTGATACTAATCAGATAGAAAAAGATTTGCGGAGAATGTGAACACTGAATGTGATTGCAAACACTAAAAATTGTTTCACTATTCGGCAACTGGTCCTTCAAGATGAAATTTAAGTCACCTTCGAATATCTCCGCCAGACAACACGCGACGTTACAACTGGCCACGCCCTTCCTTGTGTTTACAGTCCGTCTATCGTTGCGGTGAACGGAGTATACTTTCTTATCTGTAACCTTATGAATAAGGTAACCTGTATCTACCCAGCTTCACTCCCATACAACAAATTGGTGAAAGAAAGACCGGTGCACCGCTAACTTGGTACTGACTTCAGTCTTGCAGAAGAGAATAGATGTTAGCTTAGCACTCACTGCATTAGCTTTGCTACACCTTGATTCAAGTTCTTTCACTATGTTGCCATCCTGTGAGAAAATACATCCTTGATACTTGAAACTGTCTACCTATTTGGCATTCAATCTGTTTAACCCACTTTCCCGGCAGACATTACTTTTCTTTTGAGATTGCTGATCTTCATAACCATTACAACTCTGATCGTGCTCTGAAATATTGGATTGCAACCTTTCCGTCGAAATTGCCATCAGAACTGTCATATGCATATGCGAGACTGCTTTCGTTTTCACACATTTTAATGATGCCCTGCCAGTCTACTGTTTTCAACATATGATCCATGAACACTATGAACAACAGTGGTGACAGGTTACAGCTTTGTCTTACCCCTGAAACTACCCTGAACCATGAACTTAAATAATTTGCGATGTTATGGCTTCACTGTACTAGGTTTAGATGGAATACCAAACGGCGGCGAATGAAAATTTGTGCCTGGCCGGGATTCGAACCCGGGATCTCCTGCTTACTAGGCAGACGTTGACCACTCCGCCACCAAGGTCACAGTGACCAGCCCGACTGCAGAGGACTCTTCCCTGCACTTCTCTCGCCACACACAAATCTCCATTCGCCACGCTTTCTCATTGCTATTACCACAGCCTTAGTTTGCCGTCTACTCTAACTGCTGCTTGACAGTATACGAAAACAACTTTAATTACCTGCAGAAAACATAGATACTATGCCATGTTCCACTCATAGCACTTCTCCAATTTCTGCCGTAAGCTGAAGATCTGGTTCTGACAGCCTGCGAACGGCCTAAACCCGCACTGATTTTCATCTTACTTGTTCTCAACTAATAGGCCTACTCACACACTGTCCTTTCAACAGTGAGGTTATGGTTAGGCGTTTTCACCTGTTCAGAAAGATACAGCTATTTTAGTATTATGTTTCGTGATTATAGCTTCTGGGTTATTATATTGGTGTATTTACTTACAGTTTTGTCGATAATCTTGTTATCTGGAACACACAACACAAGAACACAGTTATTTATACACCACATGCAGACATTTTGTATTAGACGTTTACACTGTACCAAAGATCCTTAGAAGCTAAGATAACCTATTTACATCAATATTTACAGCGAATATGACGTAACATGTGTATATGTAGATGTCATGTGTTGAAACAGATGTTCCTAGGGCCATACTTATTTGCCTACATTGTTAGCTTTTACATTTTAAAGAAATCATTGAATCATAGATCTTCTGGAACTAGTGCTTAATCGCCACTACTTCACTTTCAACAATAGAAGTTACAAGCAACATAGAGGCTTTGCAATGGGCTCAAGTATAGCAGGTACCATTGCCAACACATATATTAACCACCTGGAACAAAATGCTCTTGCCATGAAATCCAATTCCATGGATAAAATCATTTATTACAAACGATCTGTGGACGATATCTTGCTCTTGATAGATGGTGACAATAATGATATCAACCATATCATCAATACACTAAACAACTAGGACCAAAATATAAAATTCACAGTAGAACATGAAAAAAATGGCAGTATCACCTTCTGGACCTAACTATTAGTAAAGTAAAGAACGCACATATATTCACAGTCTACAGAAAACCAACAACATCAGATTTCACCATACACAACTCATGCTAGCATCCAGTAACAGACAAGCAAGCTGCATACAGAGCATTTGTTTACAGAGCCAACAACACACCAATGGAGAACAATGCAAAACTTGAAGAATTCAACATCATCAAACAAATAGCTGCAGCAAATGGATATGATGACACACTGGTTGACAACCTTGCACCAAAAGGCAAAACCAAAAATATACCAATCCGACACAGAAAAAAAAGCCAACAGCATGCATTGGCAAACTATCCTGCAAAATAGCAAACATTTTTCAGACCACACAACATCAACATAGCGTTTAAAACACACAATAAATAGCAACACTCACTGAGACACAATGTAAACATACTAGCAGAAAAACACAGACACTGAGGCACCTACAAAATAGTATGCAACACCTGCAATGTCTGTATGGAGACCAAACAGAAAGAGAATTCAAGACAAGATACAATGAACACATAAATGCCTACCACACCAATAACTTAAGTAAATCAGCAGTAGCTATCCATTAGAGTTGGCTACGGTTTCATGGTTTCGAAACAAGGTTTCGATACACACAACAGTTTCAGTGTCTCAAAACAGGCACGTTAAACGGTTTCGAAACCGTGCGGTTACATTCCGTTCTGTTTCGGATCACATTCGCAGTTCATAGTTGATACACTGAAACCGATTCTTCCTATCGGTTTCATGGTTTCGTGGCGGTTTCACGGTTTCATGTCGGTTTCACAACACCGGTGTTTCAAACCACTAATGCAGAAAAGCGGAACAAACTAATGGTATCGAAAAGTGGTGTTTCATTTTGCTGAAACTCCACACAGATACACATATATAACTTACTAGTATATAAAACATTTAGAGACTGTCAAACAATAGTTGACACTCGTAAGTCTGCAGCTTATGATAACTGAAAACAAGATTCGTTTCCAAGAGACTGCTATATTCCGAAACGACATAATGTCTGATTTATAAATGTAAAAGAACAATAAAACAAAGTTCACTATTTGCATTGAAATAACCAGTTAAATTCTAGGTTTATCTACCATATTAAAAACACACGAGTGGACCTACATTTTTAAAAATAAGATACAACCTAGAGGCTGAAATGACAGATTTCATACTAACAAGGGTTGATCGCATACTTAATCTTACAGTTAGTTTCTTAAGAGCGAAACTAAGTTACCGTACCTACAGTCGTTATAATTTTTTCGACACTCATGTTAAAGGAATTGTGGCGGTGGTGTAACGGTCAAGACGTACAAGTGGTGAACTTGTCTCTTATTTTATTATATCTTTTAATTCCATAGCATTATTTGTGATTATTCAGTGTGCCCTTTATTACCTATATTTTTAGTATGTATAGAAAGTAGCATTCATGATCCATCACTGTAGTATGCGTACAGTATTGTCGTTTGTGAGTTCCTAACGGGGTAAACTTTTACCTACCGTACCGGCAGCCTCGCCTAACTATGTTGGCAACATCAACACAGTAGAAAATATTAATCAAGATTTTTAGTTCCTTTTGTCCTGTTTTTCCCACAGTTGCTATATTATAATATTATAGTGTAGGTATTTCACTTATCTGTCTATGCAACTGATTTAATAAAATATGCCATTGCCATATGCATGTCGCCTTTATTTGGAAGGCATCATCAGTGGCAAAATTTCATGGATATAGCTTTACATCTGGTGCTTATTGGTTGCTTCCAGCTGTTCTGCTTCAATTCTGTGCATTTTGCTGTTTTTGTTGTTCCAGCACTTCACAGTTAGCACCACTAGGTGCACAGATGTAAAGCTATATCCATGAAATTTTGCCACTGATGATGCCTTCTAAATAAAGGCGAAATGCATATGGCAATAGCATATTTTATTAAATCAGTTGCATAGACAGATAAGTGAAATACCTACACTATAATATTATTAATCAAGATGTTTCGTACAGACCAAGAAGTAAATAAATACACTATGGTTCTTGTAAATACACTTGTCCGCATAGTGAAAAATATTGCCCTCCTACCAATGACAAAACATTTGCGTTGTCACATGATTGGCTAAGGCCAAGTCACATGACTGCCAAAATTATCACGCTTGGCCGCCAGGACGGTAAGGAAAATTTAAACGCCACGGAATGTGGGAATTCCAATACTTCCTGCTCAGTAACTGGCCTCTCTTTGTAATAATAATAAGATTAATAAATGAATAAAAAAGACAGCAACGATCATGCCGCAAGACGATCTGTTAGCCTTTCAATCATAAATCTGAAGTGCTTTTAAGTCAAGCAGGTACTTCACAAAACCAAGTTTTATTAAAAAAAAAAAAGTCGATCTTCCATACAGCACAACTCAAGTTTTTATTACAGGGAAGAGAAACATCTACATATATACTCTGCAAAACATATTGAAGTGCATGGCAGAGGGTTCGTCGAACCGTTTTTATGATATTTCTCTACAGTTCCATTCTCTAATAGCGCGCGAAAAAAAAAAAAAAAAAAAAAAAAAAAAAAAAAAAAAAAAACCAGAAGCTATTCGTTTTCGATCTGATTTCTGTTATTTTATCCTGACGAACATGTCTCCCTATGTAAGTGGGTACTAACAAAATATTTTCGCATTCGGAAGGTGGGGACAGAAATTTCGCAAATAGGATAAACCTTGCCGCAACGAATATCGCCATTCTTATGATTTCTACTTTACAGTGAAAAGATACAGGGAAACGAAGTATACGTTTTCCATACGAACTGATTCACAGAGCTTCACCCTGCCAATAATACATAATAATTTTCTTACATCCGCAAAATAATAATTATAAAAGAAATAATAAAAAGTGTTCCACATTCATTGTTTCTGTAGTTTTATTAATGATTGCGCCTCCCATTTTGCTTTTGTTGTATCTTGTGTATTACTGTCTTGTGCTGAAAATGCCCAATTACATGTGCCGGCATAACATGTGAAGGCAAACCATTGCTTCTTACTATACGACATGCACATTAATTTTGAGCATCAACCATTCATATTTACGTGCTTCCGCGGCGAGAAGGAATGCAAAATTTAATTACAGCTACTTTGATAAAAACCAATATATTAAACATAAAAACGTCAGTCCTCAGCTAATGGGAAAGCAGGAAATATAAAATGTTTAGTATTTTCTGCTAAAGTTGCTGTCCTTGTACTATGTTAGTGGTTCTATAGGTATATTTTTGACGATGGTACGATAAATGGTTCCACACTATTACAAAACATTCATTGCTTCACGGTTTCATGGTTTCGTAACAGTGTTTCGAAACCAGAGATGGTACGGTTTCATTTGTTTCGAAACCGACAGATCTTTCAGTTTTCCCATCTCTACTATCCATATAAAGGACACAGGTAATCCATTCCAGAATATTAGGAGTGACGTTCATATACTGCATAAAATGGATAAGGAGCATTTAATGAACCTCTGTGAAGAATAAGAAATCTTCATCCATGAAAAAATACATGGGGACCTTCTGCTAAACGATAAACTTGAAAGCAATAATATCATTTTCTTTAAAAATTTCTCTGGTGTTGAATGTATATTTCATTTAAATGTAAAATTAATAATGTAATTTTGTTTGAATACGTCTTTAAAATGTAAAAACTAACAATGTAGGAAATTAAGTATGTCCCTTGCAACATCTGTTTCAGCACATGACATCTACATATGCACATTTTATGGCTCATTCACTGTAAATATTGATGTAAGTAGATTATCTCAACTTATAACGATCTTTGGTACAGTGTAAACATCTAATACAATATGTCAACATGTGGTGTGTACATAACTGTTCTTGTGTTGTGTGTGTCAGATAACAAGATTATCGACAAAACTGTAGTTAACAACAATATAATAACCCAGAACCTATAATAACGAAACATAATACAGAAATAGGTGTATCTTCCTCAACAGGTGAAAACGCCCTAGCATAACCATACTGGCACCCACAACACGAAACATAACAAAACAGTAATGAACCTGTAACTGTAAAATGCACCCTACGATGGCAGCTTACAGCCGAAACGCGTTGTACTAATAAAAATATTAATGAAAAGTGACTGCTGCAGTATAAATTATTTAAAAAAGAAGCGACCTTGCAAAATCATAAATTAGCTTTGCTTAAGCGAAAGAATATCGTTCACTGCGTCGGCGGAGGCAGCGTCCGCAACTCTGAAATCCCATCGAAACTAACTGGTTTAATCTGTTACTGAAGTAAATCAGTCAAAACATCCTATCAATTTTGATGAAGTCAAGACTCGCTAACTTCCTTATTCAAAACTAATTTGGGAGAGAACACTGATTCAGCAAACCAGCCCAACGTTGTCCCCAGATGTGCACTAATTATTGTAGATGTGAAAAAATGTCCACTGCTCGCTCTGTGAAAGCGTCGTTCCCCAAATTAATAGCGACAATGAAACAACGAAGTTACGAAGCACTGAAAGACATCCAAGAAAATTGTAATGCAGTGCTACATCATATTCCGAAAAAACATTGCAGTGACTGTTTCGAAACGACTCGTAACTCAGGGCAGCCGCATTTGTGCTAATACTGTTTTTATTCAGGCACTATCAGTTTCGTCGCCTAGACCCAGCCAATCATCAAGTAATTTTCATCTCATTTCAGGGTTCATCGAACTACTTTTATGACATTTCTCTATAGATCCATTTCTAATAGTTCGCGGGAAAAAGGAACAACTAAATCTTTCTGTTTTCGATCTGATTTCTCTTATTTTATTATGATGATCATGTCTCCCTATGTAGGTTGGTACTAACAATATAAGTTCGCATTCTGAGAGAAATTTGGTGAAAGAAATTTCGCAAATAGATCTCGCCGCAAAAAGTAACGCCTATCTTTTAATGATTTCACCCGAACGCGTGCGTCATTTCCGTGACACTCTCTCCCCTATATCGCGATAGTACAAAACGAGCTGCCCTTTTCTGAACATTCTCTAAATGGTCAGACAGTCCCACCTGGTGTTGATCCCACAATGCGCATTTATCACGAAACGAAAAAAAAAAAAAATCATACAAAAGTAACTTGTTTTTACTGACAATCCAAATCTGCAGTAAAAAATAGGGATTCGTATTTCAGATTTCGATGTCATCCACGTCCACCCCCAGAAGTGGTGCAGAGGAGGCCGAGATTTACGTTAATGGATGTGGATGTTTCTCTTGGACGTAAACAGCTTTCATTGGAAGTTTTTTTTTTTTTTTTTTTTTTTTTTTTTTTTTTAAATATATATCTGATGTTCCGAAAAGCGGTTTTAAGTGCCTCACTTGCATAAATATATGAACATTACACAACGTGGTCATTGGTCATTGAAATGTATGCAATTAGAGAGCAGCTTTGCCATAAATGTACACGAAACAAAAATCATATGTGAACGGAACCGTTAAGAGGGGTTAAAGTAAGTGGATGTTTTCATATTACTTACTTTCAGTGTCCAGATCAAACAGCAAACTTCCAATAATCAGCGACATTTACCGCCTTGTCATTGGCCAGTATTAGAGCTGCCTGGGAGCACGTTTCGCCATCCTTAGGGAATTGTAAAAGATGCACTGAATCCTGAAATGTGGCATCCTGAAGAGGCATCCACACCAGCGTCAAGCATTCCCCACCTCTGCAAGTTTGCCCTACATCTCGTTACGCCCACGCTTATTTATTTATTTATTTATTTGCTCTTTCTGTTCCATAGGACCCACTTCAGGAGTAAGACCCATGGTCATGGAACAAGTCAATACATTAATTGTTACACAATAATGGTAATAGAAAATTTTTAAGTAGTCCTTTGCACACGACAATCTTAAGACAAAGTGAAAAGAATCAATAAAGAAAAAATAAATTAGCTTAATTGTTTAACTTTTCTAGGAGTTCCTCGACAGAATAAAAGGAGTGAGCCACGAGGTAATTCTTCAATTTAGATTTGAAAGCATGTGGATTAGTGCTAAGATTCTTAAGTTCTTGTGGCAGCTTATTGAAAATGGATGCCGCAGAATACTGCACCCCTTTCTGCACAAGTGTTAAGGTGGTGTGGTGCAAATGTAGATTAGACATCTGTCTAGTATTCACCGAGTGAAAGCTACTAACTCGTGGGAATAAGCTGATATTATTAACAACAAACGACATTAAAGAAAAAACGTATTGTGACGCCAGAGTCAAAATTCCCAGACTACTGAAAAGGGGTCGACATGACGTTCGCGAACTTACACCAGATATTGCTCGAACCGCCCGTTTTTGAGCCAGAAATATCCTTTTTGCATCAGGCGAGTTACCCCAAAAAACAATGCCGTACGTCATAAGTGAGTGAAAGTAAGCGAAATAGACTACTTTTCGTGTTGAAAAATCACTTATCTCAGATATTGTTCTAATGGTAAATATAGCAGAATTTAGTTTTGGAACAAGATCCTGAACATGGGCTTTCCATGACAGCTTACTGTCTATATGAACACCTAGAAATTTGAACTGTTCAGTCTCACTTATCACATGGCCATTATGTGTAATCAGAATGTCAGCTTTCGTCAAATTATGTGTTAGAAATTGTAAAACCTGAGTTTTACTGTGATTTAACATCAACTTGTTTTCTACTAGCCATGAACTTATCTCTTGAACTGCATTATTTGATACTGTGTTAATATTACGAGCAACATCCTTCACTACCAAGCTGGTATCATCAGCAAACAAAAATAATTTACAATCACCTGTTATACTTGAAGGCATATCATTTATATAAATAAGAAACAGCAACGGCCCCAAAACAGACCCCTGGGGCACCCCATACTTAATTATGCCCCATTGGGATTGCACGTCATAGCCATTTTCTACACTGCGGAGAATTACCTTCTGCTGACTATTATTAAAGTAAGAGGTGAACCAGTTGTGGGCTACTCCCCGTATTCCATAATGTTCCAACTTCTGCAACAATATTTTGTGATCAACACAATCAAACGCCTTTGTTAAATCAAAGAAGACGCCTAATGTCCGTAGCCTCTTATTTAACCCATCAAGTGCCTCACAGAGAAACGAAAATATAGCATTTTCAGTCGTTAAACCACTTCTAAAACCAAACTGTACGTTTGACAATAAATTATGTGAACTGAAATGATCAATTAATCTTGAATATACAGCCTTTTCAATAACTTTAGAAAAAACCGATGGCATAGAAATAGGTCTATAGTTGTCTACATTATCCCTTTCTCCTTTTTTATAAAGCGGTTTCACTACTGAGTACTTTAATCTGTTAGGAAACTGACCATTCTGAAAGGAAAAATTACAAATATGGCTTAGTACTGGGCTAACATATGGAGAACAGTACTTTAGAATTCTGCAAGATACCCCATCATATCCACAAGAGTCCTTAGTCTTTAGTGATTTAATTATTGACTCAATCTCACCTATGGAAGTATCATGAAGGATCATTTCAGGCAACAGCCTCGGAAACGCATTTTCTAAAAACGTTATATGATTACCTGTAGAAACTAGAGTTTTGTTTAGTTCCTCTACTATATTCAGAAAGTGATTATTGAATATTGCACATATATCTAACTTCTCAGTAACAGAAACATTCCTACTACGCACTGACGTTATATCTTCTACCTGCTGCTCCTGACCAGACACTTCCTTCACGACTGACCAGATAGTTTTAATTTTATCCCGAGAGTTTGCTATTCTTTTTGCGTACCACATACGTTTTGCATTCTTAATGACATTTTTCAGAACCTTACAGTACTGTTTGTAATGAGCTACTGCAGCTTCATTCTGACTACTTCTAACATTTTGATACAACTCCCGCTTAGTTCTACATGATACTCTTATCCCCTTTGTCATCCACCCTGGCTGTCTGTTACTGAAAGTACCCTGTTTTGAGCGTTCTAGCGGAAAGCAACTTTCAAACAGCATAATAAATGTGTTCAGAAAAGCATTATATTTATCATCTGCATTATCAGCACTATAAACATCCTGCCATTCTTGTTCCTTAATTAGGCTTAAAAAGGTCTCAATTGCAACTGGATTAACTTTTCTGATTAGTTGATATTTATGTTTAACATTTGTTTGAGAACAAATACTTTTTAGAATTAAAAGTTGGGCATCGTGGTCTGATAGGCCATTTACTATTCTGCTGACAGAGTGCCCCTCTAATAATGAAGAATGAACAAAAATATTGTCAATGGTAGAACTGCTATTTCCTTGCACTCTCGTTGGAAAAAATACTGTTTGCATCATGTTATAGGAATTAAATAGATCTAACAGCTGACTTTTCCTTGAGCTATCACCTACACAATTAATGTTGAAATCTCCACACACAATTAAATTTTTATACTTCCTATACAGTGAACCCAGAACCAATTCCAGCTTGGGCAGAAACATTTTAAAATCTGAGTCAGGGGATCTATAAATAACAACTATTACTAGTTTAGTTCCATTAACATTAACAACTCCTGCACAACATTCAAATATCTGTTCTGTGCAGTGTTTAGAAAAATCGATTGACTCCGATGAAAAATCGTTTTTTACATACATGGCCACTCCCCCACACTGCAAAGAACTCCTAGAGTAGAAGGCAGCTAACCTGTATCCTGGCAAAGGAAGTCTCTTAATTGTCACACCACTTAAAAAGTGCTCTGAAATACCAATAATGTCAGAATCAGTATCAATAAGCAGTTCATTAACTTTATCTCTGATACCCTGTATATTTTGATGAAAAACAGTAATTCCCTTATTACTTATATTCTTAGACTTTGTCAAAGGTGGTTCATTTCTTAGAGGGACTTCCTTTAAGCAGGAATATCTATCAGCTGTCTTCAGTCTAAAAAAGGTGCAGCCCTAACACTAACTACTACAGGAATTTTTCCATGAGTGAAACCCCCACCCCCTACTACACTGTCACCTATGAGCTTTGCCAACCTCCCCTTCCCATACCTATTGAGGTGCAGACCGTGCCTAGTAAAATCCGACCTTTGGATAGTTTCAACTGGCACCACTGCAATGTGATCCATGCCCTCCGTCATCAGCGCCCTCTCAAGCCCCATGTTAAGACGGCTGACAGCCGTATTAAGACAAGGCCTATCATGACGCTGAAACAGCTGCACGAAATGCACATTCGTGCCACCAGTTTCAGTTGCTATCCTTTCCAGATCACCACCTATATCATATTCCCCGTCGCTATCAAGACTGTTCCCGGCCCCACCCACTATAACTACCTGATCCTCTTTTGAAAAATTCCTACATAAGTCCCCTATGTTACAAGTGACCTGATCTAACCCTGCACTAGGCTTCACTATGCTGGTGACCTGGTACTCACTCCCAAGTACTTCCTGCAACTGTTGGCCAACACCTCTGCCATGAGAACTACCTAGCAGCAGAACCTTCTTCTTCCTAAGAGACCTCTCTACAGATTTCGGCTTACCAAAAGCTGAGGTCTGCTGCGTACTTCCTACACCTACAGCTACAGGAGGTTCATCTCCACTCAACTCTGACAGTTGGTCAAACCTATTTGCAACTTGCAATGTAAAGCTATCTGAATACCTTCTCCTAGCTACCTTCTTGCCAACTGCCAGTTCCCATTCCCCAGCCCCCCTTCCCCTCCTCAACCTACCTAGTTCCTCTTCAGCTTAGCCTGTTTAATGTTTTACAAAGAGTGTATGGAAGATCTTTTCGGGGCCGACTCCTCTTTCAGTGCTAATAGTGGTTCAGGAACTTCTGCTTTCTATTTTCTGGCACGACAAGTTGCTTGTCAGGGCTGTTACCGTTCTTTGGAAACTGTGGCGGGCCGTTAACCTTTGTCGGGCAGGGTGATCGCCATACATTAGGTCACGAGTCAGTTTCCTGTTTGCTTTTCTCTTTGGCTACAGCCTCCTCTATTCTTATATGTGGAGGGGCGATCGCTATAAGGGGGTTCATCTAGGCTGTTGGGGTGAGATTGAGGCATCCTGTAGCAATACAGACAGTCTCATTGAGAGCTGTATAACCTTCCATGCATGGACAGACGGGGACCGAACAGGTGCTGCGTATTCTGCCGCTGAGAAGGATAGGTCAAGCATATGTAAAGGTGTAAAGGGATAGTCCGGTACTCCGCGAATGGTACGGGTCTAGCTCGACCTATCTTGCGGTAGCATGGCTGGAAGTACGAGGTCAACTGAACAGTGGAAATCAAAATCTTATTTTATTTTTTATATATTTCTTTCGGGCGTGTCCGTAAGAACAGACACCACCTATAGTATATACAATGTACCAATGACGGGCAATGATCCTCTGTTCAGTGCGAAGAAGACCCTTGCTCTTACAGAAATCAGGTCGAAAAAATAAGAGTTTCACTAGTAGTGGGCACGGAGAAGTTGAGAATTTGTATCTGACGGGAGGTGTACTTGAGTAGTCAGCGCAGTTACGGTGCTCGCTGGGTCCCCAGTGGTGTAGGGGTGTACGCAACTGCCTAGCCAGAAGGAGAGCTCGGTTCTAATCCCGGCTAGGTACACACTTTCAACTTCAGTTAATGTCATACAGTCCATGAATTATAAATCTTATTTCTTTTCGTCGCTATTACGCTTATTATTCTGAAATATTTGTGGCCTTGTACTGCTGCTACCAGGGAATTCATGTATGTTCCTAATTTTTAATAACTTCCTTTTCAATAGCTGCGACTTCCCACTTTCCTTATTATAAAATAGTAGTAATATGTTAATAACCTGACAAGCATAAAATACCATGTAAACCATCTAAAGAACATTTAGACTGCAATTATATGGAGTAATTGCAATATGGATGATGGCCACAATGCCAAAATAGGCCTATTTCTGTATTAATAAACATTATATAACATCTACGAAGTAAAGCAGCATTTTGGTATTATTGTATTAACAATATATCCTTAAAAGACATACACGAAGCTACAGGACAAATGAAATGAAATGTGAAAAAAAACTGCGTTTCGTTTTTAAAAAAAACAGTTGGTGGAATTTAGATAACAGAAAATACTAGTTTCATTTGCTGGCGATCCATCCCATGGAGGTAAAAGTACTGATCTGAACGCACTTGAGGAAATATACATAAAACCTTCTATTGCACAGTTACCTGATAACTCCCTGAATAATCAGACGGATTTGAAACATAATGGAATATTGACCAATTATGACTACCTGCAAGCAATGTAATTAAATTAAAGAAACATGCATCTTTAACATTGAAACATTAAGTACTATAACATGTGGCCACCCGTTCCCAACCACTCTTTTTAGTCCATGGCTTGTCGCTTGTTTCGGTTATGTGGCCCTGTATAGCCCTGGTATTATCCCCGCATTTATTAAGTTTTTATGTCTCTTAATTATCTAGCTTTTATAGAATTGTAATCCATAACGTTTAATTTTTAAGTCTAGCATGGTTCATTTTTATTTTAAAAAATTTCACATTTTTATCTCATTGTAACCGTGATGTCAACTCAACTTCAGAGTTTAGCACATAATAATTAGTCTAAATTAGTATAAATACTTGTGTAAAATGGTTAACGATGTTTACTGGTCGGTTACCACCGCAACCAGCCTCGACGTCACACCTAGCGCCCCCTCGAACCACAGCCTGTCGGTTTGCCCCGGTGGAGTAGCCGAGCGGTCTAAAGCGTCTCGCTGCGGAGCGCGCTGTGGCTCGCCGTGGAGGTTCGAGTCCTCCCTGGAGCATGGGTGTGTGTGTTGTCCTTAGGTTAGTTTACCTAGGTTTAAGTAGTTTGTAAGCTACGGACTGATGACCACGCAGTTTGGTCCGATAGATTTATAAACATTTGAACCTGTCGGTTTCAGTCTAGCGGCCGATACACATGGTGATCTGTCACTTCAGTTGTATTTGCACTTCCGCCCATCACGGAAATGCAATTTTTGATCACCTTGCTAGAGCTGATGAACCTCACTATACTGACCACAAGCTGTAAGTTAAAAAAAAATGTATTCTCATTCTACGCAAAAATCTGATTTACCAACAACATCCGTGGTTCACAGTAATCATTATAATGGTTGTTTATTGTAGGGCTACCCATCACGTCGCCTTGTCACAGGCCAAACAATTTTTACTAAATTGATTTCCGACTTTTCTATACTTTTATGGTTTTGACGAAAAGAGCGAAGGTGCTTGCGGTACGACCTCACCATTAACCCCGTTATCCATCACAAATGACTTATATGGAAAACTTTGTAAGCAACATAAAAAATATGTATTTTTTGCAATTACTAGCCTGCTGGCTTCTATATAAATTTTATTTTTTCCATGTAACTTCCTCATACATAACTCGTTCGGATTTTTTGTTTTTTAATATGTAATTTTTACTCTAAATATTCATTTTATTAAAACAATTATCATCATGTACAGTAAAAAAGCACCTGAAGATTCAACTGTAAGTAGTGAAACAGGTAGTGGGGGTCTTCACGACTCCAATAAAATAACAGCTCAAGCGGACCAAGGACTTTCATTCAGACTATTACAATTTGAGCACCTAATTTTAACTGTGTGGAAGTTTCTTAAATATGTATAAATATTTTAGCTGTGGTTGCCAGTCTTACAAAGTTCTTTATCATGGATAAGAGTTTGTAAAATAGACGACACAAGTCTTTCGCCATGGAGACTATCGTGTAATACAAACCTCGCCACCTAACTGGTAGGCCTTAAAAATAATGTATTGGTACTTGTGACAGCTATTAGCACAGTTTTCGTCCAAAAATATGGTTTTAAAACGATTTCAGTTGTGTATTGACTGATGAGACAGACTGTTTTGAAAATAGAGTGATTTTGTTAAATTCATCCAAGATTATTTGTAAAGCCATATTCCTAACAGAACTGGGAAACACTGTGTATGCAAGGACGCCGCCACGATC
Source organism: Locusta migratoria (assembly GCA_026315105.1). Classification (NCBI taxonomy): domain Eukaryota; kingdom Metazoa; phylum Arthropoda; class Insecta; order Orthoptera; family Acrididae; genus Locusta; species Locusta migratoria. The sequence goes on along the minus strand of CM048750.1, from coordinate 249,117,518 downwards.
ACGGACTGTGGCTTCTCTGTCGTTATTTCCTGCTGCCGCAGGGAAACCCAGTGGGCAACATTTCTGCAGTCATCAGACCCTCCTACCTTGTGAATGGCAGCTCGCGCTGGGAAATTACGACTGCTTCCCAAATGTCAAGTGGCAGCCTTACGTCTGCGGATTGCCTGCGTAGGCCTGGAGGCCACGGCTGAAGAAGCGCTACTTAGAGCTTCACACAAGTTGATTACTTGGGGGAATCACCAGTACCTGTCCCCCAGTCTGCTGACGTAAGACCGGGCCAAGGACAAGCGTCTCGAACACAGCCCGTTGCTCGGGCAAAGAACTTGTCTCTTGCCAGCGGACGCAATTACTGTGCGCTACTGTGCTGCCTCTGACATTTAATTTCCGTCTCCACAAGGTCTTCTGCAGATCCGACGGAAAACATCTCCTTGTTTCTTTTATACAGCACTAGCTTCAAAATGTTCAAATGTTTGTATAGCTTATGGGACTTAACTACGGGCCGGCCGCGGTGGCAGAGGGGACTGAGGCGCTTCAGTCACGGTCTGCACGGCCACTACGATCGGGGGTTCGAATCCCCTCTCGGGCATGGATATTTGTGCCGTCCTTAGTATTAAGTAGTTCATAGGTAGTTTGTAAGTTTAGGGACTGATGACCCCGTAGTCGAGTCCCATAAGCTATACAAACATTTGAACATTTTGAACTTAACTACGGGGCATCATTCCCTAAACTTACAAACTACTTATGAACTAGCTAACACTAAGGACGGCACAAATATCCATGCCCGAGGGGGGATTCGGGCCCCCGACCGTAGTGGCCGTGCAAACCGTAACTGGAGCGTCTCAGTCCCCTCGGGCACAGCGGCCGGCAACACTAGCTGAAAACCCGGCGTTGCCCGGGTATTTATTTATTTATTCCTGCCATTTTTCAGGTATATATTCATTTGTATAAGGGCTGTATGTCTATAAAATCTCTTGGGAATACAATTAGTAGTAAAGAAGTAACAGATGAAAACTTGGTGAGCGATTGGGCGGTTTTCCATGAACGTTACTGTTTATGGGTTCCTATCTTATGCACAACGTGACGTATTGAGATACAATTTAGAAGACACACTCAACTATATGCGTGTATACAGTCTGTAAAATTTCCTGCGGTTACAATTTGTAGTGTAGAAATTATAAATTGTAACGTCATACCGAATGCCGTAGTTTTAGTCAATGAACAGCGGAACTTTATTGTTTGTGTGGTCATATCTAATGAACAACGTGTCGTACTGTGATGCAATTTAGAAGGTACATTCGACTATATATGTGTATACTGTCTGTAAAATTTCCTGTCGCTACAATCTGTAGTGTTCAAATTGTAAATTGTAATGTCTCACCGAATGCCGTAGTTTTATTCCATAAACAGCGGAAAAGTAGTAAGAGAAACTTTTTTCCTTTCATCATTTTACTATGGTTGCCAGTTGCAAGTTGCTGTCATTCTCATACAGTGTATTTCGAAAGTCTCTCCGCATTATATGGCATTTTTTGCGGTTTCTATTGGTTATGACGTAATATCTTCTGAACCACGTGTCGTACGTGATTCTTAACCCTGCAGCAATAGTTGCCTCGCGGTAAGGACTGTGTACCAAATTTAGTTGAAGTCGGTCCAGTGGTTTAGGAGAAAATGAGCAGCATTTTCGCAAAATGCAACAGTTTTTCGCGCATCTCATTGTTTATGACGTCATATCTCGTGAACTATATATCGTATGTGATTCTTACACTTACGACGACCGTCCTCATTGACTGAAGCTTACGTATACAAAATTTCATAAAGATTGGAACAAAACTGTAGATTTGTATGCAACACGTCAAACATACGGACACTCTGCTTTATATATTAGATCTTAATTCGAAGGAAATCTGAAACTAATACAAGAAAATGCTGCTGACCTATTGTTAGAACTCACGAAACTGCGATAATGGTATCAATACATTGAAGAGCAAAAGAATATATCGTGCAGGGTCCCCGCGAGCACACACCAGTGGTGCAACAGCACATGGCATGCACACCACTAATGTCTCTATACCTATGAGCAGTCGAAGCGACATTCTGAACGACATAAAGGGCCTTTCGTCCGCCAATGCTGACTCCTGCCCACTCCATTTGCCCACCACCATGATATGGTGATGTTTGTTCCGAGTGACACGTTCTCTCCAGATGAGGGAACAATATTGTGGTGTCGCACAAGTCTAAAGTGCGCGCCACGAACTTTCACCGCGCGCCGCCATGCACGCACGGCGCGGCGTTCTTACGACGTCAGCCACGAGCACCCTCTGCTGCAACTCCGCTTGTGGCCACGACTGCTACATCGGCCACTTGGGACTGAGATAAGAACCAGTCAACGCTTGGGAATCAGATAGGCACCAGTTAAGACTTGGCTATCGGATAGGCACTAGGAATCATCAGTAGGCAGGCCTCTATATAAACTATGTATCAGCATTCTGCAGTCAAGAACTATGTAAAAGTTAAGTATTACTAAGTCTCTATGAAAAATATATCTCTTTCTAATTTACTCTAGTGTTTCCAGTTTCTGCTGTCCCACTGGCTGGTCACCTCCGTACCTGCACATGCGTGCATCCTGTGTTTGTCTCTGTGTCGGTCTCTTTCTACTCGGCCACCGACACCTACGGCAAATGGCGTATACGAGACACAAAAGTGGCGACGAGGAGTGATAGAAGAACCGTGGACAAGCCAGTTTGTCAGTAATCTAATTTGGCTTATTTTGGGGACTCTGAAATCCTATTTCGTGATCGGGAAGTTTCTTTCTCTTCAACGGACGACTGTGTCGACGGCAATGGCCAGTCACGAAGTAATCAGTGAGATAATCTTTGATGGCAAGGTGACTACCGAATGGTACGTGAAGGTGTTAATTCGATCCTAGTTATCGAAAGAGATCCTGATTTCGACCATATACGCATGACGGAGATCTATCCCATGGAAAAAAGGAGAGTGTTTGATGTCGTGGATATTTAGGAGTGCATTCTAGTTCTGGAGTGCCCAGAGGCCTCGTTTGATCTCTATTTTCTCCCGTCCGTACCCATGCAACACGTTTTTTGTGGGGCCATATTAAAGACAAGGTGACAGGAATAACCCCAAAGTTCGATAACGCTTTCCTGAGAGAGAATTTCCAGTATTTCGAAACTAACAATGTGCATGTAGATCAGACAACGATTGACAGATTCATACCAAACAAATTAACAGTAGAGGGGCTGTTCAAAAAAAAAAAAATAAATAAATAAATAAATGTTCAAATGTTTGTATAGTCTATGGGACTTAACTACGGGGTCATCAGTCCCTAAACTTACAAACTACTTATGAACTAACTAAGACTAAGGACGACACAAATATCCATGCCCGAGGGGGGATTCTAACCCCCGACCGTAGTGGCCGTGCAGACCGTGACTGAAGCGCCTCAGTCCCCGCGGCCACCGCGGCTGGCTAGAGGGGCTGACCTGCCGTGGTACACAAAACAGGTTAGATCATCAAATTTAAACGCACAAAAAGTCTCCAAGACTGGCAATATTTTACAGAAACTAGAAATTTAGCTCGAACTTCAATGCGAGAAGCTTACAATAATTAGCACGAGGAAACCCTATCAGGTAATTTGGTAGAGAATCTTAAGAAATTCCGGTTGTATGTAAAGTATGCTAGCGACAATGCACAATCAATATATTCACTACACAATATAAATGGTGATGCTATTGATGACGATTCTGCTAACGCAGAATTGCTTAACACAGCTTTCGGAAATTCCTTCACTAGAGAAGACGAAGCAAATAGTCCAGGCTTCGTATCAAGAACAGCTTCCAGCATGCGTAATATACGAGTAGATACCCCTGGAGTTTTAAAACAACGAAAGTAAGTCTTCCGTTCCCGACTGTATACCAAATACGTTCCTTTCAGAGTATGGTGATGTTAAAGGACAATACCTAATTTTCATACACAACCCCTCTCTCAGCGAACGTTCCATACCCAACGGCAGGAAATTTGCACAGGTCACTCCAATATTCAAGAAAGGCAATAGGAGTGATCCGCAAAATTACACGCTTACATCAATCACGTCAGTTAGCAGTAGGGTTTTACAACATATACTCTCCTCAGATATTATGACCTGAAAGAGAACGATCTATTGTCCCATAGTCAATACGGATTCAGAAAGTATCGTTCCTGTGAAACACGGCTGTTTATTCACATGATGTGATGAGTGCTATGGACAAGAGATAAATAGATGCCGTATTTCTAGATTTCCGGTAGGCGTTTGACACTGTACCTACTCGTCTGCGCCATATCATCGCCCCGGAAGGCAGGCATATCGAACATAACATAAATCCGAATATCTGTAGTGACGCGGTTACATGTTGAAAAAAGTGTATGCATGCCGTAATTTGTAATTAATTTACGTTTTGTTTCATGAAGTTCAATACTCTTTACCTTCTATGTATGTATGAGAGCATTTGTGTGTTTGTGTTTGTGTGTGTGTGTGTGTGTGTGTGTGTGTGTGTGTGTGTGTGTGTGTTTCACACCTGGTCGCAAAATACTGGTCCGCTTATAAACAAAACTGGTACACATATTCCAATCAAACAACATTCTCTGTAGTGTAATAACCATTCAGTGATAGTACAGGAGATATGATGTCATAAACAATGCAATTCGATAAAAACTGACTTGTTCAAATGTTTGTAGAGCTTATGGGACTTAACTACGGGGTCATCAGTCTGTAAACTTACAAACTACTTATGAACTAGCTAATACTAATTACGGCACAAATATCCATGCCCGAGGGGGGGCACTCAAACCCCCGACCGTACTGGCCGTGCAGAACGTGACTGGCGCGCTGCAGACCGCTCGGCCACCACGGCCGGCTGTCATCATGCGGCAATGATTCCCACTTCCTGTTAAAGTAATGGAGCGACTTCAACGAAACTTAGTTCAAATATTTACACACACACACACACACACACACACACACACACAAACAAAACACAATGCAATGAAATTCACTATTGTCGCTGATAGCACACGTTGTTGACATACCTACTTTACCTCCGAGAAAATGGACTGGCTCGTCCCACATCAAATGTTCAAATGTTTGTAAAGCTTATGGGACTTAACTACGGGGTCATCAGTCCCTAAACTTACAAACTACTTATGAACTACTTACGAACTAGGACGGCACAAATATCCATGCCCGAGGGGGGATTCGAACCCCCGACCGTAGTGGCCGTGCTGACCGTGACTGGAGCGCCTCAGTCACCTCGGGCACCGCGGCCGGTCCGTCCCACATCACCGGCGTTCGCACAATCGAGGGAAACAGTCGCTTCTGAGGGAGCGGTCTTAACATAACGTTGTCAATGTTGTTGTTGTGGTCTTCAGTCCAGAGACTGGTTTGATGCAGCTCTCCACCCTACTCTATCCTGAGCAAGCCTTTTCATCTCCTCATAAGAACGACAACCCACATCCACTTGAATCTGCTTACTATACGCGTCTCTTGGTCTCCCTCTGCGATTTTTACCCCACACACTTCCCTCCAACGCTAAATTCACAATTCCTTGATGTCTAAGAATGTGTCCTACCAATCTATCCCTTCTTTTAGTCAATGTATGCCAGAAATTTCTTTTCTCCCCAATTCGGTTCAGTACCTCCTCATTAGTTACGCGATCCACCCACCTAATCTTCAGCATTCTTCTGTAGCACCACATTTCAAAAGCCTCTATCCTCTTTCTGTCCACACTGCTTATCGTCCATGTTTCACTCCCATACAAGGCAACACTCCATACAAATGCCTTCAGAAAGGACTTCCTTAGGCTTAAATCAATATTCGATGTTAACAAATTTCTCTTTTTCAAAAACGCCTTTCTACCCATTGCCATTCTGCATTTTATATCATCTGTACTGCGACCATCATTTGTTATTTTACTGCCCAAGTAACAAAACTCATCTACCTCCTTTATTGCTTCGTTTCCCAATCTAATTCCTTCAGCATCACCTGATTTTCTTACACTGCACTCCATTACCCTAGTTTTACCCTTGTTAATGTTCATCTTATATGCACCTTTCAGCACACTGTCCATTCCGTTCAATTGCTCTTCCAGGTCCTTTGCTGTATCTGACCGAATTACTATGTCGTCGGCAAAACGCAATGTTTTTAATTCTTCACCCTGAACTTTAATTCCTTCTCCAAATTTCTCCTTGCTTTCCTTTATAGCTTGCTCAATGTACAAATTGAACAACACTGGGGAAAGGCTACAACCCTGTCTTACTCCCTTTCCAACCACTGCAACCCTTTCATGCCCTTCAACTCTGACAACCGCTGTCTGATTTTTGTACAAGTTGCAAATAACCTTACGCTCCCTATATTTTACTCCTGCTTGCTTCAGAACTTGAAAGAGTTTATTCCAATCAACATTGTCAAAAGCCTTCTCCAAATCTACAAAAGCTAGAAATGTTGGTTTGCCTTTTCTTAATCTATCTTCTAGGATAAGTCGTAAAGTGAGTATTGCCTCCCGTGTTCCTACATTTCTCCTGAACCCAAACTGATCTTCCCCGAGGTCTGCTTCTACCAGTTTTTCCATCCTTCTGTATATAATTCGTGTTAATATTTTGCAACCATGACTTATTAAACTGATGGTTCTGTAGTTTTCACACCTGTCTGCACCCGCTTTCTTTGGAATAGGGATTATAACATTTTTCTTGAAGTCTGAGGGTACTTCGCCTGTCTCATACATCTTACACACAATGTGAAACAATTTTGTCATGGCTGGTTCTCCCAGAGACTTCAGTAACTCTGACGGGATATCATCTACTCCAGGGGCCTTGTTTCGACTTAGATCTTTCAGTGCTCTGTCAAATTCATCTCTCAGTATAGTATCTCCTATTTCATTATCATCTACATCCTCTTCCCTTCCTACAATAGTGTCTCGAAGTTCATTTCCTTTGTAGAGCCCCTCTATATACTCTTTCCACCTTTCAGCTTTCCCTTCTTTGCTGAGAACTGGTTTTCCATCAGTGTCCTTGATATTCATAGAGCTGTTTTTCTTATCGCCAAATGTTTCTTTTATTTTCCGGTAGGCTGTATCTATTTTTCCCCTATTTATACATTCTTCTACATCCTTGCATTTGCCTTCTAGCCATTCCTGCTTAGCCATTTTGCACTTCCTGTCAATCTCATTTCTTAGTCGTCTGTACTCCATTTTGCCTGTTTCATTTATTGCATTTTTATATTTTCTCCTTTGATCGATTAAATTTAGTATCTCCTGTGATATCCAAGGATTCTTTGTAGGTCTTGCCTTCCTACCTATTTTGTCCTCTGCTGCCTTCACTATTTCATCTCTCAATTTTACCCATTCCTCCTCAACTGTTTTATTTTCCCCTGTTTCTGTCAATTGTTGCCTGAAGCTCCCTCTGAAATTCTTAAGAACTTCAGGTTCCTTCAATTTATCTAGGCCCCATCTCCTTATTATCCTACCTTTCTGTAGTTTCTTCAGTTTCAGCCTACAGTTCATAACTAACAAGTTATGGTCAGAGTCTATGTCTGCCCCTGGGTATGTCCTACACTTCAAAACCTGGTTCCGAAATCTATGTCTTACCATTATAAAATCTATCTGGTATCTCCCGGTGTCTCCTGGTCTCTTCCACGTATACAACCTTCTTTTGTGATTCTTAAACCAGGTGTTTGTTATAACTAAATTATGTTCCGTGCAAAATTCTACCAGGCGGCTTCCTCTTTCATTCCTTTTGCCCAGACCATATTCACCCACTATCTTCCCTTCCCTTCCTTGTCCTACTACCGAATTCCAGTCTCCCATAACAATTAAGTTTTCCTCTCCCTTAATTGTCTGAATAATTTCCTTTAGCTCCTCATATATTTCTTCGATCTCCTCATCATCGGCAGAGCTAGTTGGCATATAAACCTGTACTACTGTTGTCGGTGTTGGCTTCGTATCTATCTTGACAATGATAATGCGATCGCTGTGCTGGTCATAGTAGTTTACCCGCATTCCTATTTTCTTATTCATTATCAATCCTACTCCTGTGATACCCCCAACTGATTTTGTATTTATAATCCTGTACTCGCCTGACCAGAAATCCTGTTCATCCTGCCACCGAACTTCACTAATCCCCACTATATCTAACTTCAACCTATCCATTTCACTTTTTAAATTTTCTAATTTTCCTACTCGATTAAGGGATCTAACATTCCACGCTCCGACCCGTAGAATGCCAGTATTGTCTTTCCTGATGATCACATCCTCCTGAGTAGTCCCCGCCCGGAGATCCGAATGGGGGACTATTTTACCTCCGGAATATTTTACCCGAGAGGATGCCATCATCATATGTTCACACAGTAGAGCTGCATGTCCTCGGGAAAGGTAACGGCTGTAGTTTCCCCTTGCTTTCAGCCGTTCGCAGTAGCTGTGTGGCAAAGCCACATTAGCTGATGTTACAAGGCCAGCTCAGTCAATCATCCAGACTGTTGCCCCTGTAACTACTGAAAAGGCTGCTGCCCCTCTTCAGGAACCACACGTTTGTCTGGCCTCTCCACAGATACCCCTCCGCTGTGGTTGCACCTACGGTACGGCTATCTGTATCGTTGAGGCACGCAAGCCACCCCACCTCGGCAATGTCTGTGGTTCATGGGAGTGGAACGTTGTCAATACGTTTTCAAAATAGGAACAATGGAGGTGACTCAAGATCGAATGTACCAGAGGTCGTACAGCACGGGAGTGTCATCAGTCTATTGAAGAGACGTGCGGGGATTCGGCATTGCCCTAAAGAAAAGTGGCATGTTGGGCAAAAGCCTTCAACGAAGGTCGGCAAACTGTAGTAGGTAGTCCTAGCGCCTCTGAAGATTCGTGAGCTCGCCTACGAAACCGGATTAGCGCATACGACTGTGTTTCGCATCCTGAACGAATGCCTACGCATGCGAAAAATTGCATCACGATGGGTTCCGCATGAACTGATGGGAGTGGCAGAAATGGATGCGTTATGACGCTGCTCAGACGCAACTTGGAGCGGCATGAATGCGGAGAGGCTTTCTTTGTGTCTTAATACTGGATGAGACATGGCCACATCCTACGAGCCAAAACTGAAACGCAAATCCGACGAATGGCATCACTGTGGGTCGCCGGGAAAGTCGAAAGTGCGTCAGATCCCCAGTATGGTGAAAGTTATGGTGATTCTCGTATGCGACTGTGATGGTGTTATCCTAACGCATTACTTTCCTCCATGGCAGACCGACAATGCACAGTATTGCTGCTCGTTTTTGCAGCATTTGCGACCAGCTTTGCGAAAGAAGCGGCAACACTTTCTGTGCCTTTTGCACGACAATGCGAGGTCGCATACAGAGCAAACTGCGGCTACTCTGTTCCGTCGATGGGACTGGGAAGTACTGTACCATCCATCATACTCACCGGACTTAAGTCCTTGTCACTTTGATTTGATTCCGAAGGTGAAGGAACCACTCCATGCCATTCGCTTCAGAATTTACCCACAGATTCTACAGGCAGTAGACCGCTCCATTCGCACCATCAACAGAACAGGCTCTGCTAACGTTATACTACGCCTTCCACATCGCTGGTTATTACTTTGAAGGACAGTAGCAACTATCAAGCCTGCAATAAATTTCATGTATGTCAAACAGGTACATATTTTGCTATCCGATAGCAAAAACACACCAGAAATAACGATAAAAACTCATCCACTTTCTGTGGTCACAAACAAAAACCACAAAACAGAGCAGATAAACCGAGCAGTGTAATTATTACACGTCACACCAGAAAATACTAAATGAACAAACTGTTCTTCAACACGAACGCTATAACGAAAATTTTAATTGTAATCATAAAAATTGAAAATGGATAAACCATACACGGCCAAGGATCGTACAGAACAAGATTAATTGCGAAGGTAAAGAGGTCGACCTACTTAGAAAATAAAATTAATATCAAAGATCAGAGCCGGCCGCGGTGGCCGAAGAGACTGAGGCGCGCCAGTCACGGTCTGCACGGCCACTAGGGGGGTTCGAATCCCCCCTCGGGCATGGATATTTGTGCTGTCCTTAGTATTAGCTAGTTCATAAGTAGTTTGTAAGTTTAGGGACTGATGAGCCCGTAGTTAAGTCCCATAAGCTATATAAACATTTGAACATTTTTCAAAGATCAGAACATTGCTTAGAAAACTAGTGATCTGTATACAACATAGATCAATGATCTCTACAGTCTTACTAGAACAAGAAAATAACTTTTGGTTCCACTGCCATAGCGGCCGATCACATCGTAAATTGACATTAAAATCATAACAAGAAGTGAAGGGGCAATTCTTCGACTCGTTATACCTGTTGCAAATACGCTTGCCATATTCCAACATGGCGAGCATTGCAAAATCATGTTCAAAACAAACGACTGTGTAGGCACTTAGCAGTACTGTACCACAAGTGATCACCAGTGGGGTACATGCAAACTGAATGTATAACTTTGGTCTCAGAGCACATAACTGTAGCGTACCTGCATATTAATCTGTTTTGTATTGCCCGCCATGTTTTAATTTGGCAAATTAATTTTCAGTAGTTTGTATGCGACAAGGAATTGCTTATTTACTTTTATTTTGAACTTTATATTAATATGCGATGGAATCAGGTGGTATGGGATCTGAATCGAAACATATTTTTTTTACTTGTTTTAGTTTCATTTCGTATTAGGCGTTTTGTAATTTGACAGAAAGCGAAATATAAACATATTGTAAATGCAACATGAAGTCGTGAAAGGGGCAGGCGACCATGATCGAGATAATTAGTAGTGCTGCAAAACTGCTGGATAGGTCGCAACATATTTTTACACGTCACACTTCAAGCATTGCATGACTTTAATGAGACGTTTCAGTGATTTTCATCATAAAATTACCTCTGTTTTGTGACGACAGCCACAGATGCAAGCAGATAGTTATTGAAAAAGATGTTAGTTTTACGGACATCTTTTCCAATATTCATGTTCGTGCGTCTGTAAACGAACATTTTTTTTTTTTTTTTTTTTTTTTTTTTTTTTTTTTTCAATATCTATGTTCCTGCATCTGCATACGTGTGCAGTCGTCACAAAATAGATGTATATCTGATGATGGAAATTGAAATGTGTCCATACAAAATGTAGGTATAGTGCTGAATTTGTAAGAACATGTCTAATATTGTGCCTTCTGTTTTGTGTCGAGTAACTTGCTTGCAAGAAAATGTATAATATTGCGTCTACTGTGTGCATCGATGTGTGTACATAAATCTGTGAAGTTGTGAAGTTTCATCTTTGGCAAAGATTATGCATCGCATAGCATTGTAGCTCTTGCGGAGAGGCAGAGAGTGAGACTTGTGGTTCAGCTTGCTTAGAGAGCAGTTGTTTTGTGTATGTGGCTCCGATGTAGAGCAGAGGCTGCAGTGGCAGCAAGTTGATTTGATTGTATTTGAAATATATTGCATTTCATGTAATTGTGAAAAAGGTTATACCAACTCTGGAATGAAGGTAATAGCATTTCATGTAATTATGAAAAGGTTGTATCATTTAGGTAATGTAATGGTGATTATTAATAATAAGCAACAAAGTTTAGCTTTCTATCATGTTTCATTTACGTAATTAGAAGATTAACCTACTTCCTTTATTTGATAATTAGTTATTTGTGGATTTAAAGTGCTGTAGTGCTTTTGGTCATCTTGTTGAACAGATTTATTTATTAGTAACGTAGTAAATTGTTGTTATGCAACACTGCAGTTAATTGAGTATGATACTGAGTTTTGATGATCAGGTACTGATCTGCTTAAAATTCTCGTAGTCGAACATTAAGAAAGTGAAACTTCCTGGCAGATTAAAATTGTGTGCCGGAACCGGGACTCGAACCTGGGACCTTTGCCTTTCGCGGGCAAGCGCTCTACCACTGAGCTACCCCGACACGACTCACGATGCCGCCTCACAACTTTACTTCCGCCAGTACCTCGCCTCCTACTTTCCAAACTTCACAGAAGTTCTCCTGCGAAACTTGCAAGACTAGCACTCCTGGAAGAAAGGATGTGGTGGAGACATGGCTTAGCCACAGCCTAGGGGATGTTTCCAGAATGAAACTTTCACTCTGCAGCGGAGTGTGCGCTGATATGAAACTTCCTGGCAGATTAAAATTGTGCATCGTGAGTCGTGTCGGGGTAGCTCAGTGGTAGAGCGCTTGCCCGCGAAAGGCAAAGGTCCCAGGTTCGAGTCCCGGTTCCGGCACACAATTTTAATCTGCCAGGAAGTTTCATATCAGCGCACACTCCGCTGCAGAGTGAAAGTTTCATTCTATTAAGAAAGTGGTTTGTGTTTTTAATATGTTTCTCGCAGTCAAATTTTTTGAGTACAGTCAGTGTGTTTCATGAACGTTACATGTCATAGTCGCTTTGTTAACAGATCCGTTGCGCACATAGTCATCTTAATGCACTGTTTCTCATTTAACAGTATATACATCAATATCAGGGCCATAATTAAACCAAATGTTTAATGAGCAATGTACGTGTTCAGTTAAATTTTGGTGAAGTTATTTGATGACTTAGTGATCTTGACTGTTAAACATCAATATAAATGTGACAACTATTTGGCCTGCAACTACTATCAGATCAGGTTTTGAATGAGTAACTTTAAATAAACTACTTTTGTTGTCTGATTAAACGATAGATTCAACTTTAAACATCACGTACACCTTTTAAAATCTCAAAAACGCGTTATTAAACTCATTCTTATCTACAGCACTACCAATAAAATCTGACTCACACGGTCAGACAGCTGAAATTCAACAATACTTACAAATCCAAAGAATATGAAATCAAAACAACGTAACCATAGTAGTAACATAGTGTTGTAACATAAAATCTATAAATTGTAACAAAACGGCCATAGCATATGAAGATTTACGTCTATAACGGCATAAACGACGAGATATAGTAGTACAGCTACCACAATAAAAAAAGTGAAAGGCCCGACTTGATATGCTATGGATATAAATAACCGAAGCATTAGTGTATGATAATGCAGAATTGTCATTATGTGTGAATTTATAATAAGAGAAAAAACGGCTAAATTATCTGTTGCAGGTAACTAAAAAATGGCAATAAAGGGGGAAAAAACGTGATCTGGGTTTTCTACTAATCATATAATGCAGTGAAATGCGCTTAATGTAAATAAAATTTCATAATATATCAAACGTTTTTTTTATTGTCCTTTGGTGTCCCGACAGGCAGGGCAGACACACAGCAGATTCAATTTGCGCTCTTCAGCGGCACGGCTATACAATATAAAAGCAGGAGATGATGAAATATAAAACGGCGATTAAATGAGCATTTCAACAAAAAACCACAGACATTGTAAAACACATCATGAGCGTAAAAACATGGAGGTTATTTATGATCAACGGCGTAAAATTTACATGCACAGAGGAAGCGCTGTTAAACACGATGAAGAGGCATAAAACGACCCAAGTGACACACTTGTTCTACCGTGGTCGGCTGTTGCAACTCATTAAAAATACACTGCAACCTGACGAAGCACTAAAAATTACACACAGAAACACACACAAACGATGCACTGACGCGAAAATATACTGGTACAGGAAGGATCTGTAGCAGGAGAGTGGTGGAAGTGGCAAAGCACAGTGTTGGGGGGGGGGGGGGAGCACAAGGACTCCAAGGAAGGAGCGAGCAGGGGGAGGGCAGAATGGGTGTGGGGGGGTGAGATCTCGTATCTACGGGTGGCGGGGGAGGGGGGGGGGGATCACAATTCGTAGGAGAGGGTAGATGTCGGGACGGGATCATCTGGGAGAGAAAGGCAGCGGAAGTTGTCTTGGGATAGGATATGGAAGGTACAAAGGGGCAGAGCTGGTGAAATGTAATAATGAAGGCATGGCAGAGACCTGGCATCTGCGGAAAGGTGAGACAGTTGTGGTAATCACGCTTGTAGGCTGTGTAAAGAATGCAGATGTGTTCGAGGAACTGTAGTAGGTGGGGGAAGGGGATAAGGTCGTACAACATCTATGTGGCCATGGATGTGGTAAGCGAGATGGAGCAGGTGCCATTCAAGGATTTGGACGGTTTTCTGAAAGTTGCTGAAGTCCAGGCAATGTAGGGGTGGGGAGAATGGAGTGGTAGGTATAGAGGATGGTGGAGTGTTGGAGACCTAACATCCAGCCAGAAAGGTGCTTTAGGAAGTCGAGGTAGGTGTGAGCTTTTTGCTGCATTGCTTTGAGATGTATGGGTTAGGAAGATAGAACGAAGGTAAAAATCATGGAACTGGAAGAAGAGAGTGGTACAACTTTTGATTGTAAATTTTTCAGGGTTGACGGAAAGGAGCCACTGGTTGCACTAAGTGAGGAGCTGGGTTTGAAGGAGGCATGGGAACATCGGAGAATGGGGGCAAGGTGTAGGCAGGATTGGAGGTGGGGGATGGGACTGAGTAAAGGAGTTACAGGAAGGGACGGAACCCCAAGGCATCCCAGCAGAAGGGTAGAAGGTTACTGACATAGATGATCCGGCGGGAGAAGAACGAGGCACTGAGTCGGACTTAGTTCGCAGGAAGGTCGCAGATCTTATCGTACATGGAAAGGAGACTGGAATAATTTTTTTTTTTTTTTTCAGTGTGGAGGGAGACGAAGATGGGGGAGCGAGGGGAATTGAGCTGGATAGGTGACATGGAGTAGCTGGTCATTGGCAGAGAATGGTCAGAAGCCTCATTGGGAGAGGGGAAGGCGTTGTAAACGTGGTTCTCAGCAAATGGACTATCATTAAATTTTGATAAAACACAGTACATACAGTTCCGTACAGTAAATGGAATGACACCATCAATAAATATAGACTTTGGTCAGAAATCTGTAGAATATTCAAAATTTATAGAATATTCAAAATTTTCAGGTGTAAGCATTGATGAGGGATTGAATTGGAAAAAACACATTGAAGATCTGTTGAAACATTTGAGTTCAGCAACTTATTAGGGTAATTGCAAATTTTGGTGATATACGTCAGTAAATTAGCTTACTATGCCTATTTTCATTCTCTGATTTCGTATGGCATCATTTTCTGGGATAATTCATCATTGAGTAAAAAAAGTATTCATTGCACAAAAGCGTGTGATCAGAATAATTGCCGGAGCCCATCCAAGATCATCCCGCAGACATTTAAAGAGCTAGGAATCTTCACAGTAGCTTCTCAGTATATATTTTCACTTATGAAATTTGTTATTACCAATTCCACCGAATTCAAAAGCAATAGCAGTGTACATAAATACAACACCAGGAGAAAGTATGATCTTCACTATTCAAGGTTAAATCTAGCTTTGACACAGAAAGGGGTGAATTATGCTGCCACAAAAGTCTTTGGTCACCAACCAAACAGCATCAAAAGCCTGACAGATAGCCAACAAGCATTTAAAAATAAATTAAAAGAATTTCTGCATGCCAACTCCTTCTACAATATAGATGATTTTTTAGATATAAATTAGTAAATTTGAAAAAAAAATTAATTAACAAAAATAAGTAAATAAAATAAAAAATTGTGTCATTTAATATTTAGTATAAGTAATAATTTGTAAAGACACCTTTCATTAACCTGACACGTTCCACATCATTACGAAGTGTCGTATTCATGATCTATGGAACAAGTACTAATTTAATCTAATTGATATGCTGGTCAATACAGCTGGAAAGGCTGGATTGCAGAACCTTGCTCACCACTGGGGTGAGGATAATGGGGCGGTAGGAGGAGGCAGCGATTGGGGGTTTGTTGGTTTAGGGAACAGTACATCTACATCTACATCTACATACATACTCCGCAATTCACCGTAAGGTGCGTGGCGGAGGGTACACTGTACCACAACTAGGCATTTCCTTTCCTATTCCACTCCCAAATTGAACGAGGAAAAAAAGAATGCCTATATGCCTCCGTACGAGCCCTAATTTCTCTTATCTTGCAGGAGGATTTCTACAGGTCGGGGAAGAAGACAGTAAACTCGATGACATTACAGAGGGAGGCGAGGACGGTGTGGTAGGAGAGGGAGCAGTCTCGAGGGTGATTCTAGGTGAGGTGGCTGTGGCTGGAGGTGGTTTGTGCGAAGTGTCAGTTGTGTGTGAAGGACAGCGATGGGAATATTAATGTTAGAATGATCCAAGTAACGGAAGCCAGAAGTGCGCAGTGGGGCAGAGGTGTTCAATTTCAACATTTTAATTATATTTCTTTTGTGTGTCGTCTACAAAATAAATTATGTACCAAACCGTCACAATATTACGAGGCGCGTCCAGAAAGTAAGTTCCGTTTGGTAATAAAATGAAATTGTACACTGATACAGAAGAAATTTTTATTGCACAAAATTCTACAACTCTTAAACTACTTTTCCATATAACTGCCGAAATTTTGCAGGCATTTGTCATAGCGTGGCACCAGGTTTTGTATACCTTCTTCATAGAAATCTGCCGCCTGTGTCTTCAACCAGTTGGAAACAGTGAAATTTGGGGGAAGTCCGTAGCGAGAGCACTAATTGTAAACCTACGGTTTTTCTGGATCATGTCATCAATCGCGTGAACCAGTTCTTCTGTAACCAAAGCTGGACGCCCACTTCGTTCTTCATCGAGCACATCACTACCCCCGCCATTGAACTGTCGGACCCATCTGCTCACCATCGAATCACTCATCGCATTTGGTCCGTAAACATCGCAAATTTGCCAATAAATTTCACTTGGTTTCACTTTCCTCGCATTCAGAAACCGAATCACCGACCTGATTTCACAGGCGGTGAGATTTTCAATCAACGCCGACATTTCAAACAAGCACAACAAAGCGTACGTAACTGACAGCGATCTCCAAATGGCGCACGTTCTTCTCCTTGATACACATCGCCTACAGCGCATGTGCGGAAATGCAATCGCAGTGCTGCAGCGGAGATAAATTGAAACGGAACTTACTTTCTGGACGCGTCTCGTATAATAAAAATAACAAATTTCCGGCTTGGTGGTGTGATATAAAATATTTATCTTAAAATGTCGCATATCAATTTGAACTAAACTGCCATGCGATGTACTAAAAATTTTTATATCAGACCACCAAGCTGAAAATTAGCTACCGTTTCCTCAATTACATGACCGATACAATCTCAAAGATCATATTTAGTATGGGTTAATGTTTCATCCTAGACGTGTAACATCTTTTTCAATGTTGATCCGGAATATTACATTTTATTAGCTTCTACTCACGGCTTCGCTCGTATTGATGTCCCTGCATACATTTCAAAAACCATCAAAAGTACAATAAACTTTATTTACGTTATGACCAATATCATTAGGATAAAAGAAAAGTTTCCAGTTTTACTGTTTAAATGTAAATCGTACGTATAATGACAGTAAATACTGTTCTTACTTTATCAATATTAAAGTAAATTATTAAACACGAAGCCGGCCGCGGTGGCCGCGGGGACTGAGGTGCTTCAGTCACGGTCTGCACGACTACTACGGTCGGGGGTTCGAATCCCCCCTCGGGCATGGATATTTGTGCCGTCCTAGTTCGTAAGTAGTTCATAAGTAGTTTGTAAGTTTAGGGACTGATGTCCCCGTAGTTAAGTCCCATAGACTATACAAACATTTGAAACATTAAACACGAAAAGAAACTCTGTTAAATCGTGTTAAACCGCTGACTGAAGAACCTATACGTTATACAACTTATTACTTATGCAGTATTCAAATGTCATCGAAATTGGTTCAGGGGTTTACAGACGACGTGTTGCGTAATTATTGTATTCATTACGTTGAATCGTATTAGGTACAACATATCAAGCAGTAAAAGTATTTTAGTAAGAGTGAAAAACTTCAAAATTCAAAGAATAAATAGTGTACCACACACAGTGAACAAAAAGACTCTAACTACAGAACACAGTGGGATATATAAATCACAGTAAAACAGCTGCCCTTCATTTTAAATAGGCGAAACTGAAAGAACTTTCGGCACACGTTGCAAGGAACACACTGATGCATGTAGACTTAATCATTTTATGAAATGAACAATAGCTAACCACCTATACCTCAATAAACACAAACTAATTAACATCCACAGTAGCCTAACAGTACTCCACACACAAAGAAGTGGCAAAAACCTCGATTTAGTTGAACAGTTAGAAATTCTGTTACATAAAGAAAAATGTACTTAAAATATGTTAAATGAACAAACAGAATTTAACAGCCACAGCTTTTCAGTAATTTCAAAAGTTTATTTTATTCTGGTAACTTAGCATTACAAACAAATTTCCAACCTACAACCATAATTAATGTTTCATTAGACCTCTTATGAAGTAATACAATTTATGAATTTATAATTTAGAAAGGTTAGCATAAAAATCTGTATTTTTAACAGCCATCTTTATGTGTATAAAATTGAGCACCTTTGTTTGTATAGAGCATCTTAGTAATATAGAAGTGGAACATCTTTATAGCTGTAAAGCTTTGAGTTGTTATTCCACAATGCTCGTCAAGATGTGATGTGTTTGTGATGACACTTATCTATACTTGCAAATGTGCTCCAGGGTATAAAATTCTCATATTGTGCACCACTGTTTGGTAAGACAATGTTAAATCTCTTTAATTGTATGAACCTGATTTTAAACATTTTCCATGTTGTTACCACCCATATTTGGTCTCGACAGGCCCAGGTCTTTAAACAGAGGCAAAAATAGCTACTCTTAAGGTTATTATTATATTTTAATAATTAATAAATTACATGTTGTTTATTTTAGAGCTTATCCTCTAAAAATAAATACATTAATACCTTAAACTAAAAAATTAAATAAAAACATCAATTTAAAAAAAATTAATTTTTTTCTTAAGAAGCTAAATATATTAGAAAACGAATAACATATAATTTCTACAAATAAATTAATAATATTTATGAAATAATAAATATCAATCAATTGGCTGATGATGATCTCTCGGGGCTCGAAATGAACCGTCCACAAATAACATACAATTTTTGTGACTGAAGGTGAGTTCGTTTTATTTTACAGATGTAAAACAGTCACGGAAGAATCACTGACAACAATGGACAAAATTAAGTATGGAATTAATATCGATTCGACGAAAATAACCACATATAGGGCGCCGCGGGAATGTCGACGTTGTCTTTGGCCTCATTTCACGGACTGCGTGGCCACATCTGTCAGGGTTCAAGTCCTTTCTCAGGCGTGTGGTTGTATGCGCGCGCGCGCGCGCGCGCGCGCGTGTGTGTGTGTGTGTGTGTGTTGTGTTCAGAACGTTGTAAATCTAGGAATCGATGACCTCAGCAGTTTGGTGACTTATATTTACCAACATTTGAATAGTCTGAACATTCAAGTAAAGGTCAACTAAGCTTTGTAAGCTGAAAACCGGTTAATAAAGCAAAACAGCATCGTATAACATAGGTAATATTCCGTTTTTCATCTGTAATTATGAAGTTATACCAAGAAGCGGCGGAAGATTAGTATCATCAGGTTTATTTATTTTCCCTTTACGTAATACTTTTGTCTACAGGTAAAGAAATACGCACTGTCACTACGGTTTTTTCTACTCACGACTGTTGAAACTCAATTTATATATACGCTTCATGAAGTCATACCGCCTCTGACCTTTGCAGCTTTCCTCTGTCTGACTTTCAGTACTTATTCCCACTGTCACGTACGTCACATTTCATGTACCGTCAGGGCTGCCAATAATCCACTGTAATAAATATCTGAAACGTTTGAAGTGTATGACGAAGTTGGCGCTGCTCTAACGAGAATTTATTGCCTCGCATTCACCAATGAGGTCTCATTGCTTCCAGTGCAGTAAATTCAAATGTTCAAATGTTTGTATAGTTTATGGGACTTAACTACGGGGTCATCAGTCCCTAAACTTACGAACTACTTATGAACTACTTACGAACTAGGACGGCACAAATATCCATGCCCGAGGGGGGATTCGAATCCCCGACCGTAGTGGCCGTGCAGACCGTGACTGGTGCGCCTCAGTCCGGCCACCGCGCCCGTTTCCAGTGCAGTAAATTCCATACATCGCCTACACCTGTGTAGCATACTGTCCCTCAACGAATATGCAATACGCTCAATGCCAGTGCTCTCGATTTGTATCTTAACAAAATCTCAAGCATTAAACTGAAGCTTTTATTATAATTTTACATTAGGACTGGAATTAAAATTTTCTGAATGATTTTTTACTATTACAGTTGTAGTCCAAGCGAAAGATAGTTCAGTTTGGTGTGGCAGACAGTAAGGCCTATTACTCTGATTCATAAAAAATGATCATTAAAATCGTGAAGACTATGAATGAAAAAAATGTGGCATCGGACAAAACAAATTTTTACAGGTTCTATAATTAGCGGACACGAAGCAAGAGAATAACTTTAAATTCAGGCTGTAAAACATCGACGTGTATCGTGAGGCACGCCAATCCTCACTATCAATCAAAGAAAAGATCGTTTCCAGAAGCTGTGAGAAAATAATTTTAGTTAATGACATTAGGTATGTTTAAATGAAAGTGATACACGATTTAAATTATTGTTCATAATATTGAAACAGAAAGAAACGGACAGAACTTACATAACTACCATTCAGTTCAGAAGACAAAAGCAAAATAATTTAAATAAAATGGTTGTAATGAAATAAATCGCTATTTGCGATCTGTTATGGCTTCACTGTACTAGGTTTAAATGTAATACCAAAGTGCGGCGAATGAAAATTTGTGCCCGACCGGGATTCGAACCCGGGATCTCCTGCTTACTAGACAAACTCGTTGACCACTCCGCCACCGAGGACACAATTACCAACTCGACTGCAGAGGACTCTTCCCTGCACGTCTCCCGCCACACCCAAATCTCCATTCGCCATGCTGTCTCTTCCTATTGCCACAGCCTATAATAGGAAAGAGACAGCGTGGCGAATGGAGATTTGGGTGTGGCGGGAGACGTGCAGAGAAGAGTCCTCTGCAGTCGGGCTGATCACTGTGTCCCCGGTGGCGGAGTGGTCAACGCGTCTGTCTAGTAAGCAGGAGATCCCGGGTTCGAATCCCGGCCGGACACAAAATTTCATTCGCCGCACGTTGGTATTCCATCTAAACCTAGTACAGTGAAGCCATAACAGATCGCAAATTGTGATTTATTTCATTAAAATGAACACTGTAATATCGATATATATATATATAAAATTGTAAAATGGTTGTAGTTACTTCTAAAAGTTCTAAAGCAATCTGAGAGCGTTTTTCGGATAAATGTATGCTTCTTTTCAGATTTTTATAAAAACTTGTATAAGTTTAATCTGAGACGTGCTCTGCAAATGACGTTTGTTTCTGACACACGGCACATGCCTCCGTGTCCAAGGTGTCCGAAGTGTTTGAGGTTTCAGGAGGCACAGAATCGAGGATTTATACCGCAAACAACGGAAGCGGGAAAAAGTCACCCGTTAAATGAGAAAGTGGGCAAGGGTGTGTGTGGC
The DNA here is from genome assembly GCA_026315105.1 of Locusta migratoria. Lineage (NCBI taxonomy): Eukaryota > Metazoa > Arthropoda > Insecta > Orthoptera > Acrididae > Locusta > Locusta migratoria. The sequence goes on along the minus strand of CM048750.1, from coordinate 249,095,994 downwards.
AGGATTGTGTCTATCATCCTGGGAGGGCCTCCAAATCTCAAAAGTTACTTCTTTATAGTAATACATCTATTTGGGTCATTCCATTTCAAGTGGCCTAAGGGTCCCCACTCGACCGCCACCAATTTTGATGAAATTTTTACAGGATGTAGATATCCTGATGAAGCACTGCCAATTTACAACTCCATAAGTAGTACGATTGGGCCCTTAGGTCCTTTTGGGGAGGCTAGTTTTTTGACATCACCACTTAAATGAATTATTCATCAACTTTATTTAACCATTGCTCAGAACCTAAGAGACCTCTCGTGCTGTAATGTTGTGACCCTCTTAAACGTTTTGGGTAAAATAGCTTAATTGTAGAACAAAAGGTCAAACTATAGTAAATTGACCGTAATGTGCGGGGCTCATAAATCTTGCCGTACGAAGTTTTGACTATAATTTATTGCCTTCTATCTACTGAGAAAATAAGTTTCTGAAGCTGATTTTTTAGTTATTTGCAGCCTGTTAGCATCTCATAAAGCTCTGAAAGTGGCACGCATATTGCCTAAATAATAACTGAGTTACCAGAGTTCAAAGTCTGCTCGAAAACTTAATTAATCAATTTTGGCTCATTTTCAAGATGTCATATCACAAAAGGATCACTCAAATTTGATTTTTTCTGGGCACCATTGAAAAGAATGTACTTTTTTGATCAAAAAATTTCTATTTTGGAGACACTGCATTTAAGAACAAATAAACTTTTTTTCATTACACTGAAAAATACACATTCGCACAATATCGTGTTGATCTATGGTAGCTTACAATCTTGCTATTTATGGTTCCCAAGCTATAATATTTCATTCTTATCAATTCAGTTGTTGAAATATGTTATTAATAGCAATTACAGTTAATTTTAACATTGAAAAGAGCTCGCTTTGTTTCATCAGAAATAGTTGTTTTTATCGTTGAGTCAGAGAAGTTTAGTGTCAACAATGGAGTTTGAAAACACACGTAATGCGTATGAAGCACACTGCTGTATAGTAAAGAATGTTAAGTTGTAATGTGTGCCATTTTACATAATATAAAGTCTTTACTGGGCGAAAGTCTTTTTTCTGTAAGTAAACGTTATTTCAAACTGCAATTTCTAAAATGTTTAGTTGGTTATTTTCAGTTTTCATTATCTATGATTGTTTAATTTCTTTCAGTTGGAAACATGCAGCACTTTATCAGATACTGAAATAAAAGGTAACTGGAAGTAAAAATTGAATTGTAGTGTAATGGATATCAGAGTTTTCAGTGTCATGTATCATTAGCCTTACAGATAATTCTGAATGTCGTCTGAAAACTTACACACATCAACAAGGCTTCATTCCAATCAAAGAATACTCAGTAGAACAACAGGAATTAATAAACCAAAGAAGTGAAATATGTCTTACTGAAAATGCACAAATATGCTTTCATCACAGAGCAGTACTGCTGAATGTATTTTTACAAAGATCTTATTGTAATCCTTTTGCCGTAAAGAACCATTCAGTAATAAAGCGTTTGCGGATTGTTAATATGGAAACAGCAAAACAACTGTAAGCTACAACAAAGAGCAATGTAAAACCTAGTCAGAAGATCTGTGCAACTTGCAGAAAATAATTTTCAGCAATGAAAGTAGGGAAATAGAGTAATTAATAGATCTTAAATGTCACCTGGGAAAAATCAAACACATTTACTTCTTCAGTGATGTGTCAGCAACGCAGTACCAAAACCCCCAAAAAAAAATCTGAATCTCAGTTAAATGGAGCTTTTTTACTACAAGACATGGAGTTGGTGGAACTGTAAAGCGCCTGGCAGCAAGAGCAAGCCTTCAAAGACCAACTGAGAGCCAGATTTTGGTACCAACTGATTTCTTTAAATACTGTACAAAGAATATCAAGAGGAATAAAAACATTTTTGTTCCAAAAGAAAAATTTGAAGCATTAAAATCTGAGCAAGAAGAAAGGTTTTAAAATGGCTTTACAGTATCAGGAACAAGAGAGAATCACTACTTTAAGCCATTAAATGAAAAGCCAGTTTATATTAGAAGAGTATCCAATGATACAAATGGTTTTGTAGCAAATATTGACGAACATCAAGCAACAGATTCTTACACAAATGTTGCAGCCTTACAACCGGGCCAATGCACTGCCTGTATTTTCAGTGGAAAATAGTAGATTGGTAGTATCTCTGATGTTTCAGAAGAAGAAAATGTTGTAGTCAATTTCTTGCATCCCAATGGATCTCACATTCATTATATTGGCCAGCCAGGCAGGACACTTGTTAGATTCCAAACAACAAATTGTTTCTGTCATTCCAGCTCCATTAGCAGTAACACTGGGCCGAAATTATAGCTTGTTAGAATCAACTGTAATTGCTATTAACATATTTTAGCAACTGAATTGATAAGAATGAAATATTATCACTTGGGAACCATAAATAGTAAGATTATAAGCTAGCATGGACCAACACGATATTGTGTGCCTGTGTATTTTTTAATGTAATGGAAAAAGTAAGTTTATTTGTTCTTAAATGCACTGTCTCCAAAATAAAAACAATTTTTTTATCAAACAAAGTACGTTATTTTCAAAGTTGTCCCGAAAAATCAGATTTTAGTGATCTCTTTTGAGATATGACTTGAAAGTAAGCCAAAATTGTTCAAATTTTTGAGTAAACTTTGAACTTGGATAACCCAGTTATTATTTGAGAAATCTGGGTGCCACTTGCAGAACTTTTTGACATGCTGGCAAGCTGCAGGTAGCTAAAGAATCAGCTTTAAAAAGTTATTATTTCAGTAGTATAGTCAAAATCTGTTACGATACATTTTTAGCCACATTATGATGAATTTACGACATTTTGACCATTTGACCATTTTTTCTACAACTAAGCTATTGCACCCAAGAAGTTGAACAGGATCACAAAGTTTCAGCACGACAGGTCTCTTAGATTCTTAGCATAGATAAAACAAATTCGATCATTTATTCACTTAATTTGCGATGTCATAATCCTATCTTTTACGAAAAAGTGGCTGGTGGTCCTATCATATTACTCATGGACCTGTAATTTGGCAGAGCTTCGTGTATGGCCTGTATGTACAACCTGGAAATATTTCATCAAAATCGAAGAACGTCGAGTGGGGAGCTTGTCTAAATTTAGGCCACTTGATATGGAATGACCCATTTCCCAACCTCATGAACCACAGACTTTGTCGAGGTGGGATGGCTTGTGTGCTTCAACGATACAGATAGCTGTAACGAAACCACAGCGGAGGGTTATCTATGGAGACGCCAGCATGCGCGGCTGAGGTTCAAATTCTCTTCTGAACCCCCTGGAGGCAGCACATGGGCGCTTCCGCGACAGAAAGGGTCGAGGGGAAAAGCCACTTTTAACATAGGCTTTGGAGCTGGCTACTCGAGCTTTGGCGGTTACGCACGAATCGTCCCGAAGCAAGACAATGGTGCTATTGAACCATGACTAACCTGTACAGTGGTAGTGGTCCTTCTCACGATCGGGAGTTGGAAAATAAGCTTCTCTTGTCGACTGTGGGCAGAGTTGTGTATGAAAGGAAATAAATAGAATGTGACATCAAAGATAAGACATATCTTTATTTTTCCAAGTACATTGAGACATTTGTCAAACCACTTTTAAGCTTCAAAGAGCTGTCCAGGAAAACATCAGGGCGTTATATATGAAAGAAGCGTTGAACGGCTCTGGGCGAAAGACGACACAGCAGGTGAACGCGCACGTGCAAGACACCGAAACACCATTGGCCAGAGGTAGACCGCGATCAAGCAGATGACTTGTGACGGAGTATGAAACGTGGTTCCACAATTACAGGCCCGAATCGGAGGTCGCATCCGTCCTCATCTGTACGAAAGAAGTTCAAAAGCACTCCGTCTGCAGGTAAAGGACTACGCACCTTTTTTTTTTTTTAAAAAAAAAAAAAAAAAAAAAAAAAAAAAAAAAAAAAAAAAAATGTTCAAATGTTTGTTAAGCTTATGGGACTTAACTACGGGGTCATCAGTCCCTAAACTTACAAACTACTTATGAACTACTTACGACCTAGGACGGCACAAATATTCATGCCCGAGGGGGGATTCGAATCCCCGACCGTAGTGGCCGTGCTGACCGTGACTGGAGCGCCTCAGTCACCTCGGCCACCGTGGCCGGCCTTTTTTTTTTCTGGAAAGCCCAAAGAAGTTTTGTTGTTAGACTTTTTGGAGGATGCAACCATCAATGCTGCGCGGTACTGTGCCACTCTATCGAAATTGAAAGAGGCGATCCGGAAAAAGCGGCCAGGCCTTCTCATATCTGGCATCTGCTGTTGGATGACAATGCGAGACCACACTCGACGACTGCAACGCAAAACTATATTGTAATTATTGGTTGGGAGCGCTTACACTATCCGCCATACTGTCCTGTTCTCGCACCAAGTGACTTACATCTGTTTCCAGCTTTGGAGAAGACTCGGCGGAAGGCGCTTTGGAAGCAATGCTGACGTCAAACAAGCCGTTCAACGCTTCTTCCGTATGCAACGACCTGATTTTTTCCTGGAAGGCTTATAAAGAGTTATGACAAGTGCCTCAATGTACTTTTAAATTGTAGAAGAATAAAGATAGATCTTATCTTTTATATCTTTTTTTTCCCTTTCATACGCAACTCTGATCACAGTCGACAGGGGAAACTTATTTTTCAACTCCCTCTCGTACTTACAGAACAACAAGTGCCTGTAACAGGGTGACGAAAGCAAATAAACCATATGTGTTGTGACGATACTGTTTGATAGTACAAAACTGTCACAACTACGTTAAAGTCATAAATTTCATCATCTGTCTCGTGGGTTACCCCACGAACCAGCCAGCATCCTTCATCCTGTAATTGTATCATGTGATGAATTTATTGCATCGGTAAAAACTTTACATTGACAAATCGTATCGTGTCTGATCAACTACTGTACACTCTTAGGCACACTTAAACCCTTCGTGCCACAACGCACACGTATATATAGATAATGTCATGTTCCAGAGTGTTGTAGGGTAAAGTTGTTACAAAAACATTCCTTAGTTTCAATAGACGTGTTTCACAAATGAGATATACATCAGATTAATCAGCACAAACAGAAAACAATTTTACAAATAGTTGTAAATCGGATGAAATTGTATGTGAGGCACGTATGCAAAAGATGATTACACATGACCCATGGCTCCGCCTACTGGGCTGGGAGACCGCCTCGTCGCAGAAACGAAATGATACCATGTTGCCAAATAGTTCGCTGCCGGACAGTAGCGCTAACGGTCGCTGTTGTGTGACAGAACTGGCAAAAGTGCACATCGCAGCCGCACGCGCGCATGCGCAGAGCAACGCTCGCGTTTGAGTTAGTCCAATGGGCAGCTGCCGCAGCCGGCGCTCCAAGCCGATTGGCGCAAGCACCAGGGATCATCGGATTTCGGTTCGATTATAGTGCAGCACAGGTTTGTTTGCATAATTGAAATTGTTAAATACTTAACTAGCCGTATAGTTTCGTTAACTGATTATGTCCAACTGTTTGGGATGCTTTCAGGAAATAGTAGTAATCATATTCTTGTAAAAATAAGAATAACTTTATAATGTTACCAGACAACACCGTCATTATTATTACCAGATTTTTATAAACTGTAATTAAACAAAAGTAATTTGACAGAAAATGGTCGAAACGGTAAAGTGCATGTTGTAATAAAGTTTTTCTATAACATTATTTGCATTACAATATAATTATGCAGTCTTGATTTCGGACAAAGTATTTCGAAAATTTTATTTCATTAGTATTGCAAAAATTTATCTCTATATTTATGGAAAATTTCGAAAGTATTAACATATGTAGCCTGTAGATATAGAAATGAGCGAACATTAGTGAACATTCTACATCGATATAAATGGTATTGGGTCTTTTATTAATTCTTACTTAGGGCTGTTCTGATTGTTGCTCGGTCCTGCACCGAATCCACGGAGCTTTCCCATATATTTAAAGACACCCTGTATATATAAGTTGCAAACAGTCGTGAAATTATTTACTCCCTATCTTGGCACATTTTATACTTTGCTACTCGATCGCGCAATTTTTTTCCCCCCTTAAGTACGCAAGTGCGTTATGAGGAACCGGTGTTCTGCCACCATTTTCAAATGTTCAAATGTTTGTCGTCTATGGGACTTAACTACGGGGTCATCAGTCCCTAAACTTACAAACTACTTACGAACTACTTACAACTAAGGACGGCACAAATATCCATGCCCGAGGGGGGATTCGAACCCCCGACCGTAGTGGCCGTGCAGACCGTGACTGGAGCGCCTCAATCCCCTCGGCCACCGCGGCTGGCCCACCATTTTCCTAGGCCGCAGTTAGCTCACATCCCAGGAGCTATTGTCGTGGTGCAGACACGTGGGGAGCAGGTTTCGTCCTTAACGTTTACTCAAGTGGTTGTTTAACCACGGATACCCCGCGGGCCGCAGCTAGGATAAAACGTGAAAGGAACGGAGGGAAGGCGCGCGCTCAAGATGAAGGCAGAGAGAGAGAGAGAGAGAGAGAGAGAGAGAGAGAGAGAGAGAGATACAGACAGAGAGAGAGAGAGAGATAAAGGCAGCCAGGAATCTGGAGGTTCAAAAGGGAAGAGGAAGTAAAGGCTGCAAATGTCGTATTCACATGCTTCAAACGTTCATAAAGAAATTCGTTCCATGTACGAGAGACGTGCAGCGCCTTGCAGCATACAAAGGTAAATACTGAAAGAGTTCACAGGATACAGCAGATATATAAGCATGAAAAGGCCTTTTCCCGCAGTTAAAACTAAGAGAAGCAGGCGTCTTCCGCTAGTACACATATATTACTCTACAGGTGAACTGACAGTTCCATACACTCTGGCCTATAATCTATTCAGTTTTCTCCGTGACTTAATCTGTCCTGAGCTTTTCATTTCAAGCACGGGGATGAGATGGTTACTTACTAGGCTGTTGGTTTACATTTTAATCGCAAAATAGCAGCGACTTTGTACTAATGCCAAGAAGGATGAATAGTATTGGCGCAGCCAAGGGGGGGGGGGAGAATGGGGCTGAAACTCCCCCCCCCTCTATCCCCGGGACCTCCCAAAGGTTTTTGTAATTTTATTGTTTTCATTGTTTTCATTTCTTATTTTTTTTAAACAGGTCGTCGTCGGAAATTTGAAATAGTACACTTATAATAAATCGCAATGTAACTATACTTTGCCAAGCACAAGTGAACGTGAATGATGCCGCCACTGAGAACGTGTGCTGCTGTTTTTGTGAGCGGTTTTAATGCCGCAGCGACCAGCTTTGATGCTGCCGCTATTGTTACTGCTGTGCTGGAGTTACGAGCCGATTGTTCCTACGCGGGGAGCCGCTGCTTAGCAGGTCAGCGGCGTCATCGAGTGGAATCTTATGAACAACAATTGTGTCATTTTAGTTCACTTTTTACACGTACAGTCTCATGTTAATTGAACTGTATAGACCTTTCTTTCTCTTTGGCTAGTAACATATAAGCTGCTTAATTATTTTACGAGCTGATTATATACACTCCATTTCCACCACGTTGCTCATCTTCCACTTTCAAATTAATGCCAGCCTTCTCATTTTATTTCTTGTGCAATTGTTTTCGTAGTATAATTAGTCAAATTATAAAAAGTGGAAAAGTAAGTCATAGATTAATAAATTCAATGGGCTTTATTTTTAAATAATAAGCACTACCCTCCTGTCTGCGCCACTGATGGACAGAACATTTTTATACCAACAGCTGTCTTCCAATTTGGTTCGCTTCGGAGAATGCTAATGCAATAGCTCTATACGTACTAGCAGTTAGCATATACAATCGCCCGCTCAGCGAAAGATCCGAATCCAAAAACTGGAAATTTTCATGGGTCAGTGCAATATTCAAGAAAAGGAATAGGAATGATGCGCTAAATTACAGGCCTGTATCATCGATCTCGGTTTGCAGCAGGACTTTGGAACATATTATACTTTTTTTTTCCGAACATATGAACTACCTCTAAGCGAGTGACGTATTGACCCATAGTCAACACAGATTCAGAAAGAGTTATTTCTTTATTTAGATGAAGTGAGGAATGCTGTCGAAAGGAGATCTCAAATCGATTCCATATTTGTAAATTTCCGGTTCGTTATGACACCGTACCTCAGAAGCAGCTTCTAATAAAAATTGCGTGCTTGTGAACATCATCTCATTTGAAACTTCCTGGCAGATTAAAATTGTGTGCCGAAACTGGGACTCGAATCTGGGACCTTTGCCTTTCGCGGGCAAGCGCTCTACCGACTATCCCGACACGACACACGATGCCGCCTCACAACTCCCAGGTTCGTGTCCCGATTCCGGCACACAGTTTTAATCTGCCAGGAAATTTCATATTAGCGAACTTTCCGCTGCAGAGTGAAAGTTTCATCATCTCAGTTGTGCTATTACATTCGCTATTTCTTGTCAGAAAGTGTTCTAGCACTGTTTCTATTATTTATAAACATGAGAATCTGCGGATGATGTTATCATTTATCGTCTGGTAAATTCACCAAAAGTTCAATAGCAACCCCAATTTCTGGAAAACTACTGCAAATACCCAAGTGGAACATGTTTTATTAGATTCACCGGACAAAATAAATGAAAATAGTGTTTTACTGTAACCTCGTGCAGCTTGGCGATGGCTTCATATTAGCGAAATTGCTAAATTAAAGGCACAACTTCTTATTAGCTGTAACTAAATATTTGCGGACCTATGTTCATATGAATTTTTTTCTTGAGTTTCAGTTGTAGAATAACAAAATATTTGCATATCTTCGCGAATCACCCTGTATGAAACCAGACGTGTGTCTGTAACTATTTACTGCAGACCAGTTCTGCTCATGTATGAAAAACGTCTTGAGTGTTGTATTGTGCAATACAGTGGTTTGCTTACATTGCATGCCAATGGCTGAGTGTGGTGAGCATAAGCTCGTGAAATGTAAGGTCATTAATACTTTTAGGAAACATTGTAACTCTGCGACTTCAAAGCTTTTTCGCACATGCCAGAGGCGTTTACTATATTATTCTTCCCTCTCAATAAAATGCTTGAGCAGTTTCGTCATTCAAACCTGAGTAGCGACTTGTAATATGAAATAGGTAAGCTTTTAATTTCTCAGAAGATTTTGTCCTTTATACTTTACCGACGATAAATGAATACACAAATATATAATCCAGGTAAAGGATAAGGTGGGAATGTAAGTAATATAACGGGCATAGGCGTGTGTAATAAACAAACATAGACTATGCTATCGTTTGCTTTTCCTATTTGTTCATGCACTAGATTACGCCTTTAGCTACTAACTTCTGCTGCAATCCACAGATACTGTTTTTGCACATCCAGGTAAATTTGGACTCCTTGGCTGGTACATATTCGATATTTCCAGATAATAGATGGGACCCATGGTCTTTGTACTAGGGACTTGTAGATGGCTATTCCCTTCTTTCGCTTGCATGTGTGTCCAGTTATCCGACTTACCAACTACTAAAGTCAGGAAATTTGTGTATGCAGACATCATTCTTGCAAGCAACCCTATTAATATGACTGCTTTTGAACCGTCTCTCATTCAAGTTTTGGAACTGATGGTCGAATACTTCAGGAAATGATGACTAACCCAAACCGTATTTGAAACGGAGACCTCTAGCTTCCACCTAAATTAACAGTCTGGCTGGAACACCTCTACAGATATCTCCGATTTGTTCTGCGCTTCATTACAATTTTCACCCAAAATATCTGGGCGTAACACCGGGTCACACTCTTTCTTATATAAATGAAAAAATCTGAAAAACGTTATCCTTTACAAATTATCGGGAACGACTTGGGGAGCTGATACAGAGACACGGTTCTAACCTCGGTCTATTCGAGGACTGAATACTGAACAGCCAACACGTTGAGTAAGTAGATGTAGTGCTAAATGAGTCACGCGAATAGTTGCTGGCACTGCTGAAACCACAGCCATCAGTAACACCGAACCGCCTGATATACGACGAAGCAACATTAAAAAGATCTCTAGTAACCTAGTCCTTCCAACGCACCAGGACCGTATTGCATTTAGAAGGCTCAAATCCAGAAATCCCCATATAAACATTGCACAAGGACTTCTGAGTCAAAACCTTAACGGCGTTAAAATCTGGCGAATGAAAACAGAGCCAATCGAAGATGGTATACATTAACTGAGACTCCCAATCAGCCAGCGGTCTTTCACCTCCGGAGGGAAACCTGGGTAACACTAAACATAATACTGCCGCAAGACCACCAGTTATCGGACAGCCGGCGTGGCCCAATGGATAGCGTCACCGGTTCAGTCCCGTCCACCGGCAAAAATTTATTTCTTTGTATTTATCATTTCCAGAATGTTCTACATGCTTCTTATGTTTATAAATTCTACTTGTTTCTTATGTTAACTATTCTTCTAATTTCTGGTACATTCTGTCTGTGTATAAATAGCAGAGCACTCTGCCCGAGAGGCAGTCAGTGCTGCGTGTATGCGTCAGTTCGCAATAAACCTGCTTTCAATATAAATGCTCAGTTGACAACCCAGCCTTCGAAGTCAAGCCTGCTTCCATTTCAACGCGACAAAACGGACTGCCCATGGCCGATGCGGATCTTCTTTGTATAAATGGAACATGAGACCAGACTCGGGATGCGACTGTATTAACCACGAAGAAATCGTCCACCACACTGTCAGCGAGTGGTCGTTTTGGACATTCATTGGCGCTGATGTCTTATTGAGGGCAGTACTTCTAGTTGTGGAGTGGCTGCTGAATCTTAAGTTTGGATCTGTGATGGATGAAAATACTGTAATTTAAACCTTATAATTATACATTTATTGTTGTGGACTGACGTATTTTAAAAAGGTGTATTCTATTCTATGCTGCTGCAAATGGAGTATGTTATGCTATAAGCTAAATAAATAATAAATATGTAGGACCTATCCATATTTGTTGTTGTTGTGGTCTTTAGTCTGGAGATTGATTTGATGCAGCTCTCTACCGTTCTCTATCTTGTGCAAGCCTTTTCATCTCTGAATAAGAACGCCAATCCACATCCATTTGAATCTGCTTGCTGTATTTGCCTCTCGGTCTCCCGCTGCGATTCTTACCCCACATACATACATAAATTAACGAGTCCACGGTGTCTCAGAATGTGTCCCACCAACCTCTCCCTCCTCTTAGTCAAGATCAAGAAACTTCTTTTCTCCTCAGTTCTTTTCAGCACCTCCTCAGTAGTTACGCGATCTATCCATCTAACCTGGAACATTAGTATTAGCACCACATTTCAAAAGCTTCTATCATATTTTTGGCTGAACTCCTTATCGTCCATTTTTCACTCCCGTACACAGCTAACTCCAGACAAATGCCTTCAGAAAGGTTTTCCCAACATTTAAATTAATTTTGGATATTAAAACATTTCGCTTCTTCAGAAAAGCTTTTGTTCCCATAGCCATTCTTCTTTATTTCGACCATAAGAAGTTACTTTGCTGTCCAGATATCAAAACGCAACTACTACTTTTATCGTTTCGTTACCTAATCTAATTCCTTCAGCATAGCTTGATTTTCTTACACCGCGTTTCATTACCCTTGCTTTGCTCTTGTTAATGTTTACCTTATAACCACCTTTCAATACACTATCCATTCCATTCAATTGTTCTTGCATGTTCTTTGTGGTCCCTGACAGAATCACAATGTCATCGGCAAACCGCAAAGTTTTTATTTTGTTTTTATTAAACTGATAGTTCTGTAATTTTCACACTTATCCATATTTGTGCATGTATTCTAAGCGTTAGCTTTAATTCTAGCTTTTTAATTAGCTTTGCATCTATGACTAGTGTCGGATTTTCACATTTGCCAACAGCAGGCTATTCAAATTTTGCCGCCTCTACCAACCTCTACAATTCGTTACTCTATTTCATAATCATAATTATAGTCAGAAATTAAAGCCTTATGTTTTGTTCACTATGGTCTTAATCACACCACCTTTTCTCCGTAATTGAAATGATAGTTAACTAGTCGGTCGAATGGTCATTTCCAGATTATTTTTACATCCTAACCGTTTGGCTAAGATCGCACAAGAAATAGTTTTTGTGTTCATTTCTGAGCTAATAAAAGCACAGCGATATGCTATTAATAATGTAGGGATAAGGTCTGCCTTAATACGTCTTATATAGTAATGTAAATTGTTAAACGTAATTAGTTAACATTTATTATACATTTTGAAAATTTTGGCCCCACATTTTCCGTCCCTAAAATCTGCCGTCCTAGGCTCCAGCATACTCACCCCCTCCCTTTCTTCATAATATACTGTAATTTATATATTACCTTTTCTTTCACACATCACACTTATGTATCTCTTTAAGGTCCAAGCAGCGACAGTGTTTCGTTTGCAGTGAAATACGTTTTAAGCCATAACTCCAAAATTGATATATCAACGAAGTTTAGAGCGTAACACTAAAATCCGTGTACATTTTATACTTCCTTATTAGTTTATTGTTGTTTAAATCACACTTTTCGTGAAAGCACTTTCTATACAGACGGTCACATGCGCACATATTCGTCGCCGCACATAGTTAATACAAAGAAACAAAAGTACGCCTATTCACTGTACACCGAACCAGGTTGGGAGGTCGAAAGGAAGATTAGTGCTTAATGCCCCGTCGACAGCGTGGTCATTTAGAAGCGGAGCTTACGCCCGGGTTGTTTCAATAAGGATGGGGAAGGAAATCGGCCGTGCCCTTTGATAGGAACCATCCCGGCATTTGCCTGGAGTGATTTAAGAAAATCACGGAAAACCTAAATCTGGATGGCTGGAGGTGGATTTGAACCACCATCCTCCCGAATGCGAGTCCAGTGTCTTACCACTGCGTCACCTCGCTCGGTGGACATCTAAATATTTATGTTCGATACAATCCACCATTGCTACTATCAGTGTCGATATTAACGTTTAAGGGAACTGAAAATATTTCAGGGAACAATAAAAATAGATTTTCTAATAATTTACAACTTAAATTTTAAGCTGCGTTCAGAACGCAAAAATTCTTTACACTCTGATACCTAGACGTTGCAAACTGATTATATTTTTTGTGAACAAAAAATAGATTAGTATAAAAAATTCGCTTCTATGCGGTAACTTATCATACAGTACTTACATTTGTATACAATTAAATAATGAAGAAATAATAAAAGTATATATTATACAAATTGCAACTTAGACTTAGGGCTACAACAAGATCTTTAGTTCACGGTCATCACAACCGAGAATAAAAAGAAAATTGCCCTAATATCAGATTTGTGCTATAATAAAGATTTTCGTGTATATGTTTTTATTTAATATAACATCAAAGTAAATAAAAATTTTAATTACTTATAAATTGTATATTTTTGTTTAATATGTTAAATATGTGCATAATATGAAGAGTTGTATGTAACTGGATAAATTTATGGATATATTTATAACAAACGATTATATTTAATTCCCAATATAACATCTATGAAACATATAGCGTCAATACCACCTGAGATTAATATTCATCTTCCTCACATACGAAAATGCTTCGCGCATGCGCAGATGACCGAATGGGGAACCCAGCTGATGAACGAAGCCAAGTCGGGAATTTGTCTGAGAATGTGTACTTGTCTCCTGCTCACAGGAACGTAGTTTTTCGATTCATTCGTAAGTATTTTAGGTGACACTATAGAGAAATTGCATTAAAAATTTAATATAAGCTGTGTACAATTTTTACTGAATACAGAGATATAGCTGTTAATAAGAAATCCAAACAAACGTAGAGCAAATGTAAATCAAGAAATTTGCACTAATTAATCCTTCGGTTCTTGTTAGTACAACATCACAGTTACTTAAAAGTAGAATTTTGTGTATCTTCTACACGTTCATTTCCACTTAGTTACCCGGTTTTCGGCTTACTAGGACATATTCAGACTTTAAACTACGACGAAAATCGGCTATTTAAATAAAAGTCAATATGGTGATCTACCAAGAACCGACGAAGGAATCAGTCAAAATATTGAAATCAGTTTGTTGTACATACCAAGAGCTGTATCACTGTACCCCATAAAACTTGGACATGTTATATGAAATTTTAACTGCAAATCGTCTTTATTACCATCTTCTAAAATAATATTTGCTATTTTTCCTGAAACATACTGTAGTTAACATATGAAGTATTTGTTTTTGGTGACCATTATTTGAAGCTTTATCACAGTGAAAGTTCTATGCATAGACACCTGAGCTTGTTCATCATATACATAGGCACCTCAAACCGCAGGGGCTGGAAGTATGTAATCGCATTTTATAGTGAGGAGGTTAACACATGTGAGCGACGTAGTCACGCATGAACTGCACGAAAACAATTAAATAGAGTTTCACTGAGGCAGTCTAAAACACAAATGTTTTAATCATCACTATATATCATACAGTTTCGAAAAAGTTATGTAAACGAGGTGATCCATTTGCTGTAAGTTGACAACAAACGAATTAGACGCGTGAAGCAGACGAATCAACAAATGCGTACCGTTGGAACGCTTCTTTGTAGTTCGACAGTCTATCGCAAGGGGCGCTACAGCTGCCGCGGTGGAGTGGCCAAGCGGTCTAAAGCGTCTCGCTGCGGAGCGCGCGGTTGCTCGCCGTGGAGGTTCGAGTCCTCCCTGGGGCGTGGGTGTGTGTGTTGACCTTAGGTTAGTTTACCTAGGTGTAAGTAGTTTGTAAGCTACGGACTGATGACCACGCAGTTTGGTCCGATAGATTTACAAACATTTGAACATTTTTTGGCACTGCAGCTGACAACGTCTTCCTTGTGCGTGTTGCACGAGTCGTATAGAAAGGGCTTAAGTGTTTGCGTGTCTTTTGGTCCACTTTAGGTTACAGTAGTAACACTAAAAGTAGCCCTGGCAATCGTATTTTGACAGCTCGTAATTTAAATGAAAATAACGGCTTAACTATTCATTTGACACGAAAATTGAATAAACGAATTTGTAGAGGAGAAAATTCTCTACAAATTTGCCCTGTTACGTTTTTTTCATATCTCGTAGCGTTTCAAAGATACTTTCAAAAATAACGGCGATTCTGAGACGTATGTCTGTCCGTCTGTCTGTCTGTCCGTAACGTGTTCCCTGTTTTTAAGACGAACCGTTCAACCGATCTGCACCAAATTTTACATTCATAATTGTAGGCCGCCAGATACCAGAACCTTCCTTTTTCAAATTTTTCGGGCAAAAAATACGGTAATAATACCAAAAAAAGCCGTTTGTAATATAATTGTAATTGCAAACGAACCGTTCATCTGGCACGAAAATTGAATAACCTAATTGGTAGAGGAGAAAATTCCTTATGTTTTTTTTTTTTTTTTTTTTCGTATCTCGTATCGTTTGAGACATATTTGCAAAAATAACGGAGATTTGACACCCCCCCCCCCCATTGAATTAACGAAAACCAGTCGTTCGAAGATGTCACGTGACATTCCTCGCCCAGAACTCTCTCTGGCATACGCCATCTCGCGTTGCTTATTTGATGATTTTCTTATTGTAACTTACACGTTGTCGTTTCAAAGCAATGGCGCACTGAAGCATTAACAAAAACACATCGTTCTTCGTACGATAAATGATAATCTAGTATCTACAAATGCCATATTAGCATCAGTTAACAGCGGCCATCAATAGTATGAGATTAAAGGACGTATGTTGCGAGTGATTGCTGTAAAGTAGTGGGCAAGGCGTTGGACTATTATGCTAAAGGTTGGTGGTTCGAAGCCCGCCACTACCTTTTTTTTCCTAAAATTGTTTCAGACACTCTTATTAATTAATTTTTTATTATTTAGATTATTATTTTGGTTCAAAATGTTTGCAAAAACTTATAAAACTACAAATTTAAAGTGGGCCGTAAAACAAGTCAGTGCGATTTTTTGTTTGCATACGTACGCCTATGCATGTCTCGTTGGCTCTTCAGTCTAATTGTGAAATCTGTTTGAAGGCAGTGGGCATCACGAGAGTTGATCTAAGACGGAACCTATGACAAGGGAATGCAGGCGTAAGGCGTGTTTTCTGTTCTTTTGTACGGGGCGGGTGGGGCAGCCCATTAGCTCAGCACGGTGGTCTGCAGTTTATTACGGCTGGACGCACTTGAGACGCGTCGACGATTTAATTTACTCCAAAAGGGGGCTTCCCACCAGCAATTACGTCGCAGGAAATTGCGCTCAACCAGACCGGAAATTGCTCACTTAGTCGCAACTCGTGGAAAGTTATTGGATCTAAAACTAATCTCAGACTTATAAAATTGCTCTCGGAGTCCCGTGCACGCCATGCGTTGGTTGGAACTATCGGCGCTTCATGGAAGGAGATCATTATTGCATATTGCTTACAAACGAGGCGAATAGCAGCCAAGCAGAAAGGTGTTGTACATGCTGATCACTATACGTCTTAGAATACATTAGGGTAGTGCGTGGAAATAGCTAAGTTTTAAGTAATATACAGAGTGGTTCACAAAGATATGCAAATATTTAATGTTATTCTACAAGTAAAACTAAAGAACAAAGTCCATACAAACGTAGCCCCGCAAATGTTTCGTTATGGAGTTACGGCTAATAAAACATTTTTACCTGAAATTAAGCAACCTCGGTAAATTGAAGCCATAGAAAAACAGTACGAGGTTACAGTAAAGCAAGGTGTGCATTCATTTTCTTGTTATCTGGAGATTTTAATAAATCATGTCAGACGTGGATCTTGTAGTAGTTTTCGCGAAACTCCAAAGAAGCAAAGAAATAATTTGGTTTACATTGTGATTTATTAATTACTTGGCTTAATTTTTTTTTAATTCCAGACAATTACACAAAGTTTTCAGCAGAAATTGTAAAGAAATGAATTTTGGAAAATTACGGAAAAAGCAAACTCAGTGTTAAGGAAGTTGTATGTGTGTGTGTGTGTGTGTGTGTGTGTGAGTTCACGTGTGCTATGGCATTAATAAAATCGGATTATCAGACGCATTCATACAATTTTAATTTACTTCATTACCATTATTTTCCTAAATTAAATTCTTTGCAAATTATATTGAAAAATTTGTGTAACTGTCTTGAAGATCTAAAAAGATATGGCCAAGTTGTTAATAAAATACAAATTTTCCAAATTATTTCTTTGATTCTCTGGAATTTCTGGAACACTGCTGCAGATATATGTTTGGGTCAGTAATAATGAAATAAATGGAAATTGTATTTTGTTGTAATCTCATACAGTTATGCGATGGCTTCATGATAGGGAGGTTGCTAAATTTGAGGCAAAATGTTTTATTAGCCATAACATAACGTTTCTGGACCTATGATTGTATGGTCTTTTTTCTATATTTTTCCTTGTGGAATAACGTATTATAATATTTCCATACCTTTGAAATCACCCTGTAGAAACCATCATAGAATAAAATAGATCCCACTCTTAAAATATGGCTGGCATTTATTTAAATATTCGAGACTGCAGATAAGAGCTGAAATTCAATGGTAATGTAGGCTTATACTGTGTCCCAGACGAAACACCATGTAAGGAGCTTCAACGACCAGTGGAAAAATCATGTTACCAGTATAAAAATCATTAGTTCATAATACATCATATGACTCCGCAAAAGAGAAAAAAAGTTCCGTTGCTATGCTAACAAAATAATCACAACTGTACTGGTAGAGGCAGTGGTAGCACTGGGCTGTGAGAAGTCTCTGTCCCTTGAAAGACTAAATTAATTTTTCAATTTTAAACAAAATTATGAACTTGTGTTTTATCTAAAGTAGTAACCATTTCATTCAACGTAAAAGTTTCCAAAAATATAAACAGTTTATATTCAGTTTACACAGTGAATCATTAAATACTTTCTGTTGAAAGTAGCTTGTTCTGTAACCAAGATCTTGGGCAGTTGAGACCCGCAAATGTAATTTCAAATGAACAAGCAATGTGGGGAGACCAAATTAAGCACACTCCTTGTACAAAATTGAATTAAATCATATAATTACTGCTCATAATAAAATTGTTTCTGCCCTTTATGAATATGGAGGTAATGTGGGAGGAAATTTGCAAACACACAATGGGTAGCTGAAAGCACATTCATTCATTCATTCACAGACACACACATAATGCTTGGCAGTACATTATTCTGTGGGAACACTTGATAACAGCAGCGAAATGAAGCATCGGCGGTGTGTTGACGAGATGGCAGGTGTCTTCACCACAAATTTTAAGTACACTGTGCACTAAACGAACACATGTGTGGGAAGACAGCGGCATACTATTCTTAAGTAGCATGTGATGTGTGACCACGCTGAATTAAATAGCATTTACAAACAGAAATTAATTTAGAATCAAGAAGTAAAGCACACGAGATAATTTGTATAGAAGAAAACTAGTATTAACAAAAGCACGGCTGAATGCCAAAGTAATGACCATTACAAAAGCACATGCTGCACTCGGTCATACAAGACAGGTAATACAAAATCAAATCAGAAAAATCTGAGAAAATTTTTAGCATACTCGTGAATACAATAATGGATTGAAAAGTCAGTTAAAAACAGCAAGGAAATTCAAACATACTAAGTTTACACAAAGGCTGAAGGCCATACACGAGTATTCTAACTTGAGAAAAACCAGTTACAAAACATACTAAGTTTACACAAAGGCTGAAGGCCACACACGAGTATTCTAACTTGAGCAAAACCGGTTACACAATCATCACTGGAATATAAATGCAAATAAAAGATTTAGACTGAATTTACTTGTGTTCTGTAAATTAAGAAACACTTTGCCTCACTTAGCATAACAATTACTCAAGAAAACTGTCACTGAAAACTAAGACTGCCTTATCACCAAGAAAGCAAAGACCTCAGCACACCTTACCCACAGCATGATTTGGCGGAGTACTTACTTCCACGGTCATCGGAGCCAGAATGAAGAAACACATATTTAAACTGTACCATAAGACCTTACTGTAGTATCATATAGTCTTTAATATAAAAACAATCTAACCAACAAAAGGCAAACACTTAATAATTTCATGTATCAACAAGAGTGCAAAAGGCAGTGTGTATTAATTTTGTTTGTTATTTTAAACAAAAGGGGACCACAAACCAAGGTAAACGAGCACAATCCTGTAATAAGATTTTCTGTCCACACACTAGCACTTAATGCTTAAAAGTTAGGCTACCAGATTCTGCAAAATCATCAGTTCAATATAACATTCAGAATCCATTACGCCCCACCTACTGTCGCAATAGCCATCTTCCTGCATCTTATTCTGGCAAGTTCCCACTACCCTTCAAACTTTCCCTTCCCCTCTGTCGGCAATGTCTATCTATTTTCCACTCTTTTCTAAGAGCCTCTGTCAGTGTTTTTTCTTTCTCTTTCTCCACCTTTGTCACTCTAAATTTACTTCAATGTTTTAAAGTATTTTATTTTAAATGCCCTTTAACATTTTATAACTACCACAAGTTTTATTATTATGATGGTTGGCTATTATTATTTTATTGTTAGTGTGAATTTTTATTAAATATCTTGTGGATGTGTTGTTTCCTGGTCAGATGTAAGAGAGGGCCTCAAGGCCCTAATCTGGTCAGGCTAAGTAAGTAATAAATAAAAATAAATATAAATACAGTGTGCTGACCAATTTTAAATAATATTCAGAAACACTATCATCCACGAATATTTGTTATAAACACCAAAAGCAAGACACTAAATTAGCCGAGGATTAGAAATTTAACGACAGCTACAATGCCAAGTTCCCATTTAAATAATTCAGTGCCAGTTAAATTAGCTCCAGTACCACTGCATAACCACTACAAAACCAGTTAGAACGTGAGGATCAGTTTAAGAAGAATAATACATGTTGACTCAACCAAATAATACTCAGCACCATAGTAAGCCGCAACAGAGTATCGCCGGACCTTTTTATCTGTGCTACCTGTTGAGTCACCCTCGTCGCTATTTGTTGAGTTCTCATCCCTGGTCAGCCTGTCTTTCAGGAAAGGGTTGGTGCAGGATGCATAGACAGCTAGAACAACTATTCAGATTAGTGATACAAGTTTTATTGACTGAAGTATACAATACTCAACTTCTATCTGTTCTTCTGTCTTCTACTCTCATGGCGTCGTCTTCTGCACGATGCTAGCTCGCTGAGACCTAGTGACTGCCTCAGTTCGGAGCCGAGTTATGATGGATCGTCCAGACGCATGTCAGTCTAGATATAGCAGCTTGCAGAGAGCGCACATCTCCGTTACTCCCTCCAGGATGCGTGGCGCTGGCATGCGATTGGCTGCCGGACGTCATCCTCTGCCTTCTCCAAGATCGTTCTCTTGCATCTGGCGTGTGGCGCTAACTTCACGCCACAACACTGCCAGTACACTAGTGAGCCCCTATCAAATTACTGGTAAGACCACTGTGAGAGCCACAACAAACTAAACTCACGTGACGTCTTATGATGACACAACAACACACAAGGTGTCAATCCTAGGAGTCTATTGTTGCTGGACAGTAATCGGTACCAATACGGAGGATGGCAAGAAAATTACTTAACTTATTGAGTCAGGAGTTAATGGTTGAATGGATATTCAAACATGAGGTCTCTTACAGGGCGTTGAAATAAATTCAATGGGCGGTTTTCCCGCTTCGGGAGCGTGGTCGCCTAAACCAATTAAACTATCCATGTACGCTTCCCGTCCTACCCAAATTATCGACTTATCACACACTACGATAGCAGTGCACCCCGCCCATTACGTCCACTTGCTCGCTGCTTTGGTTGCGTTCCTACAAGTGATCGGGCATATTTGTGCATCCGCTCAGAAATTGGCGCCGTATGTACACTGCCGTAAAAAGAAAAATTAGTACACCTGCAAAGACGACGTAGATTTTGACCCGATGACGGCAGATGGTAGACCTACTCATAATGGTCGTTTGCCATCAGATACCATAATGTTACAAGGTCTATAGAGGTCTGGACACCTTACAGACTCGCCATTTTGGTTCTAGAGCAGGCGACTCTGCGCAGAATTGCTAGCAAAGAAAACAGTCGCTTTTGCCTATTATTATTATTCTGCAGCCAGTTTGCGCACCGTTTGAGTCAGAAATGATATCCTTATATTTAGTAATAAAAAAACTGATTATTGCTCAGTCTCTCCAGGAGAGGTCACAAGATGATTCTGATAGATTTGGCTCAAACTCTATGAGAAGAACCGGTTCGATGAACCTTTTAAATTCCAAAAATATCAAGCCTAAGTCGGCCATAGAAAGATAAATCACGTACGAAAAATTTCCAGTTAGAGAATACCAAAAGATTAAACACGTTTGAATGACGAATTAAGTATGTTTACTGTGAAGCAATTATAGGAAACAATCACTTGGCGTAAAATGCATCCATAGCGTGTCAATGGTGTAAATATTACGTTCATTATCGATGAACACCGAAAATAAATGTAATGTAACTTTCGCTGATAATTGCTAGAATTCTTATACTTTTTCAGTGGACACTTCACCACGTAATGAAAACGGTTTGACTACATTAACTACAGTAATCAAAGCAATTATAACCGAAACTAATTCATTAATTTTACATAAATAAATTTTAGTTTCGTAATTTCACACTTTGCGCAATAACTTTCTTGAACTTCTTCCAATATCTCTCCTACCTTTTCCAACTTAATTTCATTTAGAACACTAGGATATGCCCTACGTTTGTCTGATACATATCCACTATCTCGAAATTTCTTCCATTGACGTAATGTCGAATCTCTGGAAACGCACACACCAAGAAAATGACCGCAGACATCCCATACAAGTTTTTGCTCTCGGATAGTTCAACACAAGAAACTTTCGTGATCACTCTTATACAGCACACCGAATGGAAACTTGACAAGAAAAGCAAGAATATAACAGGAGAAAACACGTACAGCGTTATCATACACATATACGGATATTGGAGGAAAGCAGAATTTTGTTAATGAAAAGGTTGTTGTATCGTTAGTCATATGACATGTACACTACTGGCCATTAAAATTGCTACACCAAGAAGAAATGCAGATGATAAACAGGTATTCATTGGAAAAATATATTACACTAGAACTGACATGTAATTACATTTTCACGCAATTTGGGTGCATAGATCCTGAAAATTCAATACCCAGAACAACCACCTCTGGCCGTAACAACGGCCTTGATACGCCTGGGCATTGAGTCAAACACAGCTTGGATGGCGTGTACAGGTACAGATGCCCATGCAGCTTCAACACGATACCACAGTTCATCAAGAGTAGTGACTGGCGTATTGTCACGAGGTGCATTGTCCTGCTGAAATGTGCGTTTCGCAAGGATCGAATGAAGGGTAGAACCACTGGACGTAACACATCTGAAATGTAACGGCCACTTTCATAGTGCCGTCGATGCGAACAAGAGGTGACTGAGAGGTGTAACCAGTGGCATCCCATACCATCATGCCGGGTGATACGTCAGTATGGCGATGACGAATACACGTTTCCAATGCGCGTTCACCGCGATGTCGCCAAACACGTATGCGACAATCATGATACTGTAAACACAACCTGGATTCATCCGAAAAAAATACGTTTTGCCATTCGTTCAGCCAGGTTCGTCGTTGGTTACACCATCACAGGCGCTCCTGTCTGTGATGCAGCGTCAAGGGTAACTGCAGCCATGGTCTCTGAGCTGATAGTCCATGCTGCTGCAAACGTCGTCGAACTGTTCGTGCAGATGGTTGTTGTCTTGCAAACGTCCCCAGCTGTTGACTCAGGGATCGAGACGTGGCTGCACGATCCGTTACAGCCATGCGGATAAGATGACTGTCATCTCGACTGCTAGTGATACGAGGCCTTTGGGATCCAGCACGGCGTTCCGTATTGCCCTCCTGAAACCATCGATTCCATATTCGGCAAACAGTCATTGGATCGCGACCAACGCGAGCAGCAATATCCCGATAGGACAAACGCAATCGCGATAGGCTATAATGCGACCTATATCAAAGTCGGAAACATGATGGTACTCATTTCTCCTCCTTAGACGAGGCATCACAACAACGTTTTACCAGGCAACGCCGTTCAACTGCTGTTTTTTGTATGAGAAATCGGTTGGAAACTTTCCTCATGTCAGCAGGTTGTAGGTGTCGCCACCGGCGCCAACCTAGTGTGAATGCTCTGAAAAGCTAATCATTTGCATATCACAGCATCTCCTTCCTGTCGGTTAAATTTCGCGTCTGTAGCACGTCATCTTCGTGGTGTAGCAATTTTAATGGCCAAGAGTGTAGAAATATAGAACCACCAGACCATTGTATGTCTGGATACTACAGGTTCTGTAATACAGAAACATAGGTGCAAGTGAAGTTTATTTTTTGTTAAAAGTATATAATTCATTTATTAACATTAATTCTGATTTGAATGGACTATAAAAAAATTTATAGGAAATATAACCTGTTAACGATGAATAATCTCAAAGCCTGAAAACTCTTCGGAAACCAGTCCATAGGTAAATGAAGAAGATTCAATCATTCAAGTTACGAAATTCGGAAAAGAATCTATTTTCTAGCAAAGTGTCTGTGCAGTGGGACCTTTCTTAGTGAGCATCATTTGCTTCTGCTCATTCCTGAAATGCGAAACACTCGTTGAGTTTAATTTATATTTCTGTTGGTAACCAAGCGCAAAGAGGTATAGTGACTTCTGTTCCGAAAATTACATTAAAAAATTATAACGTTTATAAGAAAGTTGTATAAAAAGAAAGAAAATTAAATTCGTTCCATTTGAGACTCCAAAATTGTTTTGTTAGCGTACGTAATAATGGCGGAGGTAGATTTCTCCAGAATACTTCTTCTCGCAAGAGGGTCGTGGGAACTTTTTTACTTCCAGGCGGTCGCATATTCGAAAAGGTTTGAAAACCCTTTACTATCAGTCTACGGGAACACGAAAAGGTTTGGAATAATGGTATCCCAACACAGTTTCCGTCATCTGTATGCTCGAATGGATGCGAGACTATTCCTCGGAATTGCCACCTGTGGATGCTACACTTCGTACTAGTATGGATGTTTCAGTCATGGTTCGACTCCTGCTGTATCAGCACCGCTTCAGCTATTGTAAATGTAGTCATGTCCTGTACTCCAAACGCAATATTTCAACAATAAATCTTGAGAGAATCGAAAGAATCTAAGAGGGAGTACTAATTTTATTTCCGAATATGTCGGAAACCATATAATACTACAGGTTTGAAAGGAAAGAGATTTGACAATATTCCTGACATCCAACGAAACCTGACGAGGTTTTTGAACACCAGCCCAAATTTCCAGATCATATTTGTAGAATGTGATTATTTCGAGGGACAGTAAGGTGACTGTAGTTCATAGATTAGATTAGATTAGGTTAATACTTGTTCTATGGATCATATATACGACATTTCGTAATGATGTGGAACGTGTCAGATTAGTGCCAAAATTAGATTTAACCTTGAATAGTGAATATCACCCTTTCTCCTAGTGTTGTAACTCTGCACACTGCTATTACTTTTGAATTGGGTCGGATTGTTAATAACAAATTTCTTGAGTGAATATATATATATATATATATATATATATATATATATATATATATATATATATATATTGTGAAGCTACAGTAAAGATCCCAGATCCCTAAATAAATGTCTGCAGGATGAACTTGGGTGGGCTCCAGCGATTATTCTAATTACACGCTTTTGTGCAATGAATACTGTTTTACTCAATGTTGAATTTCCCCAGAATGATCCCATACGTAAGCAGTGAATGAAAATAGGCATAGTAAGCTAATTTACTGAGATATTTATCACCAAATTTTGCAATGACCCTGACAGCATACGTAGCTGAACTCAAACGTTTCAAGAGATCTTCAATATGTTTCTTCCAATTCAATCTCTCGTCAATGCAAACACCTAAAAATTTTGAATATTCTACCTTAGCTACAGATTTATGTTCAAAGTCTAAATTTATTAATGGTGTCATGCCATTTACTGTATGAAACTGTATATACTGGGTTTTATCAAAGTTTAATGAGAGTCCATTTGTACAGAACCTCTTAATAACTTTCTGAAAGATATCATGTACAGTTTCATCAGTTGATTCCTGTTTGTCAAGTGTGATAGCTATACTTGTATCATCAGCAAAAAGAACTAGCTTAGCATCTTCATGAATGGAGAATGGCAAGTCATTAATATATATTAAGATCAGTCTAGGTTAATGCTTAAACGACTGCCCACCGAACTTTATTGCCAGAGATTGAAAGAAAGGGTAGAATAAGGCATGATTGCATCACATGAATAGTGAAAGTGGGGCCCATAGTAGGTATGAACATGTGCACAGAAGAGGGGAGTACTTTGTGGGAAAAAGAGGTTAAGGAAAAGAGAGGATACACTGAGCTGGAAAGACAAGGTAGCAGTAGATCTAAGAGAGAAGTATTAAAAATACAAACTGCATTGGATAGACATTGTTAGGCGAGGAATCTAAGGAAGCAACGCCGGCCCCAAGTGGCAGTAAAGGCTGAGATGAAAAATAAGAAGAAGATTAGAAATGTATACTACGACTCTTTAGAGCATCGTGTAAAAATCTGAAGAAAATCGGTGAAGTACGTTTGAGATATTTGAAAACAAATATCGACTTATTTATGTAATTCTAGTATAGAACAGGCAGATTTATATTTATCTACGATATTTATTAACAAATATGTATCTTATGTCCATCCAAACTTTTATTAGCGTCTCGTACAAAACTTAATTTACTCATTTTATAAATTTAAGGATAGATGCCAAGATCGCAATTTTTATTTTATTTGTTTAAGACGACCGGTTTCTACACACTGTGGTATCATCATTTGATCTGATTAACATTAAACTGTTTATTAATTTGGTAGGTCTACTGCATGATAGTTATATATAAAATCGTGTGCTGGTGTATAGTCAGAAATGAAACGGATTACTGGTCAAAATTAAAACAGTCAAATATACATAAAATAATAACCACCATAGTCACAAATCTGGTTGAGCACCTCCATGAAACTCCATGGTGCTCAACCAGACATGTGCACTGACCAATCGTAAGACGCGATTGTCATTCCACAAATGCAGACGAACAAATCAGCATTTCAATTAGGCAGGTAAATTCTTAAAATTGATGCCGTGCCCAAATTATTTCGTTGCATGCTAGTAATAGCAGGCGTGCCACTGATTCGCTAACCATGGTCTACGCGATCGTGCTGCAGAAAGCACCAAACAAGTCTGAAGCAGAAGAAACTTACACACTGCTCCAATAAATAAAGATGACTACAGCAGACACAGAGTTTATGTGGTGCAAACTCTCTTCTTAGTGCAGGAGTAAATGTTTGTGCGTATATTTTTTTTATTATTTTTAAGCGGTGTCTCAAAAAGAACGCCTGGTTTATAACACCCGTTTTTTATTTGTTGTTGTTGGCAACACTGTTTTTGCATGTTTTGTTATCGCTCATCATTGAGGTTAAGTTTTGATACTGTGCTTTTGTTCTCCAGGTTAATGTTTGTGGTGGTCACGGAAACATACATCCGCGGCGGAGCGGCCGAGAGAATTGAGACGCTATGCTAGGATGCACGAGGCCGTTCCACGTCGGGGGTTCTAATCTCCCCTCAGCCATGGATGTTTGTGTCATCTTTAGTATGAGGTACTTCATTACTAGTTTGTAAGTTTAGGAACTGATGACCCCGCGGGTAAGTCCCTTAAGCTTAACAAACATTTGAACATTTTTTGGAAACATACAGTACGGAACCTCACTACAAAAATGGTGGAAATTTCGAAAACCCCGTACGATTATGGGACACAAAATGCACCTAACGAATCCACTGTTCGTAGGTTAATCAAGAAATTTGAAAAAAGAGAAACGTTTTAACAGAACAAATCAAAACCCCGGGACGACCTCGAAGTGGCCGGAATGAGGCAAATGTGCTTGATTCGGCCACTGTGAGTCCGGGAAAACCATGTCGCCATCGTGCTCAAGAAACGAATATTTGTCCAGCAACAGTGCATAGAAAGATACTCATTTTCAGCCGTACAATGTTCAGTTAACACAGGGACGGATGATCGAAAACGACGACGATTTGCGCAATGGATCCTGGAAAGTTCAATGTTCAAATGTTTGTATAGCTTATGGGACTTAACTACAGGGTTATCAGTCCCTAAACTTACAAACTACTTACGAACTAGGACGGCAAAAATATCCATGCCCGAGGGGGGATTCGAACCCCCAACCGTAGTGGCCGTGCAGACCCTGGAGCGCCTCAGTCCCCTCGGCCACCGCGGCCGGCGATCCTGGAAAGCGAACGGGAGACACGTGGTTTCACAAAGCGTATCATTTTCTCAGATGAAGCTCAGTTTCATTTAAATGGCTTTGTGAATAAACAAAACTACAGAATATTCCTTCAGTAAGAAACCGTCTTGATTGCAAATTGTTTTATTAATTAATGACGCGTTTCGCCTCTTCAGATTATCTGCGTGACAGAATTTACACAAAATTACAAGGCGGAATTACAAACGGGTATAATGGTACATGGGCTTATTTTGTGTTAAGAAGACAGTATAAATGGTAAACAAAGCTTACAATGCGCTCTACGTGATGTGACACCATAAGTTATTTTGCGGTGTTTCTATTTTTCTGGAATTTTTGGAAATCCTTGTAGCCCTACAAATGATTGGGTAACAACGAATTACAGTTGGAACATACTCGCTAAAGATGTGATAAACATAAAACCGATTTTTAAGATTACCGTAATATAAGCGGTGGTCTCTGATGATACAAGATAAGCCCACGTTTACAATTGCGCTCACGGGCGGTGGGCGGGCGTGTTGTGCTGCTCCGCCGACTTGTACAGATTAACTAAGGGGATGTGGGTGACATAGGAAGCCGATGTATAAGACGGAACGGGTGAAATCTAGCTATCTGAATAGAAATTTAACGAAAGAGGGGTTATTAAGTAGGACAGAAGTTTATAATTTGTGTTGGTACTTATAAATGAAAGGAATTTTATTTGAACAAAGACATCATAATGTCTAGAAATGTTTGATCTTTGCATGCCAACTGATCGTTTAGGAGGTGTGGGTGTCCAAAGTAAGCGCGCTTCGCTATCTCAAACTCTTCCAGTAAATTTACCTTACGCCCCTTCTGCGCAATATGTAAAATTTGCATAATGTCAATGGTAGGTTGTTGATGATCAGATGATTTAGTGTCTTCCGCAAAAGGGGAATGTTTTTTGAGTTGGCCTTTTTTTTTGTAATAAGGTGCTCAGTAAAACGTACTTTAAGTGACCGACCTGTCTGTCCTGTATATTCAGCTGGGCATTCGGGACATTTTAGTTTGTAGACTGCCGAGGAAAAGTATCTGTCCTTATTGGCTTGTTCGTTGTGTGGGAGAATTTGCTGGATGCTCAAAGGGCTACTAAACACGATTTGTACATTTGTGTCACGAAAGAGTTTAGCCAGGTCATAAGAAAAATGTACCATGAAAAGAATGGGGGTACGTCAGGTGTGCCTTCCCCTTTAGATATATTTTCGACAAAGAATCCGCAAAATGTCTTACCTCTGCTTGTTTGCGCTTGTTTCAACTTGAGCTGAGGCGTCGGCCTACGACCAAGCTTCTTTATCACACACTTTTGCTCCAAGTTTAAAGATACTGAACGTTGTTCATTTTTCGTTGATATTAAACACCAAGAACATATGAATACACACATGAACACTAAAAAACAGTAACTGATTACAATTTAAGTGACTGTAACATAGTGAATCTGTTAGAGTGAAGGGACAAGCTACCTTCGGGTTACGTGACACTGTAAGCAGCACCCACTCCTAAACTTAAGCATGTATAAAGGATACACTGTCCCACATATTTTCAAATAGTTAAATATTGGTTACAATAAATGCCATTTACCATCCAAATCTCGATACATTTCCAAAACGTCCAAAGATATGTGGCAAGTAACACTACAAAAGTCATTGTTGTTCCTGTATTTCTTAAAAAGAAGATTGGGTTTTAAAAAATCTCTTGTAGTCGGTCTCGAAGACACTACCATCGACACCCCAGCGGATATCCGATAATCACGCAGCTATTCATGCTAGGCGGATAGTAGCAGAATTAGCTTATTTTTCATGTTGGGATCTTCTGTAGGCTTTTACGATTGATGCGTCTTTAGTTAATAGTTATAAGATATTTTAGCAAATATGATGTGTTTGAATGAATCTGCAATGCGCCAAAAATAAAAGAGCGGCGTTTCCCTTCGCACTTCCATGCCGCGGGAGCGCCCATATGCTACCTGCAGGGGGTTCAGAAGTTCACATTGTTATTTATGATGCTAACATGTTTCATAAGATAAAAACGTCACAGCCCCTCAAAACACACATTTATAGAAGGACATCGAAACTGAGCGCACATATTATAAATGATGTAACTTCTGATTGGCTGAAGATAAGGTAGCAAATTTGCACGTCACACTGAAGGAAATTTAATGCTCTACAACTTTCTTTCTGACAAATTTTCTGAGAAACGATCGAGTGAGTCACTAGAAGAAAATATTTGAGAACATTAATGCGGTAAAAATGATTTTTTCAGAAATAGTCGATTTTCAATTAGGTATATCTCGAAAACCGTTGGGAATTCGACGTATGTGTATCGAAACAATTTTATAGAAAAATCAATTATCTTTCATTTTTATTTGGAACATTTTTTCCTAAAGCGTACCGTTTTCGAGATACAAGGGAAAAACCAAAAAAATGGTACCTTTCCACCCCCTTTCCCGCTCACCTTCCAGGGGCGGGGAGTTTTAGTATGTTCATTACCTTACTATCCCTAACAAAGTCCTGAAGTAAAAAATTCTCGCATATTCGATGCACACTACACCCGTCATTGACTGGACTATATATTAGACGACCGCGCTAAGACTCGTAAACTTGCTGTATTGCGACGTAAAATGTTTCTCATGCGACAAAAATACTTTGAATGTGCATGTAAAATGATCTGATAGAAGAACGAAACAAAGAATGGTAGTTTAAAAACACTTTTTATTTATTTATTTCCATTTTTTATTTATTTATTTATTTTTTCACGACGAGCTTTATTCCGGGGGTTCACTGGATCAGTGAACACATAGGACGCGTCGCCACTGATGACGTATAATCTCGACATCTCCTGAAGAGATTGGTGTGTTTTGTTTGCTGCTTACAAATAAATAAATTCCATTTATAGTAGATTCAAGTCCGGCGTACTTTTTGAGACACTCACTATAATTTTTTTTTTTCATTTATTGTCAGGATACCGTATTATTCGGATTTTCGATAATCCGTACTACCGCCGCTCCCACCTAGAACGGATAAAGCGAGAGTTCTCGTGTACTTCAAAGCGCGTGTTCCGAGGCTTTGTTCTGCGGGTGCAGAGTAAACACGACCCTTTTACTCTCTCCTGTTTCTCTGGAGCACTCAGTGACGGGCGAAAAAAACGCGAGGGGCGTAATGCTCTTCGCCGAGAGAGAGAGGGAGTCATTATTTCCGAAGTCACCTCACCGAGAAGCCGGGCCCACTCGGAAAGGGGAGGTAATCAGCGGAGTGCCGCGCGTCGTCGAGCGCAGGGTCTTGAGGGGCTGCGGGAGAGAGGGAAGGAAAACAGGACAGGCGAGAAGGCGGGCGAGGGACGCGAACCAGCCAGCGACACAGCGGCGTCTGCACGAGGACTTACCAGCCATGCTGTCTAATCCTAGAGCGGCCGCGCTGGTGTGTTTTATACTCCAGCGTTATCTGTTGCTCTCTACCGTAAAAATGTCAAGCCTTATAGCCATCTAATTGTTGGTACTTTTCCACTCATTGTTTAGCCTATGTTTAATTGCGTGAGCGTTTGCAGCAAATCTTTTTAATATATAAAAATTGAGGTTTTTGTGCCTATATTTCACTCTGCAGCCAAACTACACAATGCAAACGAATAGTGTTTGTATGTGGTAGTAGGTATGAATCTCCCATTGTGCACTATGTTGGTAGAGGATTGATAACGATAAGGGTGTGGAAGATATGGGAGTTGATAGTTACCGACTTATATAAAATTCTACGTGTGGGTGTCACTATTTTGCTCTTCAGCAAAAACTACACAATGAATACGAACGACCTCTCTGTGTTGTTGTAGTACGAAGTCTTCCGTTGTGCACCATAGCAGTTCCGTGTCGATAGCTATGAGAAGGTGGAAGATATAGTGGTTATAAGTCGTCAGCTTATATAAAATTCGGACTGAAGACCAGCGACGACTTGACACTATAATAGCAAAGAGGTTATATACAGCGAAACACATTGATCTCTATCACAAACATATATTACTAGACTGGCAATGCCATATACAGTATCACTGGTGTCATTGAAGTCTCGCCGCCATATTTCTATACTAAAACGTGTCAGCCGTCGTATGTGTTATTACAGAAAACAGCCGTAAAAATACCAATGAACTGACATAACTACGCTGTCTTTAGAATTTTGACATTCCGAAAATTTTTGTGTCGTATATGGTTGTAATTTTTGCAGCTGGAGTAAGCTTTGACAAGTACAGTAATGAGTAGCATTGATTTGCTGTTATTATTAATCTGTACCAATTTCATTCAACTTCAGATTTTTTTTCAGTCGTAAGTGTTGTTTATCGTGGATAACACGTATTCTTCTTCATTTGACTGTTGTTACGATATCTACAGTCTGCTTTGACACAATAATGAGTCGTGTTTCCTGTTTTTATTAATGCGTTACCAGTTTTGATCAACTTGGGCTTTTCTTTTAATAATATGACCGTTATAAATGTCCTATTTGTTGCGGATAAGACATATCTTTATTCTTCTGAGTGTTTTTCAGGTAACTACAGTCTTTTTTAACTGTACGTAACGGTAAAATTTTACTTACCATCTTGGCGGCCACGCATGATAATGTTGGCAACATCAACAAAACGGTAGAAAGTCCTCGCCAGGATAATAATATTCTTAGAAATCCACACCTGAGTCACTTGATTAGTGTTTCGTACAGACATTGTTGTAAATAAATAACGCTGTTTCTGCTCTATGATTGACAGATTCGTTCACTCAGTAAAAGAAATTGCTCTCGTAAACGAAAATCCATATCAAAACATTTGCGTTGTCACGTGACTGGCAACGTCACATGATTGACAACATAATCACGGGAGGCAGCCTGGATGCTAAGTAAAACTTAACCGTATGTAACATGTTCTTATAACACGATTCGACAATTTACGCCTTTGAGTTAAATTCAGTTAGTGCAAAAGTATTAGCTCAAATGCAAATCACGTTCAAACCAACCACTAAAGCTTACAACGTCATATCGTATCAGAAGATGATAGCAGTACCGTACGGAAAGTTTTTGACGTGAGGTAAGGCACGATGGCGGGGTCAGGCTTCAGTCATAGATGGACATTTGCCAGTCTAGTAATTTATGTTTATGATCTGTATACGACCTGGATGTTGAACTTGTATCCAGGTTATATACAGATCTCTGACGAAACATGACACACATTATTTAGTTGTTTTTCTGCAACAAGCCTACGAATAAAGAAAAATAAGTGCATGTTACAGTTTGAAAAGCAAAACTACCAAGAAAGATGCCAAAGCGTAAGAAAGAAATTTCGCGTTCTCGATCCGTTTCTAAAATACAAAGAACGGCGCTGAAAAGGGTATCTACAGACGATAGAAACTCGAGATGTTGTTTATCTTTACACTGTAGGTATCAGCAGTTTTTCGATATTCCCATCCCTAACGGGGTGAAATAGGGGACGAAAGGTTATTTGAAAATAAGCTGCTATTACGGCAATGATGAAGCAATAAATACAAAAATAATGATTTAGATTTTTGATTGGAATTAAAAAAAAAGTGTTTCGAAATTTTTGGAAATTCGTCCATTAAGCTGATGAAATGCTAGAAATTCCAAACTTTGGAACCATGTTTAAAATGTTTAGAATTCTGCGATCAATGGTGCAATAGGGGCTGGAAAGTTTATCAAAGTACTCTCTTAGGAAAGCATTTATCTATGAAAATTTATATTGAGAAGTAGAAACAGTCAATTCAGACCATCCAGTCTACATGGACGAAGCAGCAGGAATTAAGCTAGTAGCTTATAAAGATAATAGCGGAAACTCTTCGTCAAAATGTGCGACAGCACTCCTGAGCACCTCCTAGCGGCGTGAGTTGTGAACTAAAACTGGGAATGAACGGCGATTAACACTGTGAGACTCAGAACACTTACATCATTCGTTGGCGTACTTTATAGAAGTAGGATATGGACGAGGGAGTGTATGTTCTACATACGGCTATAATAGCTAACACCGATGCACTCTGAAATCTTTCTTCAGGTTCCCGAAAAATAGACAATTCTAAATATAATAGTCTAAGGAGGCTACTATTAGGCATACCGAGATCGTTTACATTTACTAAACGCTGTCTTTGACACTTTGATTTACTCTTTTTTTTTATAAGTTCTTTATAGATACATGCAGTAGGTTATTCGTAAGCGAAGAGCTGACTGATGACATTTTGAAACAGAAGGGTCCAGAGCATTTGAATAAAATGTTTGTTTTATGCCCAGATAACTTTGTAGAGAAAGATTTCAGAAATAAGATTTTGTAAAGCCAAGGGTAAATGTGATTTCTTCATGGATGTATTATAACAAATGTATAACAGCAAGTTTTATTTGAATCCCTTCATTTAAAACGTAGACGAGGAAACATCAGCACAATTCCTTCACTGTTTGTATCTAAGGAAAATTTATATTTTATGAAACAGAAGGCTAAACAGAAATTTAAAGCAGTCTTACATTTACGTTGTCATTTCCAGTATTAATCCTGATGCACTGCCTGCCGTTCCGCTGCCTAACTGGTCATGGAAGCTGAGTTCATGTATAAGGTTAAAACTTAAATAAATCACAACGAAAATCACCGTGGGAACAAGGTAGTGGAATTGCACTGCTTAATCATAGTTACGAACCAGACTAAAGAATATTAAAGAATGAAATCCTAACAAGAACAAAAGAACAAAGGTACACGCTGTTCGACAATCATTACCAAACGTTAGATAATAAATTTCAACCACTACACACGTTAGCTGAAACTGAAATATTTATCGCGTATCCCGAACGAAATACTGGAACAGTTTAAGACTGCTGCAAGCATTTCGACTGAGAATGTAACTCCACAGTAAGAAAATCTTAACCCCGGTCCACAGAGTACCAGTCCAGCTAACCACCTTACGTCAAGCGTCGTCCTCGTCAGAGAGCCGAAGCTTTGGGGTGCTCCGCGCTGCCAGTGGCGAGAGAGTTACCGGGAGGGCGGGAGTTTGACCAGTGCGCGAGCCTTCCCAAACGGCCGGTAGGAGAAGCTTAGCTCTGGTACACAAAAGCATCATTGCGGATCGCTACTCAAGAGTTACGAGGGTAAGTCAATTACTATTCGCAAAGTAGTTATAAAATTTTATTGTAATAAAATACGAAACTTACAAGAACATCATTTTTCGATATAGTCTCCTTTCTTTTCAATGCACTTCGTCCATCTCTCTACAAGCTTCCTTATGCCCTCATAAAAGAAGGTTTTCGGTTGAGCTGCGCCGCAGTGGAGTAGCCGAGCGGTCTAAAGCGTCTCGCTGCGGAGCGCGCGGTTGCTCGCCGTGGAGGTTCGAGTCCTCCCTGGGCATGGGTGTGTGTGTTTGTCCGTAGGTTAGTTTACCTAGGTTTAAGTAGTTTGTAAGCTACGAACTGATGACCACTCAGTTTGGTCCGATAGGTTTACAAACTTTTAACTTTTTTTTCGGTTGAGTTGCGAGCCAGGAATGCACCGCTTCCTTCACTGCTTCGTCCGAGTCAAATCGACGACCCCTTAATGCCTGTTTGAGTGGACCAAACAAGTGATAGTCAGAAGGGGAAGATCGGGACTATATGGAGGATGATCCAGTACTTCGAATTTGAGTTTCTGGAGCGTTTCAGCAGTGTGGACAGCACTATGCGGACAGTCATTGTCGTCAACAACACAACAATGTATGTATGTTTGTAGAGTCTATGGGACTTAACTACGGGGTCATCAGTCCCTAAACTTACAAACTACTTATGAACTACTTACAACTAAGGACGGCACAAATATCCATGCCCGAGGGGGGATTCGAACCCCCGGCCGTAGCGGCCGTGCGGACCGTGACTGAAGCGCCTCAATCCCCTCGGCCACCGCGGCCGGCAACAACACAACACCTTCTGACAGCAATTCTCGGCGTTTGCTTCGAATTGCAGGCTTTAGCCTGTCAGTAAGCATCTCACTGTAACGTACACTGTTTACTGTTGTACCCCTTTCACCATAATGTTCCAGTTCAGGACCTCGTGCATCCCAAAAAACCGTTAACATCAGTTTTCCTGCGGGCGGTTGGGTCTTGAACTATTTCTTGCACGGAGAATTTGGATGTTTCCATTTCATACTCTGCCGTTTACTCTCCGGCTCGTAATGATGGATCCATATATGATTCTGTCTAAGAAGTTGTCCCCTTCGTTACCATAGCGATCCAAATGTTTTTTGCAGATGTCGAGGCGCGTTAGCTTATGCAACTGTGTGAGTTGTTTTGGGACCCATCTTGCACAAACTTTACGAAACCCAAGTCTGTTGTAAATAATTTCGTAGGCAGAACCATGTCTAATTTGAAGACGATGAGCCACTTCAACAATAGTTAATCGTCTGTCTAAGAGAATCATTTCCCGTGATCGCTCAATGGTTTCTTCATTTGTGGCGGTAAACGGTCGTCCGGCTACTTCATCGTACTTAACACTCGTGCGACCATTTCGGAAATTTTCAATCCACTCGTACACACTTCGTTGTGGCAAAACACTGCTCCCGTAGTGTACTGATAGTCTTCTATGAATTTCGGCCCCTGATACACCTTCCGCCCACACTGAACGTTGCTCTTCTTTGGTGCAAATAGACAGCGGAGCAGTCATGATTAACAGCACGGCAAGCGACAACGAAACTAACGTAGCAGCACTGCAAAGATATAACAAAAAATAATCAAAGCATGCTTCACCAACGTAAAACGACAGTACTACCAACATAAACAAAAATATAACTAAATTGCGGATAATAATTGACTTACCCTCGTACTTTGGGTCAAAGATAGCAGAAGCAGAAGCGTGAGCCGTAGCAGACGATACTTCGAATACAGACTTACAGAGATGTGACTTGCATGTCTGCAGAGTGCGGGGGCAGCATTCTACATCGATAAGGCGATGCGGGTAGATACACATTTCACAGACACACATTCAGGGGGCGATGATAGTTGGGAGAACACACACACACACACACACACACACACACACACACACACACACACACACACATATATATATATATATATATATATATATATATATATATATATATATATGCTGTACGTTAGTCTCGCTAAACCTAGAAAACGACTGAACCGATTTGGCTCATTTTAGTCTTGAAATATTCGTGTAAGTCCAAGGAAGGTTTAAACGGTGATAAAATATCCCAGAAAAAGAGGAAAATCGGGAAAACTGAAACAACTTTTTCCAATGAGCTATCAATACCGTTCGACCAATTGCGATAAAATGTTGTACATTTCATGTTAGCAAGAGGGAGATTGGCAGCAAATAAAGATTTGGCAAAGTCTCCCGGAAAGTAGTAAAATTTAGGAAAAACGGAAAGCGATTTTTTGTATGAATAAAAATCAATTGCATATGGTTGTAAGAGCATCACTTGAGTATGGTTTGACAGAACAAGGTTTGTATGAAATATATTTTTGGAAAATCTACCGGAAAATTGGAAAATTTGAGAACAACTGAAAGTGCATTTTTCAATGTGTTTTTGATTGAATTCAGCGCTATAACTGACTGTTCGCACGACGGAGAGGAGTAATTCTTTTTTTGTTTTGCTCATAATGTTCATGGGAAAGTTTTCACTAAAAGAAAAAAAAGAAATACGGACAGGAAAGTCGAAACATTCGAACCAAGCTCCTTTTTCAATGTGTTTCTAAAAGTAATCAACACTATAAGTCGAGAACCGTTCATCCGATTGCGAAAGATGAACGTTCTTATGAACTAAAAATTTGGGAAAGTTACGCGGAAAATTTTAAAATTCCCGGGAAACTGAAAGAGCTTATTTCAATGGTATATCAATATCATTCGTCTGATTGCGATAAAGTTTGCATACTTGACTTTCAAAGCAAGATTAACGTTCTTATGAAATAAAAATTTGGAAAAGTATCCCCGAAATTGGAACATTCAGAAAAAATAGAAATAATTTTTTCTATAAAATATCAGTATCATTCATGTGATTACGATAAAGTTTTTCCACATTTTATCACCGCTTAAACCTTCCCTGAACTTGCGCGAATGAGACACGAATATTATCCTGGACATGTTGTGCGTGATTTGCCCACTCTTTCCGCCAACTATCGTGCCGATATTTGGACTATCTGATGATGCCTTTAAAACGCTACTGGATTAAAAGTAATAGGCCTATGATTTATTTTAAGTGGTAATGATACGAAGTTCACCGGGTCATCTAGTTAACAAATAAAATATTACGAAAGTATTAAAAGAATAAGACCCAATGCTGGGGCTTCATGTAATGGTTGCATAAATAAGTTACAGAGTTGTATAGCAACATAATAAATAGAACTGACGCAATGAATAAGATGAAACTGGTTCACAACATTATGTGGACGTGTTTTACACCGAAGACCAGAATTACATCATCGTTACCTGAGTTGCGCACGTGTTATTTCCCGTATTTGTCTGGTAACGAATGGAGATGCAGTGAGTTTGATATATGAGACATGGCCGTCGTGTGAGGATATCTAATCAAGAGAAATGACATTTCATCCTGTTGGTTTCTGTGACGTGGTGGGGGGGGGAGGGGATGGAGCATTCACAGAAGCTGACAACTTGTGTCCGTTGTGCCCTTCAGAATGAGCGGAGCGCTGTCTGAAGATGTTGACAACGTGTCCTCGACTGCAGCGCACAGCAGAAGTGCCCCCACCGGACCAGACAAAACACGGCGCGGTGACAAGAGTGACGGTAATTGCGCGCTCCGGCCATTCATCTGGCGGACAAATCGCCTTGTCGTGCTTCCTGGAAGCAGCCGGGCCCTGCACTTCTCCGAACCCCTCCTCTGTCCTCCCACCGAACCGCAACACGTGCTCTCAGGCACGTACCACATTACGAGTTGCTGTCCTGTGGGGGACATCAAATAATTCACCACCATCATCTTTTTGATAAAATAAAGACATTTAACCCCGCGTGAATGAGGTGAGAAATTATTACACCAGCTATGAGGTGGTTGTGAGATACCCGAAATTCTGATGACGAATTTTCGATACTACAATCGTGTATTGAATATTTTTTCTACTTGGGAAATTAATAATGCAGTCTATTAAACAAGACGAATAAGTGAAATACTGTGTTTGCGAGGTACTGCTCTTTATTTTCTGGATATTTCCCCCCTATATTCCTTATTTGATTATTTGTATATGTTAGTATTCAACATACTGTTTGTTATAAAAAGATTCCAACATTCAGTCTATGTTTTGGCTTTATTTGCAGGATCTGGAGAATTGATAATAATATTCTCTGAACGAATATGAACACTTTGTGTAGGACAATCCTTTATCCATTTTGTACCATCTTTGGAAGTATAAAAAGTCCCATGTACCTCAGATGACTGACTAAGAGCCGCTAACACACATTTTGGCTCTTCCAAATGATCCAAAATACACTCTTGTTCCGAATCACTTTCTTCACTTCTTTGAGCAACGTTGTCAATTCCTTCTTCACTCTCGGAGTCACAGGAACTACCGTTTGAACATTTTTCTAAATCTTCTTCTAGTAGTTCTTTTCGCCGACGTTCATGTTCTTCATAAGACATCTTGAGAAACCTAATTCTAAAGATAGTTCAAAGAATACTATAAATAACTATGTATCTCGTAAACTTGCTGTCAGCTCAAAAGTGTGACAACTACGAGGTCGGGTATGAAGTACCCCAGCCACATTTGCACACGTATGTCTCCTTCTGACCCCGGACGGTACAATAATCTCAACACTCCATCTTGCCCCCCTCTCTCTTACCTCCAGCTACTGTGACAGCAAGATCTGTGTGGCAACAATGACGTCCAGTAATCAGCGCTTAGAAACACCTCGGGTATCACATACTCAACCTCACTCATGCCGAGTTAAACAATGTACTTATGTGCCACACTCGCTATATTACTTATATTTCTTTATTTTGTACAACTAGTTTCAGTGAAGCTATGTCACCATTTTCAAGTACGTATATATCAACAGAGACATTCTTTAAACCTCTACACACACACACACACACACACACACACACACACACACACACACACACACACAAAATAAATAAATAAATAAAAAAATAAAAAAATAAAACCCTCTTCCCAAAATAAAAGTACTGACTCTATACCAATACAAATGATTGTTGTTGTTGTGGTCTTCAGTCCGGAGACTGGTTTGATGCAGCTCTCCACAATACCCTATCCTGAGCAAGCATCTTCATCTCCACCTAAGAACGGCAACCTACATCTGTCTGAATCTGCTTACTGTATCCATCTCTTGGTCTTCCTCTGCGATTTTTACCCCACACACTTCCCTCCAACACTAAATTCACAATTCCTTGATGCCTAAGAATGTGCCCTACCAATCTATCACGTCTTTTAGTCAAGGTATGCCAAAAATTTCTTTTCTCCCCAATTCTGTTCAGTACCTCCTCATTAGTTACGCGATCCACCCACCTAATCTTCAGCATTCTTCTGTAGCACCACATTTCAAAAGCCTCAATCCTCTTCCTGTCCGTACTGTTTATCGTCCATGTTTCACTCCCATACAAGGCAACTCTCCATACAAATGCCCTCAGAAAGGACTTCCTTAGGCTTAAATCAATATTCGATGTTAACAAATTTCTCTTTTCCAAGAACGCTTTTCTACCCATTGCCATTCTGCATTTTATATCCTCTGTACTGCGACCATCATTTGTTATTTTACTGCCCAAGTAAAGAAACTCATCTACCTCCTTTATTGCTTCGTTTCCCAATCTAATTCCTTCAGCATCACCTGATTTTCTTACACTACACTCCATTACCCTAGTTTTGCTCTTGTTAATGTTCATCTTATATGCACCTTTCAGCACACTGTCCATTCCGTTCAATTGCTCTTCCAGGTCCTTTGCTGTATCTGACAGAATTACTATGTCGTCGGCAAAACGCAACGTTTTTAATACAAATGATTATAAAAATAAAATAATAAAAAATGAAACATCCTGTCTAAAATAATGGAGTCTTACATCAGGTTGTTACATCATGTCTGTAGTAAGTGAACAGGTCCTTTGCAGAAACCAAACCCTGTTCACAAAACTAAAGTACTGACTCTGTACTAATACAAATTATTATAAAATTAAAAATAATTAAAATGAAACATCCTGTCTACAGTAATGGATTCCTACATCAAGTTTACATCATTCCCATAATATAACTTGTTATCTGCAGGGCCCACAGTTTTAGTGACGTCGTACATAGACATTTTAATAATTATAATTATATAATTTCAACATTGTATATTCATAATTCGTATTAGTTACACTATAAGCTTATTTCGACTTAAAAGTAATCTTCAGGTGTTACGCCTGCAATATATAAGAATTCCGAACATTTAATACTTGTTTTATACAGAGGGAAAAGAAATGATACATACCACATTGTTA
The DNA here is from genome assembly GCA_026315105.1 of Locusta migratoria. Taxonomy (NCBI): domain Eukaryota; kingdom Metazoa; phylum Arthropoda; class Insecta; order Orthoptera; family Acrididae; genus Locusta; species Locusta migratoria. The sequence continues at coordinate 249,055,149 of CM048750.1, read as the reverse complement.
TGCTGTACATTTCGATATTATTGTAAAGTGATTTCTTTATATATATATATATATATATATATATATATATATATATATATATATATATATATATATATAATTAATATCACGTAACTTATAATATTGTGTTGTCATGCGTTATGAAGTTACGGATTTTGACATTTATTTGACAACTCTCCAGAGATATTGTATGTTTACATTATTTGCACAGAGAATATATATCTATGACTGTTAAGAGATGGATTATATGTTTGTTTTGTGAGTGTGATGTTGGTACTGTGCATTTGAGGGAAATTTTTTATTTGAAATTAAACGAAATATGTTGGTTTTTTTTTTCATCTTTGATAATTTTGTTGGCATATTTTTATGTCAGATCAACGATGAGGTTGTCTCTTTGGATAATCATTAATGAAAATTTTTTTATTGCTATTATCTTTGATTGGCAGTGGGATTGTTTATCCGTTGTCATACACTAGAATATGAATAAAATTATCGAAATAATTTTTGTTCATTAAATCCGTTTGATTGTTCAGCAAATTAGTTGTGTTCTTAATTGTATGTAGGCATACTTCCATTTCTTCAAGAATATTCATCTCGTATCCCTTCTGTACAGTATGCAAAATTTCTAGTGCGTTGTCTATGGTGTCTACTGTGTGATTTAAGGACTGCAAATGTTGATAAAATGTGGAAGGGTTCTTTTCACTTTCTCTAGTGTGTTCTTTGTATCTTATAGTGAAATTTCGCCCGGTCTGTCCTATATAATACTTATTACATGAATTACAAGATATCTTATAAATTCCGGAGTTAAATTTTGAAGGTTTTGTGGTATGTGTGACGAATTTGTATTTAAGGGCGTGTCTGTTCTGAAACGCAAAAGTGGTGTTAGTCTTTCTAAAAAGTTGCTACACTTTATTGGATATTTTACCTAGGTATGGTGTACTGATGTATATTGGTTTATTTAGCTTTGAAATTGCCCTTTGTAATGTAATTTCTGTACGTGTTGTTGGTGGATTAGGAGTCGTTTTGTTGCTATAGTTTTACAATAATGTTGGGGTCGTATTCATTTTGTTGTGCAATGTATTTCAGTTTGGTCAATTCTTTTTGGTTGGCTGCATCATCTAATGGTAAGTTTATGAGTCTATTTATCATTGAATGGAAGAAGGCTAGTTTATGTGAACTGGGATGACAAGAATGAGCGTGGATAATGTTGGTCGTTGTTGTTGGTTCCCTATATATTTCAAATCTGTGTTTATTTTGCACGTTTTTAATAGTGAGGTCCAGATGGTTAATCATTTTGTCGGTTTCTAGTTCCATAGTAAATTTAATTTTAGGGTGTAGGTTATTGATAAGGCCTGTTTCATTTCCATCTATGAGAACGATTATGACGTCCACATATCGATAATAATAGATAATTTTGTTTGTTTCTTGGTGTAGGAAAAAACGTTCTTCGAGGGTATTTAAAAATATATCTGATATGGTGCTTGCTAGCCAACCCATTACAACACCATCTGGTTGTGTATAAAAATTATTTTCAGATTTGAAATAATTTTGTTCTAAAACTAGGTGTAGCAGATTTATAATTTCGTATGTACTGTTAACTGGAAGTTTGTTATGACTGACTAAGTTAAGTTCTACTATATTAATGGTTTCTTGGACTGGGATATTTGTAAATGGGTTGATAATGACAAATGAAAGAAATTTCCCATTAATAGGGATATCTATTTTATTTATATTTGCTGCAAGGGTACTGAAATTTTTGATGGTATATTTTTTCAAATTTTAAGATAATTTTTATTCACAACCAGATGGTGTTGTAATTATCAATTACATCCTAAAATTAAATTTACTATGGAACAAATGATTAACCACCTGGATCTCACTATACAAAACGTACAAAATAAACACAGATTTGAAATATATAGGAAACCAACAACAACGACGAACACTATCCACGCTCATTCTTGCCATCCCAGTTCACAAAAACTAGCCTTCTTCCATTCAATGATAAATAGACTTATAAACTTACCATTAGATGATGCAGCCAAGCAAAAGAATTGACCATACTGAAATACATTGCACAACAAAATGACTACGACCCCAACATTATTGTAAAACTCTATAGCAACAAAACGAGTCCTAATCCACCAACAACACGTACAGAAATTACATTACAGAGGGCAACTTCAAAGCTAAATAAACCAATATACATCAGTACACCATACCTAGGTAAAATATCCAGTATCGAAATGTACAGCATAACCGAATGTGGTATTTATCGTTTCTTTTCCCTCTATATGAAACTAGTATGCAGCATAGTACTAAATGGTATGAAATCTTATGTATTGCAGGCGTAACACCTGAATATGACTTAGTCGAAATAAGCTTATAGTGTAACTAATACGAATTATGAATATACAATGTTGAAATTATGTAATTATTTCCATAATAAGAGAACAGATCTGGGCTGATTTTGATAAGCTTTGTTTCTATGAACACTTGATGGTTGCATCTGGGTTTGGCGACATCGCGGTGAACGCACATTGGAAGCGTGTATTCGTCATCGCCGTACTGGCGTATCACCCGGCGTGGTGGGTGCCATTGGTTACACGTCTCGGTCACCTCTTGTTCGCATCGACGGCACTTTGAACAGTGGCCCTTGCATTTCAGATGTGTTATGACCCATGGCTCTACCGTTTATGTGATCCCCACTAAACCCTACTTTTCAGCACGATAACGCAAGACCACATGTTGCAGGTCCTATACAGGCCTTTCTCGATACGCAAAATGTTCGACTGCTGCCCTGGCCAGCAATTTCTCCAGATCTCTCACCAACTGAAAACGTCTGGTCAATGGTGGCCGAGCAACTGGCTCGTCGCAATACGCCAGTCACTACTCTTGATGAACTGTGGTATCGTGTTGAAGCTGCATAGGCATCTGTACGTGTACACTCCTTCCAAGCTCTATTTGACTCAACGCCCAGGAGTATCAAGGCCGTTTCTTACGGCCAGAGGTGGTTGTTCTAGGTACTGATTTCTCCGGATCTACGCACCCAAATTGCGTGAAAATGTAATCACATGTCAGTTTTCGTATAATATATTTGTCCAATGAATACCCGTTTATCATCTGCATTTCTTCTTGGTGCAGCAATTTTAATGGTCAGTGGTGTATTACAGAAATGCTTCTGCATCTTCTTAAACTTTATTCTGTTGTTTGCGCTGTGTTCTCATCGCACCGAAAATGCTGCAATGTAGCCTCGTATTCTTTTTTCTATAAATATTTTCCTACAAAAGAGAAGAAATGTCTACAAACCGAAAGATATTTACTTTTTACAAGGGAACAGTCTACACTATGCACAAATACGAATGCAAATATGTATAAAAGTGTTTGATGAAAATTATTTAAACAGTTAAGGACTCTGTATTATTAGATGATAAGTATAATTATCGACGTAATTTGACCGTTAGAAAGCTAACACGTTATGAAAACTAAAGTAAACTGGCAATTTTTTACTGCATTTTCGAAACTGATTGATATCTTAAGGACAGGAAGATAGTTCATGAATTTCGGTCAAAGTTTATTGGACAGCACAATGTCATACATTTCTTCCGCTTCATTCATCCTCTCTGTTTTTACCTAGCCAAAACGTCTACTGTTTATTGAGAGAAATTCTGGGAAGATGTGGTTGACCTATATAGGTCCCATGTATATCATTCGTGAGTATTCCTCGAGAGTTTTGCATTCCATCAGGTCGGTTTAAAGGAATACGCGGAAGAATTTCAGCAAGGGCTGCTATTTTTGTTACTGGTGGGTTCGATTTATGCGCAAGTGTTTCAGAGATACTTCGGCAGCTCAGTTCGAAATCCCTGGAGGGAATGTGATCCTCTTTTCGATAGAAAGAATTTAGAGGAAACTTAGAGGGCTAGCAATTGAAGCTGACTGTGGAGCTATACTACTGCGGGCAAATAAAATATGGCGTGAGAATAATAATAAAATAAAGAGAGACTAGAGCTCGTACATCAGCATAGAGACTCGTTTCCCTTCGCTCTGTTACACACCTGGTCTGTAGCGGAAGTATAGCGGCAAATTTTTCCAAGTCTTGGTTGCTGTAGAAATACTACGATGTGTCGACAGAACGGGGAAGGGGAACATCAGCTACTTTGCGTCATACTTACTGGGTCAAGCTGACAGGAATGGACGCACACGCGCCGGACTGAATAGCACGCACCATCGGAAGTTAAATGGAACAGTACGAGCTTGCAGTATCACGTCACTTCGCTACGTGAGAAAACAATGCCTAAGTCTAACGCAACAACACGTATGTGGAGCCTTCTGGTACCACCAGCTAACCTGTTAAGTGAACACGGCAAGATGTAAAACGCCGACACATTCGTTTGACAGGGTCGATGCGGTCATGACAGAACGCGTAGGGTAAATATCAGCCGCTCCACATACACTACATTTACTCCAGCACTTGAGTTCATAGCCAGTCGGTCAGATGAATCGATGGCTTACACTTCATAACACTCGACTCCCTGACATGATCTAACGTTGGTCAGCGAGATGTCGACTCCTGCCTAGCTCCGACTCCTGCGCTACAAACAACTACGGACGCAGAGGAAGTATCTAGGAGGACTTCCAGGTCCTGCACACCGGAACTCCAGCGTTACTAGGGAAGACGCGTACTTGCCGGTAGGCCAGGAGTCAGCGCCCATCACGACCACACGACCACCGTCAACGTGGTGGAGACAGCAATTAGAACGGGGACCGAGAACCACCAGTCCAGACGTGTGAATCTCTCATCCATACGTTCCACAACAGAGGGGTCGCCTACCCCCGCACGCCGAGCTAGTGCGGACGCAGCCGCACAGTCAGCCAGTGTTGCCAAACGTAGGGAATTTTCCCTACATGTAGGTACTTTTGAGCATTAAAACCATGTAGGGAATTTTCATCCAAAAGTCCCCTACCGTAGGTAGTTTGGTAAAATTTTACAATCGCCGACACAGGCCTAGCGGGTAATGTTGGCAACAGAACAGTTGTCAGCATGCGGGAATGAAGCCGACCGGTTGTGGCAAAGTTTGAAGTAGCCAGTGATATCTTAGACGGCATAGTTGTTTTCTGTTCATAGTAACCAATATTATTTTGAAAACTTGGTTTCAGACACATTAAAATTGATGCGAAATATGATGATATCAATGCATATCAGTGGAATGGAGAGTCGGTTTGGAAATAGTGTTAGAAAATGTCAGCACAAGGAAAATTCATTGTTTCCATGAACGAAAGACGTTTTATTACCTTGACTAGCCTGTTATTTATTTACGTTAGTACCTGTAAAATCGAATCATGTAGAGTGACGAACTTCCTTTCTTGTGCTGACTGTGAACTAAATAATTACTGCTGTTCCCAAGCTATGGTTGATAGTGTCTCTATGTATCCTTGTGCGGTCAATAAATCAGTTATCCTCGTGTAACAGTGCACTCGGAATCAGCGGCATATTTGGAGAAACTAATTAATGCTGTTCCTCTCTATGGTTAACAGATTCTTGATGTACCCTTGTCCGATCGATAAATCAGTAATCCTCTTGTAACAGAGCACATGGAATTCGCGGCATAATATACACTTGACTCCATCAATCAGTAACGATCAGTCACTGGAGAAACATATCTAGCAAGTGAAGCATGATGCCAAATATTTAGTTTAAAGTTTTTCAAAATTGTAACATGTCACATTAATCAATTGGTTAACTTCTGCTGGCCGGACTCCTGGATTCAGCCCATCCCAGACTCAATTCGTGGTTGCGACCCTGATGTAGGGGCATTAATGAGGTGGTAGGGAGAAAGTAGGGAAAACGTAGGTACATTTTTGTGAGACAGTAGGTATTTTCTCTCTCTGCCATCTGGCAACACTGCAGTCAGCGCACAGTACGGCAGGAGGCTGCTGACGTCATCGACCCGGTCGCCTGGAGTACGCATCAATGTGTACCACATCAGAATAAATGTTTTACCGAACAATATTCTTTCATTACGCCAACGGCGACACATTGACCGCCCCTACTTCTTCCTGCAGGGCATACCGTGGCGGTTAGGACTCTGACCTCCTGACAACTAACGCGCTCTCCAACACCATCTGAGTGCGCGCCAAGGGGTGCGCCAGGCACCCCAGGTAGCTCTATTTGGTATGAGGCTCGTCACGTGCCATATCATCATTTGCGAAATATTTATGTAGATTTATTCATCCACCAGCACGCATATACAAAACATGTACCCACATTAATCTTCATATAGAATAAATTATGTGTGTAAGTCCAGTATGATACTTTTACTCTTCATCGAAGTGTGCACGGATAAGCAACTTCCTGGAGGATTAATACTATCTGTTGAAACTGGGATTCGAGCTTGGGACATATGCCTTTCGCAGGCCAGCGCTCTACCGAGTGAGCCATACCATCACGCTATCCCTCCCAGCTTTTCTTCCGCTAGTACCTCGCCTCCTACTTTCCAAACTTCACATAAGTTCTCCTGCGAACCTTGCAGGACTAACACTCCTGTAAGAAAGGATATGGTGGATAATGGCATAGCCACAAGCTAGGGGATGTCTCCAGACTGATATTTTCATACTTCAGTTGAGTGTGCGCTGAAATGAAACATCCTGGCAGTGTGAAAATATCATTCTGGAAACGTTCCCCAGGCTGTGGCTAAGCCATGAGTCCACATATCCTTTCTTCTATGAGTGCTAATCCTACAAGCATCGAAGTAGAACTTATGTGACGTTTGGAAAGTAGGAGGAGAGGTACTGGCGGAAGTAGTGAGGACGGATCGAAAGCGTGCCGGAATAGCTCAGTCTGCAGGGCGCCGTGGCTCAGCGCGCCCGGTCAGGAGCTAAACGCCGTCTGTAATAAAAAAGCTGAGTCAAATACTAAACGATCACCAAGAACGAACATGACCTAACGACCGCGAACCATCGACCTACATAAAAAAAAAAAAAAAAGTTCGGTAGAGCGCTTGCCAGCGGAAGGCAAAGGTCCCAGTCCCGGTTCTGACACACAATTTTAGTCTGTCAGGAAGTTTCATATCAGCGCACACTCCGCTGCAGATTGAAAGTTTCGTTCTGGACTCATCAACATACCCATCTGATTAAATAGGGTGTCAAATCTCGGAAGAAACTTACAATCTATATGATGAAAATAAACCCCACCCCTAGTCTGCACTTAAATATTACTAACACTTTTTTTTTTGTTTCGATCACACAATCCTCGACATGACACACATACGGCAATAACACTATACGGTACTATTCGAACCAAAACTCCCTACACTTTGAAATTTCCAAACAATCGACAACATACCCTTTATTTTTAAAATTGTAAGCCACAGAATAAACTTACGCAATACTCTTCGAAACTAAAACTCCAAACACATGGAAATCATTAGAAACAATTCTCCGGTCTGTTCAACCATCCGAACAAACCACACATAACATCTAAGACAGCGAAGCACAGGAGACTAAAATACACACACTGCAATAACCTTACAATTTATTGGTCAAACCCACAACATTTTGATTTAAGTATCAAACCTTATGCAAGACATAAACCAAAAACGTTACGTGGCTAAGCGATACGTGGCTGAGCGATCCGTCACAGCCATGCGGATAAGATGCCTGTCATCTCGACTGCTAGTGATATGTGGCCGTTGGGATCCAGCACGGCGTTCCGTATTGCCGTCCTGAACACAGATTCCATATTCTGCTAACAGCCATTAGATCGCAACCAACGCGAGCAGCAATGTCGCAATACGATAATCCGCAATCGTGAGTCGGAAAAATGATGGTACGCATTTCTCCACCTTACAGGAGGCATCACAACAAGTTTCACCAGGCAACGCCTGTCAACTGCTGTTTGTGTAAGAGAAATCGGTTGGAAACGTTCCTCATGTCATCACGTTGTAGCTGTCGCCAACCTTCTGTGAAAGCTCTGAAAAGCGAATAATTTGTATATTACAGCATCTGCTTCCTGTCGATTAAATTTCGCGTCTGTAGCACGTCATCTTCGTGGTGTAGCAATTTTAATGGCCAGGAGTGTAGGAGTATAAGCGCGTTTCGGTCGGTAGTTTAAATACGGACTGGTTTACTTGTGTTGTTAGTGTACTATGCATTTATTTATTTTAGGTCATTTGTGGAATAGGAAAGTGAGGGAGATTCGTAATAGCAATAGTAATAATAATGGTTGAAGTTAAGCATTTTTCGTTGCTGTTAGTATTTTTCAGAAGGTGTATTTTAAGTGTGGTGCTGTGATCTGTTTGCGACAGTGCTTTCCTGCGTACATGGTGTGTTGTTTGCTTAGCCTCACAACAGCCAGTTTCCAGGTACCTGAATGACGCACAGCCGCATAAGCCAGCCGGCTGGTTCGCGCTTGGACTCACGCTAACGCTGTGTGGTGAAATCACGCTTTTCCTTCGCAAGCATCGCCCGTAAGTGCACCGTTGCACGAGGAATCGTTGTCACCGTCAGTTATTATGCATCTCATTTGCATTTCGAAAGAAGGTGTTGGTGTCCGTGAGAGCATTTAGATAAGTAATATAGGTGTTTTGAGGGTGCTGAAATAATAATAAAACGACATGACACTTTGTTTAAACATTTAGCAATGTTTATCGATAAGACTGTAAGATTTGTTTTACGTAGGCTGCTGAGACAACAGTGCGTTTGTTTGTGGTATCCTGTGGGGAGAGTGAATTGCCTGGCTGTAGGCAGCTTCCTCTACACTCCTACAGGATTCGTTGAAAGGACAAGGGGAAGCAGGTATCAGTGGCCTGTATCGTCAAGGGCTAAAACTGTCTTAGTCACTGGTTTGCTCACCAAGAGAGGTTCTCCATCGTTTTCTTGCACGCGAATTTGTAAATGACTGTATGTACTAGCGTAATTAGGGTACAAGCATGTGGTTGTTGTTATGGTCTTCAGTCCGGAGACTGGTTTGATGCAGCTCTCCACCCTACTCTATCCTGAGCAAGCCTTTTCATCTCCTCATAAGAACGGCAACCCACATCCACTTGAATCTGTTTACTATACGCGTCTCTTGGTTTCCCTCTTCGATTTTTACCCCACACACTTCTCTCCAATGCTACATTTACGATTCCTCGATGTCTAAGAATGTGTCCTACCAAGCGATCCCTTCTTTTGGTCAGGGTATGCCAAAAATTCCTATTCTCACCAATGCTGTTCAGTACCTCTTCATTAGTATGCGATCTACCCACCTAATCTTCAGCATTCTTCTGTAGCACCACATTTCAAAAGCCTCTATTCTCTTCCTGTCCGCACCGCTATATATATATATATACCTTGCTCTCAGGCAGAATACGATTTCCAAATTGTTTTTCGGGGAATTATTGATGCAAACATTGTCTCCTTAATTGTTTATAAACAGTTGTTGTTAAACAATACTTACGTTTAGTTTGGAGCTCTGCTGCTGCTACTGGTGAGGAACTTCTCCTCACCCTTCAATTATAAGTTTTGGAAATGGCCAATAGTAATCGAAGGAAGCCACGGCGGATTAGCCGTGTGCACTGGGGCGCCGTGTTGCGGTGAGCGTGGCCGTTCGCCGTCGGCGGTTCAAGTCCTCCCTCGGGCATGGGTGTTTCTGTTGTCCTTAGGATAGTTTACTTTATTTTAAGTAGTTTGTAAGCTGTGAACAAATGACCAAGAAATTATGTCCGATAGATTTACAAACATTTAATCGAAGAAAATTCAAATTTCCCAACAGGCAGCCATCTTGGATGACGTCATAGGGGTTGAGGGAGCAGGGGGTGTGGCCGTGGATTTTCCCTGGTAGTCATTTTGTTCCAGAAGAGGAAACAATGACGTCTTGGCGATGGGGAAGCAGGGAGTGTGGTCCTGGTTTCATGGCGATCTCTAGTTTTCCGCCAATACATTCTGGTTATCGCAAAATGCATTAAAAAAATTCAAAACATTTGAATCACCCACTAGGTAGCCGGCTTGAATTACGTCAGAGGTGGTGGGGGACCATGGGGGCGTAGTCCTTGGTTTTCCCTGGCGGCCCCTTTGTTCCAGAACCGGAATCAATGGCTACTTCAATGACGTCATGAGATGTCAATGGTTTAGCCGCCATGTTGGATGAAGTCATCAGGGGTCAATGACTGAGTTAGTGGCTTAGAAGAAACCTCTTTGTTCCTTTACCCTGCCCCCCCCCCCCCCACGCTTCTTTCCCTCTCACACGAAGAAGAAATACGTGTCCGCAACTGTGTGTGTTTGCACTGCCGGAAATAATTAATACAGCCTCTTACTGTTTTCCAATCGACTTAAGTACTGCTGTAACAGAGCATACGGAATACATGAAGTGAATACATCTAGAGATCAAGAGCTCAAGGGGTACTGAGGTACCAAGTGTTGACCAACGGTTGAAACATATTAGTACTTGATAAGGCCTGGTTCTTGTTATAAGACCTTTAGAAGCATAATGAATAATTTTATTCTCGCAATAAATACAAATAGGCCGGACCGAAATTATCGCATTTGTGGAAATCAAAAACAGTACCACACAAATGACACCCAGTAACGTACAAATGTCGCACAACGTACGCGATGAAGCAAACGATTGCGGTCATTTACAAAGCCGAGGCTGAGGACGAGGTTTCAGATACAAAAACGTTATGGTAATTCTCTTAATTATTACAACAGCTGAAATGACACCAATTGGCTCAAAAGACGCAATTCTGGCGCAGGTCCTGGCGTAGAGGAATCAAATAAGAGCTCACATAATAACCCTTCACAGGACAATTCACGTGATCGCAACCAGACACAAGATAGAATTAAATAAAATTTGCTTAGTAGTGACTACCACAGCCCAGAACGACGGGTCGAAATAGTTGAAATCATACCACCCAATCCTCGTAATAACCCACCACATTAATGGCAGTCACAAGGACGACAAGTAGCGACCACGAAAATAACTACACATTAAAATTCGTGCACTATGGCCATCCTAAATGAAGCAGCACGAGAACATTAAAAAACCAAACTGAAACAGGCCTGAATTAGGGAAAAACGAAAACAACAACAAATAATAATATTAGAATTGTACATTGTGAAACGATGTGCGAACAAACAAAGTTTTGAAATGCAAGAATACTGAAAATGTAACTCTCACATTAAATGAAATATACCTTGATAAAGTGGACGTGCATGAACACAGTTAAATCACAAAAACAACATACTGCAAATAAAACAATTGAGGATTCCACTAAAACAGATAACGATTCTGAATGGAGGACAGAACATTCTTCAAATTATTCCGAACAAATTACAACACCTAGACTCAACTTCATAGATTACTAGCTGAAAACCCGGCGTTAACCGGGTATTTGTTTATTCCAGTCCTGAGTTAGTACTTCTCCTATCCCTTGTCTCTCTCTCTCTCTCTCTCTCTCTCTCTCTCTCTCTCTCTCTGTCCGCCTTCTCTTTTCTAATGTTATATTTATAGGAGAATATGTAAGAAATAAGACCATCGTGCATTATGTACAAAATTATAAATGTAATATCCAAAGAAAGAAAGATAGTAATAAAAATACAAATGGTATCTAACATTCATATATATATATATATATATATATATATATATATATATATATATATATATTTGACGAATTACAGAGTTCAAATGAATGAAATAAATCGCAATATGCGATGTTATGGCTTCACTGTATTAGGTTTAGATGGAATACCAAACTGTGTCGAATGGAAATTTGTGCCCGGCCGGGATTCGAACCCGGGACCACCTGCTTACTAGGCAGACGCGTTGACCACTCCGCCACAGAGGACACAGTGACCAGCCCAACTGTGTGTGGCGGGAGACGTGCAGGGAAGAGTCCTCTGCAGTCGGGCTAGTCACTGTGTCCTTGGTGGCGGAGTGGTCAACGCGTCTGCCTAGTAAGCAGGTGGTCCCGGGTTCGAATCCCGGCCGGGCACAAATTTCCATTCGACACAGTTTGGTATTCCATCTAAACCTAATACAGTGAAGCCATAACATCGCATATTGCGATTTATTTCATTCATTTGAACTCTGTATATGAATTTTACATACCATTTTATTTTTATTATTATCTTTCTTTCTTTGGATATTACATTTATACAGTGAAGCCATAAATTGCGATTTATTTCATTCATACATTCATTGTAAAATGTAGACTTTCACGGCCGAAAAGTTGAATATTACTAAAAATGTCCGAGCTATTATGCCGTGGTCTTATGGATTTATTATTAAACCTAACGTTTCGTCCCCAACTGCGGAGGACATTTTCAAGGGGGATCGTGGCACTTCTGAATGTCCGATGCACAATCTGGTTCGCTACTGACTGAGTAGCGAGCCAGTAGCGAGTAGCGAGACAGAGTGTGCAACGGATATTCAAAAGTGCCATGATTTCCCTTGAAAATCACATCCGTAGTTGGGGACGAAACGTTTGGTTTCAATAATAAATACATAAGACCACGGCATAACAGCCCGGGGCTGCCGCAGTGGCCGAGGTGACTGAGGCGCTCCAGTCACGGTCAGCAGGGCCACTATGGTCGGGGGTTCGAATCCCCCCTCGGGCATGGATATTTGTGCCATCCTAGTTCGTAAGTAGTTCATAAGTAGTTTGTAAGTTTAGGGACTGATGACCCCGTAGTTAAGTCCTATAAGATTAACAAACATTTGAACAGCCCGGAAATTTTTAGTAATATTGATTCACACTTTCATTTAATTCAGAATTTGACTATAAGCACTATTTCTTGTCACTTCTCCAGGACCTAATACAAATAAGTTCTTTGATGAGCCCAACTTTGAGCAAGCGACATAAAGTTTTCCCCGTTAGAAACATGGAAACGTCAAATCCACTCCGCAGCATGTATTAGATTACCCTGTGATTTATTAATCGTAATAGAAAATGCAAGTCTCACGGAAAACTGTAATCTCTTGAAGTTAACCCTTTCCTGCCCGACGGGACTTAAAAGTCCCAGCCAATTTCCAGTGACATAAAAGAAAATGTAAAATGATTTCTCACTTGTGTTCCTCACGGGACGTTAGTGACCCTCTCATGTGTCATATGAAACACTTGCTGACCAAGATTGCTCTATATATCTGCTCATAAAGAACAGTAAACAATAGGTTGTTTTATGTCTTTGTGTACAATTTCGTCAGGCGAGTTTTGCTGTCATAAAAATATGTTGTTGTTTGTTCTCACATTGGTAATTTGGTTTTGTATTGTTTTAGTTAATGGAAACTGATATTATTCAATGAATAGCACCCTTTTTATTTATATAGCATTCAAAACCGTGACTGGAAATGTTCGGTACTGACAGTGTGTCAAAGGCATTTTGTGCATGTTATTTACGTAGTTGTCTTTCTTGCTAGGTGTCATTAACAAATGGTTGTGGTTTTGATTTCTTTTGTTTATTAATTACGAAATATGAATACGGTTTTGGGATCACTACATTTTGCTTTATTTCCTTCGTTCAGATCGATATCTAAAATGACATTTTGATACAAAAATTTTGCTATCTCTTGGTTGCTGGTAAATCCTTATGTTAACAGAGATAAACACTGCATAATGTCCCCAAATTGCATTATATCCTCTTGAAATTTAAAGTCACATTTTTAACTTTTTTATTTAACATTTTTTATGTCAAATAACGAAAACAAAAATGTACCAATACACTAATGTGCTTCTATTTACTTTGGTACCAAAATAACCAAATATGAAGTTATGTGCTCGAATATTTGACGGGCAGGAAAGGGTTAAAAGATAGTTATGTCAGAAATAATGGGTACTTGTTGGAAGTCCGCTCTTTCATTCTCTCCTTTCCTTTTACCTCTCACCTTTCAGGATTTTCCTTTAGCTGAATGGAATACAGGAGTGTCTTAGAAGTAAATGTGTTAAAACGTGGTGCACGATGTGAAAGGTTTTTACCCGTCACAGTATCTTGTATTTCCTGACTTATATGTTGTACAATTGTATAATTTTGCAGGTATGTATTCATTTGTGTAACTGTTGCATGTCGGTAAATCCTCTTGTGAATACAGTTAGTAGTAAAGAAGTAACATAATTAAAAACTGAAGTTTGATGGGGCGGATTTCCATGAACTTTACTGTTTATGTCCTCATATCTCATGAGCTATGTGTCATAGTGTGATACAATTTCGAAGTTGCATTCTGCTGTATGTGTGTATATTGCCTGTAAAATTTCGTGCGAGTACAATTCGTAGTGTGCTAATTATAAATGAACGTCACCCGAATTCAGTAGATTTACTCCTTGAATAGCAGAAAAGTAATAAGCGAGAAACTTTTTTCCTTTCATCATTTTGATGTGATTGTCTGCGAGAAAAAGTATAATAAATGTTTGAAATTATATTTAAAGATTGTTGCAAGCCGCTAAGTACTTTCATTCTCATACAGTGTATAAAGTCTCATCGCATGATGTGGCAGTTTTTTACGACTTCTGTTGTTTATAACGTTATATCTCCTGAACAGTGTGTGGTTACCTCGCGCTAAGGGATATGTGTACCAAATTTGGTTGAAATCTGTCCATTGGTTTAAGAGCAAATGTGCACCATTGTCGCGTGATGCAGCTGTTTTTTAAGCATCTCATTGTTTATGACGTCATATCTCCAGAACTATGTGTTGTACGTTAACCGTGGTCTTAGTTTGTAGGTCATATGTACAAAATTGCATTAAGATTGGAAGTAAACTGCAGATTTGTGTGCAATACGTAACCTACACACAAACAAACAGCTGGGCACTCTGCTTTATTTATAAAATAGAAGAAGATGATGATGATGATAAACCTTTAGTTGTGTACAACAACATCGTAGTATTGTTAACAGCTCACAGAACAAGCATCTAGTGAAGCTTTTAATGAACACAATACACAGTGACGACTTTAAACATTTAAATTTACACGAAATTAATGGGTGAGCAATTATATGCCTCGCTCGGATAACGACAGCGTGTGTGAGGAAGAGGTGCAGTTACAAAATAATGATAACTCAGTTAATGAAGCAATAGATGGCTTTTGTGATACGTTTATTGGTAGATAAATTTCCGATACAGATTCTCATGGGCAGCAAATACATTTTAAAACTGGTTCCACTCCATACTGGTGGCTGGTACAGCAACAGGTTATGAATTTATCGCATAAGTCAGTCTGTTGCAAAATTTTTCTTTATTTCAATGACGCGCGTCGCCCATTGGACGCATTATCAGATAATATGAAGGCAAAACACACTTATGATGTGGTGCACACTACATATATTTTAACAGTTATGAAAAATAGCAACTATGGAGGTGGGGAACGGGATTACCATCTACGGCTTAGTTCTATGCTGTACGAACCATAACTGAATTTGCAGAAAGTAAAAGAGAATAAACTTACATAAATGATATATGTTGAGCTATCTGTAATCATTGTAAAATAAACCTATCGTCATAGTCGTTTAAAAATTTACGCTTGAAATGGGAGAATGCAGGCACATGTGAAGTGATATTCCAAGCTGTTAAATAATACTGTGCGACATCATGACAAAAGTGGAGTGGCTTAGGTTGGGCGAAACCAAAAACGTCATGTTGCGCACAGCACAGAGTAGCCAGATAGAATGCAGCCGGCGATGGCTTCCGACCTCGTTGCGGGCCAAAACAGACATAAAGGCGTTCGCGCAAATGTTTTAGTGTCCATCATGGTGGCCAGATGGCATTGTTCACCGGTGTAGTTCAGAGAGCCTGTACAGAGTCTAACATAAGAGTCACGAAACTCCCAGTGATTTTCTGCAACTTCGCGACTGCAGCGCCGCCAAGCGGCTGGGACGTATAAACACGCCGCGAAACGATTGAGTAATGAATGTGTATTTGGACTGAAGCAACACATTCAAAATACCTTCTTATTTGGGAGCTTTTGTGGCACTATAAATTGTAGAGACTAATAATTAGGAAATCTCTCATTTGCAAAGAATGCCCAGAAGTAAGAGAATAATGTTTCGAATAACAAGTGTGGTTAGTTATACTTTTAGGCACAGAAGTAAATCTTTAACAATTCACTTATGTCCAAACTTCTGTTCTTAATCGGAATCTCAAATACTTGAGCACTATTTCATAATATTACTGCCGCATAAAATTAATGTCTGAATGCTTCCAGTAGCAGTTAAGCAACTATTTAAATAGAGCCTGCTTAGTTTCGTACCACAGTTTCACTCAAATTGTAGGCCTATATACAGCTATTTTGGCGGTTACCTACTAGTTTGATAACAACAAAAAATAATATGTCCATAAATAAACTGTTAATATTAGAACGTCACAATCTTGAAGATATTCAGTATGATACTTGCCAGGTAGCTAAAAAAAATTATGATAGGTAAACGAAAGGCACAGAAGCAAGGTTAAGGTGAAAAGAGCGTTTATAAAGCGATGTAGAATCTAGTCAATTATAAAGTAAAAATCGTATATAGTTTTGAAAATATTACAATGTCCGAAATCCGTTATAAAATTAAACTCGTGCAATCTGACAGTACGAACTGAGTACGTCAACATAATCGTGCTCAGTCGTTTTGTACTTGCGCACATCAGGTTGCAATTTATTTCTGCTTTCAAAAGTTTTTGGACGATATGCTTCCGATTCAGCTATGTATTGTGAACTATATGAATTGCACTGCACAGAGAATTTTTTTTATAGACTTCCATTAACAGAAGCAGTGATATTACTTTAAAGACGTTTTTATATTTGTATTATAAAGTTCACAGGAATGTTCGGTGACTAGGAAATATGAAAGTAACAACATTGAAAACGGCAACTTCTGTTTGTATCACGCCATTCCTCTGTAACTCCCTACCGGCCGCTTGAAGCGCTAGTATCGCTTCAGCTACAACTTTTCCCTACAGAGTTTCGTGGCTGTCTGTGATAGACTGCGACCTGTATAGGGAGAGAGGAGGAGGAAGCTTGGAGTTTTACGTCCCGTCGACGGCGTGGTCATTAGAGACGGAGCTTACGCTCGGATGTTTAGGTAAGGATGTGGAAGGAAATCGGCCGTGTCCTTTCAAAGGAACCATCCCGGAATTTGCCTGGAGTGATTTAGGGAAATCACGGAAAACCTAAATCTGGATGGCCGGATGTGGATTTGAACCACCATCCTTCCGAATACGAGTCCAGTGCATTACCACTGCGCCACCTCGCTCGGTGTGTAGGGAGAGAGTTCCTGATTGGCTGAGAGTCCAGTACGCCATGTTTTTACCAGATTTGGCGGACTTTACATGACAGTGAATAACTACACTGAGCGTTTCTGTAGTATGGTGTGTCTTAAAAGCTTCTGACAGCGATTTCACTGCACAGTTACGTACAGGTTGTATTACGATAGGCACTGTCCTCTTTTGCACGTCTTTTGTCGGCTCTGTTTACGTAAATTAAAGTGTTGCTCGTTGACGATAACCTTAGAACTTCGTATTTAAGATTGTCTGTTGGTTTGAAGTGATTTACTGAGCGTAATTAATAATGTATATTACACAATCATTAAGGGCACTCAAGAGGAATGCCTCGTTGCTCCTATTTTGGCTGTAAAAACCGAAGTAAAGATTGTTACATGACGCTTGTGTTCGCAAGGACTGAGGAAATACGGGTACAGTGAGCGATGAAAGTTTACTAAAAATTTGGGAACCGCAAAGGCGAATTACGGAAACCAACGAATTTTTTCTGCCTGTGTGAAGTAAATAATTTTTGCTCCACCCCCCCCCCCCCCCTCGCCCAAATCAATTTCAGGTATGGATATGCAGACAGAAAATTCTGAAATAGCATTATTTTCTTTGAGATACATAACATGAAATACCTTTCTTATTAATCATCTTCCAACTGTCCAAATTACTAGAAAATCGTAAAATATGGTATTAACATTCGACATAGAAACTGTTTCACGAGAATTATTTGCTTACAAATTTAATAGGCCTGTATGAACTTAGATGAATGGCATTTCTTTAACCACATACTGATTAATAAACTAGATGTACTTGGTGTCATGGATGGAACTGACGCCTTATTTCAATCGTAAAGTGGCTGCACTTCTGCCAGGGGCGCTATATAATAAACGCACGTCCCATGCGCATTCTGGTAAAAACATGGCGGACACCAGCCAGATGGCCTTATACAGTACAGGCTCTCTAGTGTAGTTAAGAGCACTAATGACATAATTGTAGTATTATTAATGCAGAGAAAAAGACATGAATTTAAAATAATGTAAAAGCAACTAGGGAGTAGCTGCGAGATCGCAAGCTGTTATAACCATAAGCAGAATTTTTTGTACATTTGCATTTTAATAAACCTTGTGCAGGCATAAAATAGTAAAATGCTAGTCAAAACTTTGAAGAACGTATGTGTACTCCACAACGCCCGCAAAGGAAATAGTCGACCTTATGGAAGAAATAGAAATTGTTAAACACTGAAATGGGGGAAAGGCAGTTTGATGAACGATCAGTTGGTTAGTAAAAACCAAAACGTACTATGACATCATGGTACACAATATATTATTCCACAATGAGAATGATGCCATCCACCTACACCCTATTATGTAAGCGATTAACCCGTTTATTAACTGTACCAGATTTCACTACTCCATGTATTGGGTATCTTATATTACAAGTGGGACACTATTCCAGGTACATCTCACTTTGCAGGTGGTTAAGCCGTATTTTCCTGTAATTGTACTAGCTTTTACTAGTACTTTATATTTTCGTAGCTTCGCGGGTTTCAGAATGTGCAACTTTTTTAATGTCAACCTGTATTCCTTTTAATTGAACCAGATTTGACTAGTATTTTACTATTTCAGACACTAGAGTTGACATATGATGAAGATTACATGAATAGATCACGTAACTAATGAGGAGGTGATGAACAGAATTGGGGAGAAAAGGAGTTTCTGGCATATCCTGACTAAGAGAAGGGATAGGTTGTGGGACATATTCTGAGACATCAAGGAATCGTTAACTTGGCATTAGAAGGAAGTGTGTGGGGTAAAAATCGTATAGGGAGACTGAGTGACGCATATAGTAAACAGATTCAAAAGTATGTCGGTTGCAGTTCGTATTCTCAGATGCAGTGGCTTGCACAGTACAGGGTAGCGTGGAGAGCTGCATCAAACCAATCTGAGGACTGAAGATCGCAACAACAACATAGTGACTCTCTCGCAGCTCTTGTATCTAATAGATAAGTACAAATGTCTCTCTCGTACTTTCGCAATCGACGCATAGGACACCGTGCCCACGGGTGCGGTTACTGTAGGGAGATGCTTGTCCACTGTCCACTGTCCACTGGTCGAGCGGATCTCTACGAGATTACGAGAGTAACTCGGGCGTCCGACCTTGGATTGTCATGAGTGCATTCGTGTTCTCTCGATAATTCATTTTGAGTCCGTGGCAAGTCTCGGAGATAAATTAAATTGGTCCCAATCCACCGGTTCCGACCAAGGTTTTCCTTGGTTGTAGGGCGTATGCCGGAACTGGTATGCCCCTCCCACTTATTCCCAATTGGGATTCCCCCTTTGCCCCACTATCAGCTTATCTGATAATTGGCTGAATAGAACCGCGACTCTTTATGGGCCGGATCTCAAACAGCCCGCTCCACTCCTCGGAGTGGAGAATGAAAAGAAAAGGGTTTTTTTTTTTTTCGCAATGTAATGAAGATTACTGAATGCACAATAACTACATTACACACAGTAACGAAATTAACTGTCGTGAGGCTTGTGGCCAACTGTTGAAATGAGAGTAGTTCCTTTAGCAAAGGCTGTCGAAAATGCAATGCTTAGGCTTAAATATATAATTTAACGAAATAATTACTTTAATTTGTGCGTTGCAAATATTAATAATGTAACAACACATATACATGTAAGGGAGGTTAATATAACAGCCAAATTTCAATGATTCAGTGGCGTACAAAACGACTTAATCAAGAATAAATACTCACGAATATATGTATATTTGCAGCTTACTCCGTTAAAAGTAAGTAGAATATAAACATTAGAGAAACATAAATTTCTATTATGGTCTGTTCTTACTGTCGCAGGCATGTATTTTACGCGCATCAATTCAATATGGCGTCTAATGATTCGCACGTTTTTACATTCCATACGTCTTTCTTACACTTTTCATTCCTATATACATGTGGCGTCTGTTCCGAGAGAACAGACGTCACTTCTGATCCTGCAGTTGTTATTATTTAATATTCATAGAATATATGACATCAACTGCGATTGGGCAAAGCTGAAAATGTGTACCCAGCCACTCACAGTGGCCTGCCTAGAAAGCAGGAGACCCGGGTTCGAATCCCGGCTGGGTACACATTTTCAGCTTTGCCCAATCGCAGTTGATGTCATATATTCTATGAATATTACTTTTCGCCGCGGTGGAGTAGCCGAGCGGTCTAAAGCACTTCGCTGCGGAGCGCGCGGTTGCTCACCGTGGCCTGGGGCATGGGTGTGTGTGTTTGTCCATAGGTTAGTTTACCTAGGTTTAAGTAGTTTGTAAGCTACGGACTGATGACCACGCAGTTTGGTCCGATAGATTTACAGACATTTAAAAAAAAATTTTTTATTACTTTTCATTCCATTCCATGATGGTGGTGGTGGTGGTGGCGGCTGGTGCAGCAACAGTGTTGAATAATTAAAAATGCTCAGTCTCTGTTGCAATATTTTAATAATTTCTTACACTTGTTCATTAAATAATGTAGGTATTACGACCTCCCCCCCCCCCAACCAATTTTGCTGGAGTCGTAGTGAAGAAACTTTAATATTCCTTAGTTGAAAAGCGACGTCTTTCTGCTAAAGAGCAGGTATTCTGATGCCATTTTTTATTTATAATAGAAAATGATATCCTTCAGCAAAAACCTATAGCTTGCAAGATAATACTGTACAATAAAGAGTCCTGTAATGTACCGTTTCGTACCTTTCCAGGGCTTATAGGAAAACTAAGAAAGACAAACATGGAACTAAGTTTTAGTTATTGGCACTAGATACATTCACTGGTGTAAGAAGTATGTTGAAATCAATATAAACGATACTATTGGCACTCATCCAATATCGTGTTCAGAAATGTATCAAACATCTGTCGGAGTCTGTGGTACAGACTTAAATTTTCTATGCCGATAAGGGAACAATTTTGTTTACAAAAGTTTTCAGAAATCTATCTTTTCTTCTTTCGATGACATTTCTCTCGCATTAAAATGCAAAAGGTACCCATCATTTAAACCAACAACAGCTAATCGTATAAAACGCAAGGAGGTATACTATACAAAAGAAGTGAATCACTGAACGAAGAAGGAGGATCTGTGCATTTATAGGAAAACGAAGGGTAAGAGACATCCGATATAGGTATACTGAGATTAAACGACAAATGGAGATACAGGTGAGACGTGTTACTTGTATGAAAGGATGAACGGATTTATTGATGAAGGAGAATATTAACGATAATGAAATCTAATTGAATATCATGTGTATGCAAGTAATGAAACTTTGTTTATAGAAAAGAGATTTTCAGGTCCTTTAGAAAGTGCAAAGAAGATTTATTTTTCCCTTTGTTTCAGTGATGATATTGGGCATATGAATAAAAAGGAGCAGCTGCTACAGAGAAGACTTTCAGAGCAAAAGAACATTCTCTGACTAAGTTCTCAATTTCGTATGAGTAAAAACTTAGAAGCATATACTCTGAGCTTGAAGTTCATTCGTGCTACCTCCCCTCCTTCTTGAGTAGATTCTCCGTGTGTCATGTCCAGCACAGAACAGCTGTTCAATCGTATATTTCTTTAAACTAGCTCAAGCAGGCAAATTATTCAGTGTACAAATATGCAGAAGGCATCTACGTGTTCAGGAAGAACTGTAGTATGTTTAGATATTGGTTTGCTGTGTAGCAGCATATTATTAAGACAAAATATGTATTTTTCTATGATACAAAATTTACGTCGCTTGAGAAACATTCTTGTTATTGAAGTTGGGTTAGCACAATTTGAGAACGAAGTTGTAAGAATGCACCACACATTCATCTGTTTCAACGTGCAGTGCTGTCAGAGCTTCTTAACATGAGATATTTGTTGTTAAATATGACACCCAATGGTCTGCTCACAAGCGCTAGGCCATGCGATTTTGTTACAAGAAACAGGCAGATAGGTTCGTAATTAATCGGTTATTAATTTCCCTGTTGTGTCTACATGCGTCTAACATAACAGAAGTTACGATTATTAAATCATAAAACGCATCTTAAATAGGCCAACCGGTTGGGATAGAAACAATACTTCGGTGCCTGGTATTGCAGCTATATTTATTTTGTGATGCAGATTGTGAAGTCCAGGGGTGTACTTCATTTGGAACTAACGTCATAAGCCTTATTAATAGACCCTATTTAAAATATGCTATTTTAATTTGTTATATAGGTATAGCTGTTTACAGCTGTAAATCTGCACTCCAAACAAGTGACAGATTTGCGAAGTGTATGGTGATACTGTTATGAGTAAAGGCAAAGTTCGTAAGTGGGTACGAGAATTCAAAGATGACTGTGACAAAGTCCATGTTGAGGAAAGCTCCGGTTGCCCATCTTCGATTACAGACGATTTGGAGGTTTTAGAGAACAGGAGCTTCACAATAACAGGTCTCTCAAACGAATATCCTGACGAGTCGAGATCAGTGCTTTACAAAACGGCAGTCAAGTGTTGGTCATCGGAACACTCGGCAAGATTGTATGAAGAGGGTGTTTAAAAATTGGTAAATTGGTTGAGAGGCATGATAAGTGTTTGAACAAACTTGGCAACTATGTCAAAAAATAAATTACGTACTTTAAGAAAATAAATTTACTTTTTTGAAATAACCTTTCGTTGTGTACTTCTGTTCAAACGGAACTTACTTAAAAAACACGTATAAAGGAACATTTTCGCCTTGTAAGCAACACAAAATTTGTCATTTTAATTAAAACAAGAGTAAAAAGTAACCTTAATATATGTTACTCAGATCCAAGTATTCTAGAGAGCTTACTTCAGGGAAACTGAGAATGTTCTCCAGTTTTGAGAAACGTCTCTAGTTTTATTCATACGAAATCGAAGAATGTTCTCTGTTGTAAGCAACTTCCCCCACCCTGTTACGCTGAGAACGTACTCGGTTGAAGTATAGTCACCGACTCGCTTTATTAATGCGAACCTGAGCGTGTTCTCTGGAATCCAAAATATATATACTCTGGTTTAGTCATACGGCCCACTGTATTAAGCCTATGTAACTAATGAACTCTGAATAAAGAAGTATGGAGAGGATTTTGCTTCAGTGATGACATTATACAGTTCAGTAATACACTAACAATTAAAGAATTTTTGCAAGTATATGTAATAGCTAATATTTTCTGTGGTGTTATTTTGTATGATTTTATAATGACTTTACAGGTACTATACGCAGCATCAAAGTGCGTTACTAATAATTTTTCGTTGACATTGGCTTTGCTATACAGGTACCCGTTGTAGTAGTTGAGAGAGACAAATTAGCTTATTTCTGACTAGGCAGAAAGATGTATCAAATATCGGAGATTTCATCACAAGTATCAGTTCGCAAAACTGAACTTCAATTTGGATGATAAATAAGTAAAGTCAGATGCTAGTAGTCGAATTTCTTCATTAGCAGCGACATGAAAGTACGTTGTACCTGACCGAGAATCGAACACCGAACTTATCGACGTCCTTTCTGTGGACGATTGGACGTTAAATCTCAGATGTTAAATGCAATGATGATATGTGCGTGTCTTATAGAAACAACAGCACCTCTAGTTGTCCAGTGTGCTCTATCTAGGACTTCAAATAAAATCAGTTTTTTTTGTTGGATCAGGATTCGAATAGATATACGTACCGTTCGTGGAGACCTAGAGCAGTCTGCAGTCTCGGAGAAAGCAACGAAATGATCCAGCTATATGGTTCCGGGAGGATATATGGAGGGACATCTGAATTATGAAAACACCCTGAAAAGGAAAAATGTGAAACAAGAGGATAAATACGAAGGAGCAGATCAGTATATATATATATATATATATATATATATATATATATATATATATATATATAATGTTCTTCTTGTGAAATGTGGACGAAAAAAGCATTAACTTACTTATTGTTTGCTATTACTGTAACATAACTAATATATTAATAACTGTAAATACTAACCAATGAAAGTAATAAACAATGTAAAAAAAAAAAAAAAAAAAAAAAAAAAAAAAAAAAAAAGAGGGTCGAATATCGCAAAAGAGAAGGACAAATTAGGATACCAGTCTACATCTACATCTATATGGGATACTCTGCAAATCACATTTAAGTGCCTAATCACATTTATCTCCCATTCCATTCTTGAATAGCGCACGAGAAGAAAGAACACCACATTTTCAAACATCATAAAAGCCATGTGACCTTACACGATTATTGGTATATAAATTAAAACAAAATAGAGTAAGGGAAGCTTTCTAGCTACAGAGTTACTGATTGCCATGTATTTTGTCTGTTACTGCCAACCATAAATCGGCTCTGTTCCAGCTGACACCGAATCTATTTTTGTTTAATATGGCTTCTGAACTACGGTGCAACATGACTTTCTTCGCTTGGCATTACCGGAGATGAAGTAGTTGTGATCGTGCCGGTTAAAAATATACGTCTGAATACATACATTGCAAATGTTAAAACAAATGCCGAGATGATGTCGTTACTTATGTGTGTTTAGCATACATACTAGAGGCGGTGTAGACAATGTGGCACTCAGTAAAATGATCAATTACAAGCAACCTTCTGACACACAAATTATACTAGTCTAATCTTGGAGACTCGGGTTTCTGCCGGTAATCCGCGTCGAAAATGTTCAAATGTTTGTAAAGCTTATGGGACTTAACTACGGGGTCATCATTCCCTGCCGGCCGCTGTGGCAGCGGGGACTGAGGCGCTCCAGTCACGGTCTGCACGGCCACTACGGTCGGGGGTTTGAATCCCCCCTCGGGCATGGATATTTGTGCCGTCCTAGTTCGTAAGTAGTCCATAAGTAGTTTGTAAGTTTAGGGACTGATGACCCCGTAGTTAAGTTCCATAAACTATTCAAACATTTGAACATTTGAACATTCCCTAAAATTACAAACTACTTATGAACTAGCTAATACTAAAGACGGCACAAATATCCATGGCCGATAGGGGGGATTCGAATTCCCGACCGTAGTGGCCGTACAGAACATGGCTGGCGCGCCGCAGACCGCTCGGCCACTGCGGCCAGCAAGCCGTGTCGTACTAGCACGATATTTCGATAGCGTTACTCGCGATCTTCATAAGGTGATTCTGCTTTAATATGTATACTAGTCTAATGTCTGCGGGATGTAAAGATGCCTAGCCATCATTAAGCGTCCCAAGGCGCCTAGCTGCGGAGCACGTCACTGCTCGGCGTTGGAGGTTCGAGTCTTCCCTCGGACATGGGTGTATTTGTTGTCCTTAGCATAAGTTAGTTAAAGTAATTCGTAAGCCTAGGGACTGATAACCTGTGTAGTTAAAGTTTCTTTTGGACTGAAAATCTTGTTAAAGGTAAGCAACTGTCGTGATCAATTTTTTTGTTAATGATTCTAAAATTCAACATTGTTTGGCAAATGTGGGATTTATTTTAGTTTTCGGATATTTGAAAATGATGCAGATTAGGTCACTTTATTTTGACCTTGTATCTTCAATAAATAAGGCAACTGTCCAACCTCTACTCTATAATGTACCATAGAATCTTTATTTTCTAAAATATTTTTTTATATACATTATCTTTATTTTATATAAACATTACCTGACCACATTTGATGTTTATTGTTATATGGCAATCCATAAAAATACTATTTTAAATGGCAAATTTAAATACCTCTTTGCTCAATATATATTACTTCGGTATCTAATTCCAAACTATGTAAAATAATTGATAATAAGTGATAATTTATCAGATAATTCTATTATTACTGTCAGTATTGCTGTCATTATCTACCTACTTCTGGTAGTGCACGTATGTTGTATAGCATTAAGGAATTATTATTCACTTTTAGAAGCAGTTGTCCAACTATCAATTTATTTATTTATTGATTAAAATGCACTTCAACATGAATTGTCAATAGTTTTAACTCAAAACCAATTGGTTTCCACAGCCACAATGTTGGTGGACTACCTGAGCATTGTCACTTTCATGTAATATGAGAGGATCCCGTCGTGGAATTAGTTCAAATGTTTGTATATCTATGGGCCGAATCTGTCATATGCCTAGGCTTAAAAACTATTTTAACTTGTGGTAAGGACAACCACCCATGCCCGAGAGAGGACCGGAACCTCCGACAGCGAGCAGCTGCGCATTCCGCAGCTAGGCGCCTTTGAAACGCTCGGCTATACACTGAGGAGTCTTCTAAAGATTTCTGTATTTATTTTCAATATGATTACTTGTCGCTCTATCACAGAACAGTAAAAATTTGCCCTCAACGATACTGGCCCGACAATATGAAGGCAGCTTCACTGAGCATGCGAATACGCTGTCTCTCAGGCTAGCCCGAAACCAGTCCTCAATAGAAACTAACATTAAATGCAACTTCGGCTGGTTTGAAATAGTTAACAGCAATAATAAAGTTGTTACTGTTGTTAAACAACTCAGCATGCTGGAATTTCATCGTAGTGTTTTCTGTAGTGGATTCATTTTGAATAGTCGAACGACTATACCGCTGATATGAGTACCCTCAAAACATGTACGTTATTTGGAATGTATGCACATTAGGCGGAACACAATTCTGGTCGTTCGGATATTTTTGTGCATGAGAATGACGGTACATTACATACTGGCAGAGTATACGTACACTAGTCATGTGTCGTGAAAGAGGAGAAAAGGCTGATAGCACAGTGCGGTTATAACGAATTATTTGCGGTTAATGCGTGTCGATTAGATTCAATTATTGTAAGCTCCAAGTTTTAAAGGAATTATCTGCTAGTGGGAACTAAATTAACTGAATAGAGAAGTTGAAAATTTCTGTCAGAGGCTAGTGTTAGAAAGCGGGTCTCCTGATTACTAGGTAGTCCCTCAGCGGCGTTTCCTTGATATGCTTTCTAATCCGTCCGACTGAAAAATAAAATAGTTTGCTGAGCCGTTTAAACTTTCGCACATTTTCACATTTACAAGGGTTTGAACTTAAATGGTGGCAACGCTACTGTGGAGACACTATGCAATGGAAACTACTATTGTCGCTGATAGCACACATTGTTGACATACCTACCTGACCGAGCAAACGGACTCGCCCGTCACACGTCACCGTGAAAGTAGCTTGTTAAATGTTCTATGAAACATCTTGGGCAGTAGAGATCAGGAAATGTAAGTTAAAACGCTCACTGCTGCTCTAAATTACTTTGCGAGTGGCCTTAATACTTGTGCAACAGAACTTTACGTAACTGCTCACTCCTTAAGGGGCCAGCCAACGTTTTAACAAACAAAAATAATATATATGTAAAAAGGAATAGATAATTAAACATGGGATGGGGAGCATGAAATTATAAATCAGAGGTTTGATACTTTAAATGATTTTCTATTTAATAAAATCAACAAGCAAAATGTGGAGAACCAAACAATGAAGCACACACCTTGTACAATAGTAAATTAAATTATAAAGTGACTGCCCATAATAAAATTGTTTCTGCCCTTTTTGAATATGGAGGTAACATGGGAGGATATTTTCAAATACACAGGGGATAAAGAAAGCACACTCATTCATTCACAGACACGCGCATAATGCTTGCGACACTCACTCAGGAGGGAACACTTCATAGCAGCGGCAAAACAAAGTGGCGGCGGCGTTTTGACGAGGTGGCAGGCGTGTTCAAACACAACTGAAATTTTACTGTGCACAAACGAACTCATGTGTGGGGAGGCAGCGGCATACTATAGTTAAGTACCACGTGGTATCCGACCATGGTGAATTACATAGAAAAAACTCAGAATAAGCAAGTAAAGCACGTGCGAGAATTCAATAGAAGAAAGCTAGTATCGGTAAAAAGCATGGCTGAAGACTGAATGACTGTTACGAAAGCACGTTGTGCAATCGGTCGTACCAAGATAGTAAAGACGGAATCAACTGAGAAATTCCGAGAGAGGATTTAGCATGCTTGTGGAAACAGACACCACCCGAAAACATTAGTTAAAACAGCAAGGAATTCAAACATACAAAGTTTACGCAAAAACCACACACGTGTATTCCAACTTGAGAAACTGGACACAAAAATCATTACTGGACTGAAAAGACAAATAGTAAATTTACACTGCGTTACTCGAGTTATGAAAAGAAGGAAACACTTCGCCATACATAGCGAAAGAATTACTCGTGAAAAACCATCACTGATGAACCAAAACTGCCTGATCACAAATCAAGTAAAGTCCTAACAGCATGCCATCCCCTCAGCATGATTCGACGAAATATTCGGCGGTCGCGGCAAGAGTGATGCCTCAGACCGCGGACAGAACCTTCCCTCTCCGCAACGGATGTAGGGTGCGTTCTCATAGCCTAAAGTCTACCAACCCTCGCTACCTGAGGGAGATAATACCCTCTACTACAGCTCCAGAGAGGTCTCCTGTCACCTCCTCGTCCATGATTAAGAACAGGCCACCTCGCCAAGTAAGGGTGTCTCTGGCTCCCCAGCAGACGGCAGTGCAGACGACGTACTAAGCCATGCGTTCTAACCTAAAGTAAGCGGCGACTGTAGGCCATTGCGCGGCAGTCAGTCAATATTAAAAGCAACCTTCCACATTCACGCCGGCCGCGGTGGCCGGGAGACTGTGGCGCTCCAGTCACGGTCTGCACGGCCACTACGGTCGGGGGTTCGAATCCCCCCTCGGGCATGGATATTTGTGCCGTCCTAGTTCGTAAGTAGTTCATAAGTAGTTTGTACGTTTAGGGACTGATGACCCCGTAGTTAAGTCCCATAGACTATACAAACATTTGAACGTTCTTTGAACCACGTTCACATGAACACACGAGTTCAATCACTCGAGTGGAAACACATATAAACATAGGGCACTGACAATTAATAAAGGAATGAAATGATTGATGAATAAATAAACAGTATTAATGATGGAGAAACACTTTTAAGTAATGAATAACTCACAATAGAACACCACCAAACATTCAGTGGACGTGTTTCAACCGGCGTGGGCACAATCGAGCGATCGGTCTACCGTAATGGTGTCACTATGTCATCGAAACAGGAACAACGGATTTGTATCGAGATTGAATTGCCATACGTCGTACAGCACGACAGTGTCATCAAGAATTGTGTCAGAGCCCCAGTATGGTGAAAGTTATGGAGATTCTCGTTTTTACACTTTAACGTTACGCTAGACACAGATGAGGTATAAGAATTCCTTCCAGTTGGAAGTGGTAATGTTAGAAACGGCATGCCATCATAATGCCACTATTGCTTCAGCACATATAACAACACTGCAGAGATATCATACAGGTAAGGGAGTAGTATATGATACGCTCGTTATCATTGAAAATGGAAGCGAGGTGTATGGTGTATAAAGGTTTAAATGTTTGTAAAACTATGGGACCAAACTGCCGAGCTCACGCATTCCCGAGGAAAGAGTCGAACCTCCGACGAGAGCGGCCACGTAATCCCTGACATTGCCCCTAGAATCGCGCGGCCATTCCTGAGGACCATTGGAAGGTATGAAACACGCTTTGTAGGACATTTAATACTCTCTTGACATCTTCGACTTTTTAACGAAGAATTTCATATTCTATAAAGAACAAAAACTGGCTAATAACGAAAAACCTGACCGTTTATAGAAAGACGTCATTTTTCTTCTCAGAATCGTCATAATTCCTTAACTTTATTTACAAATTAGAGCAATGTAGGTCCTAGAACATTTAATGTACCAGATCAGCCTCCACAGCTGTAGTTGAAGAAAAAATCCTCACAGTCGTGACAATAAAACGTCGAAAGTAAAATAAAAATTAAAAAATAAAACAGTTTACTAACAATGCAGATATCAGTGCACAAGTGTTGCTTCATCTGAATTTTCTAGATATTCGTTTTATAAGTCAAAGGAATTACACTCAAAATTAGATGAACTAAACAAAAGACGTGTGAAGTGTAAATATGTTTGAATCAATAGACTCCAACCGAATTGTTACTGTAACAGAAATTTATGTCTCTCGTATGTTAATATTCTACTAGCTGAAAACCCGGCGTTGTCCGGGTATTTATTTATTTATTCCAGCCTTGAGTTAGTACTTCTCCTATTCCTTCTCTCTCTCTCTCTCTCTCCGTGTGTGTGTGTGTGTGTGTGTGTGTGTGTGTGTGTGTGTGTGAATATCTTTTTCCTTCTAAAAGCATGCTATATTTATGGGGGAATATTTTTTTAAGAAATAAGGCTGTCTTGCGGATTGTACAAAATTATCAGTATCCAAACAAAGAAAGATAGTAATCAAAATACAAATGACGTATAAAATTCGTACGATGTCATATTTTTTGAGTTATATTTTGTAAAATAGTATAATTTTTCAGGTATATATTCATTTGTTAAAGTGCAACATGTCTGTAAAATCTGTTGCGAATATAATTGTAGTAAAAAAGTAGTAGATTAAAACTTGGTGCGTGATGGGACGGTTTTCCAAGAACGTTACCTTTTATATGCTCATATCTCATGAACTACGTGCCGCACTGTGATATAATTTCGAAGATATATTCAGCTATATGTGTCTGTATACCGTCTGTAAAATTTCATGCGGCTACACTTTGTACACTTTGTAGTATAGAAATTATAAATTGGTACGTCATACTCAATGCCATAGCTTTAGACCATGAACAGCGGAAAAGAAGTAAACGAAAAACTTTTTACCTTTCACCATTTTAATGTGGTTGTCAGCAAGAAAATATATATAAAGTTTTTAAATGATCTTCAAAGATTGTTGCAAGTCGCTAAGTACTCTCATTCTCATACAGTGTATGAATAAAGTATCGTCGCATTATGTGACAGTTTTTGCGATTCCCATTGTTTATAGCGTCATATCTCCTGAACCATGTGTCGTATGTGATTAATTATTAACCCTGCAGGAACTGTTACATAACGGTAAGGAATATGTGTATCAAATTTGGTTTAAATCGGTCCAGTGGTTTAGGGGGAAATGTACAGTATCATCAAATGACGGAGCAGTTTTTCTCGCATCTCATTGTTTACTACGTCATATCTCGTGAACTGTGAGCCGTGCTATGATAACATTTCGAACGGACGTTTTTAAGTGTTTATAATGTCTGTAATATAATTAGTAATGTACGAGTAATAAATTGTAACGTCATGCCAAATGCCGTAATTTTACTGCATGAACGCCGTAAACTACTAAGCGACAATCTTCTTTCCTTTCAGCATTTTGCTGGGATTGGCAGCGAGAAAAAGTTTCCTAAAGGTTTGAAATTATTTTTAAAGTTTGTTGGAAGTTGCTAAGTGCTCTCCTCCAATAGTGGACTGATAAACTCACACTATCATGTGCCGCAAAACGGGGAAGTTTCCATTGTTTATGACGTCATATCTCCTGAACTATCGACCCTATCGTAAAATCCACCTATAAACTACATTCCTGCCAAATTTCAGCTTCATAGGTGAAGTAGTTTTTCGAGATTTCGTGTTTAGTCTGAGAGTAGGTGAGTGAGTGTTCAAATGTTCAAATATTTGTTAAGCTTATGGGACCTAACTACAGGGTCAGCAGTCCCTAAACTTACAAATTACTTATCAACTAGCTAACACTAAGGACGGCACAAACATCCATGCCCGAGGGGGGATTAGAGCCCCCAACCGTAGTGGCTGAGTGAGTGTCCTTTCGCTTTTATATAGATAGAGATTACTTTTATCAGAATAAGCTACAAATATACACTTACATATTCGTGTATGTTCCCTCATGAATAAATTGTGTTTTATATTATTGAATCAGTGAGATTCCGTTGTTTTTAAATTTATTTCACGATTATTCGTCTCTCGA
The DNA here is from genome assembly GCA_026315105.1 of Locusta migratoria. Taxonomy (NCBI): domain Eukaryota; kingdom Metazoa; phylum Arthropoda; class Insecta; order Orthoptera; family Acrididae; genus Locusta; species Locusta migratoria. Next base: position 249,023,120 of record CM048750.1, on the reverse strand, counting down.
TATTTTACTAATGCTCGCAAAAATTACAGAAAGTATTAGGTTAATTACGTAGAAAAGCTATTATGAACAAACATTTCTCTTACGGCGCCTTGCCCTTCACTAGGAGCGCTAGAGTCGTTGCAACTGCAGGTTGGTAACGACTTTCACAGCAGTGGGAGTCACGTGTACGTTATACTATGTGATTACTGAGGTTATGAAAAGTGTCTGGACATCGAGATGTTATGAGCTCGGTGTCTTCCTTTGAGTTGCATGTGAGAGTAATGGAGGTTTTTCTTTTTCTTTTTCGGCGAGATTCGGCGGCTGCTTGCTTCGAAAGCGTTGCAACACCACAACAGGGCCATCCCGGACGCGCAAGCTTCCAACGTGCTGCGCGACTTTACAGTCGTGTGAACTGTAAACAGAGTTGGCTGTAACTAATCCGAGCGTGAGTCAGCATCGCACGATGTCACACAGAAGTCGGCTAGTAAACTGTTTACATTCGATAGGCGGCCTTGAGGGACCAGCTTGCTGAATGGACTCAAGAGTTTACAGTTTACTCTATGAATCACTTGGTAGCTCTGTCTCTTTCTCTCTCTCTCTGTCTTTATTGCATTGACTTGCTATATTTCATCCCAACCTGTCCCAACCATGTGCGTCATGCAGGAATATGGGGTGTAAGTTAACATGTCATAATTGTCAGATGAAGTGTGGCTGAAATCGCGCACTTTAACCCTGGCAATTTTGCTCTCAAGTAATATAAAAAATTACGATGATTTTATGCAGCACGTTTCATCCTTGGATGTGCAATTGTGCTTGAAGCCGGCATTTAAGTTCTGAAATACATCGATGTTTCGTTGTCTTTTGTGTCTTTTGCGAAAAGTTTCTCGGTAATCTGAATATTTGGCAGACACTGCAAGCGTAAGTTACTGGAGTACTAATTTCATTCAATTTTTTGACGATATTTTTTCTGATACGTGGAAAACAACTTATAATGGGCAAGCGGAAACCTTGAAGACGATTTATTATGCAAAATCGTTGGAACATATTTATTGGCAAGAGCAACCTGGTAGACCACTATGGAATGGACAACCAGTCCAGAAGAACAACAAAACAGCACCTCTTTTTACAGTGAATGATACGCAACATAACAGATGTGACAATTATTGTCCCTTGCCAGATTGTCGGAAAAAAGAAGTATGCAGGTTTTGTCTTCGTGGGTATTGTGAATGTAAAACGTCGAAATTGTGGGATTGTTCTGGACTTTTTTTCACACTTTTCACCTTAAATAGTCCAAAACTCTATAATTTCTACAGCAATAGGAACAACACTGTAGTATTTACATTGTAGTACCAATGTGCATTTTTAAATGTTACAGACAAGAAACTATATTTTGGAAAAATTCGTATAAAATTGTTCGCATGAGCCTACACGTCTAATTTAAGTAACTGAAAATGTTTTGTGTGCGTGATTTCTATGTATGTCACATTAAGGGTTAAGCGCTGCTTTCCTGGTTGGGGGTCTCGGTTCACCATGCGGATTACTGACGTGGACTGGTGTGTTGGCAAGCCTGGGGATGGTTTTTAACCCTCCGAGGTCGATCCGTAAAAATATTACACAATACGTCGCATGCGTGACAACTCATGCATTGAGTTTTTTATACGAAACGTTTCACTTTGGCCCACTTTAGGATACGGTAATAACACCATAAGGGGGCCTTTGCGATAGCGATTTGACAGCTCGAAATTTAAATGAAAATAACTGTTTAATCGTTCACCTGAGACGAAAATTGAATAAAAGAGGGTGTATGGGAAAAAATTATGTACATCACTGCTCTCTTATGTTTTTGTCCGTATCTCGCACCGTTTCGTAGATATTTGCTTGCAAAAATAACGGCTTGATTTTACGTAAACCAGTGCAGGCAAAGATAATAAACTAGAAAAAGAAAAGAAACTACCACGGCAAGACAAGTGATAATATTTTACACATAAAGATAATTAAAATGTGGAAAAGATATTAAAATAACTTTAAAGAGGTAAAAGTTAAAAGAGTATGGTGATCGAAGTTAAACTCTGAAATAACAAATAATTTAGGCTGTGTTTTAAAATACAGTCTGAAAGAATATTACGTGTTGAGTGTATAAGTATATTTTCACAATACTAGAGTCGTAATCGTTTCGTCCATAAACTTTTTAAGACCAGAAATGATTTACAACCTGCTTGGTTCAAAAGGAATTCATTAAATTCAATCGGCACAGAATTTCATTAGTGGTCCTTTAATTTTTTTGCAGATTTCGGACATTTTATTATATTAAAAACTAAATGCAATTTTTACATTGTTGGAAATAACGTATTACATCTCTTTATAAACGATCTTTTCGCCTTGTCCTTGCTACGCTGCCTGGCGTGTAACTAACACGTTTTTCTTATCTACTCTGTACCCAAAATGCAGTCTATCTTCAACATTCTCACTTGTTAAACATGATACTTTAAATATTAGCTAGAAAATGAAGATGAAAATATAAAAGTTTTGCATAATATGCTAAGTAAATTAAATACGAATAAAACTGATGGGAAATGGTAAAGAATAATTTGAGTAAAGAAATCATAAAAATAAAAATCGCACTGGCAAATAAATTATAAAAAGTATAAATAGTATAAAATTAAATAGATAAAATATTAAATAATATATTTTATTTTATGTTATATATATTTTTAGTATTTTTGTACAAAATATTTGCAAAGAAATCATAAAAACACAGGAAAACCTAATAGTGGGTCTAAAAGATGCCAGTACGATTTTTTTTAAATCGTTTTGAACATTGCACCACTCCATCAGTATTATGAATTAGGTTCATCTGTTTTTTGTTGGACCAATACTTTGTAATTTTTTCAGAACATGTCCTTCATCCTTGTCCGAAATCAGACTTTCTGTAAGTTCTCAGTTATTCCCTCGTTAATGCTGTTTTCTGTTGTCCTCGTCTAATGTCTAAGAAAAGAGGCCCGGTTCTTTCTCATTGAAATTGCCACTGATTCTATTTTTGTATAGTTTCATTTTAAGCTACTCTCCAAACTTCGTCTTTTTGGTATTTATACGCTTTACGACTCTCTTTCTGTTCTAAGTAATTCTATGTATTGCTTCACTCTTGGTTGTTCTAACTATAATTTTGCTGGCATATGTTATTTTCTGTAGAGGGTGGACTTCCTCTTCTTTGAAAGTCAAGTGTGCACAATTTCATCAAACTCGGAATAAAACTGTTGGTTTGTGTCGCCGTGTGGTGTAAAGTACCTTCCACCATGAACAGTAAGAAATTTTAGGTAAATAGGTACCTTCCCCTTATTTGAAATTCGAGTGTGTCAAATTTTATCAAGACCAGAGTAAAATTGTAGATTTTTGGCAGTTTGTTGTAAAGTATCATCAGGCCTATGAAATTTCATGTAGACGGTGACTCACCTCTTATTTGAAGGTGAAGTGAGCAGAATTTAATTTAAACAGAATAAAACTGTAGATTTGTGCCGAAGTGTGCTCCAAGTAGGACACGAAAGTTTCTTCCTTCTCTGAAGGTCAAGTAAGTAAAATTTCTTCAAGATCGGAATAAAACTGGATTTGAATGAAATACACACGAAACTGTTATTTATATGAAGATTATCTGGGGTTTGATATGAAAGGCTATTTCGCGATTAATGGGCTACTGGTATGGGGAACTTTCTCAGACGTTTATGAAAATGTTTGACAAAACTGGCAGCTGTTTGAACTACAGTGTCCTTGTTCTATCTGTGGACAGGAAACTGTTGTCCGTTTGTACTAGCTTTGCAAATCAGAGCAAAAAATATCGGTGCTAAAACAGAAAACTGCTGTTAACTGTGCAAGTAGGCGACGTTTCATGAAATGAGGCGTAAAACCAAGTTAAATTTTGGTAAGCAGATATTAACATTTTACATATTTTACTTTATACCTGTTTTTTGATTCCATACTACCAGTTTGCTCAGTGACTATTTTCAAACATGTAGCAATCAGTCGCACATAGTTCCTTTATTGTGGCTGATCTAGATTTTGTTTATTGTGTGACCATGTTTAATGCTTAAAATGTAGATTAAAACTTTATCTTTAGCATGAAGATAACATACATTACTAAAACTTTCTCAGGTCTCAAGCTGCGTCTGTTGTGTAACTCCCCACGAGGCCTCGAGCAGAGATTCGTAGTTATTGAAGCCACAGACGTAGATGACTAGACTGCCAAACTTGTCTCTGAGAGTGAAGCCTAACGCCGCCATTTTGCTTTACGTCAAGTCAAAAAGTACGATATACACGAAATGACGCTGTAAGCTTTACTGGTTGGATTAAACAATCTTTGCTTTTGAGCTAATACTTCCGTAGGAGCTCACTGTAACATTTTTATTGAACAGTCGCGTTAGGCAAAGAACAGACTGTAGTTATCGTAGAAGCACTCAAAAGAAAAGATACATGTTATCCACGACAAACAGCACTTTTATAACGACCGTCGAAGTTGAATTAAATTGGTAACACTAGTAAAAACAAAATGGATTGAAACATGTTCTCACCTCGTATCTTCCGTTTGCTGTACGAAAAATTACATAGCCACACACAACACACGAACTGACCATTACGTCAAAACTGAAGACAGCGTAGTTACGCCAGCTCATCCGTATTTTGCGACTTTTTTGTGCAATTACACACACGACTGCTCACACGCTTATAGACTAGAAATGTGGCGGCGGGACTTCAATGACACCAATGACACGTCATATGGCATTTCCAGTTTAGTAATACAATGGAAACGGTCGTTATAGTCTAAAGTTGCACAAATTGAGATTTTGCCTTGGTTTTGGATAAAAATTACGTGTTAGGCTGCCATGTGCTTATCAGTTCATAGATTAGCAGAAGTACACTACACCTTCAGTATTTACAACACGCAACAAAGTGTAGTGCAATCTTTCCTATACATCTTAATCTAAGAAAGTATCCGACCCGTACGCGTGTTTACTGCAGTTACTATCTTGTCTCGTTGAATACTACCACATCTCAGAGTGTAAGCAAGTTTTTTGATCACCCTGTACATTCTAGGAGGAAACGATGAAATCATCGTATCTCGAATTCCCACCATGTCGACGAGACGATAAACGCTGATCTTCGTTCCTTAGTAGTTGAATTATTCATCACTTCTAAAAATCGAACTTAATGCATTCGTGTTTTCATAAAAGGTTCGCATTATACTGCTCGTGCATTTATACTAAAAACGAGATGAACATACGTAAAACACCTTAGTTCTAACGGGCGCTAACGACCTCAGCAGCTTTGCGCCTTAAAACCACAAAAAAGAAAAAACCTTAGTTCAAAAGTTTTCGACTTCTGTAGCTTGGACATTCAGTTTACGTACAACACCACAATACTATCTCATTAAAGTTCCCGTGATACGTAGCACAGTGCAGCGAGTTGGAAAGAATCTAACTTTTCGCTGAAGGTCAGAGTTCAGCTTTCATACCGCCGCGGCCTTTATAACCTTTATAGAAATTAAGCCAACTGCGTCCGCACAAAAGAGAAACCCGCACGATAAAACCAGAATCTCGTTTCGCAAATTCTTTTACATTTCGTCAAACAGAATAGCGCTGGAAAGTTCTCTAAAAAATTCGTGTTCATAGACGAGAAGGAAACTAAATTTTAAATGAGGTATGTTACAGTATAGTAATTCGAAATCTTTCTATAACTTCCTCCTTTAGATACATCGGGACTACTGTGCACTAGAAGTCTGTAACAGTATCATTATTTCTCTAAAAATAAGTCTGCCTTTTTTGTTGTTTTTTCTATTATAAAAAAGGCATGAAATGTTTTAAATTAAAATTTTTATTAAGGTGACTTGAAACAGCTATAAGATACATCAGGTAGTTGATATTATTATCCTCGAGCTGTTTATTTTGCTTTTTCACATCGACCAGTTTCAGTTTTCAACCATCGACTGTAAGCTAAACAAATCGATTAATTAAAAGCATCAGCTTGTTAAATCTTCTAGTTCAGAGATTCTACTAACAAGCGAACTTTTTGTCAAGAGGACAACCTTATAAAGATGCGGTGTCTCCCACTATAATCCGTCCCTTCTCCAAATCTTAGCATACGTGTTGCAAGAGGGCGACATCACCAGTTCAGATATACAACTTTTTACTCGTACATTTCATCAAAATTTAGTTCGTGCCATCACTTGCGCACTGAAATTATACATTAAAATATATATGGCAATTATTATTACTAAGCATAGTTTTCCCATAAATAAAAGGTTAAACATTACAAACACATAGTTGCAGAGGCGAGAATTGTAAATTCTCGTGCTAAAATTACTATTTGTAGTAAAAATATCACTGATATATCGGTTTCCTCTTTCCATTGGTGTTGACAGAATTTATGTGTATTAACTGCAATTTTATCCTTTAATGCATGACTTTTTAATTGAAGCTATAAAAACTACCACGATTAATAAGTGGTGCGTATATACTGAGAAATTTAAAAAAAAATCCTTAAATTTATTATGCACTACAAGCAACAATTTTAATCGCTGGTCAGCTATATAGAGCTTATATGTTGTACCCGAAGCAGATTAGTACTCTAATATTTCCGGAAAGTAACTCATAATGCAACAGTAGTATGTGATTGACTTCTTTTACATGGAAAAAGAGGAATACTAGTAAAGAAACGCACATGTTAGGAGTAACTCAATGCAGATAACTGTCGAACCGATTCAGTAGCACTCTTCAATTGTAATTTCTAGGACGAGCTACTTGCATGTGTAACACTACGTATAGAAGCAGCTACAAATGAATTTGTGGTAAAATGTTGATCAGTTTGAGACAAAATCGAAAAAATAAGGTATGTTACTGATAAGCTACACTATGCATTAAAGGGTTACACTATTGATAAAACTATGATCATTTAATACAAGACAAAAAATGTATAATAAAAGTAAATAATCTTAACATCTAAATAGGACGTGTTGTTCATTATATCCGCAGCCTTGCTGTTAGCTGAAAAGATATGCTGATTTAATTATTAATAATAAAACTAAAATGTCTCTCACAGCTTCATTATTAACGTTATTGAAAATAGAAATAATTCCGTCTATGTGTCTTGACAAGAGGTATAATTTGATTAGTCTATCACTTTTCAAGATGTGAACGATTTAATGATTATGTCATGTTCAGTACTGCTTGTCTCTTATCTAACATCCAAGTCATATCTGAATATCGCTAAGTCAGTGAGCTTTCATTAGGTACCACGTACTCCAAAGACGTTGTAAAAATAACTAGACTCCCTAATGGCACTGCTGTCGCGGGATAATTTGAACCTTCGCCCGGCCGCCATGGTAGTGGTAAGCATCAGATAAATATGAGTGTTGTTAGCAGGTAAATCGTGTATTAAACAGCTAGTGCAGGATATATACGCAATTGATAGTCATGTCTGTATTGTTTGACTATTGCAGCGTACATGAAGCACGATGATGAGAGCTGCTCAGCGCTTAAATGCATAAATCAAGATAGGAATAAAAAGACCGAATACTGTCTTCCCATTTATATTTCTCAGGAATACAAGTAGCCGTACTACTTGTGTTCAGAGACAGTCGCTCTTTCTTAACAGACTGTTAGTCAAGACAATATAGGATTGAATGAAATAAATAACAGGTTTTTATAATACTGGTAGCTCTTAAAAAGGAGCTACTTTAGGCAGTACTGGTGGGCAGGAAGTTCAAAAAGTTTAATTTTATTATTGTGTAATATAACTGTAGGGATCACGAAATTAGTTACCTCATTGCAGTTCGAAATTTTGTTTGTGAAATTAATATTAGTAACTTGTAACGCAGAATTTAAAAGTAATCTGCTTTACATATAGGTATAAGAACTGAAAGGGGTTTGCAGAACTGTGTATAGTTCCATATATGAATGACTCATAGCCACACTGGATGCTCTTTGTGAAGTTGAACCCTATGACAATAGTTGTTGACTTTTGAGCTGTTCAAATAAAAAATGTTCAAATGTTTGTAGAGCTTAAGGGACTTAACTGCGGCGTCATCCGTCCCTAAACTTGCAAAGTATTTATGAACTAGCTTAAACTAAAGACGGCAGTAGTGCACAAACATCCATGCCCGAGGGCATTCGAACTCGCGCATTCGCGCATCTTAGCGAAGCGCCTCAATGTTCTCGGCCGCTCCGCCGCGGCCTTTTGAGCTGTTCACGCTACTGTAAGGTATTTGGCTAATGCTAATATTCTTGCTAGATACCCAAATGCTAAGGTTAGATACATTAGTTAAGAAACTTCGTGTTATTAAAAGAATTTGGTAGTGGCTGGTTGCTGTATTCACAAGGTAAGAAGCTATTTTTCAGTTATGTATCTGATGGCATATTTCACTTTCACGATCGATTTTTAACATTAGCTGTTTCAGGCAGCCCTGTTTGATGTTTTTGATGCTATGGAATATCTAATTATTGGAGAATACAGCAGGCACTCAAGCAAAGACGTAAAGTGTGAAACTCTTCCGATATTAATGTTTGTACAAAAGTTTCACAATCGTATAATATACTGAGAAAGTGCCAAAAATCGTGTCTGACAATAAATTCCGTTCATATGCTGAACTTAGAATGCTAAAAAAACTACATATTATAGTTCGGTTTCGTTAAGAAGAGGAAACGCTGTTGGCCAATATCTACACAATATGTCAATAAATTTACATACAACTGATAGTTGCTGTATATTCAAGGAGTCTGAATCTGTTTTGTAGTTATATATTTTAATCAGACATAGTTTTCGCGTCTTAACTGAAATGAATACTCTCTCTAATCAAAAGATTGTTACGCACATTAAGAGTTCGCGCAGAAGTTTGCCACCACAATGGCCGCCAAGGCGATCTTACATTTGTCCGCTGTTCGCAGTCGGCCGCTAAAGCTTGACGTGCTCTGCTGTATCTATCATGATTGGCGCTGCAGTCTGCCTCCCAGAACAGTAGCTATCTACGCGCAGCCACGGTTGCTGACGTCACATCCGCACCTGGAATTACCTCTGCGCTGAAACCGCATGTTCGGCCACAGCCGGCCACCGCACTAGTTCCAAACGCAGCGGTTTGCCCTTCAGCCACACAATGCGCAAGTAAGACTTTTTGTGCCACAAGACATTTCAGGGCGGCCCTGCATCTTGGGCTGTTCATACCTGAGTTTTTCAGTCCTCTAGACCAGTTTTTGGCACTGTTTTCAATACGTGATCACTTTCCAAGTAGAAATATTCTGTATAACTCCCTCTCCCCCCTCTTTTCCCAACACGACTGACTGCAGTATAGCTATTACTATGCTATCAAAGGCAAATAATTTAATTTTTTTTCTATTGATACAAAATGTTTTGTAAGAAACAATGTACGGTATTATACATTATATGATAAATTATTTTTCGATATTAACACTTTATCACATTTGAACGTGAATACCCAAAGAAAAATAGAGTTTGCATAACGATTTTTTCGCATTGCATCTAACAAGGGAAAAGCTTCAGACAAGGCTAACTGATTCGGCTCAAATTTGGCAGGTCGCTTGTGTAGAACCTAAAAAGGAATCTCCCCGTGCCGGCCGCGGTGGCCGAAGGGACTGAGGCGCTTCAGTCACGGTCTGCACGGCCACTACGGTCGGGGGTTCGAATCCCCCCTCGGGCATGTATATTTGTGACGTCCTTAGTTGTAGGTTGTTCATAAGTAGTTTATAAGTTAGGGACTGATGACACCGTAGTTAAGTCCCTTAAGCTTAACAAACATTTGAACATTTGGTATCTCCCCGTAATTTGACTCTAAATACCCGCCTCCCAGCCCCGGTCATTTACAAAGTCATCTCTAAACGTTATGATGAGCAATCGACTCATAATTGTCGGCATCGATATTTGACTGTAAATAGAGCATTTTTCATCATTTAGAATGAGGTCCGTCTTCCATACTTTTCCATAAATAGATGAGAGAACCTTTTCCACTGCCACTTATGTACCTCCAAGGTGAATGCGCAAATTGAAAGAAAGTACTAGCATCTATTTTAGATTTTTTAAATTAATCAAGCGACCGGTTTCGATGCTATATTCTCACCATCTTCAGGCCCCCATTGTGTAACTGTCACAAGTAACAGCGCATTTAAAAGGCGTGGCCGTTGACACTGGTAACCATTAATTACTTCTCCTCGCATGACAGAATTCAAACGACGACTCAACAGGGAGCGAATATAGCACCGTAACAGGTCGTTTAATTAATTTAAAAATCTAAACACAGCTGCTGCTGGTACTTTATTTCAATCTACACATTCACCCTGACTTTAGTCCCACTCCATTGATTATAAAGGGAATTAATCTACAGGGTAAACGCTTTTCGCCGATAGCAAAACGGCCGCGGCAACTTGGTGGGAATCGCAGAACCCGAGTTGGAAAAAAATGTTCTAATGTTTGTAAAGGTTATTAGACTTAACTACGGGGTCATCAATTCCTAAACTTACAAACTACTTATGAACTAGGGGGGATTCTACCGGGTTGGAATGTCGAGGAGCCGCGACGTAGCGCCCGAGAGCGTTGAGGATGCGCGAGGCCATTCCCCGTCGGGGGTTCGAACCCCCCTCGGGCATGGATGTTTATGCCGTCTTAAGTATGAGCTATTTCATAAGTAGTTTGTAAGTTTAGGGACTGATGACCATCATTTTAACACACTTCATCCGAGTGTAATGCCCCTTGTCTATTACTGCACTTGCATCACATATCACAGCTCTAAGTACTTCTAAAAGGGTTTGGACATATTTGTGCATTTGCAGAAATTGTCATTTGCGTTTTTGAGGCATATGTAGAAATGGTGACTGTTCTTTCGGACACATCTATAAAAACATAATTTTGGACCACTTTTGCTCACAAAAATCAACCAATATGCCCCCCCCCCCCTTTTGACTGAGACTTCAGTTGGTCACAAACGATCAACAAAGGAGTATCATGTCTTAAAGCTTCCGGGCTGAGATGCCGTGGTCCATACATAAAACCTTACCCTGGCGTTTCGCCCTCGTCTGCGGAAGGCATCCTCGGAGATAAAGCGGCAAACGCCGCTTTACCTCCGAGGATGCCTTCCGCAGACGAGGGCGAAACGCCAGGGGAAAGTTTTATTTATGGACCACGGCATCTCAGCCCGGAAACTTTAAGTAATGACGATACCTGCCGTGAAAGCCTTCATTCTAGTATCATGTCTGTTGCTTCTCGTCGCTGAAGCTACGCACGAGCATTGTTATGGCCGTATACAGAGCAACAATCTGGAGCTACGCATCTCTGTTCCTCGCAGAGTGCGGGCAAGCATTATCCTCTTGGAACAACAGATCACCTTCCTGTTGCAATAATGGCAAAACAGCGGGCCCTTAGACTTGAGGATACCTATTTCATACAAATGGATTCCAATCACGTAGCTATCTTATGTAGTAGCCATGAAATTTATAAAATTATGAAAATGACAAGTAACAGATAGGTAACTAAATCATTGCCATAATTTACTCTCTTTGTGCTTCTGGAAAGTGTCAGATTCAATTTACCTTCTTAGTTTCCAACGAAACAGCTGAATATAGTGTCGTGACTTCTTGTATGTAACAGTAAATCACGAATATAGAAGTGATTCACCAGAAATCTGCATATTTCTAGCAAACAAAGAAAACAATAAATACCCTTACTAAGCTTATCTATTCCAGAGAAGACAAATCACATAAAACTGCCAAAACACCAGTCTCACTATGCAGAACTGAAACAAATAAGCGATAACAAGTGCAGTAGACGGCAAACAACAAGCCAGTTGGTTCTAGACTGCTGATGTGAACACTAGATGGGAGCACCATACAGATGTGGGATTTTTATATCCCTGTGAAGTCAAGGACACAAATTTGTTTGTGGGACACACATGCCCCACTAGTCACGAAGCTGTTAATCATCAATTCCCACATCGATGTCTAGGTCGCGGGGGCCCTATCATCTGGCCTGCCAGATCTCCGTATTACTAAGTTACTGCATTCGGGGGTGGATGAAAGACATCGTGTACGAAGTTAAGGTGGAAACACGAGAAGAAATGATACAATGAATCTTCGATAGCGCAACGTGCGGCGGAACGACCTCTTTGTACAGCGGAACGTGTGCTAACTTCTCTCATAGATAAAACGGTCAAAAGACATTCTTCAGTTTGTGGTCGTCGCTATAGCCACAGATAAAAAAATATATTTCTTCAATGATTATCGACCGATGTGTATGAACGATTTACCAAAGTTCTAAAAAAAAAAAATAAAAAAATAAAAAAATAAAAAAAAATTCTCGAAGTCTTCTTGACGTAACTTTTCCACCAATTAAAATTCATAAAAAATCTTCCTTTAGATTGAAGAATATTTAAATTAAATATTCTCCTCGTTTCATTGATGTATTATTTATCGTAAAATAATTCTTCATAAATGATGTACTCTGACACTTTCGTCAAGTTTAAACACGATAACATTTATTGCTTTCTATGACATTACATATGTAGTCATTGACAGACAAAAGGGAACTGACTTTTAAAATTTGTTGTTTTAACATGAAACTTCGATAATGATGTCAACTCTTGCGACGACAACCGCAGAGATCAACATCATCTTGCCTCCTGGCCGTCGACCCGCGACTTGATGTGGCCGGATATTTACTCCTTGGAATCGGCGTCGAAGATGTTGCCCTCGTAGGTTGACTCGCCTCACAGTACATGAAACATAAAAAAAATACAAAAAACTTCTGTAAGAATCATATAACATTAACCATTTACATAAAAATAATTTAAGAACACAAATATAAGTAAGATATCCTGCACAAACTGAGCTGACATGAGATATGTAGCGGAGACAATAATCCGTCCCACTACATACCCCACCCGCAAGCTCAGTTTAGCAGGTAATCAGAATGAAATAAAATTCTCTTAGCTAATCTTTTAGAATAGATAAGAAGTCCTGCTTCATAAACTATGCGTGATAATTATCACAGCCATACTTTAATTCATTAAACAGTTTCCACACAAACACTAGTGAGTCACTTCAAACAGGTTTAACTAGTCATGGCTCTTATTGTCCATGTCATATTCTGAATGTCACATAACTGTTATCTTAAAAAAGAAAATAGTTTATTGTTCTCTTAAAGAAAAGTTTATGTGTAGACTCTGAATGTCTGTGTATTCTATTTACACCACAATTGTACCGTCATTATATTTCTTGCTTGCCTTCATAATGGATTAATATCTTGTATGACGTTTATGAACATATACCTACATATATATATGAAACATTATGTGCATATGATAATTGTGTGACAGAATATCCAAACGGTAATAAATCAGTGTCAAATATTTTCTCATGACGTTATTACCTAGATATTCTATGGAATAAATTCCTTCCCTTCATATCAGAATGCGCTTGTTTAAATTAATTTCAATTCAAATACTAAAAATACAATTTATTCCCTAAACAAATTTAGGAAAATATTTCTTATTGTTGAAATATGGTTAGGTCATAAAAGCATCAACCACATATTATTATAGTGAATACACCGTACATAAACCCTATGTCTTCTGTAACTATCTCGTAAATAAATTATTTGACCGATAAAATTATAAGTCTAATCAGTTTAATAATCCTCGTAATATATACCTATCAATAAAACGGTAAATAATCGTCTTCATCATGGATGTTATCGAAATAATACGTCCAGTTGCTGTGTCAACGTAACGACTCTGACGTGATGCCAACTGCTCGAAATTACACCTATTATTTTCGTACTTTAAATTCACAATTATAGTGAACTAGTCTTAATAAGATATCATATAATTTAACAATTCTTAATTTTCTTCCTTATATAATTGGTAGTTATGACTAAAACACTACCATAAAACTTTCTACATTACCTCGCTTAAAGTAAAATTTTTCAGGCACCCCGTTGAGATCCCTCGCTTGGCTCTACCAATGTATCTTTGTACACTCTGTGTACTTACCTCACCATATATATATATATATATATATATATATATATATATATATATATATATATATATATATATATATATAGAAGTCTTCTCTCCTGAATAGAATTATTCTCTATATTTCTTAATTACGTGAGGTCGTAAGAAGAGTAATTTGCATTGTCGTTGAAACATTGGCACGGGTCTTTCCTTTCGGCCTTTGTACGTATTTTAGGATAATAGATGCCGTAATACCCAACTATGAGAATATCTATTCCTATTACGACTACAATCCGAGTTTCCTTGACATTTATTGCTATAATATCATATGTAACTCTATATTCTTATTATAGCTTAAGACTAAAAGAAATTTTAATAACTTCATTGTATAGAGAATATCTCTTAATATGGATAGACTCTCTTCCCTTCAACATAACTCACATCATATTCATTATCTACATTCGCAGAATGTATATATAGTACAGTGTACTATATATATTGCCTTTGTATACACATTAAAAGATCTCTCTTCGGTGAGCTGTATGAAAACTTATTTATACTTAACAGATTTCCTTTAAAATTTAGTCGTCGTCTTGTGTCAAAATCTAATTCTTGTCGGTCGGTTGGCTGATCGTGTTACTATCTTATGCATTCTCACCCCTCTTTCGGCAAGAAAGGCTTAATTTGACTTACATTATAAAGTCCCTTTATTATTCCTGTTGAAGGCTCTTGCAACACTACAGCCTTCGGATGAGGGACCTTTGTATACTACATAAGGGCCTTTGTATATATATATATATATATATATATATATATATATATATATATATATATATAAAAAAAAAAAAAAAAAAAAAAAAAAAAAAACAACTTCTTGCATTCTTTGTTTTCTTTACGACTCTTAGGATGAGACAATGCAAGTACCAAATTTCCTATCTGGTAACAGGGTACCTTAGCTTGCTCGTTGTACTTCCTGATTCGTTGTTCAGCGTTTTTAATCAGTTGTTCTTTAATATAATTTTCCTGTGTAGGATTAATTTTATTTAACGGAGGCCAAGGAATAGCAGTTAATAAAGGTTCTCCTATGATACGTTTACCTAAGATCTCAAGTGGTGCTAAACCAGTACTTAAATGAGGCAATTCATTTAATATCTTTTCAAATTCTGCAATTAACTTAGCCCATCGTGTATGTCTGGAAGCACAATATGTCCTACAAAGTCTACCTAGCTCTTTCATTACTCGTTCCACCGGATTTCCTAGGGGATGATATTTGTAAATGAGAATATGTTTTATATTATATGACCTTAACAACTCTTTAAATTTGTAGCTGACAAAAGCACTACCATTATCAGATAATATTCTCTTAGGTGTGCCCCAATTAACAAAATAATCTCTACTAAGACAACGTATTACACTTACGTTGTTGCTCTTTTTAACATGTACAACTTTAGATATTTCGACCAGCATTCCAGTATTACAAAGATATAACTAAAACCACCTGAGCTGCGTAAATGAGAATATGTTTTATATTATATGACCTTAACAACTCTTTAAATTTGTAGCTGACAAAAGCACTACCATTATCACATAATATTCTCTTAGGTGTGCCCCAATTAACAAAATAATCTCTACTAAGACAACGTATTACACTTACGTTGTTGCTCTTTTTAACATGTACAACTTTAGATATTTCGACCAGCATTCCAGTATTACAAAGATATAACTAAAACCACCTGAGCTGCGTGGTAAAGGGCCGAAAAAGTCTATTGAGAGAATATCACATAATCCAAGAGGAATTATAGAATATAATTTATAATTATGGGGACCATTTCCTAGTTTTACCTTCTGACACAATTCGCATGTTCGAATAATAATTCTAACTATACGTGTCATAATCCTAAAACAGTAAAACTCCATGAGATGTTTGACACATTTGTGGATACCAAAGTGACCATATCCTTCATGTATGTATACTACCAAGTCATGTACGACGGCTTCAGGTACACAAATCTTCCAATAGTTATGTTCAGGTTTCGCTTTCCAATACAATAAATTATTAAAGTACAACCAATTATCTTTAACTACATAAGTGTCCTCGTTGTTGTCAAAGGTTTGCAATATTTTACCAAAGATAGGGTCAAGTCGTTGGTTAACTTTAATAGCTGTTACTATTTGCTTCATTTTCTGTTCACTTTCTTTATTGGTCAGGAAATACACATGATAGTTAGTCCCTGGTTCCTCAGTGATCGAAATATTTTCCATCCCTAGAGGAAGCCTGCTTAATGCATCTGACACTACATTCTGTGAACCTTTTATATAACGTATTTCATAATGAAACTCCTATAAATACAAGACCCATCTCATTAACCTATGGTGTAATAACCTAGAATTGGACAGAAAAACCAAAGCCTGGTGGTCGGTATACACAATAGTTTTCCTTCCGCTAAGTAATCCACGAAACCTTTGGATGCTCCAAACAACTGCAGGAGCTTTTTTTCCATTACAAAGTAAATTCTTTCGTGTTTATTCAAAGTTCTGCTAGCAAAAGCTATAGGAGGATGCAATCCATTTTCGTCAGTTAATTCGCCCTGAAAGATCTCACACGAAATTCCGTAATCGGAGGCATCTGTATACATACAAAATTCTTCTTCAAACTTTGGATGGTATAGCATTTTCGCGTTTATTAATGCATTCTTTATTCTATTGAAAACTAATTCTTCTTCCTGTCCCCAAGTCCAAACAGACTTTTGTTTAAGCAAATCTAAAAGCTTAGGATTTGTAATATCAGTTCCTGGAATAAATCTGCTCAGGAAACTTACCATTCCTAAGAAGGATTTTAACTGCTTCTTATTCCTAGGACTAGGGCATTTAGCAATAGCTTCAGTACGTTGAGGATCCGGTCTTACTCCCTTACTATTCACTATATGTCCTAAAAACCTCACTTCTTCTCTCCTGAAATATGATTTAGACAATTTTAAAGTGATACCATTAGCAATCAACCTTTCTAACAACTCCTGTAAAACAGAGAGATGTTCTTCCCACGTTCTTGTAACAACAAGGATGTCATCAACGTACACAATTATCTTACGGGACAGTTGTGGGCCTAATGCAGAGTCTAACGCTCTTATAAAGGTTGCCTCAGATATGTTAAGTCCAAATGGTAACACCTTAAATTGGTAAGACTTACCTTCAAAGAGAAAAGCTGTATATTCTCTTGAGTCAGGATGTAAAGTAACTTGATGATATCCAGTTGTTAAGTCCATAGTACTCATATAACGAGATCCTGCAATTCTTAAAAGTACTTCCTCCATAGGTAAAGGTCTATCCCTTTCCATCTCAATGATTTTATTTAATTCCCTAGCATCTAATACTAGGCGAACTCCACCTCCAATCTTCTTCACCGCCCACAATGGACTGTTGAAGGGACTACATGATCTCTCAATGACACCTTGTTCCAACATTTTATTTACCTCTCTTGTGGCAGCTTCCTTTAGCTCCACAGAAATTGGATAAGGTTTCTTAAAGAACGTTTTTGGGTTCTTAATCTTAAGCTTACATACATAGTCTTTAATACATCCAGGTTTGTCTGAAAAAACTGACTTAAATTTTAATAATACTAATTCAAGCCTTTCTTTCTCCTGCTGAGAGAGGAATGTATTTGAATAACTCTTATCTTTTATTTCATTATAGATACTATCATCGAAATCAGAATGATAACCTTCCTCTGCCGCCTCCTCACAATCTAATGATAAGTTCATGGCGTCCACGTATTTAAGATGCAGAGACTCATAATTATTATCCACATCTTTGAAGTGGTCCAACTTAAATCTTACTATACGGTTTTCTACACAAACTGTAAGAGTGGAATTCTTGAAATCGAAGAGAGTTTCATGCTTATGTAACCAATCAACACCTAAGATTAAGGCTATATTTAATTTATCCACTACAAGAAATGAATGCGAGAAAGCTTGCTGGTTAATTGTAAAAGATAGAAAAACTTCTTCATTGATGTTTTGACTTTTCTTGCCAGTAACCCCTACAATTCTTACATTACTTACTGGCAACGTTGGAAATTTCCAATATTTCCTCTTGATTTTAAATAATTCTTTAGATAGTATACTAACCTCACTACCAGAATTAATAATGATATTTACTTCTGTATCTTTGATGAAACCCGTGATGACTGGTTTAAAATTCCTTACTTTCTTTATGTTATTCTCTTGAAACAGGAGAGCATCTTGTATACTATCTTTATCCGATCGATTTAAAGAAAAATTACAAGTGGGTCGTATAGAACATAAATCTACGGTCCGCTTTAGTAGACCCGCACTAAGGGACGGTTTTAGTTTCCCGAATTTTCTATGATGATGTCACCTATGATCTCGCCATTATCCGTTATTTGTTTTGTGTTCGATTGATTACCTTGACCACGTATTTTACGTACCTTACAACCACCTTCTTTATTCCCTATACTACCAGTATCTTTATAGGGTCTCTTAATTTGACAAAAACGACTTTGATGTGCGTTGTTGCCTTTACGAGGCTCAAATCGATTATTGCCGTTGTTCCGAACATTATTTTCTCGGTTATTCCTAAGTTGCTCGTCCTCCTTTTCTTTGTTTAAATTGTCAAGCTGTTCTAAGTAATTTAATAAATCTCTCGGACGTGACCATTCCCTTTCTATCATTTTTTCCTTAACATAATAAGGTAGTCTACTAATCAATACCCTGATTAGATGTTCTTCCGTTATGGGATTCTCTATCAGTTTTACCCTGTTTAAATGCTATTCAAAATACTTTCTGAATCCTCCCCAACGTTTTGAATAATAGGGTGGGTCTAATAATTCAAGAGTAAGACGTTGTTGCTCCCCTTTTGACCAATATTTTTCTTTAAATTGAGTGATAAAATCATCCCAAGTCTTAAATTCACTACGGTTTAGAATAGCCCATTCAGTAGCACTAGCTTCTAATTGCCCGATTATAAATTGTGTTTTTCGACTATCATCCCAGTTAACAGGAAATGAAGTCTCTACGGCTTTTACAAATATAATAGGATGCAAGCCACCCTCTGGGTTGAAGGTCGGAAAGTTATTTGGTGCTTCTGAGGTCACTACTGCATGACAGTTTCCTCCACAATCATTAACTAGTCTTGTTTTGTTCACTTCACATTGCGAGGAAGTAGTCGCATCGTTTTTATTATCTGCTGACATGCGTGTTACAATTATATTGTCAGCGCTTAAAATTTCATTAGCGGTACGACTATCGTTCCTAACAATATTGGTAGAACTGCTTTTACCGTTAGTCATATTATCTTTGGTACTGAACTCTACTAATTACTTATAAATTTCGCACAACTGGAGTTCAGTATTTCAGTGGTTTAACAGTTCCGCGTTTCGACTGTCACCACAGATTGAACATTCTGCCGACTGATGGTTGTCGCTATCTCTGACTGTCTCAATATTATTATAGATATCAGAGATTAAAGTTTTAATATTCACTATCTCAGCATGATCTTTTTCCACTTGCTGGGATTGCTGGTTTAAAGCAGGATTTTCTATCGAAGAATTTTCTACGTTTCTGGTAGAAATTTCTTGGATATATTCTTGTATCTTTTTCCGAATATTTTCGGTTTGTAATATAAGCTTTTCATGGATCTTAATATTATTAACTTCTATCTCGTCACGTATCTTAATATTATTTGTTTCTATCTCCTGACGTAACATAACATTACTCTTTTCTATTTCAGTAGATACTAAAACATGCATATTATCTAATTTATGTGTTAGCTCAGCGATATCTTGGCGCATTTGAATTTTTTCTTCACGTGACTCTTTGATATGTTCCTTGAGCCTATTATTGAGACCTAATATTTGTCCCTGAGTTTCAGTTTGAGCCGATTCTACCCTAGCCATTTGTTCCTGGGTTTTGTTTTGAGAAGATTCTATTTTAGCTATTTGTTCCTGGGTTTTGTTTTGAGAGGATTCTATTTTAGCTTGAACCGATTCCATTCTAGCCATTTGTTCCTGGGTTTTGGTTAGCGTAGCTGCTATCTGTCTAAACATGTCCTTAATTTCATTATTATTGTCACTTATTTTATTCTCAATTCTATTTATGGATTTGTCTATTCTCCTATTGAGAAACCGTCCTTCCCTACTAAGTGGAGGTAATCCTACTTGTTCGTCACCCGATATTTCACCTTCGGACATATTGGCTAGATATGCACTGTCTACACACGTAAAATAACGTTTTGAACACTGTTCACTGTCACACACCAATATTGGCTACGTGAAATTGACTCACCGGATGTTGTAATTTAAATTTATGCAGCTCCATGATAGGTGAGATGTTACTCGCAGCCACACCAACTGCCGTCTGCGTTGCACCGTATGATGCCGATGCCGGTGTGTCTGCTCTCTCTCGCAGACGCTGCCGACGACCCCCAACTGCTTCGTCACCAGCGGCCCTTCTCGACTGCACTGCGCACCGTAATCACCCACGACAGCGTCGTAGCGATGCCGCAGAGATGACTGCTCACAGCTGCTGGACTGGGCCTCTCGTTGATGGAGTGACACAGGCTGCTTCTTCCTCCGCGTCTGTGTGCCAAATTTCTTCTTCGAATGGCACACAAGTCCTGTCACGGCCGCCACGTGCGGCGGAACGACCTCTTTGTACAGCGGAACGTGTGCTAAAACCTTATCTTCAAAAGCACTCGTTTTTTTATGATTAGGGTTGAATGTGGCCGTGTCAGACTTCGTAATCCTTGAGGTGTCCACTCGCCCATAAAAATTTATATAAAATTAAAAAAAAAAAAAAAAAATGTTCGTGTAAAATCTTTATACGTTGCAATATTTCAAAATCAGATTCTTGCGCCGAGGGAAGAAGTCTTTAACAGTCACTCTTGTTAAAATATTTCTAAGTTCTCTCATAGATAAGACGGTCAAAAGAAATTCTTCAGTTTGTGGTCGTCGCTATAGCCACAAGTAAAAAAAATATTTCTTCAATGATTATCGATCGATGTGTATGATCGATTAACCAAAGTTCTAAAAAAAATAAATAAATAAATAAATAATTAAATAAATAAATAAAAACATTTCTCGAAGTCTTCTTGACGTAACGTTTCCACCAATAAAAATTCATAAAAAATCTTCCTTCAGATTGAAGAATATTTAAATTAAATATTCTCCTCGTTTCATTAATATACTATTTATCATAAAATAATTCTTCATAAATGATGTACTCTGACACTTTCGTCAAGTTTAAACACGATAACATTTATTGCTTTCTATGACATTACATATGTATTCATTGACAGACAAAAGGGAACTGACTTTTAAAATTTGTTGTTTTAACATGAAACTTCGATAATAATGTCAACTCTCGCGACGACAACCGCAGAGGTCAACATCTTCTTGCCTCCTGGCCGTCGACCCGCGACTTGATGTGGCCGGATATTTACTCGGAATCGGCGTTGAAAATGTTGCCCTCGTAGGTTGTCTCGCCTCACAGTAGATGAAACATAAGAAAAAAACATACAAAGAAACTTCTATAAGAATCATATAACATTAACCATTTACATAAAAATAATTTAAGAACACAAATATAAGTAAGATATCCTGCACAAACTGAGCTGAAATGAGATATGTAGCGGAGACAATAATCCGTCCCACTACAAACGTCACTCCTGTGCGAATCTTTGCCTTCAAGTGCAGGAAGGAAATTTTGAACACTTCCATTAAATCCACTCTGAATGCAATAGACTGCTACAAAATTGTTTAAATTAATTATAATATGCATTTTTGTTAGTGAACTCCTACAATAAAAAATTTTCTGCCGTTACCCTGATTTCTTTCAGTTACTGTAGCTCCTCAGTTATAGATCTGATCCCATTAGTTTATTTCCATTTTTTTTGTTCCAAATAACCTAAGGAATACCATCCAGAAACCGTGGGAAACGTCGTGACTCACCGTATGAAGAACAAAATTTGTTAAAATGTGTCCCCATCGGAGACATTATGCTTGTTTTATACTAAATTACTTTCGAATGGAGTAAAATACCGCCAAATTATTTGGGTTTAAAGACGTTCACTAATACTACCCAGGTAAAACAAAATTTACACTTAAAACAAAAGGGTTTCTAATAGTAGTTTCTTTTGTTAGTTTCATAGATTCAAAAATTAGAATAATAAAAAGATTTCACCTAATAATTCATTATTAAAACTCAAAATAATAATTACTACATTAACCAAAAATATTCACTTGTATTATCGTATAACCGCGGCTGCTGGCACGAAATATGCCAGAAGCTGTGAGAAGCCAAAGGGACGCACTCCAAGCTGAGAAATAGAGACCATCGCAGATAACAGGCTAAAATGGACCCATACAGCTTAGGTGATGTAGGCGGTAAAGAAATCCCCTTGTGAAATGCAGATGCCCTCAGCCACCGTCCCAGTGTAGAGGGTTTCCTTTCGGAGAATAATCAGGTAAATTCTTACAGCTTCTAGGCGCTGTTGTAAGATGTTACTTCGTCGCCAACAGGCACGTCTTAATGTACGTTTTTTTTTAAAAAATATTAATTCTTCTTTATTATGGCTTTTGGTTACAGTGACCATACAGCCAGCAGGTATTACAGTGGCAACATTAGAATAGAATTGAAATTCTTACAATGTATATTAATAGGTATCTAACATCATACAGCCTCAGAATAAAAGAAGAAAAATCATATGTACAAGATATAAAACAATACATATTTAACAGTACTAGTGACAGATGTAATACAACGAAAGTGCAAACAACATAAAACAAAATGAGAGTTGCAAAGACATAAAAGACAAAATATAATATAAAATTACTAATGCACTTTCAAGCTGTGCATGTTCAAGGTAAACACACCAGCTCTTAAATTGGAGCTGTATGCCGGTGACTTTGAGGTAGTCCTTGAGTAAAGTGTACTTAAACTTGTCGAATCCATGAGGGAAGACAGTGACACTTGTGGGGAGGGGGTAAACCCTCGCAACCAGCTTTCTGTAGAAGACACTTTGTGCATCCCAGTATAATGTGGTTGAGATCCGCAACTGCCGTTGGATCTTTGTCGCAATGCCAAGAAGCAATGATTTTCAAACGGTGTAGGTGGGCAGGGTAACATCCATGTCCCAGTCTCATACGAATGAGAGACGTTGCACGACGTCTGCTAAGCTTGGTCGACGAACCATGCTCGAGAGGAGACATTTGGTTGTATAGCTGCTATTCGTGGTCCCAAGTGCGATAGGCAGCTTTCTGAATCGTTGATCGGAAGTCTTTATATGGAATCGGCGTGGGGCAGTGTTGTCCTGCCGTAATACTTCTCTTAGCGAGGCGGTCTACTGCTTCGTTATGGTGTATGCCTTGATATCCTTTAATTCAAAGTAAGTTGATGTCGATTCCCACTTTCTGTGCATTTGTTATGGCCTCCAAGATGTGCAAATATATATATATATATATATTCGTTTGTTAAACATCGGATGTTGTAATTTTTGTAGTACACTTTGAGAGTCCGTGAGGATCAATGTAGATTCAAATGTTCGTGTGCCTTAATAAATAGCCTCCCTGATGGCCAGTAACTCTGCCGTGTAAATAATGATGCAGGCGGAAGCGCAACATTCGGTAGGGGCAAAAGAAGGCGTATCCCATCCCTGCTTCAGCTTTAGAGTCATCAGTTTAGATGTGAGCATACTGTGGCCAGTTGCGGAGAAGAAACTCTTCCACGTCGAGATTGATGGTCCCCGTTGTGTAGTCGGTCGGCAAGTATGTCACCGGGACTGGGTTGAAATAGATGGCCGGCCACGGTGGCCGAGGAGACTAAGGCGCTCCAGTCACGGTCTGCACGGCCACTACGGTCGGGGGTTCGAATCCCCCCTCGGGCATGGATATTTGTGCCGTCCTAGTTCGTAAGTAGTTCGTAAGTAGTTCATAAGTAGTTTGTAAGTTTAGGGACTGATGACCCCGTAGTTAAGTCCCATAGACTATACAAACATTTGAACATTTTGAAAAACAGATGATACGAATAACGGAAGCAAGGAAGTTTGGTGTCCTGTATGATGAGTGGAAGAGGTGTCTCCATTTCTCATAACTGCAACCAGTAAAGAAACTGTGAACTGCAGCTCCCCCCCACTCTGGAGAGGCAGTAAGGCGTGGCTAACTGACGTAAAACATTGTTATTGCTGACCATACTGGGTAGCACCGTGACGTTTGCTTTACAGTTGAACAATGTTGCTACCAAATATGGAGTTTGTCAGTCCAAAAACAAGTAACATTCCCACCCAAGGAATGGCAGAGGGGACACGACTGAAACATGGTTCGCTAGAAGACTCGGGGAGGTGGAAAGCCACAAATTAGATTAGTTGAACAAAGCAGTGGCCAACAGGAATTTGTCAGGTACCGGTAAGTGGGGAAAAATAGTGCGCCCACACCAGCCTTTAAAACACCCGGTTTTTGTCATCGAACGGGGAGTTCTCAGTCAGACGAGTGGGGCGCCGAATCCGTGTCGTTCGTCACCAGCCTCGGGTAACATCCACTATAGCACAGACAAATATATAAGACAGGAAACCTCCGTAAGGGCCTGGTCCTACGCGGAGAAGGAGGGTTTCCAGCTGTTCCGTAAGATGTCCCATGATGGTGCTGAGGTCAGAAGCAGCCCTTTAAACTGGCCACAGCAGGCGGCAGGTAGCGGCTGCCCCCACCACCACCTCCCCTCAAACGCCAGCAAACCGGACACAGCCGTGGCTTCGTAGCAGGCGGCACAAGCTCTCCCCTCAGTCTCCCTCGACGCTACCCTCTGATGTACGAGAGGCACCCTAAGCCAGCGATCCGCCTGACACCTGCTAGCATCTTACGGAACTACGAGGGGAGCGTAGGACAGTGGTTTAGAGGGGGCTGCTCCTCTGTATATGTTACTCTGTGACTATAGTCTATAGCAGGCATGGCTAAACACCGCTCCGCGGGCGCCCTCGCCGTGCCCGCACCACCGACCGTGGGCGCCCTCTGCCGTGCCCCTGCCCCGCGCATTGTGCGCAGTGGCGTGTGGGGCACTAGAGACACATGGTTGCGGCCGGGGCGGTCAACGACAGTGTACTCCGCCTGCGGTCTATACTCGGCGGCAGAGTACTGTTCCCCTGTTTGGCTAAAGAGCGCTCACACCAAGATGGTGAACCAAACTATAGGATTATTTCAGGTACAATAAAATCAACCCTCATTCACCGGCTACCTGTACTGACCCACATACCGCCACCTCACGAAGAGAACATGCGCTTCTCAGGTAATATAAAAAAATACAAGACAACCCGCAACTTTCGATTCACGATTTGAGCAATGTCATTGACAGAGATAGATTGCGCTCTAGACATCCACCTCTCATAATTGCCAAAGATCTGGTGGAAAATGGTTTCTATCTTGAAGAACGCTGGAAAGAGGAATGGGAAGAATCACCACAGGAAAACACCTCACTGAAACCGTCGAACAGACCTCCAGGCTTCGACTTACCCCGTAAAACGTGGACCACCCTCAACAGGATCAGGACGGACCACGGCCGATGTGCGAACTCTCTACACAAATGGGAAAGAGCTCCATCTCCAAAAGTGCGACTGTGGCGCTGAGAAGCAGACGGTCCGACACATCATTGCAGAGTGCCGTCTGAGAGCCTACTCTGGTCAAACGACGGACTTCCTGGATGCAGTGGAATATATTAAAAGCCTAAATGTTAATATGTAATTGTATATATGTTGTTCATGACATAATTGTATTTAATTGTTTATTCTTTTTTCCAACAAATAAAAACTGACAAACTTACCTACAACATACACAGGAAACATATTGGACAAAATTTAAAAAAAATATTCAAACACACAAACATCAAATTTGCCTATTAAAACAAGCACTGTTTGAACCACAAAATTTTTAAAGGAGACAGACATACACTAAAATACAATAATCCGGGTACCTACAAAATTACGTGTAACACCCGTCAAAAATCATTTATAAGCCTAACTGGCAGAAATTTCCAAGCTAGATATAAATAACACACAAGAGACAGCGAAAATAATCCATCTAAATTCTATCAACATTTAATCACGGAAAAACACGATGTAAAACCTATAGAGGAAGCCTTACAAATTTTACACATTATACAAAAAGGGCCAAAAATGAATATTATCGAGGAAATTGAACTATATTCCCATATACACAACAACCAGAACGATGTACTAAATGAACAAACCGAACTCAAACATAAAAAATACATCGAAAATTGTATTCACATTATAAACAAACAAGAGAATGGATAAACACCAAAGATTCCAAATCCATAGTAAAACTCCAATACAAAACCAATAAACCAAAGATATTAATGTACAAATTACTGGTAACCATATAAACTTATAATATCGTTAGATGCTGCCACTATAAAAAACTGATAAAAAATCTAATAATATAACCAGTGTTGCTGCACATATACAGATATGCATCAATAGGTAAGCATTACATCAACTTTTTTAAAATCAATTGGGCAGCAAATAAACGACAACACTATTATAAGTAATGTAAGTAAAACTTTGTAAAAATTTTACGTAATTATGTTATAAGAATATATGTAACAACTCTTCTATATTACTCGTACTTACAGAACACTGATGATGGCCTAAGGCCGAAATAAGCTTATAGTGAGATAATAAAGTTCTAAAGCAGTGTAAAAATAATTTATTATTATTGTGGTATAAACATGAATGTTTGTTTGTATTTTATGCACAGCTGTACCGTTCATTCGGTTGCAATGAAACAGTGTAAGAATATACTTTTTTAACACGCATAAGAGGCCACTATATCGTTGATCTTTTCCTCGGCATGATATACATATCCATTTTTTATTTTTTTTTTCAGATTGACGATTTCAATTTGTTTTCCTTCACTAATGTCAAATCACCTCTTTTTGTATTAATTGATATCGTGTTCATTTTAAGAAAGAACTGTCACTGTATTCACTACGACATACATTGTCACTCGTTCACTAAAAAGCGGTAACCGAAGCCAGCGGAAATTTGTCATGGCACCTCTGGTGGGCAGTGGGCCGGTTTCCACCCAGTAAGCACTTGACAGACCGCACTTAAGAAACGGGTTAGGCGCAGGTCCGTCGGGTACAGCTACGTCCGCTTTGGCCAGGGGATGAGGACAACAGACATACGCTCTACCTGGACTCTGCAAGGATTCCAAAAATGTCCTCAGGCTTCAAGTTTTCAGCTAACATTTCGACAGACGTACTGGGCAGATACCTCGCTCTTTATTCGCATATAACACGCGGATATCCGATTCGCTTACAATTTTATCCGCAAAGTAAGAATTACTGCTGATATCCGCGGATATATCCGCGGATATGCGCATTCGCGCAGACCTCTATGTATAATCTGTGCGTCTTTTCATGGAATGCTGCTAGGAAGTGTAGCTGTATCAGGTTCTTCGCAGGGAAACTAGACACTGACTTCTTGTGGCAACAGATTTATTCTTTTGCTTTTCTAAATGATTAGCTTCAGTGTAGTAGTGTTAGTAGATGGAATGCAATAAATATATCGGGTGATCAAAAAGTCAGTATAAATTTGAAAACTTAATAAATGACGGAATAATATAGATAGAGAGGTAAAAGTTCAGACGCGTGCTTGGAATGACATGGGGTTATCTTAGAACCAACAACAACAACAACAAAAGTATTGCTAGCGCGTGAAAGATCTCTTGCGCGCGTCGTTTGGTGATGATCGTGTGCTCAGCCGCCACTTTCGTCATGCTTGGCCTCCCAGGTTCCCAGACTTCAGTCTGTGCGATTATTGGCTTTGGGGTTACCTGAGCTCGAAAGTGTATCGTGAGCGACCGACATCTCTAGGGATGCTGAAAGACAACATCCGACACCAATGCCCAGGGCCGGATCTAGGGAGGGGCAAAGGGGGCAGTTGCCCCGGGCGGCAGAATTTAGAGGGCGGCAAATTTTGACCGATTTTTTTTCCTACAGATTGTAACTTTCTGGTATAATTTAATAGAATTAACTGACACAGAATTATTAAAAGTAAAATGATTGCAAGAAATACCGAAATCATTTAATAAAACTAAAATTCCTGGTTGCTGACTTCAGTGTTGCCCTGTCACAGGTACTTCAGCTAATCAAACTTTAAAAAATACTAGATATTAGCCAGAATGAGGGAGATGTTTGCGTTATTGCATAAGTAAATGCACAATGTTTATTAATTTGCATAGATTTCCTTTTTCAGATAAATGAATATTTCATATCAAGGTAATATTTGTAGAACAGGTGAATGTGAATAACGTTCCAGTCCTTATAAAAAAAAAGTATTTCAGGTGCGCACACTTCTTATTGAAAGTCAAGAGCATTAAGGATCGAGAATCCTCTCTCGGTAGCGGTGGAATTGGTAGACATCTACACAGGATGCTCTGTAAATCGCATTTAACTGCCCGTCAGACGGTTCATCGGACCACTTTCATACTATTTATTTCCCATTCCATTCTCGAATAGCGCGTGGGAAGAAAGAACATCTGAATCTCTCTGTTCGAGGTCTGATTTCACGTATTTATTCAGATGATCTTTTCTCCTTATGTAAGTGGGAGGCAACAATACATTTTCGCATTCGGAGGAGAATGTTGACAATTGTAGTTTCGTAAGTAGTCCACGTCGCAGCGATAAACGCCTTTGTTTTAATGATTTCCATTCCAGATCCTGTATCATTTCCGTGTCTCCCCTGTATCACGACAATACAAAACAAGCTGCCCTTCTTTTGACTCTTTCGATGTCCTCCGTCAAACCCACTTGATAAGTATCGCACACTTGGCAGCAAGAACAGATAAAACAAGAGGAATCTCACTGTGCTATTGATGCTGTCCTTTTTCTAGCTAAGCAAGAAAATCCTTTTAAGAGGAACAAAAGAAAATGGTGATTTTGGTGATCCACTTAGCGGCAAATTTCTAAATACAATTGATCTCATATAATAATATAGTGTCCCCCTTCTTCTGCGTATTGAACGCCACAAGAAAGGCCAGATTAGCTACTTTTACAAAAATATACAATATGAGTTCCGTGAATTGACTGCTGACAAAATAAAACAAGATATAATTAAAGATATTTTAGCTGCTAAATACTTTTCACTGATCTTCGACTGCACTCCAGATATCAGCCACAATGCGCAGATGACACAAGTAATTCGATATGTCCAGTAGAATAACTCAGCGGTTGTGGAAAGTTTTACTGACTTTTTTACAGTTACAGACAAAACAGGAGGAGGCCTTAGTCAAGGGATACTGCAAAAATTGGAACAAGATAGGTTGAACATTAAGTACTGCAGGGGGCAGTCTCATGACAATGGGGCAAACATGGCTGGAAAGTACAAACGGGTCCAGTCAAGAATACTTCAGAAGAATGAACTGGCCTATTTCGTACCATGTGCTGCTCACTCTTTAAATTTAGTAGGAGCAAATTCAGCAAACATTCAGAAAGACTAGGTGATCTGCAAGAGTAGATGCGGTTGAAGCTATTTACAAGCATATTCATAAAGTTTTGAAGACCCTGGAAGAAACTGAAACTTACAAATTGTCAACACCAGAAACAAAATCAGAGACAAGATCTATTTTAAAAAATATGAGAAAACTGGAATTCATTATTTTAACTTGTTTCTGGTATGCAATATTAAAATAAATTGCTCATGTTAATCAGTCTCTACGAAGTTAATACTTTACAATTGATAAAGCTGTTCGAAACATGCAAAGACTTTTGGGCTTTCCCAAAACTTCCCGAGATTCTTGTATCTCTGAAGCTATTTCTGAGGCCAAAGTGCTAGCAGAAGATAATGAGGTATCAACGGTATCCTCCGAAAAAAGGATTCGAAGAAAGAAGAAAATGGCCAATGAGCATTGTGAAGATGAAGTATCCAACATTCACAGAAAAAAAAAGGAATAATTGACAGAGCTTAGTACCAGGTTTACCGCACTTTAGAAAATTGGTGCAAAAATTAGTTTTCTGTGTGGTGTGCAAATTCGAGAAATGGAAGTGGAAGACTTGAAGGCCAAAGCAGCGGAACTGGCAAAAGATCTTAGCGAGGAAGAACTTGAAGTTGAAAGTTTCAGGAAACATGCGCTGGCAGTAGACAGAGCCTTGCAAGATTCCACTGCATCGTCAACATTAAGTTTAATTTATAAAAATAAATTGGTAGAGGGATATCCCAACCTTACTACAGCGTTAAAATATATCTTACCATTCTAGTTTCGTCTGGAGAAAGAAGTTTCAGCAAGCTGAAACTAATTAAATACACTTGAGGAGCACAACTGCTTAACAAATCTGAGTATAATATCCATAGAGCACAAACGAGCTGCTTTTCTAAACTATGATGATATCCAAAACAGTTTTGCAGCAAAAAAAGCTCGAAAAGCGTAATTTTGAATTGATTTTTGTACGATGAGTAAGCTTGTAATATTTTTGTATGTATTAAAATTGTTCTGTTTTCCTTTGATCTTAATTCAGCCAATAAAATAAGTTCATGTTGTGAGATTGTGACATTTATTTCAAATATGTAACCCAATTAGCATCAAAAAGTCGATTCTTACAGGGGGGGGGGGGAGTGAAAGAAGGGGCAGCAAATTTATGCTTGCCCCCCTTGGCAAATGTCCTAGATCCGGCCCTGCCAATGCCTCATCATAATTCCGGACATGCTTTACAGTGGTTTTCACAATATTATTCCTCGACTACAGCTATTGTTGAGGAATGATGGTGAACATATTGAGCATTTCCTGTAAAGAACATAATCTTTGCATTGTCTTAATTTGTTATGCTAATTATTGCTTTTCTGATCAGATGAAGCGCCACCTGTCGGACATTTTTTGAACTACTTTTTCCCCCTAATAAAACCCATGCCATTTCAAGCCAAATGTTTCCAAATGTTTGTTAACCTTATGGGACTTAACTACGGGGTCATCAGTCCCTAAACTTACAAACTACTTATGAACTACCTTATACTAAAGACGGCACAAATATCCATGCCCGAGGGGGGATTCGAACCCCCGACCGCAGTGGCCGTGCAGACCGTGACTGGAGCGCCTCAGTCTCCTCGGCTCCGCGGCCGGCCCATTTCAAGCATGTGTGTCAATTTTTACCCCTCTGTCTACATTATTCCGTGATTTATTAAGTTTTCAAATTTATACTGACATCACTCGGTATCTCCATTTACCTATGAGTCCCCAAAGTCTCCGGAAAGAGAAACCTGTCGAGTCCCGAAATCCGCATCTCTCGTAGATGCCTGTTACTTGTCTTTCTGCAGTCACTCCTTTCCGCTCGGTATTTGTAGAGTAACATACAACCCCATCTCCTCTCTCTAATGTTAGGACTCGACATGCTTTCGGTAAATTGTTCAAAATCAAACGTTTGTAGTCCTATGGGACCAAACTACGTTGGTCATCAGTCCCAAGGCCTATTTCATTCACGTCAATTTGGAGCAGGGTTTTGGAACATATCCTGTATTCAAATATTATGAATTATCTCGAACAGAATGTTCTCTTGACCCAAGGTCAACACGGATTTAGAAAATATCGTTCATGCGAAATACACCTAGCTCTTTAGTCACACGAGGTGATGGATGCTATCGACAAGGATTCGCAAATCGATTCCGTATTTCTTGATTTCCAGAAGGCTTTTAATACCGTACCTCACAAACGGCTTTTAATCAAATTGCGTGGTTATGGTATATCGCCCCAAATTTCCTGTCGCAGAAGACTCAAGTTGTAGTAATCGATGGTAAGGCGTCGACTAAAACAGAGGTGATATCGGGCGTTCCACAGTGTAAGGTTATTGGTCCTCTGCTCTTCCTTATTTTACATAAACGATTTGGGAGAAAATCTAAGTAGCTGTCTTAGGTTGTTTGCAGATAACGCCGTCATTTACCGTCTAGTAAAATCATCTGAAGATCAAAACCAACTACAGAACGATCTGAATAAGATATCACTATGGTGCAAAAATTGGCAATTGAGTCTAAATAATGAGAACTGTAAAGTCGTTCACAGCAGTACGAAAAGAAGTCCGTTAAACTTTGTTTACAAGAAATCAATCAAAATTGAAGGCCGTAAACTCAACAAAATACCTAAGAATTACTATTACTTCAGATTTAAATTGGAAAGAACACGTAGATAATGTCGTGTGAAAGGCGAACCAGAGACTGCGTTTTATTGGCAGTACCCTTAAAAGATGCAACAGAACTACTAAGCAAACTGCATACACTACGCTTGTCCGTCCATTTTTGGAGTATTCCTGCCCAATGTGGGATCCTTATCAGGTGGGTTTGACGGAGGACATCGAAAGAGTCCAAAGAAGAGCAGCTCGTTTCGTATTGTCACGACATAGGGGAGACAGCGTTATGGAAATGATACAGGATCTTGGATGGGAATCACAACAACAACGGCGCTTATCGTTGCGGCGTGGGCTACTTACGAAACTCCAATCGCCAACATTCTCCTCCGAATCCGAAAATATATTGTTGACTTTCTCTTACATAGGTAGAAATGATCATCAGAGTAAAATATGAGAAATCAGAGATCGAACGGAGAGATTCGGGTGTTCTTTCTTCCCGCGCGCTATTAGAGAATGGAATGGGGGGTAAATAGAATAACGGTGGTTCGATGAACCCTTTGCCAGGCACTTAAATGTGATTTGCAGAGTATCGCATGTAGATGTAGATGAACTACTTAACCTAACTAACCTAAGGACAATACACACATCCATGCCGGAGGGAGGATTCGAACCTCCGACGCGGAAGGCCGTGCAGTCCGTAACGAGGTGCTCCAGACCGCTCGGCTACTCTCGTGCGGCAAGTTAATTGAATAAAATACAGCTTCCTTTCCGAAACGGTGAGCGTCAGCTGATAGGCGGGTGTAGACGCCACGCCACGGCTCGTTGTCAGTAATGAGAGACGCTAGCAGGAGAGCACAGCGCCGTAATGGGGGGCGGAGTGCGCGCGGTTAAGCAAGCAGGGCGCGGCGGAACACGGCCGTTAAGCTGGTTAGCCGAGCCTGCCTGCTGCTGCCTCCAATGACACGCTCCGCACCCGCTGCCGACCGGAAGCTGCCTAGCGACGCCTGCGGGCTGCAAGACATCCTACTGCGTGATGTCATGACGAATACGTGCCTACGCCCGGCGGTTCAAGAGGGTACCGCGGTAGTTGTATCCACTCAACGAAATGAGACTGGCTAAAATACCCATTCTTAATTTGAAGGAATATATATTTAGATTTGTCTTATGCAGGACGCCTGTTTTGATTTAACACGCAACCATGTTTCGGCACTTACTTCTTCTCAAAAAATGTTCAAATGTTTGTTAAGTTTATGGGACTTAACTGCGGAGTACTCAGTCCCTAAACTAACAAACTACCTATGAACTACACTACTGGCCATCACAATTACTACACCAAGAAGAAATGCAGATAATAAACGGGTACTCATTGGGCAAATATATTATACTAGAATTGACATGTGAATACATTTTCACGCAATTTGGCTGCATGGATCCTAAGAAATCAGTACCCAGAACGACGACCTCTGGCCTTAATAATGGCCTTGATACGCCTGGGCATTGAGTCAAACAGAGCTTCGATGGCGTGTACAGGTTTAGATGCCCATGCAGCTTGAACACGATGCCTCAGTTCATCAAGAGTAGTGTCTGGCGTATTGTGACGAGCCAGTTGCTCGGCCACCATTGACCAGGCGTTTTCAGTTGGTCTGTATCCAGAAAGGCCCGTAGAGGACCTGCAACATGCGGTCATGCATTATCCTGCTGAAATGTAGGGTGTTACAGGGATCGAATGAATGATAGTGCCACGGGTCGTAACACATCTGAAATGTAACGGCCACTGTTCAAAATGCCGTCGATGCGAATAAGGGGTGACCGAGACGTGTAACCAATGGCACCCCAGTGTGGCTATGACGAATACATGTTTCCAATGCGCGTCCACCGCGATGTCCCCAAACACGGATGCGACCATCATGATGCTGTAAACAGAACCTGCATTCACAAAAAAAAAAAAAAAAAAAAAAAAAAAAAAAAAAAAAAAAAAAAAAAAAAAAAAAAAAAAAAATGGCGTTTTGCCATTCGTGCACCCAGGTTCCTCGTTGCGTACAACATCGCAGGCGCTCCTGTCTGTGATGCAGCGTCAAGGGTAACCGCAGCCATGGTCTCCGAGCTGATTGTCAATGCTGCTGCAAACGTCGTCGAACTGTTCGTGCAGATGGTTGTTGTCTTGCAAATGTCTCCATCTGTACACATAGGGATCGAGACGTTGCTGCACGATCCGTTACAGCCATGCGGATAAGATGCCTGTCATCTCGACTGCTAGTGATACGAGGACGTTGGGATCCAGCACGGTGTTTCGTATTGCCCTCCTGAACCCACAGATTCCATATTCTGCTATACTGGATCGCGACCAACGGGAGCTGCAGAGTCGCGATACGATAAACCGACCTTTATCAAAGTCAAAAACGTGATGGTGCGCATTTCTTCTTCTTATACGACACATCACAACAACTCTCCACCAGGCAACGCCGGGCAACTGCTGTTTGTGCATGAGAAATCGGTTGGAAACTTTCCTCATGTCAGCACGTTGTAGGTGTCGCCACCGGCGCCAACCTTGTGTGAATGCTCTGAAAAGCTAATCATTTGCATATCACAGGATCTTCTTCCTGTCGGTTAAATATCGCGCCTGTAGCACGTCATTTTCGTGGTGTAGCAATTTAAATGGCCAGGGGTGTATCTTATACTAAAGACAGCACAAACATCCATGCCCGAGGGAGGATTCGAACCCCCGACGGGGAGCAGCCTCGCGCATCGAGCACAGCACCTCAATGTGCTTGGCAACTCCAACGCGGCTTACTTCTTCTTTATACAATATGAGTCACGACGTTTCCCATCGGTTTCTAGAGGGTATTCGTTAGGTTATTTGCAACAAAACATGTAAATAAATTAATAGTATCAGATCCATAATTAAGGAGCTACAGTAACAAAAAAAAAATCAGGAAAATGGCAGAAAAAAGACTTTTATTGTAGGATTCCACTATCAAAAATGTACATAATAATTACACAGTTTTGTAACAGTCTCTTGCATGAATTGTGGATTTGAAAGTTGGCAGATGGTTTGTGAAACGTCAAACTGTCTCCATTGAATAAAAATGTCACTGATCACTTGTGACATGTATAAATATTTCATCAGAATTATGTGATGGCTCTGTTAAATACACTGGTTAAAGTATGAATATTACTGCCATCTTCGTCTTTTTTTTTTTTTTTTTTTTTTTTTTTTTTTTTTTTTTTTTTTTGCCTTTTATTTTCTAGAATAACATGTTACAGATTTTGGTTATACAGTTATTTGGACGAGTTGTTTGGCTTGACAATTTTGTTAGATATATTAGGCCTAATTAATTTACAATACTTACATTATGGCACTCGCAGGATTTACATCAGCTATAATTGAGGAATGACAAATTTTCACAGTTTGTCATCTGCAAACAAGAAAACTTTTTTTATTTACAGAAAGTAATTGATTTACTGTACATTCGCATGGAAGCAGAAAAATAATTATGTATGGCTGTTTAGTGGCTTGCTTACATTGGAGCTGTGGTGTTGCTGCTTACTTGTTTGTGGCGTGTTATTATATTTTATAATGATTAGTGTGCTTTTTGCTGTGAATTGCTACTGTTTACATCGCCATTGTCTTGTTCATTTTTTGTGTGCCGTGTCTGGATATTTGAATAGTTTTGATACGGGCGATATTTTGTGTGTGTTTTTGTTGTGTGTATGTGGAGAGATGTCTTTCGTGTGTGTGTGTGTGTGTGTGTGTGTGTGTGTACATGTGTGTGTAGAGAGAGAGAGAGAGAGAGAGAGAGAGAGAGACAGAGACAGAGAAAATATTTTGTGTGTGTGTGTGGTGGTGGTGGTGAGGGGGGGGAAGGCTGTCAGGTGTAATGTGGTGGTGGGATTTATGTATAGAGGCCTACTTATTTTATGGTCTCAAAGAGGGTTTTTTTGCGTAGTGATTTTCATTCGTAAAGTACTTTCTTACTTTGGACTACTGCTTTCTGGATGTGTTGGTTTTCTCTATTGTTAGATTTTGGAATAAGCTGTTGCTCTTTTTGAGAATTTGTGGATCAGTTTCTATGGCACAATAAGAACCGAATCATGTTTGGGTGTTAAAACAAAACAAGGTGTCTTGCATAAGGTGGATTTATTCACAAATTATCACAGCAAGCACAGAAGATACAAGAGCTGCTCCATCACAAGATGATCATTATTTATTTACATTGAGCCGCGCGGGGATGGCCACTCCCAGTCGGACCTGGCTGGGAAAAAGGGAGAAATCACTTTTCCGAACTGTTGACGGCATTCAGGACCACCCCACGTAGTTTTAGGAACTTACTTTTTCCTTACTTGTTTTCCATTGCTTGTGAAAATAGAAAATGCCTAATTTTCCTTCTGAGTGACTTTTTACTTTCATAACGCTTCTCACTCTATTTTGAGAAAAGCATAAGGTTCAAAGATCTGATTTTTGACACGTGGTAGTAAAGCTTTCTAATAACACCTTTTCTTAATTCGTAACAGTCGTTTTAACATGACACTCTTTGTCAAGTATGTGTACCTAATTTATTCAAAACGTTCGATAGCCGGTAGCTTACTGTTCGATGCATTTTAGACCATATATCACATCTAGTGAAATAGAGAAGTACAGAATTTTTTTTTAAAGTGTTGTCGCAATGAACCTTTCTCATCATCACTCTCTACCTGTTCGTCCCTCCCCCCCCCCCCCCCCCTCCTCCCTCTCTACAATAATTTCCTCGGCCTCCTCTGTCTCCTCTTAGAAATGTATCTAGCCTAGAGCCATGTTTAGTGTTAAGTTTATAATCTTTTACAGCCGAAAGTTCTTGAACAAATGCTTTGAAATTTTAATACAACGTTCTACTAAAATGTGCGCATGTTTTATAAACATAATGTTTCAGAATATGTCATATGAATTTATATAAATTTTAAAATGGGCAAATCGCAAAAGTAAATGCTTGTTAAAGGTTGCAAAATAAATAAAGGAGAGGAAGTGCCGAATAGCTGGAGGAAACGGGGCGGGGGAGGGGGGGGGGGGGTTTAAAATACCACGTACCACTTCAATATGTTAAATATATGATATGAACTTACAAGAAATTTTGGGCGCACTTTAAATATTTGCAAATTTAACAATAGCTGGTAGCATTTACCAAAGACCCTGCAACATATGCTAGGTTTAAATAATCTAAAATTTAACAAGGCCTGGGAGCATTTATCACAACACTGTCAAATATGCTAGCCTATATGTCCTTCAATTTATACAATGTCGGAAAGGTGACTGCTCGCGTTCAATTTCAAGACACTAAACTTGAAAACCGTTAACAACAAACTTAGTTCACCTCCATGCATGCACAGGACGCAACCTTTTAGGAGATTTCAAGGAACCGCGTGAGCCCGTTTAAACAGCCGGTACGAACAAACCACCGTTAAGGAAAGGAATAAAACACACTCTAAGCCCTAGCCGATATAATAACAGAGACCCCTCGAAAAGTACGACCGTGCGCAATTTGGGGGGGGGGGGGGGGGAGAGAGAGAAAGAGACAACACGGAAGAAATAAGGCCCTAATGCGTAAGACAGTGCAACGGGCGGCTACAGAACACGGAATGCCACAAGACGAAAGAGAAAACACAATTTACTCTCCAGATACTCTTCTTAAGAACTCGCGGGGAACCGCACTGAAGGGGGCGTAATAAGAACGTGAAGAACTGCAAAC
The DNA here is from genome assembly GCA_026315105.1 of Locusta migratoria. Classification (NCBI taxonomy): domain Eukaryota; kingdom Metazoa; phylum Arthropoda; class Insecta; order Orthoptera; family Acrididae; genus Locusta; species Locusta migratoria. The sequence goes on along the minus strand of CM048750.1, from coordinate 248,985,291 downwards.
ATGCGGCTCCAGAAGCACTCATTGATCTGAATTAACCAGAGGTTCGGTCGACTTGCCTCTTCATTCGCACAGCGGAGCAACGGCGGGTCTCGCCCTCCAGCTTAACTCCGGACACTCCAGCACCGCTGGCGACTGCCCCAGCGCCCTAGCAGGGACCACCACACGCCGCCCCCAGCGTACGGGAAGTACAAAATCAAATGTTTGTATAGCTTATGGGACTTAACTACGGAGTCATCAGTCCCTAAACTTACAAACTATTATGAACTAGCTAATACTAAGGACGGCATAAATATCCATGCCCGAGGGGGGATTCGAATCCCCGACCGTAGTGGCCGTGCAGACCGTGACTGGCGTGCCGCAGACTGCTCGGCCACCGTCGCCGGCCTATGGGAAGTCTTGCTTATCCGAGACCGGTGCACCGCCGCAGGGCTAGGTACAAGGGCTGGCTCACGCCTTTGTTGTAGCGCGCGCCGCTGTGGCCCGCTCCCGTGACGTCACCAGGTAACAGAAGCAAGTGGGCCGTGGCTGCCGAGTGGCTGAGCTGAGCGCTGATTTTTGTTGTGTTTGGCACCCATTTTTATGCACGTGTTTCGTTAGTGTTCTGTGTAGTGTGGTGTCATTGAGTTGTAGCATTTACAGTAGTTAACTGTTGTATTACGACGTGTTGGGTCTGCAAACGCAATTTTTTTCTAGCACAGTTTCAAAAGCAATATCGATTTTATCTGGAAATAATGAAGCAGCACATTTTTTGAACTTATGAACAAGGTTTTCGATGTAATGAATTACGTATAGAACTTGTAAAGGTTTTGTACAAATTTGTGGAAATATGACGATAATCGTTACTTTCACAGGCCCCGGCTTCGCACATGTCGTGATGCGGTTTTTTTTTTTAATTGTAGAGTTGTTATAGATCTAAATAAAAGTCCCTGAGAGCATATGTCCAACTGTTATAGATCTCCCACATCACTATTTATGTAGTCTGAAGTCATCTGGCGCCAGCGCCTTTGGAGAGAAAAATTGTAAATGTGCTCCAGTCGTAAAAGTTGGACACATGCTCTCGCAGACTTTTGTTTAGATCTTTCTGAGTTCTGGAATTTAAAACAAACCGCATCACGATGCGTTCAGTAGTTCTCGAGTAAAATAAGTTTAAAGAAATAAAAAAATGAGCAAATGGTTGAAGTCCCAAAATAAGTAATCTTACGCAATATATGTACCGCATATTTAATATTATATTCATTTTCACCTTAACTGTTTACATTTAAATTACTTGCCTTTAGCTAAAAATCACGTGTAAGCCATACTGAAAAAAATCACCGTTAAAACAGTTGTTGTAGCTTAGCGCTGCCGCATGACGCGGTGCATGTACCCGCATGACGTCACAGCGACAGCGGGCCTGGGCCACTTCCGGCTGCTACGTGAGCCAGCCCTTCTACATAGCCCTGGCACTGCCGTCCCTGCTCTCAGATCAACTGTCCACGCCTCACACGTCACACCGCGTGGGGAAGCAAAGATAGGACAATCGCAACACAGCGCCATCAAACGGATGTAAGAGACAACAATGTCGATGAGGGGCAAGGCAGAACTTCGCGCCAGGAAGCAATGAGGTGACCACCCGAAATATGAGCCCGACACGGCTCAATACATATACGTTTTATACAATATTTCAAGAAATATGTACCGAGAAACCTTCCTGTATTACAGTGCAATCTTGTGTCAAAATTTCAAAGCAATTCGTCAAAAGCTTTCTGAGATTAAATGTAAAAACAGTTTTTTAATTTAAAAAAAAAAAATTTTAATTTTTTTTTTTTTTTTTTTTTTTTTTTTTTTTAATGCTAAATGTAGTGTGTGTGTGTGTGTCTGTGTGTGTGTCGGAACAATCGTGTCACTGTTTGTGACTGCTAAAATTCACAAATAAATAAACAAATGCAACACTAACCCATACACTTCAAAACATTTATATGCTATTTAAGTAATTACAGTTCATTCTACCACTTTCAAACATAATACTCAGCTTTTCAACATTTCGATGTATGGGGATTCTGCTCGCTGCAAATTTATTCTCCTGGGGCGTCGTGGTAGAAATAAATACTCGTAGGTACAATTTTTCACTTCTTCTTTAATTTGAATCAAACATCTTCTCCACCAAAACATTACAAATTCAAAACATCCACAATAGAACAGAACTTAGTTGACAGTAATTCCATTTAATACGCAGACTGACATAGATTCCAGAGCACTTCAGAACTGCCGAAACTCGAACTCTCCCACGCAAGGCGGTGAGGCAAATATACAACATCGGCAATAATGGCATTACATTACGCATTGTTCATAACAATTGAATATACTGATTTACAATTAACAAACATATCAGAAAAACATTTCATGTACACAAAAATAATCACAATAAAAAATGAAAACTCCGCACACAATAATTTTAGATGACACGTTTCTTTTTTAATTGAAATCTCCCATCTTGCTGTTTGACAACAAAGTGCGATGTTAAATGTCAATTAATTAGTTAATGAGTACATCATACATGTTCCTAACATATATTGAACTATCAAATATCTTCACAAATCTGAAAATAGGTTCAAAATCACACGTCAGTCCATAAATACAACGAATTCAATATTGTAAATCTCGATTATTACATTAATTACACAATTAGCTGGTCTACACAACTTGTTTATGAGCCTGACATATATACAATTCTATTTATTTTCATTTACGTAAAGTTTTTGATGTCCTTTCCTTCTAATTCTTGAAATAATGTACAATGACAAAATTATTGTTTATAGAACTGTCTGGAAAGCATCTAAGCAAATCTCTTAATTAATGAAATCTATCACTTGTTTCAATCACAGTATCTGAGACACTGTCCTACACTGATTCCTAAGCTTGCTATATCGTTTTTAACTAACTTCACACGCAACTTTTATCACTATTGAACCACACGATTCCAGATCCGACGCAGACGGTATCGTAGGATGACATTGAGATGAGAGGACCAGGCAGACGGTATCGTACGATACCATTGAGATGAGAGCGCCAGCAGTATCGTCACAAGTTACAGGCCGATCACAAAATCGACCACTTGCCTGTCAATCTTGATTGTTGCAGCCAGCCGCCGCTGATGATGGACCAGGAGACACCGCCAGTGCCAGCTACAGAGGGGTGACTCATCAAACCGGATTGACAAACTTATGACAATCACGCAATGAAAATGGTACCGAGCTTGTACGATACCCAATGACTAATATAAACACATCCTTGCATGATCTGTCGCAGGTAGCAAGAATCCGATACTGCTCTTACTACCCGCTCCTGACTGTCGCAGAGGTTTTTTTCCCTTGGCACTTTTTTCCCTCTGCCCTTAAAACCGGTCTTGTTTCAAAAGCTTTCGACCACTTCTATCATCCTGATGGACAGTATTAATGAATGGGTAATCCTACCCACACGTACTGCACACATCACAGTACCCGCTCCTGTGACTCCTACATTAGAAATACTAACACATGCAGAGGTGACAGTAGAACTATTGAGTTGGTCACCATGCTAGCGCGAGCGTGGAGGGGCTTCACTCCTGTTTAAAAATAAAATAAAATAAAGGCTTCAAAACAACTTGATTAAACAATGAGACTTTGTACCTTTCTTTGCCCCGTTAGAATAAATTGCAACTGACATGGAATGCAATAATCTTACGTGTATGTGGATTGGTTTGATGCGCAACGGATAACACTTTAAATTGTACAGTAGTTAATAAGTAAACAGTAATTAAACTCGTAATTAGTCTACACATTAATCTCGTGTGTAAGAGACAACGTGAGCAAACGAAACGTTCATATCTGTTAGCGTGCACCATATACCAATAGCCAGTCTATACACGCACAATTCGAGTGCGAGAGCCAACAAAACAGCGTGCTACTACTGTGATAATTTTGTCACTTGAATGAACAGTATGTCAAACAAAGCTATATGATATTAATTGGATACCAAAATCACTGCACTTGATAATGTGCCTAGCTGAACAACAATTACTATACTGATTCAACGTAATAAAAAAAGTCCTACAAATTCGGTAATGATTTCAAGTATCACTCACTGCAAGTATTTCAAATCTCTTTACGTGATCTACTTCTCTTCTGATCAGACAAATCACTTTAACTGTTACTAACATTAACTGACTTAATAATTTGAACTTTCATTAAGACCGAGAAAATCTCTAACTATGAACTTTACTGGATTTATGAACAAACTACTTTCTGCTCTCATTAATACACCAATTGATCATGACGAAATGCTTACACTGAACTGTTCTAATTAGCACATAAATTTACAAACACAATAATTATGCAACACTATCACAAGAAACAATGATCACAACGAATTGCAATTCAAATTAGTAAAAGGAACGAGGAACTGGTAAAATGATTCAGGGTTAAATGATAAATGCAAGCTGCACTAAACAGTATTCATTAGCGAAAGAAGACAAACACCAACTACAATAGTTCAAATACAGGCTACCATACATAACAATAGAAAAATACTAGTTTTACCTTATTTGAGATAGATTAATTTCCATACTAAAATTACAATCTGCAGATTTGGTTTAAACTTTCTGAATTTTTACTCTTCGAGTCTAACACACAGACAGACTAACTCGTCAGTTCCACGACTACTACTCATCGACTCAACTCTTCCATAATCACACAACGACTGCTCTCGACGACAGTCACACATCGACTCCTCTCTACAATGGTCACACGCCGATTCTTTCAAAAAATGGTCAAATGTTTGTAAATCTATCGGACCAAATTGCGTGATCATCAGTCCGTAGCTTACAAACCACTTAAACCTAGGTAAACTAACCTAAGGACAAACACACACACACACACCCATGCCGCAGGGAGGAATCGAACCTCCACGGCCAGCAACCGCGCGCTCCGCAGCGAGACGCTTTAGACCGCTCGGCTACTCCACCGCGGCACCGATTCTTTAAACGCAACAACTGCGAGTGCAAGACACACTCCAAAGATAAAACAAAGTCTTTGGTTTACAGCAAAGATATGAAAATAAGTACAGTATGTTATATCGATAATGACATGGTACAAAATATTACATAAATTTGTTTTATACAGAATTAAAGCTTACGTTTTTATAACAAAACATGTTCAAGGCTGTGTGACATGCAAAAATTAAGTGAAAATTATATTGCGTACTCATTTCAAAGGCTATAAACAAACCAAAAGAAAAAAATGAACTGCCAGTCCATGCTTAGTTTTACCCTTCGATGGTTTATATTGACTGAATACCTTGAGGCTATTGAAACGAGCCCAACAACTGTCGTCGAAAAAGCAAACTCCTGTCAAACATTCCGAGGTTTCTTCGTATTTTCATGAGTTTCTACTTACAACTCGCATGTTGCTATTTCAAAGTAATGGCACACTCAAGAGGTGCCAAAAATACCTTAGTACGATTAACTGTAAATTAGAGTCAACAAATGCAGTATTGGCGAGTAAAACTCGTGATACTAGTGGTCAACAAAAACAGAGAATTACACAAGTGCTCGCTGTAGAGTTGTGGATAAAGACGTAAGTCGGCGGTGCTTAGCCTCCTGCTACTGGATACTATTTTTCTTTTACCTTGACTCCTAAAAGTTTTCAGACAACACTATTATCAATTAAGTAGAATTAGGTTTCAGAAATTACAGCAACCAGTCGCCTTTTGTTTCTTCTTAATGAAGATTTATTTAAACCATTACCGGTTTCGAGCTGCCTGGCAGCTCATCTTCAGATGGTATAAAATATTACAAGTTACAATTCAATCTGTGGTAGGGCAGAAAACGAGAAAATGGTAAACACTAATTTTGGTAGGCTATACTTAAATTACAATAAAAGTTTGTCTTCAAGATATTACTTACAGTTATGCACTTTACATGTAGTTTGTCCATATTTGGTCCGCTTATTGATAGAATGTCAGAACACTTCTTTTCCATCATCATGCCACAACAAATCACATGAAATTTAGGTTGTAAAATTGATAAATATTTCACACACATTACGTTTTTTTTAGCCACTAGCATAACTTACAGCTTGTAAACAAACCAAAGAGTATGTTTATACACAAGATAGGAACTATGTGAAACCAAAGATTAATAAAAGCTTATCTTATTATAGAATATACATATGATGCCAATTTAGATTACATAAGATTAAAAGTTGTATTCAAAGTTAACATATGTATATAATATAATTTCAAAATGATAGTTACATTAATAATAGGAGTATTGATTTTGTGATTACTATTATATCTGTTTACATGCGTCACATGTGTTGTTTTAGGTGGCATATAAAACATTTGAATTTGTGTGTTATTCATTGTTTCGAAAATTTCAAAATAATTTTGGGCTTTGGTAGGGAGTAGTGTGGGTGGTGGTGTAAGGGGTGGGGTGGAATGGCATGAAGTAGAAGAAGACGAAAGAAAGAGTGTAAGTGCAAGGAAATTTTTTTTTTTTAATGTTTTGTGTGTGTGTGTGTGTGTGTGTGTATGTGTGTGTGTGTGTATTGGTTTTTTTTTTGTGAATGATTGTCTAATTATTCAATTTTAAAGAGTCTTCAAAATACTGGAAGAATGAGGTATTTGCTAGTTCTGTCTGCTCATTAAGAATTGTGTGTGGTGATTTATATTTGTGGATGAAAATCTCTAATTGTTCAAGGAGATCCATTTTTAGTCCCTTGTCTACAGAGTGTAGTATATTGAGGTTGGTATTTATGCCTGTAATGGAATGTTTGTTTTCTGCAAGGTGGGCAGCAAATGAGGATTTTTGTAAGTTGTTTAAACGGAGTGCGTCTGTATGTTCTTTGTATCGGATATTAAAACTTCTACCTGTTTGCCCTATGTAGTAGCAGGAGCAGCTGTCGCATGTTAATTTATATATACCGGATTTGTGAAAGGGTGTGGTGGTACTTTTAGTGTTATGAACTAGTTTGTCTTTTAAAAGACATATATATTATATACATATGTTAACTTTGAATACAACTTTTAATCTTATGTAATCTAAATTGGCATCATATGTATATTCTATAATAAGATAAGCTTTTATTAATCTTTGGTTTCACATAGTTCCTATCTTGTGTATAAACATACTCTTTGGTTTGTTTACAAGCTGTAAGTTATGCTAGTGGCTAAAAAAAACGTAATGTGTGTGAAATATTTATCAATTTTACAACCTAAATTTCATGTGATTTGTTGTGGCATGATGATGGAAAAGAAGTGTTCTGACATTCTATCAATAAGCGGACCAAATATGGACAAACTACATGTAAAGTGCATAACTGTAAGTAATATCTTGAAGACAAACTTTTATTGTAATTTAAGTATAGCCTACCAAAATTAGTGTTTACCATTTTCTCGTTTTCTGCCCTACCACAGATTGAATTGTAACTTGTAATATTTTATACCATCTGAAGATGAGCTGCCAGGCAGCTCGAAACCGGTAATGGTTTAAATAAATCTTCATTAAGAAGAAACAAAAGGCGACTGGTTGCTGTAATTTCTGAAACCTATTTCAATAAACAGTCGCAGGTTCCTACACAATGGATAAAAGTAGAATTAGGTTCTGTGATGTTTCCACTTATGAAATGTACGAGCGTTTTCTCTTAAAAGTGCATTTGTTCTATTTATCGAACATGTCATGAATTATGGACCACTGAATTGTATCGTTGGACTACTGAACTGCAGACACACTAAGGCCGGTAACGCACTAGGCAGCCAGGCTGCGGCAGCCAAAATATTGAGCAGCCAGTTGGTGGCAGCCAGCGTTGGCAGCCAGCTGAAGGACAGTTGTACCCAATCGGCCGGGCCACATGGACGTGAAAGATACGATAATCGTCCACCTGTTGTCTCAAAGGAAACGCAAAGCAAAAAAGACATATTGGATTCTTCCTCTGCTTGTGGAGCGTCACTCGAAGGGTATATTTAATAATTACTCCAAGGATCTTCGATACTACCCAGATAGCTTTTTTAACTATACAAGGATGTTAGTCGAATCTTTTGATAACCTTCTGGAAAATATAATAAATTCCATTACGGGTACTGATACTCGTATGCGAGCTTGTATAATGCCGGAAGAGAAAGTGTTGATTACTCTCAGGTGAGTCAGAAACAAATATGATAATTCTTTGTTAATAATATTTGAAAATAATTGGGCATGGGGTAATATGGCAATTCAAAATTTACGTAACTTAATTCTTTTTTCGGAAAAAAAAGGTATCCCTAACAAAGTCCTGAAGTCAAAAATTCTCGCCGGCCGCGGTGGCCGAGGGGACTGAGGCGCTCCAGTCACGGTCTGCACGGCCACTACTGTCGGGGGTTCGAATCCCCCTCGGGCATGGATATTTGTGCCGTCCTTAGTCTTAGCTAGTTCATAAGTAGTTTGTAAGCTTAGTGACTGATGACCCTGTAGTTAAGCCCCATAAGTTCTACAAACATTTGAACATTTTTTCGTTCTAAAATTCTGCAGAAAGTAACAACACCAAATATTTATGTCACTGATTATAATGGTCGCTCGGATTAGAAAATGTACAATAAAAAAACTTCAAAGGAGTAAAACGCTAAATTTGTGAGAAAAACTGTTGATTTGTCATCGTTTTTTCCCCTGGCCCATCAGTTACAATGTTACGGATTTGAACGGAATGAAAAAAAAAAAAAAAAAAAAAAAAAAAAAGACAAACTCGGAAAACTTAATTGATAGTTTAAAAATTAAAACATATATGATGATTTGACATTAGTACTTTAATGTTACATGTTAAATTATAACGACATTTAAATAACATTTCATGAATAAATTTTTGTGTGCGGCAGCCATCAAAACACGGCCGACTGCACGGCAGTGGCAGCCAGCTGGCAGCTGGCAGCCAGTGACAACAGAACAGCGAGCCTCGCAGTGAACGCGTGTGGCTGCCAACAATCTCCGCGCACTTGACGAAGCAGCCACACCTTGTTCACAAGTTGTCATGACGTTCGACACACAGAAATGTATTCACGAAATTCAAAGAGGAAGAGAAATCTGGGATGTGTCTTGTGAGCAGTATAGTGATCGTGGTGTGAAGAGAAGGAGGTGGGAGGAAATCGCAAATGTAATGTGTGAGGAGAACAAGCCTGAAATTGAAAAGAATGAATTCGGTAAGTTATTTATTTATTTTATTTATTTGCACGAATTGGCCAACTAAGGACCGCGTTACAAATTTTATTTCATATTCAGTTTCTTCTTTCTCTTCTCTAGGGCTGCTCTTCTGCCTGCTGCCATTTTTGCCAGATGTTCAACTGTCAGTTTCCTGTTGATCTTCTTTCTTGGGGCCTCCTGAAAAACCTCGAATTCAGTTACTGCCTTTCTGTAACTGTCCCTAATCATCGCGTCCATTTCTGTGATTCCAAGTTACACGAGGTCTTTCGTTATTCCTTGCAACCAACAGTTGGGTGTTTTCCTCTGCTGAATTAAATTGAAGATTTTCTTCGTTAATCTGCTGTCATCCATTCTCACCAGATTACCGAAGAACATAAGCCTTCTCTTTCTCATTTCCGTTGTAACTGGTTTAATAAATTGATAGATCTTCTCATTGCTCATCTTAACCTATGTTTCGCCAATTTTTTGTGTCCACCAAGAAGTTTCCTCAGAATTACCATTTCCTTCCTCTCGAGCTCATCTACTAGTCCTTTGTTCTTGAGGGAGAGTGTTTCTGCTGCATATTGTACTTCTGTTCTTGTCACTGTCTTGTAGTGTAATAACTTCGCATTTCGAGATAAGCATTTTTTGTTGTACAGCTTCATTGTTAAAATTTGCGCCCTCTTGAGTTTAGCTACTTGATGTTTGACAGCTTCTTTTTCTATGCCAGTATCCGTTATTGTTTCTCCCAAATATTTAAAATGTTTGACCCTTTCGATGCATCCAATAATTGTGTGCAATTTGTTGATTTCCTTAAATTTGTTCGACATGAATTTAGTTTTTTCTTGTGATATCTGTAAACCAAATTTAGCTGCATGCTTTGCTAAGATATCTATTTGTTTAATTGCATCTGGTATATTCGTGGACAGTAGCGCAATATCGTCTGCAAAAGCTAGTGTATGTATCGTAAGCCCTTTGACTGATCCTCCAAAAGAAATTCCCTTCACTTTTTTTGTGTGTATTTCGCCAATGTCTGCCTTATTATCTTTTCTAGAATGATGTTGAATAAGATTGGGGAGAGCCCGTCCCCTTGTCTCAAACCTGTTTGGATTTTGAAAGGGTCTGAAATCTTGCCTCCAAATTTCACCTTGGACTTTGTATCTGTCAATGTTTGCTTAACAATCTCTCTAGTTTCTCTATCAATTTTGAATTCCTCCAGAGTTCTAATGAGGCTTTCTCTGTCTATTGAGTCATAAGCCTTTCTAAAATCAATAAATGTTGTAACATGTGGTTGACCAGCACGTGTTCTAATTATGTTTTTAAGATTTATAATTTGCTCTGAACAACTCCTCCCTTTTCTAAATCCACCTTGATATTCTCCTATTTGTGGATCGAGAACTGGTTCAATTCTGTTTAATAATATCTTGGAAAGGACCTTGTATGGAACGGACGTCTGATCTGTCACCCTTTTTGTGGAGTGCATGTGTAAGTGCCGTCCTCCAATCTTCTGGGATCTTCTCGGTTTGCCAAATTTCTTTAATAATTATACCGATGTGTAGTTTTACTTTTTCCTCGCCTAGTTTCAACAGTTCAGCTGTGATTCCATCTTCACCAGAAGATTTGTTGTTCTTCAGAGATTTTATAGCTTCCCGAACTTCGTCTAGAGATGGTGGATGTGATTCTGCAGGAAATTCTTCTGTAGTTTTGAATTCCGGTTTCTCGAGGGGCGCTTTACAATTGAGAAGGTTTTTGAAGTAATGTGCTAGAATATTGCAGTTTTCTTGGTCATTTGTACCTAATTTCCCTGACTTGTCACGAAAATTTAGACTGGGTGATTCATACTCATTCAGGTGTCTTTTGAAGGATTGGTAATAGTCTCTTGATTTGTGTTGAGTGAAGTGTACCTGTATTTGTTGAAGGGATAATTTCTCGAAAAGTCTCTTTTCGTTTCTAATTGTATAGGATGCTATTTTCTACCTTCTCTGAACCTTTCCAGGTTGATTTGTGTCGGATTCGATTTAAACTTTTGCCAAAGCGTTTGTCTGTTGTCCAATGCTTCATTGCACTTGTCATTCCACCAGATATTCTTCCTTTTAATTTTATTTGGAAGAGATTCTTGTGCTGCTTTCATTATTTGAGTCTTCATTTCCTCCAATGTCTCCCCGTGCAGTTTTGATTTTAAGATATTTTTAGTGTCTGCATCAATATTATTGGTTTCAAAATTCCTTCTTGTAGGTTTCTTATTATTTTTTACTGAATTTGGAATGAATTTAATTTTGGATTTAATAAGATACTGATCCGAATCTATTTTGGCTCCTTTCTGAACCTTTATATTTTAAATTGTCTTAAATTCTCTTCTAGAAATGGCTATATGGTCAATTTGGAACACTCCAAGGAGCTGATTTGGTGCTTTCCACGTCTTCATCTTCTTCGGATGTTTCTTGAAGTGTGTGTAGTCATAATTTTGAGGTTGAAGACTTGGCAGAGTTCCATAAGTCTTATTCCATTGGTATTTGTTCTAAATGTTCAAATGTTTGTATAGCTTATGGGACTTAACTACGGGGTCATCAGTCCCTGTACTTACAAACTACTTATGAACTAGCTTACACTAAGGACGGCACAAATATCCATGCCCGAGGGGGGATTCGAACCCCCGACCGTAGTGGCCGTTCAGACCGTAACTGGAGCGCCTCAGTCCCCTCGGCCACCGCGGCCGGCCTGTTTGTTCTTTTATGTGCTGGATGTTGACCAATGATGTTCTTGTATTTCCTCTCCTTGCCGAGCTGTGCGTTAAAATCCCCGAGTAGGATGATGATGTTTTCCTTTGGAATCTTCTGAATCGTGTCTTCTAGTTGTTCCCAAAACGCCTGTACTTTGATCGGATTTTTCTTATTGTCAATATTTGTTGGAGCATGAGCATTCACTAGCGTATACATTTTGTTTTTACATTTTATCGTTATTGTTGAGAGACTGTTGGACGTAGACGGACTTCGTTATATTTTTTCTAACAATGAAAGCTGTTCCTAATAAGGGGCATTTTCCAAAGATATACTCTGCTGGTTTTCCTTTATATATTCTGTAGTTTCCTGTTTCAAAAGAGTTTTCATCAGTGTAGCGGGTTTCTTGTAGTGCCAGAATTTGGATATCATGATAATCAAGTGCTTGAGTCAGTTCTTTATGTTTTCCTGTTTTGATGAGCGAGTTAATGTTCAGTGTTACGATGCTGTATTTTTTCTTGAATTTTAGTTTTTCAGTTCGTCTTGGTAAAACAAGAGCAGAAAGTGCAGGCTCCCGGTAAGTTATTTATTATTTATTACATAGAAAAAAAATTGCTTACAGCTACAATAAGGAAGAAGAGGGTTTCATTGTACACTTAATTCGCACTAATTCACATGGAAACAACAATAGTTACATACATAATATGTAATTACTACCCCAATACATTTCTGTTTTGCCATTCCAGCGGATTTTCATTCGTAAAGTAATCCGCAAATAAATCTCTATATGCTGATGCTGATGAACGGCCCACTGCTGTCGCAGGACCTGGGGAAACTTCCAGTTCTGGAGGGACAGGGACATACAGTGTGCCTTCAAATTTGTAGCCATCTCTTTCTCGCACATAGTTACGTAAAACACAGCATGTTTTTATTATGGCAATTGCAAATTCTTCCCGAACATCCATTGGGCGATGAAAAGTTCTCCATTTATTTGGCAGAATGCCAAACGTACATTCTATAAAGCGGCTAGCACGAGACAGGTGGTAGTTAAAGATTCTTTTTTTGTGTGTTAAACTCCTTCCGCCATAAGGACGCATTAAATTTTCAGAAATACCAAACGCTTCGTCTCCGACAATAACGTACGGCATCGGTATTCTATTGTTAGATATCGGACTTTTCCCTGGGATTCGTAAATTTTCATTTAGGAGTTTTTCATTTTTGCGTTTCCTTTGAGACAACAGGTGGACGATTATCGCATCTTCCACGTCCATGTCGCTCGGCCGATTGGGTACAACTGGCCGTCACCGTCAGCTGGCTGGCAACGCTGGCTGCCACCAACTGGCTGCTCAATATATATATATATATATATATATATATATATGGCGTCTGTTCCGAAAGATCAGACGTCACTTGTGACCCTGCAGTTGTTATTATTTAATATTCATAGAATATATTAAATAATAACAACTGCAGGGTCACAAGTGACGTCTGTTACTCTTACGGGAATTAGTTTCATAACTACGAGTTTGAGTACTGTGGGCAGGGCGAAGCTGGGAATTTGTATCTGACGGGAGGCGTGCGTAGGTAGTTCTTGCAGGTGCGGTGATCTCTGTGTCCCCAGTGATGTAGGGGTCAGCGCAACTGCCTAGAAAGCAGGAGACCCGGGTTCGAATCTCGGCTGGGTACACATTTTCAGCTTTGCCCAATCTCTGTTGATGTCATATATTCTATGAATATTGGCTGCTCAATATTTTGGCTGCCGCAGCCCGGCTGCCTAGTGCGTTACCGGACTAATAATATTTATTCTCACTCTCCTGGCTCCAATAACCGAAACAGTTTTCGGCCTCGTCAAGTAGCCTAGCGGTCTTCTGGTTTCTTCTCCAGGACTTCTCTCAGTAGAGATCCCTACTCTCTTTGCTACATCGGGCACGTCATGGAAGCACTATATAATAGCTATGAACTTCTTATACATTTCATTCCATTCCATGATGGTGGTGGTGACTGCTGCAACGACAATGGTGAATAATTAAATAATTTGCATCCTCTGTTCCAATATTCTTTGTTGTATCCAATAACACGTATAGAGGTGTTAGCACATCATCAGACTGGAAACAGACAAATGTTCAAATGTCTGTAAATCTATCGGACCAAACTGCGTCGTCATCAGTCCGTAAACTAAGTTAAACTAACCTAAAGGACAACACACACACACACACACACACACACACATGCCCCAGGGAGGACTCGAACCTCCGACGGCGAGCAACCGCGCGCTCCGCAGCGAAGCGTTTTAGACCGCTCGACTACTCCACCGCGGCACAGACAAATGTTTTATTACAGTCCGTTTACCTGGCGGGCAGCGAATCTAATGTGGCTAAGGTGAGTCAAGTTTGAAGAGTCAGAACTGCTGCCGTTTGACAAGTCGCTCATTCTCGCTTTGTTTTACGGTCGCATTTATGTTCCGCAGTTATTAACAATACTATGCGAGCGTGAAGGTCGGGGTGAGAGTTTAAAATTAGAGAAAGTTTAATTTTATATACTCACAACCACCAGCTGCGAACCAAATTCCTAAACATGCAAAAACACTGGAACTGTTATTGCGACTGTTTGACTCGTTTTCTAGGGGATGATATTACACGTTCGCAGCTTTCCTTCCCTGCATATGATTAACAAAACAAATTCATAATAAATTCAAGTTCATGAGAGAAAAGGGTGTACTAACTACTATTTTTGAAAACACGTGAAAGTTCACTTTATGTTGTTTATTTCACAATACTTGAACCCTGTGGCTGATACGTCTGTACGTCGGCACATTTATCAAATAAAGTTATAGCTCGAGAGCCCCCAGACAAAATGAATATTTCTCGCGAATTGTTTTCACACCACGTGGCTGTCTCAAACACCGTTTATGTTCATGCCTATGCGACGACACGTGTTACATTAACAAATCACAGTCACTTTAATTCAATGCGATGCACACCTTGTTCCACCGGCTAAATATTCACAAACACACAGTAGCACTCGATTTAACTTGGTGCAGTCTACGACGAGCAACCACACGTGGCGATTGCCACAGACAAATCTCAAGTCACCACCTCGAGATCCACATGCCGACTGAGGCAGAGCGACCCCGCCAGGCCAGCCACACCACGTGCCCTGGAGTCCTCCCTTCCTGCCCTCGCGCGTGCGCGCGTGTCAAAACTCAACTGCCGGGGGTTTTTTCCCCTACGTCATCAATTTCCCCATGTGAGCTGTTGTAACCGATTTGCCAACGTACAGCGCTCAGCCAATACATTTCTAAAACTTTAATTAAAATTTTAATAATTACACTACAGATTAAACAAATATTTTCTTACGTTTTTATATTAATATAAACATCCTTTGTACTGTTTATCATAATTGTGCAATTTCTTATACGACAGATAAGTGATTTAACTGAATACTTCAAGATAAAATACAAAAGATTAATTGAAAATAAAATGAGAAATAGTTAATATATTATTTTTATAAACAAACATTGCCATGCTAGTTGTGTAACTGTCTTGTCTTCGTTGGTAATTTATTACTTTTCATTGTCAATTAAATATATTACGTTAGATGTGACTATATTAGCTAATGTATTGTTTATTTATCAACAGGCTATTTTGTAATGAGGGCCTTAAAGGTTCCTAACTGCATCGTATTACTTCAAATGCCAGTAGTATTACAATATTTGTGCACTGCACTGTGCCTGGTACTCGCCATTGTCCCTCTCTCCCCTCACTGGAAGCGAACTGTAAAATCCTAAGTTGGAACAAGCCACCAACATCGGCCTGCTCGCTGGCCTCCCGTCAGCTACAAGCACACAGCAAATCTCAACGTGGAGAATTTCTACCTATGGCCTAACTATAAATGTTGTCACCCAACTGTGTACATATATTGCTACCATAATTAATAAGATTAAAATCGTGTAACATTTAGTGCATTGGCATGGTCAATGTTTGCAGTGAACTTCATACTGTTTAATTATCAAATGCTATTAATTACCAGTATTTCTATTGGGCGGTAATCTCACAATACCCCCACTTGCGGCATCCAAACCATGTGCAGGATGGCGCAAGTAGCACCAAAATTAATACATTCAAATGAACAAAATTTTTAAATTACAAAATTATTGAATCGGATTGGCTCAAACACTATGCCAATTATGACCTCAACTAATGCAAAAAATAAATAAATAGATAAAAAATAAAAAAATAAACAGGGCAGTGAGATAATTTCCCAATATTTGTACCATTAAGACCACCTATTTAAGAAAAGGATCCTTATAACTAATTACATCCATGAATTTTAAGTGTGCCTGTTGCTTATATACAGAATTGGCACCAAATTTATAATATTATTAAACTTTAGTCTTTAGAGAACCTTGTCCTACATGGAAAAACTAGAATTGTCACTATAAAAACTTTTGACGGTGTACACTCCACTTGTTTGAAGGAAATCTCTCACCACTTTGACACTGAGAACCCCAGAGTCATCGTTGCAGTAACTCTGGTTCATGGTGTAAGGTCCTATGTCTCCGTCATTTCAACCAACATGCTGTTGCAGCTTAGATTCATGGCACTGGATCAAGCGTTCTTGTTCACACACGTCATATGCACCCTACATGGAACAGGAAGAGCAGAAGGCACTCATGAGTCAACATAGACAAAAGTTTGTCTGGACACCAGGATTCGGTTGGATTTGAATCCCACCCCCCTGCCATCCAGACTTGGTGCAATTGAAACTAAGCATTGAGACATGTACAGTAACATGTAAATCAACAGAATTAAGAACTGAAAGTGGCTGTTGTTAGTCATTATCAGATTAACCCAAACCACCATGCCTGCACTCTCATCAGCCATAGCTTCAGATGAAACAGACAAGAGAATATGTGGCCTACTTGGAGTATTACTCCATCAAATAAAAAAAACAACCTCCCCATGTCAAAAATATATCTTAAAGCTCAAATAATACTACCAAAAGAATGTTATCATAGAGAATTTTCTCTTCCATCATAATGACACCTACAAACATAAACACAAATCCTACCCCCTCGCACCAAATATTTTTTTTTTTTTTTTTTTGTGAGATTAAATTTGCATCCCTGTCAGCAGCCTCATGTGCTTTTCACAAGTACTCCCCACAATAAAATATCTAAGGTTAAAGTCTAATATCAAAATTAGTTTCTCACAAAACATCTACATTTTTTAAATAAAATATCACCAAACCCTATTGATACTCAGGCTAGACAGAAAAATAGTTCTCGTCAACTGTTGTTGCAGAAATTGTTCAGTCAACAGTTGAGCACCATTAAAGAAACCAAAATGTGTTATCAGAATCAGTTTAATATAACAATACAGAGCATTCCCTATTAGACACATTACCTACCAAACACTCAAAGATACAGACATTAAAGAGAAAACACTGTCTTTCATTGAAACATTTCTCAATCCAACCCAACTTTAGCCAAAACAGCGACAACAAAACATACATTCCTCACTTCTGACCCATATGGTCAGTCACATCCACATATGCAACCCTGTCAGCTGACATTTTCATCACAATTTATCTAAGCCACAGACCCCACTGCATGCATCAATGTCCACCACTTTCTCGTTCTCTGAGTCACCCCACAACTCACACCACATATCCAGCCCTGCTCACATATACACACACATAAACAGTACACTCCCACTTCCTCTATCCTTTGGTGTTGGCATACATACATACATATTTACCTCATGTACCACTGTTGAACTGCAAATCTGATACAAGCACATGTTTTAAAACAAACAACAAAAGAAAAACATTTACAAAGATTACTTGTAAACTTGACCCCAATGCTTAAATCTAAACACACAAGTAGATACTAACACAGACCACAGAATAAATATACACAAATTCTTAACCTACTATCTACAATGCATTGAATCTCATACTTCATGATTTACACTGTTTATGGCAGTTACTTGTGTAAACATGCCATTAAATCTTTATCACTTACAAAATTTTTGAATTTCACCCTCTTCATACATTCCTCCAGACTCAATTCTAGCACTTTATCCTTATAGTCTAGTTGTGCCCCATATTTGCACAAAAAATCATTTCCCAACACTATATTTATGCAAAGTCCCTTTATGACAAGTAAACCTTGACTAAATAGCTCCTCCTCAATGATTACTTCAAATTCTGGGTTCCCTTTCATATAGTTTGGTTCGTTCAAGAATTCATTTTGTATCTTAGCTTTTTTGGCCTTCCCCCAATACTTATTTAAAAACAACTTTTCAAACGCCTCAAAAGTTACAAATTTATCAGCACACTTATTTGCCCAAGTTTGAGCAGAACAGTCAAGCATTCTCTTTGCTAACTTCATTTTACACTGGTCTGACATACCAGGCACAAATTGGTCCTTGCATGCAGCCATAAAATCTACTGGATGATAATTACCCACTCCTGAAAACTTTCTGCCATTAGGTGTCTTCACCATGGACCAATTAGTGTTTCCTGATGCAGTACACAATTCTAGACTATTTATTCTAGTGTTCACCTTCTCAATCTCAGTATTGTTTACTGTCACTACTTGTTCTATTTTTTTCCTAAAGTTACATTCTGTATTCTCTAATTTTCCTGACAACAAAGTTTTTGTTTCCTCAGTACCTGCCACCGTCCTCTTATCAACCTCGGCCAACGCCTGCATAGTGACCTCATTCCTGTGATCACATATTTGTTTCACATCATCTAACTTGCCTCCTACCTCAGTCTCAATAGCACTAATTCTGGCATGTGTCTCCTTTTCCCTATTTTCAAACCGTTCTGTTAGACTTCCTATCTTTTTGTCAATGTCTGTGATTATTTCTGCCTTTAATGCAAACATTGAATTTTGTAGTGCCCCAATGTCTGCCTTAAAGTCTGCTTTCAATTCTGATTTTACAGTTTCTATTTCTGATTTTTCAGTTTCTACTTCTGATTTTACAGTTTCTACTTCTGATTTTACAGTTTCTACTTCTGATCTTAAATTTGATTCTAAATGTAAGTTTGAATTTTCTATTTTTGATGCTAAATTTGAGTATGAATTTTCTATTTTTGATTCTAAACTTGACCTACAACTCGCTAACATGGCTGCGATCATATCAGGTGTCAACAACATTCCCCCAGTATTTACCCTCTCTGGACTTTCTGGTATGCTACTCTGTGAAATTACGTCGCTTGGCGATTTTTTAAAAATCTGCTCCATTTTGTGTGCCACAAGAAAGCTTGATTAACACACAAGAATTTATAGCGCAAGCTGCTTTACTTATCTTTTAATCCAGACGTTGCTGCAACGAGCTGCGACGTCCCCAACGCTCGCTGCCGTCTGTTGTAACAGCTGTGGCTGGAATATGTCCTCACTGCATCCCTTATCCTTTGTAGAATCGAAGCTGCTGGGAACCGACGCTCCGTTGGCGACTTGCGAAGTCCCCACGATCACTGCCGTCCGTTGCAGAAGATGAAATATGAGTGCGTTGAACCCGCGCGCCGCCGCTCACTGCTGCCGGTCCGATGCGCCGTCGATCGCCGGTTACGGATGCCCGCGCCCGAACTCTGCGTCACCAACCGTCTTTAACCGCGCGACGCGATTGCGTATCTTCCGATTATTCCATTTTGTCCACTATCACTGTCCTAAGCACACCCTACCTCTCTGTCCGAGCACGACCAGTGTGAATTTATCCCGCTCTCTGCTGCCAGCCGCCACACACACTTGAAATTGTCCGTCACGTCCGCGCACTTGTTTGCAACTGTTCGTAACTGTTCACTGTCCTATACACACCCTAATCTCTCCGTCCGAGCAAGTCCAACGTGAACTTATCCCGGACGAGCCCCCAAATGCGAGCGTGAAGGTCGAGGTGAGAGTTTAAAATTAGAGAAAGTTTAATTTTATAAACTCACAACCACCAGCTGCGAACCAAATTCCTAAACATGCAAAAACACTGGAACTGTTATTGCGACTGTTTGACTCGTTTTCTAGGGGATGATATTACACGTTCGCAGCTTTCCTTCCCTGCATATGATTAACAAAACAAATTCATAATAAATTCAAGTTCATGAGAGAAAAGGGTGTACTAACTACTATTTTTGAAAACACGTGAAAGTTCACTTTATGTTGTATATTTCACAATACTTGAACCCTGTGGCTGATACGTCTGTACGTCGGCACATTTATCAAATAAAGTTATAGCTCGAGAGCCCCCAGACAAAATGGATATTTGTCGCGAATTGTTTTCACACCACGTGGCTGTCTCAAACACCGTTTATGTTCATGCCTATGCGACGACACGTGTTACATTAACAAATCACAGTCACTTTAATTCAATGCGATGCACACCTTGTTCCACCGGCTAAATATTCACCAACACACAGTAGCACTCGATTTAACTTGGTGCAGTCTACGACGAGCAACCACACGTGGCGATTGCCACAGACAAATCTCAAGTCACCACCTCGAGATCCACATGCCGACTGAGGCAGAGCGACGCCGCCCGACCAGCCACACCACGTGCCCTGGAGTCCTCCCTTCCTGCCCTCGCGCGTGCGCGCGTGTCAAAACTCAACTGCCGGGGGTTTTTTCCCCTACGTCATCAATTTCCCCATGTGAGCTGTTGTAACCGATTTGCCAACGTACAGCGCTCAGCCAATACATTTCTAAAACTTTAATTAAAATTTTAATAATTACACTACAGATTAAACAAATATTTTCTTACGTTTTTATATTAATATAAACATCCTTTGTACTGTTTATCATAATTGTGCAATTTCTTATACGACAGATAAGTGATTTAACTGAATACTTCAAGATAAAATACAAAAGATTAATTGAAAATAAAATGAGAAATAGTTAATATATTATTTTTATAAACAAACATTGCCATGCTAGTTGTGTAACTGTCTTGTCTTCGTTGGTAATTTATTACTTTTCATTGTCAATTAAATATATTACGTTAGATGTGACTATATTAGCTAATGTATTGTTTATTTATCAACAGGCTATTTTGTAATGAGGGCATCGTATTACTTCAAATACCAGTAGTATTACAATATTTGTGCACTGCACTGTGCCTGGTACTCACCATTGTCCCTCTCTCCCCTCACCGGAAACGAACTGTAAAATCCTAAGTTGGAACAAGCCACCAACATCGGCCTGCTCGCTGGCCTCCCGTCAGCTACAAGCACACAGCAAATCTCAACGTGGAGAATTTCTACCTATGGCCTAACTATAAATGTTGTCACCCAACTGTGTACATATATTGCTACCATAATTAATAAGATTAAAATCGTGTAACATTTAGTGCATTGGCATGGTCAATGTTTGCAGTGAACTTCATACTGTTTAATTATCAAATGCTATTAATTACCAGTATTTCTATTGGACGGTAATCTCACAACTACCAGTAGTAAACGTGGACCTGCCACGACAGCGACTCCTCTGCTGCTATTGTGAGTTTTATCATATAAAAACATTCTATTAATTTCCATACTGTACCCCTTTAGACCCTGATTATTCTACTCGAAATAGCCGTTACATACTTGGTACGTTTACCTCTTTGCATGGGCCAGGGGCCCAATGACAGAACACAGATTGTTAAGCTTTAAATAGTTCTGTGGCTCCATCCCCATCCAAGTAAGTTGTGACTTTTCAAAATTTACTCACCTTAACCATATTAGATTCGCTGCCCGCAAGGTACACGGACTATAACAAAACATTTGTCTGTTTCCAGTCTGATGATGCGCTAAACAGCGCAAAACGCGTTATTGGATACAATAAAGAATATTGTAACAGAGACAGCGAATTATTTAATTATGAACTTTTTGTTGTTCATAGTGTATAATAATTTTAAGGACCTTTTTTCAATATTCTTCTCAGTGTACACTTATTATATATTAATCGTGGTAGTTTTTATAGCTTCAAATAAAAAAATGCATTAAAGGGTAAACAACAGTCTGAAAATTTGTTCGAGACACTTTTACTTAAAAGTGATCTTACACTGGTTGGATTTTTGTAGGGACTAAACTACAATGGTCATCAGTCAAGGATCTGTAGCATACCCTTAAGAAGGTTAGGTATATCTATTTTTGTGAATAATGAAATGCCAAGATTGCGGTATTTCGTCTTTATTTATAACAGACGACCGGTTTCGATATACAAAGACATCACCTTCTGGTCTCTGCACTAAATTATAACATTATTACAGAAATGCAAATTGTAGCCAGTTGGATAGTACTTGTGAGTCGTCACACATTAAAATATGGCGTTTGGTTGTCAGATATAAAACTCGTGTAATCATATATACGAGGCGCGGCCAGAAAGTAAATTCCATTTAGTAATAAGATGAAATTGTACACAGATACAGAACAAATTTCAGTGCACAAAATTCTAGAACTCTTAAACTACTTTTCTACATAACTTCCGAAATTTTGTAGGCAATTGTCATAGCGTGCCACAAGTTTTTGCAATCATCCTTCGCAGAAGGTTGCCGCCTGTGTATTCAACCATGTGGTAACAACTCTTTATCATCGTTGAAATGTTGACCACCAAGGACAGATTTTAGGTGTAAGAAGAGATCAAAGTCGCTAGGAGAGAGGTCCGAAACTTTTGACAGTAATCCTCTTCTTACACCTAAAATCTGTCCTTGGTGAACAACACTTCAACGATGATGACGATCTGAAAGAACATGTTACCACTTGGTTGAATACACAGGCGGCAACATTCTATGAAAAAGGCACACAAAACCTTGTGCCATGCTATGACAATTGCCTACAAAATTTCGGAAGCTATGTAGAAAAGTAGTTTAACAGTTGTAGATTTTTGTACAATCAATATTTTTTCTGTATCTGTACCCGTACGTTTTATATAACCAAACGGAACTTACTTTCTGGACGCGCCTCGTACATAAAGAACCACCATATTGTACAGTTGTGACTGAGAACAAGCTTGTTATCACTCACACTAATAAAATGAAAACATTTGGCCTTCTAGGCCCTGACGTAGGTGCTTCCGCGGTGTGCGTACTTTATTGTTGCGTGTAATAATGTTTAATGAGTTGCTCGGCACTGGGGTAACGGAGTAGAAAGTATGTTGGAACTCGCTGCGAAGTGGGCGAGGCGGTAAGAGGGAGCAGTTTCAGTTGAAGTTCCTGCAAACTTTTCCCCCCTGAACTGTGCAACGGACTTCCACCCTTGAGTCCACTCCAGAACGAGTAAGAAATCAATTCTCGTTCTCCGGCATCGAACTCAGAAATCATAGACGTCTATTCAAAAACTTTGTAAATAAGGCTACGAAATTAACAATATCCTACAGATTCGTGTAATAATTTTGTGGAAATACATCTTTATTTGCGTCTCTTACGCATTTCGGAACGGGAAAATTAGGAACACACAACATTATTACATGACAACTTACGGTATCTTGCCTTAAATATGGATGTGTTAATCAACCAAATGGGAAAAAACCCAGCAGCTTCATTTAGTACTCATCTGCTAAATCACAAAAATGTTCAAATGTTTGTGCAGCTTATGGGACTTAACTACGGGGTCATCAGTCCCTAAACTTACAAACTACTTATGAACTAGCTAACACTACGGACGGCACAAATATCCATGCCCGAGGGGGGGGATTCGAACCCCCGACCGTAGTGGCCATGCAGACCGTGACTGGCGCTTCAGTCCCCTCGGCCACCGCGGCCGGCCTGGGAAATTTATTATTATCAATTGAAATTGGCAATGTCTACGTTACAGAATTTTTTAGCGAGTATATGGTGTCAGTAATTATAGTGCTACTGGTATTCTATGTACACAATATTATTTATTTTCTGTTGCACATCAGCTGCCACGGTAGACTAGCCGAGCGGTCTAAGGCGCTTCGCTGCGGAGCGCGCGATTGCTCGCCGTCGGCGGTTCGAGTCCTCACTGGGGCATGTGTGTGTTTGTTCTTAGTTTAGTTTACCTTAGTTAAAGTAGTTTACTAGCTACGGACTGATGACCACGCAGTTTGGTCCGATAGATTTACAAACATTTGATTTTGCAGATCAGCAGGTCGCCTAAAATACGACTCCTTGTAACAGTTTTTAATACATATTCACAGCTAAATATTGGTGCATCTTTGACATCGTCCTCAACCAGCCCATTGTGATGCTCATCGATGTTTTCAGGTCATCGCCATGGAAACCAACATCGTCCCGCAGCTTCATCTCAAGCTTCATCTCTTAGAATGAGCCCACAGCCGCCACACAATACTTTTCTGAGTAACAAAATGTGGCGAACGAAGTCATACAGATTTCATTTTGCCTGGGCAGACGGCCAGTTTCGAGGTATCAGGTGCTAAAGGTACATGCAAATAACAGTAACTTTACTTAATGTCTGAGTGATTAATTTATGTGGCTAATGTACACAATATCATTAGAAATTACTGCTCAATATTACCAGACACTTTCAGTGGGCTGGGCGTTAATTTAAGCCAGACGCTTGAAAATTCGCGAAGAAGTGACATAAGTTGTAGGATACTTAGGAAACTCTTTCAATACGATTTGCAAAGAGCCAGACATATCGAATGTGCCAAACATCCAGCCAGACATATTTAAAATGTCGCTGTGAGTATGAGAGCTTTACTTGTATTAACAGTCTTGATCGCAGAGGTAATTTATTTATTTTTTATTTAAACGGTTTCAACCTAATATAGGTCATCTTCAGAAATAATAATAAAATAGCCTGCAAGGACAGATGTAACTAAATTACAAAAATTGCTTAGAAATTTTTGTAATCTAGTTATATCTATCCTTGCCGGCTGTATTATTATTATTATTATTTCTGAAGATGACCTACATTAGGCTAAAACAGCTTAAATAAAAATTACCTCTGCAATCAAGACTGTTATTACAATATACATATCGTCAAGGAATATCTCTGTCTTCTCCTAGGACAATGTTATCCAAATTAATGAGATGGCTTTATAACACTGCTCCATTCTATTTGAGTTTTTTGCGGTCTAATGAAATTTTTCAATAACTATCAAACCATATTACAATGTCCAGTCACAAATAAACTGTTAACTTACGGACAGAAGATTTATACCAAATGCATCTTGAAAATTAATACATGAGCTCTGAGTTCAACGGGTGTTGACGTGTTATAAGGTTCCCATCGCCAGGCACCATCTGAATATGTAGACAGTGTCACAGTGATCTGTCTACTGTTTTGAAGGTCAAATGTACAAAATTTGGTGACGACCGGAATGAAACATTATTTTTATTAATTACAGACACACTTTGATTGCTGCTACAAAATTGGGCATCTCAGTAAGCTCCGAAACACGATTTAACTTTGAATGTGTTGCTCCATTCAATACTATACAAAATGAAGAGTCAAATATTCGAGAAAATCCGTCTACAGCGTGTTCATCAGGATCTGAGGTAGGCCCAAAATGTACTCAGCCACAGTTACCTATTTCACAGTCCAGTAAAGTCTCTTATACCTGATTGTCAAGGCAAGGAAAGACCATTCAATACACTTAGATAAACGACGAGAATCAAAAGCGTTTACCAGATTCGGCAAGCTGGAGCTGTTTAGTTATACTGAAGTACAGGAAAAGTAATTCAACATAACTCAGAAATTTATTTATAATATTTACAATGTGGCTAGAGTTACTAAAGAAGATGCTGCAAGACATCAGTTGTTCATAAACACCATTAATGCTTCTGACGTAAATGAAGAGTTTTCTCGGAAACACATTACAAACTTCGACGCGAGTTGCTTACTGCCGTGTAAGACTGAACTTCGACAACACTTTCGGTGGGAAACTTACGTAGTTAGTCTCCGAAATAATGCACATATGAAAATAAAGGGTAGAAATTGGAATGTAACCACTATCTGTTCAACTTGTTTGCTGGAGACCACTTACCGATTTTCGTTAGTGACTTGCTTAAGAAAATTTCAGGTATTTTGCGTGAACTTAAAATTTCTTTTACACAGAGTGAGTCACCAACATATAAATTGTATTGCAGTGGTACTCATTTGAAGATGGTCTATATAGACTTAAATGGGCCATGAAATAAAAACAATGGATTTCAATTTTAATTTCAACTATTTTATCAAGATTACTGTTTTCCATTGTTATTTCTAAAATTACATGTTTTATCTCATCGTCACCGAAAATAATTCCTTTCCCAAGACGGAACACAGCCTTCTTTTTTTTATTTTTTTTTCCGAGTAAATCCTTTTGTTCGTTCATATAAAGTTGTAAAGAAGAGTGGAGACTTTATTCTAGTACGTTGGCAGCGTCAAATTCCTGGGAGCTGGTTTGGCTGCATTATTTGTAGGTGTTGCTTAAGAAAATTTCAGGTATTTTTCGTGAACTTAAAATTTCTTTTACACAGAGTGAGTCACCAACGT
Source organism: Locusta migratoria (assembly GCA_026315105.1). Lineage (NCBI taxonomy): Eukaryota > Metazoa > Arthropoda > Insecta > Orthoptera > Acrididae > Locusta > Locusta migratoria. The sequence goes on along the minus strand of CM048750.1, from coordinate 248,958,972 downwards.
ATAAATTGTATTGCAGTGATATTCATTTGAAGATGGTCTATACAGACTTAACTTGGTCATGAAATAAAAACAATGGATTTCAGTTTTAATTTCAACTATTTTATCAAGATCACTGTTTTCCATTATTCTTTCTAAAATTACTTGTTTTATCTCATCGTCACCGAAAATAATTCCTTTCCCAAGACGGGACACAGCCATTTTTTTTTTTTTCGAGTAAATCCTTTTGTTCGTTCGTATAAAGTTGTAAAGAAGAGCGGAGACTTTGCTCTAGTACGTTGGCAGCGTCAAATTCCTGGGAGCTGGTTTGGCTGCATTACGTGTAGGTTTTGCTTAAGAAAATTTCATGTATTTTGCGTGAACTTAAAATTTCTTTTACACATAGTGAGTCACCAACATATAAATTGTATTGCAGTGGTATTCATTTGAAGATGGTCTATATAGACTTAAATGGATTTCAATTTTTAATTTCAACTATTTTATCAAGATCACTGTTTTCCATTATTCTTTCTAAAATTACTTGTTTTATCTCATCGTCACCGAAAATAATTCCTTTCCCAAGACGGGACACAGCCTTCTTTTTTTTTTTTCTCTTTCGAGTAAATCCTTTTGTTCGTTCGTATAACGTTGTAAAGAAGAGCGGAGACTTTGTTCTAGTACGTTGGCAGCGTCAAATTCCTGGGAGCTGGTTTGGCTGCATTATTTGTAGGTGCTTTTCCACGGCAATGTCTCGCTGCCCTGGAACAAATGCTCTGCTAGCGGACATTTTTTGGTGGGCGTGTTTCCAGAAAATGTCTCACGTCCGGTCATCGCAAGAAAGCTGCGACATGGGAGTTCTCACAATGCGGAGTCATGGCTTTCCTGGGAAATCTGCCCTATAAGAAAGGGCAGCACTTCATTCTGAGGACAGAGCTCGTGCAAAAAAAGTGCTGCACAAAGCGACAACCAGTGCTCTTTTTCTGATAGTAAGTTCGGGCGTACTCTCCCATTAGAAATATTTGAAAATTACTGAAGTTTTCAATATCGTATTTTGTGTCCCAGCGTCGTCGCCGCTATTGTGTCTCGTTTCCGTCGTAGGTGTCGGTGGCCGAGTAGAATGAGACCGACACAGGAATAAAGGATGCACGCTTGTGCAGGTGGGAGGTGACCAGCCAGTGGGACAGCAGAAACTAGAAACACTAGAGTAAATTATAAAGAGATATATATTTCTTAGAGACTTAGTAATACTTATCTTTTACATAGCTCAGTACTGCAGAATGCTGATACATAGTTGAGCTAAAGGCCTGCCTAGTGCCTATCCGATAGCCAAGTCTTCACTGGTGCCTAACTGATTGCGAAGTGTTAACTGGTTCCTATCTCAGTCCCAAGTGAACGATGTCGTTCAGTGGTGGCCACGAGCGGGCTAGCAGCAGAGGGCGCTCGTGGCTGACGTCGTAAGAACGCCGCGCCGTGCGTGCATGGCGGCGCGCAGCGAAAGTAGGTGGCGCGCACATTAGACTTGTGCGACACCACATCGTAAATTATTTATTAAACTACAAATTTACATTATAATTAGCTACGGTTATAACCTACGGTTATAACAGTAGCGTGATGTTTCTTTGAATAACCAAGTTTGAGCAACCAAAAGGTTGCACCAATGCAGCAGATATGGAGTTATTTTACCGAATAATAGATTGTTCCAGAATGAAACTTTCACTATGTAGCGGAGTGTGCGCTGACATGGAACTTCCTGGCAGATTAAAATTGTATGCCGGAACCGGAACTCGAACTTGGGACCTTTGCCTTTCGCGGGCAAGCGCTCTACCACTGAGCTATCCCGACACGACTCACGATGCTGCCTCGCAACTTTACTTCAAGTCCCGGTTCCGGCACACAATTTTAATCTGCCAGGAAGTTTCATATCAGCGTACACTCCGCTGCAGAGTGAAAGTTTCATCCCTTTCTTCCAGGAGTGCTAGTCTTGCAAGGTTCGCAGGAAAGCTTCTGTGAAGAAGGTAGAAGGGAAGGTACTGGCAGAAGTAAAGTTGTGAAGCGGCATCGTGAGTCGTGTCGGGATAGCTCAGTGGTTATATAATAGAACGGAAACGAAACTACAAGGAACACTTTGCTAGTTTCTTGAGCGAGACTATGCTGTAAACACGAATTACTGACACGAAGAAATTGTCAACCAGGGGAAGAACTAACTTCGAACAAAGAAAACCATTTTATTAAATTTATTAATTTTGTTGTTTAGTTATTTTGTATGTTGTATAAACTCGCAGGAAATTAATGATGGAGTAATGACTGCCACCGAGATGAGAAGAGAAGAAACAAGTGCATATATGCAGAGGCTTATGCACGTTTATTTTCCTACCTTCCTACTTTTATCACATGATGTGCGGAGAAAAGGAAGACCATGTAGTGTATTTTATACATCTTTCATCAATTAGTTTATTTCACGCCAGAATGGCTGTTATGTTACTTTCATTACAAAAATTTCTAAATGTGTTCCCCACTCAAGAGACACTTTAAAATGCAGAAATCGTAGTTCATTGGCAAATGCAGAAGAAGAACTTCGCGGTGGCCGAGGGGAGGGGACTGAGGCGCTCCAGTCACGGTCTGCACGGCCACTACGGTCGAGGGTTCGAATACCCCCTCGGGCATGGATATTTGTGCAGTCCTTAGTATAAGGTAGTTGATAAGTAGTTTGTAAGTTTAGGGGCTGATGACCCCGTAGTTAAGTCCCATAAGCTCTACAAACATTTGAACATTTTTGAAGAAATTTACGTTATAGTTACCCTTCCAAAGAAGAACGTAATTTTGCTTAAATAATGCCAACCATTGTGTAAGCAATGGAAAATTAGTGACGGACCTCGGAAGCAGAAAGAATTCTGTCTATTCCTGTAAGAGAAGAGGATATTTCGTTCATTTGAAGGCCAAAGAAGCCTATGCCATGGAAGGCGAAATATGGAGAGCGGACGGACGGGCCGTGAGGGGAGGATGGAGGCCCAAAAAAGAAGAAAGAAAGAAAAGAAAAAAAAAGTGGCAGAGCGCTTGCCCGTGAAAGGCAAAGGTCCTAGGATCGAGTCCCGGTTCCGGCCCACAATTTTAATCTGCCAGGAAGTTTCCCTTCAGAAATGTTAGAAGTTTCATATTAGCGCACACTCCGCTGCAGAGTGAAAGTTTCATTCTGGAAACATCCTTTAGGCTGTGGCTAAGCCATATCTCCACCATATCCTTTCTTCGAGGAGTGCTAGTCTTGCAAGGATCGCAGGAGAGCTTCTGTGAAGTTTGGAAAGTAGGAGGCGAGGTACTGACGGATTCAGAAAGTATCACTCTTGCGAAACACAGCTTGCCCTTTATTCACATGAAGTGTTAAGTGCCATCGACAAGGGATCTCAAATCGATTCCATATTTCTGGATTTCAGGAAGGCTTTTGACACTGTACCCTACAAGCGGCTTCTTATGAAATTGCGTGCATATAGAATATCTCCCCAATTGTACGGTTGGATTCACGATTTCCTATCAGAAAGAACATAGTTCGTTGTAATTGACGGTAAGTCATCAAGTAAAACAGAAGTGACATCTGGCGTTCCACAGGGAAGCGTTATAGGTCCCCTACTCTTCCTCGTGTTTATAAACGATTTAGGAGACAATCTGAATAGCTCCCTTAGATTGTTCGCGGATGATGCTGTCGTTTATCGGTTAGTGAAGTCAACAGAGGATCAAAAGCAACTGCAAAGCGGTTCAGACAAAATTTCTGCATAGTGCGAAAATTGACAATTGACACTAAATAAAGTGTGAAGTAATACAAATGACCACTAAAAGAAATCCGCTGAACTTCAATTATGCGATAAATCAGTCAAACCTTAAGGTCGTAGATTCTACCAAATACCTAGGAGTTACAATTACGAACAACTTTGACGGGATAGAACACATAGAAAATATTGTGGGGAAGGCGAACCAAATGTTACGTTTCATCGGCAGAACGCTTCGAAGATGCACCAGCTCCATCAAAGAGACTGCCTACATCACACTTGTGCGTCCTCTCCTGGAGTACTGTTGTCCCTTGTGGGACCCTCACCAGGTGGGACTGAAGGAAGACATTGAGAAGGTTCAGAGAACGGCAGCTCGTTTTGTTCTATCACGTTACGGGGGGAAAGCGTCACGGAAATGTTGCACGAATTGGAGTGGAAATCATTAAAAGAAAGACGTTATTCATTGCGGCGTGATCTGTTAGCGAAGTTTCAATCACCGACTTTTAGTTCTGAATGTGAAAATATTTTGCTAGCACCCACCTACTTAGGGAGACATGGCCATCCCTATAAAATAAGAGAAATCAGATCGAAAACGGAACGATTTAGGTGTTCTTTCTTCCCGCGCGCTATTAGAGAATGGAACGGTAGAGAAAAGTTATGAAAGTGGTTAATGAACCCTCTGCCAGGCACTTGAATGTGATTTGCAGAGATGTAGATGTAGATGAAGTAAAGTTGTGAGGCGGCATCGTGAGTCGTGTCGGGATACCTCAGACGGTAGACCGCTTGCCCGCGGAAAGCAAAGGTCCCAGGTTCGAGTCCCGATTCCGGCACACAATTTTAATCTGCCAGGAAGTTTCCCTTCAGAAATGTTAACAAAGCGAACAAAAAAGGGCATTCTGTTCGAGAATAAAGCCCGCCGCCATTTTGGCAAGGTTGGAAAGCCGTTACACACGCTACATATACACCGATTTTTCCCCATGAGATTACCGTATTTTTTGGAGGGCTGAAGAAAATTATGTATGTTTCGGTCTAGGAGGTGCACACTTGGATGAAAGTAATCGAGCGTTTCATGGCATTCAAAAAAGTTTCAACTGCAAAGTTGACCATTTGTGCCGGACCGGGATTCGAACCCGGATAATCTGCTTTGGGCAGCATTCACCTTAACCAATTAGGGCGGGGAGCACTACGATCGTAGCATGCTATAAGTTGAGCGTTTGGCCAGGAAGGGAAGCGAGTCTGGATCGTTTAATTAGTTAAGGCGACCGCTGGCCCGAAGCGGGATTTTGAACTCTGCCTTTAAATTTCTTTCAGTGCTCTGAAACTCCCGATATGTTTGAAAATTTCGAATTCGCTAACTTATGGCCGTTAATGTCAACCAACTTTAGCATATCAATAATTAAAAGGTATTGTTAGCCAGTTTGTAACATGCCCGAGGCTTCTTAACAGGAATCCCCTCCCACTCATGCGATTGTTCCACAAGTTACTTTAAACATTTTATTCCATTCCATGATGGTGTTGGTGGCGGCTGGTGCAGCAACAGTGTTGAATAATTAAAAAATGCTCAGTCTCTGTTGCAATATTTTATTCTCCAATAACGCGTTTCGCGCCGTTAGCGCATCGTCAGACTGGAAAAAGACAAATGTTTTGTTACAGTCCGTGTACCTGGCGGGCAGCGAATCTAATGTGGCTAAGGTGAGTAAATTTGAAAATTCAGACTTACTTGGACGGAGATTGAGCCACAGAACTATCTATAGCTGTGTAGGAGGTATCTTAACAATTTGTGTTGTTAGTGGGCGCCTGCAAAGAGGTAAACGTACAAAGTACGTAATGGTTATTTGAACTAGAATAACTAGGGACTAAAGGGGTGTGGTATGGAAATTAATGGAACGCTTTTATATGATAAAACTCACCATAGCAGCAGCAGAGGAGTCGCTGTCGCGGCAGGTCCACGTTTACAAATGATAGTATTCTGGTAGTATAACTGCAGAACATAAATGCGACCGTTAAACAGAGCGAGCGGTATGGGCAGAGTTCACGCCTGCGAGAATGAGCGGCTAGAGATGTTTGTGACGTGAGGGAATGAATCTTGTGAAATGATACATGTTGGTATGAAACAATAATAAATGAATGAAAACGAAATTATTAGAGGCCTGAGGGTGGGGCGGGAGAAATATGTTGTGAATTGTCAGAAGGGGGGTCATTTTGGAAAAAGATGGATAACATGACGTCGTAAAAAGTTTGATTTTTTGTGATGAGCTGTTCGTTGAGACTGTGTTCTGGGGACCGTTTTACAAACTTAGTGATTTCTAATTCTTCAAGAAGTGAGAGTTTTTTTCCTTTGGGGGCGATGTGAAGAACTTTAAATTTGTCAAGGGGGGGGGGAGGGCTGAATGTGTTTGCTTCTTTTGAGGTTCCTCGGAAAAGGCCGAATTATTTTTGTCAGCGCCTTTCTTAGTTAAAAGATGTTCTTGGAACCTAGTTTTGAAGGCTCGTCCAGTTTGGCCAATGTATGATAAGGGGCACTGCAAACATTGTATTTTGTAGACGCCTGACTGACTAAAAGAGTCTTTAACTAACGGCAAGGATCTATTTTCCTGAATTAACTGTTCAAATGTTTGTGAACTACAGGACCAAACTACAGTGCTCCTCGATCTGTAGACTTAAATTAACGGCTGAGAACAACACCCACACCCATTCCCGAGAGAGGGCTCGAACCTCCAGCGCGGACGGCCACGCACTTCGCAACAAGGCGCCTTAACGCTCACGGTCGTTCCCACCCGGCCCTGAATTAAAAATCACATTTTTTTTATATCTTCCGCAAGTCTGTTGTAATTCACTAACCTCTTTTCGGCTTACATGACCATGTTCAGACTGCACAGGCTTATCAAAGAAGTTACCATGCTTACATACAGACTTGAAAGATATGTTACTGTTTACCCTGAGATTCAAGCTCACAGCAAATGTCACATTTGGTTATAATCTGATAGCACAATTAAAATGTTAGTAATGAAACAATCATTGATAAATACACAGGAGGGGGACCACGAATAAACTTAATTTTAAGCTGGAAAATCTATGTGTTTATCATTTTATACAACTAACGATTGCAATAAATTAATCAATTTACAGACTGCTGAAGAATATTTTAATAAGTTTCACATAGGATCTTACATATTGGAAGGTAATGGAACCCAAACTTTAACTTTGAACTTAAAATTTTTTCATGTACAACATTTTAAATGCATTGAAAATTTCAATTAATTAGTTACTTGAGCCAACTGCTAAAGTATATTTGGAAATTTTGGGAACAAACTAGGAATGAACTTAAACTGTTAAATGTACCAGTATAATACTTCCATCAATTAAATATTCCAATAAAAATGTTCAAATGTTTGTTAAGCTTATGGGACTTAACTACGGGGTCATCAGGCCCTAAACTTACAAACTACTTATGAACTACCTTATACTAAAGACGGCACAAATATCCATGCCCGAGGGGGGATTCGAACCCCCGACCGTAGTGACCGTGCAGACCGTGACTGGAGCGCCTCAGTCTCCTCGGCCACGGCGGCCGGCATATCCCAATAAAATAAATTACTCAATTGATGAAGAGATATCATACATATTTATCAAACTATGATGATTTTCCACCAAGAACCGAGGGAAGGACGAGTAAAAAAAAAAAAAAAAAAAAAAAAAAAAAAAAAAAAAAAAAAAAAACTAGCAATTGCTGATTACTCGCATAAAGATAGAACCCACTCTAATCACTGACACACCAGAGGATCTGATCTTGGCCAGAAGCCAGTGACGGATCTAAGGGAGGGGGTAGGGGGGTATATGGAATAAGACGCCCAGGGTGGAGACCTAAGGTGGGCTCCAAAACTGGCAGAATAATCTAATTAAATATTATTAGGATTCTTGGAAAGATAGCGAAATGAAGCGAACCAATCTTAGTGTAAGCTGTAGTATAAACTATGTTTTATTAGTAACAACCAATTATTAATGCTTTCATTTAAATTCTTGTGCATCTCACAACTCACTACTTAGGTTACTGGCTGCGATTCTGGTCATCCGCCGTCCATGCACCATTAAATTTGTCTATACTCTATACATTGACACTAATAGCAAAATGACTGGAACACGAACTGAGAATTCTTTTTGAGTGTACTTTAGATACTTGTAATCGTAATCGATCTGGTAATTTTTCGTTTATTTGTTCCTTTTTAGCATTCCTACTTCACTCGGTAAAAACGGTACACAGTAAGAACACGTTGTTCGTCTGTCTGAACGTCCGAGTGCTAACATTGCAGGTGTGAGTTGATATTTATGTCGCATACTCATATGTCTGGTCCGTTGCTGAAGTGAAACATTTGAGCTTCTAAGTCAACCAATCAAAAGATGCGGTAATATATGTTACATATTTTTACACTCGCAAACTCTCATCAAAACCGATGGCGCAGTTCCTGTTGATCTAGAATCATTAAACTTGAGGGAAGAAGTAAGGTATAAATTTGTACGTAAAGCAAGGAATCCGAAGTTTATTGAGGTGTAGTTTTCATACACAGATATGTTTTGCCATTAGAACCGTACATTGCTTTCGTAGGGAGTGAAAAGTCTCAGGAACCATCATAATGTAAGGATTTCAATGTAGTTTTCATTAACCCTTTCAGACCTGGCGTCCATTATATTGGGCACCGAATTTTTATTATTTTTTGAACAGTATACGACTTCGCTTTACTTTGAGACACACTGACCTGTATAGTGGACATCTGTCGCTTTTAGTTTGGTGCTTGTTGCTGCCATCTGTCGCCAGAATGGCGTGCTACAATGAAAAACAGTGAACATAGTGGAACCCCTTGCGGAGTGCGTCAGACATGATATCAATAGTTGAAATTATTTCATGTATTAATTTATGAATTTAGTACAAATTTCACTTTGCGATATAAATTCCACAATACATATGGTGTGGCAGATATAACTCTTGACTTCTTATTTCATATCCTCAACTGCCTTAAGGGTGCGGTGTCCAATTTATTTGACATTTTTTATTTTGGAAACCAAATAAGAAAATTTTTAATTTTGCTCAAATATGCAATATATAGGGTCTTAGAGACATGAAAAATACAAGAATATGTTCTTTTCTATCTTTAAAATAATTCAGGACTGAAGGGATTAATGGGTAAGGTCATTCACGAGGAATATTTTTGCACGTATTTCATACTAATTAATTGAGCTAATTGAAGCCCTTGCTGTTGTGAAAACACTACCTTGAATCACAAATATAATTGTCAGCATGGAGCACCGGTGCTCTGCTACAGCAGTCGGTGGTGTAGGGCGAGTGATGTGAGCGAGGCAGGCATCTATATCTACATCTACATGGGATACTCTGCAAATCACATTTAATGCGTGGCAGAGGGTTCATCGAACCATCCTTATACTATTTTATCTCCCATTCCATTCTCGAATAGCGCGCGAGAAAAAATAACACCTGAATCTCTCTGTTTGAGCTCTGATTTCTCTACCTATGTACGTGGGAGTCAACAATATATTTTCGCATTCAGATGAGAATGTTGGCGATTGGAGTTTCGTAAGTAGCCCACGCCGCAGCGATAAGCCCCGTTGTTGTAATGGTTCCCATCCCAGATCCGTAACGCTGTCTCCCCGGTATCATTACAATACGAAACAGCACTGTTCTGGCACTTTTAGGAGAGGAACGACTTGTCGAAACGCTTAGCCAGGCCAGAGTCGTGATGTTTGTGAATTATTAAAACGTATAATAATAATAATAATAATAATAATAATAGTACCAATTTTTTTGTATAGACAGAATAGTTTTATTGCCCTCCTTATTTTGCAAAATGTTTCAACATTCTTTGTTGATCTGTGGCATTATGTTGAAGCCACTAATTATCTCATATTTGTCACAATCGTTTGAGCAGTTGTATTTCGAAAAATAGCTTGCAAAGATGCATTAAATTTGAGCTTGTTATTGTTTTGTTGAATATTCATAACTGAAAGTAAATGTTGCCAAATGAACGTTGTTCAGAACATTGCAACGTATTTTAGGACAAGGGCATGAATCCTCGCGAATTCTTGCTGATCAACGACTTTATATAAAAAGTAATTGAAATACTATTGTATGGTAGAAGCGGTCTGTCAAAATTGAATTGTACTGCAGTTTTATCTGTTCAATTTGGAGACATGACCGGGCATCCTCTGGGAGCACCGAAAAAGCCATCATAAAAACTTTTGACTGCAGCTTTAGTTATTTTATTACTTCAAAGTTATCTTCAAAATTTGTATGCAGTTTATATAACTCTTTCGTGTGCTCCCTGAAGTGGACATAGGTACATAATTTACAGGATTTTGAGAGGAAAATTTTTCAAATTTCCTTTTTGACGTTGACTTTTAGGAAGCAAAACATGCAAATTGGAACTTCCGATTAATTTATTTTTACCCTGCAACGATTTATTTAAGTCATGTAAATAACTCGTGATGTCTTTCTTTAAAGCGACCAACTGTTCAAATGTTTGTAATCCTACGGGGCAAAACTTCTTCACTTACAAACAACTAAAGCACATGCAATGAAGGCTTTCACGACCGGATGTCATAGTTGCTGGTAGAACTTGCTGGTTATAAGGCCGTGGTCCATAAAACTTTCCAGTTCCACCTAACGTTTCGTCCAGAGTTGCGCCGGACATCCTCAGAGGTCTTACTTGCGTTGAGTCTTGCCGACTGATGAGTCGGGTGTCTGAGAGCGCCATATATCCTGTGAAAAATGGGCGTGGTGACGCTGTCACGTTATCAGCAGAGATAGTCCTTGTCAAAGATAAAACATCATTATCGATTGCAATCGGTCAGAGATAAACCTGTCGATCTTTCAAAGCTACTGTCCATATGTCGCTAAGTTTCATAGCTTCTTCTTTCCTGTTAAAATTTTCTTTATGTTTGTATATTTCAATAGCTTCCCTGTATTGTCGTGGATAATAATTAGTCATTGCAGATAAAACTGATGTTTCGGAAAACCTCACTATATGACTTCCAGATTCCTTATAACCCGGAAGTTCTACCAGCAACTAAAGCTCAGTTATACGCATGCACGATGGAGGACTCGAACCTTTGATGCGAGGGGCCGCACGATTCGTAAGAAGTACGATTTTTTTAAAGTATATTTTTGTTTTTCTTTTATAATAAACAAGACTTGCCTCTTCAGATTGTGGCAACTGCACTTTTAATTTAGTAATCAGTTGCCTTCTGTCTGGTGCGACAATCCACTCGTGCGTAACGGAATGTTTATTTTCGTAGTGGCGGTGCTTTGTCTGTGCTATTTACGGTAGAGTGGCATATTAAGCGTTGTGCTTTCCCATCAGGCTTAAAAAAACTTGCCACTGAGCAATAAAGAAGTGTCACACATAAATCTGAACCTTTTGTGCTCATGCTAAACTTTCGCAAGTTACATTAACAGTGTCCTATTTGGTAAGGTTCAGAACGGATTTTCAGCGCATCCAAGAACACGAACGCTCGCTGTCTCTGCCACACACATGTGCTGCTACACGGTGAGGGCCGCAGTGGCCGAGGGGACTGAGGCGCTCCAGTCACGGTCTGCACGGCCACTACGGTCGGGGGTTCGAATCCCCCCTCGGGCATGGATATTTGTGCCGTCCTTAGTGTTAGCTAGTTCGTAAGTAGTTTGTAAACTTAGGGACTGATGACCCCGTAGTTAAGTCCTATAAGTTCTACAAACATTTGAACATTTGAACACTGTGAGGCAGGAGTGGTGGGGGGAAAGCAACGGGCCGCGCAAGCACCGAGTGCTCGAGTTGGAGTGGTCTGAGTTAGCATGTAGTTCTCTTGTGATGTTATTTCCCATATTTTTGTGGAAGGCAATGGCCATAAAATTAAGTTGTAAGTTAATCGTTTTCGTTCATCTAGTTTGTCTGTATCAGTAAATTTTTTTTATTTTTTTTTATTATAGGATTATAATTAAATTCATTATTATTAAATAATCCGTATTTCTAGTATTTCTTTGTTACTGTGTTCGCATAATTTGTTTGTTTATTAGCTGCAAAACCCGGTAATACCCAGGTATACATTTTTCCAGGCTTGTATTTCCAGTCTTAGATTTTCTCCTCCACACATCTCCTGTTACCAGATATCTGTTCATCTTCTCCTCTCCCTTTATGTCCATTACCTGCGGCCCTCTTTTCTATCTCCTCTCTCACCCCCAACCTATGCTCAGTCGTGCCTATCTGTACATTTAACTCACTTACGTATTTTATACACATTTTTAACGCATTTCTTCTTCCCCATCTCTTCGCGCATCTCATCTTTCCTTATTCCATATCCAATCCTCACTCCTTCAGTCGTCCCCCGTCACAGTCGAAATGTTCAAATGTTTGTCAAGCTTTAAGAGACTTAACTGCAGGGTCATCAGTCCCTAAGCTTACAAACTACTTATGAGCTACCTTATGCTAAAGACGACACAAACATCCATGCCCGAGGAGGGATTCGAACCCCCCACCGTAGCGGCCGTGCAGAATGTGACTGGCGCGCAGGAGACCGCTCGGCCACCGCGGCCGACGTCATAGTCGAGCGTGGCGTGGCGGGTTTCCACACAGAGGGCTGGTGTTCGATTCCCCGTCGCCTCGGAGATTTTCTCCACTCGGGTACTGGTTGTTGTGTCGTCCTCATCATTATTCATCATCACTGACATGCAAGTCGCCGAAGTGGCGTCAGCTAAAAAGACTTGCATCAGGCAGGCTGAACACCACCCCAGTTGGGATCTAACGACCATAAATGCCACGTGATTATCATCATCACCACCCTCCTATCCATCTACCCAAACTCTCTCCCTGTCTCTCTCTCTTCCTTTCCAATCTATCCTTCGATCTCCTCACCCCCTCTATCTATGCCTATTTCCTAAGCGCAAATCTATGTCTGAACAACATCTCTTTGTATCAATTTGCTAGCTCTCATTCCATCCTTCTCCTCTGGTTTGTCTATTTTCTCTTCGTTCCCCTTCCTGTCCATTCTTTCCTCCTCCCTCTGAACCATTATATATATATATATATATATATATATATATATATATATATATATATATATATATATATATATATATATTCAGGGTGTTTCACTAAGTGTGTTTGCCTCTGTAACTTATAAAATAATAGGTGACGGGAAATTTTAATGCGGTAGGTCAACACAAGAAATGTTACATTTTCTGCGGAGCTATGAACATAGTTTATTGTATTATTTTCCAAAGAGTTGCAGCATAAAAATATAATTTTTTAAATGGAACAATAGTATTTTCTATCTTGCATTGGATTCGTTGAAACCAATTGTGTCCAAATCAATTTAAACTACATTCCTATCACTGTTAGTTTGGGAGCTACAATCCTTCAAGGTTTAGGGGGCGGAGGCTACGACAGCGTAGCTCACTCGCTGGTGGTCATGAGACAGTAAGCCGTGCCCCAGGTGATAGCCACTCGGCCAGTCAGCTACGCTATCGCAGCCTCCGCCCCCGCAACTTTGAAGGGTTATGGCTCCCAAACTAACAGTGATAGGAATGTAGTTTAAATTGATTTGGACGCAGCTGGTTTAAACGAATCCAATACACGATAGAAAAAACTATTGTTCCATTTAAAAAATTATATCTTTGTGGTGTAACTCTTTGGAAAATGATACAATAAACTATGTTTATAGCTCCGCAGAAAGTGTAACATTTTTTGTGTTGACCTACCGCATTAAAATTTCCCGTCACCTATTATTTTATAAGTTTCAGAGGCAAACACACTTAGTTGAACACCCTATATATATATATGACCATTCTCTTCTCCACCCCTTCAGTCATTCGTCTGTATATTTCTCGCCTCTGGCCATTTCTTCCCACCCCTCTCCTATCTCCTTCTCCATCTCCTACTGCCCCCTCTCTTACTCATTCTTTCTACTCCATCCTCCTCATTCTCATCTTGTCCACGACTCCTCTCTTGCTCCTGATATGTAGACTGCCATGGAGAGCAGGTCGATAAGGCAGGCTGATACTATTCCCAAACAACACACTAGTTGTGCATGGGCAGCCTATATGATACGGGATGGAAAACACATTTTTGTCCGTATCTGAATTCGCATGGAATCTAGGAGGTTATAAACGCCACGGTGCTAGTTCTCGTGTTGCACGAAGTATATGTACCAAATTTGGGTGAAATTAATCCAGTAGTTTAGGAGAAAATGTGGAACACACATACAGTTTTATAACATACATCGATTTGCAGTAGGATCACCTACCAAAAGAAAAGTTCATAGAGTTTAATTTGAGAAATAAAATTCATCGAAATACTTAAATATAACTTTGGGGGTTATTTATTTTTCCAGTAATGAAATACTTATTTTTATGTTTGTAATATTCTAAAACTGGAGTTCTTACTCTGATATTTAAATATTAAATGTTTGGAATTCTTTAAGAATATTCATTATTGAAGTCGATTTTGTTAAGTTACACCTAGGACTCGCAGGTTTTCTTATTATTTTCTCTTTGTTTACTTTTCATTTGTATTTTTGAATGATGTAATTCGTAGTCTGCCGTACCTGTAGCAGTGTCCCATAACAAAAGAACGAAGTTTAATTGTAATTGCTTATTTCTTCATTTTTTTATTGTATGTGTGATTAGTTATCGACAGTGGATGATGTTCGGTCCGCCACCGCTGGTAACTCTACGAAACTATCATGTGCGACTGTACTTGTGGTCTCAGGAATGACAATCATTGATGAGCGACAGATCACTGGTGACAATAACACAATACATAATGTCATCTAACAGGAATTTTATCATGTCGTGAAATATCACACTCCATGTCGCTGATGTTTAAGATGGAAGCATTTTCACTCTGGATATTGTCATGCACTCCACATCGAAAACTCACTAAACCGGGGAATTATGATTGTCTTAGAAAACAAGATGAATACAAGAATTTTTCATTTAAAAGTTTTTTGAAGCTGCAAGATGAGGCGAAAAGCTATTTTCATGTGAAGAAAATGCTCATAAGTCACTTCTTGTATTTATTATACACACGACTAGTTTCGGAGTACTACGTCGCCATTTTCGAGTCTTTACATAAATTATTTCTAAAACTTAATCTAGTTCCCATCCCCATGAACCACAGACACTGCTGAGGTGGGGTGGCTTGCGTGCCTCAAAGATGCAGATAGCCGTACTGTAGGTGCAACCACAGCGGAGGGATATCTGTGGAGAGGCCAGACAAATGTGTGGTTCCTGAAGAGGGACAGCAGCCTTTTCAGTCGTTACTGGGGAAACAGTCCATCGACTGAGATGGCCTTGTAATATCAGCTAACATGGGTTTGCCATGCACTTACTGTAAACGGCTGAAAGCAAGGGTAATCTACAGTCGTTACTTTTCCCGACGACATGTAGCTCTACTGTATGAATATATGATGGCGTCTTCTTGGGTAAAATATTCAGGAGGTAAAATAGTCCCCCATTTGGATCTCCGGGCGGGGACTATCAGGAGGATGTCGTCATCAAGAAAAACAAAATTGGCATTCGGAGCGTGGAATGTTCTAACCCTTAATCACGTAGATAAGTTAGAAAATTTGAAAAGAGAAATGGGTACGTTAATATTAGATATGGTAGGGATTAGTGAAGTTTGGTGTCAGAATGAATAGGACTTTTGGTCAGGTGAGTACAATGTTACAAATGCAAAATAAGTTGGTGGTAACGCAGGTGTAGGTCTCATAATGAATAAGAAACTAGGAATGCGGGTAAGTTATTATGAACAGCATAGTGAATGCATTATCGTAGCAAAGATGGGTGACTGGAACTCGGTAGTAGGGAAGGGAAGGAAATGTAATAGGTGAATATGCACTGGGAAAAAGGAATGAAAGAGGAGATCGCTTGGTAGAATTTTGGGCAGAGTGCAAATTAATATTCACCAACACTTGGTTTAATCATCATGAAAGAAGGCTGTATACGTGGAAGAGACCAGGGGCCACTGGAAGGTACCAGATCGACTGTATAATGGCAAGGAATAGATTTAGAAACCAGGTTTTAAATTGCAAGACATTTCCAGGGGTAAATATTGACTCTGACCCTAACTTGTTGTTCATGAACTGCAGCTTAAAACTTAAGAGTCTGCAGATAGGTAGAAAAGTTAGGAGATGGAACCTGGACAAATTAAAGGAAAAAAAGGCGATTGATAGTTTCAGAGGGAGCATTACGCAAGGATTCGGAGGAACGGGGGAAAGTAATACAGTAGAAGAAGAATGGGTAGCTCTGAGAGATAGGGTAGTTAACGCCGCAGAGGATCACATAGACAGAAGGACAAGGCCTAATACAAATCCCTGCATACCACATCCCTGCGTAATCCCTGCCATACTGAACGTAATTGATGAGAGGAAAAAATATAAAAATTCAGCAAGTGAAGCAAGCTAAAGGGAGTACAAATGTTTGAAAAATGATATTGACAGGAAATGCAGACTGGCTAAGCAGGAGTGACTACAGGGCAAGTACAGAAGCATAGAAGAATGTATAACTAGGGGAAAGATAGATACCGCCTACAGGAAAATAAGAGAGATATTTGGAGACAAGAAAAGCAGCTTTATGAATAATAATAACTCAGACGGAAAACCAGTACTAAGCAAAGAGGGGGAAAGCTGAACTGTGGAAGGAATATATAGAGAGCCTATACAAAGGAAATATACTTGAAGGCAATATTCTAGAAATGGAACACGAAGTGGAGAAAGATGAGATAGGTGATATGATACTGTGAGAAGAATCTAACAGAGCGCTGAAGGATTTGAGTGGAAACAAGGCCCCTAAAGTAGATGATATTCCGTCTGAACTGCTGATACCGTTAGGAGAGCCAGTCATGAAAAATTGTTCCATCTGGTATGCAAGATGTATGAGAGAGAGGAAATACCCTCCGACTTCGAGAAGAATATCGTAATTCCAATTCCAAAGAAAGCAAGAGCAGAAAAGTGTGAAAATTACAAAACTATCGGTTTAATAAGTCATGGTTGCAAAAAACTAACATTAATTACTTACAGATGAATGGAAAAACTTCTGGAATTCGACTTTGGGAAAGATCAGTTTGGATTTAGGGAAATGTAGGAACATGGAACGCAATACTCACATTACGAATAATATTACCTAGAAGATAGGTTAAGGAAGGGCAGACCTACGTTTTTAGCATTAGTAGATTTGGAGAAAGCTTTTGACAATGTAGACTGGAATACACATCATACAGCAGTTATTAGAGTCGGAGGGCACGAGAGGGACGCAGAGGTTGGGAAGAGAGAAAGACAGGGTTGTAGCCTTTCCCCAATGTTGTTCAATCTGTACATTGAGCAAGCTTTGAAGGAATGCAAAGAGAAATTTGGAGAAGGAATTCAGGGAGAAGAAATAAAAACTTGGCGGTTTGCCGATGACATAGTAATTTTGTCAAAGACTGCAAAGGACATGGAAGAGCAACTGAATGGAATGGACAGTGTCTTGATGTAAGATACAAGAGGAACATTTACAAGAATAAAACGAGGGTAATGGAATGGAATGTCAGAAAAATCAGGCGATGCTGAAGGAATTAGATTAGGTAATGAGAAAATAAAAGTAGTAGATGAGTTTTGTTATTTGGGTAGCAAGATAACTTCTAATGGCCGAAGTAAAGAAGAAATATAATCCAGAATGGCAATGGGAAGAAAATCATTTCTAAAGAAGCGAAACTTGTTGACATCCAATATTAGTTTAAATGTTATGAAGTCCTTTCTGAAAGCATTTGTCTGAAGTGTAGCATTGTATGGGAGTGAAACGTGGACGATAAGGAGTTGAGATAGAAGGTTTTGAAATGTGGTGTTACAGACGAATGCTGATAATTAGATAGGTAGATCACCTAATAAGGAGGTGCTTAACCGAGTTGGGGGGAAAAAGGAGTTTCTGGCATATCCTAAGAGAAAGGATAGATTGGTGGGACACATTCTGAGACATCAAGGAATTGTCAACTTAGCATTAGAAGGAAGTGTGTGCTTTAGAAACGTAGAGGGAGACCGAGGGCTGAATACAGTAAGCAGATTCAAAAGGCTGAAGGTTGCCGTTTGTATTCTCAGATGAAGAGGCTTGCACAGGACAGGGTAGCGTGGAGAGCTGCATCAGATCAGTCTGCGGACTGAAGACCACAACAACAACAACCTAGTTCAATGTCAAAATTTAAAATGTTATGCGATCACGTAAACTATTTTTTTTACATTTCATTTATCAAAAGGAACCAATATTAACTATTGCATATGATCAAGCTGTAGTAACATCATGGAGATCAGCTAAACAGTTGAATAGTTACTGTTATATCATATAGTACATTTGTTTTAGACTCCAGGTGGGAGTTAGTTGAAATCTTTGTAATTAAAGATAAAATTATGCTAACCAGGATAGTTCTCTTTCAACCTTAGGAGATGCAGTCAAAGCAGGGCTATTATGCTCGGAGTTCATTCAAATACATTTCCCACGAGACCAGATGTGTTTATGGAGTATCTCTGACAGTAAATTATGCAGAATTGGCATAATTTTTTCTTTAATGAACCACAGACATTTCCGAGGTGGGGTGCCTTGCGTGTCTCAATGAGACAGATAGCCGTACCTTAGGTGCAACTACATTGTATGGTTATTGTGGTGTCGCACAAGTACAAAGTGCGCGCCACCTACTTTCGCCGCGCGCCGCCATGCACGCACGGCGCGGCGTTCTTACGACGACAGCCACGAGCGCCCTCTGCTGCAACTCCGCTCGTGGCCACCGCTGAACGACATCGTTCACTTGGGACTGAGTTAGGAACCAGTAAAGACTTCGGAATCCGATAGGCACCAGTGAAGACTTGGCTATCAGTTAGGCACTAGGCAGGACTCTAGCTCAACTATGTATCAACATTCTGCAGTACTATGTAAAAGTTAAGTATTGTATACATTCTGTGCAATATATATCTCATCCTAATTTACTCTAGTGTTTCTAGTTTCTGGCTGCTCTCCTCCGTACCTGCACCAGCGTGCTATCTTTATTCCTGTGTCGGTCTCATTCCACTCGGCCACCGACACCTACGACGGAAACGAGACACAAAAGCGGCGACGAGGCTGGGACACAAAAGCGGCGACGAGGCTGGGACACAAAAGTTATCTCTGGAGAAGCCAGACAAACGTGTGGTTTCTGAAGAGGGGCAGCAGCCTTTTCAGTAGTTGCAGGGGCAACAGTCTGGATGATTGACTGAGCTGGCCTTGTAACATCAGCTAATGTGACTTTGCCACACAGTTACTGCGAACGGCTGAAAGCAAGGGGAAACTAAGGCCGTTTCCCGAGGACATGCAGCTGTACTGTGTGAATATATGATGACGGCATCCTCTCAGACAAAATATCCGGAGGTAAAATAGTCCCCCATCCTAATCTCCGGGCGGGGACTACTCAGGAGGATGTCGTCATCATAAAAGACAACACTGGCATTCTGCGGATCGGAGCGTGGAAAGTTACATCCCTTAATCGGGTAGGCAGGTTAGAAAATTTAAAAAGGGAAATGGATAGGTTGAAGTTATGAATGGTAGGGGTTAGTGAAATAGGAACAGTAGTGGAAATAGGAACAGTATTTCTGGTCAGACGAGTACAGGATTATAAATACAGAATCAATTGAGGATATTACACGAGTAGGTCGAAAAAAAAAATGAATGCGGGTAAACTACTACGAGCAGCGCAGTGATCGTATTGTCTTAGTCAAGATAGATACGAAGGCAACACCTACCAGTAGTACAAGGTTATATGCGCACTAGCTCTGCCGATGATGAGAAGTTTGAACTACTTCATGAAGAAATAAAAGAAATCAATCAGACAGTTAAGGGAGAGAAAAACTTCACTGTGATGGGGGGACTAGAATTCGGTAGTAGGAAAAGGAAGGGAAGACAAAACAGTAAGAGAAAATGGACAGAGAAAAAGGAATGAAATAGGAAGCCGCCTGGTAGAATTTTGTACCCGACATACAAACACTTCATTCAAGAACCATGAAAGAAGGTTGTATCGGAGACTTCGGTAGGTACCAGATAGATTTTATAATAGAAAGACATAGATTTCGGTACCAGGTTTTAAACTGTAATATCCAGGGGCAGATTCAGACTCTGACCATATCTTATTGGTTACGAACTGTAGACAGAAACTGGTAACACTGAAAAAAGTAGGAATATAATGAGATGGAATCTTGATAAATTGAAGGAACCTGACGATCTTGATAATTTCAAAGGGAGATGCAGGCAGCAATTGACAGAAACGGGAGGAAATAATACAGTAGAAGAGGAATGAGTAGCTTTAAGAGATGAAGTATTTAAGGCAGCAGAGGACCAAATATGTAGAAAGACAAGACCCACAAAAAGTCCTTGGATAACATTGGAAACACTAAGTTTAATTGAAGAATGGAGAAGATATAAAAATGCAGTAAATGAAGAAGTTAAAATGGAGTATAGACGACTACGAAATGAGAGGAAGTGCAAAACGGCTAAGCAGGAGTGGCTAGAAGCCAAATGAAAATCTTTAGAAGAGTGTATAACTAGGGGAAAAATAGATACCGCCCACAGGAAAATGAAAGAGAAGTTTGGAGACAAGAAAAATAGGTGTATGAATATCAGGAAATCAGATGATAACTAATTATGAGTAAAGAAGGGAAAGCAGAAATGTGGAAAGAGTATATAGAGGGACTCTACAAAGGAAATTAACTTCGAGACAATATTGTAGGAAGAGGAAGTTGCTGAAGATGAAATAGGAGATGCTATACTGAGAGATGAATGTGATATATCACTAAAAGACCTAAATCGAAACAAGACCCCTGGAGTAGATGACATTCCTTCAGAGCTACTGAAGTCTCTGGGAGAACTAGTGATGACAAAACTGATTGAGCTGATGAGTAATATCTATGAAACAGGCGACATACCCTCAGACTTTATTACATTTTTCTTAATCTCCATTCCAAAGAAAGCAGGCGCAGACATGTGTGAAAATTACAGAACCATCGGTTTAATAAGTCATGGTTGCAAAATTTTGACACGAATTATTTACAGAAGGATAGAAAGGCTGGCAGATGCTGACCTCGAGGACGATAAATTCGTATTCAGGAGAAATGTAGGAGGACGGAAGGCAATACTCACCTTACGATTTATCTTAGAAGATAGATTAACAAAAGGTAAACCTAAGATTTTAGCATTTGTAGATTTGGAGAAAGCTTTTGACATTTTTGACCGGAATATGCTTTTTCAAATCCTGAAGTCAGCAGGGGTATAATATAGGGAACGGAAGGTTATTTAAAACTTGTATATTAACGAAACAACTGTTGTTAGAGTTGAAGGGCATGAAAGAGACTCGGTACACATTGAGCAAGCTGTGAAGGAAAGCAGAGGGAAATTTTGAGGAGGGATTAGAGTTCAGCGCGAGGAAATAAAGAACATTGCGTTTTGCTGACAACATTATAATTCTGTCAGAGACAGCAAAGGCCATGGAAGAGCAAATGAACGTAATATACAGTGTGTTAAAAGGAGCGTATAAGATGAACATTAACAAGAGCAAAACAAGGGTAATGAATTGCAGTCTTAGAAAAATCAGGCGATCCAGAAGGTATTAGATTGGGCAGTAAAAAAATGATGGTCGCAGCCTCGTGGGAGTAGCCGAGCGATCATTCCGCCGGCAGCAGTGTTCGTACGCGCGCGCGCTGTTGTTAGTGGTGTGTGTTCTTTATATGTTAAAGATGCAGTGATGGCTGAATTATCTACAATAGATACTTTGAAATTCACATTCGATCGAACTCTTATCCGACCTACGTCCTTCGAAATTGAAGATTGGCTAGAGAAAGTAGTGAAAATACGCTCTGAAGATACCATAAGATATCACTTGTCTATTGTCGATACCGTTGTGTAGTTGAAGATGAGCAAACCCGAACTTTTTGAACAAGTTATAGAACGTTCTGGCGGCATATTAAAGTTTACTCATAGAGATGGTAAAGTCGGTGACGTAACAATAGATCAAGTTGGACTTGGTATTCGAACAATCCGAATATTTGAGTTGCCATTTGAGGTCCCTGCCGATGCGATAAATAAAGTAATATCTCCGTACGGTCTAGTTCTCAGTAATTTAGCTGAGAAATGGTCGACTGCCCGCAAGTTCTCCGTGCTGAACGGTGTGAGGCAACTTAAGGTGGAACTTTTGCGACATATACCGTCGTATATCAACATTTGTGGTTACAGGGGAATAGTCATTTTACGACGGCCAACCAAGAACGTGCTCAGCCTGTAATAAAACAGGTCACGTACGTTCTCAGTGCCTTCAGAGGCGAATTGCTCAGTTGCCAACTGGTGAAGCAACGAATCCGCCTCAAACGACCATCTTGCCCACAACTTTCGCTGCTGCGGTACGTGGCCATGCGACAGACAACTCGATTAGTGAAATACATTTCGAAATTCCTCCCATACACACAACCCAAATCCGAACCGAGGTGTTGATGGAGACTTCTGAGACACAGGATGTACCGGTACCGGAGGCGAAAGAGACAGAGGAATCCCAGAAGTCGGAAGAACAACAAATAGGCCCACGTTCCGAGTTGAGGCACATCGAAATGATTGACAAACCGCAGTCCGAACTGGAAAAGGTATCGCAGAACCGGGAAAAACAACAAACTGATACAAGTTACCTGATTAGAGACGTAGAAATGCTCCACGGCGAGCAGCCACCAGTAACCCAAAGTGACACTGCTGATTCAGATGACGGTCAATCACCTGGAAAATCTCGTCGCCGAAGGAACAAGAAGCGAAGACTGGCGCACCAGGGAGCCGAGAAGGCGGCGGCGTCACTAAGAGAGAAGGCGAAGAAGGTTACAGAAAAACTAAATTTCCCGGTTCTGCCAACCCACAGGAACATACACCGGCACAAATGAAGGACAACCACCAATAATGAAGGCAGGTTGGACCTCTTCGGAGAGACGGCTACAGAACATCACCAAAAACCTGCACAGGTGCCAGAAGAATAGGTGCATCGCCTCAATGAGCCTTTAAAAATGGCCAACACATTTGACTGGACAGCGGCCGTCGAAAATGAACACGCTGACGCCGAGATAATGGATGTACCAAGGAGCACTAGACGCGACTCCCACAACACTCAAGAACCAACAGAAGGCCCAAGCATGGACACACGAGAAGAAAACAACGACGAGGACTCTGAGTTCTATTAAATAAAGAGCAACTGTCTCCCGTATAAACAGCTCAGAATGAATGACCTACAAGCTTAGAGGATAGCAACATCAAACATGATTAAGAGGCAGAATTTCCTCAAGCTTGACAATATTGAAGACTTCTTGTACGTCGCGGACATTGATATACTTCTGCATCAAGAGGTAGGGGAAATAGATTTAGATCGAATCCCTGGGTACAACGTCACGGCAAATCCGGGACTTGGTGCCGATTTGGGAACGGCCATCCTGTTCAAAGAAGGTATTGTTCTCCACGACATAGAACGACTAGCAACTAAATGTTCAAATGTTTGTTAAGCTTAAGGGACTTAACTACGGGGTCATCAGTCCCTAAACTTACAAACTACTTATGAACTACCTACAACTAAGGACGGCACAAATATCCATGCCCGAGGGGGGACTCGAACCCCCGACCGCAGTGGCCGTGCAGACCGCGACTGAAGCGCCTCAGTCCCCTCGGCCACCGCGGCCGGCGACTAGCAACTAGCAGAGGGATTGCCGCAACCGTTAACACCACCAAAATAATAAATGTGTACGCTCCATCTGGTAGTAACAACAGGAAACGGAGAGCAGAATTTTTCAAAGAAGATATCCTTCCGCTATTTGCAACACAGTATGAGCAACTAATTTTAGCGGGAGACTTTAACTGCGTACTGCATGCAAAAGACCAGACTCCGCATCTTAAGAAATCACTAGAACTAGAAAGTCGACTAGACCGTATATATGTTTCAGAGAACCTTAAACATCAAGTTTTACATGCAGAAGTCTGGCCAACCAGCTGTTCTTATCATGCTGCCTTTATTTGTCCTTTAAATCTTAACAGACAGGGAACATAACGTGGCAAAGGGCAATGGAAACTAAACGTCTCGCATTTAGCGGATCAAGTGTGTAGGGAGGCATTCACTCAGGCCTGGCATGAAAGCGAAGCTAATTTTACAACTCAGGAATCAAATGGTGGCTCGAATGTGACAAACCGAAACTACGGAAAGCTATGATCCAATACTCGCGAGACTAAAACTGGTGGTTTAAAAGAACTCGAATTCTACTACCAATGTCTTCGGAAATTATATACACTCGACGCCACAATGATTGACAAAGGTGTCTAACATATAATAACGTGCTAAACCAATGATTGTTAGTATTTGAATGTCAATGATTGACATACAAATGACAGTCCGATGTTGTAGGAAGTGTTGGCCGTTGCAGTTACATTCAGGGCATTCATATGCTTGTTTGAAGGACACTGAAGATGATCACTTGGTGATTGAAATCGATCTGTGGTTTTTTAAATAAAACATTAACGGCCAATGCTGCGAAATACATCTGGTGTGTTCAGTTGTAATTAGCTCGCAGCTGCATACCATGATCTGTCTTCTTTGTGTTGATTTTTGATAATGTCTTTTGCAGATTTTCTGCGCTTTCTTCAATTATGGCTGTGTCATCAGTAAAATGAAATATCTACTCCATTGATCTTAATTCCTCCCATAGACTCTATACATTCCTTAATTCCCTCTTCAATATACAAGTTGGGAGCACTGGTGATAAACTGCATCCTTTTCGTACTCCATACTGTTTTGTTACGATCTGTTTAGTTGTGCAAGTTTCTTCACAGATGATGTTTGAACAGTCCAATTGTTTCATATAATCATATTAATGGGATCTCGAATTTCTTCAAAATCTGTTACCAGAATACGTGGAGGATATCCCTTTGGCATTACGAGCTCATATGTACTTTTAGCATGGTGAAACCTCTACACAATCCGTACGGGCAGTGCCACAATATCTCAACGCAATGTATCCTTGTCGTTGGATCGGTCGCCGTTTAGTCGTTCCTTGGCAACCGAGGTCACCCGATCTTACCTCATTGGACTACTGTTTGTAGAGGTTGGCTGAAGAGCGAAGTGTGCAAATGCAGACATGTCATTTCAGACATGTGTGTGAATTTTTACCTCTCTACCTACATTATTCCGTGATTTATTAAGTCTTCAAATTGATACTGACTTTTTGATCACCCTAAAGTAAAGGAATGCAAAACTGAGCTCCTATCGGCAACACATCTCTCTACAAAAGCAGGAAAATGCATTGAAGTTGAAGATGGTCTGTTTGAACATATTCTGTGACGAAACTCACACAATTAAACAAACCGTAACATAATAATATCTTAATTTACCGTCATCTCCACTTTTCCCGTTTCTGGTTGCATTCTTTGGTTTAGCCAAAGGGCAGATCTCCCGGATGTAAATGATACACACCGATACAATAAGTATTTACAAGCAAAGACGGCGATAGCTTCAATTACTTCACCGCAGATGTGGTCATACGTTCGACGTCGCACGGGAATCCGTAACGACGAGTGTTAGAGGGCATGAACGGTAGGGGCGCTACAGCCATAGCGTGCGACTTGTGGAAGTTGGAGACGGATGGGAGGCGAGCACGGGTAGACAAGTGGTTAAGGCGACCGCCAGCCCGAAGCGGGAGACCCGAGTTCGATTCACGGCCCGGCTCTCAATTTCACTTTGTAACGCGCGGACTTTCTGAGGGCACACAATGCACGGCCGCAACGGCTGTGCCATAAGAAAGAAAACAGAGTAAAATAAAATTAAATATTTTATTCTGATCTCGGATTCGGTTGCCAGTAAAATTACGAACTCCTTAATACCAATAACAGACAGCACGGGTCCTTAATTCCAAAGTAGCAAAGTTAAATTAATTACTTTAGGGTGGTTTATTAATTTTCACCAATCAAGGAGCATCACAGAATGATTGCTTAGTTAGAGGACAATCGAATGGAAGGGACAGGGTAATTTCTACATTACCTGTTAGGTTAACCTAGAAATTGCTCAAAATGGATAATTTCCTGCAGCCATTAAATATAAAAGCGATCCGAAGCGATGCCGTGGCGGAGGCATACCAGCTTTGTCCCGCGCTCCAAACAGGTGTCCCAACCTGAGTGTCCGAGACACAGTGCCGCCCGCAACGGCTAAGCTCTGCCAACGGCTCCTCTCCGCAACCTGTAAGGTTGCATACAGAGACAACTTTTGAACAGCAGAAGCACACTGCGGTGCCGTGCCCGGCGAACATCCACGCACCGCCATTCGGTTGCACAGCTCCGAAGTATCCATCTCGCGGACAGTCTAGGGCGGAAGTTACTACCGTATTAGAAAAGGACCGCGTCTGTTACAATAATGGGCGAGTGGAAGCATCCGGTACACTTTCCATTCAGTTTATAGTGAGGTAAGCTTGGCCGTTTGGCCCCTGCTCTGATTTCAATATTACGACTTCATGGCTAGCAACATTCTCTCTGATTCAACCACTCTCCGCTCTCTAGGGACTGCAAATGTATCTGTTTTAAAGTATTTGTTTTTACTATTAAGTAATTCCTTGTCCTATATCAAGGTGGTTTCGTGGAAAAATATTATTTGTGAAATAATATTAAACATGCAACAGGGCTACCTCACTTTCGTAATATATTTATGAATACAGATTTCACCACAGTGCTGCCTATTTGTTCTGTAACTTTCCTACTGTCCTCTTTTCAATTAATGAATCTTCAATAAGGCAACGAAACACCTGCCAAGAGAAGAAGTTCGACGCCTTTACGGTCTAAGGACAGCAGATCAGCAGGAGAGTGTAACTTCCTGTCTGAGAGGAAAGGCGATAGACAGCAACCCTTCTTGCTTAATCTTCTTCAGAAAAACTTCACAAGTTACAACTTTTCGCTACTGATTAATTTCAATGCAAAAATACTGCCACTGTTAATCTTTTCTTTCCTAATCCTTCTTCCTTACCCTTCTTTATCAATAACTAGCTGAAAACCCGGCTTTGCCCGGGTATGTATTTATTTAGTGCTGCCCTGAGTTAGGACTTCTCCTGTCCTTTCTCCCTCTGTTCATTTCCTTTTTCGTAAAAAAAATACCATGCTATATTTATCGGAGAATAAATAAGAAATAAGGCTGTGTCGTATAATGTACAAAATTATAAGTATCCAAACAAAGAAAGATAGTAATCAAAACACAAATGACATATAAAATTCGTACGATCTCATATTTATTGAATTATGTGTTGTACAATTGTATACTTTTGCAGGTATGTATTCATTTGTATAAGTGCTGTATGTCTGTATTAAAAGAAATTTCTTTTTTACTGCTTTATTTATTTATTAATGAATTTCATTATTCGTATGCTTACCCTTACAGAGAAAGAGCTGAAGACGTTGTAGCACGCATAGACCAAAGATATGGTCTGTAGCATCAAGTTTCGCTATATGTAACATCCTTGCTATAGAGTCGCAAACGTCATTGCTGGCATTCAATCCAATTTTTTTTAATGATTTGACGACTTTCAACTACCATATCTTCCACCCCCTTATAGCTATCGGCATGGAACTACTATGGGTACAACGGGAGACTTCGGACAAAAATTACACACAGACCATTCGCTTACGTTCTGTAGTTTTCGCTGCAAAAGCTAAATATTAACACACACACACGTAGAATTTTATATACACCGATAACTTTCCATCCCAATACACTCCACGCTTTTATCATTATCACTCCTCAAGCAACAATGCAACCAATAAAACCATTTTCAAAAAGTAAATATAATTCTCAAAGAGGATGTTTCGCATTTCGCGTTATATTCTTAAAATTAGTAAATATCTATCAGATCGCTATAAAACCATGCCTAAAACCTTCCTCAGCTATAAATTAGTAACTGTACAAATATTTAAGTCTCTGCGTCTTGTCGTTCGGACGTGATAAGCGTATACCGAACAGAGATTCACACACACACACACACACACACACACACACACACACACACACACACATATATATATATATATATATATATATATATATATATATATATATATATATATATATATATATATAGCTATCCGATAGCCATAAAACCGTGCCTAAAACCTTGCCCTGGTAAACATTAGTAACTGTACAAATTTTTAGCTCTTTATGTCTTGTGGTTCAGACGTAATAAACGTACACCGAACAGACATTCACATTTATAGATATAGATTTGTCGATACCTTTCCTCCTGCCTCACCCTGTATATTACGGTCTTTGTATTCCTGCCTTGCAACGTTAGTCCTCCGTTGATGAGAAGTGCAGGGCTTGCCTTCGCCCCCCACATTTCAGACAAATATTCCCTCGTAGACCTCGGTTCCTTGGGATAAATGATGAACTTTGCAGAAGCAGTGCTTTATCTTTGGCGAATAATGGCCGCTGGCGGAAAGGGAACCGAGGGACAAAGGGGGAGAAACAGATGCCTGGCGACTGCGGGGGCGGACGGTCCGGCGGCAGAGGCGGCCGTGAACTGAAGCAATTACAGCATCGGCGGCTGAGAAAGGCCGCCCCCACCTCCGTAATGAAGTCGCCTTTTAATTAAAGGCACCGAGTTACAGAAACGCCGCGCCCCTCTTTGCACTGCGCTCAAATTTACGAAGCTGTTAAAAGCATTCGCCCGTGTGCAGCTCCTATTCATTAACTGTGTTCCCGAGTGAATACTTTTGTTTCACGTCGCTCTGAAGTTCGCTTGCCTGCAGTTATACTGAACAGCTGAACTGTAGAGATCAATTATCAGATAGTGAGTAACTTCAGTTTCCATATGAAAAGGCAAAATGCTGTTTAGTTATGACAAAGAGATGAAATTATCTTTTTTGTAGAAATGTACTGATAAAGTACTTCTACATGTAATGAACTAGTTGAAAATCCGGCGTTGCCCGGGTATTTATTTATTTATTCCTGCCATTTTTCAATGTTCCAATGTTCCAATGTTTGTAGAGCTTATGGGACTTAACTACGGGGTCATCACTCTCTAAGCCTACAAACTACTTATGAACTAGCTAATCCTAAGGACGGCACAAATATCCATGCCCGAGGGGGAATTCGAACCCCCGACCGTAGTGACCGTGCTGAACGTGACTAGCGCGCCGCACACCGCTCGGCCACCGCGGCAGGCGCCATTTTTCAGGCATATATCCATTTGTATAAGGGCTGTATGTCCGTAAAATCTCTTGGGAATGCAATTAGCAGTAAACATGTAATAGATCAAAACTGGTGCGTAATGGGGCGGATTTCCATGAACATTACTCTTTACGTGCTCATATCTCATAAACTAGGTGTCGTACTGTGACACAACTTCGAACGTACACCCAACTATAAGCATGTCTGTCTGTAAAATGTCCTGCGGCTACAATTTGTAGTGTACAAATTATAAATTGTAACGTCATATCGAATGCAGTAGTTTTACTCCATAAACAGCGAAAAAGTAGTTTTGCCATGGTTTTCAGCGAGAATAAGTTTAATAAAGGTTTGAAATTATGTTTAACGTTTCTTTCAAGTCGTTAAGTATTCTGATTCTCATATAGAGTATTTTTAAAGTTTCGTCGCATATTTGGCAGTTTCTTGCGATTCCTATTGTTCATGACGTCATACCTACGGAAGCATGTGTCTTATGTGATTCTTAACTCTGCAGCAATTGTTACCTCATGGTAAGCAATGTGTGTACCAAATTTGGTTGAAATCGGTCCAGTGGTTTAGGAAAAAATGAGCAGTATTGTCGCTAAACGAAGCAGTTTTTCTCGCATCTCATTGTTTATGACTATATATCGTGCGTCCTCATGGATTGATGCTTACGTGTACAAAATTTGGAAAAAGATCAAAACTGTAGATTTGTATGCAGCACGTACACACAAGCAAACATACGGACACTCTGCGTTGTATATGAGATCAACGCCTGAAAAATTTCCTTGTTTTACATTACCGCAGAACAAGGTTTTGTGTCAAGTAAAGGTACTCGAGAGGCAGTCCTGAATTTAAGGCAGATAACTGAAAAATGTCACGAGTTCTGTGTCCCTGCCTACATCTGTTTCCTTGATTACAAAAAGGCCTTTGATTGTGTCATGTGGCACCAGTTGTGCTCAACGAGTATGAGGCTCCAAAACACCTGGTATCCTTACTAAAAGGTCTTTACAATAGCCATACCGCAACCATAACAGTAGGGTGAATACTCGGAGTTTTGTGACAAATGACGTTAGAAAAGGTTGCATACTGTCACCTCGGCTCTACAACATGTATGCAGAGTATGTATTCAGGAAAGCGCTGGATGGCTGTGAAACGCTACCAATAAAAATATAAATAAATATACAATAATTAACTTCGCGAGTCGAAGATTATAGATACCACCAAGATCGTTTTTCTTTCTAATGAAAAATAATCTCTGAAAATCTCACATTCCCTTGTTTTACCGGCGGAAAGAAAGAACAGCGAACCGCTTCATTTGTCTGTCTTTTGCCGCCGTCGAGTTAAGACGCATTACTGGCAGCTCTCCCTGTTCACCATTAAAAATTGCTGTAAGTATAGTGTTAAATTCGAAAAGATATACATTGAAACATATAAGTCCATTAATTAAATGGAGGTGTTCTTATTTGATTTCTCGCCTCCAAGTGGCGTAGATGATGTGCTATATGCGTGTTATGGAATTCGACGGCTAATGAATAACAGTGCAGTGGTTGTTAAACATTTTATTACCATTACAATTCAGTCTTTCCCCTTCACAATAGTATTCAATATTTTAGAACCTGCAGTCATTTATATTAAGCTATAGTATATGACGAAGTCTGAATTTTCTATCCACGCGGTGACGCACAGGATATCGTGCCCACGTGCGCGGTTCCTGCAGGGGGATGCTCGTCCACTGTTGGTCGAGCTGATCTCTACGAGATTACGAGAGTAACTCGGGCGTCCGAACCTCGATTGTCGTGAGTGCACTCGTGTTCTCTCGATAATCCATTTTTAGTCCGGGGAAAGTCCCGGAGATAAATTAAATTGGTTCCAATCCCCCGGTTCCGACCAAGGTTTTCGGGAGGTTTTCCTTGGTTGTAAGGCGTATGCCGGAACTGGTAAGCCCCTCCCACTTATTCCCAATTGGGATTCCCCCTTTGCCCCACTATCAGCTTGTCTGATAATTGGCTGAATAGAACCGCGACTCTTTATGGGCCGGATCTCAAACAGCCCGCTCCACTCCTCGGAGTGGAGAATGAAAAGAATAAGGTTTTTTTTTCTTTTTTTTTTTTTGTTTTTTTTTTCTATCCACGCGATAATTTACTAACCGCAAACACGGAGCCCTCAAACAAAAGTTTATCGCACGGCCCACTGCACATCAAAATTCCACCCGTCCAGTTCTTGATCACGATGGAGTTTTACCTTCAATTATTTTCATTTTAATTGACAGATTTCTGGGCTGATATCATCAAAAAGATGTACTGTAACCATGAAGGTAAAGCCTGTCAACTTTTTTTTATAACGTAGTTGCCGACAACATTTCCCGTATTTCTGACGTTTAGAAAATTAATCAGAGAATATTTAAAATCATACCCTCCATTTATCCTGCGTTTCTCCCCAATTCAAAGCTTTCACGTAATATTTTACTTAACATCTAAAACCCCAACAACTGATTGACGCGACATTATAGCTGGAACGGTGGGATTTCAATTGGCGACAGGAAAATCAACAATTTACGCTTCGCAGATGATACTACACTCATAGCAGGAAGTGAGGAAGAACTTGGTTGTCCGCTCTCAAGGCTGAAA
Source organism: Locusta migratoria (assembly GCA_026315105.1). Lineage (NCBI taxonomy): Eukaryota > Metazoa > Arthropoda > Insecta > Orthoptera > Acrididae > Locusta > Locusta migratoria. The sequence goes on along the minus strand of CM048750.1, from coordinate 248,927,370 downwards.
GGCATTAGCCTAATTTTGGTCTAGCGATGAACATTAAAAGAAATAAACTGATGGTTATAAATCGCCAAGGGATGGATCAACATCAACTTGCAGGATGTTTAAACGATCTTGAAATAGTGAGTGATTTTGTGGTTCTTGGCTCCCTGATCAATTACACAGGAAAGTATGACAGAGATAAGATGACGAATCATTCTTGGCCGATCCACAGTGGTCAAACTCACCAAGATCTGGGAGAATCGGGCAATATGCAAGGAACAAAGGCGCACTTGGTGGAAGAGTGGGGTGTTTCCTGTATTCTTGTACGGATGCGAGACCTGGACCGTGAAAGCAGTGATAAGCGTCGCATTGATGCCTTCGAGATGTGGTGTCGGAAGATGCTTCGCGTAACATGGACACAAAGAAGAACAAATGCTTCGCCGCGTGGGAGTAGCCGAGCGGTCTGGGGCGCCACGTTGCGGATAGTGCGACCTCCCGCGTCGGAGGTTCGAATCCTCCCTCGGGAACTGATGTTTGTGTCGTCTTTAGTATAAGATTTTTTTTTTTTTTTTTTTTTTTTTTTTTTTTTTTTTTTTTTTTTTTCCGGGAAAGAGTGGAGCCCCTCCACGCTCGCACTAGCATGGTGACCAACTCAAGAGTTCTACTGTCACCTCTGCATGTGTTAGTAAGTTAATGTAGGCGTCACAGGAGCGGGTACTGTGATGTGTTCCGTACGTGTGGATAAGATTACCCATTAATACGGTCCATATCGGGAGATAGTATTGGTCGAAAACTTCGAAAGAAGAGCGGTTTTAAGGGCAGAGGGAAAAAAGTGCCAAGGCAAGCGCCAAGGGAAAAAAAACCTCTGCGACAGTCAGGTGCGGGTTGTAAGGGCAGTAGCGGATTCCTTGCTAGCTGCGATAGTTCATGCAAGGGTAGGTTAAGTTAGTAGCGGGTATCGTGCATCGATTACCGTGTCAGAGCTAAGGTCGTCATTAAGACATCAATCCGTTAGTGCTGCAGCAGAGCCTGCTGCGTTGGGCTGCACTGCTACTCTCGACCGGCTGGCCAAGTGCGGCAGCGAGCCGCGATGTTTCTCCGTCCTCTCTCCGGCGGTGGCGTCCATTCGTCGCGGTACCTCTGCGCGCAAATGACTGCGCGGAGAGGTTCCTGCCGCCGGTCGTCTGGGCCGCAACCTTACTGGGTGGCGCACGATTTCTTCAGCGACTCCTCCAGTGATTGCCCCTCCAGTGAGGCCTTATTCAGTTTGGCGTTGAACTCATCAATCGCCCGCTGTTGGGCAGGCGTCCACTTCAGGGCAGCTGTCCACTGCGGTTGCAAAACCACAGGAGCGCCGGTCGTCACAGCAGTGGGCGCCCCAGAGCTCTGCGCCACAGGGGCGGGCTCTGTAGCGTCCTCAGCGTCGTTGTCGTCAGCGTCGTCGTCGTAGAGGTCGCGCGCCAGTTCGGCGTGCAGCTGCCGAATTTGTCGGCAGACCTCGTCCCTCTCCGCAGCAAGTTGGGCCTGGAAGGCCACCCTCTCTGCTGCCATGGCGGCTTTGAATGCCGCCGTTGCCTCCTCCGCGGCAACGCGCAGGTCGTCCCCAGGCCGCGTCGTCTTCTTTGGGGCGGATGGCGCCGGCCCCCTTTCCGCTCTCGGCCGGTCCGCGCCGCCGTTGGCGGTGTTTTCCGACCGGTCGCGGTCAGGGGGCGCGGCTGCCGCGCCGTTCCCTCGTCGTCGTCGTCGCCGCCGTTTCCGCCGACCATGCGGCGCCGCCGCAGCGGCCGCCGCGCCGCCTCCGGGTTGGCCCCGGCTTGAAAAATCCGGGCAGCCTCGCCAGTTGGCAACGTGAGGACCGCCACAACGGGCGCAAGTCGGCGTCTCTTCCCTGCCGCGCACGCAGTCTCGTGTGTCATGCTCGCCAGAGCATTTGACGCACCGCGCTGCGTTGCGGCAGTATTTGGCCACATGGCCTACCCCCTGGCATCTGAAGCACTGAGGGAGAGGGTCCATGTCGGCGGGGAGAGCTTCCACCGTCACTGGGAGGCCCAAGAGCTTCCGCAGGGCGAAGACGTCGCCCCCATCATCGACCGTTTGCACGGCGACAACGTAGAGCGGCGGCCTCGTCCTGTTGGTCCGGTTGTGCAACTTAGCAGTTACACCACCGAACCCTGCTCGCCGCAGCCCTTCCCGGACTGCTGCCTCGTCGCAGCACCATGGCAGGCCCTTCAGGAGCGCCCTGGTGTACTTCGCACGCTTCCCATCAGAAGTCGCCTTCAAGGGAGGAGCGTCGACGATGAAGGCGGCCACAGCGCTCTTCAGTGCCCTGTGGTCCGACTTCGTTGCTGCTTGTAGCGAAATGGTCGCGTTCGAGTTGACCAGCTCGATGCCGACCTCTTTCTTGCAGCAGCCGACTATAATATCGTACACCTCGACCCACGCGCCACTGCACGAGATGTACAAGGGCGGGGGAGGCGTACAATCTTCTTCGGTCTTCTTACCGTGATCTGCAGACTTGATGAGTTGCGTGACCGACGGCCCCTTCAATGCAGGTTTCTTCTGCTGCGCCGATTTCTTCACCATGCTGTGGTGCGGGAGGACACGACAATTTTGCAGCGTTGTTAAAACAACGCAACGACAATTTGCTTCGTTCCCGCCACAGCACGGACTTCCTCACAGCTCTCCGGCAACTGGAACAGAACGCGCTGCACCGACGATGCGCACGCCTCCGCTGCTCAGCTGCAACTTCTTTAGTATCAGTTAGAGCGCGCGCCATATAACTTGGCGGGTGGACTGGCTCTTCTGCGCAGGTAGCTGTGTAGTGGTGGGGGGACCAGCTGTCGCAGCGTAGCCGGACTGTGCGTCTGTTGCTGACTGCCGCTTAGCTTTAAAAGTTACGGCCGCATACAAGCGCAAGGAAATGTCAGGCTACGAGTCTTGAATAAACACGGCTGTATGAAAAGTGTAATGCAGAAAAACAACGCTCGTTTGATTGTTGGGAAAACTGGCGCATTTACGAGTATTTATGAGTCTCTTTCTTTTGCACCTATCATTTTCACATGACAGGGCATAATTTTCTGAGCGGCACAGAAATTCATTTCGTAGCTCAGTCGATTAACACGAAATATCTGTAAATTATATACACAGTTCTTCTAGGGACATTAATCTATCCATTATTACTTAAAAACCACATTAGACGTTATCGACAGATTACGAATTCAAAGTAAATTAATTGTGAAGATAAAAAAGTGATAAATAAGAAATTGACAAATTTTAGATTCTTCCGTTAATTATATTTTGAAATCTGGATTTTTCGAAGCAGTTATTAAAATACTTTATCAATGACTTAAGTGACATATCACATGGAATGATAGAATAATTGTGTATGTTTGGCATTGTACAAGACAAGGAGACTATCTAAAAACGTTACAAGCGACACATGTTCAGTCTTCGTAGACTGATGCCATTCAAGCAAGTGCTTACTGATCAAAGCAACGTGTTTCACATTTCGTGATTTATTACTACCCGGTGACCGTGCTGTCTTGCAAGTTCATCTATGGCGTAAGTGCGGTATTTGGACTTGTATGCATTTACAAGCATGAGTAATTCTGCCCTAATTTCTGACGCATTGTGAGGAATTCCATTAGATGTTAGCCACGAAATAATTTCGTCCTTTCTGGTATTTGAAGTAGCTCTGTTTACTTGCCCAGAGTGCAAACTTGCATTGTCCATAACGATAACAGAATTCTCGGCCAGGTATGGAAGCAGTTGACTTGTAAACCACTGACTGAAGACTGCGTAAGTCATTTCAGAATGGTAGTCTTGTGAATGCTTCGTCTTTGATGACTTAAATATTTACTTTCAGGTATGAATCCCGTTTCTGCCAAAACCAGTTGTCACTCCGCACAGTACGAGACGAACTCGAGCGCGCGCAACGGCTGACTGACGGCTATTGGCCAGCAGGTTACGTGACGTGGCGTGACGTAGGCCTACACGTGCTTCTGCGCATCCAGGCCTCACCCGCCAAGTTACGTGGCGCGCGCTCTAGTTCATAAGTAGTTCAGGGACTGATGACCACGCAGTTAAGCCCAAAAGATTTACAAACATTTTTTGAATAAATGCTTCAATAATAGAAGAACTTTACATCACCAGAAGGTTATCTTCTCGTGTTAGCCAAAAATACGTTCAGTTACTTGGGCACATCTTGAGTAGGAAAGGATAAAATTTAGAGAAGACCATCTTGCAGGTAAAAACTGAAGGCAGAAGAGCACGAAGGAGAGCAGCAAGAAGATGCTTGGATCAAGTGAAGATCACCAGCCTACATCATATTAAGAAAGGCTGAAGATTGCTGTGGATGGAGAAATCTCACTGAAGTTTTAAGTGTCTAAGAATGAATGAGAAACTGAGGTCAGACACTCAGCAATGAGTAAAACGACTAATGATGATGACTGAAAATGACTAATGATGTCAGGATACATCTCTTACCATAATGATTAAGAAAAATGAGAGCTAAATTATAATAAATTCTACATCTACATAAATAAACTGCAATTCACTTTGAAGTGCATGGCAGTGGGTTCATGGAACCGCTTTTAAGATGTTTCCCCACAGTTCCATTGTCTAATAGCTCCCGGGAAAAAGGAACGCCTAAATCTTTTCGTTTTCGATCTGATTTCTCTTATTTTGATTATCATGTCTTCCTACGTAAGTGGGTGCTAACAAAGTATTTTCGCATTCAGAAGAAGTTGGTAGAAGAAATTTCGTAAATAGATCTTGTCGTAACAAATAACGCCTTTCTTTTAATGATGTCCACCCTAACTCTTGCACCATTTACATGACACTCTCTCCCCTATATCTCGATAATACAAAACGAGCTGCCTTTCTCTGTAATTGCTCTAAATCGTACGTCAGTCTCACGTGATGGGGTTCCCGCAATGTGCAACACTACTCCAAAACAGGACGCAAAGTGTAGTGTAGGCAGTTTCTTTAGTAGAATTGTTGCATCTTGTGTTATGCCTACGAAACGCTTTCCTTGCAATAGTTTCGGAGTTATTTCCAATTTCAGTTGTTTGTAATTGTTATTCCTAGGTATTTTAATTTTACGGCCAGTATTTTTGTCTGATTTGTCGTGTAAATGAAGTTGAACGGGCTTCTTTTAGTGGTCAAAGGGATGACTTCACACTTCTCATTATTAAGGGTCAATTGTCACTTTTTTGCACCATGCAGATATCTTATCTAAATCCTTTTGTCCCCCCCCTCCCCCCACCCACCCCTAGGGAGCTCACGGTTCTTTCGTGAGTACGTGCGTGGCGAACATGGGTCCACGAGCTAATGCAGTCTTCCTACCTTCTTTACTTACCGGGCTCCATTTCATTTCCCCCTCCCCTCCTTTCCTATTCTCACTCGCCGCGGTGGAGTAGCCGAGCGGTCTAAAGCGTCTCGCTGCGGAGCGCGCGGTTGCTCGCCGTGGAGGTTCGAATGCTCCCTGGGGCATGTGTGTGTGTGTGTGTGTGTGTGTTGTCCTTAGGTACGTTTACCTAGGTTTAAGTAGTTTGTAAGCTACGGACTGATGACCACGCAGTTTGGTCCGATAGATTTACAAACATTTGAACTTTTTTTTTTTAAATTCTCACTCCTCCTCCCCGCAGTGGGACTGATAACTTTAGTAGTTTAGTCCCCCTATCCCAACCAAACAACCCAACCCAAATCACTTTGCAGTTGCTTTTGATCTTCTGGTGACTACTAACCGACAAGTGACAGCATCATCCGGATTAACCAAAGAGAGTTACTCACATTGTCTTCTAAATCGTTTACAAAAGTAAGGAACAGTAGGGGCCCTTTAACACTTCCCTGGTGAACTCCAGAAATCACTACAGTTCTAATCTTTCACTTCATGCAATGAGTTAATATGAACAATGCTGAGTTGCTCCGTGGTTCAGATACTACGTTTTAAATGTAGCCCGCCACCCCTCTGCGTAACTTGGTTAGTCAATTTGCTGTTGTTGCAAAAATCACATACGAGACATAATTCATATGATATCACGTCATAAACATTGAAAACTGTCTCATCCTTCGGAGCGTGACAGCGTGATGTTATTCGTCAACTATTTTACAATAAACTTGGAACATAATTTCAAATCTTTAAGCAACTTTTTCTCTCCGACAACTTCCAAAAAATTGATGAAAGTTTATGGATTACTACATTTCCAATGTTCACGTTGTATATCTACGGCATTTGGTATGACATTACTTCTACATTGTAAATTATTTTCGCGAGACAATTCACAGACAGTACACTTACATACCACTGACCCTCGATAGTACATCATAGTTCATGTGATGTGAAGTCATACACTATCTGCTTCATGTAAAACCACATAATCACAAATGAGGTTTCGGTTTATTACGTCTTTACTGCTAACACCATTCACGACAAATTTTGCAGAAAAATAGGCAGATATATCACTGAATGTACATTCGAATTTACATCATAGTACGACAAATAATTCAGGCGATATGACGTCGTAAACAATGAAATTTACGAATAACTGCTATGTCAGGCGTTGTTTTTCCCCATCTCCTCCTAAAATAATGGACGGATGTCAACTAAAGCTGGTACACATATTGCCTACTATCAGAAAACAATCGCTGTGGCATTAGAAGTACCTGCGACACATAGTTCAGGAGATATTACGTCATAACAATGAGTCAGAAAAATTTCTCTTCATCCGACGCGTGATTTACGTGACTAACGTAGAAAGGTGGTGGGGGAGAAGAGAGGGAGAAGGATTATATTGACAAAGTGGAAGAAAGTGATGGAAACACATGAAGATCAGATCTTTTCCAAAAAAAATGTTCTAATGTTTGTATAGCTTATGGGACTTAACTACGGGGTCATCAGATCCTAAACTTACAAACTACTTATGAACTAGCTAATACCAACGACGGCACAAATATCCATGCCCGAGGGGGGATTAGAACCCCCGACCGTAGTGGCCGTGCTGAACGTGACTGGCGCGCTGCAGACAGCTTGGCTACCGCGGCCGGCAGATCTTTTCCGAATTTTTATATTCATTTCTAACATAAGACTGCAAAAATATATATCCTAGCGATGCCAGGTTTCACAGCTAGTAAGTAAATAAAATGTGTGTAACTGTCAATTAGTATTTAACCAGTTGCAATATTCCAAGCGAAGGGCAGGATCTCCCGAATGCAAACGATGCACTTTTTGTTTATGGTAAAGATACACATTATTGTACTTCTGTGTACGTCATATCTTACATTGTGAAATATTTAATCGTTAAGAGATGAATGTTTAACCGTTGAGAGATGCGTCGTGTGCTAGTACCCAGGCTAAGTTGAACAGTATCAATAATGTCATCATCATCCTCTTCAGGTGTCGAGCGCTGACTTTGAACGCTGGGTAGGCAACCTGTCTCCCGTAACATGCGAAATACTCCGCTAATAATTAGTGCGTTCGGAATCCTCCGAGTTGGATACGCGATATTCGTATTGCAACTGTAACATTACCATCAAATTTGCCATAAATATATACCATCCTCTGTCGTCAACATGAAAGCCATCTCTGTTTCGTAAATAATCTACGAATTACAACAATTACAATGTTCTTTCACTTAAAAATATAGAGAAGTAACTCGTTTCAAGGTTAAGAAACGACTAAGGCCACTCAGTAACGGTTGCTAATATTCTTAATGGAAAGCAAACACATTGTATAACCTCTGTAATTTACTTGTATAATCAATTTCTGAAAAACTGTGGCTGATAACTTAGCAGTTTAGTCCCCATTAAAAATCCAACAACTACAAATTTACTGAAAACTACTGGAGATACACTACTGGCCATTACAATTGCTACACCAAGAAGAAATGCAGATGATAAAAGGGTATTCATTGGACAAATATATTATACTAGAACTGACATGTGATTACATTTCCACACGCAGTTTGGTTGAGTAGATCCTGAAAAATCAGTACCCACAACAGCCTTGATACCCCAGGGCATTGAGTCAAACAAAGCTTGAATGGCGTGTATAGGTACAGATGCCCATGCAGCTTCAACACGATACCACAGTTCGTCAAGAGTAGTGAATGGCGTATTGTGACGAGCCAGTTGTTCAAATGTTTGTTAAGCTTAAGGGACTTAACTGCCGGGTCATCAGTCCCTAAACTTACAAACTACTTATGAACTACCTTATACTAAAGATGACACAAACATCCATGCCCGAGGGGGATTCGAACCCCCGAGCGTAGCGACCGTGCAGACCGTGACTTGCGCGCCGCAGACCGCTCGGCCACTGCGGCCGGCCGAGCCACTTGCTCGGCCATCATTGACCAGACGTTTTCAATTGGTTAGAGATCTGGAGAATGTGCTGGCCAGGGCAGCAGTCGAACATTTTCCGTATCCAGAAAGGCCCGTACATTCGGTCGTGTATTATCCTGCTGAAATGTAGGGTTTCACAGGGAGCGAATGCAGGGTAGAGCCACGTGTCGCAACACGTCTGAAATGTAATGGCCACTGTTCAAAGTGCAGTCGATTCCGACAAGAGGTGACCGAGACGTGTAAGCAATGGCACCCCATAGCATCACGCCGGGTGATACGCCAGTATGGCAATGACGAATACACGCTTCCAATGTGCGTTCATCGCGATTTCGCCAACACTGATGCGGCGGATCATGACACCGTAAACAGGACTTGGATTCATCCGAAAAAATGACGTTTTGCCATTCGTGCACAGGTTCGTCGTTGCGTGTACCACGCAGATGCTCCTGTCTGTGATGGTCTGTGATGCAGCGTCAAGGGTAACTGTAGCCATGGTCTCCGAGCTGATAGTCCATGCTGCTGCAAACGTCGTCGAACTGTTCGTGCAGATGGTTGTTGTCTTGCAAACGTCCTCATCTGAAAGATCAAGACGTGGCTGCACGATCCCTTACAGCCATTCGGATACGTTGCCTGCCATCTCGACTGCTAGTGATACGAGGCCGTTGGGATCCAGCAAGGCGTTCCGTATTGCCCTCCTGAACCCACATATTCTGCTAACAGTTATTGGATCGCGACCAACGTGAGCAGCAATGTCGCGATACGATAAACCGCAATCCCAATAGGCTACAATCCGACCTTTATCAAAGTCGGAAACGTGATGTACGCATTTCTCCTCCTTACACGAGGCATCACAACAACGTTTCACCAGGCAAAGCCGGTCAACTGCTGTTTGTGTCTGAGAAATCGGTTGGAAACTTTCCTCAGGTCAGCACGTTGTAGGTGTCGCCACTGGTGCCAACCTTGTGTGCATACTCTGAAAAGCTATTCATTTGCATATCACAGCATCTTCTTCATGTCGCGTCTGTAGCACATCATCTTCGTAGTGTAGCAATTTTAATAGCCAGGGCGCCATCTGTATTTAATAGGAAATGTTCACAGCCACAAGGTTCAGTGAAATACCAGTGTATGAAGGGAGACTAACTCGTACTTCTTACAACCAAATTAGCGAATTTGAAAGCGCTCAAACTGCGCACTTACGAGTGGCGGGATGGACATTTCAAGGAATTGCACACATAAGGTGACTGCGTTGTGTCAGTAGGGCTATCGTCATGTGAACGTTGTCACACCTGTAGATTCTGGTCGTCCACGCAGCACCGACATCCACCAAGATCACCGTAATGTGTGCGCAGTAGTGATAGATAGTGCAGCTACCACAGAACAGATAAACATCGTTTGTGAGCCCAGAAGTGTATCCTTAGACGAGGCATCACAACAACGTATCACCAGGCAACGCAGGTCAACTGGTGTTTGTGTATGAGAAATCGGTCGGAAACTTTCCTCATGTCAGCACGTTAGTTGGTGTCGCCACCGGCGCCAACCTTGTGTGAATGCTCGGGGAAGCTAATTATTTGCATATTACAGCATGTTCTTCCTGTCGAGCTACATCTCGACGATATCACGCAATGGTTTAATATTTGGAAGGTGAAGATCAACCTTTTGAAATGCCAGGCCATATACTTCACACACAAGCGTAAGATCCCCGACCGCCAGCTAACCATTGGCGACCAGGAGACAAAACATTAACATGGAACAAACACATAAAAACCGCAGCCAACAAGGGCTCCGCCCTTATCCCCCAACTCTATCCTCTCCTCAAGGGTGAGTCAATTACAGTAGACTGTAAAGTCCTGCTCTGGAGACAACTCGTACTTCCGGCCGTCTTGTACGGCTCGGAAGCATACTCCATGGCATCTGACATCCATCTTCTCAGACTCCAACGTCTCCAGAACAAGGCCTTTCGTGTCACCACCGGAGCTTACACAAAAAATACAGACGTGAGGGAGCAATTAGGCCTACCCTCCATCTACACACTTATTAAGGAGAAATCAATTAAACTTTATGAACATGCACAAACTTCGACCCACCATCTCATTCAAAATTTAGGACAAGACCCACCCAATATTTCACTCGTAATTTTAGGGAATAATTATTATATGTAAGTACAAACTTAAATAAGCCACTGCAAGGGGGAACAAATACAGACTTACACCACACTAAATAACACACACTTACACTGAAAACACGCACCAACACAAGAACAAGCTTAAAATTACCACCAGCACAATCGGAAGTCAGGCGGGTACAGCCCAGTGGTGCTTCCTTGTCCATTGCACAACCATTGCCTCTCCTGTCGGTTAAATTTCGCGTCTGTACCACGTCATCTTCGTGGTATAGAAATTTTAATGGCGAGGAGTGTATTTATATTTGTTTTCTTAGCTGTTGTTGTTGTGGTCTCCAGTCCGGAGACTGGCTTGATGCAGCTCCTCACAATACCCTATCCTGAGCAAGCTTCTTCATCTCCACATAAGAACGGCAACCTACATCTGTCTGAATCTGCTTACTGTCTTCCTCTGCGGTTTTAGCCCACACACTTCCCTCCAATGCTAAATTCACAATTCCTTGATGTCTAAGAACGTGTCCTACCAATCTATCCCTTCTTTTAGTCAAGGTATGCCAGAAATTTTTTTCTCCCCAATTCTGTTCAGTTCTAGTCACGCGATCCACCCACCTCATCTTCAGCATTCTTCTGTAGCACCACATTTCAAAAGCCTCTATCCTCTTCCTGTCCGCACTGTTTATCGTCCATGTTTCACTCCCATACAAGGCAACACTCCATACAAATGCCTTCAGAAAGGACTTCCTTAGGCTTAAATCAATATTCGATGTTAACAAATTTCTCTTCTTCAAGAACGCTTTTCTACCCATTGCCATTCTGCATTTTATATCTTCTGTACTGCGACTTTCATTTGTTATTTTACTGCCCAAGTAACAGAATTCATTTACCTCATTTATTGATTCGTTACCTAATCTAATTTCTTCAGCATCACCTGATTTTCTTACACTGCACTCAATTACCCTAGTTTTGCTCTTGTTAATGTTCATCTTATGTGCACCTTTCAGCACACCGTCCATTCCATTCAGTTGCTCTTCCAGGTCCTTTGCTGTATCTGACGAAATTACTATGTCGTCAGCAAAACGGAATGTTTTTAATTCTTTACCCTGAACGTTAATTCCTTCTCCAAATTTCTCCTTGTTTTCCTTGCTCAATGTACAAATTGAATAACATTGGAGAAAGGCTACAACCTTGTCTTACTCCCTTTCCAACCACCCCTTTCCATCCATCCCTTTCATGCCCTTCAGCTCTGGTTTTTGTACAAGTTGTAAATAAACTTAAGCTCCCTATATTTTACTCCTGCTTGCTTCAGAACTTGAAAGAGTTTATTCCAATCAACATTGTCAAAAGCCTCCAAATCTACAAAAGCCAGAAATGTAGGTTTGCCTTTTCTTAATCTATCTTCTAGGATAAGCCGTAAAGTGAGTATTGCCTCCCGTATTCCTACATTTCTCTTGAACCCAAACTGATCTTCCCCGAGGGGGGCTTCTACCAGCTTTCTTAGGTATGGTAAACTAATTCACTGATGTAGTGATCCCATATCGATATATATATATATATATATATATATATATATATATATATATATATATATATATATATATATATATATATATACTGTCTGTGGTATTGACTTCTACATAAGACACAGTAGACACAGTACACGCACCGAGGCCCTTATTTAGCTCCTTACGAAGAACGGGTGTAGAGCTAGCGCGGAACACATTCCCAGCAGAGTACTGTGTAGTTGCTTTCATCACGTCGACGGAAAATGAGTGGACGCCGTTATCGCTGTGAAGGTTCAACGGAGCAGGCTTTCCGGGCGTATCCGCTCGTTCACTGGAAGTGAGCCGGCGACAGGCACAGAGCAACTGTTGGTGGGACGGGGGACGGAGAACAGATGTGCCGCGCAGGTCGTCCAAACAAAGCCCAGAAGGGGGGGGGGGGGGGGATGGTTGGCGAGCAGCAGTCCGGGAGATGGATGGCGGGGCCGCGGCGGTTAATAGCGGCGACATCCTCCACACCAGCCGCAAGACGGATGGCGCTCAGGAATGCCGGAGCGTGGGGCGTGGGGGCGAATACCAGAGGACAGGGCGCTAGCTAGCCTGCACTTCACCAAAAGGAACATTCTGTGCGTATTTTGAACTTGTGCGTGTAGGTGGTCTGCATATTGGGATCATGTTCACTTTTGTCCCCTCGAGTGCATCGCGCTCCGACGTGTCTAGTTCGAGTCGGGACACTGCGTGCGGGCTGGCCGTAGTCTTGTGTAGTTCGCGAACGAACTAGTTCGGAAGAGTGCTCCCACAGGCGAACTAGTTCCCAGATCCCCCGCCTCTTAGTTCGTTCGCTACTTTTCCAAAAATGTTCAAATGTTTGTATAGCTTATGGGACTTAACTACGGGGTCACCAGTCCCTAAATTTACAAACTACTTATCAACTACCTTATACTAAGGACGATACAAATATCTATGCCCGAGGGGCGATTCGAACCCCCGACCGTAGTGGCCGTGCAGACCGTGACTGGAGCGCCTCAGTCCCCTCGGCCACCGCGGCCGGCGTCAGTTCGAGCTGAGTCCGTTATTTATATTAAAAAAAAGTATTGTCATCCACCAAAATAAACACATTCACCATATTTTATAGCAAATGATTCTTCAATTATCTAATAAGTAACAGGTTTGTTTTCCTATTTGATGTCTAATTGCCCAAATATACAGGTAACAGCACACGCTCTGCTTATGCTGAAGCGATAGCCCCTTACTTGACAGCCATATACAACCGCTCTCTCATAGAAGGATCTGTACCAAAAGATTGGAAAGTTGCACACGTTACAACTATATTCACGAAAGGCAGTAGGAGTAACCCACTAAACTACAGGCCTATTTCATTGACGTCAATCTGCAGCAGCATTTTGGAACATATCCTGTATTCAAATATTATGAATTATCTCGAACAGAGTGATCTATTGACCCAAGGTCAACACGGATTTAGATAATATCGCTCAAGCGAAACACAACTAGCTCTTTACTCACACGAAGTGATGAGTGCTATCGACAAGGGTTCTCAAATTGATACCGTATTTCTTGATTTCCAGAAGGCTTTTGACACAGTACCTCACAAACGGCTTTTAATCAAATTGCGTGGTTATGGTATATCGCCACAAATTTGCGACTAGATAGGGGTTTTCTGTCGGAGAGGACACAGTTTGTAGTAATAGATGGTAAGGCATGGGCTAAAACAGAGGTAATATTGGGCGTTCCACAGGGTAGTGTCATTGGTCCTCTGCTGTTCCTTATTTACGTAACGATTTAGGTTGTTTGCAGATGACACAGTCATTTACCGTCTAGTAAAATCATTTGAAGATCAAAACCAACTGCAGAACGATCTGAATAAGATATCACTATGGTGTAAACATTGGCAATGTACCAGTTAAACGTGAAGGCCGTAAACACTAAATACCTAGGAATTACTATTACTTCAGACTTACACTGAAAAGAACACGTAGATAATGTCGTCGGAAAGGCGAACCAGAGACTGCGTTTTATTGGCAGAACTCTTAAAATATGCAAAAGCACTACTAGAGAGACTGCATACACTACGCTTGTCCGTCCTTTTTTGGAGTATTGCTGCCCAGTGTGGGAGCCTTATCGGGTGGGTTTGGTGAAGGACATCGAAAAAGTCCAAAGAAGGGCAGCTCGTTTTGTATTGTGACGATACAGTGCAGACAGCGTTACGGAAATGATACAGGATCTTGTATGGGAATCATTACAACAACGCCGCTTATTGTTGCGGCGTGGGCTACTTACGAAACTCCAATCGCGAAGATTCTCCTCCGAATGCGAAAATATATTATTGACTCCCACTTACATAGGGAGAAAAGATCATCAGCATAAAATACGAGAAATCAGAGCTCGAACGGAGAGATTCAGGTGTTCTTTCTTCCCGCGTGTTATTCGAGAATGGAATGAGAGATAAATAGTATGATGGTGTTTCGATGAACCCTCTGCCAGGCACTTAAATGTGATTTGCAGAGTATCCCATGTAGATATTGGGATTATGTCCACTTTTGTCCCCTCGAGTGCGCCGCTCTCCGACTTGGATAGTTCTGTGACCAATCATAGCCCGCTAGTATGTTCGTAACAGAATCGGCGATCGCGGAATCAAACAGGGTTCTGCATGTCGGTGGAAGTTGCACCTTCTGCCGTGCGTGGCGCCACGCACCGGCTGCTACCCGTTCCGCATCTTCTTAACCATAAGGTTCGTTCGAGTGGCGCTCCAAACGATCAGAAATAGTTTGAGGCGTTCGAGTGGCTCTTCTGACTCTTTCTGACGAGATCTGACAGACCAATGAGGTGTTCGAGTGGCGGAGTTGATAGTTTGAAATCGTTTATTTAGGTAAGGAGAGTTTCGTCAAACCGTTGTCCGACTGACTTCAAAGCATTTAACAAACTTGCTCCAAAAGACAAACCTGCACATTTGCGAAGAGTTTACAGATTTTTTTTTTCTGTTCACACAGTTACAAACAAAGCGTTACAAACAAAGTGACTACACTAGTAAGCACGAGGTCCCAAGTTAGAATCCTGGACAGAGCACAAACTTTAATCCAATGCCTCTCCTTATATTTAGTACCTCTGGTATAATGAGACAATGTCTGTCTCAAAGATCTGAATTATTGTCGACATTCATATCATCTCTGTCTGAGGAACAAGATGAGATTGTTCCCGTATACGTGCTTTCAAAATGTTCAAATGTTTGTAAAGCTCAAGGAACTTAACTATGGGGTCATCAGTCCTTAAACTTACAAACTACTTATAAGCTACCTTATACTAAAGACAACACAAACATCCATGTCCGAGGGAGATTCGAACCCCCGACGGGGAACTGTCTCGAGCATCTGTCAGACAACACGGACTGTCTTCAAGCACATCTCCCTCCACAAGACATACTTTAATTCTGCCTCAGTGCCGGCCGCGGTGGTCGAGGAGACTAAGGTGCTCCAGTCACGGTCAGCACGGCCACTACGGTCGGCGGTTCGAATCCCCCCTCGGGCATGGATATTTGTGCCGTCTTAGTTCGTAAGTAGTTTGTAAGTTTAGGGACTGATGACCCCGTAGTTAAGTCCCATAGACTATACAAACATTTGAACATTTGATCTGCCTCAGTGTTCCCTGTGAAATACGTATCAAACTGCAATGACAATGTCTGTCCATAATGCTGTGTTTGCTGAGCGCTCTAAAGTGCTTGCCTAGTAAGCAAGAAGTCCTATGTTCGAACTCCAGCCACAGCACAAATGCCTCTCCCTATAAAAATAAACTATATCCAAAAATTTACGAAAAATTTATGAACAGAAAGATCATGAAATTCGGTGCCTTGGTTTTTTTACGACTCTTGAAGAGGGATGGGGGTTTACTTGTAAGGGGGTCGCAAAAATTTTTAGTTGGAAGGGGGTCCCAATATTTGAAAAGGTTGAAAAACACTGACCTTGGGGGCAGCAGCCGTGTTCTGTTGAGTTTGAAGGCAGTATAGATGTCTGATCGTATTTCCCCGTGTGACTCCTCTGTAATCCATAACTGGTCGGATGTACGTCCTGTACACCATGAGTCCGGTCTCTTCTGAGAGTGCAGATCTTTTATTCAGGAGGGGGTATAAGGCATTGATCCTTTGGTCCACATTCTTGTGATCCCAGATGAGCTGACGATGGATGATGACTCCAAGATACGTGATCTTGTTTTACCATTCGACTTTTTTCCAAAACAGTCGTAGTCGTGGAACCTGTGATGGGAGATTTCTTGTGAAATATAGTCACTTGGCTCTTCTGGGGATTGAACTTCAGGCGCCATTTCCACGCCCATTCCTCTAGGTCGACACAAGCATCTCGCTGACGACGATGCATTGCCTGCGACCATCTGCTTCTGGTGTATATGGCGGTGTCATCTGCGTACATTGCCCTTTCCACCCAGGGTGACTTCGGGAGGTCAGAAGTGTAGAGTATGTGTAGGACTGGGCCAAGCACGGAGCCTTGAGGTACCCCAGCAGCAAACGGGCAAACCGAGGACAACGGGTCCATTACTCGCACCGCAAACGTCCGACCTTGCAGGTAGGAAGCCATCAGTTATACGATGTCCCGTGGGAATCCAAGCAGATGAAGTTTCCACAGGATGGCCTTGTGACAAACGCTGTCAAAGCTTTCGACACATCAAGGAATATAGCTCCGTAGTACTCCCTGTTGTTGAACGCGAGGGTGATCTCTTCAACGACTCGCACCAACTTTCAAGTTGTGGAATGCCCACTCTTGAAGCCGAATTGCTGTGGAGGCAGCAGTCTTCTCAGGTCCATGAAGCGCTTGAGATGGTGCAGAAGCAGTCTTTCGAAGAGTTTCCTCAGTTGTGAAAGAAAACTGATGGGACGATAACAGAACAAGGCGCTCAGAAAAATCTTCCATGTTAACCCGATGTTTCCATCAAGGTCCCTAATGAGGCCACACAAGAGCTTCAAGTAATTGAAGGACTGCATGCGACGGTGCACACTGACGTAGTAGTAAATGGCTACGGGTACACACTACGTTAACCGCAACACCGAGTACAAGCAAAACGGAGCAATCGATTGTTCTTTCTGTGTGGAAAAATCTGTTCAATTTTGTGCAATGCGGTGAAAGTGCAAAGCGTTTGGTGTTTAACAGAGGAGTACGAAGAATAAAAAAAAGTAATTTACAGCGTAATTATTTCCTGTGCCATGGATATGAGGTCGGGGAATATGAAACAAAAGAACGAGACGCCTTAATATCTAATTAAGGAACGTGCTAATGTGGAGGTCTGTCAGAATAGTGAATGTGGAAATACTGTTTACTATGATCCAGCTCTTTGCAACACCGTTGTCAGTGGATGTTAACAGTGTTTCTACTAAGTTTCAAACGGAACTGTTAAATTTACGTCATCCGCATATGCCTGACATATGATTTTGTGACCGTGTATTTGTAATCTTGGTAGGGTTTGGGTCAGGGACACCAAGAGAGGTTCGAGGGCTATTGCGAAGAAAATCATCGACAGAGAGCAACCCTGCCGAACTGAGCTCATGATGGTGATCGGTCTATTTAATTGCCCATTCCCACTGATTCTTGATGTGCCATTCGACAGAAGTGTATGCACTGTGTCAATTATTTTCTTCGAGAAGTGCATTGTCTCCATGGTCCTCAAAAGATAGGAGTGGCTCACTCTATCAAACGCCTTTTCGAAATCAAGCGACACTATGGCACTTTAGATGTCGCATGCTTCAGCTGTCACTATGATGTCTCGGTATGCATTTAACGTCTGGGTTATTGTCCTGTCCTTGCCGACACTCGTCTGATAGACACCTGTAATCTTGTCAATCACCGAATTAAACCGTCGCATGAGGATGCGCGCGAAGATTTTGTAGTCAGTATTTAGTAAGGTTATTGGCTTGAGATTGTCTACAGTCTTCGCTCCTGGTATTTTGGGGACTAACACCACGATTCCTTCGCAGAATTCCTTGAAGGTGTCATTCTTGTGATACATGATGTCATTGCATATGAGAGTCAACTTACTAACCAGCTGTTGTCTGAAGGTGTCGTAGAAATCAGCTGGAGTCCGTCGGGGCCGGGCGATTTGTTTTTTGGGCTGTTTCGTATGGCATCTGTTACTTCTTCCTCGGAGAACTCTGTCGCCAGCTCTTCAGCTTCTGCAGTAGTTAATCTCGTCGACGAACGTGCCAGAAGAGCGAGTTGTGCCATTTCGTCCACGGGTTTGTCTGCTAGCAGCAGAGAAAAATGGTTGTAAATTTCCTCTCGTATTTCAGATTGGGTAGTCACACACCTTCCGTCTGTATTTTAGTGCGGTCAAAATTTTCCTATTGCGTTTCTTTTGTTCTTGTATCACGTGATACATTGACATCGTCTCTTCGTGTGTCGCATTTTGTAGGCGAGTTCTAACTTGGCAACCTGCCAGTTGTTTCCGTTTAATTGTTAAGATCGTGGCCTTGATTCTTTTGATCTGTGCGAAGTTATCCGTAACTGCTGTATCTTCTTTATATAAATCTCTCAAGCACTGGAAGTAAAATTCCACGGTTCTTTTCTACCATGAGTATTTCTCGCGAGCTGTTTCATAGCTTTTATTAATGAAGGTTTTGCACATTTTATCCATCATTTAAATGCCGAATCGTATCTCGGAAACTTTCTTTCACATTCCGCCCATGTATTGCAAAATATGGCATGACACCCTGCATCTGACAGGTGTGATGTGTTCAGTTTCCACAATCCTCTTGCTCTATATGTTCCTTGTTTTCCTAAATTTATGGTGCAGATGTACGCGGAGTGGTCTGAAAACACCGTCGGCCACTCTCTGCTTGCAGAATGTTTTGTTGCAGGTTCGATGTTGTATAGAACCTATCGAGGCGACTGGTTGAATGATTGGTCACATCGGTGAAACCGGGCGCATCTCCATGTTGCAACTCCAATGTGTCTACCAGATTCAGTTCCCTGATTATATTCTGAAGTTCCATGGACCTATTGAAATTGGGAGTCTGGTCTTTTCGGCTAAAGACGCAGTTAAAATCGCCTCGCCGGCCGCGGTGGCCGAGGGGACTAAGGCGCTCCAGTCACGGTCTGCACGGCCACTACGGTCGGGGGTTCCAATCACCCCTCGGGCATGGATATTTGTGCCGTCCTAGTTCGTAAGTAGTTCATAAGTAGTTTGTAAGTTTAGGAACTGATGACCCCGTAGTTCAGTCCCATAGACTATACAACTATACAAACATTTGAACATTTTTAAAATCGCCTCCAAAAATTACGTGTTCAGTCTGCGATGCGAAGAGAGGCACTATGTCGCCTTTAAAGAACTCTGCCCGCTGCCGCTTTTTTCCTGTTCTGGAAGGTGCATAAACATTAATAATCCTCTCCTATTTGCTAGATTTTCCACGTTACTGACCATAATTCCTTCCCTGGTCATGATGGCAGTCCCGTGTTCACTGTCATTACCGGGATTAATTAGCGCATTGTAGCCTGTTATATGTTCTAGGCTAAGTTCTGCAACTTCTTGTAACAATGTGATGTCTATCTCAGCAGCGTATAGAAAATCTTGAAGATTTCTCAAGTTAAATGTGCTGATGATCACTCTCCGCTGCAGAGTGAAAGTATCATTCTGGAAACATCCCTTAGGCTACATTGTGATGAAATTTCATTTCATATTGGAATAGGAATTTTGTATTAAGAGGACGACAATATTTGTATGGAACGGTATTGTACTAACCCATTGTAATCACCACTATTGACGAGTCAATAACAAAGGTATGTTTCTTTAGCAAAAATAAATAATTTAATGATTACTAATTTTCTTATTTCAGCACAACCTAGTTCCTCATTTCCCTGATTGTGACATTTTTCTTTTTTTTGTTGTACGGTACGTGTCGAGTTTGAGATTTTCTTTAAATGTAAATATTCACGTGCCAGCCAAGTAATTAGTTCTTGCCACTGAAATCTAATTTCCTAAAGTAATGCTCACACAAGCACAGATTATAAGTATTAAATTACAGGTGGACCGAAGCAAAGTCGCAGCTCACATTTTTTCATATTTTTGTGTAGAAAATAGTATTATAGGACCAAATTAGTAGTTTGCGCATATATGTTTAGAAAGACTGGTGATTTTATAGAGAATTTACAGGGCTATAAGTTTTTAATATTTGTTGGCAAACGGGAAGCAAAGAAATAATGCTGTTCCAGCTCTGTGCTAGATTTTTGTAAGTTTAGTTTGTGACAGTCTCTCACCAGATTCTTTCAGGCAGATTTAATTAGAGCTTTTAAATAGCATCCTTCAAACCAGAAACTTTCACCAGTTTTAGATTCAGTCCCACTTGCTTGATTTAGAAACTTTCACCTCGCTTTAAATTAGAAACTTTCAGTATATACAATTTAAAGAATATGAAAACAACTGCAACAAGCATTAGACATAGTTTTCTTGAATTTTTTTTTTCAACTTACAAATTTACACACTTATTCCGACAAAAGGTTGATATGCTGTGAGGGGCTTTAGAAAGGAAATGGAAAAAGTAGTGTATGAAGGGAAGAGGAAATAGATGAAGATGAAATAGGAGATATTATACTGAGAGAAGAATTTGACAGAACACTGAAAGAAATTTGTTAACAACTCATATTATTTTAATTATATGGAAGGCTATTCTCAAAGCATTTGACTGGAGTGCATCCTTGTATGGGAGTGAAACATGAACGATAAATAGTTCGCACAGGAAGAGGATAGGGCCTTTGAAATGTGGTGCTACAGAGGAATGCTGAAGATGAGGTGGGTATATCGGCTAACTAATAAAGAGATAGTGAACAAAATAAATTTTTGGCTTACCTTATCTAAAAGAATACATCGATTGTCAGGATACATTCTTAGAAATCAAGGAATCGTGAATTTAGCATTGGAGGGAAGTGAGTGGGATAAAAATCGCAGAGTAAGGGAAGCGGATGATTATAGTAAGCAGATTCAGATATAAGTTGCTCTTCTTATGAGTAGATGAAAGGCTTACTCAGAACAGTTTGGATAACTGCATCAAACCTGTCACTGGACTGAAGACCACAACAACAACACGGAATGTGACCATCTCAGGAAATGACACAACGGGCATGCTACAAAAGATGTTTCCCATCCCATACTTAGGCAATGACGGTCCATTCTTCCTGTACAGCTGTTCGCAAGTCTTTCTGACATGATGCAACCCATTTCCCGATTACAGCCCAGACAAGCTCTATGGCAGGGGTGGCCAACCAGCGGCCCGCGGGCCGCATGCGGCCCGCGGGCCTCTACATTTTGGCCCGCGGAGCTGTCTGACATGAAAGGAAAATTTAACTTCTATTTCGTGTAAAACTTGCAAAACAGCATTTCATTAAGCGTCTTTCATGTCATATGGAATAACAATAAGAATGTAACTTTTCACTAATTCAACATTCGTATATTCCTTTTTTTTTTTTTAAACGCTACTGTATGTTGCACGGCATGTGGTTGAGGCGATGGACGTGCGAGACCTAAGGGGACGGGAGAGCAGTTCGTGGAGCGTCGGACGCCGCGCGACTGTCCTGCCGTTGTAAATTCCGTGGCGGGCAGTTTTCGGGGGTGAGGTTAGGGTGGGAGAGCGGTTTTGGAGCGATATGACCCTCCTAATGCATCTTCATTCACCTGTCTGTGTTGCTTACAGCAACTAATAGACTTGGATGTATAATACTTTTTAGTAACAATCATAACTGTCGAAATTTTAAAGTAAGGCTGTCAGGTTAAATAAAGCATAAACAATATTTATAATTACGATACATGACGTTCAGAACTACAATATCTATTTCCTAAAGCAGTTGAATACTACTGTCCAAAATTCTCGAGAGAACAGACTATGAAATTTCCCAATTACATATAATAATGTACTTGAAAGAAGCACTGATAATTCGGCGTGCATTGTACCTCTGTGGTGCCGCCATTTAGGCTGAATACATGTAATCTTCCCCACTTTTTTATAAATCTCTGTCATGAACTCTAAAGAACAGTAAAAACTAAATGCGCTGTTAAGCGATTGTAGCAAAATCACTCTGTTACCTTTCGCGTGTACTAAGGCTGCTGAAATTTTACCAACTATAACGTGTTTTTGATAAATATTCAAAGTGAGAAAAACAACTGTGAAGCATAGATGTTGCCTTCAGAGAAGCTTTACGCATGCGCTAAGCAAATAAAATGATCTGCTACGAGAATGAACAGAAGAATCGTAATTAAATACATGTTTCAAAGTAAGTTCCATTTGCTTCTATAAAACAAACGTGTACAGATACAAAAGTAATATTTATTGTACAAAAATCTACAACTGTTAAACTTCTTCATAGCTTCCGAAACTTTGTACGCACTTGTAAAAACGTGGCACAAGTTTTTGTATAGCTTTTGATAGAAGGTTGCCTCCTGTGTATTCAACCATGTTCTGTCAGTAACAATTTCGTGAGTTAGTGATCGTGAGATCTGCGGAACTTCCATAGCAAGAGCACTAAGTGTAAACTTAGGGTTTTGCTTAATCTTCTCTTCAATTGTGTCAACCAGTTCATCGCTAACCGCAGACAGGCGTCCTCTTCGTTCTTCATCGTGCACTTGATCACGTCCTACATTTAACAGTCTGAACCATCTCCTACCCATTGTATCACTCATAACATGTTGTCCATAAAACTCAGACATTTGCCGATGAATTTCCTTTGGTTTAACTTTCTTTGCAATTAAAAAACGAATCACATATCTTATTTCACAAGCGGCGACATTTTCAATCGGAACTGACATTATAAAGATCGACAACAGCGATCTGAAAATGACGTACATGTCTTCTTCTCGAGTCAGAGTAATTTCCACGCATGCTCGGAACTGCATTTGTAGCGCTGCCGCGGATAGAAATAGAACCGGAACTTTGTGGATGACCCTCGTATACAATAATTTTTTCTTAACATGGCCAGCTTCTTTTTCGGGGCTTCATTGAACCAGTTAACACGCAGTACGCACAGCCAATGTTTTGCGTTCTTAAACAACTTCGGGGAACCGTAAAGCAGGTTTTGCAGGGAGTTTTTGAGAGTTGCATCCAACTACTTTACGTAATTGATATTTGATTATGAACTTCACGTACCACACACATACACACACACACAAACTCACAATACATTAATTACCGTTTGGTGTCTCTGGCAGTTTGACTTATGGCGGAAAAGTCTGTTTCAGTTGAAGACGTAAACCTGGTATGGCGTCAACTACCAAAGAAGTAGGACCCGAGAAGAGGAAGGTTACAGAGGAATTGAGAACTTTTCAAGACAGGTGGACAGTAAACTATTTTTTGTGGAATATAAAACAAAACCGATATGTCTAATACGCAAGGAATCCATCTCGGTTCCAAAAGAATATAACATAAAACTTCATTACGAGACTAAACATGCAGTTATGTTTGATAAGTACAAAGGACTATTTCGACAAGACAAAGTAAACGATTTAAGAAAGAAACTTACGACTCGACAGCAGTTATTTACGAGGGCGAATTCAGAGTCAACATGTTATGTAAAATCGAGTTATGAAGTAGCTAGTATACTACCAACAAAAAATAAATAAATAAATAAATAAATAAATTCAAAGCCATATTCAGACGACGAAATTGTAAAGGAATGCTTGGAGACCGTCGCCGAAATTGTGTGTCCAGAAGAGGAACAGGATTTCTCAAAAATCAGCCTGTCTTGCCAATCTATTACCAGACGTGTGGACGACATTGGAAGGCAAATTGGAGATAATTTAAAAAATCGTGCATCTGAGTTTGTATTTTATTCAATAGATTTGGATGAGTGCACAGATATGGCAGATACCGCCCAAGTGGCGATTTATATCAGAGGTGCTGACACGCATTTCAATAAAACAGAAGACTTAGCGGCATTGTATTCACTCAAGGATACCACGAAGTCACAAGATTTGTTGGAAGCAGTTACATCGACATTAAGTCGGTTTTCGTTAAAGCTTGACAACCTGTCGGGGCTAACAACGCATGGGGCCCCAGCAATGGTTGAGAAACACGTAGGTTTAGTTCAGTTTATTGAAAACGAGGCCCGCAAAATTGGCAATACATCGTTGTTAAATTTTCATTGCATTATCCATCAAGAGAATTTATGTGCCAAGTCTCAAAATGGACCATGTTATGTAGGTAGTTGTAAAAACATTGAACTTTATTAAATCGAGAGGTCTGAATCACCGTAAGTTCCAAGAATTTTTGAAGTCTTTGGATTCAGAGCATGATAACATTTCATATTATACGGAAGTAAGATGGCTAAACCGTGAAAAATGTTGAAAAGAGTGTTTGATTTCAAGCATGAAATATGATCATTCTCTGAAATCAAGTACAAGAGACTCCCGGAGTTGGAAGATAAGGAATAGTTTTCCGATTTTGCGTTCTTGGTCGATATAACTAGCCACCTGACAGATCTTAATACTCGACTCCAAGGAAAATATCAGCTATTTAATGTCATGCATGACCTTATTTCCGCATTCCAAATGAAACTTGAGCTTTGAGGGCAACAGTTACGAACAAAAAATTACACACATTTTCCTGCACTGTCAAAGCAATCTGACAATCACACAGGCAGCAGCAATTAAATATGCTTCTTTAATGTGTGACTTGAAACACAAATTCGAAACCCGATTTCAAGAAACATCACCTGCTTTACTCTGCATTTGCTACGCCACTGTCTGTAGACATGAGATCACTACCGGGACATTTGCATATGGAACGCTGCGAAATGCAATGTGATACACATTTAAAAGAAAAATTCCATCAGGTTAATTTGGAAACGTTCTATAGGACATATTTAGATGAAAAGAAACATTCAGCCTTTTACAAACCTGCCTTAAAAATGATTTCATTATTTGGAAATACATACGTGTGAGAACAGCTTTTTAGTCGGATGAATTACATCAAATCACACAAGAGAACACGACTTACTGATCAGTTCATCTGGAAAACTCTTTGCGTGTAGCAACAACTTCACTTGACATCAACATTCATTCACTCACTTCAATGAAACAAAGCCAAACATTCCACTAGTCCTGTATTTCATTAAATTGTTTAATAAATTGTACAGTAAAATTGTATAATAATTTATACAATAAATATTCTTTATTCACATATATTTCATGTTTTAAATAAAGTAATTTTTCTTGGTTTTTTATTCATAAATCAAAAAATGTTAATGCGGCCCGCGGCGTAATCCCCTCTCAGAAATTTGGCCCGCCTTTCGTAAAGGTTGGCCACCCCTGTTCTATGATATTCAAACAAGGAGAGTGAGCAGAACAAACCATGCCTGAAATACCTTTCATGAAAACACCAACAACCCGTGCTCTGTGAAATCGAGCATGATGGTCCATCAGTACCTCACAACGACTACATATGAGGTCCAGTATCTGGGGTCCATACCTGAGTGCTGGTAAATGTGGCTGAGTCACTCGAACAGTTTTATGGTGTTCGAGTATTCAATATACGAGGGTTGGAACTTAAATGGTGGCATCACTGCTGTGGAGACATTATGTGATGGAATCTACTTCTGTCGCTGATCGCACATGTTGTTGACATACCTACCTTACGTCAGATCAAATGCCAGGATTTAAAATCCTAAATTCGCTGCTTCGCATGCGTAGTCTGGTTGGTCTGCACCAGTTGTTTGTCCCTCTTAATATAAATTTTCGTAGATATTGCTTAAGTACTACCATAAAGAAATGTTGTGATACTACTTGTAGCCGCGGCAGAATGGCCGTGCGTACTGAGGCGCCATGCTGCGGTGCGCGCTGCTGTTCGCCGTCGGGGGTTCGATTCACGCTTCGGGAATGGGTGTTGGTATTGTCCTTAGCCTAAGTTAGTCTAAGTTTAATTATTTTGTAAACCTTAGGGACTGATGACCCCGTAGTTAAGTCTCTTAAGATTTACAAACATTTGATTTTACTACTTGTAACCCCCTGTGGCACCCCTTAATAGTTGAATTTCGAAAAATACCCCAACATGTGTCTTTTTAATAATTGCCTTAGTAGCAACGTATTTTCAAAAAATGTTTAATCCCCTATTTCACCCCATAAATGATTAATTTTTCTGAAAATACCGAAACACGTGTCTTTTCAATTCTGATCAGGAGTCCATATCCTAAGTTTCGTAGTTATAGCTTGAAATTTGAGTTAACAGCAACATATTTTTTGAAATCAATTTTTACATCCCTATTTCACCCCCTTATTGGTCGAATTTCAAAAATACCGAAAGTGTCTTTTAAATTCAAGCCCCGAATCCAATTCCGAAAATTTGTATTTCTAGCTTCAAATTTACCTAAATAGTAACTGATTTTCGAAAAAAAATCCCCTCTCCAATTTAACCTCCTTTGTGGTTGAATTTACAAACACGTATTTTTTAAATTCTAACTAACAGCAACATATTTTTGAAAATCATTTTTGCGTCCCCTTTTTAACCCCTTATTGGTTGAATTTAAAAAAATGCCGAAACACATGTCTTTTAAGAAACTTCCTGGCAGATTAAAATTGTGTGCCGGAACCGGGACACGAACCTGGGACCTTTGCCTTTCGCGGGCAAGCGCTTTACCGACTGAGCTATCTCGACACGACGGACGATGCCGCCTCACAACTTTACTTCCGCCAGTACTGCGTCTCCTCCTTTCCAAACTTCACAGAAGCTCTCCTGCGAAACATGCAAGACTAGCACTCCTGGAAGAAAGGATATGGTGGAGACATGGCTTAGCGGGATACATTCATAGGTACATAATCCAACTAACCAAAGTCGGCACCTGAATCGTAGCCGACCAATCAAACCGTACAACACGGTGACTACCATACGACTGTAGCTTAGCCTCCACTCAACTGAGTCTACTAGTCTACCGTCCACTGCCCGCATCAGCGGTCAAAAATTCAAATGTTCAAATGTTTGTATAGCTTATGGGACTTAACTACGGGGTCATCAGTCCCTAAACTTACAAACTACTTATGAACTACTTACGAACTAGGACGGCACAAATATCCATGCCCGAGGGGGAATTCGAACCCCCGACCGTAGTGGCCATGCTGACCGTGACTGGAGCGCCTCAGTCACCTCGGCCTCAGCGGTCAAAGATGCTGCTGTAGCGCAGATGCTACATCGCAGTTACAAAGATATTATTGTGTGCAGTGGTTACAAACATCAACTGAGATTATCGAAGCATATAATAGATGAATTTTACATACAAAATAAATCCGTAAGGCAAATACATGTCCAGATTCACAGAAAAATCCATAAATAATGAGCTTCAGCCTATAGCTGCCTAATTTCAATAAATTCACCTTTTTTTCACTTTTTATCGAAAAATGTACGCCACATTGTAAAATTCCCGTTTGTTACTTTTAATTTTGGACACTAGTGTACAAGCATGTGAAAGGAGTGTTCTGTCTCTCTAGGTTCATAGGTTCAGTGAAGAAAAAGCACATTTCTCTTCGCCGAAGGAGCTTTGTGCTACCGGGTTGCAAAAGCTTACCGCCGAGAAAGAATTCTGAATATTCAGGAGCAAAAGACTTGTGGAACTATTTTCAAGACTTATTCAGCAGAAAAACGTGACGCACTTAATGTTTATTTCATTGCGATGTCATCTGTCCGTCTCTGAGTCGCAGGTGTTGGGCGGAGGACGGTGGCCCTCATGCATCATTCATCCAGAGAATATTTTTACACGATCCGCATTCGCTGCTTGTTCCGCTGACAGTAAACAACACTCTGCGTCAGAGATAGCGTTTGAACTTTAATGTAGGCGTCCACCTGTCGACTGTACAGATCGATGCACGAACTGCTAGAGGTATAATCTGACAGAATCAAAAAGACACGTAGATCCCATCATGGCCTCACTTATACTCTGCAAAAGTAAAGCAGCATTTCGAAACTTCCGGAAAAAAAAGGACCTGTTACTGACAAGTGAATTTCACATGCAGCTTATACAGGGTGTTACAAAAAGGTACGGCCAAACTTTCAAGAAACATTCCTCACACACAGAGAAAGAAAATATGTCATGTGGACATGTGTTCGGAAACGCTTAATTTCCATGTTAGAGCTCATTTTAGTATTTAAGTGCAAATGTTCTATTTACGGATGAGGCTTCATTCCACCGAGATCAAATTGTAAATTTTCACAATCAACATGTGTGGGCTGACGAGAATCCGCACGCAATTTTGCGATCACGTCATCAACACAGATTTTCTGTGAACGTTTGGGCAGGAATTGTTCGTGATGTCTTGATTGGGCCTCATGTTCTTCCACCTACGCTCACTGGAGCAAGTTATCATGATTTCATACGGGATACTCTACCTGTGCTGCTAGAACATGTGCCTTTAGAAGTACGACACAACATGTCGTTCATGCACGATGCAGCTCCTGCACATTTCAGTCGACGTGTTCGTACGCTTCTCAACAACAGATTCGGTGACCGATGGATTGGTAGAGGCGGTCCAATTCCGTGGCCTCCACGATCTCCTGACCTCAAACCTCTTGACTTTCATTTATGGGGACATTTGAAAACTTTTGTCTACGCAACCCCGGTACCAAATGTAGAGATTCTTCGTGTTCGTATTGTGGACGACGGTGATACAATACGCCATTCTCCAGGGCTGCATTAGCGCATCAGGGATTCCATACAACGGGTGATGGATGCATGTATCCTCGCTAACGGAACATTTCCTGTAGCAAAGTATTTGAAGTCACGCTGGTACGTTCTGTTGATGTGTGTTTTCATTCCATGATTAATGTGATTTGAAGAGAAGTAATAATATGAGTTCTAACATGGAAATTAAACGTTTCCAGACATGTCTTTGTGTGTGAGAAATGTTTCCTGAAAGTTTGGCCGTACCTTTTTGTAACACCCTGTAAATCTTGCAGTATAAATTATTGTTGCAGTATTCAGACCGAAGATTGGCTTAGTGCAGCTCTTCACGCTATTCTATTCAAGCCTCGTCATCTGCGAATAAGGAGGCAACCCACCACAATTAGAACCTACTGAATGTATTCGTCTATCGATATTCCTCCTAGATTACTACCTCCCCCCAGAATTGTTGTCGTCATTGTGGTCTTTGATGGCAATTCTCCAACCCACTCCATGCCTCTTCATCTCCACATAAGAATCTGCATACTGTATTCGCCTCTTGCTCTCCCTCTGCGACTTTTACCACACACACTTCCCTCCAATGCTAAATCGATGATTCCTTCATATATTTGAATTTGTCCTACCAATCATTTCCATCTTTTAGTCAAGATATGCCAGAAATTTCGTTTCTCTCCTATTCTATTCAGTATCTCTTGATTAGTTACGTGATATGCTGACCACCGCTAAGAAAGTGCAGAATGTTCCGTTTTTTGCCATCATTTGTAACTGAAAAGTAATGTGTTTTTCCATCAGGATAACGCTCCTCACCGTGAAACTTGACGTTTAGTAACATCCCTGGGCCGGCCGCGGTGGCCGAGGATACTGAGGCGCTCCAGTCACGGTCTGCACGGCCACTACGGTCGGGGGTTCGAATCCCCCCTCGGGCATGGATATTTGTGCCGTCCTAGTTCGTAAGTAGTTCATAAGTAGTTTATAAGTTTAGGGACTGATGACCCCGTAGTTAAGTCCCATAGACTCTACAAGCATTTGAAACATTTGAACATCCCTGGCTAGCACGGCCTCCGAGCTTAAACAAATGTTGAAAAGTTTGTAAATGTATGGCAGGAAGGAAACAAAGGGTTTATTGTCCGGTCGACAGCGTGGTCATTAGACACGGAGCTTACGCTCGGATCATTGCGTACGGACTGGGAAGGAATTCGGCCGTGCCCCTTGAAGTGAATTACCCCGGCATTTGCCTGGTGTGATTTAAGGGAAATCACGGGAAACCTAAAATCTGGATGCTCTGAGGTGGATTTGAACCACCATCCTACCGAATGCGAGTCCTGTGTCTTAGCACTGCGCCACCTCGCTCGGTGTAAAAGTAACCGACTTACCTGCTGCTAGGCTTACAAACTATTTAAACTTAGGGATAAGTGGGTGCAAAAATTATTACCTGAATACGAAAAATATGAGCGTATAGGAAATTCAATTTCAGATGGAGTTTGTATTTAATGAAACTCGAGCCGAGATTGCGAAGTTTGACAAAAATATTCGCAAAGTTACAAAAACCGGTTTTCTTAAACAAAGAAAAAACGACAGGTCCGTTGGGAAAATATTACATTGGAAAGTTACAGGCCTTCATATTATCTATCGATTGGTTTTCGGCACGTATCGATTTTTTGAGAGATATCGAAAAAACACTTAAAAACCTTTAAAAGCTAAATTCCTTGTAACTCGTCAGCAATCACGTTTCCAAACTTATTATTTGCCGTAAGTATGGCACGAAGTAATTAAAAAAAGCACTTTTTCGAAAAGAAATTTCTGTAATTTTTTTAAATATATCTTTAAAAAATGGCCTTCTAGAAAATTGGCAAAGTTGCTTAGGGGATCGACCTAGAGTAATGGTGCTTGGTCCGTTTTCTTCGTGATGAGTTGTAATATCATGGTAACAAATATTTCCTTTAGATTTTGTTGATTATAAGTTTCAAAGAATGACTTTGAAAAACTTTCGCTTTTTTGGACCTGTTTTCTTCAGATGAGTATTTCAATTTTTATGTTATGAAAGGAACTGTTATATATTGCCGACATTTTATCAGATTTGAAAACAAATGATGTTCCACTACCACCTTCTGGAGCCGAGATGGTTTTCTTAGTAAAATTGTAGAGGAAGTAATTAACATTTTATAGCGATATGCTCCAGAGAGCTTGATATTGAGCACTTATCATAGTACGAAAAGAATACTTGGATATATTGCATTTCGCGCCGTACTTACGACAAATAATGAAGATGATGTCTGTTGTTATGGTCTTCAGTCCGGAGACTGGTTTGATGCAGCTCTCCACCCTACTCTATCCTGAGCAAGCCTTTTCATCTCCTCATAAGAACGGCAACCCACATCCACTTGAATCTGCTTACTATACGCGTCTCTTGGTCTCCCTCTGCGATTTTTACCCCACACACTTCCCTCCAATGCTAAATTTACGATTCCTCGATGTCTAAGAATGTGTCCTACCAAGCGATCCCTCCTTTTAGCCAGGGTATGCCAAAAATTCCTTTTCTCACCAATTCTGTTCAGTACTTCTTCATTGGTTATGCGATCTACCCACCTAATCTTCAGCATTCTTCTGTAGCACCACATTTCAAAAGCCTCTATTCTCTTCCTGTCCGCACTGCTTATCGTCCATGTTTCACTCCCGTACAAGGCAACACTCCACACAAATGCCTTCAGAAAAGACTTCCTTACACTTAAATTAATGTTCGATGTTAGTAAATTTCTCTTTTTCAAAAATGCTTTTCTTCCCATTGCCATTCTGCATTTTATATCCTCTGTACTGCGACCATCACATGTTATTTTACTACCCAAGTAACAAAACTCATCTACCACCTTCATTGTTTCATTACCTAATCTAATTCCTTCAGCATCGCCCGATTTTCTAAGACCGCATTCCATTATTTTTGTTTTGCTCTTGTTAATGTTCATTTTATACGCTCTCTTCAACACACTGTCCATTCCATTCAACTGCTCTTCCAGGTCCTTTGCTGTCTCTGACAGAATTACAATGTCATCAGCAAAACGCAATGTTTTTATTTCTTCCCCCTGAACTATAATCCCTATTCCAAATTTTTCCTTGCTTTCCTTCACCGCCTGCTCGATGTACAAATTGAATAACATCGGAGAAAGGCTACAACCCTGTCTTACTCCCTTCCCAACTGATGCTTCCCTTTCATGCCCTTCGAGTCTAATAACTGCGGTCTGGCTTTTGTACAAGTGATAAATAACTCTCCTTTCCCTATATTTTACCCCTGCTGACTTCAGAATTTGAAACAGTGTATTCCAGTCAACATTGTCAAATGCTTTCTCCAAATCTACAAAAGCTAAAAATGTAGGTTTGCCTTTCCTTAATCTATCTTCTAAGATAAGACGTAAAGTGAGTATTGCCTCCCTGGTTCCTACGTTCCTCCTGAATCCAAACTGATCTTCCCCAAGGTCAGCTTCTACCAGCTTTTCCATTCTCCTGTAGATAATTCGTGTTACAATTTTGCAACCATGACTTATCAAACTAATGGTTCTGTAATTTTCACACCTGTCTGCGCCTGATTTCTTTGGAATGGGGATTATTACATTTTTCTTAAAGTCTGAGGGTATTTCGCCTGTCTCATAAATCCTACACACCAGTTCAAATAGTCTTGTCGTGGCTGGCTCTCCCAGAGACTTTAGTAGCTCTGAGGGTATGTCATCAACTCCTGGGGCCTTGTTCCGACCTAGGTCTTTCAAGGCTCTATCAAATTCATCTCTCAGTATAGCATCTCCTATTTCATCTTGATCTACGTCCTCTTCCCTTCCTACCACATTGTCTGTAAGTTCATTTCCTGTGTAGAGCTGCTCTATGTACTCTTTCCACCTTTCAGCTTTCCCTTCTTTGCTGAGAACCGGCTTCCCATTTGAGTTCTTGATATTCGTAGAGTTGCTTTTCTTGTCCCCAAATGTCTCTTTTATTTTCCTGTAGGCGGTATCTACTTTTCCCCTTCTTATACATTCTTCTACAGATTTGCATTTGGCTTCTAGCCACTCCTGCTTAGCCATTTTGCACTTCCTGTCAATC
Organism: Locusta migratoria; assembly: GCA_026315105.1. Lineage (NCBI taxonomy): Eukaryota > Metazoa > Arthropoda > Insecta > Orthoptera > Acrididae > Locusta > Locusta migratoria. The sequence goes on along the minus strand of CM048750.1, from coordinate 248,894,695 downwards.
TCATTTTTTAATCGTCTGTACTCCATTTTGCCTGTTTCATTTACTGCATTTTTATATTTTCTCCTTTCATCGATTAAATCTAGTATTTCCTGTGATATCCAAGGATTTTTTGTAGGTCTTGCCTTTCTACCTATTTTGTCCTCTGCTGCCTTCACTATTTCATCTCTCAGTGCTACCCATTCCTCTTCTACTGTTTTATTTCCCCCTGTTTCTGTCAATTGTTGCCTAAATCTCCCTCTGAAATTCTCCAGAACTTCACTTTCCTTCAATTTATCTAAGTCCCATCTCTGTATTTTCCTACGTTTCTGTAATTTTTTCAGTTTCAACCTACAGTTCATGACTAACAAGTTATGGTCAGAGTCTATATCTGCCCCTGGGTACGTCTTGCAGTTTATAACCTGGTTCCGGAATCTATGTTTTACCATTATAAAATCTATCTGATACCTTCCGGTGTCTCCTGGTCTCTTCCATGTATACAACCTTCTTTTGTGATTCTTAAACCAGGTGTTTGTTACGATTAAATCATGTTCCGCGCAAAATTCTACCAGGCGACTTCCTCTTTCATTCCTCCTGCCCAGTCCATATTCACCTACTATTTTTCCTTCTCTTCCTTTTCCTACAACCGAATTCCAATCTCCCATCACAATTAAGTTTTCCTCTCCCTTAACTGTCTGAATAATTTCCTTTAGCTCGTCATATATTTCTTCGATCTCCTCATCATCAGCAGAGCTAGTTGGCATATAAACCTGTACTACTGTTGTCGGTGTTGGCTTTGTATCTATCTTGACAATGATAATGCGATCACTGTGCTGCTCATAGTAGTTTACCCGCATTCCTATTTTCTTATTCATTATCAGTCCTACTCCTGTGATACCCCCAACTGATTTTGTATTTATAATCCTGTACTCACCTGACCAGAAATCCTGTTCATCCTGCCACCGAACTTCACTAATCCCCACTATATCTAACCTCAACCTATCCATTTCCCTTTTTAAATTTTCTAATTTTCCTACCCGATTAAGGGATCTAACATTCCACGCTCCGATCCGTAGAATGCCAGTATTGTCTTTCCTGATGACAACATCCTCCTGAGTAGTCCCCGCCCGGAGATCCGAATGGGGGACTATTTTACCTCCGGAATATTTTACGCGAGAGGATGCCATCATCATATGTTCATACAGTAGAGCTGCATGTCCTCGGGAAAAGTAACGGCTGTAGTTTCCCCTTGCTTTCAGCCGTTCGCAGTAGCTGTGTGGCAAAGCCACATGAGCTAATGTTACAAGGCCAGCTCAGTCAATCATCCAGACTGTTGCCCCTGTAACTACTGAAAAGGCTGCTGCCCCTCTTCAGGAACCACACGTTTGTCTGGCCTCTCTACAGATACCCCTCCGCTGTGGTTGCACCTACGGTACGGCTATCTGTATCGTTGAGGCACGCAAGCCACCCCACCTCGGCAATGTCTGTGGTTCATGGATGATGTCTAAGTAGTATCAAAACCGGTCATCCAACTAAATCAATAGCAATTTTTTTTCTGTTACCGATCTTGTGGTAGATACTTACTGGGTCACACTGATATTTGCTTTGAACCACATGTGGCCTGGCGACAGGACACTCTGGGTCTAAAATCTGCTTGGTATTCAGCAATTTTAAGATGGACCAGTTCTATGGCTGATTAAGTAAATTCTAAATGTGACATGAAGTCACTGACGAGGTATGCGCCCATTTATTATGTTTTAGTTATAGACAGTGCTAATAGGGACATCAAAAATAATTTTAAGAATAGAATAACTGAATGAAAAAAAATGAAAAAAGTAACAATAAAAGAAAGGAAATACAAGGAAAGAAAGAAAAAAATTATATGCTCCAGGTCTGAATATCTCTAGCGTATTATGTTGTTTTAAACAAGAGGTACAGATTGTTGTCACCAAACAAGATTATTTTAATATGACTGGTGTTGCCAACTTCATGACAGCTGTATTTGTATTTATATTTAATTGTTTTATTTTGAACTTTTGTTCTATCACCGTATGCATTCAGAACTCTACTGTGAGCCCACTAGTGCTACGTAGGCATTTTTAATCCAACTTTTAATCCGCTTTTTGGCAGCCGTACATTTTTATTCGAACATCACTCTTCTGTAAACCTGCTAATGCAACATACGTATTTTTTTTATCATGCCAAACTTCATATTAACTGGCACACTTTACTAGTTTTTGCCTGTTTGAATACCTCCTATCTCCCGCCCTCCCACCCTCGACGTGACATTGGTTACCGTCATAGGCATGTGTCTCTAACAGTGGAAGCTGCGTACAATAACATTTCGTAACAACATTTTCTCCATGTTACCTCAAACTTTTTAATTACTTATCGCAACTTTGTTTTGTTACTTTTATTGATTTTTATATGTTACCTACTTTTACGTTCTTTACCATGTGTACAAGTGCCACCTGGCGACACCTTTCGTTTACTTGGACGGGCTTTTAGTATAGTTCAGCAGGGTCATGACGTCATACGATTAGTATGAAACTCTACCTCAGGCTTAAGTATGTACTTGTCTCCTTACATTTACGGTGTATTATGTCAATTTCTTTTCATAATTCTGTTTTTGTAGCACCATGCCAACTAATGGTTATAATATTGCAGAAACTGACGATCATTATTTCGAAACGCGTCAATAAATGAACAGTCGCTTCACCACCTATGGCCTTTATATTTCTATAGCATCCCTAATAGCACTGTCTATTGACTAAAATGAATTAAGTAAACAGTAGCGTGAAAAGAGATACGCTGAGATTATTTTACAGGGTGTACATAAAGAGACAGTGATTGAAACATCATCTTTATTGTGAAGGATTACACGAAAGAATTTGAATATGGGTGTAAAAAGAAAAAAGAAGTAAAAGCTTCACTTATAGTTTTTATGAGTCCATTTCGAGCGTCCACAGGATGGCCCATTAAGAGTCTGATTTCAGTTGACAATAATACCGTGTGATTCAGTTGTAACAAACTGCTATTACCATTATATTGGAGATTTGATTTCATTTTATATAGACAATATCGGTAAAAATATTATACTTGGAAACTTGCACAGTGCATTACGAACGGATAGACAGGAAGTTAAGGCGGTTGCTGGACCACAGTTTGTAATCGATTAATACTCCTTAACGTAATATTTTATCTTTGTCCCAAACTCTACAGTTCTTTCGAGCACTAAGATCACAGGGTGCAGTAATGAATGTTAATTTTCTTAAAATTGTTTTTGTTCTATTTCTGTGGTACGACAACACACGAATATAAATTCAGACCTGAAGGCGTGATTTCATAGCTGAATAATACAGTACCGAGTTTAAGATTAATGTTAAGTTCTGTTAAATTGTCCGTAAATTGACGCTTTAACGTTTAACCACGTTAACTTTTTTAGTAGCGGGTTAATGATTAATGAAGTTAACTCTTTAAGTCCGTGCAGCTCTGGCAAGTACCATAGTAGTAGTTCACAGTAAACATTTGCTAAAATTTGCTCAATGTCATATTCCACGGATTAACATACACTACGAACAAAGATATTTAACAAAAACGTAACTTTATGCAATTTTGTCATAAACAGACATTTTTGAGCCCGTGGCTGTTATGTGAAATAACTTGTTGGTGAAGAACAGCAACCAGCCACAATTGGTTTTATTATAATTTGTTTTTAGAGAACCATTACCGGTTTCGAGTATTATATATTAATCTTCTGATGGTAACATGCTTTCTAAACCACTGGTGTCCTAGGATATACAGAATTTATAGTTATACATGTGTAAAATACATTATGTTCTTGGCTTGTTTTAGGACGAAACTTACTTTTAATGTTCTTCTGGAGTACTTCTTATTTGTATCCAGCGAAACAATTCTTAATTATGGTCACAGATAGATTTGTCATATCTAGCTACTTATGACAAACGTATTTGTGACCATAATTAAGAATGGGTTTCGTTGGTACAAATAAGTACTCCAAGCCAAGAGAATAATCGTTTTTTACACATGTATAATTATAAATTCTGTATACTCTAGGACAACAGTTGTTTAGAAAGCATGTTACAATCTGAAGGTTAATATGTAATATTCGAAACCCGCAATGGTTCTTTATAAATGAACTAGCTGAAAGCCCGGCGTTGCCCGGGTATTTATTTATTTATTCCTGCCATTTTTGGGTGTATATTCATTTGTATAAGGGCTGTATGTAAAATCTCTTGGGAATACAATTAGTAGTAAAGAAGTAATACATTTAAACTTGGTGCGTGATGGGGCGGTTTTCCATGAACGTTATTGTTTATGTGCTCATATTTCGTGAACTACGTCTCGTACTGTCATACAATTTAGAAGGTACACTCAAGTAAATGCTTGTATACTGTCTATAAAATTTTCTGCGGCTACAGTTTGTAGTGTACAAATTATAAATTGTAACGTCATACCGAATGCCGTAGTTTACTCCATAAACAGCGGAAAACTAGTAAGCGAGAAACATTTTTTCCTTTTATGATTTTGCTAAGGGTGTCAGCAAGAAAAAGTTTAATAAAGGTTTGAAATTATGTTTAAAGTTTGTTGCAAGTCGTTAAGTACTCTTATTCTCATATAGCGTATTAATAAAGTCTCGCCGCATTATGTGGCACTTTCCTGCGATTCCTATTGTTTACGACGTTATATCTCCTGAACCATGTGTCGTATGTGGTTCGTACTCGTTATCTCACGTAAGGAATATGTGTACCAAATTTGGTTGAAATTGGTCCAGCGGTTTAGGAGAAATTGAGCAGCATTGTCGCTAAATGCAGCAGTTTTAGACACATTTCATTGTTTATAACTTCATATCTCGTGAACTATATATCTTACACTTACGGCGACCGTCCTCATGGATTGAAGCTTACGTGTACAAAATTTCATAAAGATTGGAACAAAACTGTAGATTTGTATGCAACACATACAAATATACGGAGATTCTGCTTTATATATTTGATTATAATAAAAACCAATTGTGGCTGGTTGCTGTTCTTCACCAGCAAGTTATTAAAAACGTAACTGCTTAGAAATGGCTGCCAAAAGAGTTTCAGATGGCCACTCAAACGTTTTAAGTTCTTGCATATCTTTCTTTGAAATTATGATTTGTCTAAAGAACAAGTGCACAAATTCCATTAACAATACATTCAGCTACATTTCAAAATGCAACGTACTCTTCTATTTACAATTATGTATTAAAATAGATTTTGGTGATAAAATACGGGAAATCGAGAGCTCGAACGGAGAGATTCAGGTGTTCTTTCTTACCGCGCGCTATTTGAGAATGGAATGGGAGATAAATAGTATAACGGTGGTTCGATGCACCCTCTGCCAGGCACTTAAATGTGATTTGCAGAGTATCTCATGTAATGTATATGGGTGTAGTTGTCATAAATGTTCAAATGTTTGTAAATCTTATGGGACTTAACTACGGGGTCATCAGTCCCTAAACTTACAAGCTACTTATGAACTACTTACGAACTAGGACGGCACAAATATCCATGCCCGAGGGGGGATTCGAACCCCCGACCGTAGTGGCAGTGCAGACCGTGACTGAAGCGCCTCAGTCCCCTCGGCCACCGCGGCCGGCAGTTGTCATAATATTGTGGCCCAATTGAAATAAAATTTTCGATAATTTGGCCCTAAGAGGAAAAAGGTTGGGTATGGCTGGGTGTAGTTATTTTGCAGTATTATTTTGTCCTGAGATAATGTTGTGGCCCACTTGAAATAAAACTTTCGAGAATTTGGACCGAGGAGAAAAAAGGTTGAGGATGGCTGCTTTAGAGACAGGCTGTCTTTTCCAAATATGCTTGAGCCTCTACAACAGCAGTTAAGACGTATGCAGAGGCAGCAGTGGGGAGCTGGTCGCTCTAAATCGGTGAGTGATGGAGCGCCGCAGATAGCGGGTGACCCGCGTCCAGGGCCGCGCTTGCGCCTCGCGTCCATTCACGGGAACGCGTCCATTCACGTAGTCCGGCAGCTGCGCAGCGCGCCAATTCCTAATCTGTGACCCACGGGTCGCGCACCAGCCTCTGGTGACCCGAGTGCTGGACTCACGTGCTGCAAATCGTCGGCCGCCTAGTCACGCGCCAGGGAGATGTAGCGACCGTCCGGTCACGTTACCACAACGCTTTGCAGTGGAGGCCGTTTTGGGTCTACAGCGCGGCTGTAACAGTCTCAAATGGAAACAGCAAATTAATAATCAGCCGACCAGGATATCAAATGACAAATGTATTTCAAGCTATGGGACCAAACTGCACTGGTCATCATCAGTCTTACAAAGGGCGGTTGCTTACTAAGTGCGGTTGCACAGTGGTAGAGTGCCAGACTACCAATCCAAAGGTCGCGGGTTCCATCCCCGCCAGGTCCTAGTACTTTTATCTGTCACTTTCCACTTCTTTCACCTCTGGCAGTATTGCTCATGTGAAAAATACCGAGTAGCAACGTGGTTCGGGACCCATGTTAAACTGTAGGTCCCCCTATAACTGGCTGGGTAAGTCAGTTCGAAGGTCGGAGGAAGGCAACGGCATACCTCCTCCAAACAGGACCGTGCTTAGTAAACCGCTGTGGTGTTCAAACCAATCTTCGGATTGTTGACTGCTTTACCTTTACCTTAAGACAACACACACGTACCCATGCCCGAGAGAGGACTCAAACCTTCCACGAGAAGCATTCCGAAGCAAGGAACCACAGAGCGGTCGCCTACACCAGCGCGGCTGTGTGTAATGTTTGTTACCAGAAAATGACATTTGTTAAATGTAAAATTTTCATATATCTCTGAAACTGCAAGAGATATTGAAAAACGGCTTTTACGGTCATGAACATACGGCAGGGGCTTATGAAAGTAGGTACCATGAGCCACTCTAAAACGTGCAGAAATTTTCAACACAAACTTACGTTTTTTTTTTTTTTTTTTTTTTTTTTTGTTCTTTTTTTTTTTTAAATGCATACCCCATATTAGTTCCTAAGCAATCGATAGGTTGAAAAATCATAAAAAAGAATGGCGTCGGTTGCATCGCGATGCGCCAATTACATCCGGAGAAACTGCGAAGCGAAGTTGACGTTTGAAACACATGACAGCGTGTATCCTAGACTCAATCGAGACTCACGGTTGTCTTTCCAACATTTTGTGTTGAAAAAGAAAATATTTCTTCACGTTTTAGAGTGTCTCATAGTATATAACGTCGAACATCCTGTCAAGGGTCAGCCTTGTGTTAATTGCGGAATGTGCAGGTGCACCATTGCACCATCATGGCCGGCCGCGGTGGCCAAGGGGACTGAGGCGCTCCAGTCACGGTCTGCACGGTCACTACGGTAGGGGGTTCGAATCCCCCCTCGGGAATGGATATTTGTGCCGTCCTTAGGATTAACTAGTTCATAAGTAGTTTGTAAGCTTAGGGACTGATGACACCGTTGTTAAGTCCCATAAGTTCTACAAACATTTGAACTCTTTTTTTTTTTTTTTTTTTTTTTTTTTTTTTTTTTTTTTTTTTTGAGCACCATCATGCTGATAACACATACATGTACAGGGTGTTTCACTAAGTGTGTTTTCCTCTGTAACTTATAAAATAATAGGTGACGGGAAATTTTAATGGGGTAGGTCATCACAAGAAATGATACACTTTCTGCGGAGCTATGAACATAGTTTATTGTATCATTTTCCAAAGAGTTACAGCACAAAGATATAATTTTTTAATGGAATAATAGTTTTTTCTATCGTGCATTGGATTCGTTGAAACCAGCTGCGTCCAAATCAATTTAAACTACATTCCTATCACTGTCAGTTTGGGAGCTACAACCCTTCAAAATTTAGGGGGCGGAGGCTACGACAGCGTAGGTGACTGGCTGGTGGTCATGAGACAGCGGGCCGTGCCCCAGGGGATAGCCACTCGGCCAGTTAGCTACGCTATCGCAGCCTCCGCACCCGGAACTTTGTAGGGTTGTAGCTCCCAAACTAACAGTGATAGGAATGTAGTTTAAATTGATTTGGACGCAGCTGGTTTCAACGAATCCAATGCACGATAAAAAAACTATTGTTCCATTAAAAAATTGTATCTTTGTGCTGTAACTCTTTGGAAAATGATACAATAAACTATGTTAATAGCTCCGCAGAAAGTGTAACATTTCTTGTGTTGACCTACCTTATTAAAATATCCCGTCACCTATTATTTTATAAGTTACAGAGGCAAACACAGTGAAACACCCTGTATATATCAAGAAGGATGGCGCAAACGTACACGGTTGAAAGTACACGATAATACAAGCAATAATAACCCGGAAAACGAGCCGTTTGCGAGATAATTACGAATTCATATTCACAGAATATATGACATCAACTACGAATGGGCAAAACTGAAAGTGTACCAGTACAGCCGGTACTCGTACCCGGGTCTCCTGCTTTCTAGGCAGTTGTGATCACCGCATCTGCAAGGTCTACCTAAGCACGCCTCCCGTCAGCTACAAATTCCCAGCCCTACCCTGCCCACAGTAGTCAAACTCGTAGTTTTGAAACTAATTCCCGCAAGAGTAAGGGCAACATGTATTTATATATACAGGGTGAGTCACCTAACATATCACATCAAATACTGACGAACCGATTCCACAGAAAGAACGTGAGGAGAGAGGCTAGTGTAATTGGTTAATACAAACCATAAAAAAAATGCACGGAAGTATGTTTTTTAACACAAACCTACGTTTCTTTTTAAATGGAACCCCGTTAGTTTTGTTAGCACATCTGAACATAACGTCCACATGCTAACACCTTCATTGGTCTTTTTCACGGACGCACATGTACATTAGCATGAGGGGTGAGGTACACGTACACACGTTGTTTCCGTTTTCAATTACGGAGTGGAATAGAGTGTGTCCCGACATGTCAGGCCAATAGATGCACACAATTGCAGTCTATGGCGTAATGAATGTCGTACACGCCTCAGTACATCTGGTGTAATGTCGCTGCAGGCTGCCACAATACGTTGTTTCATATCCTCTGGGGTTGTAGGCACATCACGGTACTCATTCTCCTTTAACGTACCCACAGAAAGAAGTCCAGAGGTGTAAGATCAGGAGAACGGGCTGGCCAATTTATGCTTCCTCCACGTCATATGAAACGCCCGTCGAACATCCTGTCAAGGGTCAGCCTAGTGTTAATTGCGGAATGTGCAGGTACACCATCATGCTGATACCACATACGTCGACGCGTTTCCAGTTGGACATTTTCGAGCAACGTTGGCAGATCATTCTGTAGAAACGCGATGTATATTGCAGCTGTTTGGGCCTCTGCAATTACTAAGAGGACCAATGAGGTGGTCGCCAATGATTCCGCGCCATACATTTACAGTCCACAGTCGCTGTCGCTCTACCTGTCGGAGCCAGAGAGGACTGTCCACGCACCAGTAATACATGTTCCGTAGATTCACTGCCCAGTGGTTTGTGAAACCCGCTTCATCGGTAAACAGGTAGAACAGCAACGCATTCTCTGTTAATGCCCATTGACAGAATTGCACTCGGTGATTAAAATCACCATGTAATTGCTGATTTAGCGACACATGAAACGGGTGAAAGCGGTGACGACACAGTATGCGCATGGCACTACTTTGACTCAGTCCACTGGCTCTCGCAATGTCCCGTGTACTTCTGTGTGGGTTCACGGCAACAGCAGCTAACACACCAACTGCACCCACTTCTCCTGTGACGGGCCTGTTACGGATCCGTTTGCGTGCTACGACCATACCTGTTGCATACAGTTGGCGGTAGATGTTTTGAAATGTGCGGCACGTTGAATGCTCTCTGTCCGGGTACTGTTATGCATACACCCTGCAGGCTTCAGCTGCATTTTGTCGACGATGATATCTCCGCCTTTTCAGAGTTCGAATACACCATGGTCACAGTTCCTACAACACTGCAATATCACAGATGTCTGGAACACAGTGTACTACAGTTAGTCTGCAAATACGAATGCAGAATAACAATAGCAGCAAGCAATACATGTGGACACTGCGACAGCTAGACCAAACCACAACAGTGCACTACAGCCACACTCATAAACACGGTTGTCAACGTGAACATGTCCCTGCAGATGCTGCTAGCCGACCGTGGCCCGTGTTTGTTACAACACGCAACTGAACGTCGGAGGTTTCAAGCGTCAACTTTAGGTTACAATATCTCCAGGTGTAATTAACATTTTACAATGCAACAAACGGCACTGATTGCGTATTTGTTTATATGTGATATGTGATTTTTCATACACAATGCAGGGATGGGATCAACAGGGGAAGGACACGAGGAAACTGACAGGAGGGGGAATGGTAACGAATGAGGCAGGGGACAGGTGAGTAAGCGAGGCTAGAGGAGGAGGCGGAGACGGGTGTAGGTAGGCAGAGGGAGGAGGGAGGATGTGGACAAAGAGGCAGCGAACATGCAGTAACTGAATAAATACCTGGAATAGTGACAAGCCTAAAAGGAAAAAGAGGTAACAAACAGGCTCGGGGTGGAGGAAGTGATGGGCAGAGATGTTAACAATAGGATTGTAGTATGTACGACGGTTCCAACTTAAATAGTGATAACTATTTATTCACAACCTATACAGACATCTATTTACACAAAAGCATCAAACCAGACTGCGGACTGAGGACCACAACAACAACAACACTCAATATATGAGCGTTGCAAGTTAAATATTGACAACTAATTATTCACTGCCGATACAAAAGCGCTACATGTTTGCACCTGTTACTGTCCTTCAAAGTGGTCAACAGAGTTGTGCAGAACCCATTGCCAGCAATGTGAAAAGTGTAGTATACCGTTAGCAGAACTGTTGATAGTGTGAATGGAGCGGTTTACTGCCTGTCGAATCTCTGAAATGTTCTAAAGCGAATGCAATGGAGTGGTTCTTTCATCTTCAGAATAAAATCAAAGTCACAGTACTTAATTCGAAGAGTATGCTGGATGGTACAGTAGTTCCCAGTCCCATCGACTGTGGTGGTGTTATCGTAAAGCATTATATTCCTCCACGGCAGACCATCAATGCACAGTATTACTGTTCATTTTTGGAGCTTAACTTGCAACCATCTTTGCGAAAGAAAAGGCAACACTGCGCAACCCACCCATCATTTTGCAAGACAATGCGTGGTCGCACACAGCACAAGCTGTGGCTGCTCAGTTCGCACGATGAGACTGTGAAGTACTGTACCAGCCACCATAGTTCCACTACTTAAGTCCTTGCGACTTTGAGTTTATTCTGAAGATGGAGGAACCACTTTGCCGGCCGCGGTGGCCGAGGGGTCTGAGGCGCTCCAGTCACGGTCTGCACGGCCACTACGGTCGGGGGTTCGAATCCCCCCTCGGACATGGATATTTGTGCCGTCCTTAGTCTTAGCTAGTTCATAAGTAGTTTGTAAGTTAAGGACTGATGACCCCGTAGTTAAGTCCCATAAGCTTCACAAACATTTGAACATTTTTGAGGAACCACTTTGTCGCATTCACTTTAGAACTGTTTCAGAGATTCGACAGGCAGTAGACCGCTCCATTCACACCATCAAAAGAACAGGCTCTGCTGTCAATGGTGTTGTGACCTCGTTGTTGTTTCTTGTCCAGGTCTGGTTGTCAATAAAGGTATTGGTGCAGGATCCTTTGACATCTAAAACATTGATATAGTTAGTATTACAAGATATTTATTGACGGGAATGTACTATACTCAACTTTAGAACATATGTCTGTTTCTTCCCTCTTCTTGCTTCTCGCAGCATTGCCCATATGATACTAGCTGTGCTATGACCGAGTTACTGCTAAGTTCGTAGCCATGTTCTGACTTCGTAGCTGCCAAGTAACTGCTCTATTCCTGAATAGTAACTGACTGAGTTCTTGCTAGTAACTGACCCAATTCTCACTAGTAACTGTCGGGCGTCCAGACGTATGTTGGCCTAGATATAGCCACTTGTAGAGGGCGTGCATCTCCCTCCAGGATGCGCGGCGCCTGCTTGTGATTGGCTTTCGGTCGATCGCTGGCTTCTCCACGATCGTTCTCTTACGTCTGGTGTGTGGCGCTGACTTTACGCCACAACAGATGGGTTCTGCACAACGTTGATGACTGTTTTGAAGGACAGTAACAGGTGCAAACATATAACGCTTTTGTATCGGCTGTGAATAATCAGTAGCCAATATCCAAGTTCCAATGCTCGTATATCCAATGTTGTTGTTGTAGTCCTCAGTCCGCAGTCAGGTTTTATGCTGCTCTACACTCTACCCTGTCCTGTGCAAGCCTCTTAATCTCCAAATAAGAACGGCAACTTTGAAACTGATTACTGTGTTCGTCCCTCGGTCTCCCACTACGATGTTTACCCCAGACACTCCCTTCTAATGCTAAGTTGACGATTCCTTGATATCTCGGAATGAGCCCCACCAAACTATCCCATATTTTAGTCAGGATATGCCAGAAACTCCTTTTCTCCCCAATTGTGTTAAGCACCTCCTCACCTACCCACCCATACTTTATGATTCTTCTGTAGCACCATATTCCAAATGCTTCTCTTTCTATCTGAACTCCTTATCATCCATGTTTCATTCCTATACGAGGTAACACTCCACAAAAATACCTTCACAAAAGACTTCCTTTCACTTAAATTAACATTCGATGTTAATGAATTTCACTTCTTCCGAAACGCTTTTGTTGACGTAGCCATTCTGCTAGATCTTCGCTACTTCGGCCATCAGAAGTTAGTTTGCTACCCAAATAACAAAACTCATCTACTACGTTTATCGTCTCATTACCTCATCTGATTCCTTCAGCATCGCCCGATTTTCTGAACTACATTTCCTTTCTTTTACTATTGTTAATTATCATCATATTCCTTCTTTTCAAGTCACTGTGCAGTCCGTTTAATTGCTCTTCCAGGTCCTTCACTGTCTAACAAAATTACAACATCAGCAAACGGCAAATTTGTCCTTCAGAGCTTGTTCAATGTACGGATTGAACAACACTATGGAAAAGCTACAACACTGTTTTACTCTCTTCCCAACTTCATACCCTTTGACTCTAATAACTACAGTCTGCTTCTTGTACAAGTTAAACCTAACTTTTCGCTCCCTATATTTTACCCCCGCTGCCATCAAAAGTGTATTCCTTTGGCAAAAGCTTTCTCCACATCCAGAATGCAAAAAACGTAGGTTTCCCTTTGCTTACCCTATCTTCTAAGGTAAGTCGTAATGTATTGCCTCGCGTGTTCCCACATTTTTCCTAAATCCAAACTGATCTTCCCCAAGGTCGGATTCAATCAGTTTTCCCATTCGTCTATAAATAATTCGTGTTAGAATTTTGTAACCATGACTTATTAAAGTGATAGTTCTGTTCTGATAGTTCTGTATAGTTCTGTTTGCTGATGACATAGTAATTCTGTCAGAGACCGCAAAAGATCTGGAAGAATAATTCAATGGGATGGACAGTGTCTTGAAAGGAAGATATAAGATGAACATTAACAAGAGTAAAACGAAGGTAATGGAATGCAATGTCATAAAATCAGGCGATGCTGAAGGAATTAGATTAGCTAATGAGACAATAAAAGTAGTAGATGAATTTTGTTATTTGGATAGGAAGATGGCCGAAGTTAAGAAGATATAAAATGCAGAATGGCTATGGGAAGAAAAGCGTTTCTAAAGAAGCGAAACTTGTTAACATCCAATATTAATTTAAATGTTAGGAAGTCCTTTCTGAAAGCATTTGTCTGGAGTGTAGCGAAACGTGGACGATAAGTAGTTCAGATAAAAAGATGATAGACGCTTTTGAAATGTGGTGCTACAGACGAATGATGAAAATTAGATGGGTAGATCACGTAACTAATGAGGAGGTGCTCAACCGAATCGGGGAGAAAAGGAATTTGTAGCATATCCTAACTTAGAGAAGGGGTAGATTGGTTGGACACATTCTGAGACATCAGGGAATTGTCAACTTAGCATTAGAAGGAAGCGTGTGGGGTAAAAATCGTAGAGGGAGTCCGAGGGACGAATATAGTAAGCGGATTCAAAAGGATGTAGGTTACCGAACGTATTCTCCGATGAAGAGACTTGCACAGGACGGGGTAGCGTGGAGGGCTGCATCCAACCAGTCTGCGGACTGAAGAATACAACAACAACAGTTCTGTATTTTTCACATTTGTCTGCACTTGCTTTCTTTGTATTTGAAATTACTATATTCTTCTAGAAGTCGTAAGGTATTTCCCCTGTCTCATACATCTTGCATACCAGGTGAACAATTTTTTCATGACTGGCTCTCCAAACGATTACAGCAGTATCATCTGCTCCAGGGGTCTTCTTTCTACTCAAATCTTTTAGTACTTCGTCAAATTCTTCTCGCAGAATCGTATCTCCTGTCTCATCTTCATCTACATCGCCTTCAATTTCTAAAATACTGCCTTCAGGTTTATTTCCTCTGTATCGGCCATCTATACAGGATGGTCCATTGATAGTGAGCGGTCAAATATCTCACGAAATAAGCAGCAAACGAAAAAAACTACAAAGAACAAAACTTTTCAGATGGCGCTATGTTTGGTCCGCTAGATGGCGAAGCCATAGGTCAAACGGATATCAATTGCATTTTTTAAAATAGGTACCCACATTTTTATTAAATATTCGTATAGTACGCAAATAAATATGAATGATTTATTTGGAACATTATTTTCGCTTTCTTGATAGACGGCATTTGCGGCATTTTTATATTTTCTCCTTTCAGCAATGAAGGTCAGTATCTCCTGTGTTATCCAGGGATTTATATTAGGCCTTGTCCTTCTGCCTACATGATCCTCTGCGGCCTTCACTACTCTGAGCTATCCACTTTTCTTCTAGTGCTTTACTTCCCACAGTTTCAGCCAATTCTTGCCTAATGCAACCTCTGAAACTATCATCCACCTCTGGTTCTATCAGTTTGTCCAGATTCCATCTACTTAATTTTCTACCCTTTTGCTGTCTCTTAAGTTTTAATCTACGTTCATAACCAATAAGGTATGGTCACAGTTTATATGTTCCCCTGGATATGTCTTACAGTTTAAAATCTGGTTTCTAAATCTTTGCCTTACCATTATAAAATCAATCCGATACCTCCCAGTGTCACCTGACATCTTCCAAGAATATAACCTTCTCTCATGATTAAATGAAGTGTTTGTGATGATGTGCTCTGCACAAAATGCTACCAGGTGATCTCCTCTTTGCCAGCCGCGGTGGCCGAGTGGTCTGCGGCGCGCCAGTCACAGTGCACAGCCGCTACGGTCGGGGGTTCGAATCCCCCCTCGGGCATGGATGTTTGTGTCGTCTTTAGTATAAGGTAGTTCATAAGTATTTTGTTAGTTTAGCGACTGATGACTCCACAGTTAAGTCTCTTAAGCATAACAAACATTTGAACATTTTGATCTCCTTTTTCATTCCTTTTCCCCAGTCCATATTCACCTACTACATTTCCTCCTCTTCCCTTTCCTACTACCAAGTTCCAGTCCCCCATCACAATTAAGTTTTTCTTTAACTACCTGAATAATTTACTTTATCTCCTCATACATTTCTTCGGTATCCTCGTCAACGACCGAGCTAGTTGGCATATAGACTTATACTACTGCGGTCAGTGTTGACTTCGTGTCTATCTTTGCTATGGTATTGCGTTCACTATGCTGTTCATAGTAACTTACCAGCATTACTATTTTCTTATTAATTATCAGACCTACTGCCGGTAGCGGTGGCCGAGGGGACTGAGGCGCTCCAGTCACGGCCTGCACGGCCACTACGGTCGGGGGTTCGAATTCCCCCTCGGGCATGGATATTTGTGCCGTCCTTAGTGTTATCTAGTTCATAAGTAGTTTGTAAGTTTAGGGACTGATGACCCCATAGTTAAGTCCCATAAGCTATACAAACATTTGAACATTTCAGACCTACTCCTGCGTTACCACCAACTGAATTAAAGAAAAAAATAGCACACATCGCCTCGCGCGATCCCGCCAACACGCATGTCGGGACTCTTTGTCGGAAGTGCAGATGGCGTTAGGAGCAGCGTATGAATTCGAACGAGATCATGAGCGATAAGTGATAGGTAATCGTAGAAAAGTTTTGTGGATGAAACACCGGAATTATTTTAACAGATCTCGTATCTAAACAAAAAGATAAATTATTCAGAGTGGCAACTTGGCTTGTTGCGAATGGTCGTTGGAATTTCCATATCGGAACTAATGTGACAGAAATACACACGTAGCACGATGTTAAATTTATCAGAGCAACTGAAATTCTCAGGCTATTTGTGTAGACAGTCAACTGCTGCAGTAGAGGGGTGCAATTGTGCCATGTCTAAGGAGTAATTAGGACAGATGGGTCATGTTTAGCCGTACCACAAAGGGCACAGGTTTCATAGATTCGGATAAGGCTGAGGAGGAGGAAGTGGGGGAGAGGGGGACAGGGGGAGAATGTGCCAGCGTAGAAAGACAGAGACTATGGAGTGGGAGATGAGGGTGAGGCGGGAGGATTCTACGGACTAACTCAATATTGGAAAAAAATAATAATAAAATAAGCCGCGGTGGAGTAGCCGAGCGGTCTAAAGCGTCTCGCTGCGGAGCGCGCGGTTGCTCGCCGTGGAGCTTCGAGTCCTCCCTGAGGCATGGGTGTGTATGTTTGTCCGTAGGTTAGTTTACCTAGGTTTAAGTAGTTTGTAAGCTACGGACTGATGACCACGCAGTTTGGTCCGATAGATCAACAAACATTTGAACGTTTATCCTCCTCCTCCTCCATCTCCCCCCTCCCGCCACCGCCGCCGCCCGTCCCGACATGCACACTAGTCGCTTCCGCATTTCATAGTGTGACCGTCAGTCACTACGTTTACATGGAACACATCTTCCGGAAGACGAAAACCGATTTTCGTAAACCGTTTTTCGCTGTCGTGTTTACATGGCATAGCCTGAATCGGATTTCGTAGCTCACTTAAAATGGCGGCTGGAAAACAGCTGATTCAGTTCCTTATTTAGTCTGCACAATCGCTATTTTTCTTTATTTAAATACACAGATTTATGTTCACTCTAATATTTATACTTTTATTTCACATTAGAAAATATCACTCTTTCCATATGTGCTGAAAATTCTTAACAAGAAAACACAATCTGACAAGCCAAGAACGCTTCAAAAACGGTTGCGTTTACATGGGCACGAACATCGATTGTGGAACTGGAAAACCGCTTTAGAGAAGCGGATTTCCAGAATCGGTTTTGGAGTGTTTACATGACCAACCAAAAGCGGAATTGGGAAATCGGTTTACGAAATCCGGTTTTGGGAGCCCATGTAAACGGGGTCAGTATGGAAGTTATTGCAATGGCTACGCGATAAGATCGGAGACGGAGGTTTGGAAGCAAAGAGCAGGAGTACGGGCAAGGGCGTCTCTTGCCTGAGGAGCCGCTAATCCAACTACCTGGCGAAGGGTCAGGTGTGGCAAGTGACCGGCATTCGTCCAACTTAGGCGATGGCAGTGGCTGACTAAGGCGAAGAGGGGGGGGGGCGGAGTGGGTGGACTGCTCCGGGCCTCTCGTGTTGGGGGCCTCCATATACCTCGAAACCCTGACCTTTCGTCCTGGGGCCTCGAAATCTCTAAAGCTATTTTTCTTAGATTGTTCCGTTCCTCTCGTCCTGAGGGGACCTCGAAATCTATCTGGAAAGTTACTCCTTTATATCAATACATGTATTTGCAAGTGGACAGGGGGCCTCATTTTGTTCTGACGCCTCTCCGGGCCTCCGACAGCCTTACTCTGCTACTGGGCAATGGTTCATCTTCGGCAACGGTCCCCTATCTCCGATGCTTACGTCGAGTGTCAGTTGCAGTTGGACGGGCAGTAACTTCAGACTCTGATAGCGAGAAGGGAAGGGCGGCGTCGCTGGTGCCAACACGTGCTTTCTACCAGTGGATCGCAACGGCGTGATCGGGCTGTGATCAGCTTTGGCGACTGCGACGGAAGACGAGGAAGTACACGGGAGAGGCGACGCCGGCAGCGTCCGATAACGCCGCTTACAACTGGCAAAGTTCTCACATTCGCAAATAAAATATTTGTAAAGCTATGGGATCAGACTACAAGGGTCATCAATCCCTAGACTTACAAACTACTTTATGCTAAGGACAACACTCTCTAGCTCATGCTCGAGGGAGGACTCCAACCTTCGACGGGCACCAGACGCTGTTGCACTTCACAGACTCAACAGACAACACACCCGTTTGTAATTTCCGCAACTTTATTTACGTTAATCAAAGATATACAGAGATGAAAAACTAGCAAAGGTCCAACCCAATCTAGTCAGTCTCAAATGGGATGACCAGCTGCATCAGTCGACTAATACTTCTTTCGTCTGGTGTCTGAAGAATTCAGGACAGCACTATACCATCTCTTCTTGGTCTTCTTTCCATAATGCGGGCTTTCTTCCACATATGCCTCGGTTGTCTATTTTCCTGTAACAATACAATATCTATCACACGGTATGTATCAGGTTTCCCTTTAGACCGCTGGACTTCATGATTCTTAATTCCAGGAGGTACTCCTTCTTCCATTTTTACAGGAAATCATTTTGCAGTCTTCCTTTTGTTTTGCTACTCTTATCAAATTCTTCTCCATGCTTAGTTCAGGGCCGGACGGTATTGTAGTTAATCGTTCTATTAAAACATGTCTGGGTGTCAGTACATCTCAGTCTCTCTGTACGAGTGGCTTCGAATTGATGACGGCTTCTGTCCTTAGCTGTAACGTTCTGAGAGTCTCTTCATCTACTGGCGACCTTTCCAGTAAGCTACTTTTCTTGTTCCTACCATGCGTTCCCACCATCCTCCCCACCAAACGGCCCGTGATGCAATGAACTTCCAAGAAACACTTTGCTGAGCGAAGCGCTGACTGATTTTTCGTGTCCTCAAATAAGTGAATAAGGTTCTTCAGTTCTGTGTTCGCTGCTTCAAATGTTTAACATTATCTGAGTAAACATTATTTCGCAATCCTCTTCGTGCAGTAAAACTTCTAAAGGCTATTTGTGCTCATATCTGATGCTAGTTCGAGGTGAAGAGCTCTTGTTGTTGCGCACGTGAAGAGTAAGATGTACCATTTCTGTAACAGTGTACCTAATTTGACAAAAAGCGGTCCTGCGAAGTCCACGTAAATGGTTTGGTGAATAGAATGCGGTCAGGTAATTTATTTTGTACCCAGTGGCAAACCTGCACACGACGTTCAAAGTCTTCACAGTGCAAATCGTGGTGAATAGAAATATGGGACGGGTGAAATTTATGTTGAAGTAGAATTATTTAACACCGACGTTTTTTGGATTCCCGATTCTGGCTCAATTTGTCTGCTACTGATGTGTAGATTAGCCGTAACTGCAGCTAAAACACTTACTTGGGCATCATAATTTGTTGCAGGTCGTGGTTGACGTTTCACTGGTGGCTGAACACTTCCTGTCTCTTTAAATAACGCAACTATGCGACGCAAGGACCGGGCACTTGGATGTTGTCTTCCAGGTTAACGATCAACATACATAGTACAGGCCCGTTGGGCATTTTGATGACAATGGCCATACATAAATACCATATCGAACTTTTCTGCGATTGGTAAACGGTCCATTTTAACACGAGTAATGTCTCATGAAGCAAATACCGTCCGCACTGGCGGAATGTTACGCGAAGTATACGTTTGTGACTATTACGGCGCCATCTGTCACAAAGCGAAGCAAGTGTTCCATATAAAACATTCATATTTATTTATGTACTACACGAATATATAATTAAGAAATCGAGCTGACGTGTTTTACGGCCCACTTTAGATATGTAGTTTTATACGTTTTTGCGAACATTTTAGACCAAAATAATAATCTAAATAATAAAAAATTAATTAATAACAGTGTCTGAAACCCTTGCAGGAAAAAAATTTAGGTACTGGTGGGTTCCAAACCACTGTCCTTCAGCGTCCCAGTCCAACACATTGTCCACTACGCTACAGCTAACAGGAATTGCGGTCTTTAATATCATACTATTGATAGCCGTTGTTAACTGATGCTAATGTGGCATTTGTAGACACTAGATTATTATTTATCGTACGAAGTACGACGTCTTTTTGTTAATTCTTCAGTGCGCCATTGCTTTGAAATGACAACGTGTTAAGTTACAATAAGAAAATCATCAAATACGCCGCCGGCCGCGGTGGCCGAGGGGACTGAGGCGCTTCAGTCACGGTCTGCACGGCCACTACGGTCGGGGGTTCGAATCCCCCCTCGGGCATGGTTATTTGTGCCGTCCTAGTTCGTAAGTAGTTCATAAGTAGTTTGTAAGTTTAGGGACTGATGACCCCGTAGTTAAGTCCCATAAGCCTTACAAACATTTGAACATCAAATACGCAACGCAAGATGGCGTTTGCCAGAGACAGTTCTGGGCGAGGAATGTCACGTGACATCTTCGAACGGCTGGTTTTAGTTAATTTAATGGAGGGTGTCAATACTCCGTTATTTTTGCAAATATCTCTGCAACGATGCAAGATGTGAAAAAACATAATAGAGCGAAGTTGCAGAGAATTTTCCCCTCTACCAATTAGGTTCTCTACCAATTAGGTTATTCAATTTTCGTGTCAGATGAACGGTTCGTTTGCAATTACAATTATATTATAAACGGTTTTTTTGTATTACTGCCGTATTTTTTGTCCGAAAAATTTTAAAAAGGGAGGTTCTGGTCTTTGGCGGCCAACAGTTACGTGTGCAAAATTTGGTGCTGATCGGTTGAACGGTTCGTCTTAAAAACAGGGAACACGTTACGGACAGACAGACAGACAGACAGACATCCCAAAATCCCCGTTATTTTTGCAAATATCTCTGAAACGATACGAGATATGAAAAAACATAACGGAGCAAAGTTGTAGAGAATGTTCTCCTCTACAAATTCGGTTATTCAATTTTCGTGTCAGATGCATGGTTCAGCCGTTA
Organism: Locusta migratoria; assembly: GCA_026315105.1. Taxonomy (NCBI): domain Eukaryota; kingdom Metazoa; phylum Arthropoda; class Insecta; order Orthoptera; family Acrididae; genus Locusta; species Locusta migratoria. The sequence continues at coordinate 248,873,716 of CM048750.1, read as the reverse complement.
TTTTCATTTAAATTTCGAGTTTTCAAAATACGATCGCAAAGGCCCACTTTTAGTGTTACTGCCGTAACCTAACGTGGGTCAAAATTGGGGTACCTATTTTTAAAAATGGAGTTGATATCTGTTTGATCTATGGCTATCTAGCGCCCCCCCCCTTCAAGCTAGAAAAGTTTTGTTCTTTGTAGTTCATTCGTTTGATGCTTATTTCGTGAGATATTTGGCCCGGTCACTATCAATATACCACCATGTATATTCCACATCCACGAGGATCTCCTCAAAAAAGATCTATGGAATGAACAATTAATCTAATCTAACAAGGAAAGTACATGGGCTCGAACAAACATATCTATATGAACGTTTGCTTACAGTATCTGTACGTACACCTCAAAGTGCTAGTGGGTGTCGTTTTTCTGCAAAGCTCTGCAACCATGCTCTAGATAGCACTGTAGATGTAACTGTAGACGCCATACGTAATGCAGATATCTTAACTATAACTTATGTAATAATCATCGTACATGTTCTCTAGCGAATTGTCATCAAAAGCCGTGATGATAGTTGCAACTTTAACCTTCTTCCCGAAAGACTGCTGGTATTCACTGCCACTGATTCCATCGCCTCTTCCCACACTCACCGTAGCGCTACCGCTTGCAATGAGTTGTTCGTCATTATCATCCCTATTACCATTATTATGAGTTTGTAACAACAATATCTAACTTATGCTCATATTTCTGTACCATAACAGATACGAGAAAGCATGCAAATGATTCATCTTCTACACTAATACCATCTTCACGAAGAAGGTACTTCGTAACATCATCTCAACTAATCGCAATACCTTAACAGGATTGATTAGCAATCGCCGCCCCCTCTGACGCTTCACCACACAAATAACATCACAAAACGCAACTTCGGAGGCACACTGCAACGTCCCTACTGGCGACCCGACAGGTCAAAGTGCAATGCGGCATGGCACACGCAGAGGCCTCTAACGGACTGCAGAGTTTTGCAGATGCGGGAGTATCACTTGTGCAATAAGGGATCTTTACATTATCTCTCATTCGATTTTGGTGTATATGTGTTTGTTCGAGCCCAAGTACTTTCCTTGTGAGAAGGAAAGTAAAGACAAAAAACTTATTTACTGATAGATTACAAGAGGTACTGGAAAGAGCGGTCACCAACAGTGATATAAGATTCTTATTAAAAGCCTTAGAGTCCCGTCATATCTGAAGAAGGTCTACTTGCCCGCGTGTCTGTAGCTGCTGGACATGTGGTCGACTTGCTTGGCGTCTTTTCTAATGTACGCCGATTCATGCACCGTCGCTGTGAACCTTGTATTGCTTTCGGTGGTCGCTCTTTCTAGTACCTCTTCTAAACTATCAATAAATAATTAGTCTTTACTTCCCTTTCATACTTATGAAATCGCTAGCGCGGTAATACGTCATTACGGACGAGACATTCCTGTATGAAATCTGCTTATTTCGGTCCTCTCTACCTGCCATTTTAATTTTTGCAGATATTTTAGGACCACTCCGTATACAATAATTAATTTTCTATATTTTTTTAATGTGATGACTTCAGTAAGAAGACAAAGCCAAGATCACATGTATAAATTAATCATTTACTGTATGTCATTACTAGATTCGGCAAGCTATGTTGCCATTAGCAAATGATCAAACGTCACTTGATCAAACTAATAAAATACATATTACAAAATGCAAGACATACGAATCAAAAACTGATACATCACTGTACTTATCACATGTTGTTTGGTACTCCATTGCCATAATACCTTGGTCATTTCATGCATGCATACCTGAAGTTAAAATTAGACAAGTCACGAAATAATGTGTCAGTGGGACATATATCCAGATACATTGGTGATGTTATTTCCATTGCAGACGAAGCTTAGTAGCTACAAATGTCGATCAGTTAGTAGTGCTTGTAATGGTCAATTGACACAAGACGCCGAATTCAGGAGTACAAATGCTTCATCATGGACGGAAGAACTTGTCTAATTTTAACTTCAAGTATGTAAGCATCAGATGACCAAGGTATTATGACAATGTTGTACCAAACAACTTGTAATACGTACAGTGTTGTATCAGTTTTTATTTCATACGTCTTAAATTTGTAATATGTATATTATTAGTTTCATGAAGTAACGTCTGATCATTTGATAAGGGAAAAATAGCTTGCCGAAACTAGTAATGACATACAGTAAATGAGTAATTAATACACGTCATCTTAGCTTTGTCATCTTATTGAAGTCATATTTTAGGATGGGTCTTCATACCGACAATGGCGGCTAATGATTTTTGCTATAGTTAGTTTATTTTTAATTGTAAAACTTAATAGACTTACTGGAAAACCCTCGTATTAACTGCGAAGCATTACCGGGTTTTACTTTCCGGATAGCCACGTCATTTCCTCCGGCAACAGGCGACATTAAATCTAGCGATGGCCTTCCATCTTGAAGTTTTAACACTGCAAGGTATACCAGAGAGGAGAATTAAGAAATACCGCATTTTTTGGCGAACACCAGGTCAGGAGATCAATAAGGGGGGGGGGGGGGCGAGTACATGCCTTTAGTTGTTGGTGTGAGTTGTTCCCCGTGGTAGTGGGACATAGAGAGCGGGCGATAAACGGCTTCCATGTTTGCAGAGGCCCCGCTGGAGATACACAGCCGTCAGCCCGTCTAGGCAAACTTCCTGCCCCCATAGGCGCCTGACAGGTCGTCCACGGGCTTCCGGACCGACAAATACCGCCCTATCAAACTGCCTCGTCGTCTGGCTGCGCAAACTCCATCACCGAAGCACGGCACAGCCCTACTTGTGTGTTGACACACGCGCAATCGAGTCCAACTACTTCGTTTCCAGAAGCAATGTAAATAGCCTTCGGATGTCTCGACTAACGATTTAGCTCTTGACATGCGCGTCTGTTTTTTTTTTTTTTAACACTAACTGAAAACCCGGCGCTGCCCGGGTATTTATTTATTTATTCATTCACGCCTTCAGTTGGTACTTCTCAGGTCCCTTCTCTTTATGTTCAGTTCCTGTTTGCTAAAAACATATATTTATCGCAGAATACATAATGTACAAAATAGTAACTGCAGTATCCAAAGATAACGTTCATATATTAACCCTTAACTGCCGTGGCGGGGTCATATTTGACCCCAAGAGTTTTTATTTTAATATTTATTCGCTTGGTGACATGGGGGGAGGGAGCTTTTACGAAAGCTGCCAAGTCTAAAGAAGGTAACCAACATGTTTTTTGTACATATTTGAAACATTAGAAAAAATATAAATCAATATTCAGCGTAGGAATTTAAAAAAATATTGTTCGCAAATCATCTTTTGTGTTTTTATATGGCAAGAACCAATGCTTTCAGAAATGCAAAACACGGAAAATAACGTCTAATGAAAACAAATTTTTATGTGAATTAAAATATGTCAGATAAATTCAAATCTTTTAAAATAATTTCTTTGTGGTTACCTCTATGTTTAAATAAATTTGTTTACCTTGACAATTTGATATTAACTAGAAAATAAATGCTTTACACTCAAAAAGTTATTTATTTACAATTACATTTTCCCCAATAATTTGGGGTCAAAAATACCCCGCCAGGAAATGAAAGTTATCTACATTCGCCAGGGCAGTTAAGGGTTAATACAAAACTTCTTGTTACTTGTCCAGGATCTAACATAGACAAATTCTTTGATGAGCCCACACCTAAGCAAATGGCAGAGATGTCCGTGTGTGAAACAGGGACATGTCAAATCCAGGCCACATTATTGAGAAGATTGCCCAGCGGTTTATTAATCGTAATAGAAAATGCATGTCTCACTGCAAACTGCAGTCTCTTGAGGTTAAAAGTTAGATCTGTCGGAAATAATGAGTATTAGTTGGATAAACGCAGTTTCATTCTCTTCCTATCTCTGTAGCCTATAGAAGAGTACTGCTTTCGCCTACAGCCGTGTAAACTTCATAGCTCAAAGTTGGTTCAAATTTGTCAACAGCACTGCCATCTTTCAGGAAGTTGTCTGGAATACAGAAGTGCCTTAGTAGTAATTACGAAATGTATTAAAACGTGGCGGATAATGTGACACGATTTGCAGTACATATGATCTCATATTTATTGAATTACATAATATACAATTGTATAATCTTCCAGGTATGCAGTCATTGGTATAAGTGCTGTATGTCTGTAAAATCTGTCGTGAATACATTTAGTAGCAAAGAAGTAATATATTAAAAGCTTATCCTTGATGGGGCGGTTTTCCATGAACATTACTGTTTATGTGCTCATATCTCATGAACTACGTGTCGGAATGTGATACAATTTAGAAGCTACATTCAACTATATATGTATATACTGACTGTAAAATTTCCTGTCGTTACAATTTGTAGTGTAGAAATTATAAATTGTAACGTCATACCGAGAGCCGTAGTTTTACTCCATAAACAGCGGAAAAGTAGTGAACGAGAAACGTTTTTCCTTACATCATTGTACTATGGTTGCCAGCGAGAAAAAGTTTAATAAAGGTTTAAATTATGTTTAAAGTTTGTTGCAAGTCGCTATGTACTGTCATTCTCATACAGTGTATTTGGAAAGTCTCGCCGCATTATATGGCATTTTTTGCGATTTCTAGTGGTTATGACGTAATATCTTTTCAACCATGTGCCGTATGTAATTCTTAACCATGCAGCAATTGTTACCTCACAGTAAGGAATGTGTGTACCAAATTTGGTTGAAATCGGTGCAATGGCTTAGGAGAAAATGAGCAGCATTGTCGCAAAATGCAGCAGTTTTTCGCCCATCTCATTGTTTATGACGTCATATCTCGTGAACTATATATATCATATGTGATTCTTACACTTACGGCTACCGTCCTCATTGATTGAAGCTTACGTGTACAAAATTTCATAAAGATTGGAACAAAACTAAAGATTTGTATGCAACACGTAAAAACATACGGACACTCTGCTTTATATATTATATCTCTTGCAGTAAGTAAAATTGACCATAGGTCAATCGGACACTCGCGGTCGCTTGACACACAAAGTTATCTATACTGTAGCGTCACAGTCTAACATACACAGTCACGACACTTCGACAGTTTTTTGTTAATACACTGCGATAGCAGCGCTCCAAGCGGCCGTCAAGCTACGTTTCTGAATACGATATTGGATGAGTGCGAACAGTATCGCTTATATTCAATTTAACATACTTTTTACATTAGGGAACGTATGTAGAGCCATAAAAATAGTTGACAACTTAAAAATAGCACCACATTTGTCTTTCTTGGTTTTCCTAAGATCCCTGACAAGGTAGCTTCGAAACGGTACATTACAGGATAGTTTACAATTCTCTTGTAACATTCAGCCTTTAAATAAATAATTTCAGTTTCTATTAAAAATGAAAAATGTCTCGGAAACACGAGAAGACCTGCCCCTTCGCAGAGAGACGCCCCTTTTGTACTCAGGAATGATAAGGTTTCTTCACTACAAATCAGTGAGGGTGAAATTTAGGAAACATTTGTAGAATGTAATTACTACAGTATTTAACGTACTAAATCATTCACCACAGCTGTAGCCGAAGGAAAAACTTCACAAACGTGGCAATAAAACGACAAAAGCAATCAAACTGGTTTCCAACAAAGAATAACCCAATTCCGCAACTGTTGGTACAACTGAATCACAAACTGCAAGAATCATTATTACAGTGTCCCTCGATGAGGGACATAGAATCTTGTATAATGAAACTCACATAGTTGCTTCAGCGTCTCGTTACTGGGATTATGACTTAAAGGAATCCATAGAGATCCGATTATCTGACAATCTGGTTAACAGACACGAAGGCTACCTTCTTAGTAAATCTTGGAACCCTGTGTTATGTTAAAAAACAACGGTTGGTACTTCAGCAATCTGAATAATAATTTTCTTCATCATCGATTATGGATTTCGCCGGATTCTACCACCGGAGCGCTGTATGTCTTGTGCGCCAGAGGGCAGTTACTGTCACTTCTTGCGCACGCGCTATGGGTCTTCCGCGATGTATAAAGGAGCCGCCGATTGCACTGGGAACTCAGTTCCAGCGAGATTGTGTACCAGAACGCTCACCTGAGGATGGCGGGCAGTTGCGCCGCTGAAATTTTGTGTCAAGTTGACTTTAGTATCCGGCTGCAAACCCGAGAAGATTACACTTATTACGCCGGGAAAACATTTGTGGTCAGAGGATCCAGAATTATTATGGTATGGCAGTTGGGAATAACTGCAACAATGTAGAAACAATGAGAAGAGCTCTTTGGGCTATATTCTTTCACAAACTTCGACAGATGAGAAACCACAACATCAATTTTGCCCATGGGGACCAGTGGCGTAGCTATGTCACTGAGGGCCCCGGGGCAGAAATGACATAGGGGCCTTCTTTAGAACTAGACAGGTGCAAAACTACTTTATCAGCAGGTCCTTACCGCCCACTGTTCGATATATATTTATCGTCTTCTGGGTGCTACAATGTCTTTCTTTCACTAAACATATCAGTTTCTCATTGTCTATATCTAGCATGTGAGAACGTCGGTCGATTTGACAGAAGAAAACAAACTGATTTGAATTTCATCGACTGTCGTCCGAAGTCTCTATGTTCGGGCGATGAGATCGGCTACACTGTGACGGTGCCCATACTGATTCGAAACGATCGGCCGTTTTCCGCCGATGTCTGCCGTCGGTAAAACCCACCGATATCGGAGCCACTATGACCAAAGCCTTAGCTCATTGCTCCGTATCGATCAACGTAATTTCATTGATGGCCCAGTCAAAGAAGGAAAATAGGGGAAACATTCGTTAGGGTGGTTTCAGCAAAAAGTAAGTTGCCGTGCCCCCTACCAGGCTTCATAACGCATACGTTAGTGTCTGGACAGAAAAAAGTAATAGGCCTAAGTAAATTAACTAAGTCGACATCGGTTATTATCGTGACATTGTCATAGAGGGCAGCGTCTTGAATGCTCAATTCACTATCGTGACAAAGTAAACATATTTTCTCTTCTTCTTGCACGAATTTTAGAGTGCATTTGCTTACAGCACTTCATTGGGATCTATGATTAAGTAGCACTCCCTTGGGGAAATTCACTACACAAACAGTTGAGTTACCATAATAACACCATTCTGTAGTAATAAATTGTAGCTACTTCATATTCAAATGTGGTCACGTCGTGTAATGTCAAACACACTGCTAGTAATTCAGCGTCATTGACAGTTATTTCGCAAAGATTGGCAGCCATGGCAACTCTGACTTCAACCGACAGCACGCTAACGGTGGCAGGGTCCATGTCTTAGAGGACAAGCAATCGACACTGTTATGTTTCTATTCTGAGGTGGGAATAATTTTTTGATTTCTTTTCGTGCGTTTGAGGTTTGTTGGTCAGGGTTCAGAAAAGTTAAAAGTGGAAACTCCTTCACTCAACTAAAATGTTATTGTTCGGCACCGGTGCGAGGCGCCACAAGGGTGCAGCAGCTGTGGCTGCAGATAAGGGCGGCCGCTACCTGCTCCTGCTCGGCCCTCGCACAGTGAAACGGCCGGCACTGGGCCGGTGGGGGGACTCGGCCGGTGACCGCCAACCTGTTCGGACGCATGTGTATCTGCCTCAAAATGTAGCGCTCCTGACAAATACAGTCCACTTTTACCAGAAATGTACTTTTATTTCTTAACGCCTTTCCTTTGCAACGAATGATTGCATTCGTCTGGACTGTGGAAAGTACGGTCGGGGGTTCGAATCCCCCCTCGGGCATGGATATTTGTGCCGTCCTAGTTCGTAAGTAGTTCATAAGTAGTTTGTAAGTTTAGGGACTGATGACCCCGCAGTTAAGTCCCATAGACTATACAAACATTTGAACATTTGACTGTGGAAAGAGCGAGGCAGCGCAGAATGTACGCGCGTTTTGCGGCTGCTCACAGTTATATACAAAAGGATGTCGATTATCCGAAGTAACTGGAGGACATAGATGTTCGGATTATTCGGATAATCGACCTGTACACTTCTAAATATATTATTTATACAGTACTCGGAGGCGCGCGATCCTTCACGAGTGGCGTCGTGTGAAGGCCGCATTAGAACGCATTAGAAGCAGTGTTCCGCCACCCGGTGGGCCATTGCGGCTACTGTGGGAGACTTGGTTTGAGGGGAGGAGGAGGTGATGGACGGTAGGATGGGAAATTAAAAAAGTAAAATAAAAAATTCACGCTCTATTGTAACTTTTTTCGAACGTCGCTCACGGAGGCCGAGGGGCCCCTAGAGCTTGGGGGCCCCGGGGCACTGCCCCGCCTAGCCCTATGGTAGCTACGCCTCTGATGGGGACCTGACAGCTGATGTTCATGATGCAGTGATATGCTTCAATGCTGGTGTGTCAAAGAAAACTGATGTGTTAAGACTCTTGGGAACACAGTATGGCATCAATACCGCAAACGGACTGAAAACCATAGACTTGAATCGTATCCGTCATGCTAAAATTTCTGCAAGAAATGCTACCAAGGAGGCAAGGATAGCCAGAAGATCAAAGAAAAGTAGATAAAGAGGAAGAAGTTGAGTCTCAGTTCAGAGCTGGAATGTTTTAATACTGTCTGTATTGTAATATATATAATTTTCTTGTATGTAAAACTTTAATACAATTTTTCTTAAACCTACCTCTAAAACAAACTTTTTAATAGGTGGCTTAAGAAAACGGACAAAGCCCGAAACTATTCAGCATTTAAAATAAAAGCTGCTTTGGTACAATATAAAAATGTCTTTCCTACTACATTTTTTGATCTTCTGGTACACTTTTCTCAAAACCTAACAACAACAAAAAAATGTCCTTACTGACAACATACATAAAATACAGTTACAAATATTTATGTGATCTGCAGAAGATGCATCATCTGTATACTGTAAGAGTTTCAGATCGTTACCTCCACTAGTTTCTTCAGAAAGTGTACCTGAAATTTGCCGCTTTTGACATTAATTTCTTACGGGAGAGCATTCGCACTGTGTCCCCTTAAAAAGGAAAGTTCTGTAATCGGAAATGTAGTGTATAAAACCCATTCAAAACAAACCGTTGTGGTTGAAACTGTACTAAGGGTGATACAAGGAAAATGCAATCTTAACATTTGTTCGTAATTGCGACATGGTAATGCCGCGTCCTCTTCCATTTGCGACAAGTGTCGTATGAGTAATTTGCCAGTGATCTATTCTTTCTCTAACTGCAAGATGGTACCTTTTTTTTATGGAAGTCTAGCTACAGTTGCATTTATTGGTGCTTTATTTAAGCCCACACTACCGGTTTCTATGTTAGGCCATTTTCAAGTGTGACAGACCTGCATATAATGTGTAGCAATAAGTTTACAAAAATTACATGGTACAAGATAGAATGTTACATATGTAAAAAGGCACTGTACAGAAGCAGAAGGAAACCTACGTTATGCCATAGAGAAAGCAACGTCAAGTAATTAAAACAATAGAAAAATGTTTGTATAGTCTATGGGACTTAACTGCGGGGTGATCAGTCCCTAAACTTACAAACTACTTATGAACTACTTACGAACTAGGACGCCACAAATATCCATGCCCGAGGGGGATTCGAACCCCCCGACCGTAGTGGCCGTGCAGACCGTGACTGGAGCGCCTCAGTCCCCGCGGCCACCGCGGCCGGCTCAAACAATAGAACTCAGAGAATTTAATACTTTTGGCGCCCAATGGCGACATGAAAAAACATTATAATCGGCATGTTCTGATGTGTTCTGATATAAACATTACATCATTGCAAGCATAAAATTCTAAACATTAGTTGATAAAATGTAAAGGTCAATAGTAAAATATTATAAATGTCAGTTAGGATAAAAAAAAAAAAAAAAAAATAAAATAAAAAAAAAATAAAAAAAAACGGAACCTATAGCGGCCAATGAGGCTACGTGAAAAGTGGGCGTGTCGTCAATTTAAAGTTTTGATACAGGAAGTATAATAATTTAGCTTAAGGCCGACTGTATTCAATTTATTTTACATTAAAGTTGGGTGTATTGTTTAAACAAAGTACAAAAGTTCTTAGGATGTAAAATGATTGCAACAAACGAGGCGTCCAAGCCAATGGTTGAGGGGCCGGCTCTTGCGAGCGAAATTTGAAACAGGAACGCTGGTGTGGGCTCTAGAGCTGTTTGGACGCGTCGTTGATTTCTTACATTGTACTGTTTACAAACAGTAGTATATGTTTCAAAAACAGCCACGAACTTGCGGAGCATTTCTGAAAAACTTTGTCAATTACTGGGCTACATATATTTAAGAAATTAGTATTCTTTAAAGTGCATTACTCGTTAAGCGTGTCTTCCTTGGACTTTTTTAGGTGAGTGTATATAGCAATCTCTTCATAAGTATCCATGAAATAGCCTTTCTTCATTGTACGGACTATTGTCAGGTTGTTTTCTATACTGTCCACCTTGTGACTGTTGCGTATAAGGTGAGCAGCGAAGGTGGATCTGCTTTCAGCGTTTTTTCTGCCGAGTTCTTTGTGTTCCTTGTAACGCGTTTTGAAGTTGCGTCCTGTTTGCCCGATGTAGTATGCATTACAGTCGGAGCAGTGAATTTTGTATATGCCCCCGTTGTATTTATGTCATGTATTAAAAGACGCAGAAGTGAGGGTTGTGATTTGTACGCAATTTGCACGTTACAATTTTTAAACAAATTACTTAGTTTATACGAGACCTGGCCACTGAAGGGAAATGAAACAAAGTGTTTCTTACCCGGTTCCATATTTTGGCTCACTTGGTTTTTGTTGGATTTGGCCACGTTAAAAATCTCGCCTACGATCATGCTATGATAGCCGTTATTCCGTGCTATATTTCGGAGCCAGTTAATTTTTTACTTAATTATCTTGTGGTGGCAATTTGAGGAGTCTATGTACTGCTGAACGGAAATAAGCCTTTTTATATTGAGCAGGGTGACAAGATGCAGCCAGGATAATGACGTCAGAAGATGTTGGTTTGTGGTAAATACCCAAGGCATGTTTGTTTTGAACCATACTGATGGAAAGGTCTAAAAATTTAATATTGTTGTCCTGTTGATGCTCAACGGCAAATGAGATGTTATTGTGCATTTCGCTAAAAGCGTTTGCAAATTGGTCTATTTCTTGTTGGGAGCCACTGAATAAGACGAGAATATTGTCAACGTACCGTTTATAGTACACTATTTTAGCTTTAATTTCAGGATGGTAATTAAAGAATTTGTTTTCTAAGTGGTTGACGAAAATATCTGCCAGTGTACCTGCCAAGGGAGATCCCATTGCTAGTCCGTCTTTCTGTGTGTAGATTTTGTCGTGAAATATAAAGTAGTTGTACTTTGGTGATATTTCCGGCAGCTCGATCATTTCAATGATTTCCCCGGGAGGAAGTTTCTTGTGCATCAGCAAATTATTTTTAATTACTCTTATTGTTTAGTTTATAGGTATGTTAGTATACATGTTTGCTATGTCGAGCGAGTCGAGCCTAGCGTTGGCCGGGATTGATATGTGTCTAACTGTTTCCACAAGTTCGTAACTGTTTTTTACAGAGTAATTATTTTCAAAGGTGTAATGCTCTCTCAGTAGTTTATTTAGTTTTTTCTCCAGTAAGTAACTAGGTTTGTCGATAACGTTAACAATTGGCCTAGACGCATTATTCTGGTGGGTCTTGATTTGTAAACGTTAAGAAGGAGTTCTAGGACGCATTATTTTTAAGCTGTCTTTTTCTTTTTTGTCCCTGAATATAAAACAGTTCGTATCTATAGCTTTCCTGATCTCTGCCTGAAGCTTGTTTGTTGGGTTGTAATTTATTTGCGTAATGTTATTTTCCAAAAAGAACTTTTCTGCTTTCTCCACGTAATCGCGTGTGTATGTGATAACCAAGGTATTTGCCTTATCTGACTTGGTTATTAAGGTGTTGTGATCTTTTAGTTTCTGATTGATGCCACGACATACAGAACGTTGGAAGAGGTGTTTTGTAGGTCGGTACGCAGCCTCACTTAGAATTTTGTTGACTCCTACGGCTAATCTTGCTTGTTCAGTTTTATTAACCTTAACAGTATCTATTGCCAATTTGGCATGGGCCAAAAGCAACTGCACCAATAAATGCAACTGGAGCTGGACTTTCATTAAAATTTGAACCACAGTTGCGGCAACAGCAAGCATCCAGTGATGGAGTAATTAATAAACTTACCTTTTTTGTTTGTTATTTAGGGTGTGTACCCGTGTTTATAGTGTCGGTTTGGTTTATTTCATCCTATGTTTGTATTTTGCTCTTATTTCACTGTGAGTGAAATTCATTGCATAATCTCTGCACTTGATTCTCCTACTAGTATGTACATTCATTAAGCAACAATACTAAAATAGACCAGAAGAAGGGCACTCAAGCGTCCGAAACCGGTCGTTAAAAATAAATAATCACAAGCAACTGGTTGCTGCATTTTATTAATTTACACTATGAGTGCGCTGCGAAAATTTTTTCATAAAGAAAAAAGTAAATGAATAAATAAAGTAAATAAATGAAACATTGGGAACCACATTAAAAACTAATGGAAGTTATGAAATGTTCTTCATATTAAGAGCGGAAACGGAAGGCTGACAAACAAAAAGGATGAGGAGCTGCTGCCAACCCATCTCACGGCTGCTGATTGGAAAGAGAGAGAGAGAGAGAGAAGAACTCATTCGGTAAAAAAAAAGGTATTCCTTTGTCCTCTGTCTGTCTGTCTGTCCATCTGACTGTTAAGACCTGTTTTTCTCAGAAACGGAAAGAGATATCAGGAATAAATTACATAGCAACTGGAAAAAGCGCAGGTGACTTCCAGTTGTAAGAAAGGCAAAGGAACGGACCCGCATACCTCCTTAGCAATATCATTAACATCAGTTTGTGACAGAATTCTCCAAAATATTTTCAGTTAGACTATAATGAATGTCCCTAAGGGCCGCGGTGGAGTAGCCGAGTGCATTGAGGTGCTATGCTCCTCCGATGTATGAGGCCGTTCCCCGTCGGGGGTTCGAATCCTCCATCGGCCATGGATGTTTGTGTTGTCTCGTTAGCCGGTCGCGGTGGCCGATGGGACTGAGGCGCTCCAGTCACGGTCTGCACGGCCACTACGGTCGGGGGTTCCAATCCCCCCTCGGGCATGGATATTTGTGCTGTCCTTAGTATTACCTAGTTCATAAGTAGTTTGTAAGTTTAGGGACTGATGACCCCGCAGTTAAGTCCCATAAGCTATACAAACATTTGAACATTTTTTGTCTCGTTAGTTTATAAGTCGTTTATAAGTTTAGGGACATGATCCCGCAGGTAAGTCCCATAAGCTTAACATTTTGTCGCTAAGGCGGGGAAATTCTTTTCATGTTTCAGCACTACAAACCATCGCTTGTATGAAATTCAGTTTGTCGTTTTCCCATGTTATATATTGCGAGCTTCGGATAAAGGGGAAAGGCAGTATGCAGGATATTCCTTCATTTACGAAAAGAGTTTGATGTGGTGTCATACTGCAGTAATAGTACGAAAGCTGACATTTTGATTACACATAATGGGCATATGATAAATGAGACTAAACAGTTTAATTTTCTAGGTATTCAGATAGTAAGCTGTCGTGGAAAGCCCATGTTCAGGAGCTTGTTCCAAAACTAAATTCTGCTTTATTTACCATTAGAACAATATCTGAAATGATTTGTCAACAAGAAAAGTAGTCTACTACGCTTACTTTCACTCACTTAAGATGTACGCCGTTATTTTTCGGGGTAACTCGACTGAAACAAAAATGATATTTTTGGCTCAGAAACGGGCGGTTCGAGCAATATGTGGTGTAAGTTCGCGAACTTCATGTCGGCCCCTTTTCAGTAGTCTGAGAATTTTGACAGTGGCGTCACAATACGTTATTTCTTTAATATCGTTTGTTGTTAATAATATCAGCTTATTCCCACGAGTTAGTAACTTTCACTCGGTGAATACTAGACAGAAGTCGAATATACATTTTCACCACAGAACTTTGACAGTTGTACTGAAAGGTGTGCAGTATTCTGCAGCATCCATTTTCAATAAGTTGCCACAAGAACTAAAGAATCGTAGCACTAATCCACATGCTTTCAAATCTAAATTGAAGAGTTACCTCATGGCTCACTCCTTTCATTCTGTCGAGGAACTCCTAGAAAAATTAAGCAATTAAGCTCTTTTTTTCTTTATTGATTCTATTCACTTAGTTTTAATAGTGTGCATAGGACTACTTAAAAATTTTCTATTACCATTCTTGTGTTAAACTTCATGTATTGACTTGTTCCATGACCATGGAGTCTTACTCCTCAATTAGGTCCTACGGAACAGAAAACCATATTATTATTATTATTAGTTCCCCACACATGTGAATGTCTTGAATACTTTTTAAGTAATAGGACCCAGTCGTCGACGACGAGCGTTCATTGGAGACAAGGGTGTTGTGTGCCCCAGGAAAGTGTGATAGGAGCGTTATTACTTTCCATCTACGTAAGACATTTGATGGAGAGATTGAGTAGCAGTCTGCGGCTGTTTTCTGATGATACTGATCGTTCCGCATGTTGGCATTCACCGACTCTTCTACATCTACATACATACTCCGCAATGCACCGTAAGGTGCGTGGCGGCGGGTACACTGTACCACTACTAAGCATTTCCTTTCCTATTCCACTCCCAAATAGAACGAGGGAAAAAAGAATGCCTACATGCCTCCGTAAGAGCCCTAATTTCTCTTAACTTGTCATTGTGATCACAATGTAAGTAGGTGGCAGCTAGATCGTACTACACTCAGCTTCAAATTCCGGCCCTCTAAATTTCCTCAACAGAAATCCACGATAAGAACGTCGTCTTTTCTCCAGCGATCCCCAATTGAGTTGCCGGAGCATTTCCGTGACACTCGCGCATTGGTCGAACCTACCAGGAACAAACCTAGCTCCTAGCCTCTGAACTGCTTATACATCCTCCTTTAAACTGATCTGCTGCGGGTCCCAAACACTTTAGCAATACTCAAGACGTTGGCGCACAAGCGTTTTATACGCGGTCTCCTTTACAGATGTAGTACATCTCCCCAAAATTCTCCCAATAAACCGAAGTCGGCTGTCCGCGTTACTCACAAGCCGGCCGCGGTGGCCGAGGGGACTGAGGCGCTCCAGTCACGGTCTGCACGGCCACTACGATCGGGGGTTCGAATCCCCCCTCGGGCATGGATATTTGTGCCGTCCTTAGTATAAGGTAGTTGATAAGTAGTTTGTAAGTTTAGGGACTGATAACCCCGTAGTTAAGTCCCATAAGCTTAACAAACATTTGAAACATCTTACTCACAACTGTCCTTACATGTTCGTTCTATTTCATACCACTCTGCAATGCTATGCATAGATATTTGAACGACGCGACTGCATCAAGACATTCACTACTAATGCTGTACTCGGATATTATGGGATTGCTTTTCCTACTCATGCGCATCACCTTACATTTTCCTAAATTGAGAACTGCCATTCTTCGCACCAACTAGAATTTTTGTCTAAGTCATCCTGTACGCTATTACAGTCAGTTAAAGACGACACCCTCCCAAACACCACAGCATCGTCAGCAAACAGCCGCAAATTACAAGTTACTCTGTCCATCAGATCATTTATATAGATTTAAAATAATAGCGGTCCTATCACACTCCCCTGGTGCACACCTGACGATAGACTCGTTTCTAATGAACACTCACTGTTGAGAACAACGTACTGCGTTATATTACTTAGGAAGTCTTCCAGCCAGTCACAAATCTGTGAACCTATTCCATAAGCTCGTATCTTCGTTAGCAGTCTGCAGTGTGCCACCGCTTCAAACGCCATTTTGAAGTCGATAAAAACACAATCCGCCTGTTGCCCTTCATCCATGGCTCGCAACATGTCATGTGAGAAAAGGGCAAGCTGGGTTTCACATGAATGATGTTTCGTAAACCCGTGCTGATTCGTAGAATGAAGCTTTTCCGTCTCAAGGAAAAGGAAACTGAGAATATGCTCGAAACTTCTACATGAATCTGATGTCAACGATATTGGCCTGTAATTATGTGGGTCAGTTTTCTTTCCTTTCTTATAAACGGAGGTCACCTGCGCTTTTTTCCAATCACTAGGAACTTTGCGCTGAATTAAAGATTCGCGATAAATGCAAGCTAAGTAAGGGGCTAATGCCGCAGAATACTCCTTGTAGGATACAAATCTACTGAAATGTTCAAATGTTTGTAAATATAGTCCCTAGGCTTACAAACTACTTTAATTTACGCTAAGGACAACACACACCCATGCCCGATGGAGGACTCGAACCGCTGACGGCGAGCAACCGCGCGCTCCGCAGCGTGGCGCCTTAAGGCAACAGCACATAGATGCAAGGCCTCACAACAGCCCGTGTTACGTCTCACTGACCGTGCCACGACCGTAGAGTATAAATATCTCTGGAGTCAGCATTGCGTTCTGCGGATGTTGTCAACATAAACCTTGGGTTGTCACGTGATCTGGGTATCCCTGTGTTTATTTATGTGTTAGGAGGGATCGTAGTTTATTATTTTATACGTGTTTGTTGCGTTTTTGTGGTGTGCTTATCGTGTAATAGCAATGGTAAATTACTGTTGTTGTTATGGATAAAAGTCGACCACTGTACGCAACAAGAGTCTTGTTTTATCACTAAAATTAGTAAATAAAGTCTGTGTGAAATACCGGTTACTCCCTGTTACAAAGCCTTGTTCCCTGGCGCAAACTGAGAACTGACTCGTTTCAAATTACTTCAGTAACAGGAAGTTAATACTACAGTGGTCAATATACATAGCAGCTCACACGTTTACACACAGACATTAATAAGCAAGCCACCTCAGTTAACGTTATCTTAGAAAGGTGACTAAGAAAACATTTATGGCGCAACGGAATTTAGACATAAGAAAAATTGCATCTGATCTTGTTCTCAGCACTTGTGAAGAACAATATTAAAAGAAGGGGGAAGGTGCTCTTAAACTACAATTTATAGGCAACTTACGAATTACACTGAACTTAAACTTGTTTATTCAGATAGAAAACAAGCAAAATGAGGAACCAATTTCGTAAATACCATAAAAAAGCATATCTTACATGGATTAATACGGACGGTGCCCAGACTAAATTATACATGATTTAACGCTACTGGGGTTAAGGATTCACAAACAACACTCATTCGCTCACACACACGCCATGCCACAACGAAACTCACAAAAATCAGCGTGCTGAGACGAGGCGGAAGCAGGCGCCGCTATCGTAGGAGAAATTCAGCAAGTCGGAGGTAGCACAAAACACAATATATAAAAACACTTTGAAGCTGGCTCTGGTCTCTCGTGCCTGTTTTGAGATGGTGCGTGTGTATATCCAAGTTAAATTACATCTGAATTGGACCGCGAGCAAACACGCTAACGGCGACACACGATTACGTTACATGAACGCACTCCACTGAAGGTGAAGTGGTTAAAAATCGGATTCATTGTACAAAATCACGGTGTATTCTTAAGTTGCAGTCTGTTAGAAATCGATCTAGGTACTGGTGGCGTGAATTCAGGTGACTAGCTGTAAACCCCGGAAGTCGAAACTCGGACCCACGTGGTTCCGAAAACCGATTGTATTGAATAAATTCAGTTTCCGAAAAATAAAGGAAATTAACTAGCATGCAACCCATAGAAATGCTTAGAATTATATAAGGAAGCGAATGAAATACATCTACACGCGTTAGGGGGGCGATTACAGAGACGGACGATGTCTGGTCTCAGAAAAACCACAAAAATGAAGTAATTACAAAGTCGGAAAAATAAAAATAAGAATTACGGCATACAACCCATAGAAATGTTTAGAATTACATAAAGAAGCGAAGGAAATGCAGCTACACGCTATAGGGAGCGATTACAGAGACGGATGAAGTCCAGTCTCCAAAACTCGTAAAAGTTAAATAATTACAAAGTAGGAAAAATTAAATTTAGAATTAGAGCATACAACCCATAGAAATGTTTAGAATTACATAAGGAAGCTATTGAAGGAGGTACAAGGCTCCCAGAGAATTACTGACGAAGACAGAGTGCGTACTAGAAGTCGGAGAAGAGACAGCAAAATTAAAATAGGCGGGGAGAGAAGATCGCGAAATATTAGTGGAAATCAGAACGATACCTGCATAGTTACTTGCCTGATTGGCATAGAACAAACAAGAGTGGAAGCTGAAGGCTATGTTCTATGAACCAACCACGTGGAACACATATTACTCATGGAAGGAAAGGATGAGAAGATTTTTACATGCACTGTACAAAAACGAACATATCACCTATTAGAAATAGGCCCCACAAAGCTAGAAAGTATTTACACAGAGTTCATACGCCGCCACATGATCACAAACGGTTTTAACATACCAGGCCATTATCAAACTACAAGTAGAATCACAGACACTGCGTTTATCTATTGGAAATCACTGAATTGAAAAACGAGAACACATTTCCGCACACGATCGGAGAAAATATCCCAAAAAAAATGATTCTAAGTTCATGAATCTTAGTTAAACCTGCTAGACAATGATACAAGAGAAGAACCAACCTTACCTCGCCAGACGCCCCGTATAGAATGACCAGCCCGAGTGGCCACGAGACGCGGGAAGCCACCGGAAGCGGGAAAAACCAAGATCAGCGATGATGGGGATGGAGAGACTCGCCCTAGAGTAGGCTCGACGACTGGACTGTAACCAAAGGGTGTAGAAACCTCTTTGGTAGCCTCGGCAGCTATCGATTCTGAGCCAGAGAGAACGATACAAAGCGAGCTGTCACCTCCCACATTCAGACAGCCATAGATTCTCGCACATCCACTTAAAAGTAAACAAGTACACGCTCTCACAGGAACAGTGGCGTAGCGGAAAACTCACATTTATGCCACAATAATTAATATAATAGTAAACTATTAACATAACAAAATAAGGAAATCCTAGCAATATTAACTAATATTTTAACACATGAAATAAAATGCTATTCCTGAAGCCTGGAAAAGAGTGGGGTTCAAGTTTTAACAAAATGATGATCTAGCGACATTAAATAAATCATAACTTACAGAAATATACGAGAAATATATGGAAGACGATAGACGGTCGTCTTTCATGGATGCAAAGAAAAGTTGTGAGAGGAGAGTCAAGTTTATTATGTATGTTTCTAATATTTGGGACACATCTAGCTTGTGCTACATTCAAACACTGACCAGTTTATTTTACATTCGCTTTGTGATTTGCCTTATGATAAACGAAATGGTTTAAAAACTTACATAATATGAAGAAAAAGACAGATTTCTTATTTTGACAATAGGAAACCATACTGTGTGTACCTGTGGAACGTAGAATGGTCCTATCTAGATTACGTTCTAGTTTCCCGAAGGATAGGCCGAATGAAACGTTGTCCTTAAGAAATATCCTCAGTTTGTCTTAAACATTTTGAGGAGGAATATTATGGTAGAGAAAAATTTGGATATGTGTGGCTGAAGGAAGGGATGTTCTCATAGTTTTTAATTTTCCACAGCAGTTACTTCCAAAAGTGTCCGCACAGAAACCTCCACAGAAAGAAATTTACCAGATGTTCACAAACAAAAAAGGCAACTGCAGTCAACAATTTGGAAACTATCCATTGCGTTTTATAGTGGAGAACATCAAATGACTATGTAGGAGGACTTTACTCGTCTTGATACACTTCTGATGGCTCTCATTTGCATGATGTGTGGCCAGTTTGTCTGAAACTGTAATATTTGTCACGTATAAGCTTGTGACACCAGAAAACAGTTCTGTTTTATGTAAATTCAAAAACGACTGCATTTGGTTAATAAGAATGGAAACAAAATCTAGGGGAGAAAAAAGTCTCATTTAAGCACAAATTCAGTTGCTTTCTTGGATCGTATCGTTAAAGTATTGTCTTTTATCTTCAAAAAATATTAGTGCATATGATTTCACCAAATCCCTTCATGTGCCTCGCTCTCTAATTCTGTTTCCCATCGTCTATGTTTCAGCAGATGCGTTTGAAGGGCTAATGTACCAGGCGCGTCCAGAAAGTAAGTTTCGTTTGGTTATATAAAACTAACGGGTACAGATACAGAAAAAATATTGATTGTACAAAAATCTACAACTGTTAAACTACTTTTCTACATAGCTTCCGAAATCTTGTACGCAATTGTCATAGCATGGCACAAGGTTTTGTGTGCCTTTTTCATAGAATGTTGCCGTCTGTGTATTCAACCATGTGGTAACATGTTCTTTCAGCTCGTCAAGTTTTTGCATGCATCCTTCACAGAAGGTTGCCGCCTGGGTATTCAACCATGTGGTAACAGCTCTTTATCATCGTTGAAGTGTTGACCACCAAGGACAGGTGTAAGAAGTGAGAAAAGTCGCTAGGAGAGAGGTCCGAGCTGTATGGTGGATGATCAAACAGGTCCCATTGAAATAATTGTTGGTCACATTCGGTGTGTGAGGTCAAGCATTATCGTGAAAAAAAATCGTTTGACAGTAATCCTCTTCTTACACATAAAATCTGTCCTTGGTGGACAACACTTCAACGATGATAAAGAGCTGTTACCACATGGTTGAATACCCAGGCGGCAACCTTCTGTGAAAGATGCATGCAAAAACTTGCGGCACGCTATGAGAAATGCCAACAAAATTTCGGCAGTTATGTGGAAAAGTAGTTTAAGAGTTGTAGAATTTTGTGCAATAAAAATTCCTTCTGTATCTGTGTACAATTTCATTTTATTACCAAACGGAACTTACTTTCTGGACGCACCTCGTATCTATCGCAGAGGAGACTGTTAAGCTCGTGTATGTTCCTTGTATTGGGAGAGGGGTGAAGTGGGCGATATTGAAATGTGTGATGTATTTTTTAATATTCGCCATTTACTTTGTAGAACATTTAATCAGTGACTGCGTTTTATTTCACTCTTTAATGAAGCTGTAGTTTAATGGGAGCAGGTAGCGGTATATGAAACGTTTTTACAAATCATATAATTCTGCGCTAGTCTACAAGAAAAAATACATGTGGTGCACAAAATCTGGATTAATAACGAGGATTTGTTAGTTCGATAATCGTCAATGTCCGGTAGAATCGGTGATTCCTGAACACTGTAAAAAGCAATTTGATAACTGTCAAGCCGTTAAGGTTGCAGTAGAAATAAAACAAACGAGCACAGCTGAGCTGGGACACTAGTCACTAAGAACGAAAGGGTTCTTCATTTTTTTCTCCAAAGCTAACAACACAGTATATTCCAATCATCAAATACAAACTGTCATAATCATTATCATTATAATCATCATTAGAGACTGATTATGCCTGTCAGCGTTCAGTATGGAGCATAGTACCCCTAATAAAATTCCTCCATGATGCCCTATTCAATGCTAACATTGATGTCTCGTCTGATGTTATGCCTTTTGCTTCAAAATCATTCTTCACCAAATCTAAGTACTTTCTTCTTGGTCTACCTCGACTCTACTTACCCTCCGCTGCCGAACTCATGAGTCTCCTAGGTAACCTTGCTACTCGCATGCGTGTAACATGATCCCACCATCTCAGTCTGTTCGCTCTAACACCTTCATCTATGCTGTTCATTCCCAGTTATTCTTCGATTTCCTCATTATGGACACCCTCCTGCCATTGTTCCCATCTGTTAGTGCCCGCAATCATTCTTGCTACTTTCATCTCTATAACCTCTACCTTATGAATAAGGTAACCTGTATCCAGCCAACTATCACTCCCATACAACAAAGTTAGTCGAAAGATAGCGTGGTACACTGCTAACTTAGTTTGGTACTTATTTCCTTCTTACAGAAGACAGATCTTAGTTGAGCACTCACTGCATTAGCTTTGCTACACCTCGTTTCTAGTTCTTTCACTATGTTGCCA
Organism: Locusta migratoria; assembly: GCA_026315105.1. Lineage (NCBI taxonomy): Eukaryota > Metazoa > Arthropoda > Insecta > Orthoptera > Acrididae > Locusta > Locusta migratoria. The sequence goes on along the minus strand of CM048750.1, from coordinate 248,851,796 downwards.
TCCTGTGAAAAAATACATCCCAGGCACTTGAAATTGTCTACCTGTTCTGTGTTCCTTCTATTTGGTACTCAATCTGTTTAAATCTCTTTCCCACAGATATTACTTTCGTTTTGGAGATGATGATCTTCATATCATAATCCTTACACTTCTGTCATGTCTATATCTAATCCACAGCATCTACGGAGAAAATCATTTTGTAATAGCGATGTAAAGACATTCTAAACACACACGACGCTTTATGGTAAAAACTACAGCGTCCCTAAATCACGTGACGAGCCGGCCAATATATGTTGACAACACGAAATCTGTTCTGCGCGTGTGAATGCTCTCTCCAAGGATATATACACTATTGCCGCGACCGTCAGCTGAATGGTTGGCCGCTGGGACACGACTCACTGCCTGGTCGATGTGACAGTGGTGTATCTTGAGAATGACATGCAGCCGTTGTGGCGTGTGCTTACGTCTTACGTAAACTGGCCCTGTGCGTCTAATAAATTAAGTCATAAAAGTTACAAAATGTACTGTCTCGAAATTTCCAGCTCTGTGCTTGAATCTTCTACTGTGGTCAAACTAACAAACCTTGTGCGAATCTGGTCAATGAAATACTGAGTTAAATTGTCTAAACGAATGAAAATGAAACAATCTGACAGAATCGTGATATGTAGAGCTGAAATAGAAAAATTTAAAAAAAAATGGAATGCTGAACCAATAAGGTGCTGGGCTTGGTCTTCGAATCAACAAACTTTCTCAGCCAAATAATCTGATTACTCTTTGCTATTGACGCTAGCTAAAATATTTCTTGCGGTCAAAATCTTAGAGATACTTGTGGTGTCGCACAAGTCTGAAGTGCGCGCCACGTACTTTCGCTGTGCGCCGCCATGCAAGCGCAGCGCGGCGTTCTTACGACGTCGGCCACGAGCGCCTCTGCTACAACCCTGCTCGTGGCCACCACTGAACTGTATAGGTCACTTGGCAATAGGACAGGCACTAGAACTGTCTCTCATCGCTAGGCAGGCCTCTACCTTGTTAAACTATGAAACACGTCCACATAACGTGTTACATTTATTGACTCTCCATGAACAAATGTTGACGAGCTTCAGACATTTTTTATTTTGAGTGTAGCAAGACACTCCACTCGCAATATACGAGATACCAGGCATTATATATCGATTTAATTTTATATGTATGTAAAATTCTAAGTGTCTATGTTGTACATGAGGCCCCAAATATATATTAGAGTGTACTGTGATGTGTTCCCACTGCCCATGGCTTCCACAGAATGAATGAAACTTTGTATGTAAGAAAGTTTAGGAAGTGCTAGGTGCGCCTCGTTTGTTTTGCGTCGTCGTTTCTTTCAAACTCTGGGCTTTGAATGTCTCTGGGCGAGGTTTTCCAAGTGCTGAGCAGAACCCAGTCTTAGCAAAGATTCCTAATGTAGCTTGCTCTTAACCTCCGCCGGCCGTGGTGGCCGAGGAAACTGAGGCGCTCCAGTCACGGTCTGCACGGCCACTACGGTCGGGGGTTCGAATCCCCCTCGGCATGGATATTTGTGCCGTCCTAGTTCGTAAATAGTTCATAAGTAGTTTGTAAGTTTAGGGACTGATGACCCCGTAGTTAAGTTCCATAAGCTGTACAAACATTTGAACATTTTTGAACTTAACCTCCTTGGCTGGGGGTTGGTCAGGTTACCTGCCTGACAAACGGTGACACTCTCTGAGCTCCCACTACCCCTCCTCGGTAACGGCTAGAAAGTGGTCAAGAGAGCTATTCATTGTCTTCTTGGTTCCTGGTAGGGTAAGTATCTCTGGGTTTGGTTCTGCTGTGGTCTCGTGGCTAGACTTAGTTCAGGCTCCATAGTCGCACTTATGCTTTTTCGCGAGTTTAATTCCGGGAGTAGCAGCTACACTATGTGTAGTAGTGAGATTTTGCTTAATTTCCTACAGGATTGGTAATTTCATGTCGATTTTTGCTGGAATCTGATTCCGAGGTTCTGATGGTGTTTCGTTAGCATAGTTCTAGCACTTTATACCTTTTTAATCATTTCTTTGCCTGTTTAAATATGTTCAGTGTCTTTCGCGTTCTTATCGTAGTTGAATTCTAATATTTTCGGGGATTCGCGGTGCGGTGCCTATACTGTTTGTCGACAGAACACGTGGACGATATCAGACTAAGTCTTCAGCTTTTCCATCATTCAGTGCACATGAGTGGTCAATAATTGTATAGCTAATTTGCTAAGGTGTTTCCTAGTGAGTGTAGTGTGATAATTTTCCCTGAAAATTGTCCATTCTAACTTGTAATCTGTGTACTTGTCGGGCCACGTGTGCGCCGATTAGCGTGTTCCCTGTCGTGGTTATTACCATTAAATAGATCTTTTTCCTCTGTGTAGAAAGAACCGTTGCACGGCGTATATCGCGTTTTTAATTTTCATGAAATAGAATTATTTCACTTATCTGAATTTTTGTGACTGAACTCTGTATTGTGCTGTAGCAATCTGTAACCTTGATTATCTAATAGATATCATTCCTCTGATCAGAAATTGTGGCTACACGATATATTCCGCAATCTTATTCTCTTCGAAATTGATTCTGTTAACTTTATGCATATTTTGTGTTCCGACTTAGTAGAGTGCTGCATTGATCTTAACTTCCGTCTGTATACCACACTTTGTGGTCTTAAACCAAGTGCGTTTGTTTCTGATAGTTTATCATGAGCCTAAGCCAATAGCTTGACACGTTATGGAAGTGAAGTACTATTTCATTGTGCGCAAGTGAACCTTCGATCTCCATTCTCCACATTGCTTGGCTGTCGTCTTGGTGTATTGGTGTCGGGTGCTTGGTAAGTACCTGCATGGCTTGGCGTATGAATCTGTGTGTGAATGTGCTGCAATTCCTCCGTTCCCCCTATGAAACGTGATCGTAATTAACCTGTACTCAACTTTGCAGGTGGGCAATTTTATGGCCATGTAATTGTGGATATTTTGAATATTTTGTAAGGTGTGTTTTTATTGTAATTAAAAAAATGGTCTTCCCCCTTGTTGTTCTTGTTTTGAACAAAAAATTAATTTGTTAAACTATAATCCTTTTGTGCTAATTTAAATTCTCCCCTCATCGTTTATTTTGGATTAATGTGGGGTAATTTGTTCATGTATCTTGTGTCTCTGTTCCCTTCTTGAGTAGAGAATATTTGCGTTGCCAACATTTATTTTTGATTTAGATCCATGACTGCGTATCATTATTTAATTGTGTGCAGTTTCCTCTAAAGATTACAGTAAATGTAGAATTGTTTGCTTAACTTATAGAATCAGAGTTTTGCTTAAGGGAACTGTATACTTACGCCGCTGTGTGAATATCGCTGTAATTAGATTTTGTGAGCAAGCAGTCAATTGTTAACTTCACAAACACGGCTAGTTAACAGTCAAAAGAACAGCGGGCAAGTTTCAACAATGTATCAGCATTTCACTAGTCTGCAGTCATGAAACATGTAAAAGTTAAGTATTACCATGTTTCTACGAAATATATATCTTGTTCTAATCTAACTTAGTGTTTCTAGTTTCTGCTGTCTCCCTGGCTGGTCACCTCAGACTCCATACCCACACACACGTGCATCCTATTTCCCTGTGTCGGTCTCTCTCTACTCGGCCTCCGACACCTAGGACAACCGGCGGCAACGAGACACAAAAATACTAAAAATGCACTGCAATAGTTTTGATTCGTAAAAATTTATATGATACCCCGTGTTCGGCACAGAAAGCAGAATCTCAAGTTCCGTAAGCAGTAAAAAATTTAATATTGTAATGATCTGAAGCTATGTAAGCATAGAGAAACAAATCCCTTTCTGATCTTGAACCTTGATACTTTGAATCACAAACAATGAAAGATATTTTGAGACGATTTTTTTTTTATACAAAGACCTGAAACGGAAGATCGAAAGTTGAGATTTGTCTTCTGCTGAATTAGCTTGAATGAGTCTATTCTAACTAAATAATTTATGAGCCATGTACTTCATCATACATACCTAAATAGACTCAGTAATATTATGCCGAGGAGGAAACATTTTTTATTCCCCTGTGTAATAGCTACGTGAATTATTTTGTATGAACTGTTCCGTCTTTTCTTAGTACAACAATTACATAGTTAGGGCGGAAAACAAACTGTTTTTGTTCTACTATTTTTTATTTCGAACTAGTTTTCGGCTTATTACGCTAACAGGAAACATCTGACTAGCGTCGACAACAAGCGCTGGTTCTTAGGTTATCAAATATTATACTCAAAGATATACAAGGTCTTGGTTATGCCATCAGAAGTTTTGACGTTCTTCTCTCGTTACATATGGTGTTCAACAACCTTTGTTATTATCATTTTTAACATTTGATTTGCCAAAGGTGAAAATGGTAGATATTATGTACATGAAGTACTTTATGTTACTGTTTCACAAGCAATGGTACGACCCAAGAACATTTGCAATTGCTTGTAAAACGTTAGTATTTGATATGTAATGTGTATCATTTCGATCTTTCGTAAATCAAATGTTAAAAATGATAAGACGGAAATTTACTGAACACTGTATGTAATGTTAGACGAATGTAAAACTTTACAACTGATGTCATAACCAAGACCATGTGTTTTTGTATGTCTTTGAGTATAGGATAAATCAGTCAACATTCCGAATATTGGCTTTATCACCACAGTGTTTTACTAAGCATGGTCCTGTTTGGAGGTGGTTTGCCGTCGCCTTCATCCGACCTTTGATTTGACTTACCCAGCCAGTTATAGGGGGACTTACAGTTTAACATGGATTCCGAACCACGGTGCTAATCGATACTTTTCACATCAGCAACATTGGCAGAGATGAAAGAAATGGAAAGTGACAGATAAAAATCCTAGAACATGGATTCATAGTCTAGATCTCTTCCACTGCGCTACCGATAACTGAGTATAATGTTTGCAAACCTAATAATCAGTAAATAATAAATCAATGCCCAGGGGCAAATTTTGTCTCCACATATATCAAAGGTATTGAACTAAAGGATAGGCATTGAATTAAAATTTGTGCCATTGCCAGGAATTAAATCCTGGAATTTCTGCTTACAATGCAGGTGGTATAACCACCAAGCCATCACGACCTAATGGCAACGTAATTTAGATGCCGGGCGCCGTGGCTCCGCGCACCCGGTCAAGGAGCTAAACGCCTCTGTGATAAAAAACGCTGAGCCAATCATTCAACGAACAACCACAAACAAACTGTACGAACGACCGTAAACCATAGATCTAAAAGAAAAAAAAGATATCTGTGCAATTGCTGTATTCATTACATCGTGGTAGCTAGTGGTTATAGCACTTGCCTGGTAAGCATGACATCCTAGGTTCGAATCCTGGCCATAGCACGAATGTTAATTCAATGCCTCTCCTTCAGTTAAGTATCTTTGATGACTATTGAGACAAAGTATATCTCTGGACATTGTTGTTTATTTAATAGTGCTTTAAGACAGTCCGTGCAATCACCTTTTCCAATAGGTTGCGGTGGCTTAGTGGTTATATTGCTTGCCTAGTAAGCAGGAGGTTCCAGGTTCGAATCCCGCCCGTGGCACAAATTTTAATTCAGTGACTCTCCTTCAGTTCAATACCATTTCAATAATTAGCGTTTCTTATCGACGCTAGTCAGCAGTTCTATTGATTAGTGTAAAAATATTAAAAATTAAGAAATAAACCACGAGAACTAGTTAGAAGTAAATAAAAATCAATAGAGCATAATGTGTTTATTTGTTTTCAAGCCAAAATATCCATGTTCCAATTACACATTTCATTTACATTGCTTACCTTAGAGAACAATATCAATCTTAGCGAAATCGAAGCGATAATGGAACACTATATTTACAAATTTATCAAGAATCCAGCGAACAGAGAATTCGTGCGATCCATGATCATTATTACTAGCTCCGAACGCTAGCAGGGTAAGACCGACAGCCATTCACCCTCGTACCAATTACTGTCCGCACAGCAACGGTAACAGAATCTCAAGTCTCTACGTCGATCTGTATTATTCGTGAGGAAGCCACATTGATAACAGTCTGAAACTCACTCGTAACGAGCGCCGCATTCGAGAACCAAAAGCTCCCAATTAAACTTATTAGGCCCCGAAGCACGGTAGTCTGAAAACAGGAAAAGGGAGAAGCGAAGAGAAAAATATTCGGAAGGTGAGCTTAATGAGGTTCGATTACTCTTCACTCCTCGTACAGAATTACCGTGCGTTCCTCGTAATGATGTCTAATGAAGGGTATACTTCATATTAATTACTATAATTGGGTGTCTACTTTCCGAGCAGGTCACAGGTTTAGAAGGATAACTTTGAAAGCTGTTCTTAATATATATTAATGACTTGCCATTCTACATACATGAAGATGCTAAGCTAGTACTTTTTGCTGATGATACAAGTATAGCTATCACACCTGACAAACAGGAATTAACTGATGAAATTGTAAATGATATCTTCCAGAAAGTCATTAAGTGGTTCTCTACAAATGGACTCTCATTAAACTTTGATAAAACCCAGTATATACAGTTTCATACAGTAAATGGCATGACACCATTAATAAATTTAGACTTTGAACATAAATCTGTAGCTAAGGTAGAATATTCAAAATTTTTAGGTGTTTGCATTGACGAGGGACTGAATTGGAAGAAACATATTGAAGATCTCCTGAAACGTCTGAGTTCAGCTACTTATGCTATCAGAGTCATTGCAAAATTTGGTGATATAAATCTCAGTAAATTAGCTTACTACGCCTATTTTCATTCACTGCTTTCATATGGGATCATATTCTGGGGCAATTCAACATTGAGTAAAAAAGTATTCATTGCACAAAAGCGTGTAATCAGAATAATTGCTGGAGCCCACCCAAGAGCATCCTGCAGACATTTATTTAGGGATCTAGGGATACTCACTGTAGCTTCACAATATATATATTCACTCATGAAATTTGTTATTAACAATCCGACTCAATTCAAAAGTAATAGCAGTGTGCATAGCTACGACACTAGGAGAAAGGATGATATTCACTATTCAAGGTTAAATCTAACTTTGGCTCAAAAAGGGGTGAATTATGCTGCCACAAAAGTCTTTGGTCACTTACCAAGTAGCATCAAAAGTCTGACAGATAGCCAACTAGTATTTAAAAAGAAATTAAAGGAATTTCTGAATGGCAACTCCTTCTACAATGTAGATGAATTTTTAGATAAAACATAAAAAATATATATAAAAAAAATATAAAAAAAAATAAAAAAAATTAAAAAAAAATTACAAAAAAAATTCTTAAAATATAGATTGTCAAGTATAGACATAATTTACTAAACTGACACGTTCCACATCATTACGAAATGTCGTATACATGATCTAAGGAACAAGTATTAATCTAATCTAATCTAATCTAATCTAATCGGGTGTGCGCATGGAGGTCATGAACATTATTTCTACCTGGCTGAGAGATTGCTCCATCCACGTAACGCACTACTTTCGTTTTAGATGCGCGGCGCACCTCTGCTTAGTGTGTAGACTGTGTTCAGAAAGGGAAAGTCCTACCAACGAAGTTTTGCACAGATACACGATTTCCAAACCTGCTTCTTAGTGATATGCATTTTGTGTGAGCAGGACAAGTGGTTGAAATAAGTACCGAGGTAGCTGTACTCACTCAAAAATGGAGAGTGGGTAAAATACCCACTATGGATTTGAAAGAATATTTATTTAATTTATAAAGGAACAATTTCCTGATGTTCTGCATAACTTATTTATTCGTCACAAACCGGCTTTCGGCTTCTCATGCCATCATCAAAGATGTTACGAAGATGTTACGATTTCAAAGATGTTATCACAGAAAATTGACTAATTCACAGGAAAGTACATTAGGGTAAGGGTCGTACCTTGGGACATTTTTTACATTTTAATTTTTTTATACTATAATTTTTTTTTACAAAAATTTTGAAAATTTACTCCATCACAGGCACCAATTTTAGGTACTGTTGAACGAACAGCAGTTTAGGCTAGCTCCAATAGAGACTTTTGTGACACTTGTCCCAAGGTACAACCTATGGTTTCACCTTGGGACGGTGGTGTTTTTATGTTGAGGTACGGTGATGTATTTAAATTTCTTAGTTTTATGAATGAAACATCGTACTGGAATTATGTAGTACATGTTTATTTGTTAGTGCAAAGACGCAGTCACATCAAAGTTACATTGTGCAGCCCTTACTATGTAAGAAAGAAGTTCTTTCTCTAGTTCTGTGGTGAAGACTTTTGTAGCACTGGTGGCTTCATGTTTGAAATGTATTTGACCAGAAAATTTGTGTTTTTGGATGTGCCTAGGAAAAGTACTTTTCGACACTCTATATACTACAGCAGCTTTTCGTATAGGCCCTAGATAGTTTCTGTGTAATAAACTAATTGGCAGCTGCCTCCATGCATTCCGCATCTGGTTTTCCTATTTTCCTCCCCACCTTACTTCTACCCATCTAAAAAGATAAACGAACTTAAGTAAAACTGTAGTCGAAATGTTTGGTTGTACCTTAGGATATGCCCCAAGTTGCAACCAGAGAAGTGTCCCAAGGTAAAACCAAAACCAAAATAACAGTAAACACTATCCCAACCTACGTACAAATTTATATCTTTATAACTTATTGAATTAATTGCTTACTTAAACAATGCTCTACAAGACTGTATTTAAGAAATATCAATAATGATGCTTAGATTTTATTTATAACTTCTAAGGATAGTGGCTAAATGTTACTTTCAAACACGAAGACTTGTAAAACTCCTCCTCAGATCTCAAAAATCATCCAAATACAGCATGGCCTCCTATTCGCACTGAAAATAGGCCTGACAACTTTACTTCATAGTTCTTAGAGTTGCCACTAGAGTGCACAGCCTTTATTAAAAAGTGTCCCAAGGTAAGACCGTCCCCTTTTCCCTACAACATTTTTATGAGAGTGACTAACATTTATATAAAAATGTTATAAGTATATGTATATGTAAAAACCGAAATGATTGTTTTTGTTAAAAAGGAAAGTTGGAAACTAAAACTTATTTAGATTTAAGCGAGCGGGGATGGCCTCTTCCGGTCGTGCCAGGCTGGTGAAAAAGGGGGAAATCACTTTTTCGATTTCACGTTGTACAAACTTTTGACTGTACCTAGGACCACCCCACATCATTTATCAACTTAGTTTCTCTTGCATGTTTTCCATTGCTTGTGAAAATCGAAAATGCCTAATTTTCATTCTGAGTGAGTAGTTTCATAACGCTTCTCACTCTATTTTAAAGAAAGCATACGGTTTAAAGATTAGTTTTTTCACACTTGGTAGTACCACATCTAAGCTTTTCAATAAAACATTAAGCTTTCTTTAATTCGTAACAGTTGTTTTAAAATTACACTCTTTGTCATGTATGTGCACATAATTTATTCAAAACCCGATAGCGGGTAGCTTACTCTTCGATGCATTTAAGACCATACATTACAGCGAGTGAAGTGGAACTAAAAGTACAGAAATTTTTTTGAAACGGTTGTCGCAATGAACCTTTCTCGTTGAACTAGCTGTTGCGTGTTAATATCCATCTTATCAGCAATCTCTAATTGTTCGTCCGCTTTCCCGCTCTCTACATCAATTTCCTCCGCCTCCTCTGTCTCTTCTTAGAGCTATATCTAACCTAGAGCCATGTTTAGTGTTATGTTCAATATCTTACACCTATAAGCTGGTCATCTTATTTAAAAAATGGAGATAAAATAATAAGTGCAACAAAGCACTTGGCATATAAAAATACAGAAGTTAAAACATGACAGCTTACAAGATACTTGATTTTGTATCTCCATTTTATTAAAAAGAATAACATCAATAGCTTATAAAATGTATATGGCCAGATGATGGTGCCACAATCCTCCGAAACCGGTCGTCATTAAATAAATAATTAATTTCCGATCTTGGCGTTTCATTCTTGAAGAATATATATCATACCACCTTCAAAACCTGCAATGTCCGGTAATGTTAAAATATTTAATTAGATCGAGCCGCGCCGGGATGGCCACTTCTGGTCGAGCCCGACTGGAAAAAACGGGGAAATCACTTTTCCGATTTTCACGCTGTAAAAACTGTTGACGGTACATAGGACCACCCCGCATCGTTTTTTCAACTTATTTTCCCTTACATGATTTCCATTGTTTGTGAAAATCGAAAATGCCTCATTTTCATTCTGCGTGAGTTTTAGATTCATAACACTTCTCACTCTATTGTAAAGAAAGCAAACGGTTTAAACATCAGATTTTTGACACGTGGTAGCGCAGCATCTTAGCTTTGTAATAAAACATTAACCTTTTATTAATTCGTAACAGTCGTTTTAAATTGACATACTTTCTAAAGTAAGTATACGTAATTTATTCCAAACGTTCAATAGCGGACAGCTTACTGTTCGATGGATTTTAGACCATACATTACAGCGAGTGAAACAGACCTAAAAGTACATAAAAGTTTTCGAAACAGTTGTTGCGTGTTAATATCCATCTCATCAGCACACACTAATTGTTGCTCTCCTTTCCCCCTCTGTACATCAGTTTCTTCCGACTAGTCTGTATCTTCTTAGAGCTATATGTAACCTAGTTCAGTGTTATGTTCAAAATCTTATATCTCCGAAAGTTCTTGACCGAATATTTTAAAAATTTAACAAAAATGCGCATGTGTTATATACAAAAAATTTTTGTATATGTCAATTTATATAAATTTTATAATTGGCAAACGTTGTTCCGAAAAATAGCAAAAGTGATACACATATAGGTTTTATACAATATATTCAGACACATGTACCTACAAACCTTTCTGTATTACAACGCAACGTTGTGTCAAAATTTCAAAGCAATCGGCCAAGATCTTTCGGATACAGAAACCAACAGACCTTTATATTATTCACAATTTCCGTCGAAGTTGCATTCGAAGTTTCAGACCATCCTGTATATTTTCAGACCATATGTCCACGCAGTTTATAGGAAGGACAACCTTTACTGTATGCCTAATCTACACAACAGTATTTAAAATGACTAAACTACTGTACTAAATGTACTCGTATTGTACATAAAAAACAGTATTCCAATTACTGTTCTGCTTACATTTCCCATAGATAAATAGCATTTCCCTCTTATCTTCACTGGTGTACATTCTACTCACCAACTCTTCAACTGACGATGGTTGACGGAATGACATGTGTGCAGTCTACGTATGTTTACATTTGTCCTCTGACAACGTCAGCACGTGAATGTGTTCCATTACCCCGAGTACCTGCGCCAAGCGCTGGGAGCGTCAACGTAATTAATAACGCTGGGTTTCAGTGAATGGTGCACTGTGATAAATTTTTGAATAGGTCTTTAGGAGAGGAAATGAATTACTGTATAAAAAATACAGGGTGCCGTTTAATCAAGTCATACCGCTGTTCATATCTTTGTAAAAAACAAAGATATAAAGAAGACAATCATGGAGATTGATGTATCCTTACGGCTAAAGAACATTTACTTGAAAGATGTAATTTGCACCTGGGTAAACAGTTATTTAGGGTGGTCAAGATAAATGGGACACTCTGTATAGCGTTTGCAAGTGAATAGTTCCCGTGATGTGCACCTGCGCTGAACTGCTAACCCTATGCTGCAAATTTAACATATTTTGGATCCTTGCTTCAGTGTGCTGCATTTTGTATGCCCAGCAGAGTACGAAGACCGAGTAACTCTGAGAGCAGGCTGAGATGATGGACCGACATCAATATGCTAGGTAATTGCAACATCGTCAAAATTTTTATTGGCTGTCAGGAACAGTACGTAAAAATATACAACATTTGTAGTGTTTGAGGACAGACAATTCATTATACTGACTCACGAGAAGCGCTGCATGTCACAAGTTGTGAAGGCAGTGAACTATCAGAGGGTCAATGTTACCATAGACATGTCTTACAATAATTTCAAATCAGGTACACAAGAAATGGAATTCCGGCAAATCATGCAGATATATGTAACATGACTTTTATGTACATTCATTTCAACAAAACTGTCTCCCACTCCCTTACCCTGTGATTATTTCCACTACTCCAATTGCTCATGCCTGATATTCCTGTACATTTTATTGATTAAAAAGACCTTTTCCACATCATTACGCTTCACGCAAGAGTGCATTTTAATGATTGCATGGGCTTCTGTACATGCATACACTTAGTGAATAATGTTAATTTATTAGACTATATTTCTTCTTCCTGGCCATATCGTACATTTCCTACTGCTCAGCAGACTAGGTGGAGGTTACGATCCATGAAATTTTGCTTGCGCCAGCAGAAACCCTACTCCTTCACTTTCTATTTGGGACATATCTTTCAGCCATTGCTTTTCGAAGCAATCCCGACAGAGTATTTTTTTCCTTATTGCTATTTCAGTTTCGGCAGGGTAGACATGTAGCAGATAAACTTGCATTCGCAGAAAAGTTATACGTGTTTCAGTTTCTACATACGTAAAAGGATGACAAAAATATTTTGTTTTAAAATAGACTTTGGTGAACCATATTTATAATTTTTTAGGAAATTTTATATTTAAAGGAGTAAGGTTGAAGACTTAGCGCGCAGGGCCAAGAAAAAATGGGGTAATGCCAAATCAGTCATTACGTCAGTTGCAGAAATTATTTGTTTATGGACCACGCTTGCGGCAGACGTGTGACGACATGCCGATTGTCGTAACACTTTCATCGAATACTGCAACCAGGTTACAACGTCGGCTCTTCGACGTAATCCGGAGGATTCGGCGAACCACATTGTCGTAAATAGTGGCAACCAACCGAGCTAGCTCGTCTGTGTTAAGCAATTGCGCACTGATGTGACGTTAACCATGCGGTGTGACGTTAATCCTGCAGTAAGACACAGGTAACATGTTTTCACCTTAATAACAGGATGGCTAACTTCAAACGTAGAGTCTGGTTCGACGGTGCTACGCTAAAACACAATGAACATCCACAGTTCCTGGGAGCTAACACTGGACAGATGTCTCACATTCAAGAACCATCTCCTAAAGACAGCAGACAAGGTAAAGACGAGGGCCGCGGTGGAGTAGCCGAGCGGTCTAAGGCACCTCTCTGCGAAGCGCGCGGTTGCTCACCGTCGGAGGTTCGTGTCCTCCCTGGGGCATGGGTGTGTGTGTGTGTTTGACCTTAGGTTAGTTTACCTAGGTTTAAGTAGTTTATAAGCTACGGACTGATGACCATGCAATTTGGTCCGATAGATTTACAAACATTTGAACATTTTTTGTAAAGACGAGGGTCAATATGCAACAGCACTTAGCTGGATCAAATTGGGGGGGGGGGGGCGGGAGCGAAAGTTTTGCGAACAACAGCTTAATCTTTGCTCTGATGGTGAATACTGTGCGCCGCGGCGGAGTGGCCAAGCGCATTGAGGCGCAATGCTGCGATGCGCGAGGCCGTTCCCCGCCGGCGGTTCTAATCCCCCCTCTGGCATGGATGTTTGTGTTGTCTTTAGTATAAGCTAGTTCAAAAGTAGTTTGTAAGTTTAGAGTCTGATAACCCCACAGTGAAGTCCCTTAAGCTTAACAAACATTTGAATACTGTCCTCCTGTCTGGTAAACAGTGCACATGTGAGAGAAGTCTATGTGCAACTAAACAGGGCAATAAGGGTGATCAGTGGCACCCTAATGGCCACACCCCTCCAGTACCTCCACTTACTGTGCAAGAATGCTCCTCCTGAATGTTCAAATTTTTGTAAATCTTAAGGGACGTGGTATGTCTGAGCTAAATTTAATTAGTGAGAGAGCCGTTCAGTGTTTAAAGGAGATGGACTTGGCTCCGTGACAGAGATATAATTGATACAAAGTGTCCATGTTTGAGGTAAGTGACCTTTTAGTATATATATATATATATATATATATATATATATATATATATATATATATATATATATCTTGTGGTATGATGCCAGTTACATAAAAACAAAATAAATTCTTTGTTATCCCTAAAAAAAGCGCTTTAGTAAAAAAAAAAAAAGTCTTAGTCGCAAAATACTTTAACGATAAGTAAGAAGCAATGAATTAAAATTTGTGATGCGGCTGGGAATCTATGGAACACAGAAGCTGAATTAAAGTTTGTGAAGTGGAGGGAAGTCGTACTTAGACTATTCTTGATAGTGGTGCGGTGGCCTAACTGTAAGACGTCTGTCTAGTAAGCATAGAGATTCGGGTTCGATTCCCGGCCGCATCACAAATTTTAATTCATTGCTTCTTATTTATCTTTAATGTCTTGGACATGTTTGAGACGAAAAACCGTCTCAGGATATTTGAATTTATATTTAAATTGCAAAATACTTTATTATGCACGATGCGTTTCGGAATTCCATTGTCAAATGCAAAATCACATTGGTATAGCAAGCTCATCAGTGTGACCGAGAATAAGAAAGTTACAAGATACATGAGTGTTGAAAGGTGTGATCGTACAGAATTCATGTTGAGAGATAGTAATACTATTTATATTCATATTTTCCAATTTCATTTAGTCTGTCGATTTAATTGGATGTTGGGTTCTTTGTATTCTAATTTCTCCAAATTCTTAATGCCAGATGATAGAAATGACCATTCCATGATTTTGGTACATTGGGAATAAGCCACCTGGGTAATTGTTTTTAGGCGCTTGCCGCCACCAGCGAAAAACGTGGGAGAGAATGCTGCCCTTGTTTCGCGACCACCAGTGTATAAAGATACGGGACAGGTTGTCGCCTCAGCCGCGGGGGTTGGGGAGAGGAAGCCACCCCGGGCTCACTCGGTCGCTCCGGGGAGTCGAAGGGAAAGTGGGGCCAGCAGCATTGTGTACACTGCCTGGACCCTCGCGGTCGGCTGGTGCCAAACTTTACGACTTTTGCCGGCGCCACGTTGGCGAGGCATGGTTTGCTGAGGGGTCTCACGATAGGAGAGGGCGCCCATGCGATAATAAAATAATAAAATAGGCATCTGGAGATGCCTATCATGAAACACAAAATTTCACGGTTTCTGGGAACTGTGGCATACGTGAGCACAGACAAATATATATGTTACTCTGTGACGTGAGTCTCAGGCCTGGGAACGTTTTATAGGGGGAGGAGCTTAGTAGCGCTAACAATAGCAAATTGATTTCATTGGCGAGACAATTAGGTCCTCTCTCTTACTGGCTTGAAGTCACATGTGGGTGGAGTTTGGCAGCCAAAGAAAGTTTTTTCTTGAGGAGAGCATGGGGTTAGTGAGAGAAAAGGGAGAAGCGTGGAGAACACCGGACGGTTCGGACTTCTTGGGTAGCAGTGAGGAGTGATGGCAAGGACTCCGAAGTTTTCGGACCTTAGAAGTTTTGTGCCCATTGCACAGTGTTAGAACTTAGATGGCGTCTGTGTGTTTGCTGTTCGCATTCACAGTTATACTGAGAAACTTGTAAATATTCTAAAGTGGGTGTTGTTTTAGAGCAAGCTCACTCGTAATCAGGATAATTTACTGTTCTTGAATAACAGCATACACCACTGGGTTGGAAAATTGCTGTATTTTTTCGTAGCTCGAATACTTCAGTAATTGCCGCGCCGATCGGGTAGATAATTTCCCATCTGCGATCGTATTCATCAGCCTGCTCTTCCATTAGCGGCCCATCGACATTGGTGACGCTGTTCAACTGTATATGGTAAAGTAGCGCTAACACATAAATAATGAAAAGGATTATTGAATGGTGGTTGATAGGTGGGATGTAGGTGTGAGTTTGTGAGGTCGTCATAGTCGATTTTTAATCGAGCGTGTCTCTTTCAGAACTTAACCTTCTACTGACTTTTTAAATACATTTTTGATAGGTTAATACACCAAATCTATGACTACAACCAGTCGAACTTGTACCTTTTCTTTTGTCCTTTATTCTGTAAAAAGTATTCCGATCATTAGATAATTTTGTTTGTACTATTTCAACTCATTATTTTTGTATGATTTTTAAAAGGAATTGACACTTTTTCACGCATGTTGTGTTTTTGATAAATTGGCATATAAATTTTTTGTTAAATACAGTAACTATTTATGAACATCGTGTACCTGATTTCAACCACCTTTCATATATTTTGGAGGGGTTATCTCTTGTCTATGTTAGGTAGGTCAGAGGATTTGTGTGATTCCAAAAACAGTGTATGGAAACACGCACTTTCACAAAATAAATAAATATAAGTGAGATTAGACGACTGGTCGCCACTACTTTCAGTTAAGCACAGTAAATTCTCAGTTTCATATTTTTAATAATTTTTTCTATTTTTTTAAATAATAATAAAAAATAGTGGCGACCCTTGGATAACTTGATTATTTTGTGATGATGGTTAATTTAATACAATTTATTGATTTGCATATTAATGAGCTATCTGCAAAGTTGGCAGAAAAGGTAATAGAACTCAAATGATGGACAACATTCAGTTGACATTCAAAATAATAAATTTTGAAAAGAGCAACAACACGTTTGGCACATGAATTCTGTACGATCACATCTTTCAACACTCATGTATCTTGTAACTTTCTTATTCTCGCTCTCAGTGTTGAGCTTGCTATACCAATGTGATTTTGCATTTGACAATGGAATACCGAAACGCGTTGTGTATAATGAAGTATTTTGCGGCCAAGACTTTTCCAAAAAAGAGATATAATTAATCTAACACATACGCGCTAATATGATTTTTACTATAGCGCTCTTTTTACGGACAACAAAGGATTTATTTTGTTTTGATGTAGCTGACATCATACCACACGATATATATATATATATATATATATATATATATATATATATATATATATATATATATATATCCCTGCGATGTATGAATTCCAGCTAAGACTACGTACGGCATAGAACAAGCTGTTTTACTAATATCATATCACACGACAAGGGATCTCAAATCCATTCCATATGTCTGGATTTCCGGAAGGCTTTTGACACCGTACGCTACAAGCGGCTTCTAATGAAATTGCGTGCTTATGGAATATCTCCTCAATAGTGCGATTGGATTCACGATTTCCTATCAGAAAGGACACAGTTCGCTGTAATTGACGGTAAGTCGAGTAAAACAGAAGTGATATCTGGCGTTCCTCAGGGAAGCGGTATAGTTCCCCTACTCTTCCTTGTGTTTATAAACGATTTTAGAGACAATATCAGTAGCTCCCTTAGACTGTTCGCGGATGATGCTGTCGTTTATCGGTTAGTGAAAACAGAGGATCAAAAGCAACTGCAAAGCGATTTAGACAAAATTTCTACATGGTGCGAAAATGGTCAATTGACACTAAAGAAAAGTGTGAAGTAATACACATGACCACTAAAAGAAATCCGCTGAACTTCAATTAAACGATAAATCAGTCAAACCTTAAGGTCGTAAATGCTACCAAATACCTAGGAGTTACAATTACGAATGACTTAGACTGGAGAGAACACACAGAAAATATTGTGGGGAAGGCGACCCAAAGATTACGTTTCATTGGCAGAACGCTTCGAAGATGCACCAGCTTCACCAAAGAGACTGCCTACATCACACTTGTGCGTCCTCTCCTGGAGTACTGTTTGTTGCACATTGTAGGATCCTCACCAGATGGGACTGACGGAAGATATTGAGTAGGTTCAGAGAAGGGCAGCTCGTTTTATCACGCTACGGAGGCGAAAGCGTCACGGAAATGTTGCATGCATTGGGGTGGAAATCATTAAAAGAAAGGCGTTATTTATTGCGGCGTGATCTGTTTGCGAAGTTTCAATCACCGACTTTTACTTCTGAATGTGAAAATTCGTTGCTAGCACCCACCTACTTAGGGAGACATGACGATCCCAATGAAATAAGAGAAATCAGATTGAAAACGGGACGATTTAGGTACTCTTTCTTCCCGCGCGCTATTAGAGAATGGAACGGCAGAGAAAAGTTATGAAAGTGGTTAATGAACCCTCTGCCAGGCACTTAAATGTGATTTGCAGAGTATCTATGTATATGTAGATATAAATAAGCCTGCGATGTATGAATTCCAGCTGAAACTACGTACGCTATAGAACAAGCTGTTCATGTTACTAGTAAGGAAACACGTATCAAGATGATGAAGTCCTATCTTTATGACCGTCCCCTGGAGAGAGTATGCTGCTTTGCATACCGTCACAAAGAGAAACGACTGCTAAGAAGAGTAACCGTGGAGGCGCTATAGTCCCCCACTCCCCCCTATATACATCGCTGTCAGGGTTAATGGCCTTGCTTGTAACCACAAATAATAGACCATTTCCTGCTACCGCCCCCCCCTCTATTAATAAGCGCGTGCTGGCTGCGGTGCTGCATTGTGTTCCCTTGGCTGGCTACATGTAATTCCTTTTGTCCCTCGTATCCATTATTCAGCAACACAGCTTTTGTCTACATTGCGCGTCCTTTACATTAGCAAGTCCGTAGAAATTCTTTGCCATCACTGACATAGATTGTTATAAATCATCCGCGGTGATTCGACTTTAAATACTCTGATTTAGGAATTATTGATCACTCCACCCTCTCGCTGCTTTCAAATGTTCAAATGTTTGTTAAGCTTATGGGACTTAACTACGGGGTCATCAGTCCCTAAACTTACAAACTACTTATGAACTAAGGACGGCACAAATATCCATTCCCGAGGCGGGATTCGAACCCCTGACCGTAGAGGCCGTGCAGACCGTAACTGGAGCGCCTCAGTCCCCTCGGCCACCGCGGCTGGCTCGCTGCTTTCCCTACAGTTGGATTCATCTGAAGTAAATATTCCTACCTCATTACTTTTTTGCAATACAGCATCAAAATTCTGAATATATAGCTGAAATATTGAACATTTGAGCATATTACACCGGTGGAAATGGGAAGCAGTACATCGCGAACACCTTGATTCGTGCATGTCTAATATGTTGATTAAAATTTTATCTATTTCTGCCGTTGCGTGCGATCTGTCTTTTAAAAAAATGCGAAAGAAAGCATAGGTTGCTCAAGATCGTTCAAAAATATTTTTATTTCTTAATCGGTTTCGGCAGATGTAAGCTGACATCACCAACGGATCCTGTATATTCTTGATTGAACAAGATTCTCACGTCGACCACAGTCTGTGGATTGAAATCGGAGAATGGTGGGAACATCAGAGTGTCAAAACTAAAAGCAACACCTAAAATATTTTTCTGATTCATTCAACAAATGAATGAAATAGTGAAATAGAAAGATGGGATATCCTCAAAAATATGTTATATGTTATTTTGTCTTAAATTTAGTTTTGACACGCTGTTGTTCCCGGAGTCCTCCTATTTTAGTCCAGAACAAATTGTTGGCATGAGCATCATGCTCCATTAACGATACAAAAGATCTGATGATGGCAACTTACATCTGCAGAAACACGTAAAAAACTAAGAATTTTTAAACTATCTTGTGCAACCTATGATATTTATTTTTTTAATTTTTGAATTTTTTGAATTTTTTCTTGTTCCGAAAGGAAGCATTAATACAAATTAAAAATGGCGTGAATATATGGCGAAAGTTTGCTATGTCAAACGTTACAGGATCTTGTCAAGTCAATATCACAGCACATCAGCAAAGAAGAAGACCATGAATAAATAAATTTTTCCTCAAAATGTTACGTTTATCAGCATTCAGACAAAAATCATTAAAAAAATTACGAAGTATCAGAAATAAAGTATAGCAGCTGTCTCTGACTCTGAACATTTTCGATCCAATGGGCCCGCAGCGCAAAAAGTTCCCTAAAAGTCATCATATAAATATACCAATGTGCTGCTCTTTTATAGTTTTTTTATCCGTAATGGATAATGGCTGTTTAGCTGAGATGGAGCCATCACAACATTTAAAAAATCGCACTGGCGTGTTTTACGGCCTACTTTAGACTTGGCTCTTGTTTTATGTTTTTCTCAAACATTTAGGAGGAAAATAATAAAAATGTAAATACTGAAATAAACAAAGTAAATTGTTACAATGTATACACTTCCGTTTCATTGAGAAACGACAGTTGCCACATAAATCTAGGACTTCGTTTATATATGAAACTACGAGTACCAACACATTGTTTAGAATATTCATTATTACAGTATAGTCCCAGTTTATGAGCATATGCTTCAGAAGACCATTGTTCAATTCGTTGTTACGTATTTACGACATGTTCATGAAATAGTACAAGCGCAAATTTTAGAGGGAACACTCTTACATATGCACAAGTCTGAACATTGCAGAATATAGCTATATGTAATTAATAAGAATGCCCGAAAGCCTTTTAGTAGCAATTGGATGCAAGGCGAAAAATAAAAAAAAAAAAAAAATAAATAAATAAATAAAAAAATTAATAAAAAACCAGTAGTGGCGGGTGTCGGACCTAACGCGTTGCCCTCTACACTTGTGGTTAATGAGTTTTGTTATTTGGGCAGTACAATAACAAATGATGGTCACAGTACAGAGGATATAAAATGCAAAATGGCAATGTGCAGAAAAGCGTTTTTAAAAAAGGGAAACTTGTTAACATCGAATTTTAATTTAACCATAAGGAAGTTCTTCCTGAAGGCATTTGTGAGGAGTGTTGCTTTGTATGGGAGTGAAACATGGACGATAAACAGTGCGGACTAGAAGAGGATAGAGGCTTTTGAAATGTGGTGTTACAGAAGAATGCTGAAGATTAGGTAGGTGGATCGCGTAACTAATGAGGAAGTACTGAACAGGATTGGGACGAAAAGGAATTTCTGACATACCTTGACTAAAAGAAGGGCATCAAGGAATTGTGAACATAGCGTTGGAGGGAAGTGTGTGGGTAAAAATCGCAGAGAGAGACCAAGAGATGAATATAGTAAGCAAATTCAATGGGCTGTAGGTTGCCGTTCTTATGAGGAGATGAAGAGGCTTGCTCAGGATAGAGTAGGGTGGAGAGATGCATCAAAACAGTCTCCGGATAACAACAACCGTAACCTAAGGTGGGCCAGAATAGCTCGCGTTAGATCATAGGCAGGCTGTAGCGGTAGCGACCTCGATAAGTAAAAAAGCGATCTTGACTCCATCTTAACAAACATTGTTTTATGACCCGATTCGTAACACGGCACTGTAACCGGTAATATGTAACCACGAACAGTGCACGACCTATGTGATGACACTGCTGGCCCTCTCATCTCAATGTTATCGTACGATACCGTCTGCGTCGGAACCGGAATCGTGTGGTTCAATAGCGATACTAGTTGCGTGTGAAGTTAGTTAAAAACGAAATAGCAAGCCTAGGAATCAGTGTAGGACAGTGTCTCGGTGATACAGTGATTAAAACAAGTAATATATTTCATTAATTAAGAGATTTGTATAAGACGTTTCCAGACAGTTCTATAAACAATAGTTTTGTCATTGTATGTTATTTCAATAAATAGACAGACGAATGGTAAAAACTTTTGTATCTACATAAAGACATTAAAATAAATAGCATGTATATATGTTAGGCTCACAAACAAGTTGTGTTGACCAGCTAATTGTGTTAATTAATGTAATAGTCGAGATTTACAATTTTGAATTCTTTGTGTATATTGACTGACGTGAGATTTTGAGTATATTTTGTGAATGGCCATGAGATTTGATAGTTCAATATTTGTTAGGAACATGTATGATGTATTCATTAACTAATTAATTGACATTTAACATAGCCGTTTGTTGTAAAACAAAAAGTAGCGCTATTTTGTCTTGAAAAGAGATGTGCCATGTAAAATTATTGGATGTATAGTTTTCATTTTATATTGTGATTATTTTTGTGTACATGAAATGTTTTCTTTGTGTGTTTGTTAATTGTAAATTAGTATATTCAATTGTTATGAACAATGCATAATGTAAGGTCATTATTGCCGATGTATATATTTGCCTCACCGCCTTGCGTGGGGGAGTTCGAGTTTTAGCGTTTGCAAAGTGCTCTGGAAGCTATGTCAGTCTGTGTTTTGAAATGGAAGTACTATCAACTAAGTTCTGTTGCATTGTGGATGTTATGAAGTTGTAATGTTTTGGAGGAGAAGCAGTTTGATTTCAAATTAAAGAAGAAGTGAAAAATTGTACCTACGAGTATTTATTTCTACCATGACGCCCCAGGTGAATAATTTTGCAGCGAGCAGAACCCCCATACATCGTAATGTTGAAAAGCTAAGTATCTTGTTTGGAAGTGGTAGAATGAAATGTAATTACTTAATAAGCATGTAAATGTTACACCTAGAAGAGAACTTTGTTTTAAAAATAATAACGCCCAACAGCAAAGTAGATTACAACATTCCTTTTCGTGAAAATTTACCTAGTGCTCGGTGTGGTCCTTCATAATAGCTCGGGAAATTTTAACAATATTGGGTAGCAGATTAGCGTAGAGCGGTAAATTTAACTACTTCATATTTTAGACTACTGCAATAATGTTAATTGTAAGAACATTCAGACTCAAATAATAATAATAAATAAATAAAACACAAAGTATCAGAAAGCTAGTCGCTGCCTTTGCCTGTTGGCTGGTTTCTTTACATTTTATGACCAGCGGACAAAGATTTTCGAATCACTGAAACGCAGGTTCGGCAGGAATGTGCTTTAGTATATACAAATAATTCAAATCCCTTTTTTTCGCAATTTTTGATCCACTGGGCCCGCAGGATAGACAATTTCTCTGAAAGACATCGTATAAATACACCAAAGTGTCACTATTTTATTGCTTTTCTTGTTATATTGTGATGGATTCATAATTGATGTCTATTTAGCTAAAGTGGATCCATCACAATATAAATTCTTTTTAAGATTTTTAACGTTTCTTAATAACGATCGTGCGGGATAGGACCACATCTTAATGTCTTATGTATTTCCTATGTTATTTATATGATTCTGATTGGTTTTGTCCACCGTATCCTAGTTTTAATGATTTGACGCTGCCAGATTGTGGCTAGCAGAGGGTTTAGTTCAACTTATCTGATGTGATATTTTAAAGTCAGTTAACATTCTAATAATTTTTTAGTGGGATTGTAAACGATAAGTATCGGCTTTTAATTTTATGCCCCCTATTTCATTTATTTTCCCGACTTTCTGAGGAAACCCCACAAGGGTGAAACGCGTTAAAAATCAATAACAAAATCGCACTGACGTGTTTTACGGCCCACTTTTCATTTGTAGTTTTATAAGTTTTTGCAAACATTTTGGACCAAAATAATAATCTAAATAATAATTAATTAATTAATAAGAGTATCTGAACCCCTTTAGGGGAAAAAATTAGGTTGTGGGGGTTTCGAACCACCGACCTTTCGCGTTACAGTTCAACACCTTGCCCTCTACGCTTCGGCTATAAATCAAAATCGGAGTTCTTTAATCTCATACTATTGATGGCCGTTGTTAACTGATGTTAATATGGTATTTGTAGATGTTAGATTACCATTTATCGTACGAAGAACGATGTGTGTTTGTTAATTCCTCAGTGTGCCGTTGCTCTGAAATGAAAACGTGTAATTGACAATAAGAAAATCATCAAATACGCGAGGAATGTCACGTGACATCTCCGAACGGCTGGTTTTCGTTAATTCAATGGAGGGTGTCAAATCTCCGTTATTTTTGCAAATATGTCTCAAACGATACGAGATATGAAAAAAACATAAGGGACCTAAGTTACAGAGAATTTCTTCCTCTACCAGTTAGGTTATTCAATTTTCGTGTCAGATGAATGGTTCGATTGCAATTACAATTATATTACAAACGGCACCATCTAAGGGTGCCTTCATCAGAAGAATGGAAATTAAAACATAAGACGTGCAATTACGAGCAGTGTGCTCAAGTCCAAACTTATAACTTATTGAAACTTCCTGGCAGATTAAGATTGTATGTCGTCTCACAACTTTACTTCCGCCAGTACCTCGCCTCCTACTTTCCGGTTCCGGCACACAATTTTAATCTGCCAGGAAGTTTCAGATCAGCGCATACTCCGCTGCAGAGTGAAAAGTTTCATTCTGGAAACATCCCTTAGGCTGTGGGTAAGCCAGGTCTCCACCATATCCTTTGTTCTGTGAAGTTTGGAAAGTAGGAGACGAGGTACTGGCGGAAGTAAAGTTGTGAGGCGGCATCGTGAGTCGTGTCGGGATAGCTCAGTCGGTAGAGCGCTTGCCTGCGAAAGGCACAGGTCCCAGGTTCGAGTCCCGGTTCCGGCACACAATATTAATCTGCCAGGAAGTTTCAATAAGTTATATGTTTGGAGTTGAGCTCGTAATTGCACGTCTTATGTTTTAATTTCCATTCTTGTGATGAAGGCACCCTTTGATGGTGCCGAAATCTAGATCAAGGTATTTTATCAAATCTTGCAACTGGTTGGGCTGAACTTTGTCAAATATTTGTAATAAGTATCTACAGGAGAATGAAAACACTGGTAGAATCTGACCTCGCCGAAGATCAGTTTGGATTCAGGAGGAACGTAGGAACCCGAGAGGCAATACTCACTTTACGTCTTATCTTAGAAGATAGATTAAGGAAAGGCAAACCTACATTTTTAGCTTTTGTAGATTTGGAGACAGCGTTTGACAATGTTGACTGGAATACACTTTTTCAAATTCTGAAGTCAGCAGGGGTAAAATATAGGGAAAGGAGAGTTGTTTACAACTTGTACAAAAGCCAGATGGCAGTTATTAGACTCGAAGGGCATGAAAGGGAAGCATCAGTTGGGAAGGGAGTAAGACAGGGTTGTAGCCTTTCTGCGATATTATTCAATTTGTACATCGAGCAGGCGGTGAAGGAAAGCAAGGAAAATTTTGGAATAGGGATTAAAGTTCAGGGGGAAGAAATAAAAACATTGCGTTTTGCTGATGACATTGTAATTCTGTCAGAGACAGCAAAGGACCTGGAAGAGCAGTTGAATGGAATGGACAGTGTGTTGAAGAGAGCGTATAAAATGAACATTAACAAGAGCAAAACAAAAATAATGGAAGGCGGTCTTAGAAAATCAGGCGATGCTGAAGGAATTAGATTAGGTAACGAAACAATGAAGGTGGTAGATGAGTTTTGTTACTTGGGTAGTAAAATAACATGCGATGGTCGCAGTACAGAGGATATAAAATGCAGAATGGCAATGGGAAGAAAAGAATTTTTGAAAAAGAGAAATTTGCTAACATCCCATATTAATTTAAGTGTAAGGTAGTCTTTTCTGAAGGCATTTGTGTGGAGTGTTGCCTTGTACGGGAGTGAAACATGGACGATAAGCAGTGCGGACAGGAAGAGAATAGAGGCTTTTGAAATGTGGTGCTACAGAAGAATGCTGAAGATTAGGTGGGTAGATCGCATAACTAATGAAGAGATACTTAACAGAATTGGTGAGAAAAGGAATTTTTGGCATACCCTGACCAAAAGAAGGGATCGCTTGGTAGGACACATTCTTAGACATCGAGGAATCGTAAATTTAGCATTGGAGGGAAGTGTGTGGGGTAAAAATCGCAGAGGGAGACCAAGAGATTCGTATAGAAAGCAGATTCAAGTGGATGTGGGTTGCCGTTCTTATGAGGAGATGAAAAGGCTTGCTCAGGATAGAGTAAGGTGGAGAGCTGCATCAAACCAGTCTCCGGACTGAAGACCATAACAACAACAAGTACCGTAGGGAACACGGAATAAAGCAGTGGCGTAACTATGGGGGGGGATGAGGGGGGTAGAACCCCCCCCCCCCCAGAACCCGAAAAGAGAGAGAGAAGAA
The DNA here is from genome assembly GCA_026315105.1 of Locusta migratoria. Lineage (NCBI taxonomy): Eukaryota > Metazoa > Arthropoda > Insecta > Orthoptera > Acrididae > Locusta > Locusta migratoria. The sequence continues at coordinate 248,826,076 of CM048750.1, read as the reverse complement.
ATCGTATAACAGCAATCTGATACAGGTAAAGATTTGTAACTTTGGGTGTTTTACCATAAGCTTTCATTGGAAGGGAGTGAATTAGTTTCTTCAACGGGAGTGGTAGATGGTAGTCTGAGTGGAAACTGACTAAAATTTTGCTCGTCAATCAGATCTATCTCCCCCCCCCCAAGTCCTAGTTACGACACTGGAGTAAAGCAAACAACGAAGTTTTTCAATCCCAACAAAGGATAAAACTGCACAATAACGTAGTGTATAACAATATGCCCAGCGATAGAAACCACAACAATGGCCCGACAGGCGTCCAGTCAGTGACAAGTCGGCACAGTATCGCGAGCCTGAAGCACGGTCGGACTAACCGGAGTGACGGAGCATCCAAGGTTGGTTAGAGGGGTTCTACTGTATTTATACGATGACATTTTTCATACGTGTAAAAGGCAACCAAAATATTCCTAACGGTACCGGAGAATGGGCGTCGGCAATATAAAAGCGACCTCCTGGCTTATATTCGGCACCGCTGCTGCCGGCAGAAGGCGGGCGCTGTGGGATTGCACGGCCGCAGCTGGCCTATCTCCTGGAGAGCCGCCGCCGGAATTGAGGCTGCTGGAGATTTGGCTGGAGGCGCGCTCTGAATGCCAAAGGCAGCGCTGAGAGGAGAGTGATGGCGCCGCACACTGGAAACGCACGCCGCCCTGCATGGCGATGGGCGTCTGCTCACCTGTGGCGCCAAGACAGCGCCAAGCCAGCCAGCGTTGGCATGCAACACGTCTCCCGAAACACGAAAGTTATATCGAAATTACTGGGGTGTTTTGCAATTTCCTATACTATTTGGCCACGATAACTTGACGATTCGCGCGGTGGCTGCTGGGAGTTGCAGGAGGCCTGTCTTGCACGCACGGACGGCAGCATCGGCTGCTCGCTGCAGTGCTGGAACCGTTACCCTAACAATGTGCACAGTAATTCTTCGCGGCAAGGAGCTTTGTAAAGTTGGCAGCGTATGTAAATAAATGAATATCTTTCAACTGATGCCAATTTTGTCCGCTTGTGGCAGCACCAACAAAATCGTCAAGTTATCGTGGCCAAATAGTAGGCTCTCGGCTTTTAATCAAATTTAATCAAATTCTCTACCATTGGTAGAGAAAGTACTGGAATGAAGATTTTGTACGATTCTTGGAAGAGGAATTATGAATTTCTAGCTTCAACCCGCGGCTCCGCTCCCGTGTTGGTTGTTTACGATAGATAATGCGCGAAACGTTAAATCGATTTTTTTTAAATAGCTGTATTAAAAGAAATTTCTTTTTTACAGCTTTATTTATTTATTCTTATATTTCCTCGAGTTAGTACTTTTCCCATGCACTCTCTCCCTATCCATCTCCTTTTTTCTAAAAACATGTTACATTTATCAGAGAATATATAAGAAATCATAGGTAAAAATGCACTCGTTTCGAAGAATCTAATCACGAAATTCAACAATAATGATTGTAATAATATCACAGATGGATCACTTGATGTAATGTGCGAAACGTCAGATCGATTTTTTTTAAAGAGATGTATTAAAACAAATTTCTTTTTTAGTGCTTTATTTATTTATTCTTATATTTCCTTATTCGTATGCTTATCCTTACATAGAAAGAACGAAACACATTGTAGCACGCTTAGACCAAAGATATGGTACGTGGCATCACGTTTCCCTGTATGTAACCTCCTTGCTATAGAGTCGCAAGCGTCATCGCTGACCTTCAGTCCGAATTTTTTTTAATAATTTGACGATTTTCAACCACCATATCTTCCACCCCCTTATAGCTATCGGCATGGAACTGCTATGGACTACATCGGTAGACTTCGGACAACAATTAAATACAGATCATTCTTTGCGTTCTGTAGGTTTCGCTGCAGAGGGAAATATTAACACACACACACGTAGAATTTTATTTACACCGATAACGTTCCACCTCAATATACTCCACTCTTTTATGATTATCAACCCTCAAGCAACAATGCAACCAATAAAACTATTTTCAAAGAGGAAATATAATTTTCAAAGAGTAATTATTGTTCCGCATTTTGCGTTATATTCTTCAAATTACTAAGTATCTATCAGATCGCTATAAAACCGTGCCTACAACCTTCCTCAGGTGTAAATTACTAACTGTACAAATATTTAAGTCTCTGCGTCTTGCCGTTCGGACGTTATAGGCGCACACCAAACAGACATTCACATTAATATATGTAGATAAATAGCTATCCGATCGCCATAAAACCGTGCCTAAAGCCTTCCCTGGGTAGACATTAGTAACTGTACAAATTTTTACCTCTTTATGACTTGTGGTTCAGACGTGATAAACGTACACCAAACAGACATTCACATTTATAGATATAGATTATGAATATTATGAATTATCTCGAACAGAATTATTTATTTACCCAACGTAAACACGGATTTAGAAAATATCGTTCATGCGAAACACAACTACCTCTTTACTCACACGAAGTGATGAGTGCTATCGACAAGGGTTCTCAAATTGATTCCGTATTTCTTCATTTCCAGAAGCCTTTTGACATCGTACCTCACAAATGGCTTGCGTGGTTATGGTATATCGTCTCAAATTTGAGACTGGATAGGGGATTTCCTGTCAGAGGTGACACAGTTTGTAGTAATCGATGGTAAGGCATCGACTAAAATAGAGGTGGTATCGGGCGCTCCACAGGGTAGTGTTATTGGTCCTCTACAGTTCCTTATTAACATAAACGATTTGGGAGAAAATCTGAGCAGCTCTCTTAGGTTGTTTGCAGATGACGCCGTCATTTATCGTCTGGTAAATTCATCTGAAGATCAAAACCAACTGCAGAACTATCTCAAAAAGATATCACTATGGTGTAAAAAATGGCAATTGGCTCTAAATAATTAGAGGTGTCACGTCGTCCACATGAGTATGAAAAGAAATCCGTTAAACATTGTTTACAAGATAAGTCAATCAAACGTGAACGCCGAAAACTCCAAAAAATACCAAGGAATTACTATTACTTCATACTTAACCCTTTCAAACTTAATTTTTTTCTCTAGCAAGGAAATTATTTTTAATGCTGTAATACACTTGAGTTAAATTTTCAACTATTTTAGAAGCAAGATTTATGCCATTTTATGCACCCATTTTCATTCTACAACTCTGCGTATACTGAAAACAAGGCTTTTTTTACGGACTAAATTAATTAATTTTGTAGTACCAACTGTTGTACTAAATAAAGTGATCGTTCAATAACCACATCGCAAAAAAACAATTCTACTTTCAGTTATACAGTGGAATACAAGTAACCCACAATTTCCGTGTTCTTTGAAGTTCGTAAACTGCTGCGCAGTTTATATTTTTATAGAGATCTTCAGCAGGTGGCAGTAATTGTGCATGATGAAATGATTGAACACTCAGGTGTCGTATACATGTTCTTTCCATTGAGAAAAAATGCTTCTGAACCATCTTAGACACCGTAGAAGTTATGTACACATTTGTAGCCAGAGGGCCCGAAAGGGTTAAAATGGAAAGAGCACGTAGATAATATCGTGGGAAAGGCGAACCAGAGAATGCGTTTTACCGGCAGAGCCCTTAAGAGATGCAACAGAACTACTAAAGAGACTGAATACACTACGCTTGTCCGTCATTTTTTGGAGTATTGCTGCCCAGTGTGGGATCCTTATCAGGTGGGTTTCACGGAGGACATCGAAAGAGTCCAAAGAAGGGCTGCTCGTTTTCTATTGTCACGATACAGGTGAGACAGCGTCACGGAAATGATGCAGGATCTGGGATGGGAATCATTAAAACAACAACGCTTATCGCCGCGGCTTTGGCTACTTACGAAACTCCGATCGCCAACATTCTTCTCCGAATGCGAAAATCTATTGTCGGCTCCCAACAGCGATACAGGTAGCCGTACTGTAGGTGGAACCACAGCGGAGGGGTATCTGTGGAGAGGCCAGATATACGTGTGGTTTCTAAGAGGGTTAGGGACGAATCTAAGACTCCCTCCTCTCTGGACAAGCGTGATCCTAAAGGGCTGAGGCAGGAAATAGGGAAACAGACCTATAGTACTGCAGTCTCGGTCTTTAGAATGGTGGTTGTCCAAGAAGGATACCCACTGGTGAGCATCACCTCGCAGCAGGAGGAGCTCGTGCAGATGGCCCTCTTTGATGAGATTGGGGGGACGCTGGTCCAGGACCCAAATTCAGGAGGGTCTATCTAGATCGCGGTGCCCTCATTTTTCTCTGCGAGGGGGAGCACACAGCAGAATGGCTTAAGGACAAGGTGCCCATGATATCCTCGTGGGAGGATGCCAAGCTGTTGGTCAAGACAGTAACCGAACTCCTGAAGACCGCAAAGGTATCAATATGTTCCCAAAGATCCTTAAGGATGTCCCTCCAAAGACTCTGTTCGAGAAAATAAGGGTCCAGAACCCAAAAGTCTCGACAGAGGATTGGAGGGTAATTAACCAAAAGGTCGTCCCGGAAGGACGAACCCTGGTGGTGGAGATCGGAGAGAAGTCCCTGAAGGCAATGCGAGAGCAAGGCCTGAAACTGTTTTTGGGGTTCTTGCAGGTCGCCGTCAGGGTAATCAAAGACCTTAAAGGCAATAATGGCAGCAAGATGGGGACTGGAAGTGCTGCAGATAAACCTGCAGCACAGTAAAGGGGCCACTGCTGCCCTGAGCCGTCGCCTGGGGAGACAGGAGGTGGACGTGGCCCTGATACAAGAACCCTATTTATACAAATGGGGTGTATCGGGCCTCGGTGGTACTGGAGGTAAGCTGATTTATGCTAAAAAACTCCAGAATATGCATTTATGTTAGAAATGAAATACCTTTCATGCCAATGATGGATTTTTGTTCCAGGGACTTGGTGACCATCAGGATGCAGCAACGTGAGGAAGGTATCAAGAGGGAAATTGTTTTGGCCTCAGCATACCTTTCTTACGAAGACAGCTCACCTCCTCCTTGGAAATGAGGAGACTGACGGAAGCCTGCCATCGGCAAGGTGACGAACTGTTGGTGGGATGTGATGCCAATGCCCACAATCTATCGTGGGGCAGCAAGGACACCAACAGTACAGGTGAGCACCTTCTTGAATTTCTGCTATCTAGCAACTTGGAGATCCTGAATAGGGGTGATGAACCTACATTCACGAATAGTAGAAGGAAAAAAGTAATTGACATAACTTTTGGTTCTATGATGATGGGAAGTTATGTCAAACAGTGGCATGTGGTCCTGGAGCCATCCTCATCAGATCACATGTATATTAAATTCAAGGTTGAAATGGGAACCAGACAGACCATGACCTATTGGAATCCCAGGAGAACGGACTGGGAGACATATAGGAGAGACCTTGACTTCAGCCTATCGGAAATTAAAACTTCGATAAGGAATCCAGCAGAGTTTGAGGAAGTAGCAGAGGCCGTAACCTCTGCTATAGTGACCTCATACCAGGACAACTGCTCAATCACGAAGAAGTGTGCCTTGGTGGAATAATAACCTGGAAATGCAAAGGAAACAGATACGAAGATAGTTTAACCTTGCGAGGCGCAAAGGACAGTGGGCAAAATATCGTGAGGCCATTGTCAATTACAACCTTGCCATCAGATGGGCGAAGGAGGCATTCTGGAAGGTATTCTGTGAGGAAGTGGAGGGCACGGCTGCTCAAGCGAGTCTTCATAAAATCCTCACTAGGGTACCAACTAATCCAGGAGGAACATTGAGGAAGGAGGATGGGGAATATACAAAGACAGTACATGAAACGCTGGAACTGCTCCTCAAGACTCACTTTCCTCAATATACTCTGGGGGATAACACAGACCAGAATGCGATTCCTGAGAGAGAACGGTTCTCAGGTATTAGCAAAGAGGACTGGGATCTGGCCAAGGAGTGTATCGAATTCAGTAAGGTCCGATGGGCGGTGGGAACATTTCAACCGTTCAAGTCACCTGGCCCCGATGGAATCTATCCAGCTCTCCTGCAACAAGCGGGAGAAAATCTTATTAGATTCCTATGCAGGTTATTCAGGGTTAGCCTAGCAGCAGGAATCGTTCCCAATGCCTGGAGGGCAGTGAAGGTTGTCTTCATTCCACAGCCAGGGAGAATTGATCATACCAAGGCCAAGGATATGAGACCAATCAGCCTGTCCTCCTTCATTCTTAAGACATTAGAAAAGCTGGTTATTGTGCATGTTGGAGAAAGGAGGTTAAGTAGGGCTCCTCTACATTCAAACCAACATGCATATCAACCAGGTAAATCATGTGAGACAGCTCTCCACCAGCTTGTTGGGAAGGTGGAGAAAGCACTACACTTTCAGGAAATAGCCCTCTGTATCTTCCTGGACATTGAGGGGGCTTTTAGCAATACGACCTTCCATTCCATGGTTATACTGGTCTAGGGACCAGTATATGTTGGTGGACTAGGGCCATGCTCAGTGGAAGAAAGGTAGAGGCTACCATGATGAATGAAAAAATGGTAATCAACAGCACTAGGGGTTGCCCGCAAGGAGGAGTTCTTTCCCCTTTATTGTGGAATCTATTGGTGAATAATCTCATTGGAGAATTAAACTCTAGGCATTACTTTTGCCAAGGATACGCAGATGATCTTGTCATAGTAATACTTGGCAAGTTTGCTGGCACAGTGAAGAATATGGCACAAGGTGCATTGGACATTGTGCACGACTGGTGCAGAAAACAGGATCTGGGGGTTAGTCCTAAGAAGACTGTTGTTGTACCATTCACAAGGAAACATATCCAACACTCAATTTGGAATCTAAAGCTTTTCAATGAAGCACTACCTGTGAAGGGCACAGTGAAATACCTAGAGGTTACCCTAGATGAGAAACTGACATGGACCCCTCACATTAGGAATTTTTGCTCCAAGGCAAAAGGTACTTTAGTAAGTACCAGGAGAGTTGTGGCAAAAATTGGGGCCTGAGCTCCAAGGGTATGCACTGGATATACACCTCGGTGATCACCTATGGGGTGATACACCCAGGATCACCTGTGGGGCTGTCGTGTGGTGGAAGAAGGTAGAACAGCAGGATGCTGCTAAGTAGCTTGGTAAGGTGCAGAGACTAGCCTGCTTAGCCATAACAGACGGAATTAGCAGCACACCAACTGCTGGGATGGAAACCATGTTGGATATGCCCCCATTACACCTTTGGATCAAGATGGAGGCAGCAGCTGTTTATGTTCTCATATCTCGTGAACTACGTCTCGTACTGTCATACAATTTAGAAGGTACACTCAAGTATATGCGTGTATACTGTCTATAAAATTTTCTGCTGCTACAGTTTGTAGTGTAAAAATTATAAATTGTAACGTCATACCGAATGCCGCAGTTTACTCGGAAACAGTATTAAGTAGTAAGCGAGAAACTTTTTTTCCTTTCATCATTTTGCTATGGGTGTCAGCGAGAAAAAGTTTAATAAAGGTTTGAATTATGTTAAAAGTTTGTTGCAAGTCGTTAAGTACTCTTATTCTCATATAGCGTATTTATAAAGTCTCGCCGCATTATGTTGCAGTTTCCTGCGATTCCTATAGTTTACGACGTTATATCTCCTGAACCATGTGTCGTATGTGGTTCGTACTCGTACAGAAATTGATATCGCACGTAAGGAATATGTGTGCCAAATTTGGTTGAAATCGGTCCAGTGGTTTAGGAGAAATTGAGCAGCATTGTCGCTAAATGCAGCAGTTGTAGACTCATTTCATTGTTTATAACTTCATATCTCGTGAACTATAAATCGTATGTGATTCTTACACTTACGGCAACCGTCCTCATGGATTGAAGCTTACGTATACAAAATTTCATAAAGATTGGAACAAAACTGTAGATTTGTATGCAACACATACAAATATACGGACATTCCGCTTTATATATTAGATTATAATAAAAACCAATTGTTGCTGGTTGCTGTTTTTCACCAGCAAGTTATTAAAAACGTAACTGCTTAGAAATGGCTGCCAAAAGAGTTTCAGATGGCCAGGATCACGTATGGGGCGGTCGTGTGGTGGAAGAAGGTAGAACAGCAGGTTGCCGCCAAGGAGCTTGGTAAGGTGCAGAGACTAGCCTGCTTAGCCATAACAGGTGGAATTAGCAGCACACCAACTGCTGGGATGGAAACTATGCTGGATATGCCCCCATTACATCTTTGGGTCAAGATGGAGGCAGCAGCTGGTGCATACAGACTCAAATCTGGCAACAACTGGAACTCTTTGGGATATCCAGCATCACACACTAAAATAGTGAGTGAGGTAAATATAGGAAAGGTTGGGGAAATGCCAACCGACTATATTATAACCCCATACTGCTTCAATAAGCCTTTCAGTATAACAATTGGAAGTAGGGAGCAGTGGGAGAAAATAGTTCGACACCGTACGGGGGATATTGTCTGGTTCACTGACGGGTCGAAATCAGACCAAGGGGTTGGGGCTGGGGTATACGGGGTGCAACCAAGACTGGAGGGCGTCATCTCTCTAGGGAAACTGGCCTCAGTATTCCAGGCCGAAATCACATCAGGGCATGTGAGGAGGAGAATTTACGTAGGTGCAACAAAGATCTTAGCATCTATATCTATTCAGACAGCCCTGAATCACTGGCAACTCCTGCAGCAAGGTCTAAAATTGTTGCAGAATGTCACAGGGTTCTGGTGGAGCTAGGGGAAAGCAATAGAGTAAACCTATTGTGGGTCCCTGGCCACTCGGGGATCAGTGGCAACGAACATGCCGACAGATTAGCCAGGATGGGGGCAGAGTCTCCATTTATTGGACCGAAACCTGTGTTGACAATCACCAAGGCAATGATCAAATTGGAGCTACGTAACTGGCTCAGAAGACAGCACGTAGAATATTGGACCAAAGTCCATCAACAAAAACATGGCAAGGTAATGATGCCAAAGCCATGTTTTAAAAGCTCTGCAATCCTGGGTCTGAACAGGAGAGAGATTAGACTCATGGTTGGATTGCTGATAGGCCATGGGAATTTCAAAAAACACCTACATACAATGGGAATAACAGAAGAGGACCCTAAATTTAGGATCTGTTATGACGGTGATGAATCTTCGAATGCATTGCATTGAAGAGTAAAAGGCACAGAACATTTGGGACAACCAGACCCCAAGAAATTGTGTCTAATAAAGAACTGGTAAAGGGACTCCTTGCACTGTTCAAGGGCATTGGCTGGTTTTACAAGATATACAGGGAGCGATACCGCACAATAAACTTAGTTCGGTGCAGGCAGTGGCGGGTAGGACCAAGACTGTTTTGGCTTCCCTGGAAAAATCATAGTAAGACATAGTAGGGAGAGAAGCAAGAACTCAAAAAAAAAAAAAAATTCTTCGATATCACAGGAAATACTAAATTTCATTGATGAAAGGAGAAAATATAAAAAGTTTTGTAAATGAAATGGGCAATATGGAGTACAGAGACGACTAAGAAATTATATTGACAGGAAGTGCAAAATAGATAATCAGGAATGAAGAAGGAAGGAAGAAGAAATCTTAGGGTTTAACGTCACGTCGACAACTTGGTCATTAGAGACGGAGCTCGTACTCGGATTTTTGGATGAGGATGGGCGAAGAAAATAGGCCGTGCCATTTGAAAGGAACCAACCAGGCATTTGCCTGGAGTGATTTAGGGAAATCACGAAAAACCTAAATCTGGATGGCCGGAGTTCATTTCAACCACCATCCTTCCGAATACGAGTGCAGTGTTTTACCACTGCGCCACTTCACTCGGTAATCAGGAATGTCTAGAAGGCAAATGCAAGTCAGTAGAAGAACGTTTAAATAGGGGAAAATAGATACCGTCTACAGGGACATAAAAGAGACGTTTGGAGATATGAATAGCAAATGTATGAATATAAAGAACTCAGATGGAAAACCAGTTGTCAGCAAATAAGGGATAACTGAAAGGAAAGAGTATGTAGGGCGCTCTACAATGGAAATGAACTTAGTCTTGTAGGAAGGGAAGAGGAAGTTGATGAAGATGGAATAGGAGATACTAATGTAGAAAGATATAAAAAGGAGATACTATACAGAGAGAAGAATTTGACAGAGCACTTAAGGACCTAAGTTGAACAAGGCGCCTGGAGTGGACGACATTCACTCAGAACTACTAAAGTCTCTGGGAGAGCCAGCCATTACGGAACTATTCCACTTCGTGCAAAATATATGAGACAGGTGAAATACCCTCAGACTTAAAAAAACTGTAATAATCTCCATTCCAAAGAGAGGTGCGAAAATTACAGAACCATCAGTTTCATAAGTCATGGTTTCAAAATTTTAACACGAATTATTTACAGAATGAGGGAAAAGCTAGTGAAGCCGACCTCGTGGATGATCAGTTTGGATTCAGGAGAAACGTAGGAACACGGGAGGTAATCCTCACTTTAAGGCTTATCTTAGAAGATAGATTAAGAAAAGGCATACCTACATTTATAGCTTTTGTAGATTTGGAAAAAATCTTTTGAGAATGTTGATTGGAACAGACTTTTTCAAATTCTGGAGTAAAATACAAGGAACGGAAGGTTATTTACAACTTGTACAAAAACCAGACGGTAGTTATCAGAGTTCAGGGGCATTAAAGGGATGCAGATGTTGGGAAGGGAGTAAGATAGGGTTGTAGCCTTTCTTCAGTGATATTCAGTTTGTACATTGAGCAAGCTATAAAGGAAAGCAAGGAGAAGGAATTAAGGTTGAGGGTGAAGAAATGAAAACATTGTGTTTTACCTATGACATTGTAATTCTGTCAGAGACAACAAAGGCAGTTGAACGGAATGGAAATTGAATTGAACATTACAAGTGTAATGGAAAGCAATCTAGAAAAAAAAAGTGATGCTGAAGGAATTAGATTAGGTGACAAAACAATAAAGGTGTTGATGAGTTTTGTTACTTGGTCAGTAAAATAACATATGATGGTCGCAGTACAGAGGATAAGAAATGCAGAATGGTATGGGAAGAAAAGTGTTTTTTAAAAGAGAAATTTGTTAACATCGAATATTAATTTAAGCGTAAGGAAGTCCTCTCTGAAGGCATTTATGTGGAGTGTTGCCTTATATGGGAGTGAAACATGGACAATAAACAGTGCAGATAGGAAGAGGATAGAGGCTATTGAAATGTGTTGTTACAGAATAATGCTGAAGATTAAGTGGGTGGATCGCGTGACTAATGAGGAGGTACTGAGCAGAATTGGGGAGAAAGAGAATTTCTGGCATACCTTGACTAAAAGAAGGGATCTATTGGTAGGACACATTCTTAGACATCAAGGAATCGTGAATTTAGCATTGGAGGACATGTGTGGGGTAAAAATCGCAGAGGCATGAATACAGTAAGCATATTCAAATGGATGTAGGGAGACGTTCTTATGAGGCTTGCTCAGGATAGAGTAGGGTCGAGAGTTGCATCAAACTAGTGTCCCGACTGAAGACCACAACAACAAGAACATCTATATGTGACATTAAATGACACCTCTTACGAGAGGATTCAGTAGCGTGTGCTTAGATCTGTGTATTGAGTTGTTACCACCGTTGTCAGTGTCTTGTTTTTTGGTGATTATCATTAAGCGATGAAATGCGAAATGAAAAGGGCAGAGCTATGAATCGGAAACGAAACAGAGAACGACAGCCAGCCCAGGTGATGGTAGTGAATTGACTGGTTGTTGTGGCAGTTTGCAACAGTGGCCGGTCAGGGCCCTGATTCGAGGAAAGCAGCTCTAGCCCGCGAACTGTCATCTAGCAAGTAATTCTAATCGGTCTATAGTAATAAAATGAATTTTTATCTCATTGGAACCACCGGGAATATCACCGCACGTATTAAATTTGAAGGGTGGATCACCGGTGACGCTCATTCACAAACTTTACCGCGCAGAAGTTTTGCAACGAAATAAGACTGACCATCAAATTTAAGAACAAGTTTAATAAGGGCATCATCTCATCGGCAGCGTAAACGTACTGATTCCTCGCATACCGACGATTTTCAGTAATTTACAAATTCATTCCGGCTGTTCCAGTGCCATTTGCGTCTTACATTTGCTATTGCCATCAACCAAGTACAAGGCCGATCGTTGACAATTGTTGGCAATATTTGGAACATTCATGCTTTTACACGGCCGATTGTGTGCGACTTGCTTCCGAGTTGGTGCAACACAAAATATAGATATTTTTACTCTAAATAGAGAAAAGAGAATCATATTCTAACTATTGACTTTGATTTTAAGTAATAATTTAACATTTTTATTTGGACATAGCAAGGTACTGTTCCTATACATATGTCCCCTAAAACTTCCTCAAATGTTCTCCTCCGTCCATCCACTGAACGTTATCTGACTACATTAATTAGTGCTGCCTGGGAAAAGCGGGGACGGGTCACTACTTAATTAATAAGTATTGTACTGGGTGATCAAAAAGTTAGTATAAATTTGTAAACTTAATAAATCACGGAATAATGTAGATAGAGAGGTAAAATTTTATTTTATTTTATTTTATTTGTTTTTTCTGTTCCATAGGACCCACTTCAGGAGTAAGACTCCATGGTCATGGAACAAGTCAATACACTGTTACACAAGAATGGTAATAGAAAAATTTTAAGTAGTCCTTTGCACACGACAATCTTAAGACAAAGTGAAAAGAATCAATAAAGAAAAAATGAATTAGCTTAATTGTTTAACTTTTCTAGGAGTTCCTCGACAGAATAAAAGGAGTGAGCCACGAGGTAACTCTTCAATTTAGATTTGAAAGCATGTGGATTAGTGCTAAGATTCTTAAGTTCTTGTGGCAGCTTATTGAAAATGGATGCCGCAGAATACTGCACCCCTTTCTGCACAAGTGTTAAGGTGGTGTGGTGCAAATGTAGATTAGACATCTGTCTAGTATTCACCGAGTGAAAGCTACTAACTCGTGGGAATAAGCTTATATTATTAACAACAAACGACATTAAAGAAAAAACGTATTGTGACGCCAGAGTCAAAATTCCCAGACTACTGAAAAGGGGTCGACATGACGTTCGCGAACTTACACCAGATATTGCTCGAACCGCCCGTTTTTGAGCCAGAAATATCCTTTTTGCATCAGGCGAGTTACCCCAAAAAACAATGCCGTACGTCATAAGTGAGTGAAAGTAAGCGAAATAGACTACTTTTCGTGTTGAAAAATCACTTATCTCAGATATTGCTCTAATGGTAAATATAGCAGAATTTAGTTTTGGAACAAGATCCTGAACATGGGCTTTCCATGACAGCTTACTGTCTATATGAACACCTAGAAATTTGAACTGTTCAGTCTCACTTATCACATGCCCATTATGTGTAATCATAATGTCAGATTTCGTCAAATTATGTGTTAGAAATTGTAAAAACTGAGTTTTACTGTGATTTAACATCTACTTGTTTTCTATTAGCCATGAACTTATCTCTTGAACTGCATTATTTGATACTGTGTCAATATTACGGGCAACATCCTTCACTACCAAGCTGGTATCATCAGCAAACAAAAATATTTTACAATCACCTGTTATACTCGAAGGCATATCATTTATATAAATAAGAAACAGCAATGGTCCCAAAACAGACCCCTGGGGCACCCCATACTTAATTGTGCCCCATTCGGATTGCACGTCATAGCCATTTTCTACACTGCGGAGAATTACCTTCTGTTGTCTATTATTAAAGTAAGAGGTGAACCAGTTGTGGGCTACTCCCCGTATTCCATAATGTTCCAACTTCTGCAACAATATTTTGTGATCAACACAATCAAACGCTTTTGTTAAATCAAAGAAGACGCCTAATGTCCGTAGCCTCTTATTTAACCCATCAAGTGCCTCACAGAAAAACGAAAATATAGCGTTTTCGGTCGTTAAACCACTTCTAAAACCAAACTGTACGTTTGACAGGAAATTATGTGAACTGAAATGATCAATTAATCTTGAATATACAGCCTTTTCAATAACCTATGGAAGTATCATGAAGGATCATTTCAGGTAACAGCCTCGGAAACGCTTTTTCTAAAAACGTTATATGATTACCTGTAGAAACTAGAGTTTTGTTTAGTTCCTCTACTATATTCAGAAAGTGATTATTGAATATTGCACATATATCTAACTTGTCAGTAACAGAAACATTCCTACTACGCACTGACGTTATATCTTCTACCTGCTGCTCCTGACCAGACACTTCCTTCACGACTGACCAGATAGTTTTTATTTTATCCCGAGAGTTTGCTATTCTTTTTGCGTACCACATACTTTTTGCATTCTTAATGACGTTTTTCAGAACCTTACAGTACTGTTTGTAATGAGCTACTGCATCTTCATTCTGACTGCTTCTAACATTTTGATACAACTCCCGCTTAGTTCTACATGATACTCTTATCCCCTTTGTCATCCACCCTGGCTGTCTGTTACTGAAAGTACCCTGTTTTGAGCGTTCTAGCGGAAAGCAACTTTCAAACAGCATAATAAATGTGTTCAGAAAAGCATTATATTTATCATCTGCATTATCAGCACTATAAACATCCTGCCATTCTTGTTCCTTAATTAGGCTTAAAAAGGTCTCAATTGCAACTGGATTAACTTTTCTGAGTAGTTGATATTTATGTTTAACATTTGTTTGAGAACAAATACTTTTTAGAATTAAAAGTTGGGCATCGTGGTCTGATAGGCCATTTACTATTCTGCTGACAGAGTGCCCCTCTAATAATGAAGAATGAACAAAAATATTGTCAATGGTAGAACTGCTATTTCCTTGCACTCTCGTTGGAAAAAATACTGTTTGCATCATGTTATAGGAATTAAATAGATCTAACAGCTGACTTTTCCTTGAGCTATCACCTACACAATTAATGTTGAAATCTCCACACACAATTAAATTTTTATACTTCCTATACAGTGAACCCAGAACCAATTCCAGCTTGGGCAGAAACATTTTAAAATCTGAGTCAGGGGATCTATAAATAACAACTATTACTAGTTTAGTTCCATTAACATTAACAACTCCTGCACAACATTCAAATATCTGTTCTGTGCAGTGTTTAGAAAAATCGATTGACTCCGATGAAAAATCGTTTTTTACATACATGGCCACTCCCCCACACTGCAAGGAACTCCTAGAGTAGAAGGCAGCTAACCTGTATCCTGGCAAAGGAAGTCTCTTAATTGTCACACCACTTAAAAAGTGCTCTGAAATTCCAATAATGTCAGAATCAGTATCAATAAGCATTTCATTAACTTTACCTCTGATACCCTGTATATTTTGATGAAAAACAGTAATTCCCTTATTACTTATATTCTTAGACTTTGTCAAAGGTGGTTCAATTCTTAGAGGGACATCCTTTAAGCAGGAATACCTAACAGCTGTCTTCAGTCTAAAAAAGGTGCAGCCCTAGCACCAACTACTACAGGAATTTTTCCATGAGTGAAACCCCCACCCCCTACTACACTGTCACCTATGAGCTTTGCCAACCTCCCCTTCCCATACCTATTGAGGTGCAGACCGTGCCTAGTAAAATCCGACCTTTGGATAGTTTCAACTGGCACCACTGCAATGTGATCCATGCCCTCCGTCATCAGCGCCCTCTCAAGCCCCATGTTAACACGGCTGACAGCCGTATTAAGACAAGGCCTATCATGACGCTGAAACAGCTGCACGAAATGCACATTCGTGCCACCAGTTTCAGTTGCTATCCTTTCCAGATCACCACCTATATCATATTCCCCTTCCCTATCAAGACTATTCCCGGCCCCACCCACTATAACTACCTGATCCTCTTTTGAAAAATTCCTACATAAGTCCCCTATGTTGCAAATGACCTGAGCTAACCCTGCACTAGGCTTCACTATGCTGGTGACCTGGTACTCACTCCCAAGTACTTCCTGCAACTGTTGGCCAACACCTCTGCCATGAGAACTACCTAGCAGCAGAACCTTCTTCTTCCTAAGAGACCTCTCTACAGATTTCGGCTTACCAAAAGCTGAGGTCTGCTGCGTACTTCCTACACCTACAGCTACAGGAGGTTCATCTCCACTCAACTCTGACAGTTGGTCAAACCTGTTTGCAACTTGCAATGTAAAGCTATCTGAATACCTTCTCCTAGCTACCTTCTTGCCAACTGCCAGTTCCCATTCCCCAGCCCCCCTTCCCCTCCTCAGCCTACCTAGTTCCTCTTCAGCGTTTTTCAGCTGCACCTGAAGGGCGCAGATCAAACGCTCCTGCTCCTCTATCAACTTATTCCTGCTGCAAATCCTACAGTTCCAGGAGAGAACCTCACCACAATGCCCACTGGCTTCCCCACTGCACTCCCCCCCATGAAAATACTTACTGCAAATCCCACACTGCAGCCCACTACGCACGACCCTACGACAGAGCCCACATTTTTCACTCATGGTAAAATTTCACAATTAAGTTATTAAGTTACGTTTCTAGAAAAGAACTAGGAAGTACCTCTTAACTACAGCAATCAACAAACCTCAGTCTCAAGTAACAACAACTAATAGTATCAGAAAAGAACAAATAACACTACCACTGAAACTTTACACTATTGCTTGTATAAACAAGTTCAAATTCAAGCGTCACTAATAAACTAACCAAACACAGTAAGAGTACAAGAGTGTACAAGAGTACAAAAGTGACACACATGCTTGGAATGACATGGGGTTTTACTGGAGGAACAAAAAAAATTCAGAAATGTCCCACAGAAGGCGCTTTATCTGATCAGAAAAGCAATAATTGTTAGTATAACAAATTAAGACAAAGCAAAGACAATGTTGCCTTTTCAGCATCCCCAGAGATGTCGGTCGATCACGATACACTTGCGACTTCAGGTAACCCCAAAGCCAATAATCGCACAGACTGAGGACTGGGGACTTGGGAGGCCAACCATGACGAAAGTGGCGGCTGAGCACACGATCATCACAAAACGACGCCACCAAGAGATCTTTCACGTGTCTAGCAATATGGGGTGGAGCTCCATCCTGCAAAAAAAGCATACGTTCCAGCAGGTGTTTTGCAGCCAGGTTGGGGAGATGCGATTATGTAACATATCGGCGTACGTCTCACCCGTCACGGTAGTCGTTACAAAATCAGAATCACGCGCCATCTGTCGGACATTTTTGAACCTTTTTTTTTTTTTCCTAATTAAACCCCATGTCATTTCAAGAATGTATGTCAATTTTTACCTCTCTATCTACATTGTTCCGTGATTTATTAAGTTTTCAAATTTATGCTGACTTTTTGATCACCTGGTATATGCTTGAGATTGAAATACTATACCGTAAACACCAAACAGTAGTAAATGTGTCACCTTTTCCACATTTCTGTATGAGAATAGTACCTCACATAATGATTACCAGTGTACAGTTTTTCCAATAAGGTTGAATCTCAGCATAGTCCATGTGCACTTTATCACACATTCTCATACTTTGACACTTTCATTTCCTTAGATCGGTCAAAAGTATATCATTATAATTTGCAGTTTTAATCACAGCTGTGGAATTAGAAGATACAACCAATACAAAAATTTTAAAATACATATTAATAGAAAGAAAGTGTTATAAAAGAGTAAACTGATAGGTGTTATGTTACTTATTTTCAATTTATTGTAACTGTAGTACAATCATCATGGTGTGAGAAGAAGAAAAGAAAAAATCAAATGTTATATTATATTCCATACATAATATAATTATAATAATAATTTTATAATAGATAGTTGCATAACATAGACATCGAGTACTCGATCAGCTGAGTACCATTCTAGAGTCTATTACATATGTACTACATTTGCAGAAACATGGTGCCATACCTATGCATATACATAAACTACAATATATATATTTTGGAAAATAAAAAAATTAAAACTGAATAAATAAAATAAAAATAATAGTAAAAAGTCATAAATGAAGTTTGCACGTATTATGTATCAATAATAGTATGTGAACTTCTGTAGGTAGCAACATCTTTGTCATTATATACATGTAGCGTCTATTCCGAAAGAACAGAAGTCACTTTTGATCCTGCAGTTGTTATTGTTTTCATAGTCACAGAATATATGACTCCAACTGCGTATGGGCAAAGCTGAAAATTTGTACCCAGCCGGGATTCGAACCCGGGATCTCCTGCTTTCTAGGCAGTTGCGCTGACCCCTACACCACTTTTTTTTTTTTTTTTTTTTCGAATGGCGTATCTTGACGTGTTATTTTTCGTTAAATATGGCACGATTTCTGCCGAAAATTGCGTGTTAGGAGAGAAGCGGAACATAACTTTCCGCAAGCAATTAATTAACTGTGTAAAATCGTCTTATATTTACGTAAAAAAATAGGAAAAAATGTACGCAGTTTTTTGCTATTTCTTCTTCTTCTTTTTTTTTTTTTTTTTATTCGGGCCTCCTTCCACCCCTTCAGCCCGTCCTTGCGCTCGCCAAATTCGCCTTCTTCGGCGTCGGCTTCAACCGCCTTGTAACGGAATATTTCCTTTCTTTTTCCAAGCGGAATCGGATAGTGTCTTCAATAATTTTAAATGAACTTATACGGCGTCTTCCACCATAATTAAATGAGAAAGTGCCTCTTTGGCGTATATTTTAACTTTTGTGTAGGAATTAGTAATCTGGTGTCTCGCGACAGTTGAGATATGCTGCAGTGCAAATGATATGTCTTTTAGTTAAAGTATAAGAAGAAACACATATAACTTAAAACGAATCTACTACGTGATGTAAAACTTGCAGTAAAAATAAAACACACATCTTCTTCACAGCAAATAAAAGTATGCCTTCATTGGCCGTATATATATTGGTTCTTGAATTCGGCGGTTTATGAAACTAAACAACAATTCCTTAGGGAAGATTGGTAAAATAAAATAACTCGTAGTAAACGAAAAGCAAGTATGGGATTTCGCACAAAACATAGCTAAATAAATAAGTCTTCTAGTTCTTAATCTACTGCAATGTTCTAGTCAAAAAATTCGCATAGTTGTTTTTATAATTTTTCTGGCGTTTCAGTTTCTGATGTTCCGTTTGTAAATACATCCAGTAATCTTCTTTCTTCTTTTCTCTGTTTGTCAATAGGTAATGGACCGTGTGTCCTTTTAACCAGTTGACTGCTCTCCTTTTGGTGGGAGGGTAAGGCACTTCGTCTGGGTTGAGTAGGCGAGCCGGTGTGATCGTGTTGGGAGACGTTCGCAGCATACTTGCAAGTTTTGTTCTGCAGAGGAGCCATATCTCGTGTACAAGTTGACATGTAAATCTATGTTCATCCGTGTCTATGAGGCTGCAACTTATGCAGTTTGGCGATTCTGCCAGGTGAATGTCGTACAACTTGGAATTGGTCGGAAGTTTTCTATTAACTGCTAAGTACCATGTGGACCTCACTCTCGTTGGTAATTGCGCATCCTGTACGTTTTCCCAAATTTTGTTCCAGTTATATTCTTTATATATGTTCTCTATTCTATTTCTCTGTTTGTTTTCCATCATCATGTTGTATACTGCTTTAACTTTGTACACATCTTTCTCGGCAATACGGCGTTTAATGTAGCTATACTCCAGAAGAAAATGTTTCAGATGATTGAATGCAGTCGAAATGTGGCGTACATCCATAGGTGCCTCTATGCTGTCCGGAGCTATTTCTTGTAGTAAGTGACTCACAAGTGCGTTGGGTGATCTCTGCCACAGTTTATACGTTTTGCTAATATACAAAGCTTGGGCCTTGACATAGATATCTGTCAAATTAAGGCCTCCCTTTCCCTATTTTAAATATCTGTCCTCTGCTTACAAAGTGGCCGAGCGCTGCTAGCATTTGTTGCGCTATTGTTCGAGGTAGCGGTAGCAGCTGAGCAACAAAGTTGATCTTCGAGGTGATGTATGTGTTCGCTAAATGTACTTTTTGCATTGCATTTATGTTCCGCAAAACATATTGCTGTGTGCTAGCTCTAATTTTTTCCAGCAGTCTTCTGTAGTTGAGGGCGGCACTGTTGTTGATATTGCGCGTGAATTCGATTCCGAGGGTTTTGAGTTTGTCCACAAGTTTTATGTGTTCGGTTCGAAATTCTAACCCTCGCCCGATGTTCAAAATTCTTGACTTTTTCTGGTTGATTTTGGCCCCTGCCGCGGCTTCATATCGAGATACAATGCGAAGTGCGGTCGCTAGCTCGCTTTCGTCTGTCACTATACAACTGACGTCATCAGCGTACGCGTGGCAGACTATTTTCTGACCATGTAGCCGCAATCCTCGGAGTTCTTGTGTGAGCGTGAACAGGAGAGGTTCAAGCGCTAATGCAAAAAGTGCCATAGACATGGGGCATCCCTGACGGACCGATCTCTTTATAGCGATCGGCCTGCTGAGTTGTCCGTTGATACTGATTTTGGACGTACCGCTAGTCAGTAGGTTCTTAATCGTGGTTACAACTTTTTGTGGCAAATGGGCTTCTGTTAATATTCTAAAAAGATATGAATGGTTGACCGCATCGAAAGCTTTAGCAAAGTCGAAGGATACGATAGCGCATCTGATATCACAAGCATCTGCGGTTGCGATAATATCGCGGCAGTCGCTTAATGTGTGATACATACTTCTGTTTTTCCCCACACCTGTTTGATAGGCTCCCGTTATGGTCGTGATGACTGAATTTAATCTTTGCATTATTATCCTTGCAAAAATTTTATAGTCACTATTTAATAGTGTTATGGGTCTAAAGTTTTCGATAGTCTTCGCTCCTGAAGTTTTAGGGACTAAGACCACGGTGCCTTCACAAAATTCTGTCGGAATTTCGTCCATATTCGTTAGTTCATTACATACTAATGTCATCTTACTGGCTAACTGCTGTCGGAATGTTTGATATAGTTCCGCAGGTAGGCCATCAGGGCCTGGGGACTTATTTTTCGGGCTTCTTTGAATAGCGTCTATGACCTCTTCTTCTGTTATCTCTGCTGCGAGTTCTTCCGCGTCCTCAGGGCTCAGTCTTCCTGACAAATTCGACGTGATGGTTTCCTGCGCTATTTCGTCTGTTGGTTTATCTGCTAATAGTGCTGTAAAATGTTTGTGCACTTCTTCTCTTATTTCCACTTGTTCTGTCAATAGTCTTCCGTCAGTAGTTTTCAATTCCGCCAAAATTTTTCGGTTTGTCCGCTTGATTTCCTGTATGACATGAAACATAGACGTCGTTTCCTCTTGTATCGTATTTTGCAGTCGCGTTCGAACTTTGCATCCTTCAAGTTGTTGTCGCTTCAGCGTTAATAATTTGGCTTGTATTCGATTTATCTGTCTGTAATTTTCGATTATAGTTGCATCTTGGCTATATAATTCTCGCAAACATTGGAAATAAAATTCAACAGTCTTTTTCTGCCATGCACTTTTTTCGCGAGAGTAAGTTTTTAAAGTTTTTATTATCGCCGGCTTGGCACATTTTATCCACCAAATAACAGCGGAGTTGTATCTTGAGAACTTCCTCTCACAGTCTGCCCACGTATTACAGAAGGCTGCGCGGCATTCTGGATCGGAAAGATGAGAAACGTTTAGTTTCCACGATCCTTTCCCTCTGTAGGTCCCCTGTTTTGCAAGATTTATAGTGCATATGTACGCTACGTGGTCAGAGAATATGGTAGGCCATCTCTCAGATTGTAAAATGTGGCCTCGCAGATTGGATGTTACATAAATTCTATCAATACGGCTGGCAGAGTGACCAGTCACATGGGTGAAACCGGATCTATCACCATGTTTTTCCTCGCACGTATCAATGAACTTTAAGTCGCGTACGATCGTCTCTAACTCAACTGATTTATTCAAATTGGGCGTCTGGTCCTTCGGACTAAGGACGCAGTTAAAATCACCCGCAAAAATTGTTTGTGCGGATCGTGGTAAAAGGAGAGGAACCATGTCTTCCTTGAAAAACTGTGCTCTTAGGCATTTATTTCCTGTTCCAGAGGGAGCATAAACGTTAATAAATCGAGTACTGTTCACAGTAAAAGCTATACCTCGGCTGTTCGGCAGTTTCTCGACATTTTCAGTTCGTATCCCTTCTTTAGTCAATATTTCTGTACCAAGGCCATTGCCCAGTCCGGAGTTCATTATGACGTTGTAGCCAGTGATGCGATGTAAAGGAATCTCCTTTACCTCTTGCAAACATACTATGTCAATATCGGCTGCGTACAAAAAGTCTTGGAGATTTCGCAATTTTAGCGCGCTACTGATTTTGTTAATATTGAGAGTCGCAATTCTATACGCCTGAAGAGATGTCATGTTTGATAGGTCTTCCTCACTGTTTGTGTTGTCATGTTACGATGTTGGCCATTTCGCTTTAATAGAATTCCGGGTCGTCCTGGGGCAGGATTGCATCCGGGACGTCATTTTGCGGATGCTGGGACTCCACCAATCCGGATGCGGACGACGCCCCTCCGGTATCTTCTCTATGTTCCGCCATCTCTGTATCATAAGTTCAGGCGTCAACCTCGGCTGCCCATTCTTTCGAGGTTTGATGTTTGTTCACGTCTTTTTGTGTTTTTCCTGACAAGGTTTTCTCTCTAACTTCGTCATAATCCATCATCTCGGTACATTTTATTGAGGTCACAATCTCACGGTCTTGTTCCGTGATGACTGTTTTAGATTTATTCGTAATTTGTCATTTTGCGGAAGTGATTTCTTGCGAATTTGCAGTCAGTGTTTGGGCAATCATTTTTGCTTTTTCACGCAGAATTTGTGCGTTTTTTGCGGCTTTCTGATGAGCTCTCCTGCGTTTTCTGTGCTTCTTTGGGGACGAGTCTGTATTATGATTGTCATCGGTCTCAGATGTCTCTACGAGGCTGTCCTTGGGATTGACACATTCGGCTCGACATTTGTCGAGTCTTTCCTCCGTGTGGTCGGTCTCATGATGTTCTGTATGTTGACTATCGTCTTGGTCGGTTGGGGTGGCCATGGGGGTAGGTTCTGCAATAACGGCTTTCATAGATTCCGTCACGTCGTTGAGGTCACCTTCTTCTTGTATGTTGGGTCTCCCTTCTTTAACAGCGGAGTCATTCTGTCAGGTGTGTTGGCCACTATCTCCATCCTTGTTAGCAGAGTTATATGTGGCCTCGATGATCATAGATTCTATAGGTGCGGTGGTTTCCTTGGAGTCAATGTCGTCTATTAGTGTCGGATCTACGTTTGGTTCCGGTGCAACGTTTGCGCTGACTGCCGCGACGTACGTCACAGGTAACTTGGACATCGCGCTTGGCCCGTCCCTCTCTCCTGTCGGTAACTGCGCCACACGCCGCTGAACGCACTGGGCACGAACGTGTTCTGTCGACCCGCAGGCTGCGCACGTTCTCGGTTGTCCGTCGTACATCACTAAAGCTCTATACCCACAAACAATGATGTACGAGGGGATGTGCTTCAGCAAATCGATTTTCACTTGCCGTATACCGTTCAAAACCGGGAATTTATGAAAACTAGACCACTTTTCGGCGACGTTACTAATTACAGTTCCGTATTCCCGTAGTTTGACATTGATTTGTTCCGCTGATATTTCGAACGGTAACTCAAAAATCCTTAGAGTTCGTATACCGAGTCCTGCATGCGTCACTCGAACTGTTCCTACATTACCATCGGAATGTTTGAATTTCAAAGTGCCGCCGCAGGATGCAACTACTTGTTCACATTTTTCTGAGCTCGTCAACTTCAAGTAAACAGTACTACTAACTATCGACAGGTGTATTCCAATCATGTCATCCGCGGAAAGTTTCATTTCTTCTTCTACAAAATTCTCAACTTCAAATGATCGAGGTCGTACAAAGTTCGGGTCGAAACTTATTTTCAATGTATCCTTTCGTGGTTGTTGATCCATTACGCCATTCTGTTTCTATATTAACGTGGAGAATATAGGACGCTTAAAGCGTACACTTACTACACAGCGCTCGGCCACCAGCAGCGAGGATGTAAACAACAGCGTCCGCACAGCACGGCCGCCTCACTCGGAATGACCACTGGGGACACAGTGATCAACGCACCAACTGCGAGTTAGAGTACTGTGAGCAGGGTAAAGCTGAAAATTTGGCGGGAGGTGTGCTTAGGTAGTCCTTGCAGGTGCGTTGATCACTGTGTCTCCAGTGGTGTACGGATCAGCGCAACTGCCTAGAAAGCAGGAGACCCGGATTCGAATCCCGGCTGGGTACACATTTTCAGCTTTTCCCATTCCCAGTTGAAGTCCTATCTTCTGTGAATATGAAATCTTTGTCATTATACACATGCTTAATCCATAGACATTTGTTTCTTCAAACATGTGAATAAATGAGAATTTTTTTTGTCCTATTGTTTTTAAGAGTGATGAGCATATGATTTTAAATTACGTCACAGCTATTTTATATGTGCTTAACACAGTACATTTAAAATATGTTTTTGACTTTATAACTTACACATGAAACACTATGTCATACGAGGTGCTATTTTTTAAAATGCGAAGAAAAGTACGAGCTTGAGTCAGTAAATAAGTCACCAGTACTGAACGCTGTGTCTACCACTACGACACATCCGTGTTGTGGGTTGCAGCAGCTTAAGGAACCAAGTAAAGTTACAGCTCAAGAGCGTCACTTACCAAGCTCCAGTTTTTTAAAGCCTTTTAGAGCGAGTGTTAAATTTACAGGTGGAGTCAGCTGAAAAGTAAACTCAGTGCCGGCGAGTGTACCTCAGTTGGCGACTCATCATCGCCCAGCCCAAACCACTGAAGATAGAAACTTGAAATTTGTGGAGGGTGTTGATCTTACTCTGTAGGCGTCATTTAAGAAACGATTTTTTGATATTCCGTCCGTAAGAGGGTGAAATAGGGGATGAAACGTTTTTTGAAAATACGTAGCTATTTAGGCAATTTTGAAGCTAGAACTACAAAATTTCGTATTTTAATTCAGGGTTCGAATTTAAAAGACAAGTGTTTCGGCATTTTTTTGAAATTCAACAAAGAAGGGGATAAAATAGGTGACGCAAAAAATTGATTTTCAAAAATATGTTGCTGTTAACTCAAATTTTAAGCTACAACTAGGAAACTTCGGACATGGAATCTTGGCCAGGATTAAAAATCCATGATTTTTAGTATTTTTGGAAATTCAACAAGTAAAGAGGGTTAAATAAAGGATAAAAAATTCTTTTTGAAAACACGTTGCTATTGATACAATTTTGAAGCTAGAGCTGCAAAAATTGATATTTGTTTATTTGGTTAGACGTTAAACAATACGTGTTTCGGTATTTGTGGATATTCAACCATCAACGGGATTTAATTGGAGAGGGGGTGTTTTTCGAAAATGTGTTGCTATTTAGGCAATTTTGAAGTTAGAACTACAAATTTTCGGATTTGGATTCGGGGTTCGAATTTAAAAGACACGTGTTTCGGCATTTTTTGAAATTCAACCAATAATGGGGTAAAATAGAGGACGCAAAAATTGATTTTCAAAAATATGTTGCTGTAAATTCAAATTTCAAGCTATAACTACGAAAATTAGGATATTGACTCTTTATCAGGATTAAAAAGACATGTCTTTTGGTATTTTTGGAAATTCAACAACTAAAGGGGTAAAAGAGGGGATCAAAAATTCTTTTCGGAAGTACATTGTTGTCAAGACAATTTTGAATCTATAGCTGCAAAAATTGGTATTTGTGTAGTTGGTTAGAATTTAAAAAATACGTGTTTCGTTCTTTTTTTTTTTTTCGACCAATAAGGGGGTGAAATACGAGATGCAAAAACTGATTTTCAAAAATATGGTGCTGTTAACTCAAATTTCAAGCTATAACTACGAAACGTAAGATATGGATTCTTCATCAGGGTTAAAAAAGAAACAACTGGTGCAGACCACCCAGCCTACGCATGCGAAACAGCGGGGGTTCAGCTAGTCTGAAATAAAATATTCAACAAGAAATCTTGGCATACACAGTCTCAACAAATAATAAATATTGCGTCTGTTTCAGAAATTCATATTAAAAATGTTCAAATGTTTGTAAATCTATGAGACTTAACTACTATGGTTATGTCCCTAGGCTTAAAAACTACTTAAAGGCGGATTTCGTATTATTTTATCCAACCCCTGCACTATATCTTGCCTCTGATCGAATGAAGCTTTCCCTACAATGGAAAAAAAATCTATGCCATTATTTCGTTGATACCTGCTCGTCACTTTGGCGGCAATCCAATTAAGCCCTGCTGCCCCGTGTAATGCGGGGCATCGCCTGACTAGCTTCACTACACCGCCTGCGACCGCCGCGTAAATTAACAGCGATGAATCGCGTTACCAGGGAGTCTAATGGGGGTGATTACCATACAAAGTAGCGTCCTCGGCAAGGTCGCGGGCAACGGCGTCGTTAGAGGCGCCGCGAGCAACTAAACTGCCATCAAGCAGAGCCACCGCCTCTGACGTCACGCGATTTCCTCGGCTTTGGCATAAGCAGCCGGCGGCAGCTGCGAGAAACGGCCCGCTTAGAACAGTCGATTATATGTGGCCACATTCTGCATACGTTTAGCAGCGAGATGACAAGTCCGTATAGACTAGTTATGCGCGAAACCCGAAAATACAGGTGTAGTGGTACGGTAACGATATAATTGCGATGGTTAATACAATTATTGATACGTTGCTTGCAGTGGTCATTTTGAGTTATTTTTATGCCTTGTCTTTTGAAAATATTTATTATTTTATGTGTTAGTTTGTGTTTGTATGTCATTGTGTACCATATTGAATGTTTTTTTTTTTTTTTTTTTTTTTTTTTCATGTGTTCTTTGTACTGCAGTTTGTGTTGTGTGCGTTTGTGTGCTGCTCTGCTCTCAAAACAGATAACCCAATCCAAAAATATATCCCAAAAGTCAAAACAGACACAGATATCTACCAAAGAGCTGGAATATACCAACTACAATGCAACTCATGTGATGGAAGGTATGTAGGACAAACCAGCAGAACATTCGATACCCGATACAAGGAACAAATCAGGGCATCGAAATACGGAACAAACCACTCCACTTTGGCAGAACATCTAATAGCATATAACCACAAACCCACACACTCATGTGCTCGCACACACACGCACACACGCACACACACACACACACACACACACACAAAGATACCTTCAAAACATTTTCAATGAAACAGTTGAATTTCAAATAAGCTAAGGTTGGCAACACTACAAAACAAACAGCAGTAGACACAGTATGGCAGCAAGTGACAGTAGAACCAGAGAACTGCAATGTGTTTCAAAAAACAGTGTAACATTTCTACCTAGTTGCCAGAATAAGACTGAAGTGGAGTAGCAAGTGCTGTAAGTACACCATTTTATACCAAACAACGAACTGTTTTAAATCAGAAATGAAATGTTTTGTAGATATGTAAGAGACCTATCCTATATGTGTAAAGAAAAAGATGTAAATATTTCAGGACATCCACTGATAATGCCTTGAGAGAAAGGAGAAACGCGTATGGGTGACTTAAAAATATAAAAATAAAACCCTTCACTCGCAGTAGCAAAAGGCGTTTACTTTAAAAACCTTACAGTGAAATACAATTATTGATGTTGGTCATTACTCTCTAATCATGCGAGTATTTTGACACTCGAAAGTTTTATCAGTTGCTAGGACGTCAGTTGCTAGGATGTCCTAAACTAACCGTGTAAATTCTCTACACTTCGTCCGAATAAAATTTGTAGAAGTAATTCCTTTAAATAGTTCATCAAAAATAAATAAATCAGGTTCTTGTACGAGCGGGGCAAGGAAAACAGTCTGTGGCCGTTACTAAAATTTCATCAAAATCAAACACAGTCAGTTCTGTTCGCTATCGTTAACTAGTACCACAGTCTAACATATACAGTCGCGACACTGCTGTAAAAGTTATTATCAGCTGACAGCTGCAACGACATTAACGCTCCTAGCGGTAGGCAAGCTGGCGAATTAGTGATGTTTGTTTATAATCGCTTTTGTACCTAATTAACGAAATACTTACTATAATTTTTACGTTACAAGCATTATTAAAATATCTAGAGACAAACATAATATGGAAAATAATATAAAAGCAGCCTAATTTAAATGATTCAGTGGTATAAAGAACGATTCTGACATGAACAAATACTTATGAATGTGTGTACATTTGCTGCTTATTCCGCTGAAAATAAGTTGCATATAAACATAATAGTATAACAAATTTCTATTATGGTCTGTTCTTACTATGACATCCAGTTTTTGACGTGTATCAATTCGGTATGGACTCTAATGATTCTCACATTTTTGCACGTCACTCGTCTTTGTTATACATGCATATTCTTTTAAGTGTAATTACTTTAGCTTTAAAAAAACAATGTTTTGATGGTTCTTGCCGTTTGTGGTTCAGATGTAGCAACAATTGTAGAATTGGGTTCTTCTTTGTTGGAAAACAGTTTGGTTTCTTTTATCGTTATATTGCCACGTCTGTGACGTTCTTCCTTCAGCTACAGTTGTGATGGTTGATTTGGTACGTTAAATCCCGTATTTATTGCATTCTATATAAGTTTCCTGTGTTCCACACTCACCGATTTTACTGGAATTGTAATGAAGAATACCTAACGTTCCTGCGTAGAAATTGACGCCTCTCTGCCAAAGGGCATGTCTCCTGGTGTTTCCTAGGCATTCTTATTTTTAATAGAAAATGAAATTATTCATTTAAAGCCTGTATGTTACAGGATAATTGTAAATTAACTGTCCTGTAATGTACCGTATCGTATCTTGTCAGGGATCTTACGAAACCTAAGAAAGACAAATGGGGAGCTATTTTAAAATAATTACCTATTTATAAGGCACTACATACGTTCCCTAATGTAAAAAGTATCCTGAAGTCAATCTAAACGATACTATTCGCTCTCATCAACTATCGTATTCAGAAACGTAGCTTGCCGGCCGCTTGGAGCGTATAAGCGTATAACAAAAATCTGTGGGACTGTCGTGACTGTGTGATAGTACTGAAAATATTAACATTCCACAGCCTTCTAAACACTGTTGTTCCACATTCTCATTCGATATTCATATAATGTCACATTCGAAGCTAATCAGTAGTTATTCAATCAGAATTAAATTGTGTTCTGAAATAAGTCGAGCTTCACAAGAATTAAATTTCTCTTGCTATAAAATATTCTTGATCATAAATAAATCTTCATAAATGCAAGATGTCTTTCAACATGAACAAATATTTATTCTTCTTCATGTTAATACAGCGTCAGTTTAGCAAGAAACGTGAACATGGACAACTAGCTGAATCTCAAACAAGATTAACTATAATATAATATTCTTTTCTTTCCTTCTTTGAAACAATTGAAGCGCGGCAATAAAGAAGGCGCAGCAGCATTCTTAGCCCCGCAGCTGTCGGTTAAATTTTCATAGTGGCCGTCTGCTGTAATGTTGGCTGCGGCGGCGACGAGGCTGCCCTTGTTGATTGCGGCGCCTCGATCGTACATGAAACATACAGAAACAGAACATTTTAAGAATCATATTATAAAGAATAAGAATATTTACATAAAATCAAATATGTATGCATTCTAAATAAAAGGTTCGATTTCTTTCATTTTTTATTTATAACTTCAAAACAGGGCTGACAGAGGAAAATGTAGTACGACTATCTTGTCCCACTACACAGAGTGACACAGGAAAACGGCAAGACCAGCAGATGTATAACGCTCACCAATGGAGTCTCTGTATTGGCTCCCTTATTGTTTAACTTGTACAATGCAACTGTTCCAGATGTAGATCTGCTGAAACATTTCAATTCAGCTACTTATGCTATCACGGTCATTGCAAAATTTGGTAATATACATCTCAGTAAATTAGCTTACATGCCTATTTTCGTTCAATGCTTTCATATGGGATCATATTTTGGGGCAATTCAACATTGATTAAAAAACTACAGTATTCATTGCCCGAAAGAGTATAATCAGTATAATTGCTGGAGCCCACGTAAGATCATCCAGCAGACATTAATTTAGGGATCTAGGGATCTTCACTGTAGCTTGACAATATATGTGTTATTAACAGTCCGACCCAATTCAAAAGTAATAGCAGTGTTGCATAGCTACAACACGAGGAGAAAGGGTGATATTCACTATTCAAAGTCAAATCTAATTTTGGCACAGAAATGGGTTATGCTGCCACAAAAGTCTTCGGTCACTTACCAAGTAGCATCAAAAATCTGTTAGATAACCAACTGGTATTTAAAATTAAAGGGAATTCTGAATTTCAACTCCTTCTACACTTTCAAAAAAAAAATGTTCAAATGTTTGTTAAGTTTATGGGACTTAACTACGGGGTCATCAGTCCCTAAACTTACAAACTACTTATGAACTACTTACGAACTAGGACGGCACAAATATCCATGCCCGAGGGGGGATTCGAACCCCCGACCGTAGTGGCCGTGCTGACCGTGACTGCAGCGCCCCAGTCACCTAGGCCACCGCGGCCGGCCCTTCTACACTTTAGATAAGACTTTATTTTAGATTATTCCCTTTAAAGAGAGCGATTGAACTTGAGCAATTATGACTTCTTCTTCTTCCTTCGTTCTTCCCAAATTCTCTTCATGCGTTCACTGTGTTCTCTCTTGCGTTCTTCTGACCACTTTCTTCCTGTTCTGTTCTCCGTGTGTTCTTGTTTATGTTCCTTTATAATGTTCCTAAACTGTTCTCTGTTGTGTATGTTGTCTTGTGTGATTCCCAGGTCTTTAATATCCTCTGCTGTTTCAGTGAACCACTTCGTCTTATTTTTGTTTTTGTTTGCTATAGGCTTGTGAGCCTGGTTTCATTCATCCTGCTGATATGTCCATAAAATTTCATCCTTCTCTTTCTGATGGTGTCCGTTATTGTTTCCATGTCTTTATCCAAATTCCTTCCCGAAACACTGAACCATATATTTTCCTCAAAATTTTTCTTTCCTGTTTTTCAATCTCTCTGATCTTCGTATGGCCATGAATCACTGTAGTTTCTGCAGCATAGAGTGACTCTGGTAGGACTACTGTGTTGTAATGCCTTGGTTTATATATAAATAAAATTTAAAAAATAAAAATGAAAATAAAAAATCCTTAAAATATTGATTGTCATGTACAGACACCATTTACTAAACTGACACGTTCCACATCATTACGAAATACCATATATATGATCTGTGGAACAATTATTAATCTAATCTAATTGCGTCCCTCTAGTTTATATATGCGGACTATATAGCAATAGCTTATCAAAGTAAAACTTTCGAAGAGAAAGAGCAAAAACTGAACGAAGATCTAAAACTGCTGCACCGATATTACAATAAAGGGCATTTTAAACCCAATCCAGACAAAACAATCAGCGTAAACCTGCATCTCAATAACCGAGAAGCCAAAGGAAAGCTGAACATCTGCGTGGATAATCAGACTGTTAAGCATTAAAATACCCCTCGGTACCTTGGGGTAAAGCTTGACCGAACTTTAACATACAGAGCACATATAGAGGATACAAAACAAAAACTGAAAGCTAGAAATGCCATCCTTTCCACTGGATCAACCTGGGATTGTGATGCAAATATGTTTCGAAGTTCAGCCTTGGCAGTGTTGTATAGCGTGGCCGAGTATTGTGCACCTGTGTGGGCCAGAAGTGTACATGTATCAAAAATCTAAGTCCAACTACGAGAAACAATGAGGCCAGTATCAGGAATTCTTAGTCCTACACCTATGGACTGGTTACCTGTACTAACTAACATAGCACCACCTGAAATTAGAAGTCATTCACTATCCAGAGCATATAGTAAAACGTCCCTTACACTCTTGACACCAATAAACCGCTTGAAGTCAAGGTCACTTCTATGGAAAGCAGTTGAAGAGGTAGTTCCCTAAGATCCAGCAAAGGAATGGAGAACAACAAGGAGTAGAAGCACTATGAAGAACAGAAGCCCGGTTGCTGGTTCAAGCATACCAGTGGAGGGCTCTCATCTTTTGAGAAGGCTATGGACTACCCTAATCCGTGTGAGGACGGGAGTCGGAAGGTGCAAGAAGATAATGACAACACGGGGCTTTTCGAACGAACCTTAGTGTGAGTGTAAGCTTACTCAATCAATGGACCACCTGATGAAGTGCAACGTGCATGGTTTTAATGGTGAACTCGAGGATATTCATGAACTCACAGACAATGCCAATGAATGGCTTAAAACAATGTCTTATTGTATAACAATTTTGTTGTATGTAATGCTAATTGTCCCTCATTTTATGTTGTAATCCAATTTAGTATTTCGGATTGTAAATGCCGAACGAATAATAAAAATAGGAAAACGGGAACATTTCCGCAATCCTATACAACTAGAAGTGCTAAAGGAAAGAAATTTGATTCATATCAACTGAACTCTTACAACTTTGCCATTTAAGAAACATTGATGTCATTTATCATTTAACAAAATACGTCCTTTAGATGGCGTCCTCCTGTACGAATATATTCGTGAAATCTGCTGTGGGGATTCCTCATTGACCGCTGCAACATCTCAGCTGGGATGCTGTGAATTTCATTTAGAAACCACTGTTTGAACTCATGCAGGGTTTTTGGTCGAGATCGGAGGCCAGGGAATGTTGCCGAATCCTGAGGTCACACGGTTACAGAACAGTTTTCGCACACATGCCGTTGAGTGCCATGCAGTGTGTGATGTCGCTGCGTCCTCTTGAAACCAGGCTTCTTGAAGGGTTTGGTAAGTTGTTCAGTACATGTGTAACGAAAGTTGGTTAATCTCCATGAAACGATCGGCATTGACAGTAGTTGTATTTTCCTGTACATTTGCAAAAAAATACTGTCCGATAATTGCATGTGATAAAACACCACACCATACTGTCACTTTACTAGAGTGTAAAAGGCGTTCATGGACGTCGGATATTTGTTTGCCCAGTAACAATAATTCTGTATTCTAAATGACGTAATTTAAAAAGAAAAAAATATAAATGACTTCAGTGTTTCGTAAATGGCAAAGTTGTAAGATTTAATTAACAGTGAATTAAATTTCTTGTCATCACTTCTAGTTTTACTGCGCTGTGAAAGACGACCGTCCGACGTCTTCCATATATTTTTGTATATTTCTATAAAGTTATAATTTATTTAATGTCGCTAGATTATCATTTTGTTAAAACTTGTACCGCACTCTTTTCAAGGCTTGAGGAATAGCATTTTTATTTCATGTGTTAAAATATTAGTTAATATTGCTAAGTTTTTTTTATTTTGTTATGTTAATAATTTATTATTATATTAATTAATGTGGCGTAAGTACGGTTTCTCCGCTACGCCACTGTCCCTGTTAGAACATGCAGTTGTTTTATTTTTAAGTGGATGTGCGAGAATCTATGGGTGTTTGAATGTGGGGAGTGATAGCTCGTTTTGCATCGTTCTCTCTGGCTCAGTGTCGATAGCTGCTGATACTACCAAAGATGTTTGTACACCCTTTGGTTACAACCTAGTCGGCGAGTCCTCTCCAGCGCGAGTCTACTCGCTCTCCTCCCCCATCACCGCTGATCTTGGTTCTGCTCTTGTGTTTGGAGATGGTAGCATTTCATTTTCTAGTACGTTTAATTTAGACTCGTGAACTTAGAATAATTTTTTTTTTTTTTTTTTTTTTTTTTTTTGTGAAATATTTTCTCTGATCGTGTGCGGAAATGTGTTCTCTTTTCAATTC
Source organism: Locusta migratoria (assembly GCA_026315105.1). Lineage (NCBI taxonomy): Eukaryota > Metazoa > Arthropoda > Insecta > Orthoptera > Acrididae > Locusta > Locusta migratoria. Next base: position 248,792,457 of record CM048750.1, on the reverse strand, counting down.
AGTGATTCAGATAAACGCAGTGTGTGTGATTCTAGTTGCAGTTTGCTAACGGCTTGGTATGTTAAAACCTTTTGTGATCATGTGGCGGTGTATGAACTCTCTGTAAATGATTTCTGTAAGTACTTTCTAGGTTTGTGGGGCCCGATTTCTAAGAGGTGATATGTTCATTTTTGTACAGTGCATGTAGAAATTTCTCATCGTTTCCTTCCGTGAGTGATATGTGTTCCACGTGGTTGGTTCATAGAACAAAGCCTTCAGATTCCACTCTTGTTTGTACCATGACCATCAGGCAAGTAACTATGCTCGTATGCTTCTGATTTCCAGAAATACTTCGCGATCTTCTCTCCCCGTCTATTTTAATTTTGCTGTTTCTTCTCCGACATGTAGTACGCACTCTGCCCTTGCAAGTAATTCTCTCTGAGCCTTGTACAACCTCCTTCAATAGCTTCCTTATGTAATTCTGAACATTTCTATGGGTTGCATGCTGTAATTCTTAATTTTATTTTTCTGACTTTGTAATTATTTCACTTTTACGAGTTTTTTTAGATTGGACTTCATACGTCTCTGTAAGCGCTCCCTATCACGTCTAGCTGCATTTCTTTCGCTTCTTCATGCAATTCTCAACACTTCTATGGGTTGCATGCTGTAATTCTTATTTTTCCGACCTTTTAATTATTTCACCTTTACGAGTTTTGGAGACTGGACTTAATCCGTCTCTTTAATGGCTCCCTATCGCGTGTAGATGTATTTCATTCGCTTCCTTATATAATTTTAAGCATTTCTAGGGGTTGCATGCCGTAGTTAATTTTCTTTATTTTTCGGAAACTGAATTTATTCAATTTTATCGGTTTTCGGAACCACGTGGGTCCGAGTTCCGACTTCCGGGGATTGCAGCTAGTCGCCTGAATTCAAGCCACTTCTCATATAAAACCAGTACCTAGATCGATATCTGACACACTGCAACTTAAGAATCCACCGTGATTTTGTATAATGAATCCGATTTTCAACCACTTTACCTTCAGTGGAGTGCGTTCATGTAACGTAGCCGTGTGTCGCCGTTAACATGTTTGCTCGCGGTACAATATAGGTGTAATTTAACTTGCTATACACGAGCACCATCTCAAATCAGACACAACAGATCAGTGCCAGCTGCAAAGTCTTTGTATATTGTGTTTTGTGCTACATTCGATTTGCTGAATTTGGCCTACGATAGCGGTGCCTGCTTCCGCCTCATCTCGGCACGCTGTTTATGGTTAGTTTCGCTCTTGCATTGCGTGTGCGTAAGAGAATGAATGTTATTTGTGAATCCTTACCCCCTAGTAGCGTTAAATCATGTATAATGTAGGCTGGGCACCGTCCATGTAAGATATGCATTTTATTTTGTTAACAGAATTGGTTCCCCATTTTGCTTGTTTTTTATCTGAATAAACAAGTTTAAGTTCAGAACATTCCGTAATTTGCCTATAAATTGTAGTTTTAGAGCACCTTCCCTCTTTTATTTAATAATGTTCTTCACCAGTGCTGAGAACATGCTCCGATGTAATGTTTTTTACGAGTACATTCCGTTGTGCCATAAATGTTTTCTTAGCCACCTTTCTAAGATACCTTTAATTGTGGTGGCTTGCTTATTAATGTCTGTGTGTAACAACGTGTGAACTGCTATGTATATTGACCAATGTGGTATAAACTTCCTGTTATTGAAGTAATTTGAAACGAGTCAGTTCTAAGTTTGGGGCCAGGGAACAAGGTTTTGTAGCAGGGAGTAGCAGGTAGTCCACACGGACCTTATTTGCTAATTTTAGTGATAAAGCAAAGCTCTTGTTGCGTTCAGTGGTCGACTTTTAACTGTGGAAATGTTCCTGTTTTTCCCTACTTTCTCTGCTAGCTGAACACTCAGTATTGGGCGAGTATTTAATTATTCCATACTCAGTCTATCTCCTCTCCCGTTCTTCCCTCTCTGTTCCTCTCGTTTCGAGGTCCATATGTGTTACTTTTTTCAAGATCAAAATAAAAATGTAGTATTGTGACGTAGTTCGCCTCCACGATACTAAATTTTACGCACACAGTGACCTTCCTCTGCTTTTCAAGGTCAAGTGTGATAAATTTCATCAGTACAGTAATAAAACTCTAATTTTTGTTGAAGTCCGTATCGTAAGTAAAGTACCCTCTTCCGTGCACCATACGAAAATTTATGTAGACAGTGAACTTCTTGTTGTGCAGCTCAACTGTGCCAAATTTCAACAAGCTCGAAATAAAACTGTACATTTTGTCGAACTATATGCAGGGGCAGACATAGACTCTGATCATAACATATTGCTTATGAAATGTAGACAAACTCAAGAAACTAGAGACAGGTAGAAATATAAGGAGATGGGACCGGGAGAAATTGAAGAAACCAGAGGTGATTGATTTAGAGGGAGCATTAGGCAAGTATTGTCTGAATGGGCGAAAAGTAATACAGTAGGAGAAGAATGGGTAGCTCTGGGAGATAAAGTAGTGAAGGCCGCCGAGGATTATATAGGTCTAATAGAAATCCTTCGATAACACAGGAGTTACTGAACTTAACTGACGAAAGGAGAAAATACAAAAATGCAACAAGTGAAGCAGGTAAAAGGGAGTAAAGACGTCAGAAAAATGAGGTTGATATGAAGTGCAGACTGGCTAAGCAGGAGTGGCTTGAAGAGAAATGCAAGACCGTAGAAGAATGTATAACTAGGGGAAACATAGATACCTCCTACAGGGAAGACATTTGGAGACAAGAAAAGCAGCGGTATGAAAATCAAGAACTCAGATAAAAAACGAGTACTAAGAAGGGAAAGCTGAAAGGTGGAGGAATATATAGATAGCCTGTAGAAAGGAAATAAACTTGAAGGCAGCATTCTAGAAATGAAAGACGAAGTAGAGGAAGATCAGATAGGAGATACGATGCCGGCCGCGGTGGCCGAGCGGTCTGCGACGCGCTATTCACGATCTGCACGGCCAGTACGGTCGGGGTTTCGAATTCCTCCTCGGACATGGATATTTGTGCCGTCCTTAGTTGTAGTTAGTTCATAAGTAGATTGTAAGTTTATGGACTGATGACCCCGTAGATAATTTTTTTGAAGATACGATACTGCGAGAAGATTTTTGGCAGAGCACTAAATGATTTGAGTGTAAACAAGGCCCCGGAGTACATGATGTTCCGTCAGAAATGCTACTATCGTTAGGGGAGCCACTCATGAAGAAATTGTTCCATCTAGTATGCAACATGTATGAGACAGGGGAATACCTCATACTTCAAGAAGGATGTAATGATTCCCATTCCGAAGAGAATAAGTGCAAACAAATGTGAAAATCACATAACTACCAGTTTAATAAGTCATGGTTGCAAAATACTATTTACAAAGATCAGAACTACCAGTTTAATAAGTCATGGTTGCAAAATATTATTTACAGACGAATGGAAAAACTGATGGAATCCGACCTTGGGGAAGATCAGTTTGGATTTAGGAGAAATGTAGGAATGCGCGAGGCAATACTCACAATACGACTTATCTTAGAAGTTAGGTTAAGGAAAGGGACACCTACGTTTTTAGCATTTGTGGATCTGACAATGTTGATTATAATACACTCTTTCAAATTCTGAAGGTATCAGGGGTAAAATATGCGAAGCGAAGAGTTATATTCAGCTTGTACAAAAACCAGAAAGCAATTATTAGAGTTGAAGGGCATGAAAGGGACGCGATTGATTGGAAGGTAGTAGACAGGGCTGTAGCCTTTCCCCAATATTATTCAATCTGTACATTGAGCAAGCTGTGAAGGAATGCAGGGAGAAGTTTTGAGAGGGAATTAAAGTCCAGGGAGATGGAATACAAATCTTGCGGTTTGCTGACGACATAGTAAATCTGTCAGAGACAGAAAAAGACCTGGAAGTTCAATTAAACGGAATAGACCTTGTCTTGAAAGGAATGTATAAGATGAACATTAAAAGGAGCAAAATAAAGGTAATGGAACGTAGTGTTAGAAAATCAGGCGATACTGAAGGAATTAGATTAGGTAATGAGGCAATAACAGTAGTAGATGAGTTTTGTTATTTTGGTAGCAAGATAACTCCTGATGGCCGAAGTAAAAAGACATAAAATGGGAAGAATGCGTTTCTGAAGAAGATATAAGATGAACATTAACGAGAGTAAAACGAGGGTAATTGTATGTAGTGTCAGAAAATCAGGCGATGCAGAAGGAATTAGATTAGACAATGAGACAAAAAGTTCATAGAAGCTTTCGAAATGTGGTGCTAAAGAAGAATGATGGAGATTATATGGGTAGCTCACGTAACTAATGAGGAGGTGCTCAACGGAATTCGGGAGAAAAGGAGTTTCTTCACAGAAGCGTGAAGAGCTGCGTCGAACCAGTCTGGGGACTGAAGACCACAAAAAAGAAAAAAAAAAAAAAAAAGAAAAAAAAATGTAAGTGAAGTATACTCAGCCACAAGCCGTAGAAAATTTTATGTATACAGCGAGCGCCCCCTTGTTTTGAACGCCAAATGTGCAAAATTAATCAAGATTGAAAGAGAAGTATAGATTTGTTTACAATCAATACAAACACACGAGAACATACACGGAAACTCTCGTATGCTCAGACAGTAGTGGACTTAAAACTGGAAGTTGGGGGCTATTCATTATTTTTTCATATTCCTTCATCAGAGCTTCCTGTCTTAGCAGGGAGTGTGGAGCTATATGAGTAAGTGTTGGAAGCCAGTATGGTGGGGTAGTCTTTATCCATCCAGTTATCTCATAGCAGCGTTGAGCAGGGTGTGCACTTGCTGGCTGGTTAATCACACTGCTGCACAGTGTCTGCTGATCCTCCCCAGTTAGTGCTGCAGAGCCTCTGAATGAGGTTGTTCCGTGAGCTTACTGTATTGGTTACTTCTTCCAAATGTCTTTTGAAGGATAAGGTCCTTTCTAGAGTAACCCCCAGGTACTTTGGATGTTGCTGTTATTGATATGACCTTCAGCTCATATCCCGCCATTGTATTGTTCAAATGAAAACAGCTGACCTCTTTAGAAAATATTTATGAGAGAATCTGAACAGCACTATTAGACTATTCATGGTTGATGCTGTCGTTTATCTGCTTTTTGTTGTGTTCAGCTCTATTCTCTAATTGTAGACATACTGTTTTCTCCATTTCACCGTTTCCAAGCACCTTTGTCCCCGGTATGCTTAACAGGGCAAGTGTTGTTATAGGCTTGCAGGAATTTTGGCGAGGATTGCTTATTGCCCAGAAACTCACATCCAGAAATATACTGTTTGGATCACTTCTGAATCTGCCGTATCGTGATATGTATTCCGTAAAAAAATTGTGTAGAGCCTGGAAAAGGTACTTTACTAACTAACTTCGACAAAATCCAAATTTTATGCCGATCGTGATAAATTTTGCACACTAAAAATTGAAAACAAGAGCAAAATCACTATGAACGTAATATTTCATAAGACGGTGTGGGGGGGGGGGATTACCTTGTAATACACTTAAAAGCAATTTCACTAATCAGCTTGAAAATTAACAGAGTTTTATATTTTTACAGATGGAGGGGACAATGGACTGATTATGTGGGGGAAGGAATTCGACAGAGAGATAGGAGGTGACTGGTAGAGGAGGGAGAAGGTGGAGATGGACAAAGAGCGGGATAAAGAAGATGGACAGAGGAGAGATGAAGAAAGAGAGGAGGGAAGGAGTAAAGAATGGAATAAGTAAGTACACGGAAGACGCAGGGTTTTCAAATAGTATATTTAGACAGGAAAATGGACAAGGAGGGAAAGATGGACAGAGGGTAGGAAAAGGAGAAGATATGGTTTAACGTCCCGTCGACATGCTCGGATAGATTTTTGTCGGGTTGGAGAAGAAAATCGGACGTGGCCTTTTAAAGAAGCCATTCTGTCATTTCTCCTGGAGTGGTTTAGGGAGGTATGGAGAACGTAAATCGGAATGGCGGGTTTGAACGTATGCCCTCCACAATGCGAGTACAGTGTGTTACCAGTGTTTTACCAGTGCGCCACATCACTCGGTAAGGAAAAGGACTAGGTAGAGGCAGACAGGGCGAAGCCACAGTCGCTTTTGTTGCATTATGCTGCTCGAGGTCGAAGAATGGGGAGAGCTTTAAAATAGCGTTCGAAAAAAAGCGACAACAATCTGCCACACAAACGTAAAGGTTAAAAACACAATCGTTCAAGTTTCATCAGGCCGTAACAATACGCCGCTTTCCCTCGCAACTTCTGGATCTCATTACTGATCTGTTGTCTTTTGAATGCTTACTCTTGTTAAATGTAGGCAGTGTATGTTTGAACATTTGAAAAAGCGATGAATAATTTTATTTTGAGAAAGAAAAGGGAAGTAACTTTCACTCGCAGTGAAACTGAAAATGGACACACAAATGTAATAAAAAACAATAGCAACAGGCAAATCACATAAATATATACATGTGGCGTCTGTTCGGAAAGAACAGACGTCACTTCTGATCCTGCCGTTGTTCTTTCGGGAACAGACGCCACATGTATATGTATAATGTGCCGGTGACGGGCAATGATCCTTTCGTTAGTGGGGAGGGGTGGACAAGTTTGTGGCCCTTACTCTTACGGGAATTAGTTTCATAACTACGAGTTTGAGTCAGGGTGAAGCTGGGAGTTTGTATCTGACGGGAGGTGTGCTTAGTTAGTCCTTTCAGGCGTGGTGATCACTGTGTCCCCAGTGGTGTAGGGCTCAGCGCAGCTGCCTAGAAAACAAGAGACCCGGGTTCAAATCCCGGCTGGGTACACATCTTCACCTTTGCCCATTCGCAGTTGATGTCATATATTCTGTAAATATGAAATCACATAATTATTATGTAGTGATTAATTCCACTCCCATGAACCACAGACATTGCCGAGGTGGGGTGGCTTGCGTGCCTCAACGATACAGATAGCCGTGCCGTAGGTACAACCACAGCGGAGTGGTATCTGTGGAGAGGCCAGACAAACGTGTGGTTCCTGAAGAGGGGCAGCAGCCTTTTCAGTAGATACAGGGGCAACATTCTGGATGATTGACTGAGCTGGCTTGTAACATCAGCTAATGTGGCTTTGCCACACAGCTACTGCGAACGGCTGAAAGCAAGGGGAAACTACAGCCGTTACCTTTCCCGAGGACATGCAGCTCTACTGTATGAACATATGATGATGGCATCCTCTCGGATAAAATATTCCGGAGGTAAAATAGTCCCCCATTCGGATCTCCGGGCGGGGACTACCCAGGAGGATGTGATCATCAGGAAAGACAACACTGGCATTCTACGGGTCGGAGCGTGGAATGTTAGATCCCTTAATCGAGTAGGAAAATTAGAAAATTTAAAAAGGGAAATGGATAGGTTGAAGTTAGATATAGTGGGGATTAGTGAAGTTCGGTGGCAGGATAAACAGGATTTCTGGTCAGGTGAGTACAGGATTATAAATACAAAATCAATTGGGGATATCACAGGAGTAGGATTGATAATGAATAAGAAAATAGGAATGCGGGTAAACTACTATGACTAGCACAGTGATCACATTATCATTGTCAAGATAGATACGAAGCCAACACCAACAACAGTAGTACAGGTTTATATGCTAACTAGCTCTGCCGATGATGAGGAAATCGAAGAAATATATGATAAGCTAAAGGAAATTATTCAGAGAATTAAGGGAGAGGAAAACTTAATTGTGATGGGAGACTGGAATTCGGTAGTAGTACAAGGAAGGGAAGGGAGGATAATAGGTGAATATGGTCTGGGCAAAAGGAATGAAAGAGGAAGCCGCTTGGTAGAATTTTGCACGGAACATAATTTAGTTATAACAAACACCTGGTTCAAGAATCACAAAAGAAAGTTGTATACGTGGAAGATATCAGGAGACACTGGAAGATACCAGATAGATTTTATAATGGTAAGACATAGATTTCGGAACCAGGTTCTACAATGTAAGACATACCCAGGGGCAGATATAGACTCTGACCATAACTTGTTGGTTATGAACTGTAGGCTGAAACTAAAGAAACTACAAAAACGTAGGAAAATAAGGAGAAGAATTTCAGAGGGAGCTTTAGGCAACAATTGACAGAAACAGGGGAAAATAAAACAGTAGAGGAGGAATGGGTAAAATTGAGAGATGAAATAGTGAAGGTAGCAGAGGACAAAATAGGTAGGAAGGCAAGACCTACAAAAAATCCTTGGATATCACAGGAGATACTAAATTTAATCGATGAAAGGAGAAAATATAAAAATGCAGTAAATGAAACAGGCAAAATGGAGTACAGACGACTCAGAAATGAGATTGACAGGAAGTGCAAAATGGCTAAGCAGGAGTGGCTAGAAGGCAAATGTAAGGATGTAGAAGAATGTATAAATAGGGGAAAAATAGATACGCCTACAGGAAAATAATTCGAGACAATATTGTAGGAAGGGAAGATGATGTAGATGAAAGTGAAATAGGAGATACTATACTGAGAGAAGAATTTGACAGAGCCCTGAAAGACCTGAGTCGAAATAAGGCCCCTAGAGTAGATGATATTCCCTCAGAGCTACTGAAGTCTCTGGGAGAAGCAGCCATGACAAAATTGTTTCACCTGGTGTGTAAGATGTATGAGACAGGTGAAATACCCTCAGACTTTAAGAAAAATGTTATAATCCCTAAGAAAGCAGGTGCAGTCAGGTGTGAAAACTACAGAACCATCAGTTTAATGAGTCATGGTTGCAAAATATTGACGCGAATTATATACAGAAGGATGGAAAAGCTGGTAGAAGCCGACCTCGGGGAAGATCAATTTGGGTTCAGCAGAAATATAGCAACACGGGAGGCAATACTCACTTTACGGCTTATCCTAGAAGATAGATTAAGAAAAGGCAAACATACATTTCTAGCTTTTGTAGATTTGGAGAAGGCGTTTGACAATGTTGATTGGAATAAACTCTTTCAAGTTCTGAAGCAAGCAGGAGTAAAATATAGGGAGCGTAAGGTTATTTACAAGTTGTACAAAAACCAGACAGCGCTTGTCAGAGTTGAAGGGCATGAAAGGAATGCAGTTTTTGGAAAGGGAGTAAGACAGGGTTGTAGCCTTTCTCCAATGTTGTTCAATCTGTACATTGAGCAAGCTATAAAGGAAAGCAAGGAGAAATTTGGTGAAGGAATTAAAGTTCAGGGTGAAGAATTAAAAACATTGCGTTTTGCCGATGACATAGTAATTCTGTCATATACAGCAAAGGACCTGGAAGAGCAATTGAACGGAATGGACATTGTGCTGAAAGGAGCATATAAGATGAACATTAACAAGAGTAAAACTAGGGTAATGGAATGCGGTCTTAGAAAATCAGGTGATGCTGAAGGAATTAGATTGGGAAACGAAGCAATAAAGGATGTAGATGAGTTTTGTTACTTGGGCAGTAAAATAACAAATGACGGTCGCAGTACAGAGGATATAAAATGCAGAATGGCAATGGGTAGAAAAGCGTTCTTGAAAAAAGAGAAATTTGTTAACATCGAATATTGATTTAAACCTAAGGAAGTCCTTTCTGAAGGCATTTGTATGGAGTGTTGTCTTGTGTGGGAGTGAGACATGGACGATAAACAGTGCGGACAGGAAGAGGATTGACGCTTTTGAAATGTGGTGCTACAGAAGAATGCTGAAGATGAGGTGGGTGGATCGCATAACTAATGAGGAGGTATTGAACAGAATTGGGGAGAAAAAAATTTCTGGCATACCTTGACTAAAAGAAGGGATAGATTGGTAGGACACATTCTTAGACATCAAGGAATTGTGAATTTAGCGTTGGAGGGAAGTGTATGGGGAAAAAATCGCAGGGGGAGACCAAGAGATGGATACAGTAAGCAGATACAGACAGATGTAGGTTGTCGCTCTTATGTGGAGATGAAGAGGCTTGCTCAGGATAGGGTATTGTGGAGAGCTGCATCAAACCAGTCTCCGGGCTGAAGACCACAACAACAACAGTGATTAATTGTACTAGATCTATGAATTTCAATAATCTGTTACTAGAATCGTCATCGTTTAAGAAAGTGTTGAACAATAGATGCAATGGAATGAATTTCAAAGAGCTGGTACAGTTCATTAATGTTAATAATGAGTGAACGTTTCCCTATTACGGATTTAATTATTGGATACGCTTCCAGTATTCCCCTGCACATAGCTGACTTTCAGCGATGGTTTAGTTCATGAACAAAATAAAAACAGAAATCAGACATCATCTGTGGAAAGAGTTATAAAACTTATTATTATTATTATTATTATTATTATTATTATTATTATAGGATTAATCAACACAAATATTAATTAATAACATCTTGTTGTATCCCTGTTATCCTCCGCCAAGCCTCTTTGTGCTTCTTTCTTGTCGATGCCGCTATGTTCCATTATTCCATTTATCTGGTTTGTCCAAGAAGGTCGTGATCTTCCACGCTTACGTCTGCTGGGTGGTTTCCATTCATAAACTTTCTTTGGCCACCGATGATCTGTCATTCTCTTCATATGTCCGTACCATTTCAGTGATTTTCTTTCAATTCTATCAGTGTATCATTTGCCTTCATTATAGCTCTTACTTCATCATTAGGTTTTATTTCAATTCTTGATATTCTGGCACTCCTACGCAAATAGTCCATTTCCACAGCTATTAGTCTTCTTTTGAGATCCGCAATTAATATCCATACCTCTGATCCATTGCATAGCACTAATTCTAATGATTAATATTGAAGGCTCACTTCGCAATGACTTTCATTTTGAAAATGCATTCATAATGATCATTATGCATAAAACCGATGTAATGAAATGCAACGAAATAAGCATATCAATATTCGCAGTTTTGTATAGTGTACTTAAGACATGGAAGGTGTGGATCTATAAATATAGGGCCTATAAGTTAATTTTAAAAAGATAATCACGATAGATTTAAGTTAGCAGATTAATGTTAACGCCAATTCAATATAAACGTATTTCACTTTTTAAACCCTCATTAATAGTATAATTTATAAAATTTTCTAAGTATTTTGCGCAAATATAAATTTCGATTTTTGTATTTTTGTCGAAATTGTTTTATTTTCTAGCTTAAACATTGGGAAGACTTATTTATTTTATTTAGCGTATGGCGACATCACAAAATTCACAGTTATTTGATGTTTTAATAACAAAGATACATATAATATTACACGTGTAACAAACTACAAACTAATATCACGTCCATGAATGTAGTCCAGTGATCCCTCCATAACCATCAGGAACTCTGTTTGGTCGCCAGGAAAAGCTCTCAGGGGACTTTCTTGAACCACATGGTAGACACTCTGCTTTTCAGCGCTACAGTCACAGCTTGGAGAAGCTATTTTCTTCCACTTGTACAGAAGGTCTGCAAACCTTCCAGTGTTGGTTCTTATTCTGTTAAGTGCTGACCAATCTTTGCGCGGTAAATCAAAGCCAGGTGGCTTGGTTGATATGCACGGCATCTTCAGTTGTTGTGGTGTTGCATTAATCTGCCAAGTTTGTCTCCAGCAGTCATCGGTATTAAAGCTGTTGAAACTAAAGTTCTTCCAGTCTCAAAGAGTGGATGACGAGAGCGAAGAGAGGGGAGAAGAGTAGAGGATGCACAGACAGGGGATGGACGAAAGGGGAGGAAATGACAGAGAGAAAGGAAGAGAATATGGAGTAGCACAAGTCGCGCGAGCATGGCCGTGAGTTTTAAGGCGTGGCATCGTGGATCGCGAGGCCGCTCCCGCCGGTTAGAGTCCTTCCTGGGGCATGGATGTTTGTTTGTTTGATTGTGTGTGTGTGTGTGTGTGTGTGTGTGGGAGAGGGGGGTGTATGTGTTATTCTTCTCGTACGTTACTTTAAGTAGTGTGTACATCTAGGGACCGATGACCGTAACAGTGTGGTCCTTCACGTGTACAAACATTTGAATATGTGATTTGACGCCGGCCGCGGTGGCCGAGGAGACTAAGGCGCTCCAGTCACGGTCTGCTTCGCCACTGCGATCGGGGGTTCGAATCCCCCCTCGGGCATGGATATTTGTGCCGTCCTAGTTCGTAAGTAGTTCATAAGTTGTTTGTAAGTTTAGGGACTGATGACCCCGTAGTTAAGTCCCATGGACTATACAAACATTTGAACATTTTTGTGATTTGACTAGAAGAATATCGGAATAAATTAATACCCGTGCCGTGCAACACGTTCTGTAACTAGTGGTGCAATCTTCTTCTTCTTTGAGTAGGTTTGTCCTCAGACAGGTTTCAACTGGGCGTCCTCCTCCACTTCGCACTGTTCTGGGCATCCCTTTCTTCAAGTCAGTCAGCATTCCAAATCTTCTGCTTCCTCTCCCTCTTCTTTCTTCTACTTTTCCTTCCATTATTCTTAGCAGCAGACAATTCCTACGTAATATGTGCCCCAACCAAGATGTTTTCCTTTTCTGGATGGTCCTAATGAAGGTCCTTTCCTCTCCTACCCTGCGCAACACCTCATTTTTCATTCTGTCCACTTCACTTTTTCCATTCTTCTCTATAGCCACATTTCAAAATTTTCAAATATTTTTGTTCTTTCTGTCTGATTGTCCACGTTTCAGATCCTTATGACACCACGCTCCGCACAAAACATTTGGCGAAATTCTTCTTTAGAGTAATGGGAATACTTTTGGTTGTTTTACTTTCTTGAAAGCTTTCTTTCCCATAGAGATTCTTCGCCTCACTTCCTCTGAGCAACTTCCACTGGATGATATCATGGTTCCCAAATATTGAAACTATTGCACCTGTTCCAGTACTCTTCCCTCTAACGATATTTTGATTGTGTCGTCTTCTTTTCCAATTTTATGACTTTGGTCTTATCAATGTTTAACCGCATTCCAAAATCTTTACCCACAGTTACAATATTTTCCATCATTTCTCCTCCCACTACAAGTCCTTTTGCTACTTCCAAGGCCTCATCAATTAGCTTTTCAGCATATATATTGAAAAGTGCTGGTGACATACAACAACCCTGTCTCACACCTCTTTCGATACTGACTTCTTCAGTTTCATCTTCTTCTACTGTAACTACCACTTTCTGTCCAATATAAAGTAGTTTTATTAATCTTCTATCTTTCCAATCTATACCAGCACCTCTCAGACTCTTCAACAGCATACTCCAGTTAAGAATGAAACTTTCACTCTGCTGCGGAGTGTGCGCTGATATGAAACTTCCTGGCAGATTAAAATTGTGTGCCGGAACCGGGACTGGAACCTGGAACCTTAGCCTTTCGCGGGCAAGCGCTCTACCGACTGAGCTATCCCGACACGACTCAAATGCCGCCTCACAACTTTACTTTCGCCAGTACCTCGCCTCCTACTTTCCAAACTTCACAGACGCTCTCCTGCGAACCTTGCAGGACTAGCACTCCTGGAAGAAAGGATATGGTGGAGACATGGCTTAGCCACAGCCTAAGGGATGTTTCCAGAATGAAACTGACACTCTGTAGCGGAGTGTGCGCTGATATGAAACTTCCTAGCAGATTAAAATTGTGTTCCTGAATCGGCACTCGAACCTGGGACCTCTGTCTTTCGCGGGCAAGCGCTCTACCGAAAGTAGGAGGCAAGGTACTGGCGGAATTAAGTTGTGAGGCTGCATCGTGAGTCGTGTCGGGATAGCTCAGTCGGTAGAGCGCTTGCCCGCGAAAGGCAAAGGTCCCAGGTTCGAGTCCCGGTTCCGGCACACAATTTTAATCTGCCAGGAAGTTTCATACTCCATTTAACTCTGTCAAACGCCTTTTTCCAGTCAACAAAACAGACATAAATTCCTCTATTCACTTCTAAAAATCTCTCTTGTACAATACATCATATCAATTGTAATTAAAAAGGAATGAACTACCTGTAAATTCATGCTCGAATAAATCGTAGATGTAAAATCACTTTAGGAGATTTTCATTGAAATTGATCAATAACAAAGAATCTAAAACGTTCTATCCGTATCAGATGTGTTGTTGAACATGAAATTCTGATGCACCTTCTGCGTGGCAAAGTTGTCCACTGGGGAGGGCTCTGCGGCGCTGGAGGCGAGCAACAAACAGCGGCCTGGGAATCCCCGACATGTGTACAAAGTTGTGCCGCCCGCCACGCTCGCCAACTTTGCGCGCCGAGCCCGGCGACAACTCATCCCAAACTGTCGCGCCAAATGTCAAGAGGCGGCCCGGGGCGGCGGTTGCGGCGGATGCGGGGGCGGCGGTGGCGGTGGGGGCGGAGCGCAGGATGCGTGGGCGGGTGGAGCGCGCCCTCCAGCCAGGCCCAACTTTTCCACTCGGCCCGCCGCGCCACGATTCGCTCTTCTGCCGAGCGCGCTACGGCGCACTGCTCGCCGATACTGCATTACATTTAACTGTTCGTTACATAGGGACGATGTGAGGAGACTGTGAAGGATATGGAACCTGCTTGAAAAAGGAAATTGTATAACACTTGAAACTTCCAGGCAGATTAAAACGCACTTGGTTCATAAAACCTTCACCATTTTTTTTTTTTTTTTTTTTTTTTTTTTTTACAGCGGTCTTTACGTTGGATTGCATAATTTTTTTTTAATGTCTTGGTCGCACTGTTTTTAACATCACCCGTTTCGATACATCATCATCAGATCTGTGGCATAAAAATATTTTTTTTCCTTTATTGTATTTCACACCAGAGTGACACTTGTAGGCTGGCAGCAGCACCATAGGCTGCTCTTCAGCCGAGAGAAATTAAGATACATAGATGAGGTGAGAATTAAAATACATATTATTATTATTATAAGGTATTCTGCCTAGTGGCAGGTCCATGTCTTCGTACGGAGAATTTCTGATTCCATTGTTCCCTGTCTTCAGCTTCTTCCTTCAGTCTGTTGTATCTCCTTCCATCTTTCATGTCGTCCAGATGTTGAATCCTCCTCCTTCCTCGTCCTGTTTCCTCTTATTTTTCCTTCGATGTCTGTGTCCCATCCAGTTGGCCTTTCTCTGTAGAATTGTATGCAGAATACTTCTCTCCTACTCTTCTCAGCACATCATCATTTTTCATGCGATCTGTCCATTTGATCTTATCCATTCTCCTCCAGCACCACATTTCGAAGCTCTCTATTTTTTTTCTCCTTCTTTCTCAAGGTCCACGTCTCTGCTCCATACAGTGCAATGCTCCAAATGTAGCACTTTACCAGTTTCTTCCTTAATGCCAAACTCAACTTGCTGGTCAGCAGGGTCCTCTTCTTGTTCAAAATGTTCAAATGTTTGTTAAGCTTATGAGACTTAACTAAGGGGTTATCAGTCCCTAAACTTACAAGCTACGTATCAACTACCTTATACTAAGGACGGCACAAATATCCATGCCCAAGGGGGGATTCGAACCTCCGACCGTAGTGGCCGTGCAGACCGTGACTGGAGCGCCTCAGTCCCCTCGGCCACCGTGGCCGGCTCTCTTCTTGTTGAAAGCAGCTTTGGCCATGGCGATTCTTGCTCGGATTTCGTTGGTGCAGTTGGCATCCTTTGTGATAAAACATCCCACGTACTTGAACTGATTCGCATTTTCCAGTTCCCGACTGTCAACAATTATCTTCAAGGGTTTCTCACGTTTTGATATTCTCATCACTTTTGATTTTTCTATATTGATTTTCATGCCGTATTTTCTTCCCATTTCCACCAAATGGTTCATCATGTGTTGGAGCTGTCTCTGGTTTTTGGCGAGCACTACCAGGTCGTCTGCATACTTGATGGTGTTGATGAGACGTCCACCTACTTTGAAGTTTCCGCATCCTTTCAGCGCTTCTCTCGCCAGCATTTCTCCGCACAGGTTAAAGAGACTTGGCGACAGACAACATCCTTGACTCACTCCCCTTCCTATTTCCACGCTGTTCGTTTCCTCACATTTCAGTCATACATAACAGGAGATAAAACAACGGAGACACAATAACATAGAAAAGGCGACAGTTTGAAGTACATTACAATAGACATGATTAAAACCATATTTAGTCAGTTAAAAATGAGGAGCCACGGTGACCTAAAAAAGAACCATGCAGGACGACAGTAACACAGGACGGCGAGTACACGGAGACACTAAGTAAAACACACGGTGCGACGCTTGTCTGTTTGCAGTGGACGCAGTTAAAATACATACACTTCACTGGAGCACAGCACACAAAAATGAACGTAGCACTGATAAAACTGTCGGTCGAGGACCCCGAGGAGGGGGAGGGGGAGGGAAGCGCGGGGGAGAGGAAAAACGGCGGGGAAGGAGACGGTAGGCAGGAGCCGTAGGGACTCCAAAAAATAAATTACATTTTTGATGTTTACAGTTATTAATCATAAAATTCATATGGAGCACAAACACATTATATGAAAATATACTTACAACTTTAAAAAAACGACGGTAATTAAAATATATCTTATTGGTGATGACTAACTAAAATAAAAACCATCATCGTGGTTGTCTAGTCAAGATGTGTCGACTAGAATCTCATGTCAAACTGTGGTCAGAAGGGGGAACATCGTAATAGGTAAATTAGGTCCAATAGCCGCCAGATGGCGCAGGGTTAAACTTAAAAATTTGAGTGAGTTTATGTAACATCATCTTGTGCCCTCTGCACTACGAAATAAACATGGCTACAAGATGTGTTGCGTCAAAAGAAAATATCAGATACCTTATTAAAACATATTACTGGAACTGGGCGTACAAAACATCAGTACAACCAACTGACAATATAATATATATATACACAGGCAATGTCCCAATGGGTCATAATACATGCTTATACTCAGGTATTGCACTACATATCATTTGATTACGAGAGGGAAGTAGGGAAGAGTAGGAAGATGAGGGAAAGGGGGCAGGGGCAATCACGATGTGGATAGGAACAGATGGGGGACCTTTTTCATTTTGCCTCGCCCCCTCCCCCCCCCCCTCTCTCTCCCTCCCTCTCTCTCTCTCTCTCTCTCTCTCTCTCTCTCTCTCTCTCTCTCTCTGTGCCGGACCGAGACTCGTAGTCTGACTGACAAGGATAGGGCGTAACATGTGGGTCATCGAAGTCGATCGAATTTTACATCGACACTTCGTCCAACGCTGAACTAATTTGTTGATCCCTTCCGACTAATAGAAATTCTCCAAGCCTGCAAAATAGCTATTAGTGGTGGAGGCTTGCCGCTTACAGACATTTGAACATTTTTGAGTACGTTGAAAAGCGGCGGCAGAAGGGAGCAAGCTGGCCAATGATACGCATAAAAGCTCTTTCGTACATACAAATGCAGCACAACAACTTTATTTAATGAACAAGGGAATTCTATAAATCGACTCCATACTCTGACATTCTCTGAAACCTCTATTTAAGCTGACGACAATAAAATTAGTTTGTTCGAACGTACATAAGTCGCCCAGCTAAGCCATGGCACTCCATGAAACATGCGTCATAGCTGATGAAGAACAAAAGTCCATGTTAGTGCGATTTTTAATACTGAAAGCAAATCCACGTCGAAGTCGATCGAATTTTACATCGACGTTCTACGAGGGGCGTCTGGAAAGTTCGTGCAAAAAAAAAAAAAAAAATAAATAAATAAATAAATAAATAAATAAATAAATAAATAAATAAATAAATAAATAAATAAATAAATAAAAATAAAAATTAAAATGAAAAAATAAAAACTACTAACGTGTTTGGAGAAAACCATTTTTATTTTTTACAGTCTCCTTTTAGACTTATACACTTCGTCCAACGCTGAACTAATTTGTTGATCCCTTCCGACTAATAGAAATTCTCCAAGTCTGCAAAATAGCTATTAGTGGTGGAGGCTTGCCGCTTCGATATTAGATCGATTATCATCGTCATTTCGTTGCAGAGAACTACGCCGACTACGAAGTTTTTCAATGACAGGATTCCATGCAGCATTTATTTGGAAACCGCTGTCTCGATTAATAAGAGTCTCACTGTCAGTGTTACTTCCACAGCTTTAATTAAAAAATGAGCTCCACAAGTGGGCCACAATTTTCGTTTCATTGTAGTTCATTGAATGACCTGTGGAAATACAATGTTCGGCGATTGCGGATTTGGTGGGCTGGAGTAGCCGATTATGACGCTGGTGTTCCAGCTACTGCAGCCCACCAAATCCGCAATCGCCGAACATTGTATTTCCACAGGTCATTCAATAAACTACAATGAAACGAAAATTGTGGCCCACACATCCAACTTTTGGAGCTCAATTATTAATTAAAGCTGTGGAAATAAGACTGACAGTGAGACTCTTATTAATCGAGACAGTGGTTTCCAACTAATGCTGCATGGAATCCTGTCATTGAAAACTTCGTATTCGGTTGCAGTTCCCTGCAAATGAATGACTATGATAATCGATCTGATATCGAAGCGGCAAGCCTCCACCACGGAGGGCGCTCGGAGCAGCGTACGTAGTTGTAGTGAACGCGCACGCTAAGTACGCGCATGCGCAATGTCGGCTGAATTGGTCATAAATAGCACAGCTCAGAACGTCTTCGTCTCCCCCGCGCCTTCTCCATCCTCCCCCCGCTTCCCCTGCAGGGCCAGTACAGTGCTGTGTTTTAAGTGTTCAGTGCTTCGTGTGTATAGTGTATCATCGCCCAGTGTTTTTTAACTTTGCGTACACCAGTGTTCAGTGTTTTTTACTTCAATGTCGCCGTCTTTGTTTCGTCGTCTGCAGTGAGTGTTTTTTAGCCACCGTGGCATTGTCTTGTGTTAACGATCATGTATGTTTCTGTCCGCTGTCATAGTTTTTAACTTTCTCCCAAATTTTTCATTTTGTTATTGTAAAAGCGCCTTTTATCACCTTTCATTTTAATTTCTGTTTTGTCCATTGTGTACGTTCGCTCGGCTGTAGAGCAGCATCATTGGCTGCTGCCAGCCTGCCTTCGGGCATTAAAATTTCAATAAAGGAAAAGAAAAAATAACCGCGTGGATTGCTAAAATTATATTAATTTATTAGATCGTTTTGTCAACTGCCATCTTGAGATCTGTAATTAACAATATTTACTATCCTATTGCGTACCGCTTTAAAATGAGCAATGCTTGAAATCGGTAGCTAAATCAATAAAAAATATAATAATCGCAATTCTGGTGCGATTTAATTACAATTGGTAGTTGCAGAAAAGCACACAAAAGAAATATTCGAACATGCAAGTGTTGATTTAACAATTGAGCTCCGCAGCAAATTTCAAATACTAATTAAAACATAAAAAGTTATTTAACAGTTGTTTAAAATACACAGTCATCTCTTTTTCGTATTAACTATTTATAAAACTGATAGATAGTAACGGTTACGGCAATTAAAATGTATTTGCGCATAATAAGGAACAACAGCTCTTTATAAACTAAAATTTCATCAAAGAATGAAAAAAGTGGTATATAATCTACAACATAAAAAGCACATAATAATTAAAATATTTTGGGAGGATGCTTTATCTTGCGGTCTTTTAGGCCACTTTCAACCCCGAGAGAAGCCCATAAGATGGTCCAGCCTACCAAAGTATTAAACATGATTTCCATATTCTTGGTTTCTTACGAGACGAAAAATAAAGTTCAAAAATTTGTATAAAAACATATCCGTTCAAAACTGTTTTAACCAGAAAAATATTATAATATACAAGTTTGTGATTAAACTCCTTTACCCTTTCATTCCCAGAGTTGTTCCTGGACAACAACGTATTAAAAGTTTATTTAACCGTATTTTGTGCATAAATCCTTAAAGTTGCATTTTTGTTGATGAACAACATGCTTCTGTTACGACATTTTGCCGCTTGATACGGCGTGTAGCAATTCCTAAAGTATTAGTATGTCCATCTTGGAGGTTGTGTTGCATTGCCGTCTGTACTTGGCTGAGAGTGTGAGTGTAGTTCCTTTCATTTTATTGCAGCAGTGAATTGTTTAGGCTTTGGTGCTGTGACGAAGATTATTGACCTGGCAGTGTTAACTATCAACAAAAGAACGTCCAAGTGCCGCGGCGGAGCGGCCGAGCGCATTGAATCCCCCTCGGGCATGGATGTTTGTGTCGTCTTTAGAATAAGGTACTTCATAAGTAGTTTGTAAGTCTAGGGACTGATGACCCCACAGTTAAGTCCCTTAAGTTTAACAAACATTTGAACGTTTTTAACGTCCAAATAATAAAATACCTCGATTCAAACGTCTGTGTTGTGCGTGACATAAAAAAATCGATAGTTCGACGAAAAATTTTGAAACACATCTTTCGATGTTTACTGCACTGTATTAATATAGAAAACACTGAATTTTTTCCAAACCTGATTTGATAATGTGGGACTGAAAGGGTTAAATCGTTTATATCAATTTATTCAATCTTTTTCTGTGTGACAATGTACTTAACATTTTTGGATTTGAATCCTTTATACATATCAGAACAGTTTTATGTTGTAGATTATTTAATCTAGGACACGACATTTTATTACATTCTTTTATGAAATTTTAGTTTATAAAGTGTTAAACTTTCCTGATTATACGTAATTACATCACCAAATAATACATTCATATCCGCTACTTCTTATAAGTTTGATAAATATTTAACGAAAAAGAGAAAGTTATGTGTAATTTCAGATTAAAGTTCTGCACATACAGTGTATATACTTTGATTTGCAATTTCAGAGGTTTTTAGGTGTATAAAAATTTCAAATGCCTTGTAAAAGAGTTTTTTGTTATAATTTGAGTTTGACACTTTCTGTGGACTCGCTTGTATAATCAACACTTGCATGTTCCTTGCATTTCAATTACAAATCTGGTGATGGAAGTTGCCGAAACGACGTAATAAATAAATACAGTTATAGCGATCTGGACGGTTTTTATTCTTATTGGTTGTAGTAATACATTAATGAATTTTTTTTTTAAATAACTTGTGCGATGCTTGTCGCTGACTTCTACTCACTCTCTGGCAGTGTATCGATAAACATTTGATTTTTGTCATGTTCAACTTTTTTGTAACAAGCTGAAAGGAAAGAGTGGAACTATTCGTCACTTACTGTCTTCGCCTCAATTTATTAGGACGTGTTCCAGGATTTTGCCTAATTATTTTAAGTCTGAGCTTAGTTCTCTTTTTTATTAATTTCAATAAACCCCCACAGCTAATTTGAAATATCTTACTTACTTACAATCTCTTCTCCATTCTCAATAATATTTAAGTTATTTATTTTCAGCAGATCCAGTGCTTCATAAAGTGATGCTCGGGTATTGTTGCGATTTTTTCACGATTGTACTAGAACATTCTCTGTGCTACTTTTATTTATTTCGTGACTATGAATGGTTTATTACATTTTAATGCGTGCAGATACATCTTCGCCATGTTTATGAAGTCCGATAATTTTGCAATTTTTGGCGACTATCATTATTAATTTTCAACGCGGTAATAGAACAATAGTAAACGAAACGCACAATCCCATCGGAGTAATATTCCGGTCATCTGAGCTAGAATCACTACAGAATATGGCCGAAATATTAGTACCAGCTCTCAATAAGGTAAAATTTAGATTCGGCCGACTTCTTCTGTAATGTTGCTTTCTTGTGTTGTATTTGCTACCGAAGTCATGACCGCTACCATTTAATGGCGGAATCCAATAATTTTGTTTAAATTGTCCCTTCCTTGTCAAAATTGCTCAGTATTTTCATTTAAAAATATTTCACTACCTGGCAAAATTTCATTTGCAGTCCCCAACCTCAACTTTAATAAGCAACACCCATTTTCATACGAAAGTAGCATTACATGGTGCAAAATTCACGTCAAGAAGTAGTTGCATATATGGGCACTCGGCGTTCACACGTGCAAAAGCTGTGGGTGGGCCGAGCTGTCGGCGTCCCTTTGTGCCTGAAGAGGAAACAGGCATCGTCACCGCCCAGTGTCCACAAGAAGGCCGGCCACCACTTGACTGGACTGGCCGAAGACTTTCCAAATAAACACCGAGTCTGGGAAACGTTCACAAGAGACCCCACACGTAGCGTCCAGAACGGGAGCTTCAGCATCCCTAACATTCTTTTCCCACAACCTGCGAGAGAGACTAGCAACGGTGGACTGGACTATTATAAAAGCAACTGAAATCGCTTAACAAAGGAACGGCTGATAGACCTAATGTGATACCAATGCGATTTTACATGGAGATGGAGTATACGAAGGAACTAGTCCCTTCTTGCAGCAGTGTACCGAAGGTGTCTAGAGGCATGAAGAGTTCCATACGACTGGAAAAAAAAAAAAAAAAAAAAAAAAAAAAAAAAAAAAAAAAGGGGGGGGAGAGAGAGAGAGAGAAACTCAAGTCATTACCGTTACAAGAATGATCGTCGATCAGATGCTGAAAATTATAGACCATCTCGGTCAGTTGCAGACTTTTGGAATACCTTTTATGTTCGAGTATTATGAAATTTCTGGAGACCGTAAATGTCCTTTGTGGGAATCATTATGGTTTCAGAAAGAAACGATGTTGTAAAACCCAGCTCGCGCTATTCATCCACGCGATGCAGAGGGCACGATCCCAGGTAGATGCCGACTTCTTTGACTTAGGGAAAGCGTTCCGTATCATAGGTGCCGACTACGGGTATGCTCGGTCGCTCAAGCATATCCCAAAATTTGAATGGGTATGCTCGGCATACCCCACTGAAAATTTTGGTGTTATATTTCCTTTACGTTATATTTCTTGACTGTAATTAAAGTCGACACTCTCATGCCATTGATGGCCGGCTGACTTTTCTCATACACCGCTGTAAAAAGATTATCTTAAAAAAAACAGCTAATTGAATTCGTAAGCATTAAAATCCACGTTGACATGTCAGTGAAGTGGCCGTTTTCTAAATAGTCACGATTGATAAAGGACTGCCGCTTGTTAATATTGTAAACTTATAGCGGCAACCTTTAAATGTTGTATTAAATAACTAGAAATGAAGTGGGTTTGATACGATACGATGAAAATGTTTATACTACAATTTTAACGTTTATCTTTCTCTTAGAAATCAGTTGTCTTCAGGGAATCGTGTTAGTGTAAGTCGTGACATTTTTCATCCTGTCTACGGAATTGGTGTGTGATGTAACAATGGGTTGTGATCCTATTGATATAGACAGACATGGTATGACAGGAGAAATGGTTACGGAGTATTTTGATAATACTGTATAGAAAATATATCTGCAGAAGAATGAAGCCAGGAAGACAATCCGATGTAAGTGTTTGCGATAGTGAACACAGTATTCACAACAGAGGCACATCATTATCTGATATGAATTTCTCAGAAGACGAAAGCTCTGAAATTGATTTTAGTAGTTACCACAACAGGTTCAAACGTTCGCAAAATCCTCCCAGTAGTTCTAGAACGCGAAATTGAAATTAATGTCTGTTAATTTCTTTACTGGGTATTAAAAAATTACTTTTCTCCTTTCAGAGGTTAAAATGGCCCTAAATTAACGCCAGATGAAGAAAATGAAGAAGTAATACTACTAAAATGAAAATAAATTATTATTTTAAACTTCTTTGATTTGGAACTGGAAAAAGTAGACGTTAAAATAAAGATATTTAGTATGAGAGGGTTTCTCTTTCTCTCTCCTTAAAAAGAAAAAAACTGTCGTGGTGTTGGCTGCAGCCGGCAACAGCCCCCTCCTCCCTCCCCCCCCCCCCCCCACTGGAAAGCCATTGAGCATACCCCAAGATTTTCAAAAGTCGAAAAGTCGCGCCTATGTTCCATACCGTTCGGCGCCATCCCCTTGTGGCGCATTATGCACCACATTATGTATACATCACCTTGTTGTCTCAGTCGTTCAGTGGCAGATCTCGTTGTTTTAGCAGCTCGCCTGTCTTTAAATAGTTATGAAAACATCAGGACGACGGGTTCTAAATGTTTAAATGTTTGTATAGCTTATGGGACTTAACTACGGGGTCATCAGTCCCTAAACTTACAAACTTCTTATTAACTAGCTAATCCTAAGGACGGCACAAATATCCATGCCCGAGGGGGGATTCGAATCCCCGACCGCAGCGGCCGTGCAGACCGTGACTGGAGCGCCTCACGCGTTCTAAGCTGTGTGACGAAAACATGTGACCACATTTATGAACCAAGATATTTATTAAAGTATTGAAGCACAAAACAAATGACTGGCACTGTATAAAGACTGAACAATGACTGGCTTATTACTGACTGCGTTCGCGCCAATTCGCGCGTATTTATACATTTTGTTGGTTCTAGAACATTCTCGAACACGGAACTATTTAAATACATTTTTATGAAATGTGTAAATCTAGTACTAAGCAATATTATATGAAATTGTTAAATATAAAATTATTACAATTATATAAAAAGCATTTTCGTGACAAAGCAAAATCAATAATGAGAACATAAGCATTTTATGATTACAGTGGTACGAAGGTTTGTTTGTGTTGTTTAAAATGGTTAGATTAAAGTAATTATGTAGTTTTACAGTCAGTAAAGTGTTACATTAAGGTCAATGCACCACGGAAGACATCATATAATGATAGTGACGAAATTGTATTAAAATTACAAAGTTGCGTAATTTTTATATTACGATTTTTATAAACAAACGTTTTATCAAAATCCAATAAAATACCTTCCTAGTCATGCAATTGAACAGTCTTGTATCGTATTATAATGTTTTATGAATGATTTTGTGCCGGCCGCGGTGGCCGAGGTGACTGAGGCGCTTCAGTCACGGTCAGCACGGCCACTACAGTCGGGGGTTCGAATCCCCCCTCGGGCATGGATATTTGTGCCGTCTTTAGTCTTAGCTAGTTCATAAGCTTAGGGACTGATGACCCCGTAGTTAAGTCCCATAAGTTGTACAAACATTTGAACATTTTTTGGATGATTTTGTGATTATGCATAATGAAATTTATTTAGTTATAATAGGATTCGTTAATCCAAATAAACGGAATTTCATAGGGGATACACATTACAACCTGATGAACAAAGTGCGAGCATATGGAATATCAGTCCAATTGTGAGACTGTATTGAGGCGTTTATATCTAACAGAAAGCAGCATGTCATTCCCAACGGAAGAAACCTGAAAGAAAATAGCAACGAAGATTAAACTGAACTTTCCGTGTTGTGAATGGAGAAATAGTCTCTGCGTATTGCATGATTTTCTAAAACGGTAAATGAGAAACGAACAGCGAATGGCGACGAAGAAATTTGGTTGCGATGTGACGTGTCGAGTTTCAGGGAACACGGAAACGAGGGTCGAACGCGTTTGAACGTAGCCACTGGCGCGTACACAAAGGAAAATTTTCCTCCACGCATGAGGGGCTTCTTTGTCGTTCGTCCCTATGTGCCAGAACAGGACAAGTCGAGCTCAGACGCGTATTCCAGCATAGAAGCCGCCGACCACCCGAATCCTGTTTCTCTCTGTGCCACGTCGCGTAATACGAGTTACACCTCACCCAGCCACAAGCAGCAGGAAAGTGACGTTGTGGCAGTACGGGCTACAGCAGTCTGCGGTAACAGAGGGCCACTGAGGGGCAGTGATTACAGTGCAGCCCTTGCACACAAAGGAAACTGACGCTCCAGATTCCTCGATGACAAAGCGATTCTGTGTTATCGACGAGTTCATTCTTCTGATAATAATGCTATTTAAGTACTCAAACAGCGTTTAGAACCGACAGATTATACCGAATTTCTTACAAATCTGTTATTACATACATACATTTTTAGTGAGACTATTTCGGTATGTCAGTTTAAATATAGATTGAGAAAACCTAGAACGGTTTTTCGTCTGGAATATGTCCAAGACATTAAAGGTAAACGTAAAACAATGAATTAAAATTTGTGTTGCGGCTGAGAATCGAACACAGATCTCCATGCTTAATAGGCAGACATCTTACCAGTAGTCCACTGCACCTCTAACGATTAAGGTACCTCGGAATAGTATATGTACGGCTTCCCTCCATGTCACAAATTTTAATTCTGCTTCTGCGTTCCATAGCTAATTGTCAGTACTGCCATGGCTCTCCATGTAGCAGAATACCAACTCACCAGTGGACGTAGTGGAACATTCCTGCTAACATGATATAAATATCAATTTAAATATAGATGACGGTAAGACGGTATAGATAACGGTAAGATGTCTGCTTAGTAAGCATGGAGGTCCAGGTTCGATTCCTGGACCAACCACAAATTTTAATTCATTGCTTCACGTTTACCTTTAATTTCTGCATGTATTTCAATAGGTCTAAGATGTAGTAATACTAATCTTTCAGATGGCATTAGCGATTAGAGATCTCCCATTTTGACAAAATTTAAACAGTTGATTGTATGAGGTGTGTCAGAAAAACAATGAGACTGGCAACACTGTGGGCGATCTGGCAACAGTGTTTCTAACGTCTTATGCTAGGCTGGTTTGTTTATCCCTTTCACTTCCTTAGTCCGAGTTACAATGCCTTGTAGCTAACACAGTAGCTTTGTCAGCACGATGAGTGGAGTTGTCTTTTGCAGAAATGGAGCATCAGAATTTAGAGAAACATTGTGCAATAAAGTTTTGTTTGTACGAGTTGTGTTAGAAAAGCAATGAGACTGGCAACACTCTGGGCGATGTTGCAACATCGTGTCTAACGGCCTGTGGTCGACTGGTTTGTTTATTCCTTCCACTTCCTCTGTCCAACTCCATACAGCTTACACAGAAGTTTTGATAGCGCCATAAGTAAAGTTGTGTTTTGTTGTTTATTACAGAAATGGAGTATCGAAACTTACAGCAACGTTGTGCAATAAACTTTTGTATTAAACTTGGTAAATCCATGATAGTGAGTTCTGAACAATTGAAACAATCGTATGTATAACATTGTTTATCAAGAGTACAAGTTTTCCACATCACAAATCATTTTTGGCAACTCCAGAAAACGTTGAAGATGTACTTCACTCATGGAGACCTGTACCTTCAAAACCTGCCAAAAAGTTGAACATGTGAGGGCTCTAGTGGGATCCAACTGTTGTCTGACAGTAAGGATGATGTCTGACGAGTTAAACACATTCACTGTACATCAAATTTTTACAGACGATTTGAACATGCGAAAGATGTGCACCAAAGTGGTGCCGAGAAACCTCGCAACTGAACAGATGGACAATCAAAAAATCGTGTGCGGTGATAATCTTGAGAGGATTGCCAATGACCAAGACTTTCTCAGTTGTGTGATCAAAAGGTGATGAAACCGGATATCTGAGTACGATGCTGAAGCAAAGCGGAAAAGTAAAGATTGGCAACCTTCATCGTCTCCTCCGCCAGTAACTTGCACACATAATTTATTCCACGCGGACAAACTGTCAAGCAGGTGTTTTATAAAAGTGTCCTTGAAAGCCTCAGGAAAAAGAGTGATTCGTCTGAGGCCAGACGGCCGGCCGCATTGGCCGAGCGGTCTGCGGCGCGCCAGTTACGGTCTGCACGACCGTTACGGTCGGGGATTCGAATCCTCCTCCGAGCACGGGTGCTTGTGTTGTCCTTAGCGTAAGTTTAAGTTAGTCAAGTAATTAGTGTGTAAGTCTAGCGACTCATAACCATGCAGATTGGTCGCATAAGACCCCACACACATTTGAACATTTGAGACCAGACGTTGCAGAAAACTGGGCACTGCATTATCACAATGCCCCGTGCCACATGGCCCTTTCCATCAGTGAATTTTTAACCCCAAAACACATTACTGTTATTCTTGAACCCCCCTATTTAATTTTTCCTTTTCCCGAAATTGAAAGTGCCCTAAATGGGCGTCACTTTGCAACACTGGAAAACGTTCAAAAGACAGCAACCATGTAGTTAACAGCCACACCGCTGACGACTTCCAGCTCTGCTACCAACAGTGAGAACAACTACGAAGGGGATAACATTGTCGTTTGACAAAACTAAAAAAAAGTACAAGCTCAGTCTCGTTACTTTTCTAACACACTACATGTAGTAGTCCAAAGTAGTACAGTTATAGTAGATCTACATCTACTCTTCCACGGTTTACTCCGAACGCAATAATCAGAACCAGTATTGCCTGTCAGCGAAATTCAACCAATTGTGTTTACAAAGTAACGAAACACAATTAAAAAATGAAATAGGAATTTAATGTTATGCAGGTACTTATTTCCAACCTGACCCCGGCATTTCCATAAGATTAATGAAGTGAGAAGTCCTACCTGTTCAAAATGAAGTAATTGAAAATTAGATACTTACTTGAATTCTCTGGCAGCAACAGGAGATGTGCACAAAGTTATTTTTTCGGGGTAATACGCGATATAGCGACGCCGAGAAATAACGCTATTTTGTATCACACACAAATTAGAATTGTAACCACTATCTGAATAAAATAAGTCGTCATGTATATATTGTGTATGATATCCCACCTGATCCCCTAATTGTATTGAGCAGTGGATAGGTCTTTCGACAGTGTTTCTCACAAGCGATTTGTAATCACATTATGTGTCTCTCTAGAATTGTCGTACTTGTGTGATTGCATATGTTATTTCCTATCAGAAAGATCACAGTTAGTAGTAACAAATGTTCAAATGTTTGTTAAGCTTATGGGACTTAACTGCGGGGTCATCAGTTCCTAAACTTACAAACAACTTATATACTAACTTATACTAAAGACAGCACAAACATCCATGCCCGCGGGAGGATTCGAATCCCCGACGGGGAATGGCTTCGCGCATCGGAGCATAGCGTCTCAATGCGCTCAGCCACTTCGCCGCGGCTAGTAGTAACAGATGGAAAATAACTGAGTGAGACAGAAGAGATACCTGGCAAAGAACACTCACAGGAAGCCTGTTGTTCCTGACTTAATAAACGATCTAGAACAGTGTTTTTCAACCTGTGGGTCGTAAAGACGTGCTCGGTAGGGGGGGGGGGGGAGGGTCACCGTCACATGAGAAACTACTTGCGCCACAAAACAATCAGGCGTTGGTTTTATGATACAGTGTGTTAATGATGAATAAACGCAAAGTTTGATAATTGTTTTCAGGGAGCAATCGATTTGCTCGCGAAAGGCAAAGGTCCCAGGTTCGAATCACAGTTCCAGCTGACAATCGTAAGCTGCCAGGAAGTTTCATATCAGCACATACTCCGCTGCAGAGTGAAAGTCATTCTGAATATCTAATTCTTCACAAATTGTCTATATAGAGGGGCCTTTCTTAATGGGCATAATTCGATTCTGAGTCTTGCCTGCGAAACACCCGTTAAGTAAATGATATTTTACTATTGGAAATCACACAAAAATAGGATAATGAATTTCATTCTGAAAATACACAAAAACTTTCGTCCAACAGTTTAAAAAGACGCTGAAACAAAGGAAAGAATATTGAATTTGTTTCCTTTGAGATAACACAGTTTTCTTACGATTCGTGAGGAGCGAGGGGGGAGGAGTTAATAAAATATTTTTACTTGTAAGGGCGTCACGTATTCGAAAAGGTAACTTTAGCAGCCCTTTTTTTTTTTAATCTTCATTCTTTATTGATACAATAACCCATTGCTTATAACTAAATGGGCCCTATTTGATACAATTCGATTCTACTCTGTTTAGTTAACCTAATGTGGTGTTGTTTTCTGTTGTTTTCGTTATACTGTGCCTGTTTTGTTGAGGTTCGGGTTCTGTGTGTTGGAGGTACTCTGCTTGGTGTTGCGTCCACTTTGTGGATGTTGTTGTTGTTGTTGTTGTTGTTGTGTGTGTGTGTGTGTGTGTGTGTGTGTGTGTGTGTGTGTGTGTGTGTGTTGTGCAAGGCCGGCCGCGGTGGCCAAGTGGTCTGCAGCGCGCCAGTCACGGTCTGTACGGCCACTACGGTCGGGGGTTCAAATCCCCCCTCGGGCATGGATATTTGTGCCGTCCTTAGTTGTAAGTAGTTCATAAGTAGTTTGTAAGCTTAGGGACTGATGACCCCGTAGTTAAGTCCCATAAGTTCTACAAAAATTTGAATTTCAATTTGTTGTACATGTCCCCCCATCTGCAGTGTTTACAGGTGTGCCAGAAGATACAAACCTACTATTGTATGGCCGGAGTTCGCCGAACTAAATCCGACGAATATGCCCGTAACACCGGGCTGACCCTTTACACCGCAGTTTGTGTCCTGTTCGTGTTTCTAAATCTAATATTCTGGCGAAGATGATGATGCTGTCATTTAGCGCCTAGTAAAGTCACCAAAAGATACCAGTTGTAAAATAATTTAGACCGAACTTCTGTAAGGTGCGGAAGTCTCTATTGATCCCAATTTAAGAAACGTGCGAGGTCATCCGCATGAGTACTGAAAGAAATGCGTCAATTTTCGATTACATGATAAATCACTAGAAACTGAAGGCTGGAAATTCAGCTAAAAACCTAGGAATTACAATTACGAGCCACGCGGAATGGCCGCGTGGTGTAAGGCGTCATACGGACTGGGTGGTTGTTGCCGCGGGAGGTTAGATTCCTCCCTCGGTCTCGTGTGTGTGTGTGTGTGTGTGTGTGTGTGTGTGTGTGTGTGTGTGTGTGTTGTTCTTAGTTTAAGTAGTTTGTATATCTAGGGACTGATGACCATAGTAGTTTGGACCAATAGGTTTACAAAACATGTGAATATTTTAACAATTATGAGCCGCGGTCTTTGGCGGCAAGTCATAGATTTCGCGGCCGCTCTCTTCGATGGTTCGAGTCCTCCTTCGGGCATGACTGTTGTCCTTAGTATAAGGTAACTCAGTCAACACTCCTAAGATTGCTTTGAACACTACAGTACTTTACTAGACATGGTCCTGTTTGGAGGTGGTATGCCGTTGCCTACCTCCGACCTTCGAACTCTTACCCAGCCAGTTATAGGGGACCTACAGTTTAACGTGGGTTCCGAACCACGGCGCTACTAGACATTTTTCACATCAACAACGCTGCCAGTGAGGAAAGAAGTGGAAAGTGACAGATTTAAATCCTAGGATCGGGCGATGATAGAACCCACGGCCTTTGGATTTATAGTCTGCTGTGCTACGGAGCCTATGTTAATTGGCTTGTCAGCCTAAAATCCGATAAAAATAGCAATTTGGTCCCTTAGCTTTACAAACATTTGTACATATTTCATTTATGAACGTCTTCTATTGGAAAGATTCCATTGATAGTATAGTGTGGAAGGCATTTTGTTGGCGGAACACTAAGAAGATGTAATAAATCCCCCAAGCAGACTACCGACATTACCCTTATCAGCCTGTGTTAATTTTTGCGGGGATTTGCGGACCGGCCGCAGTGGCCGAGCGGTCTTCATCGCGCCAGTCACGTTCTGCACGTCCACTATGGCCGGAGGTTCGAATCTCCCCCCTCGGGCATGGATATTTGTGCTGTCCTTGGTATTAGCTAATTCATAAATAGTTTGTTAGTTTAGAGACTGATGACCCAGTAGTTATGTCCCATAAGCTCTACAAACATTTGAACATTATTATTTTTATTTTTTATTTGCGGAGAGCATCGAATAACTGAAATATCATAAAATATTTATTTACTATAGCGATTTAGTGGAGAGTGTGTTACGAAAACCTTTTTTGCGAGATTTACGAAGGTTCAGTCATCGATTTTTTCCTCCAATGTGAAAATATTTCCTTGACTCCTACCTACATATGGAGTTGTGATCATTGTAAAAAAAATCAGAGAAACCAGAGCTCTAATGAAAATATTTAAATTTTCGCTTTTCCCGCACGCTATTGGTGAGTAGAACGGTGAAAAAATACTGTGAAAATAGTTCGATGAATCCTCGGCGTGCCACTTATGTGTGAATTGAGGAGTAGTCTTGAATACGCAGAGGTAGCTGTGGGTTTGGTGGAATTATTCTGGGAAAGGCCTGGGAAAGTTTAGTGAAATGTACGGTTGAAATTATTTGAATTATTTGACGACTGCTGAAGCAGGAATTACTTGTGATTAGATGTCCGTCTGTAATGTCCACCATGTCGACGGGTCTATAAACTCTAATCGTACTTTCTTTCGTGTTTGGACGCTACTAAGTACAAACTGGCATGTGACACATACAGCCACACACACACACACACACACACACACACAGAGAGAGAGAGAGAGAGAGAGAGAGAGAGAGAGAGAGAGAGAGAGAGAGAGAGAGAGAGAGAGAGAATCAGAGAGAAAGATGGGGGGGGGGGGGTGAGAAATGCACTGCGGCAGAGTAAAGGTTGGAGCGGATAAAATGAGGGAGACTGATGCACTCCTGCAAAGTAACGAAGACAAAGTGCTGCCTCGAGCGTTTGGCGAGGTCAAAGAGACAGAAAATAGGAACGTGATGGAACACCATTTCCTTTGTGTCTGTAGCACCCGGGCGAACTTCAGCAGATTTCGTACTGGTTCTCAAAGCGGCACTTTAAAGCGGCACTTGTTACTGGCACCGCTTTGCCGCAACTTGCCGCCGAGTCGTGGAGAGCGTAGAAGAGATAAAAGCAACGAATTGAGAGTACCGATCCTGTACTGAGTAGATAGTATACCACAAACGTAAGCAATTGTTTCTGACAGGACAAGACGCAGAAAAGCTTCGTGTTAGCTTAAATGGGTGTCGGTGCAACATTAAATTGCATTAGGGTACAACCACAGTGGAACATATACAGTCGTGACGCTCACTGCTGTGAAAGTTGTCACCAACTGACAGTTGCAACGACACTCCTAGCGGTGGGCAAAATGCAACAGGAGTAATCTTTATTTATAATAATTTTTGTACGTAATTAACGGAATAATTACTAAAACTTTTACGTGACAAGAATCAGTAAAATATCAAGAAACATACATAATCCTATTACATTACATTCTATATGTTACTTGTGGTCCCCCTAACTGATTTTTCTGGAATTGTAGTGAAGATACCTTAACTTACCTGAGTAGAAAAGCGATGTATTTCTTCCTAAGGGTAGGTCTTCCTGTATTCCTTAGCCATTTTTATTTGTAATAGAAAATGAAGTTCTTCGGTAAAACTCTGCAGCTTACAAGATAACTGTAAATAAACTGTTGTGTAATGTACCGTTTCATAGCTTGTCAGGGATCTTAGGAAACCTCAGAAGGCCAAATGTGGAATTACTTTTATTACCTATTTTATCACACTACATACCTACCCTAAAGTAAAAAATATTAAAATCAACGTAAACCATACTATACGCACTCATCCAATATTGTATTCAGAAATGTAGTTTGTATGCCGCATTGTATAAGAAAAATCAGCGGGAATGTCGTGATTGTATATGTTAGACTGTCTTACAATGCTGTTAACGTCATAACTCAAGTTACAAGCATTCTAAGTATATCGACGTTCTGATATTATGTCTTTACTTTTGATACCTGCAATATTAGTCGATATAACGAGCTCGATAATTTCATAGCTCCTCAAGAAATATATGTGCGTCCTTATTGGAAGAAATGAATGAAATTGAGAAAAACTTAAAACTTATGCTGTATCTACGTGAATTATAAATGTTGCAAACGTTAAGTAATACGCGCAGTCTATAATCCTCATCAGATTCCTTAAAGTTACACCACTAATTTTAATCGTTCGAGTTGGGGAGAGTGGAGTAATGGCGATCGCTTAAGTTATTCTCGTCAGTACAAGTTTAATTTAAATGTTGTTTTAGTGCTATTGCGTAAAACCGGTTACAAATATATTAAACTTTCTTGTAACATTGTTAAAATTCGTTCAACTCTCATGTCTCTTTATTTAAAAAAAACTGTTTAAATAAAAATGTACCTTTGACCGGCATTTCCCCTACCGTATGTGTAGTGGGACACGGCCGGTAGGTTCAAAAGTAAAGTTCTTCAGTATGATCCTGTTGGACTTCGATCCTGCCCCTTCCACTACACTTGAAGTATAACTGAAACTTCACTGTTCAATTATAGAAAAAAATCTTTAAATGTTTCTTTCTAGGTCCTTGTACAAGGTAAGAGAAAATAAAACTGTTCCTAAAACAAAATACTTCAAAGTTCAAAATTTGGTATATAGTTCTTGCTGAAATTCCGTCATATGTTTTGTAAACCACAGATATTATTCGTTGAATCCGTTGACAAAATATATCGCTTTGCAAAATACGAACTCGCTGTCTTTTAATCAATAAAATTATAGCTAAGTCCCTAAACTTCTCTAAAGTCCAAAAAACTCTGTAAATAATTTCGTAATATAGTTTCTTCTAAACAGCTGAAATAACTGTTCTCTAAACACTGACACTCGAAGTAAAATTTAACGTTTTATTTTCTTAAGACACAAATCCATTGTGGCGATCTTAAGTTTTTGTGTGTTCTTGTAATGGCAAATACGCGCGTGAGTAACCTCTGTGGTGGAGCGTAAGTTAAATGATCTTTGCCTTTATCTTTTGATGATAATTTCTAAGGATTTTTACGTTGCTATATGAATAAACATGTATTATTCTCTGTGTGTATGGATTTTTGTTTTTCGAGTGAAGTATTAAATAAAAGTGTTCTTCTTAGGCTATTAAGTTTGTTCCACTTATGTATGGTAGAATTACGACTACATAATTGGTGACTTCCGACTGAGGTTTACAAGAAATAAGTTTTTTCTTTTTTTTTTTTTTTTTTTTTCGCCTTGCGTCTAAATACTCAATTGATAATGGCCTGGCGACAAGTCAGGTTAACTTTAAAGAGGTTAAACATAATACAGTGCATTATATACGTACCACACCAGGGCAACCCATCGCGCACCGAGCGAGAAGAATTGCACCTGAGAAACTGACAGAAACAAAGGCTATCTTTCAAGAGATGTTGAGGGCTGGAACAATCCGTCAGTCAGACAGTCCGTGGTCGTCACCTATCCATCTACTTCGCAAGAGGGACGGCTCATGGAGGCCATGTGGTGATTACCGGGCATTAAACTCTCGAACAATTCCGGACAGGTACCCAGTACCTAATATGCAAAACTTTACATACGCACTAGGAGGCGCAAAAGTCTGCAGTGTCCTTGACTGCAAGTAAGCGTACAATCAAATTCCGGTAGCCCCGAGTGACGTACCAAAGAGAGCAGTAATTACGCCTTTCGAACTATTTGAGTTCTTATTTATGCCTTTTGGTTTAAAAAAACCTTGCTCAAACATGGCAGCGCTTCATTGATGAGTTACTAAAGGGACTTGCATTTTGTTTTGCGTACTTGGATGACATTTTGGAGTTCTCCCCAAACGTCCAAGTGCATGAACAACATCTACATCAGTTTCGCAACCGATTATCTGACCACGGAGTAGTTTTGAACCACGATAAGTGCATCATACAACAGGCTGAAGTCACATTTCTTGGTCATATTGTTTCAGCAGAAGGCGTTATGCCGAATCCGTAGTAAATCGCAACAATACAGTCGCTACCGAAACCATCAACCTATCGAGAGCTAAGACAGTACTAAGGAATGAGAAATTTTTATCGACGTTATCTGCCAGAAACCGCCTAAGTACAAGTACCACTTACTGATGCACTATCTGGACACAAAGCTACAAGTCGGCGCCTTGTTAAGTGAACGTCAGAGATGAATAAAGCATTTAATGATTTGCAGGCGAGTTTAAGTCGTGCAGTGTTGCTTACAAATAGTGCAACGGAAGCAAAGTTCCCCATCTATTCCGAATTATTTGCAATAAAAACAAATAACCCAGACCGACTGATTTCCATTACCCCCAGTGTTCGCCATATTTTAAAACATTAAAACAGAATAACCATATATCTACGCCTTAAATAAATGTACCATTAAAAAGTTCACACATCGTAGTGTAGTATACGATTGACAACAATTTTTAATACGTGAAATTCAAGTACTTAGCGTGGTGTAGAGAATGCTGTTTTAAAACTAAGGGCCTCAAAAACAACTTCACTGTGCCAAATTCAGGTAGGCACTGCCAAGATGGCGTCGATTACACCAGGTGTTCCTTAAAAAGCCGTGAGGTTGCGAAACACTCTAAAACTCCTCTACTGCAAAGCAGTTACCAGATACTTTGGTGACCGCCATTACCCGGTGACCGTCATTACCCCAATCTCCCCTAACAATATGAAATACGAATTGGTTGACTAAAACACAGCATATTTACTAGGCTCATAATTCAGATATTATACGTTCTACGCTCCCTGATTTCACTGTAACTCTCCAGCCAAGTATCGTTTCATACCTTCCAGTAGTTCTTAGGACATCTAATAAAGAGAACTGTGTAGTTATTTTGTAGTTATTATTGATTTTTCTAACTCTGCATACTTCCCCTGTTATAAAAACTATGTCAGAATCAAGTAAAACGATACTATCCTATTTCATATTCAGCGTTTAGATCGCTTCTGTCGTGGCGCATAACAAAAATTCAGAGGAAGTGTTCAAATGTTTGTTGAGCTTATGGGTCTTAACTACGAGATCATCAGTACCAAAACTTACGAACTAGCTTATTCTACAGGCTGCACAAACAGCCATACCCGAGGGGGCATTTGAACCCCCGTCCGCAGCGGCCATGCAGACCGTGACTGGCACGCCGCAGACCGCTCGGCCACTGCGGCCGGCTCAGGGGAACTGTCGTAACTGTATGTGTTAGACTGTGGTGACACGAAGAAGGCAGGTGTTGGTGCAGAAACTGTGATTCGCCGTTGTACCCAACAGAATACCACACCAGAAGCGGCCGAGCGCCATGTTCCGTCGGGGGTTTGTGATGTCTTTAATATAAGTTTAGTGACTGATGACCCCGCAGTTAGGTCCCATAAGCTTTACAAAGATTTGAACATTTAAACACCAGGAAATGTTCAAATCTTTGTAGATGTTATGGGATTTAACTACAGGGTCATCAGTCCCTACACTTACAAACTACTTATGAATACTAATGATGGCACACGTATCCATGCCCGAGGGGGGATTCGAATCCCCGACCGTGACTGGCGCGCCTCAGTCCCCTCGGCCACCGCGGCCGGCACTGACGTCGTCTATGCACCTTTGTGCCTAGCGTATTTCTGCATATCAGTCAAACGTAAGCGTAAAAGTGGACGACACGCACCTAACACATGCCATAGTAAACGCCACGGACGATCAACCCTGCGGTAACCGACCCTGCTGCACCGCTACCATGCGACATACCACGTACTATCATGCGCAATAATACCTAACACGGCCACTATGGTCGGGGTTCGAATCCCCCCTCGGGCATGGATATTTGTGCCGTCCTAGTTCGTAAGTAGTTCATAAGTAGTTTGTAAGTTTAGGGACTGATGACCCCGTAGTTAAGTCCCATAAGCTTAACAAACATTTGAACATTTGAACAATAATACCTAATACGTGATCAACCTTGCGTTCCGCCTTATCTGCTTGCATCACAAATAACGTCAGTGTATTGCGGGTCCTCTACTCACTTTGCGGTATAGTTTTTCGCCTATTACAAATGGATCCACTCGAGAAAATTTCTCTTTTCAGGAATCATTCTAAATGTAAATTAACACGATATTGCAAATAAACAAGAATTACGTCATTAAGTTCTTAACGTTTGTAAACTCACCAAAGTTACTACGAAAAGTAAATTTCAGAAGTATTATCACAATCAAGAGTTAGACATAACAAAATTTGTGACATAAAACATTCAGTAATTTATAGACAGCATTTAACATTATGAAGAAACGCAGTTTTTAAGACAGTATCGGAATTCCTAAAGTTATATGTCGATTCGAAGTAATTTTGCTCCTATCAACCTTGCAGAACTAGAACGTCCCAGGTTCGAATTCCGTTCCAAACGGCACACAGTTTTAATCAGCCAAGAATTTTAAAATCAGCGCACACTCCGCTGCAGAGTGTAAATATGATTTTTAAGACAGGAACTTGATTGATTCTGTAAATAATTAACAGCGATTAATAATGCACGGCTTCATTGGGTAGGTTACTTATTTTCTGTTCAATCTGAAGCCTAAAAACTAGATAATTGTTAAAATACGGTAAAAATGGTGATATAATATTCATTTGCGATCATTTCTGCGATTTGGGGGGGGGGGTAATTGATCCCTTTTATGCCCCACAGCCCCTACACCCCTTGGATACCGACCTGTCAGCAAGTCAAACCTCTTTAACTTACAGAGGCAACCCAACCCATCCATCTTTTCCACCACCTATTCGAAAACATTAGAGCACGTATTTGCACACGCCATTATCTTTGGAAAGAAACTGTCTGAGCATACTAACAAACAAACAAATCGTGGTATTACCAGGGTGAGTCAAATGAAAACCTTAAATATTTTTTAAATATTATTGATTGTGCAGAAGTGGTACAAAGCTGTGTCACTTTCCAACATAATCACCCCCACGCTCAATGCAAGTCCTCCAGCGCTAACAAAGCGCATAAATTCCTTTCGAGAAAAATTCCTTCGGTATTTCGCGCAACCGCTCATACACCGCGTCGCGTACCTCTTCATCAGTCGGACCTTCTTTACTCCCACTGCTTCTTTGAGTGGTCCAAACATATGGAAATCATTTGGGGCAAGGTCTGGCGAGTATGGTAGATGAGAAAGACACTCAAAATGCAGGTCTGTGATTATTGAAGATGTTGTACGGGTCTGCGGCGCTCAAGTCACGGTCTGCACGGCCATTATGGTCGGGGGTTCGAACCACCCCTCGGGCATGGACATTTGTGCCGTCCTTAGTGTTAGCTAAGTTTATAAGTTCAGGAACTGATGACCCCGTAGTTAAGTTCCATAAGCTATACAAACATTTGAACATTTATTTTTATTTTTTTTTATTTTTTTTTTTTTATTTAGTACGGGTAGTGTGGGGCTTTGTATTGGCAATGTTACAAAAGGACACCAGCTAATAGCAATCCACGTCGCTTTGATTGCAGGCCACAGATGTTTTTTTAGGCGATCTGTGTATGATGCACTTGTGCCAGTGGTCCCTCTAGGCATGTAATACTCCAAAATGACGCCTTTTTTGTCCCAAGAGAGTGTCAACATAATCTTTCCTGTTGATGGTTCTGTTCGAAACCTCTTTGGTTTTGGTGATGAGGAATGGCGCCATTCCTTGCTCGCTCTCTTCGGTTCCAGTTGGTGGAATTGAAACCAGGTTTCGTCCCCAGTAACGATTCTTGCAAGGAAGCCATCACCTTCTCGTTCAAAGTTAGCCAAAGAAGTTCTTCACAAGCATCAACACGTCGTTCTCTCAGTTCAGGAGTCAGCTGCTGTGGCACCCATTTTGCAGACACTTTGTGAAACTGCAGCACATCATGCACAGTGTGGTGTGCTGACCCATGACTAATCTTTAAACATGCTAAACAAGCTGCAATGTCATTCAGTGTCACTCTGCGGTTTTCCTTCACTATGTATTTAACTGCTGCAATGTTCTGTGGAGTCACAACTCATTGTGCCTGACAAGGATGAGGAGCACCTTCCACTGCATTCACACCATTTGCGAACTTCCTACTTGCTGCTGTGACAAACATGCAACACCGTCCTGAACCTTCATTCGTCGATGAATTTGAATAGGTGTCACACCTTCACTACACAAAAACCGAATAACAGAACGCTGTTCTTCTCTGGTGCAAGCCGCAAGTGGGGCAGCCATCTTTATACTGATACTGCGACGGTATGTGTGCATCTGCACTATGCTGCAACCTACAGGCCATTCTGTACGCTGTTTGTAGCACGCTAACCAACCTATAGGATAACGGCGGGAAAATTCGATTTGTTATTACAAATTTAAGGTTTTCATTTGACTCACCCTCGTAACATGAATACAAAAAGAACTCTGAATGTTGCAAATCTGAAAATATTTGTCAGAGCTTAATACTGGTATCTGAAATAGTCGATTAAGACGTAGCTCTATGCTGATGACGTAGCCATTGCTTAGCCAATCGAGATCAATCAATCACATCGAGAGAAACTTTTCAGATGCCCTAGAAGTTCTTACTGAATATTACAACAGGAACCAGCTTCGACCAAATCCAGCAAAGACACAGACTTGTTTATTTCACCTGAACAACCAGGAAGCAAAAAGGGAATTACAATTGGAATGGAACTCAGTTAAACTCTGCCCAAACCCAGTTTATCTCGGAGTCACATTAGATCGAACACTGTCCTACAAGACATGTAGAAAAAACTAGAGCGAAAATCAACACACGGAACGGTATAATCCGCAAACTCACAAACTCACACTGGGGAGCAAATCCTCCTGAAATTCTGCGTTCATCATCCCTGGCTTTGTGTTTTGCTCCAGCTGAATATGCTTGCCCCGTATGGAGAAGATCGACGCACGCCCACAAACTAGATACAGCACTGAACGATTCATGTCGATTAATTACGGGATGCCTGAAGCCCACAAACCGTGATCTCCTTTATATGTGTTCTGGAATAGCTCCCCCACAGATCAGACGGCAAACCTTGGCGATAGCTGAAAGAAGCAGACAGTGCGAGGATAGAAGACCTCCCCTGTTCGGACATCAGCCAGTGGTGTCAAGATTAAAATAGAGGAAAGATTTCATTCAGTTTGAACATCCACTAAATGAAAGCCAATCTACAACCAGGAAATCAATGTGGACACAGAAATTGGAAAAAAAAAAAAAAAAAAAAAAAAAAAAAAAAAAAAAAAAAAAAACAGCTTGCAATGTTGGAACATTAAAGAAGAACTTCCGGCTGGATCTCAACTGGAATGGAGAGTCTGGAAGAGCCTAAATAGACTTAGGTGTCGAATGGGAAGATCAAAGGATAACCAGTTCAAGTGGGGATATGCAGAAGACGAGCTCTGCCAATGTGGAGAAAAACAAACAATGATACACCTGCTGAGCTGCCCATCCTTGCCGGCGCCATGCTCTTTCCAAGACCTGTGGCTGGCCAACGACGTTGCAGTGAAGTGTGCCGAACACTGGAGAGAGGTATGAGCCTGCTATGGACAATAATAACGTATTATGTGTGAAAATCATGATTGTATATGAATGTATAATTAGTACTTAGTTTTTATTTGTAATCTAGTATATGTAACTTATTAATTAACTACAGATGTAGCTCAGACACGATTAAAAAATCTGAAATAGTGATAGTGTTGGATTTAATAACAGAACAATAATCATTAATCTGGAAATGCGCGTGTAAAATTGCTGAATTTGTATGGCTGATAAACTGATAAAAATATATAATACATTAATAATAGCATCACGCAAAAGATGAACAGTTTCAAATATATTCATTCAGCGCACTCACAAAAGTAAATGTTACATATTAACCTAAATACAAAAATCATAGTGCTTCAGACATTTACAGACAGATATATATGTGTGGTATAAACAGCATAAATAAAAATAATTGAGCATAATATTACAAAACAGCTAAAACTGGCGTGCGACCCATACTGGAGTTTTAGCCTAATATCGAATTTTTTTGTAATGAAGATATACTCTGCTCGAAAGACTACAATGTACGATACGCATGTTGTTGCCACCTGTCAACAAGAAGTATGTCTGAAAAAGTAACAAAAATTTGCGTTGCTAAACGGCAACACCATGTAGTGTAGGGCTAGAATGCCTAGTATTACTGACCAACATCTGTGTCATCCTCAGGCCAGTGGCGTCACCGAAGCGGATATGGTAGAGCATATGGTTACCTCACTGGTCTCCCGTCTGTTGTTATTTTTCGTGCCTGACAATAATAGACGACAGGGTACTGCTAAATCGTTATTGCGGCTGAAAAATTCACATAAAAAAATCCAGATGCCTTCAATTATGCTGAAAAAGGTAACCACAGCGATTTTGTGTGTGCGCAAAGTTAAATAAACGTTAACGAAGCTCAAGCGCAGGTTTTGTATTGACTTTAAATCCACAGTATTTATCAGTCGTACATGTAACACTGAAAAAATCGGCTTAATTCCTCTTTGAACAGCGGGACTTTGGCGTTCGGTCGCCAAAAGCGGGCCCGCTCGCCACATGTCCGTAATCCCTCTTTGGATTGGCAACTGCCTGTTCGCAGGGACTGCTGTAATGCTAACTCTGTGGCCGCATCGGAGATCCGTCGAGGGGAGGTTTTGCCGCATGTGATGACTGTTTCAGCGTGATCGCGACAGCCTGAATCAGAGACTTTGTACGTAATCCTTCGTTTAAAATTACCGAGTCCCTCCACTGTTTAAGTGGTTCTTTTTATCGGCCCCCTGACTCAGACGATGCAATTGCCGAAATGTTCAAAGGAAGCTTAAATCACATTTCAAACAGGTACCCGAAGCATACTGCTATAATCGTTGGCGACTTTAATTAACCCTCGATATGTTGGCATAAATACGTATTCAAAACGGGAGGCAAATATAAAACATCTCTCGAAACAGTTATGAGAGCTACTTCGAACAGTTAGTTCATGAACCCACTGGAATAGTAAATGGTTGCGATAATATCCTTGACCTCCTAGCAACAAATAATCCGGAGCTAGTAAGGAGCAAAAAAACAGATACAAGGATTAGCGAATATAGAGTTTTATTAGTGAGACTGAATATCGAAATTCCCAAATGCACCAAAAATAAACGAAAAATATATCTATTCAAAACAGCAGATATAAATTCTCTTCACACTTTCCTGAGTCTCCAGTTTTTCAAAACTAAAAATGCGAGTGTAGATCAGTTGTGACCTACTTTCAAAGACATAATATCAGTAGCAATCGAGAGATTTAAAGAAAAACGCATGCAAAATTTAAACAGAGACAGAATCCCATTGACTGGCAATCTTTTACAGAAACTCGCAATCTAGCGCGAACTTCAATGCGAGAAGCATATAATAGTTTCCACAACCAAATCCTGTCTCGTAATCTGGCAGAAAATAAAAAAGAAATAAAATTGTGGTCCCATGTCAAGTACACTAGCAGCAAACCACAAACAATACCTTCACTACGCGATAGCAATGGTAATACTATCGATGACAGTACTGCTAAAGCAGAATTGTTAAACACAGCTTCCCGAAATTCTTTCACCAAAGAAGACAAAGTAAACACTCCAGAATTCAAACCAAGAACAGCTGCCAGCAAATTTACAAGTAGGCGTTCCTGGTGTAGTAAAACAACTTCAGTCACGAAACAAAACCAAATATTCCGGGCCATATTGTATACCAACTAGATTCCTCTCAGAGTATGCTGATGCAATAGGTCCATACTTAGCTATCATGTACAACCGATTACTCGGCGAAAGATCCGTACCCAAAAACTGAAAAGTTGCCCAGGTCCCTCCAATATTCAAGAAAGGCAATATGAGTGATCGCCAAAATTACAGGCCCATCTCAGTAGGATTTTGGAACATATACTTAGTATAAGGTAGTTGATAAGCAGTTTGTAAGTTTAGGGACTGATGACCCCGTAGTTAAGTCCCATAAGCTTAACAAACATTTGAACATTTTTTGAATTAAATTGCGTGCCTTCGGAATATCGCCACAATTGTGCGATTGGATTCACGATTTCCTGTCAGAAAGGACACAGTTCATTGTAATTGACGGTAAGTCATCGAGTAAAACAGAAGTGATATCTGGCATTCTCAGTGGCGCTTGAGACGCGGTAGCGTGAGGACGTCAGGGAGTGTGCTCACAGTTTAAAGTGTTCACAAGTCGCGAACAGCTCTTTCTTTCGTGTTAAGTGTTTACTTGTTGTGCAGTATCGTCAGTGTTCTGGTGCGTGTGTTGTGTAAATGTTAGCGGTCTCGGCCGTTAAAACCGTAATTATGGAAACGAAGGTTCCCAGGAAGTGCAC
The DNA here is from genome assembly GCA_026315105.1 of Locusta migratoria. Lineage (NCBI taxonomy): Eukaryota > Metazoa > Arthropoda > Insecta > Orthoptera > Acrididae > Locusta > Locusta migratoria. The sequence continues at coordinate 248,748,860 of CM048750.1, read as the reverse complement.
TCTGCATTTCGAGTTTGATAAGGCAACCAGGAATAAGCAACCGAGTTCGCTAGAAGTTCATGATTGGATCAACAGCGTTTTTGGAATCGTCTCTGAACATATACATACTGCTTATTACGATTTGGATGAATACTGCTTTTATGTCAAGTTACTGGAACCCGTTCAACTAGACAAAATCCTGATGAAACACAGAACATCTACTCAATTTCGACATCGAGACTCAACGGTGAGTACAGTTTCCATATCCAATGCCGGTATTGAATATAAGAATGTTCGCGTTTTCAATTTGCCGCCATAAGTAGAAAATTGTTATCTTAGAGAGGTGTTATCACGTTATGGCGATATTAAACAAATTAGAAACGAGCGCTGGTCAAAGCAACATAAACTTCAGTGTTTCAGTGGTATAAGATCAGTAGAAATGCACGTTGGAACTAATATTCCCTCCCATATCACTGTCTGTGGGTACAGGGCTCATGTGACATACACTAGTCAGGAAGAAACGTGTTACATATGTAACCAAAGCGGACATATGCGTCAGGATTGCCCGAAAAAACCGGTTGTATTAAGAAATAACTTACAACAACGCAAAAAACTGACGTTAGCTGAATTAGTAGCATCCACTCGGGAAGTTGATGACCCAACACCCAGTAGCTGTTTTTCTGAGCAACCACCTCTGGTCCCGGCTGAATTTCCACCACTGCCAGATCAGGTGCCCACTAAAGTCATTAACCAAGTTGTAGCTAATAAACGGAGACGAACCTCTGATGAAAGTAGTGCGGATGACAAATTCGAACATTCGTCACAGGATAACAGCAAAAACACCGTTAACACCGTGTTAGAAACTAAAGTTCCTACACCCGGTACGGATACAATAATTGAAAGAAATCCCATAGAGATTTCAAACAGTTCTAGTATAGAATCCGAACCGCAGCAACGGGAAGAATTTCTATCACCCGTGCTGCAAACATCAGTAGAGGAAGTACAACACGTAGACCTAGGGACACCAGGCAAACCCGACCGAGGTGTTAGTGGAGATCATCAAACCGAACCTCTGATAGTAAACAACCCGGACTGTGATCCTGTTGTCAATACACAAACCGCGCCAAGTCAGAGCAGCGTCCAAAACAGAGCGGACGTAAATATAAACAGTGACGCGGAAATGGAAATCGAAGCAGGAAGTGGCGAGCCGGCGAGGCCGCAGCCTGCCGCCGCGGTGGCCCGCCAACTGTCGCACTCTGATATGGAGCTGGACGTCTGCAGCGAGCCGCCCACCTCGCCTTCTGCTGTGGGTTTCACCAGCAGTGGCAGGCGTAGGAGTAAAGTACAGCCGAAAATGAACGCTGCGCGAAAGAAAAATAAAAACTCTGACTCTCAATACAAGACTGATACTAAGAAAACAAGTGGCAAAGCATCAAAGTATGGGACGCGGACGCAGGAGGGGGGAAAGTTAAAAAGTAGTGCTTTTCTGGACCAGATAGATGTAGGCATATAAAGTTGTAACCCTGAACATCAGTAGAATCACCTCTGACCTGAAACTCGCGGCCTTCAAACAGTTTGTTTACGAATCTGAAGCCGATATTTTGCTGTTACAGGAGGTGTTAACAACGAACCTCCGTATATCGGGCTTCAACACCATAGAAAACATAGCCCTGGAGAACAGTACCGGTACTGCAGTTTTAATTAAAGACGGTATTCCATTTCAAGAGATTGAGAAATTGGACTCCGGTCGAGGTATAAGTTTTAATTTGTATAATGTCACCGTGGTAAATTTATACGCTCCGTCGGGGAATTCTAATAAAACTGAACGTTCCAGATATTTCAAGGAGGAGATTATCTACCTTCTAAGGAAAAACCCGCAATACATATTATTAGGTGGAGACTTTAATTGCGTTTTACATGCCAAATATCAGCATCCTCATTTCTATTACTGTAAAGAGCTGCACGAACTTGTAAAACATATAAAGCTGCAGGACGCGTGGGAAGTGAAATATCCCACACTGGTGAGATTCACCTACTTCACCGCCCACTCATGCAGCCGCCTTGACAGACTATATGTGACGGATAACATTAGTGACAGGCTTCGCGCCGCGGAAGTAATCCCTGCAGTATTCTCTGACCACTGTGCGCTTGCTGTAACACTTGATCTCGATAAACAGCCCACCAAACTATATAGATCACAATGGATGCTTAATATCGCGCTGTTGCAAGACAGAGAATTAGAAGAAGACGTCAGGGACACATGGAACGTTTGCCTCAGATCCCTCAGCCGCTATCAATCCAAAGTAGACTGGTGGACAAATCACGCAAAACGAAAACTTCGTCAATGTGTGATAAACTACGGCAGACAAAAAGCTAGGGAAATAAAAAAACACCACAGAATTTTATTATTCTATATTAAGAGAGCTCTATGATAAATCTGACAACAATGGATCGCACTTTCAACAAATCAAGAGCATCAAAGCAAAATTACTTAGTATCAAGCGCAAACAGTTAGAGGGTCTGAAAATAAAGTCCAAATCACGCTCTCTGGTAGTTGAAGAGATAACGTCTCTGTACCATTTAATTAAACATAATACCAACCGAAGACGGACGTTCATTGATGAGCTATTGACGTCAAATGGTAGACTGCTCGTAAATCAAAACGACATAGTACAGGAAATACATCAACATTATAGAGAATTGTATTCTCTGGAACATGTTAATGAGGGTGCAGAAGGTGAATTTTTTTAAGTACTTACTCCGGAAATTAATTCTGATGATAACAGTGACATATTAACTGCGTTTACAGAACGTGAAGTTTTAGATCTCATTTCAAGGTCGCCGCCCAACAAATCCCCTAGACATGATGGGTTGCCAAAAGAATTTTATTGTAAATTTTGGCACCTTATAGGACCAACTTTTACGGATATTCTAAACGAAATATTAAAAGGTGTCGTAGTTCCTAAAGAGTTTAAGGAAGGGAAAATTGTTTTAGTTCCAAAAAAACAAGGGACGAAAATGCATTGACAACTTCAGGCCTATTACCTTGCTGAATTTTGATTATAAAACCATCGCCCGGGCAGTTACCAGTAGAATGAGTCTTCCCATAAGTAAAATTATTGGAAAACACCAATCCTGTTTCCCTGCACGAACTGTCATGAACACAATTTCTGCCTACAGAGATGTCATATCCATAGCCTCCGTTACAAATATAAAGTGTGCACTATTTTTTATAGATTTTAATAAAGCGTTTGATCGAGTAAATCACCAATACCTGGAAAAAGTAATGAAGGAAGTAGGCCAGGAAGAAAGAGTTTTAAAAGTGGTACGAAATTTGATTACAGGGATAACGACTAAAATAGCTGTCAATGGGCAATTAACTGGGGCTATAAACATTGAAAGGGGGGTCCCACAGGGCAGACCTCTCTCTATGCTGCTGTATGTGTTCTCCTTGGAGCCAATACTCAAAAGGGTTACCACGAAACTCTCTGGGTTACAACTTTCGGGTGTTAAATTCACTACAGGGGCGTATGCTGATGACGTGGGAGTGCTACTAAGAACAGTAGATGAGGTCACAAGCCTAAAAGAGGATTTTGACACCTACTGTGCAGTTTCAGGTGCAAAAATTAACACGGGAAAGTGTAAATTAGTTAATATCAGAGGGTTCGTCGACGTAGCCGTGCCATGGGCACAAACCGTCGAACAACACAAAACTTTAGGGATCGTCGTTGATAAATGTCCATTAAAAATGGCGGCCCTGAACTGGAGAGTAACAGTTAACAAAATACAAGGGACTACTTTAGAAGCAACGTGGCGATCACTAAACCTTATTGGAGCCGTGAGGATAGTCAACACCTATCTATTGTCCAAGGCCTACTATGTGGCTCAGATTTTCCCGATTACAAAAGTACAGGCAAATAAAGTAATGCAGTTAGCAGCCAGGTACGTGTGGAGAGGAAACATTTTTAAGCTCACACCCGGAACATTAACAAAACCAAGATTGACTGGAGGACTCGCACTCACTGATATTCATAGGAAGGCAACTGCTTTATACCTTAGACGAACAGAAAGATTAATACATGGCAACCATAGTAATATTACAGAAAAACTCTTTAAAATACTGCAGCCAAAGAGCATGAAACCGCTGATAGATATCAACAATCATAACTTCCGTCTGAAACATATCAGTCTGTTTTACCTGGAGTATAGTTACTTAAAAGAAAGTCGTGTACCATCTACGACTTTAACTACAATCCAAATCCTACAGATATGGCAACAGAAAGATATGCCAAACAGTATTATGCTAAAGTTTCCACATAGAAACTGGTTGACAGTGTGGAAAAACATCAGCCTTAAAATCCACACGTTAGAGGTTGCGTCCACGTGGTACAAAGTCGTCAACCAGACGATAGCAACGAACGAAAAGCTACATCGCATCGGAAAAAGTGATACAGACAAGTGCAGAAAATGTGGACTACTGGTCACCATAATCCATAGATTCACTTGTAGCGGACATATCGATAACTCGAAGTGGGTGAGGAAACGAATTGCATTACTATCAAGAACCTCCGAAACTAGTTACACTTGAGAAATTATGATGTGGCCGGAAAGAAGTTATTACCCGAAAACAAAGAACAATACAATTATGTGGCTCCTCGGTAATTATGTAAACTATATATTCCACGGACCTGCAGAAGACAATCCCATACGTTTTCAATCGTACATGAACACTGCGAGATGGAGAATGATACGCACTATTGATGAGAAAAAACAGTTTAGCAACATGCTAAATATAGCATTTGAAAAGGCTAGAATAGGATAAACTTTTTTGTCTTGGGACTGTAATTACTGCTACTGTCGCCATTTAAAGAAGCAACAGTATCACTTACATTTTAAAGAAGAACCTTTTGTTTCTGTTTTGCAATGGATATTGCTGTTTATTCCTAGATTTTTTTAAACAGTTGATTTTAACGAAAAAAAAAGCTGTCTATTGCATATGGTAACGGTGGGTTGTGTGGGCGGCCAGACGCCTGCCGCCGGCCTCCTGTAGCCGCGGCACCGCGCAGCTCCCTGCTCTCTACAAGTTTTGTTTGGTTTCGTTAATCTGTAGTAGTGTGTGTGCACTGCTTAAACGCGGTCAGGCGTTGGTTTCCTCTTAAAGAAGAATCTTTTGTTTCTGTTTTGCAATGGATATTGCTGTTATTAGGAAAAAAGGGGGGCATTGAGGCGCTCCAGTCACGGTCTGCACGGCCACTACGGTCGGGGGTTCGAATCCCCTCTCGGGCATGGGTTTAGGGACTGATGACCCCGTAGTTAAGTCCCATAAGCTTAACAAACATTTGAACATTTTTTGAATTAAATTGCGTGCCTTCGAAATATCGCCACAATTGTGCGATTGGATTCACGATTTCCTGTCAGAAAGGACACAGTTCATTGTAATTGACGGTAAGTCATCGAGTAAAACAGAAGTGATATCTGGCGTTCCCCAGGGAAGCCTTATAGACCCCCTACTCTTCCTTGTGTTTATAAACGACTAGCTGAATACCCGGCGTTGCCCGGGTATTTATTTATTTATTCCTGCCATTTTTCAGGCACATATTCATTTGTATAAGGACTGTATGTCTGTAAAATCTCTTTGGAATACCATAAGTAGTAAAGAAGTAATAGATTAAAATTGAAGCTCCACGGGGCGGTTTACCATGAACGTTACCGTTTACGTGCTCATATCTCATGAACTAAGTGTCGTATTGTGATACAGTTACATTCAATTATATGCGTGTATAATGTCTGTAAAATTTCCTGCAGCTACAATTTGTGGAGTAGAAATTATAAATTGTAACGTCGTACCGAATGCCGTAGTTTTACTCCAAAAACAGCGGAAAAGTAGTAAGCGAGGAACTTTTTTCCTTTCATCATTTTACTATGGTTGCCAGCGATAAAAAGTTTAACAAAGATTTGAAATTATGTTTAAAGTTTGTTGCAAGTCGCTAAGTACTCTGATTCTCGTATTGCGTATTTATTAAGTCTCGCCGCATTATGTGGCAGTTTATTGCAAATCCTATTGTTTATGACGTCATATCGTCTGAGTCACGTGTCGTATATGATTCTTAACGCTGCAGCAATTGTACGCCACGGTAGGGAATGTGTGTACCAAATTTGGTTGAAACCGGTCCAGTGGTTTGGGAGAAATGAGCAGCATTGTCGCAAAATGCAGCAGTTTTTCGCGCATCTCATTGTTTATGACGTCATAACGCGGGAACTATATATCATATGTGATTCTTACACTTACGGCGACCGTCCTCGTGGATTGAAGCTTACGTGTACACAATTTCATAAAGATTGGACCAAAACTGTATATTTGTATGCAACATGTACAAATATACGGACACTCTGCTTTATATATTACACTAGCTGAAAACCCGGCGTTGTCCGGGTATTTTTTTATTTATTCCTGCCATTTTTCAGGTATATATCCATTTGTATAATGGCTGTATGTCTGTAAAAACTCTTGTGAATACAATCAGTAGTAACGAAATAATAGATTAAAACTTGGTGCCTGATGGGGCGGTTTGCCATGAACGTTACTGCTTATGGGCTCATACCTCATGAACTACAGGTCGCACTGTGCTACAATTTCGGAGTAACATTGAACGATATGTGTGTACATTGCCTATAAAATTTCCTGCGGCTACAATTTGTAGTGAAGAAATTATAAATCGTAACGTCATACAGAATGCAGTCGTTTTACTCCATAAACAGCGGAAAAGTGGTAAGCGAGAAACTTTTTTCCTTTCATCATTTTACTATGGTTGCCAGCGAGAAAACGTTTAATAAAGGTTTGAAATTATGTTTAAAGTTAGTTGCAAGTCGCTAAGTACTCTCAATCTCATATAGTGTATTTGTAAAGTCTCATCGCATTATGGCAGTTTCTTGCAACTCCTATCGTTTATGGAGTTATATCTCTTGAACCACGTGTCCTGTGTGGTTCGTACCACTACAGAAGATGTTATCTCACGTAAGGAATATGTGTACCAAATTTGGTTGTAATCGGTCTAGTGGTTTAGGAGTAAATGAGCAGCATTTTCGCTAAATGCAGCAGTTTTTCGCGCATCTCATTGTTGACGTCATATCTCGTGAACTATGTATCGTACGTGATTCTTACACTTACAGCGACCGTCCTATTGGATTGAAGCTTAAGTGTACAAAATTTCATAAAGATTGGAACAAAACTGTAGATTTGTGTGCAACACGTACAAACATACGGACACTCTGCTTTATATATTAGATTTAGGAGACAATCTGAATGGCTCCCTTAGACTGATCGCGGATGATGCTGTCGTTATCGATTAGTCAAGTCAACAAAGGATCAAAAGCGTCTGCAAAGCTATTTAGAAATGTTCAAAATGTTCAAATGTTTTTATAGCTTATGGGACTTAACTACGGGGTCATCAGTCCCTATACTTACAAACTACTTATAAACTAACTAAGACTAAGGACGGCATAAATATCCATGCCCGAGGGGGGGATTCGAACCTCCGACCGTAGTGGCCGTGCAGCCCGTGACTGGCGCGCCTCAGTCCCCTCGACCACCGCGGTCGGCTTTCCAGTGTTTATATTGAGATCACTGCTGAATTGCCAGTGTAGTTAATGCTCAGTTAATGTATGTCTGTGTTTCCCAGTGTTTTATCTTTGAGTCTTTTATCTTTGAGCATCTGTTAATCGTCGTATAGCTCCACATTTTACGGAGTTTTGTTCGCCACACTCACCCACCGCCACATACCGCGACCAAAACACCATAGTGGACACCGCAAACGTAAAGGCTACTCTCATGGATAACCGCCACTGGTCTGTAGTGAATAATTTTGGCTACCAAGTGAAATTTACGGACACGCGTTCCATTTTTATATTTGTATAATGATTTAGGAGACAATCTGAATAGCTCCCTTAGACTGTTCGCGAATGATGCTGTCGTTTATCGAGTAGTGAAGTCAAGAGAGGATCAAAAGCATCTGCAAAGCTATTTAGACAAAATTTATACATGGTGCGAAAATTCAGTCGCGTCTTCATGGAGATATGCAGTATCGTGATAACCGCCTATAGAGATCGGATGGTCTGTGGCACCGCCCACGCCGTATGACCACGTGGCATGTGGAGGCATCTGGCGGCCTGCAGTGTGGTGGAGAGAGTCGGCTGCCGGGCAGTTTGGGACTCGCGCCTCATATCCCGCGCACGCCTCATCTGCGCTCCGGAATGCCGTCCGCCCTTGCACCATTTGGCGGCGGTCATCGCGAGGGTCGGTCAGCGAACCGCCGCTATCTGCAGCAGCCGCGTCCACACATACGCTCCACAGCTCACTTCCCGCGGTGCAGCAGCCGCGCACAAGTTGCACACAGAGACTTGGCCAAATTATGTGTGTTGAACCACCTCCTGTGGTCCGTGTTTGCGTAACAAAATACTTCCTTTTATTTTGACTGATTCTTACGTCGGTTCTTGACGGAACGTCACCATACTGAATTAAAAATCACAATTTTGAGTATATTGGCATATAAGTTATTAAACAATCAAACCGATTCTAAACACAAAACAAACATCGATTATTTCATTGATAATTTAAGGCTGGACAAAGGATAATGGAGCTTACATAGATCACAGATCGTAGTATAATGCTAAAGTCAACCATAGACGAAATAAAGACAACAATGTCAAATATAAATGTATAATCCATAATGTCCTCCTAAAATTACAGGGTGTTACAAAAAGGTACGGCCAAACTTTCAGGAAACATTCCTCACACACAAAGAAAGAAAATATGTGGACATGTGTCCAGAAAAACTTAATTTCCATGTTAGAGCTCATTTTAGTATTTCTCTTTAAATGTAACATCAGCTAATGTGGCTTTGCCACAAGGTTACTGCGAACGGCTGAAAGCAAGGGGAAACTACAGCCGTTACTTTTCCCGAGGACATGCAGCTCTACTGTATGAAAACATGATGATGGCATCCTCTCGGGTAAAATATTCCGGAGGTAAAATAGTCCCCCATTCGGATCTCCGGGCGGGGACTACTCAGGAGGATGTTATCATCAGGAAAGACAATACTGGCATTCTACGGATCGGAGCGTGGAATGTTAGATCCCTTAATCGGGTAGGAAAATTAGAAAATTTAAAAAGGGAAATGGATAGGTTGAAGTTAGATATAGTGGGGATTAGTGAAGTTCGGTGGCAGGATGAACAGGATTTCTGGTCAGGTGAGTACAGGATTATAAATACAAAAGCAGTTGGGGGTATCACAGGAGTAGGACTGATAATGAATAAGAAAATAGGAATGCGGGTAAACTACTATAAGCAGCACAGTGATCGCATTATCATTGTCAAGATAGATACGAAGCCAACACCGACAACAGTAGTACAGGTTTATATGCCAACTAGCTCTGCCGATGATGAGGAGATCGAAGAAATATATGAGGAGCTAAAGGAAATTATTCAGACAGTTAAGGGAGAGGAAAACTTAATTGTAATGGGAGACTGGAATTCGGTAGTAGGAAAAGGAAGAGAAGGAAAAATAGTAGGTGAATATGGACTGAGCAGAAGGAATGAAAGAGGAAATCTCCTGGTAGAATTTTGCACGGAACATGATTTAATTGTAACAAACACGTGGTTTAAGAATCACAAAAGAAGGTTGTATACTTGGAAGAGACCAGGAGACACCGGAAGGTATCAGATAGATTTTATAATGGTAAAACATAGATTCCGGAACCAGGTTATAAACTGCAAGACATACCCAGGGGCAGATATAGACTCTGACCATAACTTGTTAGTCATGAACTGTAGGCTGAAACTGAAAAAACTGCAGAAAGGTAGGAAAATAAGAAGATGGGACTTAGATAAATTGAAGGAACGTGAAGTTCTGGTAAATTTCAGAGGGAGCTTTAGGCAACAATTGACAGAAACAGGGGGGAATAAAACAGTAGAAGAGGAATGGGTAGCATTGAGAGATGAAATAGTGAAGGCAGCAGAGGACAAAATAGGTAGAAAGGCAAGACCTACAAAAAATCCTTGGATAACACAGGAAATACTAAATTTAATTGATGAAAGGAGAAAATATAAAAATGCAGTAAATGAAACAGGCAAAATGGAGTACAGACGACTAAAAAATGAGATTGACAGGAAATGAAAAATGGCTAAGCAGGATGTGTAGAAGAATGTATAAGAAGGGGGAAAATAGATACCGCCTACAGAAAAATAAAAGACACATTTGGGGACAAGAAAAGTAATTCTACGAATATCAAGAACTCAGATGGGAAACCACTTCTCAGCAAAGAAGGGAAAGCTGAAAGGTGGAAAGAGTACATAGAGCAGCTCTACAAAGGAAATGAACTTAGAGACGATGTTGTAGGAAGGGAAGAGGAAGTAGATCAAGATGAAATCGGAGATACTATACTGAGAGATGAATTTGAGAGAGCCCTGAAAGACCTAGGTCGGAACAAGGCCCCAGGAGTAGATGACAAACCCTCAGAGCTACTAAAGTCTCTGGGAGAGCCAGCCATGACAAAACTATTTGAATTGGTGTGTAGGATGTATGAGACAGGCGAAATACCCTCAGACTTTAAGAAAAATGTAATAATCCCCATTCCAAAGAAATCAGGCGCAGACAGGTGTGAAAATTACAGAACCATCAGTTTGATAAGTCATGGTTGCAAAATTTTAACACGAATTATCTACAGGAGAATGGAAAAGCTGGTAGAAGCTGACCTCGGGGAAGATCAGTTTGGATTCAGGAGGAACGTAGGAACCAGGGAGGCAATACTTACCTTACGTCTTATCTTAGAAGATAGATTAAGGAAAGGCAAACCTACATTTTTAGCTTTTGTAGATTTGGAGAAAGCATTTGAAAATGTTGACTGGACTACACTCTTTCAAATTCTGAAGTCAGCAGGGGTAAAATACAGGGAAAGGAGAGTTATTTACAATTTGTACAAAAGCCAGACCGCAGTTATTAGACTTGAAGGGAATGAAAGGGAAGCATCAGTTGGGAAGGGAGTAAGACAGGGTTGTAGCCTTTCTCCGATGTTATTCAATTTGTACATTGAGCAGGCGGTGAAGGAAAGCAAGGAAAATTTTGGAATAGGCATTAAAGTTCAGGGGGAAGAAATAAAAACATTGCGTTTTGCTGATGACATTGTAATTCTGTCAGAGACGGCGAACGACCTGGAAGAGCAGTTGAATGGAATGGACAGTGTGTTGAAGAGAGCGTATAAAATGAACATAAACAAGAGCAAAACAAAAATAATGGAATGTAGTCTTAGAAAATCAGGCGATGCCGAAGGAATTAGATTAGGTAATGAGACTATGAAGGTGGTAGATGAGTTTTGTTACTTGGGTAGTAAAATAACATGCGATGGTCGCAGTACAGAGGATATAAAATGCAGAATGGCAATGAGAAGAAAAGCATTTTTGAAAAAGAGAAATTTGCTAACATCGAATATTAATTTAAGTGTAAGGAAGTCTTTTCTGAAGGCATTTGTGTGGAGTGTTGCCTTGTACGGGAGTGAAACATGGACGATAAGCAGTGCGGACAGAAGGAGAATAGAGGCTTTTGAAATGTGGTGTTACAGAAGAATGCTGAAGATTAAGTGGGTAGATCACATAACTAATGAAGAGGTACTGAACAAAATTGGCGAGAAAAGGAATTTTTGGCATACCCTGACTAAAAGAAGGGATCGCTTGGTAGGACATATTCTTAGACATCGAGGATTCGTAAATTTAGCATTGGAGGGTAGTGTGTGGGGTAAAAATCGCAGAGGGAGACCAAGAGACACGTATAGTAAGCAGATTCAAGTGGATGTGGGTTGTCGTTCTTATGAGGAGATGAAAAGGCTTGCTCAGGATAGAGTAGGGTGGAGAGCTGCATCAAACCAGTCTCCGGACTGAAGACCGTAACAACAACAACTTTAAATGTAAATTGAAATAATTTGTGAAGACAATTGACAAAATACCCGATTGTTTCGTTAGCATGTAATTCCTAGATTCACCGCATTTTTAAACATTGCACTGACTGCAAAACCACGTTCGTGATGAACACTAACCAGTTGATGCTACGTACTGATGTGCTTGATGCTAGTACTGTAGAGCAATGAGTCGCATGTCGACACAAGCACTGAAGTCAACATTACCTTCCTTCAATCGGGCCAACTGGCGGTAAATCGAGGAACTACAGTACATACTAAAGAAACAATTGGGTATTTTGACAATTGTCTGCACGAATTATTTCAATTTACATTTAAATAGAAATATTAAAATGAGCTCTAAGAGGGAAATTAAGCGTTTCCCCTTTACATGTCCACATAACGTATTTTCTTTCTTTGTGTGTGGGGAATGTTTCCTGAAAGTTTGGCCGTACCTTTTTGTAACACCCTGTATATTAATAATAATTAAGCTGTAAATGTAGGCCTCTCGCTGTTTACTTCAGTCTTTGCGGATAATCACCGGCCGGCCGCGGTGGCCGAGGAGACTGAGGCGCTTCAGTCACGGTCTACACAGCCACTACGGTCGGGGGTTCGAATCCTCCCTCGGGCATGGATATTTGTGACGTCCTAGTTCGTAAGTAGTTCATAAGTAGTTTGTAAGTTTAGGGACTGATGACCCCGTAGTTAAGTCCCATAAGCTTTACAAACATTTTGATTTTTTGATAACCACCGGCACATTAAAGTCTACTCCAACACAGTGGCTCTCCGTCACCGCAAATATTGCTCCACCAAAATTAAGATGACAAAGCATCTTTTAAATAATGGGAACAAATAATAAAAATAAATGAAGGAAAATGTTTACCTATGCAGGATGTAATAAAAAGTTTGCCAAATTACCGTTTGAAATAACGAAAGCCGATATGGAATAACTGCTATATAAAAGGAGAGGTCACCTTCAACCTAAAACAGAACTGGAAAAATGAGTGGGAGAATTCAGTCTGTAACCATCACTTCATAAGTGATCCCTCAAAAGAACTAAAAGGGTTCAACTTCGCAAGAAAAGACTGGACTAAGCTCAATCGCATCAGAAGTGGCCATACCAGATGTATGGCCATGCTTTATAAGTGGGGACTCACGGACAGCCCAAGTTGTGTTTGTGGAGCACCTGAGCAGACGCTGGACCACATCATGAGAGTGTGTCCAAAGTGGCTCTGCTGAGGACTTCATAGAAGCCACAAAGATTCAAGATCTGGACATTGATGTGTATCTAAAAGCTTGTCTCACATGACACATGTAATTCCAAGTGTTCTGTCATAATATATCATTGATCACTCACGTGTACCGAAAATCAGCTCTTGTACAATATTTTACTGGTATTTGTATACATATTCTTGTTCTTTGTTTAATTAAATTTGTATATATGCTACTGTCATATGCCATACGATAAAAAAAAATAAACGTCAGTCTTCAAAACTACTGGACGCATCTTCATGCGGTTTTCACAGGAAACACGAGAAAAGTTTGGGTCAACATATTGGCATAATTTTATCAAAATCGGATCACGGAAAAATAAGATATCGTAATTTTAAGTGTTTTCAGTAACCGTCCTGTCTGGTTGTTTAACTATTAAAAACCTCTTATCTCCAAAACCACGAATTTGCATGGGGTTTTCACAGGTAACTTGAGCGTAACTCTGGACAACATACAGACTTCGTTTCATAAAAATCTGATCACGGGAAAAAATAATATAGTAATTTCAAATTTTCTATCTATGACCGTGACGTCTGTCTGTCTCTTTGAACACGTTTATCTCCAAAACTACTTGCCGAACGTTCATGGGGTTTCCACACGTAAATTTGAAATTCCGTGCGGTTACATAGAGGCTTCAGTAATTAAAATCGGATCAGAGAAAATAAAGATATCATAATTTAATCATTTGCTTAAAAACCATCGTGTATGTCTTTTTGTTGAAGATAATCTCCAAAGGTACTACGAGAACTTTAATGGGTTTCCACAGGTAAATTGATAATAGTTTGGGGAGTAACATAGGCTTAATTTCATCTAAATTGGATCAGAGGAAGGAAAGATCGTAATTTGAAGTTTTATGTGTATACTATGTTTTCATAATTGTTCGGTACAATATTGTGATTAAAATTTGTAATTACTTACTTTTCGTGCGGACTACATAAAGACCTCTTCTTTTGCAGAGACAATTGTACTTCAATTATAACCCGACTTGTGAATATATAGTTCTATTACACAAGATGGATTTCAACTTCGTGCTTTACGAAGTAATCACTGCAGGACGTAGGGACATGTATTAGCTGAAAGAGTGGTCGATGCTGCTAACACAGTCAAGACAATTCTCTGAAAATACTATATTGAATGGAACGTTCCTTCAACGATTACCCAGACTTACTTTATAGCATATTGACACCACAATGACGTCTTATTTAAACAGACATGAACTGCTCTGTTGATTGAATTAGTAGCCTTTCGTCGAGTTTTGAAATATATGGAGCACTGCATACAGAATAACTACTTTGTCTCCAGTGCAACACTGCAGCATACTAATACTTCAGCATACACTTACTGTGGGAGATAAACAGTTTAGGACAGCACCATAGAACCAGTACAGGGCGCTGTTATTATTATTATTGGTATTTCTCATCTCAACATTGAAGTGTTTTCAGAAGTTTACGCCAAACAGACAATTAGACACCGCGGTCTTAACTTCTTGAACTCAACCTAACATTGAAATTACATCGTTCCGGAATACGGGCTTGAATTAATTTCACTTTTTGTATGAAAAACTTCATGAACATTCACCGTTTTCGACAATGATTTCTACTTAAATTTGATATCGTGGCTAGGAGAACTAAGTTTATTGACAGAGCAATCCAACAAGGATTCTGTTTTTGCTGACCTAGGTTCGGAACCCAAAAGAAACATGACATACACAGGTCCCTCTTTAACAACCGTTGCGAAGCACGGACATATAAACTGGTTTCTAATAAAGTCTTTAACCATATTCTCTAACAATAACATACACAGAAATAATAAACAAAATTATGCCATATCTGTTCTATATTTTCTCTTAAAAGAAAAAAAGACTTATACTATTCTGAGGCATTGACAAATGCGGTTACTGGCTATAATTCGTAAATGAAATATAAAACACCACCTAATAAACAGTCAGTGAAGCACTTAAGGCCTCTAAATACCGTACGTACTGCACACTTTATAAGAGAAATTTGTAAAATTTTATTTATATAAAGTTATTTATCTAGTACTAGATATTGATAAGAGAAAATGTTTTTGCAGGAACACCTGATGATGGAACTTAACGCTGAAAGATATCTTGTAATAAATAAATAATTACAGTGTTTTGGACAAACCTTTCACAATATGTCAATATACGACATTTTTACCACTGTTGGCCCAAGATATAATATATTTAGAGTATGTTCCACAAATTTATTTTAATTCGTGAACCGGTTTTCGGCTTATAAGGCCACCTTCAGACTTTACTGTTAATCTCAAAGAAGTTGAGACGCCGCGGTGGAGTAGCCGTGCGGTCTAAAGCGTCTCTCTGCGGAGCGCGCGGTTGCTCGCCGTGGAGGTTCGAGTCCTCCCTGGGGCATAGGTGTGTGTGTTGTCCTTAGCTTAGTTTACCTAGGTTTAAGTAGTTTGTAAGCTACGGACTGATGACCACGCAGTTTGGTCCGATAGATTTACAGACATTTTGAAGTTGAGACGCGTGAGACTTATCGTTCCTCGCGATCTCGTTAATCAATATTAAATACGCATAATATGAGTCAATTTAATCGTGCTTGGCATGTTTATTGTGTTACGAAATTATTCAGCAGCTGAGCATCCATGAGTACTTCCAGTTAGGATAATTCATGTAATTTTTGTTTTTCTAGGATAACGTGGGAAGATTTATGCCCGGTTTCTGGAAAACTACAGTTACGTGCCGTTATAATTTAACATGCCAGATAACTTCCTTCAGTTTCCCGTAGTTGATTTCAACGACCTTTAGTTAAATATGACATAACTACTTCTGTCAATGCTAATAGTTCGTCTCAACAGATCACAGATGCCACTACAAACGAAACTCGCAATTACTCGAATTTTATCGATTATTAACGTAAAATTGAAGACGCACAATAGTTTGAATAGCTGTCACGAGTTTTCTGCTTCTGTTTTGAAACGCAATGGCCGACAAGCGAGGAAAAATTTATTTGAGAAAAAACTTTTTGAACGACCTCGTTTTATAAAGGAAATCAATTATAGAAAGTAAAAGACAGATGGCTGGACTATTTCGGAAAATCAAAACGCCTTGGAAGATGTTACAAAACTGTACAATTCCTCAAGAGAGAGAACAGCTTAAAGAGCTGTCAGGACAAACAACAAAGATACGGTTAGTAATAAACATAATGAATTACTTCTGTTGTCAACACCTATTTTTATGAATTTAAGTTTTCCTCTTCCCATTGTTCTGTGAATGTGACAATACTTTTTACACTACCAGCTGATCAATTTTCGTCCACCCATCCTCCAACACAAGCCCCATATTTTAATGAAAAACATTAATCACCTGAATCATTGATCGATCGTAAAGGCAATTGCATGGCAGAACACTATTGCTAAGGGAAGTATCTTTTTGTTTAATTGAAAGCTTTATTATGAGAGCATGTTTTTGTGATTAGGAATGTGATAAAATTTTACATCCGGATCGGCGATCGCGAGGGACGTTGTCCACTGTTGTTCAGTGTCAAGGGAGATGCAGCTAATGCATACGTCACCCGTTGCCAACATTATCAATCGCTACCGCCGACCACGATGTAATGTTTTTCGCGTTTTTTCCCGTTTAGTATGACCCGACAATGACGTCACCGATCAGATTTTTTTAGTCTGAAACGCATATGAAACTCACTCTCATTATATAGATCACATGGTCTTGTTCTACCACTAAAAAAATGCGTCGTGGTCTTTCAACATCGCCGATCACAGCTAAGTTTTCCTCTTCTGAAGACCCGTCCATAAGCACAAAAACCAAGAAGAAGGCGGTGATGACGACGAAAGAATTTCCATTCTTGAACTATAAACTTCTAAAATTGTGCGAAAATTACACGGAAACCAGACATAAAAACAAAAATAAATAACAACAATTAAATAATTTATGGGCCTGAGTTTGGCAGCCACTAGCGCTACGTAGCGGATATACCGGATGATCAAAAAGTCAGAATAAATTTGAAAACTTAATAAATCACGGATAGATAGAGGGGTAAAAATTGACACATGCTTGGAATGATACGGGGTTTTATTTGTACAAAAAAAAAAAAAAAAAAAAAAAAAAAAAAAAAAAATATTGCTAGACGCGTGAAAGATCTCAGGCGCGCGTCGTTTGATAATGATCGTGTGCTCAGCCGCCACTTTTGCATTGCTTGGCCTCCTAGATCCCCAGACAGTCCGTGCGATTATTGGCTTTGGAGTTACCTGAAGTCGCAAGTGTATCGTGATCGACCAACATCTCTAGGAATGCTGAAAGACAACATCCGACGCCAATGCCTCACCATAACCCTGCACATGCTTTACAGTGCTGTTCACAACATTATTCCTTGACTACAGCTATTGTTGAGGACTGATGGTGAACATATTGAGCATTTCCTGTAAAGAACATCATCTTTGCTTTGTCTTAATTTGTTATGCTAATTATTGCTTTTCTGTTCAGATGAAGCGTCATCTGTCGGACATTTTTTCAAATTTTTATTTTTCATTTTTATTTTTTTATTTATTTTATTTATTTATTTATTTTTGTTCTAATAAAACCCCATGTCATTCCAAGCATGTGTGTCAATTTTTACCTCTCTAACTACATTATTCCGTGATTAATTAAGTTTTCAAATTTATACTGATTTTTGATCACCCGGTAGTTAAAACTAACGTTAACGTATAGATAACCCCAGTGGAACGCGCATTTATCTTTAATGGACAGGTACCTACGGCTATGACGGTAACTGTTGTCCCGGAAACCCATTTTGTACTTAACGTTCAGGTAACCCACAGATAACTGTGATGGGAGAGGTAACTACTATTTCGGCCATTAGACGCAATTTGGTGTATAGTAGAAACAGCTTTTGGCTGTTGAACAGGCGGCTGGTCCCTGCTTCAGCGAGAAGACAAGTAACCTCCCCTCGCAGTGCCGGCAGGGCGTCCAAACGAGGGGCTGAGGGTCATAAAACGATAGGGAAACCCTTGGAGGCAATCGTACTCCGACTGGCGCCGGTATGTCGCACGCCGTATGGTTCGGAAAGAGCAACACCACAGCGAAGGAGAGGAAGGGGACGCGTGAGGAATCCTTAAGATGTTGGCCGCCGACGCGGGTACCGTGGGATAGTACGTTGGCAGTCCGCAAAAGCCCGCAGTTTTAGGCGCAAAGCAGCCCGATTTGTTAACTTTGCCGCCTAGGATTCTTATTGGGCGGCGATCGGAAACGGCCGTTGAGGAGTGAGATTTTCTCCCACTCTTTTAGCAACAGTTTTAGGTTACGCACTACCATTGGTAGAAAAAATACTGGAAGGGAGATTTTGTAAGAGTCATGGAGGAGGAATTATATTATGAATTATCTCGAACAGAATGCTATATTAACCCAAATTGAACACGGATTTAGAAAATATCGTTCATGCGAAACACAACTACCTCTTCACTCACACGAAGTGATGGGTGCTTTCGACAAGGATTTTCAAATTGATATCGTATTTCTTGATTTACAGAAGGCTTTTGACACCGTACCTCACAAACGGCTTCCGTAGTTATGGTATATCGCACCAAGTTTGTGACTGGATAGGAGATTTCCTGTCAGAGACGACACAGTTTGTAGTAATCGATGGTAAGGCATCGACTAAAACAGAGGTGATATCGAGCGTTCCACAGGGTAGTGTTATGGTCCTCCGCTATTCCTTATTTACGTAAACGATTTGGGAGAAAATCTAAGTAGCTCTCTTAGGTTGTTTGCAGATGACGCCGTCATTTACCGCCTAGTAAAATCATCTGAAGATCAAAGCAGAACGGTCTAAAAATATATCACTGTGGTGTAAAATTGGCAATTGAGACTAAATAATGAGAAGTGTGAAGGCGTCCACATGAGTACGAAAAGAAATCCGTTAAACTTTGTTTACAAGATAAATCAATCAAAGTTGAAGGCCGTTAACTCCATTAAATAGCTAGGGATTACTATTACTTCAGACTGGAAAGAACACGTAGATAATGTCGTGGGAAAGGCGAACCAGACACTGCGTTTTATTGGCAGAACCATTAAAAGACGCAACAGAACCACTAAAGAGACTGCATACAATACGTTTGTCCGTCTTTTTTTGGAGTATGGCTGCCCAGTGTCGGATCTTTATCAGGTGGGTTTGACGGAGGACATCGAAAGAGTCCAAAGAAGGGCAGCTCGTTTCGTATTGTCAAGATACACGAGAGACAGCGTTACGGAAATGATACATGATCTGGGTTGGGAATAATTACAACAACAGCGCTTATCGCTGCGGCGTGGGCTACTTACGAAACTCCAATCACCAGCATTCTCCTCCGAATGCGAAAATATATTGTTGACTGCCACTTACATAGGTAGACAAGATCATCAGAATAAAATACGAGAAATCACAGCTCGAACTGAGAGATTCAGGTTTTCTTTCTTCCCGCGCGCTATTCGAGAATGGAATGGTAGATGAATAGTATAAAGGGGGTTCGATGAACCCTCTGCCAGGTAATTAAATGTCATTTGCAGAGTATCCCATGTAGATGCAGATATAGAAGACGTAAGTTTTAGACAAAGAAAGAAGTATTAGACTTGAGAGCGACAAAACATTTACAGCCTTGAGCTCCAGCAGCGGGTATGAGATGGGAACCTGTACGTAAATTTTGTAAGAGTGACTTGTCAGCTGAAATCTTTTCAGATATATCAGACAAGTGCGCCATTAGTGGGAGACGCACCAATTACTCAGCTACAGTAATTTTGGTAAGCATGGCACCAGTGCTTTCCGGCTTCCGTTTTCAGCGTAGGTCTTGCTATTCAATCTCGTGTCAGCATTTTATTTTATCCTGATACTGCCACTCAATAACTCCCGTCAGTTCCGTTTTATCTCTTTTTCAGCATAATCATTCCCCTTCCTTGGTTTGCTCTCAATAACGCCTGTTTTAATGTTTACTTTTTATCACGTAATTTCATTTCATGTTTGCGTGTCTCCTTTGCATCACTAAACCCCTGTTTCTATTACTAGTTAGAATCCCCACATCTTATTATTTATTATTTGGATACATTTTGTCCATGCGTCTGGTCACTCAGGTGATTAGCACAGCGCCATTTTATAATTAATACTGTCAGTTTTCAATGTCGTTATCCACCATTTGCGCGTATTTAATTACAATCACTTTAACCTTGTGCTAAACTGAATGTTGTACAAGCTGTGTGATCAATTATTAAATGTAAAATAATCACATAAGTAATAGTTCTCGTTAAAGTGTGTTTACATTTTTCTGGCGGACTCTGTATTTATTCGTGTACTGGAGTAACTAACTAGCAATGTATTCTATCAGTCGACTAATGATAAGTTTAACAGACAACAGGTTCTCAAATCAACGACGACTTAGGCATTGACCAGTTGCTTCACCTCCATTCATTTGGGGTATTCTACTTTAATACGCATTTTTTGTAGGGAACTTTTTTTTGCCAGGGGGTACTTCATTGTAAGTGTCCCAGGTTATTAGTATCTCGAGAACGAAGCGATATCGGGAAAAATTTTCAGGGAATATAGAAGAAATTTTTAAGAACTTGAAATGAACTTGAAATTCTTCAGCAGGAATTAACGTAAAAGCAAATACCGTCTGAGAAACTTATAATGAAATACCCTCTCGCGACAAACCATTGGTTTTTCGAAAAAATCGTTAACTATCCAAAATAGCGTACTTTTTCAGGCAGAATACGAATATGGAATAAAAAATAGGGGCTACGAGTTAGAACATAGCCTTTGTTTGACCTTGAAACAATTTCCAACGTCATTTCGACAAGACCATACCCTTAAACCTTAAAATTTTCATATTCACGGAATGTATGACATTAAGTGCGAATGGGTTAAGTTGAAAACGTGCACCCAGCCGGGATTCGAACCCGGGTCTCCTGCTTTCTAGGCAGTTGCGCTGACTCCTACACCACTGGGGACACAGCCGTCATTACACCTGGTGGAATTACTCAAGTACTCCTCCTGTCAGATACAAATTTGCAACTTTACCCTGCCCACTAAAACTCAAACTCGTAGTCACTTAGTACTGATTCCCATAAGAGTAAGGGCCTCCGCGCTGAAGAAAGGATTATTGCCCGTCATCGGCAAATTGTGTGTTATATACAATGTGTCCCAGCTATCTTGTCCACCCAAAACATCTCTGGAACAATAAATAACTGCTATTGGAAAACGACTTTCGCCGGTATCAATGTACGGCTGGGGCACATGAATGTACATATTTGGAAACATTCTAAAACGAAAGCAAATGTGTTTTTTAACACGGACTTATGTTTTTTAAATGGACACTCTATATTTTTTCTTCAGCAATCCATAGCATGACAAATCACATAAACAATGGCGTTAATTGCATCGAATATTCCAATTACATCCCGAGATATTGCGACGCGAAGTTGACGCTTGAAATACGTGAAACGCGCGGCTAGCGCATGTCCTGGGACTCAGGCGAGAACCCCATGCTGCTCAGGACGTGCGCTTGCCGCGCGTTTCGCGTATTTCAAGCGTCAACTTCGCGTCGCAATATCTCGGGATGTAATTGGAATATTGCGATGCAATCAACGCCATTGTTTGTGTGATTTGTCATGCTATGGATTGCTGACCAAAAAATGTAGGTTGTCCATTTAAAAAAAACATAAGTTTGTGTTAAAAAACACATTTGTTTTCGTTTTAGAATGTTTCCAAATATGTACATTCATGGGCTCCAGCCATACATTGATACCGGTGAAAGTCGGTTTCCAGTAGCTGCTGTTGTTCCAGAGATATTTTGGGTGGACAAGATAGCTGGGACACCCTGTATGGCCGGCCGCGGTGGCCGAGGTGACTGAGGCGCTACAGTCACGGTCAGCACGGCCACTACGGTCGGGGGTTCGAATCCCCCCTCGGGCATGGATATTTGTGCCGTCCTAGTTCGTAAGTAGTTCATAAGTAGTTTGTAAGTTTAGGGACTGATGACCCCGTAGTTAAGTCCCATAAGCTTAACAAACATTTGAACACCCTGTATGTGTGTTGTCTGTTTTTTCAGACGTGTCCGACGAGAGGCGTGCTTGAGTAATTCCGTGCAGGTGTGATGACCGCTGTGTCCCGAGGTGTATGGGTCAGTGCTACTGCCTAGAAAGCAGGAGACCCGGGCTCGAATCCCGGCTGGGTACACATTTTCAACTTTACCCATCCGCAATTAATGTCATACATTCCGTGAATATGAAAAGTTTTAAGGTTTGAAAGGGGTCATAGTATGGTCTTGTCGAAATGACGTTGAAAATTGTTCAAGGTCAAAGAACAGACACCACATATATATAATTTACAACTTTTACCAGACGCTTATTTTCGCAGAATTGTGCCGTTACGGAGACATCGACCGTTATAGGTTAAAATAAGACACGCTATATGATAGACGGCCCGCGCCGCGTGCCATGCGCTCGGAGTCGCCTGTTTCGATGCAAACGACGGCTGGTGGCAGTGCGCGCCAAGCGCTCCTTATAAGGTCTCACGCCGAGACTCGTACGGCGAGGACCATCTGCCCGTGGCGGACACGTCAACGTTGCTTTCAGGGTCACACAGTCACCAAATCTTCTCTAACAAATCTATGCGGGAAACCATTTCATTCTTCGTAAACGAAGGCTTCCGCGGCCCTTGTCATCGGTGCTAAAACTCTACTGGGTATTGGACCGCATAGTCAATATATCCAATATTTCACCGACGTTTCGGCCACTATTGCAACACCCAGAAAATGGCCGCTTGGAATAGTGAGTGTATTACGCTGCGTTATATCAATAATACGTCAAGTAATCGTATTTTCTATTTCTCACCTGTCATTTTACTGAGCATTCTTTCCTCTCTGCCTGGTGTCCCTCCACTTCGCAGGCCACATCATGGTGCGTATCGGAGAATATACTCTGTCGGTTAACTCCAGACCGAGTAGTGCTCTTGATGGAGGAAGTGGCCTTTATCGGAAGAACCCTACAGGGGCACCTAAAACAGGATGACCAACTTAGCGATTTTGCCGCTAGCGATTATTAATTCATTCAAGCGACAAGATTTTTAGTATTGAGACATGTCTCATTCCTAGCGATTTTAAAAGCGTTTTAGGGACTAATCTGAGGGGTGCTTTTTTTGACATACAATATGAAACAATTGACATTATGATTACACATAATGGGCATGTGATAAGTGAGACTGAACAGTTCAAATTTCTAGGTGTTCATATAGACAGTAAGCTGTCATGGAAATCCCATGTTCAGGATCGTGTTCCAAAACTAAATTCTGCTATATTTACCATTAGAACAATATCTGAGATAAGTGATTTTTCAACACGAAAAGTAGTCTATTTCGCTTACTTTCACTCACTTATGACGTACGGCATTGTTTTTTGGGGTAACTCGCCTGATGCAAAAAGGATATTTCTGGCTCAAAAACGGGCGGTTCGAGCAATATATGGTGTAAGTTCGCGAACGTCATGTCGACCCCTTTTCAGTAGTCTGGGAATTTTGACTCTGGCGTCACAATACGTTTTTTCTTTAATGTCGTTTGTTGTTAATAATATAAGCTTATTCCCACGAGTTAGTAGCTTTCACTCGGTGAATACTAGACAGATGTCTAATCTACATTTGCACCACACCACCTTAACACTTGTGCAGAAAGGGGTGCAGTATTCTGCGGCATCCATTTTCAATAAGCTGCCACAAGAACTAAAGAATCTTAGCACTAATCCACATGCTTTCAAATCTAAATTGAAGAGTTACCTCGTGGCACACTACTTTTATTCTGTCGAGGAGCTCCTAGAAAAGTTAAACAATTAAGCTAATTCATTTTTTTCTTTATTGATTCTTTTCACTTTGTCTTAAGATTGTCGTGTGCAAAGGACTACTTAAAATTTTTCTATTACCATTCTTGTGTAACAATGTATTGACTTGTTCCATGACCATGGAGTCTTACTCCTCAAGTGGGTTCTATGGAACAGAAAAAACAAATAAAAAAATAAATAAAAAAACACATTGATTAGATATAACGTTTTTCATCCTTCGTTAGCAGCCACAAAATAGTGTTAGGCCTGATTAACGCAGTAAGCAAAATCACTTCAAGTCGGGTCATGTGACCACAAAATATTCTCTAGGACACTTGAATATAGAAGGGCGTGCGCATTAACTTCTGCTGTAGCAGCAGCTTTCGCCGCCATTTTTGTTCCAAGAGGCGACAGCGTCAGTTTCTCAAAGGCGGAGTTCTTTACTGTCATTGCTTTGAAATATCGCTTGCTTCACTTTAAATACATATATGAAGAAGTAAATAAAAAGTTAAATTAAAAATTAATCTGTTCATAAGGAAGCGTGTGGGGTAAAAATCGTAGAAGGGACGAATATAGTAAGCAGATTCAAAAGGATGTAGGTTGCCGAACGTATTCTCAGATGAAAAGACTTGTACAGGACAGGGTAGCGTGGAGAGCTGCATCAAACCAGTCTGTGAACTGAAGACCACCACAACAACATAATAAGTTATTGTAATACAGGTTGAAAAATCGAATTTGCCCACCTGGGTGTGTATTCGGAGCAATTTTTATCGGTTGGGACAACTTAGTTTTATTGGTTACCAGATGCACTTCCATAGCTTAGCGATAACTCTACGATTTCGAATGTGATGTAATAAATTTGATCAGAATACAATCACATGTGTGTGCTTCTCTACGGGATGTTTTTCAATAATTCGTATAAAATACTTTTAAAATGCACAAGCTATGAAAGTGCATTACCAAGATAAACTAAGATCCAGTAAAAGATTTATGAATAAGAGAGGAATGGATCACTGAAAATGGTTCGTATTGCTGTCAAATTTAATTGCTTCTAACAATTCTCGTTCTATTTTTTTTTTCAAATTGGCTGTCTTCAAAATGAAACTAAAAATTAATTTTTTTATTAAGTTAATACGAAACAACGTAGACGTTTAAAAAGGTTTTCAGTTACAACTTCCGACAAAAAGCACCTATGTGGCTCATTAAAAACCAATTGCCTCTGATAGGCGGATAAGAAGGATCCAATTTGGAACTAAGACACTTTGCTAGTAAACTACAACATCGCTATGTCCTAGGCTCATAGAGATTTGTGCATTTTAACATCACAGTAGTCTCAAACATGGTTTACGTGAACCGTTAGCCATTATAATTACTAAAACAAAATGCGCCTTTAAGAGTAATAATGTTGATACTGCTTGTTATCGCCAATATATGTATAAATAAAAGTCGATAACAAAACGTTATTGCATCAGACTTATAACTAAAAAAAAGTGTTGAAACCTGCCGTTTACAATGTGGTGAAATCGTGCGTAATTACAAATGATTTAATGAACTTCGCATAGTTTTCAAGAACTTATTGGTGTTTATTTCTCAGGATGACAGTTTAATATTAATACCTTACGGCTTTAAGGGTGCATGGAAGAATAAAACCATTTTCTGCACTATTGGAAATATTCGAAGCTGCACAGCAACCATCCTGAAACAATTCTTATTTCCCAGTTAAGTCCGATTAGCTTTACAAACATTTGAATCGCTAGTAGCAAACATGCCAAGTTCAGCTGCGGAGCGAGCTTTCTCTGTTTTGGAGTTCTGATATAGAGTTTGGCTGTTTAGATGTGATGCTGTTCAACGGATGTTTAGAACCAAATACGGTAAGAAGCCACCAACATGGAAGTTCATCGCATCGATGCATCGGCCGTGCTGCAGAAGGGGACAGCTGTTTCATTCAATGGCCTCCGGATGTTCAGATGTTTGTATAGTCTATGGGACTTAACTACGGGGTCATCAGTCCCTAAACTTACAAACCACTTATGAACTACTTACGAACTAGGACGGCACAAATATCCATGCCCGAGGGGGGATTCGAACCCCCGACCGTAGTGGCCGTGAAGACCGTGACTGGAGCGCCTTAGTCAATGGCCTCCCCCATCGCCTGATCTCACTCTGACTTTTTCCTGTGGGGACACATTAAAGATCTGGGGTATATACCGCCTCTACCAGTTGATGTAGCAGAGATCCAGAAGAGAATACGCGAAGCGACTTGCACCATCGACGATATCATGCTGGGAAGGGTACGGCAAGAATTCGATTACCGTATTGGCGTCTGCCGGATCACTCAGGGTTCGCATATCAAAGGTTTGAAAAAAAAAAAAAAAAAAAAAAAAACAACTTTAAGAGTTTGTCATAAAATTGCAATATTTGTGACAAGTGTACAATGTTTAGTTCTTGTGCAATACATAATTGAAACTATTCCCGCACTTCATGTACACATTGTATAGTGGCTAAAATATAGGACTAGTAAATATGTTTTCGTCAGCCAATTCGTATTTTATATCATTACTTGAACGATTAAAATTAGTGATGTAAGTTTCAGAAATTTAATGTAGATTGACTGTACGTATTACGTAACGTTTGCAACATTTATAATTCACGTAGATACGGCATAAGTTTTAAGTTTTTCTCAATTTCATTCATTTCTTCCATTACGAACGCACTATCGCAGGTATCGAAAGTAAAGACATAATATTACAATCCTTGTAACATGAGTTACGACGTTAACAGCATTGTACCACAGTCTAACATACATAGTCACGATAATCCCACAGATTTTTGTTATACAATCTGACAAGCGGTTGGCAAGCTGCAATGCTGAATACGATATTGCGAATAGTATCGTTTATGTTGATTTTAACATATTTTATTTTAATTTTAGAGTAGGTATGTAGTGAGCTAAAAATAGGTAATAACTTAAAAGTAGCTCCACATTTGTCTTTCTGAGTTTTCCTAATATCCCCGACGAGCTATGAAACACTACATGACAAAAAAAAAAAAAAAAAAAAAAAAAAAAAAAACGTTCAAATATTTGTAAAGCTTAACGGACTTAACTGCGGGGTCATCAGTCCCTAAACTTACAAACTATTTGTGAACTAGCTTACACTAAAGACGGCACAAACATCCATGCCCGAGGAGGGATTCGAACCCCCGACGGGGAACGGCCTCGCGCACCGTAGCATAGCGCCTCAATGCGCTCGGCCGTTCCGCTGCGGCTATGTTGCCGTCTCCCGTCGACGTGAAGGAACAAAAATGGCTGATGCGCATGGTCGTCTATATCCAGGTGCCCTAATATTCTCCTGTGATTTCTAGCGGCACCTTTCAAACGGTTGCCAGCTCCACGTCAGCGTCAATTTGCCTGTGGTCAGTATGCTTGGAAAGAATGGTTTGATGTTGACGATGAAGGACACGTGGCCGATCAACCGCTAAAGATTAGCTGTTACGGATTTGTTTGGTTCGTGGATGTTGACATGGCTGCTTTTCATTCACATTCCTCCCTTTTATCAGAGATATTTCATAGAAAAATTGTCTCGCCATTTTCTTTTTATTAATGTAGTCTCTAAAATTAGGTATTCTGTCACTTTGCACACATTTTGAAAAATTGATATTTTTGACAACCTGTAGTGCCTTAGGTATTTGGAGTAAAAAAATTGTAAGAATCAAATTCGTAGAGAATTTGTGCTCTTTAAAAAAGAACGAAGACGTAAAAGCTGTAGATACACAAAAAACGGTGATATTTTGACAACACTGAAAAAAAGACTGAAATATTCGAAGTTTTTTGACTGCATAAAGTTTTCCCCAGAGAAATGTTGTTGGCAAAACTTGGTTTTCTAATCATTCCAACAATATAAACGAGTTAAAAAATAAAATCTTCTACCCCACCTTTCGCAAGGTAAAGGCTTTTTTTCTGTCATTTTGACTGGGCTACTATCGCTCCGCGCGGAAGCGCCTTCGTACATGACGCCGACTATAGTCACGTTTGGTATTTGTGGGGGAGCCCGGTACGTACCAAATGTTGTAAGAAATGTTTTGCCACTATCGAAAAACGAAAATGATGTGTCTTTACAACAGGAAAATGCTCGGCCACACGCTGTGCATGGAACTATACATGCTCTACAAGCGTGTAGAAATGTTATGGGTGTTTGAAAGCGGATTGACACTAAGTACCTCAGTACCGATTGAGCTACTTATATGTACTCATTTCATATACTCTATGTGCACTGTTCAACAATAAATCTTAAGTGAATTTGTAACACTAGAAGAGGGTGTAGGCCTAATAATTTTTATTTCCAGTATCACAGCTTTTGACTTTATTGGCACAATATATTTGGAGTTCAATAGCGACACAAATTTTCGCAGTTTAATGGTGGATAAATACCTTACCCACTGTTTGAAGTGTGAACTTCATGTTATATTACAGATACAGGGGGAAGCTGATTGTTTCCATGTGAAAGGCGGCGTTTACCAGGATGTTGAATTCCCCAGCCGGCCAGATACCAGTTTGTTCCTAGTGAATGGGATACAGCAGATAGTCAGGGTTTCCCTAATGTGCTCGGAAACATGAAGCGACTGAGCGAGGGCGGCTATTCCAGATTGCAACTGAAATACAATATAGTCACAAACGTTGTTCTAAAAATCCATATAAAATCAATCAATAATCATATGGCAAATATAATTATATGAATGGATTTAGGAGACTTGGGAGAATCAACCGCCGAAATTACAATTTCAATATCCCTTACAGATAAAAAGCCGACAAATTTCAGTACTATAATAATAATATTATAAGACTTATATTTACAATTATTGTTACATAGTGTTTATCAGTAACAGTTTATGAAGCAAATGGACAGAATTGCACCACGCTACCTATCTTAAAAGACGTGCCACGTTATTACCGTATTCTTTCAATAAACTTTGTTTTACTCTCTTGTTCTGCTTTTCGTTGAGGTAGTAATATTCTTGTGCCAGATTCCACCACAGAAACACATAACATGAACCCAGCAAAGCGCATTACATTTCTATATGTATTTCATTACATTTAATATTATTCTTAGTAACGTACGTCCGTTTTTTGTAAACTGCCACTTAAATATTTCATGCCAGACTAAAAATAGTAGACATGCAGCAGATAATTTATATATAAACAATTATAAGTATTTGTGGACAATAACTGAATATATTTGTATAAAAAGCCATGATAAATTAAATATTAATTGTGTAACTATATTTTGATGGCGGCAGTATATATTTGAACAGTGAGATGCCATGTTAATGGCTATCTGAGCAAAGAGCTTCAGTCTTAACCTTTTTTTTATTATTAAATATATATTTGTTTGTTAAATGTAAACAATATTTTTATAGAGGTGGTCAAAGCATTTCTGTGATATTCAAATGCATAATATCTTGGAAGGGAAATTATGTTTTAAAGATGAGGCATTAGGATGCACGAAAGTATACAATTTTTGGAGCAGAGGGAGCACGCTTTCGAACGCTTGGGAGGGGACTCGTAACTTGGACGTGGACGGTCTGAAGCTGCATTACGAAGAGAAGCTGCATTACGAAGAGAAGCTGCATTGAAGAGATAGGAATGTGTGGACTTAGAAAATTTACGGGACTGTGACTGCAGAACTTAGTCTCTGCTTGAAAAGTGATGAACTATGCACGGTAGTAGAGGTGTGGAACTGTGATAATACAGCAATCGTGTACTCGTGTGATGACAAACTGTGTTTTTTAACAAATACATTATCGCGGATTAACTTGGAACTGCAAAGTTCGATGGACTACTCTTACGAGTGATAATTTGGAACTGTTACTCTCAAATGCGTGTGTTACTTATTGTGCCTGTCATGAACAATAGTTGGGGAAATATTTAGTTATTTACCGATGTGTAAAGTAGGACCACCTCTGCGTTTCATGTCTAATATCAGTAATAAACTCCATTTATAAAGAATTACTTCGCGAGGAATCACTTCTTTATCTTAGAATCCATTTTGTTGGCCATTCAGAGGTTTAATTTATGTTTGTTAAATATATTTTCACGTCATCATATGCAGATTGATAGACTGGCTAAACTACAGATTAATTATTGATCTTGTTTAAACAGATTGGGTATCTGTTTAGGACATAGAAGCTGACATACATAACTCACCCCTATGAACAGAGACAACGAGCCATAAAGTTTTACTACTCTGAGTTATGTAGTGCCCAAGTCTTATTGGTGAGAACCGATATGATACGTCAATAAGGGATGGTCCCAAACCCTCAAAAGCAACTTTTTTTTTCTTTCATTAAAAGAAAAATATGAATCTCTCAACCTAAACATGATCTGTGGTATTACAGAGAGTCATAGATTAATAAAATAGGCAAGTAACAAATAATGACAAATGATACCACAAATTTAAATATTTGTGACATTTCTGACATGATGTTTTGTTACTTACTTCAATGGTGTATGTTATTATATAGTTGATTAATTATAATTCAAATTTTTAATAGTCACATTGTCACAAATAATCGAACCATTGTAATAATGACATGTACTGACGTAGTATCTTCGGTTTATACATTTATTTTTCACCCTGAGTGTCTAACGTTGTGTAAAAAAATAATAATTACGGTACGCCGGCCGCGGTGGCCGAGCGTTCTGCAGTCATAGTCTGCACGGCCACTACGATCGGGGGTTCGAATCCCCCCTCGGGCATGGATATTTGTGCCGTCCTTAGTATAAGCTAGTTCATAAGTAATTTGTAAGTTTAGGGACTGATGACCCCGTAGTTAAGTCCCATAAGCTGTACAAACATTTGAACATTTTTGAATTACGGTACAGCTAATCCAGAAAGTGTTATGAGTAGTAATATTGAAATTTGTAAGTCCTATTTTGCAAGTACTTTCTCTTGAATATCTATGGAAAAATGTGTTCTTTATATAATCTAAAAAAATTTTTAAAATACTCAGTGCATGTCCACACAATATGTATTTATTCTTCTTTTATAGGAGACCCGAAGATAGCTTGATTTTGGCCGAAATCGATAGTCATTAATAAATACTAGTTGACCCGCGCGAGTAATTCACATTATCCTGATCAGTCACAGATAAGTAAGATAGTAATTAAGAAAAGGCAGATGCTGCAAGTTCATATGTATAAGAGATAATAATAACATTGCACGCACTGTAAAGTAGTGGGATTTTAAAGTTGAATGAATTATTATAATAGTAAGCGATACTTACCTGTGATGATGAACGTAGAGGAAATTTAGTTCATTCGCGCAGTACACAACGCTTACTTGAACAAAATGAACAATTCCAACAGCTGTTGTGCATCGAAGTGTGTAAAGAATCTAAACAACTGCAAGAGCTGTCTTGCTAAATTCTGTGGCTTGGTTCTAAAAGGGTCAATGTCAGTATTTATCAAAACTGGCTTTATTGGTGTAGATTATAGTCTCACGTGGTCTTCATAATGTTAAAACGGCCAATGTCTAAGCCACATAGGGATCTGGGATTTTAAGATGTGAGCCCAAAATATACTGTTAATATTTTACAGAAAATTACAGAAAATATTCAGAAGCTTATAGCCTAAAACTAAGATTTTTGACATTGGCCCCTTTAGAACCAAGCCACAGAATTATATAATTTGTGAGTTTTTCCTCGTTACATCGACGTGTAGTATAACTGAAATCGTGTGATAGCTTGAATCAAAGATGATCTTTGACTTGCGTAAAGAATCTGAATAACTGAAAGAGCTGTTGTTCATGTTAGTTAAACACACCTCCTACATTGCTTTTATATCGGCAGCGCAAACTAATTGATACTCGGCGCGTGGCTAATGGGAGCAAACGTAAATACATGTCCCATTTACGATCGTTCTTCGGGTATCATACTGTACGAACAGAACAGTTTTGTGAAAACAATAACTTTAAACTATCAGTGTACTTTTTGTCTTTAGTGGAGAACGAAACCTCGAAAATGATACCTCAATCATTAATTTGGGATAAGTAATACGGGAGATATGGCCTACCCACAAACAAACACCGATGAGAAATAATATATATGATTTCCGATATATATGATTTCCGAAATTGTACCTGTGGACTGTTAAAAGCGCCATGCTACGCGTGCCGTCTGGTGAGCTTCAAATATACTTCGCCATGAGAACTTTTGATTTTCACAGTTATGTAGCAGCCACATTAAGATACACATCACTGGTGTGTTATCATTTTATATTGTCTTGAGTCTATCTACATATAGGGTATTTGTTATATTAGCATCATAAACTGGTATATGTAGCGATGAATCACAATGAAAATATTCCCATAAGAGCACTACATGAACTCTTAGTTGGTGGGATACGTTATCGGCTCGGACATATTAGCTTAGCTCTAGACGTATGATGAAATATGCCATATTATAGGTATAACAGACATAGCTGGTAAGAAAGAATAAAAATTGTTCCCGTAACACACGTGTAGAATCTAGTTCCGCCCTATTAAAATGAACGATTTTCACAAAATGAATATGTGAAAAATAATTCCCGTTTTCACTTTCAAGATACTCATGAAGAATTGTTCCTTTCTGACGACGCTATGAAAACGAACGTTTCTGAGTCTGGCGTGCGTCTTCCGGCTATTTTTTTTTTTTTTTTTTTTTTTTCCTTCTTCTTCTTTCGACACCGATCCTTAATCAAGCGTCGCCCTCGTTTCAACACTCGTTCTTCTGCCGCGCGACTTGTTTGGAACCGAGATATTATTCAAATTTATGCAGACGGCGGGGAGCCTGGATGGAACGACATCATAAATAAGGATGGCTAGCGCAGAACTGGACAGCTGCTCCATCGAATTCCTTCCCACGACGCTTTTGCCCGTTCATAAAGCTGACGTTCTTTACCGGAAGAAGGTAAAGGGAGGGGCGGGGCGGGATGACGCAGGTAGAGAAGGAGAACAAGACGAAGAAGAAGCGCAGCCGTTTAGGCAGAATGAGATGAATAAATCAGGGCCGGCAGCACCGCTTAGGCATATATAGTCGTCCCAGAAAAACAGCGGGCCTACCTAAGAGAAACCGAACCTCTACGTTGTTTCATATTTCAGACCTTAAGACAAAATAAATTTCTTGCCGGTCATATTGTAGTTTTGCGTCTAAAATTTATTTTAAATATCTCGCTACAAATAATATGTCAAAAATACGTAGATAAAATTATCAGAAAACTCTAGCAATCTTTACATCACGGTAGCGCTGTAATCATTACAACATGGTTGTGCTGTAAGGAATACAAGAGATCTTCAAAAAGTAAGGTGACTTTTCAGATTGCGCGGTAACATTTGATTATCGATCTTTCTTTTTTGTTGTGATGTTAATACAATCTAACATATACACCCCGTTTACATGCGCTCCCCAAACCGGATTTCGTAAACCGATTTCCCAATTCCGCTTTTGGTTGGTCATGTAAACACTCCAAAATAGATTCTGTAAATCCGCTTCTCTGCAGCGGTTTTGCAGTTCCACAATCGATTTTCGTGCCCATGTAAACACAAGCGTTCTTGACTTGTCAGATTGGGTTTTCTTGTTAAGAATTTTCGGCAGATACGGACAGTGACATTTCCTGATGCGAAATAAAAGTAGAAATATTAGAGTGAATATAAATCTGTGTATTTAAATAAAGAAAAATAGCAATTATGCGCACTAAATCAGAAACTGAGTCAGCTGTTTTTCAGCCGCCATATTAAGAGGGTTAGGAAATCCTATTCGGGCTATGCCATGTAAACACGACAGCGAAAAACGGTTTACGAGAAACCGTTTTCGTCTTCCGGAAGATATGTTGTATGTAAACGTAGTGATACAGTCACGACACTTCTACTGATTTTTGGGTAATTTCCAAGAAAGCTTTCCATCGAAATATGCTCGAATGTTCGATACAGTGTTTCTGAACCGGAGATTCGGGCGCCACGCAACCTCACGTACTAAAAAAAAATCTTGTTTAACCTATACCTAACCTTCTTAAGGCTACGCTACAGATGATTTTTTTAAGTCAAAGTTAGGTTAGGTATAGGTTAAACAAGAAGTTTTTTTTTTTTTTTTTTTTCAGTAAGTGAGGGCGCGTAGCGCCCGAATCTCCGGTTCAGAAACACTATATCGACCATTCGATATATATATATATATATATATATATATATATATATATATATATATATATATATATATATATATATAGCTGCGTGCATATTTCGATGGGAAGCTTCCTTGCAAATTACCGATTTTTGTTATACGGCACGAAAACAGCGCTCCAAGCGACTGGCGAGGTATATTTCTGAATACGATATCGGATGAGTGTGAATAGTGTCGTTTAAATTGATTTCCGGGGAAGGTATGTAGTGCCATAAAAATAGGTAATAACCAGAAAATAACTCCACATTTGTTATTATGAGGTTTCTTAAGAACCAGTGGAGGGTATGAAACGGTAGTTTGCAGGACAGTTTATTTTAGATTATCTTGTTATCTACGACTTTTTAATCAAGAATTTCAGTTTCTATAAAGGCTAATTAACAACAGAAGACCTAACCATCAAAAGAAAGATGTCGGTTTTCTACTCAAAAAGGTCAGTATTTCTACAATTCCAGTCAAATCAGTAGGTGTTGAACGTAACAAAACTTATATGGAATACATTACCTATATTAATAAATATACCAGGTCAGCCCTACAGCTGTAGCTGAAGGGTAATCCTCGAAAACGTGTCAATAAAATATGGGAAGCAAAAACACAGTTTCCCAACAAAGCAGTAACCGATTCCACAATTGTTGCTACTTCTGAACCACAAATGGTAAGAATCTTCAAGACTTTCTTTTTATATTCAAAAGTAATATACTCAATGGTGAATGGGTTTATAAGAAAATCAAGTGTAAAAATGCTCGAATCATTAGACTTCATACCGAATTTTTACACGACAATGAAAGTTCCTGTCATGTACTAACAGACCATGACAGGAATTAATGTTTCTCGTTTGTTTATATTCTCTCACTTTCAGCGAAGTAGGCTACAAAATGAACACATATTCGTAAGTATTTCCTCATGAATAAGTTGTTTATGTCACTGAATCAGGGAAATTCAGCTGCTTTTACATTTATTTGAAGATTATTTATAGCTCTCGATATTTTACTAGTGTTTTGAACACAAACACTACAGAAACTATTTGGTTAATTACGTAGAAAAGTAATTACAAATAAACATTTCTCTTACGGCTCCTTGCCCACTGACACTAGGGGGCAACTGTCACCTAGTAGGTAATAACTTTCACAGCAGTGAGTGTCGCTACTGTGTATATTAGACTGTGATGGTACATTTGTCCCTAACATACATTCGAAGTTTGAAATGTACTGCATACTTCACTTCTTTTTGACAGTCATAAATGTTATACGTGTTTTACAAAGAGAACACACGAGTATAGGATTTTAGAATTTTGTTTATATATATGTATGGTACGTGAAGTTCAGAACTTAAATAACAATTAGCCAAAGATATTCGACGCAACTCTCAAAAATTCTCAAGGAAATGGATTTTGAGGTTTTGAAACTACCTATACGTACCAATAATTAAAACCGTGGCAGCATCTGTCGGTGCAGCACAGCTGGAAGCTTTCTGTCCTTACAACAATAGGGTAGGTGGTTTCAACCCGACCATGTCACATATTTTTACGTTGTTTTCGAATACTTTTACTGATTGATTCTTGGAGACGACAAACTGATCCTGTGTTGTACAATGATGTTTTTCGAAACGACAGGCGTCTGCCTACCTGCACCGTGTAAGGTGCCAAAATGCACCCCATTGGTGCAGTCTTGTTACTTGCATTTCTACCGTCAAGTAAAAATTTTAACTAACCGCCTGCAAACTGTGGCTACCTGATCGAACGAGGACGTGAAATTAGTGACAGAGAAGATGGCATCAAACTTCATTCAATTATTCATCACCAGATGTCCTCTCCAATATTCGGTGAAATGATCAGGCATGCGTGGTTTGCCTCTAAGCTGTACGATACAAGAAAAATCTTTATGAACGTAAATGAAGTTTGCTTTCCAGTTGATATATCAAAGAAAGTGACTGGAAGAATACAGTATTTGTACGATGCGCTCGATGCCGTTTTTCATGTTTTTACGATGCTTATCATCCTGGCTTGTGGCAGACCACGTCGAAATGGTTTATTATTTTATTTTTTTGGCTTGGGATAGAATTTGCAATATTTTTTGTGGTTTAAAAAAATTTAAATCATATTTATCGATACCTTTTATAAAATATAGAAAACTACGAATAAACAAGAACACGTGCATTATTCGTAAAAATCACCATAAGATATTAAAATTATGCAAGTTCTGGAACACAACGAAATAAATATGTCACTGCAGGATTCGAACCACCGACCCTGGGTGTAAGACCAGAACGCTATCACCTGAGTCAGTGGCGAATATAGCATATATTTTCAAATGTTTGTATAGCTTATGGGACTTAATTACGGGATCATCAGTCCCTAAACTTACAAACTACTTATCAACTAGCTACCACTAAGGACGGCACAAATATCCATGCCCGAGGGGGGATTCGAATCCCCGGCAGTGGCCCTGCAGACCGTGACTTGCGCGCCGCAGTCTCCTCGGCCACCGCGACCGGCCAGCATACATTTTCAGAAGGGGCCAAGATTAATGTAAAAATAAGTAGTTTTAAGTAGACAACCCATGATATTTTGTTTTGCTACTCGATAATTTTCGCTGAAGCCCCTTTTACTTTATTGAGAACAAAGCTTTCGTATTGTTGACATTACGCTATAAAGATATGTCAATTAAAGAAACTGCTACGAACTTCACACTACTAACACCACTACCGCAGCGATGCATTCACGCATCATTCATTGCAATTATTCAGATACTATACTTATTTTTTCTCTATATCCATAATTTCGGAGGGGGACCAGGTCCCTCTAGACCCGTTCCTTATATACACGCCACCGAACTGAGCTACACTAACATATGCTGTAACAGAATGTTTGTAAATCTATCGGACTCAACTGCGTGGTTATTAGTCCATAGCTTACAAGCTACTTAAACTAAACTAACCTAAGGACAACACAAACACCCATGCCCGAGTGGGCGAACCGCCGCGCGCACCGCAACACGGCGCTCCAGTATGCACGGATATTCCGCCGCGGCGATGTTGTATCTATTTTAGTTGTTGGTACATGTACTCCCGTAACTTAAAAGTTGATTTTCTCGATAATTTTTGAGAGTTGCGACGAATGGCTTGGGCAGATTTTTTAGTTCTGAAATTCACGTACCATAAATCCGATATTCATGTGGTCTCCTTGTTAGTGTGCTCAGCGATTTTCTATTGTTATAATTATGGAGTGAAGAATCTGCATTAAATTTTGTGTGTAAAATGGAATGAAGTGATCTAAAAAAAGTTGACAGTGGACTAAGTAAAAAATGTTTAGAATTGGTACAAGCTCTTCCAATATGCCTGGGAAGATGATAATGACCAAAGAGACAACCATAGAGAGGAAACACCATGACATGAGCAGTGAGCTCTAAGATAATCTGGAGTATTGCGAAGTAATTACGGCTCACATACCCTGGCAACATCTGATACTAACGCAAGTATTGGAGTATAAGCATGTCAACAGCAGAGCGAAAAATGTATTTTGGCAACTCTGTTCAGTTGCGGCGTGTCCTATGTGTTCACTGGTTCAGTGAACCCCCGGAAAAAAAGGTCGTGGAAAAAGTAAAGAAATAAATGAAATAGAAAGTGTTTTTAAACTATCATTTTTCGTTTCGATCTTCTATCTGATCATTTTATATGAACATTCAAAGTATTTTTATCGAATGATAAACTTTTTACGCTGCGGAGACAGCACGGATAGGAGTCGTAGTTCGGCCGCATAATATAGGCAGCAGTGCCCGCAGCGTTGCAATGCGCATGCGCGCCTGAGGTTCAAATTCTCTTCTGAACCCCCTGCAGGCAGCGTAAGGGTGCTCCCGCGGCAGGGAGGGGCGAAGGGAAACGCCGCTTTTAACATTGGCATTGGAGCTGGTAGAGAAGACACCAGCTCCTGGATACTTGAGCTCTGGCGGTTAGCATGAAATGTTCCCGGAAGCAAGACAATGGAGCACCTCGTCTTGCGCATGCCCAACTCCTTCATGAAGGCAAAATCCACCCTTTATATTTCTTTTTGGCGTTCAAGATTCATCAAAACCCGTCATATTTCATGAAATATCTTATAACTATAAATTAAAGTCGCATTAACTGTAAAAGCCTTCAGAAGATACGATCATGAATAACCAGTCACTACTCTCCACCTAGGAAGAATAGCTGTGTGGTTAGTGGCATAGCTATGCGCTGTTGAAGGTAGTGGGTTTGAGACCGACTGCGAGCAACATTTTAAACCTAATTTTCTTTTTAACAGATACGGAAATAATGACTTTTGGCACATATACTTTGGACGTTTTTGCAAATTTGTCGCGATTTTGAGGTTAAATAACATTTATACTCTTCGTTATAACAAATATTAACTGTCTGAAAAGATGTGGGGAAGAGCAGCCTTTGCGCATGCATAAGGTTAGGAGGGGATGCTACTTAGCGTCACGTGACCCGAAGGTAACTTGTCTTTTCATCATAACAGATTCATTCTGTTACAGTCACTTAACGGTATAATCAGTTACTGTGTTTTAGTTTTCATGTGCATATTCAAATGTTCATGTGTGAGGCGGGGGCTGTAATCAGTCTATTTTTCATACTAACCTTGTGTTACTGTATCTTGCTCTTTACGCTAATTATTGAAATATGTAACATTTTTCTCTGTAGATCTTTCTTTATTATGATTTCTGTACCTTTGGGGACACATCAGGTGTGATGGGCTCCTGGGATTGTAGTACATTCTATGTTTATATGAAAATTTCGGGGTTTTAATGTTTATTGGCGCAGCTTGGCTGCTAAAAAGTGGTTTTCCGAGTAGGGTATGGTCAGGCCATGTCGAGCAGAGACGCTCTTGGAGGTCTCCCCCTCCCACCAACTTTCGCTCGCCTTCAGGGAAGGACGAGAGGGACTTGCTTGACCCGTTTGGCGCCACGCTACGTCCAGGGTGGTGGAGTATACCTGGCAAAATTTTTTAGAGTGTGTGGGACGCTTTACACAATGCTGGACCGTGGTTTACGGTGGGCGATAGCGGGGACTGCCTTTTTAATCATTTGGCCGTTTCGCAAGAGAGGAATTTGCTGAATACAAACAATAGTAGAGTGCTCTGGGCCCCGAGCTGTTTCTGGAGACGTATTGTCCCCCCCCCCTTAGGCATTATCTAAAAAAAAACTTCCTTGAAAGCAGCAGAGTTCGAACATAGTTAGTGTGACAAATGGTTAGGTTGAGAGGAAAGGTTTCTGCCCGTCTGGCACCCCAGGGGTTTGGCTCCAGTGGCTGTATATGTAGCACAACATTAACATTTTAGGTCGTGTGACCGTAGCTAGGAGCAAGCTGAAATTCCTTGCAGGGCATTCACCCTCGGAACGGTGAAATCTGCGGGAAGCTTTGGTGGCGTGGGCGGAGCCTCTTGGCAGCCGCAGAGAACGCGTCCTGATTCGGCAGAGTATTTTAGTATGACAGCTACCCCATCCAATTGGTTTGACCACTAGC
Organism: Locusta migratoria; assembly: GCA_026315105.1. Classification (NCBI taxonomy): domain Eukaryota; kingdom Metazoa; phylum Arthropoda; class Insecta; order Orthoptera; family Acrididae; genus Locusta; species Locusta migratoria. The sequence continues at coordinate 248,709,128 of CM048750.1, read as the reverse complement.
CGTTAGCAGAGATTGGTGCGTCTTTTCGCGCGTGGGTGTGGCCGCCCGTCACTTGCCGTGAGCTGCGGCAGAGCGCGAGGGGGCACGAGGACTCCTGTTTCTGCGTCCGAGGGGTAAGGACCTCGGAAGACTCCTGTTTGAGCGTCCGAAGTGTACGGACCTCGGGAGACATGCAATACTCTGTTTAGATTCGCGGGGATGACATCGTCTTAAACGGTCCTCTGGTTAGACTTGTGTTTGATTCCGAAGATTCGGACCTTGTAGAACTTGTGTTTATTTCACGGACGTTACATTGTCCGGTGGTTACTCTGTGAGCGGCCACAGTTTAGTTTTCGTGACTGATCGATTTGCGCCAAGTGGCCTTTGTGTCACCTATGCAAAATATTGATTAGTCTACTAGCGTTATAGAATCGCACAGCAACTGCCTAGCAACGCCGATGCCAGTGACGCTGTGTTAAGTTACATGTCGACTCTGCTTAACAGGTCGCAGCAGTTACGGTCGGATAACAAATTTAAGCTCATCCGCTTCCACCGCCTGCTGCCAGCAAGCCTGAGACGCTGCCGTCAATGATCATCTGTGTGGGTAAGGTGACGCACGTGCTGGAGAGTTATATGAATCAGACTTGTTGGATTCTGTCCCTTATTTTATTCTTTTGAGATCTGCCTTTTTATCCTGGGGAGCTTAGGGCTAAGGATAATTTTAACCCCCTGAGTAGTCAATCTAATATTATTCTGTTTTGCAAAACCTCCGACCTTTGACTCAGCCAGTCATTTTTTGTGTCTCAATATTTTAACATTTGTAAAAGATTGTTTGAATCCCATTATCTGTTTTTCATGATAGGAAATGTCATCTACTTTTGTGTCAAGATAGGATTTTTCATGTTTAATTCCAATAAATTGATTTTGAGCAGATCGTCTTTCATTTTAGAACATTCCTTTTTTTCACTATTTTGGAGGGGAAACAGAATAGTTAAATTCCACAGTTTACATTTTTGTTTGTTTGGTACAACTGATACATTGCAATAGATTAGAATGTTTATTATATGTTTGAAAATATGATCACATCATAGCTGATCAGTAACATTTCAATTTTCCATATTTTGGAGAAATATAGTGGCGACCCAAAATAATTAATTACTGTTCTAACTTTATATATATATATATATATATATATATATATATATATATATATATATATATATAACTAACGACCTAGTTCACACATGGCAACTCCTGCCATAGGATTAACGACCTAGTTTACACTTGGTGTTTATTATCAGAGAAAAATGAACAACGTTCAATATTCCATGAAGTTTCGGAATTCTATGGATTACTCCGCTACTGAAATTTTAGCGATGCTTCTGGGATTAATCAAAGAAACTGTGGAAATACGTTTAGCCCAAGATCTTACTAATCGTGACGGCGGCTTTCATCTGGACAAGGCCGATTTCTTTAATATCATCTGAGAGGAAACATTTTATCCAGGAAGACGCTTCTAGCGATCATTAAAAAAATTTATACATGTGTCAAGTAACGTACTGAGTCCGCATTCAGACAGAGGGCGGACATGTACTGTATTTCCACCTTATGCAGTACTTACGCGTTTCGACAGATGGCGGACATGCAGTTTCAACTTCGTGCAGACGCCCTCGCGCCGTCTGTGGATTGTTTCTCGCAGAGGGCGGTAAATTCGAAAGAGGGCGCGCTTGTGACGGGCACTGATGCGCATGCGCCTCCGCGCCAATTTTTGCTATAAAGGCGTCGTCGAGCACTAACAATCTCCCTCATCCGTTCTATCCTATGTGTCGCCCATCCAGCCTGGATCTCCGCTCCCTCGTCCTTCTAGAAATCTCTTGAGATACTGGAGCGCCATGCCCTCCGCCTCGCCTTCCATATCTCCCTTTATCCCCCCTCCCCCACGCGGGTCCTCTACGATCTCATTCCTTTCCCCCGACTCATTCTCTTTATTGAACACCTCTGCCTCCGTTACATATCCCGCAAATCAGACCCGCCTAATCCTCTAGTCCATCCCCTCCTCTCTGCACCTGGTCCGTTGCCGCACCTCTACCACTGTATTCCCCCTGCTCTCCACTTGTCCACCCACCAGATCCTTTCCCGTGGCAACTTTCGCACCCTCCCCCTACCGGATAATGACCTCCGACCTGACATCTACCCTTCATACCAGCTGTGATCTTTCCCCTTGCTCCCTCTCTCCCTTCTCTCCCTGAGGGGCCCGGCTATCCCTCCCTTCCGGCCCCTTCTCCGCTCCTCATCCTACCCAGCTGTCCTCGGGATACTCCTCTTACAGCCCTCCTCTTTCCTTCTTCCCCATGACTTCCTGGAACATCATCCCCCCCCCCATCCCTTCCCCACTGGCCCTGTGGCTCCTCCCCGCCGTATGTGAATTTTGTGCCTCGTTGCCGCCTGTTGTCCTAGGTGTCGGTATCCGAGTAGATAGACCGACACAGGGAAGTAGGAAGCACGCGTGTGCAGGTACAGAGACTGAGGTGAACAGCCAGTGGGACAGCAGAAACTAGAAACACTAAGCTAGATTAGAACAAGATTTATATTTCGTAGAAGTAATACAATACTTCTCTTGGAGGGCAGCAGACTAGTGGAAGCAGATACATAGTTTAACTAGGTAGAGGCCTGCCTACTGATGAGTCCTAGTGCCTGTCCTAATCCCAGGTGACCGATCCATTTCAGTGGTGGCAAATGTTCAAATGTTTGTTAAGCTTATGGGACTTAACTACGGGGTCATCAGTCCCTAAACTTACAAAATACTTATGAACTACTTACGAACTAGGACGGCACAAATATCCATGCCCGAGGGGGGATTCGAACCCCCGACTGTAGTGGCCGTGTCAGTGGTGGCCACGAGCGGAGTTGCAGCAGAGGGCGCTCGTGGCTGACGTCGTAAGAACTCCGCACCTTGCTTGCATGGCGGCGCGCGGCGAAAGTACGTGGCGTGCACTTCAGACTTGTGCGACACCACAGTGAACCTTCTGATGTGTTTCTGTCGGAGTGCTTCGCAAGTGTGGTGTCTTTTCGTTACGTCGTTTCATTTTGACTACAGTGAACAGCCAACCTGCAGCCGACACCATTAGTTTTAAATTGTGTGTTTCTGTGATGTGTTTTTCGTTCTAATTCCACAATAGCGGACGGTCAAACCATAGCCGCAGCCCTACGCTTATTTTAATTGTGTGTGTGCCACTGACCCTCGAGCAGCTGTTTTTATTCCCCACCATCGCCGTATCAAATCTTTCATAACGTTACTGTTTCGCTCCATTTTTAATACTTTGTCCTATCTCCATTTAACATCTTTAAACTTTTATCTCCTTTATGTTCATATGTTTCTACTGTGTCAAATTTTATTTCTGTACGCTGAAGAGCGCCTGCGAGTGCTGCCACCCGGCCCCTTTTTAGGGGAATTGAAATTACAATAAAGAAAAAAAAATAACAACCTCCAGTGGAAGGCACTCACTCACATGAAGATGGCTGAACGGTTATCAGCCGAAATATCGTGGCAAGAAGTCGACGGAATCCGGCAGCTATCTCGAAACTTCATGGAACATTCCAAACGACGGGAAAACTTCAAGAATCACAACGTTCAATATCTTTTAGAAACAAGTTATTCAGCTTTAAGCTTGGAAGGAAAGTGTGAAATAACGAAGCTTGGTAGGCCGACGCCTCAGCTCGAGTTGAAATGCAAAGAAGCCGAGGTAAGACATTCTGCAGATCTTGTATCGAAAATCCGATTTATCGTACGACCAACAAGATGTCGAACGAACCAACCAATTGGTAGCAGCATACACACGTTCCAACCAACTGCACGCAGCGCCACCCTGTTCTGGTGTCTAACTGTTTTTGTTTTCGCGTATTCGCTGTGCAGACGACCTCAGGCATAGTACAGTTTGTAGGGTGAAGTGGTGGGGGAATCGGAGATCGGGTAGTCAGGTACAACTAACCGACCGACAAGGAAAGTTGATCGGGTAGCGCCCAATTTATCGGGTGACCAAGTAATTGGTCCACTAAATCGCATCGTGTGTAGGGCCCTTGAAGGGGGGACGCCGAAACATCGACGCGCCGATGTGGGGGGGGGGGGGGGGGGCTGCGGTTCCAGTATCAAGTATCAAGATCCGGCACTGAAAGAAATTAAACCTGCAGTCATCTGAAGCACCAGTCACCACTGAGCACTTTAATGTCGGTTTATAATGAGCCTCACAGTACACTGTGAGTTGGCGGAGAGCAGGGTCAGAGGTGGGCGCTCTGCTACGCCAGCAGCGGTAGCACGGTCGCGGTTGCGGAGCGCACCTGGAGTCGACGCGACAGGCGGAGGGGTTGGCTGCCTGCTGGATGAGGGTGAGGGTGAGGGGATGAGGGATGAGGATGCGGCCGCTTTTAATGAGACGCCGGCGGCGGGCGGCGACGACAGAGGTCCCTTTGTGTCTCCGGAACTGCCAGCGGCAGCTCACCGCACAGCGGAATCAGCGCCCAGCCACTGTGCCTCTGGTCTAGGCAGACGCTGCAGCACCTACCTGCTTCTCGCACTCGGTACGGCAGAAGAGCAGCCCGAATAACTTGCTGTCAAATGTGTAGTTTCGTTTCAGCAGTGGTTTAACTACCTAAAATACAACACTGAAAAGCCGAAAAAAACTGAACAGGCATGCGTACGCAAACTTACAAGGGTATCGGATTTTATAATTTTTTGATAGCCGGTCGCGGTGGCCGAGGGGACTGCGGCACTTCAGTCACGGTCTGCACGGCCACTAAGGTCGGGGGTTCGAATCCCTCCTGAAAATGTTCAAATGTTTGTAGAGTCTATGGGACTTAACTACGGGGTCATGAGTCCCTAAACTTACAAACTACTTATGAACTACTTACGAACTAGGACGGCACAAATATCCATGCCCGAGGGGGGATTCGAACTCCCGACCGTAGTGGCCGTGCAGACCGTGACTGGAGCGCCTTAGTCTTCTCGGCCATCGCGGCCGGCGAATCCCTCCTCGGGTATGGATATTTGTGCCGTCCTTAGTTGTAGCTAGTTAATAAATAGTTTGTAAGATTAGGGACTGATGATGACGTAGTTAAGACCCATAAGCTATACAAACATTTGAACATTTGATTTGAATTTTTTGATATTCACGGTGCGTGAAGTTAGAACTAAAGTAACAATCAGCCAAAGCCATTCGACACAACTATTCTCGAGAAAATCGACTTTGAAGCTTTGGAAGTACCGATAATCATAACAGTTGCAGCATCTGTTGGTGTAGCTCCGGCCCCACAACCATAGAGTCAGTGGTACGAATCGCCGCGGTGGAATAGCCGTGCGCACTAAGCCGCCGTGTTGCGGTGCGCGCGGCCGTTCGCCGTCGGATGTTCGAGTCCTCCGTTGGGCATGGGTTTATGTGTTGTCCTTAGGTTAGTTTAAATAGTTTGTAAGCTAGCGACCAATAAAAAAGCAGTTAAGTCCCAAGGATTTACAAACATTTGAACTTTTCGTACAAGTCCTACTATGTCAGTTTTTTTCTTTTTTAATTGTGTTCTAGTACTTGCACAATTTTAATATCTAATGGTAATTTTTATGAAAAATGCATGTATTTTGTTTATTCGTAATTTTCTATATTTTATAAAATACTATTAATAATTTATATATAAAAACAGTCTAGAACGCTATGATTTATATAGTCAACTAGTTTCGGTCCTTCTTTTGGATCGTCTTTAGAACTGTAACTTCAATGATGTCGTGGAGCTGGGCAAGTCTTCGGAGTTTTCCAGTGCGTCATTGGAAGACTCTGAAGCACCTGCCTGTGCCACGATATCAATGAAGTTACAGTTCTGAAGATGATAAAAAAAAGGAACGAAACTAGTTGGCTAAATAAATAAATCATTGCACTCCAGACTGTTTCTTTGCATATAAATTTAAATAAGAGTTCTGTAATCCCACAAAGTGAAACAAAAATGTTTCCAAAAATTTGTGATTATTAATAAACATGATTTCATTTAAAAAACATAAAGAGTTACTTTTTTACTGTCAAGTAAAAAATTTCACTAGCGGCTGTAAAACTGTGCCTACCTGATCGAACGAGGACGCGACATTACTGAGAGAGAAGATTGCATTTAATTTCATTCAAGCTGTCCTCTCCAGTCGTCGGTGGAAAGATCAGGTATGCGTTGTTCGCTTCTTAACTATTCGAGACAAGAGAAATCTTCATGAACGTAAATGTTTTCAAGTCGATATATCAAAGAAACACTGCGACTGTAAAAATGCAGCATTTGTACGATGTGCTCGATACCGTGAAAACTATTGGTCCATGATTTTACGATGCTATAATTCTGGCATGTGTGAGACCACATCTAAATGAACGACTTTCTTTGTTTTCCAGTGTTGCCACAAATATGGTATTTGCAATGTTTTTGTGTTTGTTATTTGTAATCTTAAATCATGATTATTGACAACCTTTTATAAAATACAGAAAATTACGAATAAACAAAAATACTTACATTGTTCATAGCAATTACTAATAGGTATTAAAATGGTGTAAGTATTCCAAAACAACGACAAGTTTTTAAACAGAGGAATTCGAACCAACGACTCTATGATTGCGATGCGAGAACACTACAACCTCAGCTACACCGACAGATGCGACAATTGTGATAATTATTGGTAGTTACATTTTGCATTTACTTGCGAAACTTCAAAGTCGATTTTCTCGAGAATTTTTTAGAGTTGCGTCGAATAGCTTTGGCTGATCGTTATTTGAATTCTGAACTTCGAGTAGCATAAATATCAAAAATCTGCTACACATATGGTCTCCTTATTAGAGATATGTAAATACTAGCTTATATGCCCGTGCTTCGAAACGGTTGTTAAAGAAGGGCCTGTGCGTATCATGGCTTTTTAGGGTTCCGGAGCTCAGACAGTTTTAATCATAAACTATATGTAAACCCGGGTGCTTACTTATACTGCACTCTCGTAATCCACCTCCCTTTCCCTCCTGTCTCTACATCCATCTCTTTCTCTTCCATCTCTCTGTTCGTTTCCACCTTTCCCTCTCGGCAAAGTTTTTTACAAGGTTACCCTCTGTCATGCACCATACCAACATTTATATACCCAGCGACCTTCCTCTTGGTTTAAAGGTCATGTGTGCAAAAATTAATCAAGATCGAAGTAAAACTATGCATTTTGTTAAAGTCCATAAGTTAAGTACCCTCCATCATGCAACAACCGAAATTTTATACAGACAGTGACATTCCTCTTGTCTTTAAGCTCAGATATGCAAAATTTTATCAGTATCGGAAAAAACTATAGATTTGTATACAATAAAAACAGGGTCACATTGAAAAACGCAGTTGTTCTCAAATTTTCCAGTTTTAATTCATACAACCCTTGTTCTGAGAATAACGAAAACAACCCAAAAAGATCTGTGAAATCGGTCGAGAGCTGTTCTCAAGTTATGGCGCGACCAAGGTATTCAGGGATACATTTTTAAGTTTTCAAGATACTTTTCCCCATGCACTGTATGAAACTTTAGGTAGACGTTGGCCTTCCTCTTGTATTGAACGGCACGAGTGCCAAATTTCGTGAAGATTGGAATGAAACTGTAGCTTTCGTCAGTCTGTAGGAAAAGTATCCTCCCTTTGCACCTTAATTCTGTCCTATCGAAAGTACTTTCTTAACTGACGTCATCTACCTATAAACTACATACCGGCAAAATTTCAGCTTCATAGGTGCATTAGTTTTAGAAATTTTGTGTTTAGTCAGTCAGTGAGTGAGTGAGTGAGTGACTGACCTTTCGCTTTTATATATATACAATACCTCCTGAATTATGTGTCCTACAAAAAATTATTTACCAGATTCGAACAGTGAAATATTAGAAAACTGACTACGAAATATGTTGTTAATGGAGTTGTAGTAAAGACGTAGTAAATTACATTCTCAAGATTATTAGTGCGAATTTTCATGCATTTCATTGGCTTTGACGTCACAGCACCTGAACTGTATGTCGTAATACGATATTATTTCGAAGGTACATCCAGTGGTGTATATGTAACATGTCTGCGAAATACGTCGCGAACAGAGACAGTAGGAAAGACGCAATAAATCAAAACGTCATGCCTGACGAGGCGGTTTTTCATGATCCTAATTGTTTATAACTCCATATCTCATGAACTGCGTGTCGTACTACGACAAAATTTTGAACGTACGTTCAGTGGTATGTGTGTGTACTGTTGTCTGTAAGATTTCTCACGAATACAATTAATAGTGTACGAGTAAGAAATTGTAGCGTCATACAAAGCGCCGTAATTTTACTGCATGAACACCGAAAATGTAGTATTTTGTATCCCATCCTCGTCGCCACTTTTGTGTTTTTTTTTTCGCCGGTTGTTTTTAGTGTCGGTGGCCGAGTAGAAAGAGACCGACACAGGAATAAAGGATGCACGCGTGTGCAGGTACGGAGGTGACCAGCCAGTGGGACAGCAGAAACTAGAACACTAGGCTAAATTAGAACAAAATATATATTTCGCGGAGTCTTGGTAATACTTAACATGTACATAGTTCTTGACTGCAGAATGCTGATACATAGCTTAGATAGAGGCCTGCCTACTGATGATTCGTAGTGCCTATCCGATGGCCAAGTCATAACTGGTGCCTATCTGATTCCCAAGTGGCCGATGCAGCAGTCGTGGCCACGAGCGGAGTTGCAGTAGAGGGCGCTCGTGACTGACGTCGTAAGAACGCCGCGCCGTGCGTGCATGGCGGCGCGCGGCGTAAGTACGTGGCGCGCACTTCATACTTGTGCGACACCACATAGTAAGCGAGAAACGTTTTTCCTTTCATCATTTTGCTATGGTTGTCAGCGAGAAAAATTTTTCCTAAAGGTTTGAAATTATGTATAAAGTATGTTGCTACTCGCTAAGTGCTCTCCTTCTCAAATAGTGGACTGATAAAGTCACAGTATCACATGCCGCAAGACGGGGAAGTTTTTATTGATCATGCCGTCATATCTCCTGAACTATCGGCCCTATCGCTGACGTCTAATACCTATAAACTATATTCCTGCCAATTTTCAGCTTCATAGGTGAAGTGTTTTCGAGATTTCGTGTTTAGTCAGTGAGTGAGTGAGCGAGTGAGTGTCCTTTCGCTTTTATATAAGTAGAGACTCAGAGGACGGCGCTGCGGTCGGCAGCGACTATATAACAGGTGTCTGGCGCAAGCATTAGCTCTGTCACTGCTGCTACAGTGCAGGTTATCACGATTTAAGTGAGTTTTAACGTGGCGTTATAGTCGGCGCGCGAGAGTGGCGAACACCATCTCCGACGTAGCGATAAGGTGGGGATATTGCCGTAGGAGCGTTTCACGAGTCTACCGTGAATATCGGGAATTCGGTAAAACATCAGACCTCCTACATCGCTGCGGCTGGAAGTGGATCCTGCAAGAACGGGACTAACGACGACTGAAAACATCGTTCAGCTTGACAGAATAGACCCCTTCCACAAGTTGCTGAGGATTTCAATGGTGGGCCATCAACAATTGTCAGCGTTCGAAGCATTCAACGAAAGCCGAAGGCCCACTCGAGTACCCTTGTCGACTGCACGACACAAAGCTTTACGCCTCGCCAGGACCCGTCAACACACACAATGAGCTGTTGATGACTGGAAACATGTCGCCTGGTCTCAACAGTCTCGTTTCCAGCTGTATCGAGTGGATGGGCGTGTAGGGGGATGGAGACAACCTCATGAATACATGGACCCTCCATATCAGCAAGGAACTGTTCAAGCTGGTGAAGGCTCTGTAATGGTGATCGGTGTGAGCTTTTGGAGTGATGTGGGACGCGTGATACATCTACACTACTGCCCATTACAATTACTACACCACGAAGATGACGTCCTACAGACGCGATATTTAACCGACAGGTTGAAGATATTGTGATATTCAAATGATTAGCTTTACAGAGCATTCACACAAGGTTGGCGCCGGTGGCGACACCTACAACGTGCTGACAAGTTTCCAACCGATTTCTCATACACAAACAGCAGCTGGCCGGCGTTGTCTGGTGAAACGTTGTTGTGATGCCTCCTGTACGGAGGAGAAATGCGTACCATCACGTTTCCGACTTTGATGAAGGTCGGATTGTAGCCTATCGCGATTGTGGTATCGCGACGTTGCTGCTCGCGTTGGTCGCGATCCAATGACTGTTGGCAGAATATGGAATCGGTGGGTTCAGGAGGGCAATACGGAACGCCGTGCTGGATCCAAACAGCCTCGCAGTCGAGATGACAAGTATATTATCCGCATGGATGTAACGGATCGTGCAGCCACTTCTCGATCTCTGAGTCAACAGATGGGGACGTTTGCAAGACAACAACCATCTGCACGAACAGTTCGACGACGTTTCCAGCAGCATGTACTATCAGCACGGAGACCATGGCTGTGGTTACCCTTAACGCTGCATCACAGACAGGAGCGCCTGCGATGGTGGGAGCACGAATGGCAAAACGTCATTTTTTCGGATAAATCCAGGTTCTGTTTACAGCATCATGATGGTCTCATCCGTGTTTGGCGACTTCACGCTTAACGCAGATTGGAAGCGTATATTCGTCATCGCCATACTGGCGTATCCCCCAGCGTGATGGTATGGGGTGCCATTGGTTATACGTTTGTTTGCATCGACGGTACTTTGAACAGTGGTCTTTACATTTCAGAAGTGTTATGACCCGTGGCTCTACCCTCCATTCGATCTCTTTGAAACCTCACATTTTAGCAGGATAATGCACGACTGCATGTTGCAGATCTACATCTACATGGGATACTCTGCAAATCACATTTAAGTGCCTGGTAGACGTCCTGTTCGAGCCTTTCTGGATACGGAAAATGTGCGGCTGTTGCCCTGGCCAGCATATTCTCCACGTCTCTCGCCGATTGAAAACGTGTGGTCAATGGTGGCCGAGCAATTAGCTCGTCACAGTACGCCAGTCACTACTCTTGATGAGCTGTGGTATCGTGTTGAAGCTGCATGGGCATGTGTACCTATTCACGCCATCCAAGCTCTGTTTGACTCAATGCCCAGGCGTATCAAGGCCGTTATTACGGCCAGAGGTGGTTGTTCTGGGCACTGATTTCTCAGTATCTATTGCGTGAAAATGTAATCACATGTCAGTTCTAGTATATTTGTCCAATGAATACCCGTTTATCATCTGCATTTCTTCTTGGTGTAGCTATTTTTATGGCCAGTAGTGTAGATACGACTCTAACATGTTATAAGTACGTACGCATCCCAGCTGATTACCTGCATCTATTCATACGCATTGTGACTTCCAACATACTTAGGCAACTCCAGCATGACAATGCGACACCCCGCACGTGCGGAATTCTTACAAATTCTACATCTACATCTGCATCCACATGGATACTCTGCAAATCACATGGCAGAGGGTTCATCAAACCAATTTTATGATATTTCTCTATTGTTCCACTCTCTAAAAGCTCGCGGGAAAAAATAACACATAAATCTTTCTGTTTTCGATCTGATTTCTCTCATGTTATTATGATGATCATGTCTCCTTATGTAGGTGAATGCTAACAATACATGTTCGCATTCTGAAGAGAAAGTTGGTGAAATAAATTTCGCAATTAGATCTCGCCGCAACAAATAACGCCTTTCTTTTAATGATTTCCACACATAATTCGTGCATCATTTTCGTGACACTCTCTCTCATATATCACGATAATGCAAAACGAGCTGCCCTTCTCTGAATTTTCTCTACATTGTCCCTCAGTCCCACCTGGTCTGGATCCCACAATGCGCATCAATACCCCAGAATGGGACGCACAAATGTAGTGTAGGCAGTTTCTTCAGTAGAACTATTACATCTTACAAGTTTACTATCAATGAAACGTAGTCTTTGGTTCGCCCCTCCCCCCTACAATATTTTCGATGTGTTTTTTTTCCAATTGAAGTTACTCGTTATTATTACTCATAGGTATTTAGTTGAATTTACCGCTTCTAGGTTTGACTGATTTAACGTGTAAATTAAGATTAACGGATTTCTTTTAGTGGTCATATGGATGACCTTACACTTATCATTGTTAAGTGTCAACTACCAATTATTGCACCATACACATATCTTATCTAAATAATTTTTCAGTTGCTTCTGATCTTTTTACTAAGCGATTAATGACAGCATTGCCGGCCGCGGTGGCCGCGGGGACTGAGGCGCTCCAGTCACAGTCCGCACGGCCACTACGGTCGGGGGTTCGAATCCCCCCTCGGGCATGGATATTTGTGCCGTCCTTAGTCTTAGCTAGTTCATAAGTAGTTTGTAAGCTTAGGGACTGATGACCCCGTAGTTAAGTCCCATAAGCGCTACAAACATTTGAACATTTTTGAAAGAAGATCCCAATTTCACAATAGTTGCTACAGCTGAATAATAAAAAATGTCTTTTTAAGCTACTGTAATTACACTCAAAAGAATATGCATGTATAAGAAAGACAAGTGAGGTGTAAAAATGTGCGAATTACTAGACTCCACATCGAATTGATACACGAAAAAAAAAAAAAAAACGGCTTCTCATTGTAAGAACAGACCATAAAATAAATAAATGGTTCTCCTATGTTTATATTCTACTTACTTTCAGCAAAATAAGCTGCAAATATAAACATATTCCTAAGTATTTATTAATGACGAAGATGTTCTTTATACCACTGAATCAGTTACATTTGAACATTTGTATAACAGCATTATCCGCGAACAGTCTAATAGAGCTACTGACATTGTCTTCTAAATTGTTTATAAAAATAAGGAACAGTAGGGGCCCTATAACACTTCCCTGGAGGACGCCAGATATTACTTCTGTTCTACCCGATGACTTACCCTCAAATAACATGTACTGTGGTCTTTCTTACAGGAAATCGCGAATCCAATCTTACAACTATGCCAATATTTCAGAAGCACGCAGTTTGATTAGAAGACGCTTGTGAGGTACAGTGTCAAAAGCCTTTCGGAAATCTGGAAATACGGCATCTATTTGTCATCCCTTGACAGCACTTATCACATCATGTGAGTTTCACAAGAACGATGCTTTCTGAATCCGTGTTGACTGTGGGACAGGAGGTCGTTCTCTTAGAGATGGTTCATACTATTTGAGGAAATTATATGTTGTAAAATCCTGCTGCAAACCGATGTCAATGATATAGGCCTGTAATTTTGCGGCTCACTCCTATTGCCTTTTTTGAATATTCGAGTGACCTGTGGGACTTTCCAGTCTGAGTACGCAACGTTCGCTAAGCGAGCGGTTGTATATGGTAGTTCGGTATGGGGTTATTGCATCAGCATACTCTGAAAGGAACCTAATTGGTATGCAATCAGGATCGGGAAACTTACTTTTGTTAAGTGATTTAAGTTGTTTTAATACTCAAATATTATGAATTATCTCGAACAGAACGATCTATTGACCCAAGGTCAACACGGATTTAGAAAATATCGTTCATGCGAAACACAACTAGCTCTTTACTCACACGAAGTGATGGGTGCTACCGACAAAGGTTCGCAAATCGATTCCGTATTTCTTGATTTCCAGAAAGCTTTTGACACCGTACCTCACAAACGGCTTTTAATCAAATTGCGTGGTTATGGTATATCGCCCCAAATTTGCGATTGGATAGGGGATTTCTTGTCAGAGAGGACACAGTTCGTAGTAATCGATGGTAAGGCATCGACTAAAACAGAGGTAATGTCGGGCGTTCCACAGGGTAGTGTTATTGGTCCTCTGCTGTTCCTTATTTACATAAACGATTTAGGGAAAAATCTAAGTAGCTCTCTTAGGTTGTCTGCAGATGACGCCGTCATTTACCGTCTAGTAAAATCATCTGAAGATCAAAACCAACTGCAGAACGATCTGAATAAGATATCAGTATGGTGTAAAAATTGGCAATTGACTATAAATAGTGAGAAGTGTGAAATCGTCCACTTGAGTACGAAAAGAAATCCGTTAAACTTTGTTTACAAGATAAATCAATCAAATCTGAAGGCCGTAAACTCCACAAAATACCTAGGAATTATTATTACTTCAGACTTAAATTGGAAAGAACACGTAGATAATATCGTGGGAAAGGCGAACCAGAGACTGCGTTTTATTGGCAGAACCCTTAAAACATGCAACAGCAACTACAAAAGAAACTGCATACACTACGTTAGTCCGTCCATTTTTGGAGTATTGCTGCCCAGTGTGGGATCCTTATCAGGTGGGTTTGACGGAGGACTACTTGCGAAACTCCAATCGCCAACATTCTCCTCCGAATGCGAAAATATATTATGACTCCTACTTACATAGGTAGAAATGATCATCAGAATAAAATGCGAGAAATCAGAGCTCGAACAGAGAGATTCAGGTGTTCTTTCTTCCCGCGCGCTATTCGAGAATGGAATGGGAGATAAATAGTATAATTGTGTTTCGATGAACCCTCTGCCAGGCACTTAAATGTGATTTGCAGAGTATCCCGTGTAGATGTAGATGTAGATGTATAGATATTTAGTTCTAAATTACGCATGGTGGTTCCAAGAACACTCTTTTGTGTTTGAACATCACTGCTGACAACCAAAGTCCCCAGATATCATCATTTTTAGCATACCTGGGATGACTTGCAACAATCTTACCGATTGATGAAGTGTTCTCGGGTTATCAGCCGAGTCAGGGGGTCGTTCTGTGGCAACGTTTCAACAACTTTCCTACTTGCCATCCTCAGGCGTCCGCCTGACGATGACAAGTAGGAAAGTTGCTGAAACGTTGCACAGAACGACGCCCTGACTTCGCTGATAACCCGAGAAGACTTCATCATCGAGATGCGTCGAGAAGGTCTAAATTCTCATTCTTACCGATTTACGGACAGTCCTGAAAGATGTGGTTGCGTAGACTTTCCCGGCGTAATAACTGATAATATTCATCTCGGGTATGCGGCCGGATACCGTCGTCAACTAGACACGATATTTCGGCAGACCAACTGGCTGCCATCTTCAGGTGAGAGCGCTAATACACTCGCCGGAAACTGAGGCAGAACAAGAAACAGCAGCCCCTTTATACACCGCTGACGACCCACCGCGCGTGCGCGATACCAAAGTAGAGGCCACCTTGGGGTAATAGAACTAGTAGCGCGCCGGTGGAGAAAATCGGCAAAAACGATGGGTCGAAACAAGGCTAGTTAAAAGAAACAGCACGTCGAAATGAAGACCGTTGTTGCTTAATGTCAAATAAGATCGGGTTCCAAGTTTTAATTAGAGGAAAGCCCTTGTCCCTATTAATAATATTATCGGAAATACGAATTTCTATGGATTCTTTAATAACACATTTCCAGTAGCGGGAAGCAGGAGCAATCAGTTTAGTTTCATCATATAACATCTTGTGTCCCTTATTCAAACAATGTTCAGCAACAGCTGACTTTTCAGGTTGAAGCAAACGAGTATGACGGTGGTGTTCCACACACCGATCCTGAACTGTGCGTATCGTTTGGCAGATGTAAGTTGTACCACAATAACATGGAATACTATAAACACCTGGTTTCCTCAGTCCTAAATCATATTTGACTGACCCAAGGACGGCCCTAGTCTTAGGTGGAAAGTAATAGCCTTGTAATTGTCCTCTAATGGTTCACCTTTTGGACCAAATTGAAACGCACGACAAATTTATTGAGCAGTGTACCCATTCTGTTTAAAGACAACTTTGAGATGCTCCAGTTCTTCACCGAGATGTTCAGCATCAGAGATGGCGTACGCTCTTTTTACTAAAGTACGCACGAAATATCGTGTCTAGTTGACGACGGTATCCGGCTGCATACCTGAGATGAATATTATCAGTCCTGAAAGATGCATGGTGTCATTTCCCTCCAACACTGCTTCAGACATTGTTCGATTCGAGGTCACGTCGTGTTGCGGCTTTCCTGCGTGCTCGCGGGACTCTACATGATAGGGTAAGGTGTTACAAATTCGATATAGGTACAATTCTGATCAACATAAATTTTCGCGCCATTTGTCAGTCTCGTAGTGTCTCGTTGTATGGCATTGTAGCGTAGCAGGTTTCTACAGCTCCTCCTGTCTTTTCCAAGAATACACCACTTTGTGCTAAGGAGAGAGAAATTTTTTCCCATTAGGAGGTAAGTGAAGCTACTTAGTCTAACGAGCTCTTATAAATCCTCTATTTAGGGGTGACTAGATTCTCTACCCAAAATGCAATGTTTGGTACAACGAAGTACGCGTTGGTGTCTGACGGAAAAAGTGCTTTTTATGTGGAAGATGCCCTTAGTCAAAATTCTACTAGGAAGTGATCACAATTGTACCTAGTGTGGTACATTTTTGATCAATTTTTCTCAATTCTGTAACTTTTTTTGTGTGTCTATATCGACATTTGTAATTGTCTAATATTTTCTTTACTTATTAGTTAAACATCCAAGAACAAGTGCTATAATTAAAATTACATCTTTTCTCAGTATATTTCCAGTTACAATAACATTTGTCCGAAATGATCGAAATTGTACCACCTTACCATATTAGACAGTTTAACCCGTTTCTTTGGCTCTTCAGTGTCGTACAACAATGCCTTGAAAAAGGCCCTGTCACTTGTCTCGTTAGTGTTTTCCATACATCCCTTTCTTCGCCGATTCTGCAAACAACCTCACCATCTTACCAGGCCGGCCGCGGTGGCCGAGGGGACTGAGGCGCTTCAGTCAGGGTCTGCACGGCCACTACGGTCGGGGGTTCGAATCCCACCTCGGGCATGGATATTTGTGCCGTCCTTAGTTGTAGGTAGTTCATAAGTAGTTTGTAAGTTTAGGGACTGATGACCCCGTAGTTAAGTCCCTTAAGCTTAACAAATATTTTGCCGGCCGCGGTGGCCGACGGGACTGAGGCGATCCAGTCACGGTCTGCACGGCCACTACAGTCGGGGGTTCGAACACCCCCCCCCCCTCGGGCATGGATATTTGTGCCGTCCTAGTTCGTAAGTTGTTTGTAAGTTCATAAGTAGTTTGTAAGTTTAGGGACTGATGACCCCGTAGTTAAGTCCCATAAGCTCAACAAACATTTGAACATTTTGAATATCTTACCAGCTCTACATAACTGTAAAGATACATCGAGTACCACTACTCATAACTGTGAATGCTACATTTCCAGAGGAAAGATAATGTAACATTTTAAAGTGATAACAAGAGATTACATTTGACGCTACTTTTTGGCAAAGAGTAAGTACGAATATCCAATGAAATTATGGTCTCCCGATATAGGTCTGTTATGTACTGCTGTTGGTCGTTTATAAGAGAGAATTAACGCTTGGACTTCTGTGAGTGTTACCACAGTCTAAAATATACGGTCACGACACTCCTACAGTTTTCGTTATACACTGCGACAGCAGCGCTCCAAGCGGTCAGAAAGCTACATTCCTTGACACGATATTGGATACGTACGAATAGAATCGTTAATATTAATTTTAACTTACTTTTTACGTTAGGGAAAGTATGTAGTGCCATAAAAATACGTAACAACGTAATAATAGCTCCACATTTACCTTTCTTAGGTTTCCTACACTCCCTTAGAAGGTACGAAACGATACATTACAGGGCAGTTTATTTACAATTATCTTGTAACCTATAGGGTTTTACAAAATAATTTCAGTTTCTATTAAATATAAAAAATGGCTAGGAAATACCAGAAAGTCTTGCCTTGTGGCAGAAAGACTTCGCTCTTCTACTGAGGAACGATAGCGTTTACTCATTACAGTTCCAGTAAAATCAGTAGGAAACTTATATAGAATGCGGTAACTACGGTATTTTACGTACCAGATCAGCCACCACAGCTGTAGCTGAAGGAAAAATATCACAGACGTGGCAATAAAACGGAAAAAGCAATGAAACTCTTTTCCAACAAAGAAGATTCCGGCCACTACGGTCGGGGGTTCGAATCCCCCCTCGGGCATGGATATTTGTGCCGTCCTTAGTGTTAGCTAGTTCATAAATAGTTTGTAAGTTTAGGGACTGATGACCCCGCAGTAAAGTCCCATAAGCGCTACAAACATTTGAACATTTTTGAAAGAAGATCCCAATTTCACAATAGTTGCTACAGCTGAATAATAAAAAATGTCTTTTTAAGCTACTGTAATTACACTCTAAAGAATATGCATGTATAAGAAAGACAAGTGAGGTGTAAAAATGTGCGAATTACTAGACTCCACATCGAATTGATACACGAAAAAAAAACGGCTTCTCATTGTAAGAACAGACCATAAAATAAATAAATGGTTCTCCTATGTTTATATTCTACTTACTTTCAGCAAAATAAGCTGCAAATATAAACATATTCCTAAGTATTTATTAATGACGAAGATATTCTTTATACCACTGAATCAGTTAAATTCGGCTGTTTCTACATTAATTACCGTATTACGCATGTCTCTTGATGTTTCGCTAATGCTTGTAACGCAAAACGTATAGTAACCGTTTCGTTAATTATGTACAAAAATAATTATAATCAAACTTCTCTCCCTAAGTGGCTTTCCCACCACTAGGAGCGCTAGTGTCGTTGCAGCTGTCAGTTGGTAACAACTTTCACAACAGTGAGTGTCGCGACTGTATATGTTAGACTGTGGTGGTACCGTGTAACTGTCGCCGTCGTAGTACTCTCCCCATGGTTCTGTTCATGACCTACAAAGAGTACGAAGAAATCAGTTTATTGCATAGTATGAACAGCGAACCCAGGAGTTAGTGTTGTACCGACGGTGTTAGTCACAAGTTTTGAGCTTCACACATTCCGACTCACTCGTTTTTCAACCTGTGGTCGAGACCCCCTGGCCCCCCCCCCCCCCCCAGGGGGTCTCGACCACAGGTGTGACTCAAAGTGTTGTTTGGGGGCTCTCGGAAGTACTTGCATCATGAAACAACCACACCAGTGCTCGTCTGGCTACTTGGTCGTTACGCAATAACTAAATTGCCTAAGAAAAGTGAAATTTATTTTATATGAAACTTACATAATTCCTTGTTATCATCAAATCTGGTTTGGATAGAACAGCATTTTTTACAAATAATACGCCATGCTAACGATGAATAAATGAATAGCCCGAATTGTTTTCAGGAATCAATCGATAGCTAAATTAACAAGTGTATCATTTAGCTACACTGTAGCAGGTCACCAACTGGAAGAAGATAATTCCATAAATTATCTGGGAGTAGATTTAAAATGGTGTGATTTAAAATTGAACGACCATATAAAATCAGTCGTCGGTAAAGCAGATGCCAGACTTAGATTCATTGGAAGAATCCTAAGAAAATGCAGTCTGAAAACAAAGGAAGTAGATTACAGTACAATTGTTCGCTCACAGCTTGACTACTGCTCACCGGTGTGGGATCCGTACCAGGTGGGGTTGTAGAAAAGATCCAACGGAGAGCAGCGCGCTTTGTTACAGGATCATTTGGTAATCGTGAAAGCGTTACGGAGATGATCGATAAACGCCAGTGTAAGAGTCTGCAGGAGAGACGCTCTGTCGCTCAGTACGGGCTTTTGTCAAAGTTTCGAGAACATACCTTTACCGAGAATTCTAGCAGTATATTGCTCCCTCCTACGTATATCTCGCGAAGAGATCTTGAAGATAAAATCAGAGAGATTAGAGCCCACACAGACGCATACCGACAATCTTTTTTTTCCGCGAACAATACGTGACTGGAATAGGAGGGGAACCAATAGTGGTACTCTATGTACCCTCCGCCACACACCTATCGGGTGGCTTGCGGAGTATGCATGTAGATATAGAGGAGAGAATTTCTTAAAAAAAACATCAATTTCTTTAGAAGTTGCCTATATAGTGACACTTAATGAGCACAATTAGCTTCCGAATCTTACACGAAACATTCGTCATGCATCGTATATTTTTTCTCTCCAAATTATTTTGATAATAAGAAAATGTGTTCCATTTTGGAAAATAGAGAAAAAACTTCATGCTAAAATGTAGAATACTGTACCTTTCTTTTACAAGAATGTTATTATCTACATAATAAAATACCGGATGATCAAAAAGTCAGTATAAATTTGAAAACTTAGTAAATCACGAAATAATCTAGATAGAGAGGTAAAAATTAACACACATACTTGGAATGACATGCGATTTTATTAGAACCACATCTACCGTTATCGGGCCTTTTTTCTTCGAGGAACTGCGTGATTCTGGTTTTGTAAATGCTACCGTGACGGGTGAGAGGTACGCCGATATGTTACAGAATTGCATCATCCCCAGCGTGGTTGATAAACACCCGCTGGAACGTATGATTTTTATGCAGGATGGCGCTCCACCCCATATTGCTAGACGCGTGAAAGATCTCTTGCGCGCGTCGTTTGGTGATGATCGTGTGCTCAGCCGCCACTTTCACCATGCTTGGCCTCCCAGCTCCCCAGACCTCAGTCCGTGCGATTATTGGCTTTGGGGTTACCTGAAGTCGCAAGTGTATCGTGATCGACCGACATCCCTAGGGATGCTGAAAGACAACATCCGTGCCAATGCCTCACCATACCTCCGGACATGCTTTACAGTACTGTTCATAACATTATTCCTCGACTACAGCTATTTTTGACGAATGATGGTGAACATATTGAGCATTTCCTGTAAAGCACATTATCTTTGCTTTGTCTTAATTTGTTATGCTAATTATTGCTTTTCTGATCAGATGAAGCACCATCTGCCGAACATTTTTTGAATTGTTTTTTTTTTTTTTTTTTTTTTTTTTTTTTTTTTTTTTTTTTTTTTTTTTTAATAAAACCCTATGTCATTCCAAGCATGTGTGTCAATTTTTACCTCTCTATCTACATTATTCCGTGATTTATTAAGTTTTCAAATTTATACTGACTTTTTGATCACCCGGTATAAAATTTCCTTTATTTGAATTGACACACATTGTGTTATAGTATGGTGAGAGCGGGTTTGGGGGATCGTCAGATTTATTTATTTTATTTTACTTTATTTATTTATTTTTTATTTATTTATTTATTTTTTTTTTTTTTTTTACTTGCAAGAAGGGTTGCGAAAACAAAAAGTTGAGAAACACTGCTGTAAATGATACGTGTGTGTTTATTCGTCGTCCCTGAAATTTTGTAACCTTGGTGGTATACTTATAAATGTTGACATTTCCTTATACTGTGTCATACAAATGTCACTGCCTAGCAATATCCTGGAAATTACATGGCTTGCTACCACACTGCTGCGAACCTCTCATTCCGCCGAGATTTGCCTCCGTGAACTGCTCAGACTTTTTTCTTTCGTTGTGTCATTTATTCTTGTTCCAGAAAAAGAAAAGAACCGCAGATACGCTTTTCAGCTGCAAGATATGATTACGGAAAGATGAGCCGACGTTGAGCTAACCGCCCAGCCTGCGGTTTTGTGGTGCAGGAAATACTGTGGCCTTGCGTAATCAGAGAGAAATGTAAGCACACAGGCCTGGGCAAGTGTATCGCGTTTCTGGGTGGAGACAAGATTCCACGCAATGAAGCTGCCGTCATCATTCTCAGACAGTGATATTTTTTTCCGCTTGTCGTGTTTCAGATATTTTCACTTCATTCTACACTTTCCACTCACTGAGGTTATGACGCAGTGGTAAAACACTTGGGCAAGACGTTCCATTATTTTTTCTAAGTCACTAACACTAAGTAGTGGAACGGTTCCATTGAAATCGCACTGCCGATTACCTTCCTTCATCCCGCAACCTGTACCTCTGACCCGCTCCTAACAACCTGGTTGCTGAATGCCCGCTGGCAACCAAACCTCCAAATGTCATACAGTCAGATCGGCACCAGACGTTTTATAACAATAGAGTATCAACCACAACTCCGATATAATTCGTGCTTTGTGCATGAACTATAACACGTGACCTACGGATTAGACGAAAAGCATAACTGCGAGAGCATTTTATGTTGAGGTCCTGTGTGCAAGTTGGTAGAGAGCTAGTTTGTTACATCAAGGGTCCTGGATTGGTGCCTTGGACATAGCGTCTATTTTCACTGCGGTACGTTGCCAATTGTTATATGGGTCAACGTGTTGCTGGCATGTAAAAGGACTGTTCGGATTTTATAGCTCTGTGTTATCGGCAGTTTGCTATTGCTTCGTTTATTTGAAAGTGGCATACCTGAAGGGCTTATTCGTAATTTCAGAGAATAAACAAATACCAAATACCAACTTAATTCAATCAAACACAACCTCCATGTGCCAACCGCATTTTATTTTTCGTAATGTACAAGCATGTGGTTCGCAAATCTTCGACGCTCCTCACGATTCTTCCGAACGTATTAGTCAACAGCAGCCAATATTCTTCAGCTGCAGCCGCAATTTTGTTCTCCGCTTTTCTTTAACTCTGTTCGTCATGGATGGATCCTGGCTAAACTCGTAGATGAACCCAGTCTCTATGAAACGTCGACACGGTTCTCTTTCCAACACAAGCTTCCATTCTGCAATCTACAGGTTGGATGCTCAAATATGGGATCCGTCAAATGTACTTGGTGCGCGAAAGTAATGTGCTTCACACACTTATTTGTACACAACCGCTGCAGTGAAACCTTCGTTCCTGAATGAACACCACTGTGTGTCTGTGGTGTATTTGTAATCATGCCTGAACTTAATGTACTTATTATTTTCATTATTGCTAGTATTGTTACTTTAATTATGCTTATTATTTCTGCTGGCCGCGTTGGCCGAGGAGACTAAGGCGGCCACTACGGTCGGGGGTTCGAATCCCCCCTCGGGCATGGACATTTGTGCCGTCCTTAGTATTAGCTAGTTCATAAGTAGTTTGTAAGTTTAGGGACTGATGACCCCGTAGAAGTCCCATAGACTATACAAACATTTGAACATTTTTTTAGCTTATTATTTTTATTTTTAGTATTACTACAGAAGGATGGAAAAGCTGGTAGAAGCCCTCGGGGAAGATCACTTTGGGTACAGGAGAAATGTAGGAACTCGGGAAGCAATACTCACTTTAAGGCTCATCCTAGAAGATAGGTTAAGAAAAGGCAAACCAACATTTCTAGGTTTGGTAGATTTGGAGAAGGCTTTTGACAATGTTGATTGGAATAAACTCTTTCTGCAGCAAGCAAGAGTAAAATATAGCGAGCGTAAGGTTGTTTAAAACTTGTACAAAACCAGACAGCGGTTGTCAGAGTTGAAGGGCATGAAAGGGATGCAGTGGTTGGAAAGGGAGTAAGGCAGGGTTGTAGCCTTTCTCCAATGTTATTCAATTTGTACATTGAGCAAGCTATAAAGGAAAGCAGGGAGAAATTTGGTGAAGGAATTAAAGTTCAGGGGGAAGAATTAAAAACATTGCGTTTTGCCGACGACATAGTAATTCTGTCAGATACAGCAAAGGACCTTGAAGAGCAATTGAATGGAATGGACAGTGTGCTGAAATGTGCATATAAGATGAACATTAACAAGAGCAAAACAAAAATAATGGAGTGCAGTCTAAGAAAATCAGGCGATGCTGAAGGAATTATATTAGGTAAC
This sequence comes from Locusta migratoria, assembly GCA_026315105.1. NCBI lineage: Eukaryota > Metazoa > Arthropoda > Insecta > Orthoptera > Acrididae > Locusta > Locusta migratoria. The sequence continues at coordinate 248,685,610 of CM048750.1, read as the reverse complement.
GAAAAAATAAAGGAGGTAGATGAGTTTTGTTACTTGGGCAGTAAAATAACAAATGATGGTCGCGGTACAGAGGATATAAGATGCAGAATGGCAATGGGTAGAAAAGCGTTCTTGAGAAATTTGTTAACATCGAATATTGATTTAAGCCTAAGGAAATCATTTCTGAAGGCATTTGTATGGAGGGCACATTCTTAGACATTAAGGAATTGTGAATTTAGCGTTGGAGGGAAGTGTGTGGGGTAAAAGTCGCAGAGGAAGACCAAGAGATGGCTACAGTAAGCAGATTCAGACAGATGTAGGTTGCCGTTATTATGTAGAGATGAAGAGGCTTGCTCAGGATAGTGTATTGTGGAGAGCTGCATCAAACCAGTCTCCGGACTGAAGACAACAACAAACATTATTATTATTGTTGTTACTATTTTTACTAGTTATACTCCTGCACATTTTATGCAGTTGTTTCTTTATTCTTATGTTCCTATTGTGTTAGTTTACTCGCTCAAACGACGAATAAACCCTACAGGTTTGCTACTATCAAACAAACGAAGCAAAACCAAACTGCCGAAAACACATTGCTGTAAAATCCGAACAGTTCTTTTACATATCAGGAACACGTTGCCGCCGCGGTGGAGTAGCCGAACGTTCTCAAATGTTCAAAAGTCTTTTAAGCTTATGGGACTTAACTGCGGGGTCATCAGTCCCTAAACTTACAAACTACTTATGAACTTATACTAAATACAGCACAAACATCCATGCCCGAGGGGGGGATTCGAACCCCCCGACGGGGAACGGTCTCGCGCATCATAGCATAGCGCCTCAATGCGCTCGGCCGCTCCGCCAAGACCCGAGCTTCTCGTGCTACGGAGCGTGCGGCTACTCGCCGTCGGAAATTCGAGTAATCCCTCGGGCATGAGTGTGTGAGTTGTCCTTAGGTTAATCCTTAGGGACTAATAAACGCAGAAGCTAAGTCCCTTAGATTTATAACCATCTGAAATCTGAACACGGCCGGCCGCGGTGGCCGAGGGGACTGCGGCGCTCCAGTCACGGTCTGCACGGCCACTACGGTCGGGGGTTTGAATCATGGATATTTGGGCATGGATATTTGTGCCGTCCTTAGTCTTAGCTAGTTCGTAAGTTTAGGGACTGATGACCCCGTAGTTCCCATAAGCTATACAAACCTTTTTTTCTGAACACGCCCCACATAACAATTGCCAACGTACTTCATTAAAAATAGATACTTCATCAGGTTACTTTCCAAGGTTCGCGCTGCACGACTGTGATGTGTTTCAGCTATTAGCCGATATATATATATATATTGGCAAATCATGATTTCGGCCAGTAACTGGCCATTACCAATGCATGTGTTTAACTGAAGATGTTATTAATACGGATAACTCACACCACGCCAAGTTTGACAACTAGACATACTTGTCATATTTGACATACTTGTCATACTCGGCGTGGTGTGAGTTATCAATATCAATAACATCTTCAGTTAAAGACGCATTGATAATGGCCAGTTACTGGCCGAAATCATGATTTGCTAATAAATATTGTTGTTGTTATTGTTGTTATGGTCTTCAGTCAGGAGACTGGTTTGATGCAGCTCTCCACCCTACACTATCCTGAGTAAGCCTTTTCATCTCCTCATAAGAACGGCAACCCACATCCACTTGAATCTGCTTACTATACGCGTCTCTTGGTCTCCCTCTGCGATTTGTACCCCACACTCTTCCCTCCAATGCTAAATTTACGATTCCCCGATGTCTAAGAATGTGTCCTACCAAGCGATCCCTTCTTTTAGTCAGGGTATGCCAAAAATTCCTTTTCTCACCAATTCTGTTCAGTACCTCTTCATTAGTTATGCGATCTACCCACCTAATCTTCAGCATTCTTCTCTAACACATTTCAAAAGCCTCTATTCTCTTCCTGTCCGCACTGCTTATCGTCCATGTTTCACTCCCGTACAATGCAACACTCCGCACAAATGCCTTCAGAAAAGACTTCCTTATACTTAAATTAATATTCGTTGTTAGCAAATTTCTCTTTTTCAAAAATGCTTTTCTTCCCATTGCCATTCTGCATTTTATATCCACTGTACTGCGACCATCGCATGTTATTTTACTACCCAAGTAACAAAACGTATCTACCACCTTCATTGTTTCGTTACCTAATCTAATTCCTTCAGCATCGCCTGATTTTCTAAGACCGCATTCCATTATTTTTGTTTTGCTCTTGTTAATGTTCATTTTATACGCTCTCTTCAACACACTGTCCATTCCACTCAACTGCTCTTCCAGGTCCTTTGCTGTCTCTGACAGAATTACAATGTCATCAGCAAAATGCAATGTTTTTATACTTCCCCTGCACTTTAATCCCTATTCCAAATTTTTCCTTGCTTTCCTTCACCGCTTGCTCGATGTACAAATTGAATAACATCGGAGAAAGGCTACAACCCTGTCTTACTCGCTTCCCAACTGATGCTTCCCTTTCATGCCCTTCGAGTCTAATAACTGCCGTCTGGCTTTTGTACAAGTTGTAAATAACTCTCCTTTCCCTGTATTTTACCCCCGCTGACTTCAGGATGTGAAAGATTGTATTCCAGTCAACACTGTCAAACGCTTTCTCCAAATCTACAAAAGCTAAAAATGTAGGTTTGCCTTTCCTTAATCTATCTTCTAAGATAAGACGTAAAGTGAGTATTGCCTCCCGGTTTCCTACGTTCCTCCTGAATCCAAACTGATCTTCCCCGAGGTCAGCTTCTACCTTAAAAAAATAAATAAATAACAAGAGTATCGACTGATAGCTAAAAATCTCAGAGTATTGGAAAATAGATACTATGAGCGGGGCTTGAACCCAGGACCGTCAGCAGAGCACTTGAGCTCCACAACGTACGCTCGTACGTCAGGTGATACTTAATATTATGGTTTATGCTCGTTCTCCTGCTCGACAGCACATAGTACGAATTATATCGAAGTTTCCGTTGCTATCGATATATAGATCTGTCTGATATCAGGAGGTTTAGGTGTAAGCATTTATTTTTCCGTCTTTGTACTTGTCGTGATACATGTGGTTGGGATCTCTGTAGAGGCTATCCCACTCAATGTTTTTACCTCAGATATCTCTAGAACTGCAATAGATACTGAACTACCTTATACTAAAGACGCCGGAGGGGGGGGATTCGAACCCCCGACAGGGAAAGGTCTCGCGCATCGCAGCATAGCGCCTCAATGCGCTCGGCCACACCGCCGCGGATTTCTTCTTTATACAGTGTGAGTCTCGACGTTTCCCTTGTATTACTTTCATAAGCCCCTGCCATATGTTCATGACCGTGAAAGTGTTTCGATTTCTACTGTAGTTTCAGAAATATCTGGAGTGAAAACATAAAAATTTTCTGTTGGTCTGAGTACGCTTAAAAAACTCAGAAATTTCGGCACCGATTGAGTTCACAGGACACAGTGCTGCATTCCGATACAGGAAAGTTGTTAAGTACCTATTTCTTTAATATATTATGTATAAACTACATATTATACATTTAAATGGAAAAGCAGTGTATATGTGTATGTGTATGTAGACGAGCTGAAAACCTTTTCGTCACGTAAAGCGATGATTGGATAGGTTAGCTGCTTGGAAAGCCGTTAGTAGCTACGGATATGACTTTTCAAAACCAGTGTCGTAGCTCTTCATGAACTGAACAAAGACTACCGTTGTCAGTTAACACTTAAGTCAATTCTATAAAAAATGTAGCTTATGATTTTTTATTGAAACTATCATTATTAACAACCTTCTACAAAATATAGAAACTTACGAATAAATGAAAGTACTTGCACTTTTCGTAAAAATTATCATTAGATATTGAAATTATGTAAGTATTCGATTGGTACTTACCCTTACCCTTACTTACAAAACTTCAGAGTCGATTTTTTTAGAGAATTTTTGAGAGTTGCATCGAATGCCTTTGGTTGATTGTTGTTTGAGTTCTGAACTTCACGTACCATAAATATCAAAAAATTCTAAAATCCGATAATGTGGTCTTCTTGTAAGTGTAACCAGGGTATTTAATTGCTTATGAAACCGTTCTCAAGTGGGTGCATTTCGGCAGTATGAATGCCTTTTGTCCTTTAATTTTAATTTCACGATAACTGCCACCTTTAGACCTTCCAAGGAGTTCCTCCTGTTCCTTGGATATTTGGTCTATTTGTTACAGCCACACTGTCATCCCACCACCTCACGAAATCTGGCTACCATTCCATATATTTGCCCTACTTGATTTGACACATGTTGGTGCTGGCTTTTACTTTTGCATTTATGTGTAATCCTTGGTGTTGTGAGATTACTGCCCAATAGAAATATTGGTAATTAATAGCATTTGATAATTAAACAGTATGAAGTTCACTGCAAACATTGACCATGCCAATGCACTAAATGTTACACAATTTTAATCTTATTAATTATGGTAGCAATGTATGTACGCAGTTGGGTGACAACAATTCTCCACGTTGAGATTTGCTGTGTGGTTGTAGCTGATGGGAGGCCAGCTTAGGATTTTCCAGGTTCGTTTCCGGTGAGGGGAGAGAGGGACAATGACGAGTGCCAGGTGCAGTGCAGTGCACAGCGTGAAATAAAATATTCTAATACTACTTGCATTTGAAGTAATACGATGCAGTTAGGAACCTTTAAGGCCCTCATTACAAAATAGCCTCTTGATAAATAAACAGTACATTAGCTGATATAGTCACATCTGGCGTAATATGTTTAATTGATAATGAAAAGTAATAAATTACCAATGAATACAAGACAGTTACACAACTAGCATGGCAATTTTTTGTTTATAAAAATAATATATTAACTAATTCTCATTTTATTTTCAATTAATCTTGTGTATATCTTGAAATATTCAGTTAAATAACTTATCTGTGATGTAAGAAATTGCACGATTATAATAAATAGTACAAAGGATGTTTATACCAATGTAAAAACCTAAGAAGACATTTAATTAATGTGTAGTGTAATTATTTTGATTTTTAGTAAAGTTTTAGAAATATATTGGCTGGGCGCTGTACGTTGGCAAGTCGGTTAGAACAGCTCACATGGGGAAGTTGATGACGTAGGAAAAAAAACCGGCAGTTGGGCTTTTGGCGCACGCGCGGCCCCAGGAAGTGATGAGTCAGGAGCACGTGGGGTAGCTGGCTGGGCGGCGTCGCTCTGCACAGTCAGCATGTGGATCTCCAGGTGGAGACTATAGATTTGTGTGTGGCAATTGCCATGTGTGGTTGCTCGTCGTAGTCTGCACCAAGTTGCATCGAGTGCTACTGTGTGTTGTGAATATTTAACCGGTGGAACAAGGTGTACATCGCACTGAATTAAAGTGACTGTTTTGTTAATGTAACACGTGTCGTCGCATAGGCATGAATATAGACGGTGTTTGAGACAAGCACATGGTGTGAAAACAATTTGCGACAAATATTCAATTTGTCTGGGGGCTCACAAAATGTTCAAATGTTTGTTAAGCTTATGGGACTTAACTACGGGGTGATCAGTCCCTAAACTTACAAACTACTTATGAACTACTTACTAACTAGGACGGCACAAATATCCTTGCCCGAGGGGGGGGGGGGGTTTCGAACCCCCGACCGTAGTGGCCGTGCTGACCGTGACTGGAGCGCCTCAGTCACCTCGGCCACCGCGGCCGGCGGGGCTCACGAGCTATAACTTTATTTGATAAATGTGTTGACGTACAGACACAGGGTTTTAATATCGTGTAATAAACAACATAACGCGAACTTGCACGTGTTTTCAAAAATAGTAGGTAGTACACCCTTTTTCTCACATGAACTTATTTTATTATGAATTTTTTTGTTAATCATATGCAGGGAAGGAAAGCTGCGAACGTGTGATATCATCCCCTAGAAAACGAGTCAAACAGTAGCTTTCACAGTTCCAGTGTTTTTGCATGTTTCGGAAATTGGTTCGCAGTTGGTGGTTGTGAGTTTTAAAAATTAAACTTTCCCTATTTTAAACTCTCACCCTCGCAGTGTTCTTAGAACATCGTCAGACTTTAAATGTCAGTTTACGTAACACTTATTTATGTACCTTGAGCAATCTGTTGGTAGTGTCATAAAAACTATATGGCGATTTGATATGTGGTAATTGTGTTGATCATATTTTATATATCACATCCAAGTTGTAATTAGTTGACTATGGATATGCACCTTTTATTTAACGGTGGTTGTTTAAAAAAATTGGGTTTGGTACCTTTTGTTGTAGTTATCCAACTTCTTTTTGAATCCTGTTTAAAGATGGTAAAATTTTTAAAGCTCTCGGGTATCAAATTATGCGAAGTCTGAAGCATGGGATCCACACACTGAAGTTTGCTTTCTTGTCGTTTTAAAAATACATCTACATGGGATACTCTGCAAAACACATTTAAGTGCATGGCAGAGGGTGCATCGAACCACCTTTATACTATGTATCTCCTATTCCAGTCTCGAATAGCGCGCGGGGAGAAAGAACATCTGAATCTCTACGCTCGTCCTCTGCTTTCTCGTATTTTATTCCGATGATCTTTTCTACCTATGTAAGTGGAAGTCAAAAATATATTTCCGCATTCGGAGGAGAATGTTGGCGATTGGAGTTTCGTAAGTAGCCCACGCCGCAGCGATAAGTGCCGTTGTTGTAATGATTCATATCCCAGATCTGTATTATTCCCGTATCGCTGTCTCCCATGTATCGTCCCTGTATCGAGATGCCCTTCTTTGGACTCTTTCGATGTTCTCCGTCAAACCCACCTGATGCGGATCCTACACTGGGCAACAATACTCCATAAAAGTACGGACGTGCGTAGTATATGCAGTTTCTTTAGTAGTTCTGTTGCATCTTTTAAGGGTTCTGCCAATAAACCGCAGTCTCTGGTTCACTTTTCCCACAACATTATCTGCGTGTTCTTTCCAGTTTAAGTCTGAAGTAATAGTAATTCCTAGGTAGTTTGTGGAGTTTACGGCCTTCACGTTTGATTGATTTATCTTGTAAACAAGGTTTAGCGGATTTCTTTTCGTACTCATGTGGACTACTTTACACTTCTCACTATTTAGAGTCAATTGCCAATTTTTAAACCATTGTGATAACTTATTCACATCGTTCTGCAGTTGGTTTTGATCTTCAGATGATTTTACTAGACGGTAAATGACGGCGTCATCGGCAAACAATCTAAGAAAGCTACTTAGATTTTCCCCTAAATCGTTTATGTAAATAAGGAACAGCAGAGAACCAATAACACTACCCTGTGGAACACCCAATATCACATATGTTTTAGTCGATACCTAACCATCGATTACTGTGTCCTCTTTGACAGGAAATCCCCTATCCAGACACGTCTCGTGGTCGGAGGAACCCACGTGCACCGTCCAGTTTGAACGGTATGCTATTGCTGTCTCGAAGAGGAAGTTTCTCGGCGTCTCGCTCCCACCTCGTGCGGACGAATTGCAGGCGACCTCAGTGGAGGCCTGCACAGGTTAGACCTGCTGTCGGATCTTCAATGGTCTCATCTCGACCAGGCGTGGACCGCTCCGCGTAGTCTACCGTTAGTGGTAGCCCACTGTTTCCAAGTGGCGATGTTGATCGTCTCGGCGCGTCGAAGCTGCACATATTCCAGCCTGGCCATACTTGGACAAGACTAGACTAGCACAGTCAGTTATGTCCTATCGCATCCACTATTTATACTGCCTCCTGTCCCGCATGTGACGTGTTATAGTTAATGTCAACTGCACTGTGGTCGATTTTCCCGCGTGCTCAACAGTTCGTTTGAAAGTGTCCCAAGCCCCTTGCTCCAGTCCGAAGCAAATATTGCAATCCATGTGCTTCTTGCATGGCGATTTTCCTCATGCTCTTTCAAAACTGATCTAGTTGCTAACTCTGCAGGCACGTACGGCTGTTTACTTTCCATGTGACGTAATGTCGCCACAGCGAGTTCTCGGTGTACGCTCGCCATCCAGCTCTCTACTGTCAACTTCTATTAAAATTACTTATTGCTGTTTCTAGTCCCTTTACAATTCGGAAGTGATCAACAAATTAGAGCAGCGTTGGACGAAGTAAATAAGTGAAAAAGGAGACTATGTCGAAAAATAAAAATGGTTTTCCCCAAGCACGTGAGTAATTTTTACTTTTGCACCGTCTTTTCAAACGCTCCTCGTATTGTAGTCTCAGTCTGACATACCAGTCACGACACTCGAACGGATTTTTGTTACCCACCGCGACAGCAGCGCACCAAGCGGCCAGCAAGGGACACTACTGAGTTGGCGGTATTTCGTTCGTTCTAAGTCGGATTACTCGGATTACTCAGTGATGCTTTCCGGAACGGATAACGCTTGTAGCGCAATAAAATGTAGCAAAAACCAGAAAAAAACCTCATTTGTCTGTTCTCAAATTTCTTAAGGACACTGAGAGGTATGTAACAATCATTCTGCTGAAAAGTTTCCGTTAAGAGTCACCTATAATATCATAGGTTTCTATATAATAGTGACTGCTTGACCTTTTTTGGAGAAGAAAATGGCTCATAGTGTATAAAGACAACTATGTACTGCAGTTTGGATGTCCAAAAGTACAGAAAAAACGTGTGATAGGCTTAAGATATAACGTAACATTCTGAAGAATATGCTACGAAACTCTGAAACCCTATATTTTAGTAAACAATTGAAAATTCGGAAAATAAGATGAAAACTATCTAGAGAGATAGGCAAATACCCAATATTTGTAGAGAATATTAACACCAAACTCAAATCTGGGCGTCAGTGGTCATAGTCTTCCTTTTTTTCGTAAATATGCACGTAAACCTAAAGAGGACAGTTCGTAAACTTTCAACTAAGTTTTCTACGTATTTCAACTATTAGTTGGAAGCATCTCGTCCGACACAGAACAATAAGATCACGTGGTTTTGCTAAAAGTTGTCCTAAAAACTAAAACACAAAAGGAAATGAAAAGAAATTGTGTGTCATATGCGTTTACTTTAGAGCTACACGGTACGCTTCTTAGGCTTACATTACTTCCATTTCATTGTAGAAAGCTGCAAAAATATTCAGACGCACGTCTTTCTTCGTGGTTCAAGCTTTCTTCGTTCCATTCATCTGTTTAGTTCCACTACTGTTTATTTATGCATCATCCGTTTCGTTACATATTAAAATAAAACCTTTACATGTAAAATAAAACAGTCGTAGCGTGAATTACGTAAAAAAGGTTGCGAGAATAAAGTGATATTCATACGATACAGAGTTTCCAACCTGGTTCCACGGAAAAAGTAGAGGCGAATCTTAAAAAGAAGGAGAAAAAAGTACAATTTCGAATGGCAATGCTGAAGAGATCTCAACGATGGCGATTATAAATAATAACAATAACAATAAGTTGCAATATTTTTTTTATAAATTTTCCGTCACATTTTAAATTCCCTGACATTTACCTTAATACTATTTATCTACAGCTTATCTATCATGTTGAAGAAATAATTTTTTCTGTAATTACACCTTGTCATCCCGAAATAGTGCGACAAAGGATTTTCGATGAATTGTAGGAAATTATATGCCAGCAGCTGTAATTTTGCTTACTTTATTTAAAAACCTGTTTCAGTGCGTCATTACTACCATCAGCAGGCCCTAAAACAATGGAGGTGGTGCATCCATTTGGTATTTCATATAAAATTTAGGCCCTCCATGTATAAACAACGATTGGACGGACCTCCTCTAATCTTTGAGGAGCCTACTGGTGGCGCTAATGAGGACCGAACAGATTGTTAAATAAAATACGAAAAATACGGCTGTTGATAATTCCTCCTGTGTTATCTTAATATGTATAAAAATTGAGGTGTTTGTGCCTATATATCACTCTGCACACCGCAAAAAAAAAAAGAAAAAAAGTGTTTTATGCGGTAGTAGGTATCAGTCTCCCATCGTGCACTATGGTGGTAAAGGTTTAATGACGATAGAGGGATGGAAGATGTAGGAGTTGAAAGTTAACGAATTATATAAAATTCTACGTGTGGGTGTCAATAATTTGCTCTTTAGCAAAACCTACACATTGGAAACGATCTGTCCGTGTGTTGGAGTCCAAAGTCTCCCATTCTGTGGCGTAAAGGATTTGGCTTTGGGGAGGGGGGGGGGATAGATCTGCTTGACGAGCAAAATTATAGTTAGTTTCCAGACAAACTACTATCTACCACTCCTATTGAAGAAACTAATTCACTCCCATCCAATGAAAGATTAGGTAAAACACCCCAAGTTTTCAATCTTTACCTTTACCAGATTGCTGTTATACTTTTCTCTGTTTTTTTTTTTTTTTTGTAGGGGTTCTGGGGGAGGGGGTTCTAACACCCTCATCCCCCCCCCCCCCCCCCCATAGTTACGCCACTGCTCCCATTATACACCATGGCAGTTCTGCGTCGATAGCTATGCCGGTCGCGGTGGCCGAGGGGACTGAGGCACTCCAGTCACGGTCTAAACGGCCACTACGGTCGGGGGCTCGAATCCCCCCTCGGGCATGGATATTTGTGCCGTCCTTAGTCTTAGCTAGTTCGTAAGTATTTTGTAAGCTTAGGGACTGATGACCCCGTAGTTAAGTCCCATAAGTTCTACAAACATTTGAACATTTCGATAGCTATAAGAGGGTGGAAGATATAGTGGTTGAAAGTCGTTAGCTTATATAAAACTGGGACTGAAGACCAGCGATGATATTATCGACTACGAATAACCCTATAAAATAATAATAATAATATGAAAATTGAGTATATTTTCGCGGATATTAAAAAAAGATATGTGGCATTTTTGTAACGAGCCGAAAGTACAAAAGCAGATGCCCAAAAAAGAAAGGAGATTTCCTTCTATAGAAGTAGACATGGCAACACTGATACGATATATATGACGTTAACAGGCGGCTCCCCTGCTCACCGCTTGGAGCGCTAGTGTCGTCTTAGCTGTCAGGCGGTAACAGATTTTACACCAGTGAGTGTCGCGACTGGTATGTTAGACTGTGCTGTAGTTCGATGTCGAAGTTCACAGTCGTCAGCGGTGCACCCATATAACGAATAAAGCCAGCGGCTCGGCAAGTCGGGGGCAGCCCCGCCTGCCGCCGACAGCTGCGGTGAAACTTTTAACAAGCGGCACGCGCCCGCAGTGCTGCCACCACCACCACCACCTCCACCGCCAGCGCCTGCATAGCCAACTAATTAGTCGCTCAATAATTAATCACGTCCGAGGCGGCTCCCCGCGGATTTGCAGCTCTCGCGCGACGCCAGCGACGCTAGTGGCAGGGCGCGGAGGGCCCCATTCAACCGCCGAGCCGCGCCGGCCCACTTCGACACTCGCCAGCGGGGGATTAGCGAGACCCGGTGAATACGCCGCCGCTACTGGCGCCATTGAACAATGCACGCGATACTGCAGGGAAACCGGTATTTGCGCAGTAGCGCTCCTGCTGCTACTGCCGTTTCTGAACCCTAGAAATTGGATCTATTGAACTGCTCGGCGTTCCGGATGTATCTACAATGTCGTCCTCATTTGTTTTTAAAACAGCCCGTGTGCTAGTGCATACGCACGAAATATTTGACCAGTGTAACGGTTGCCCATTTCATGAATACTAAAGCGGTGTTGTCAGTTCGTGAGTATCAAGCGCCTCTATTACTTGCATTCATGTTTTCTGCATTGGTAAAATCAACTACGTTTTCGTGGTGAAAATTGACTTGGACTATGTCGTCAGTTACATCATTCTACAAGTAATCCAAATGTACATTATCTGAATGAATAAACATTAACTGGCGAGAACCTGTGCCTTTAAAAGCTACACATTCGGTCATGTGTATAGCATTTGGCTAACGCTGAATCAGCAGTTCGAAATGTAACTAATATGTGTTTTTTTCTTCTTTTTTTTTGCGTTCATATTTTACTATTTAAAAATGACAAAATGCGGGTCATTTAAAATTTACCTCGATCAAAATGTTGGTAGCGTGAGGGCCCGCGAGTGAAAAGGATTTGCATATTCATTACTTATATGAAATTATAATAAATATCAAATATTATTATTTTTATATGAAGTGGTAATACACGTGAATCAGAGGAAAAATGCACATAACAGCAAAATGGATCACTAGAAATTACAACACCAACGGCAATGCTTAATTTAAGCCCACAAGCTGCAGCACAAATAGTTTGTACCTTAGCAAGGTTCTTCCTTACAATTGTTTTTTTTTTTTTTTTCGGTAATATATCACTGCATTTCTTGACTTCATCGTTGTTAATTATGTCTACATACTGTAGATCTTTCCTAATGAGCGTGCAAGTAGATGCCAACACTTCGCCATCATCCTCTACAAGATGTTTTAAATAATTGTATGCATTGTGGATTATTGATTTGCCTTGTCTCCGAAACTCAGTTGTCTTCTTCAGTCGCATTCTTCCTGTTGTTGACGTACGTCTTGTTGGAGTTGTTTCTAAACCGGATCCACATGCACAGGGGAAATGTTTCTTTCCTCACTTTCCATTTCCAGTTTACAGAAACACTTGTCCTCGATAAATAAACTGCAAAAGTAAAAATAAATACCGATAAAGTACACTTTTTAACTTAGTCCAGTTCCCGTAACTGTTTATATCGTTCGGAGAAACAAGCGCTGCGCGGAAAACAACACACCTCGTCGCTACTGACGCTCGACAGGCTTTCGAAGTAGGCAACTATGGGCGCCCGGTGTTGCCATTTCCAAGTGTTAGGCTGCACCTACATTCCATCCGGAAGTCGTCCGATCCGAACCTGTCCGGTAATGAGTGATCCGGCGATCCGGCGTCGTCAGGTGTTTAGTGCCTACACTGGGCTCGGGCCGATTCGGCAATGGCGCGCAGCTGACGCACGCGGCACGCTGGCTGCCGACTGCCCTCACGTAAACAATGGAAGAGACTACATGGACAGTGAGCGTCAGCCCAGTGCCTTGTCGACAGTCATCGGTTTCCGCACTGCACTCACGCTATAGGTGAACAGTTGCAGCTGTTGATGTTGCTGGTGATTCGGACGATGATGTTTTGTGTTGGCTGCTGCTAGACAAGAACGTTTGCCATAAAAACGTAGGAAAAGGAGTTGGGTGCATCGTTTCAATGAAGACAGATCTTTAGGGGAATTTTTTACAACTGCCAGTCACTGCGAAATTTTCCAGACGAGTTCAAAGACAACTATCGTATGTCTATAGAAACGTTTGACTATATACTTGAAGGCATAAGAGACGATATAAATGGCCAAATAATATTAGAAGATTATAAATAAATTCTGGCATCAGTTACAGTACAATATATTTATTAACATACATATCTGTTAACGTTTTTTCACCGGAATGTAATATCAAATAAGCAACTATTCAGAGGTACCTATATATGACTTGAAAATTACATTGAAACAACTATTTCGTTCAAGACTGACAAATATGAGCACTGAATGTGATGAGGAAAATTGTGGAAAATAAACGTTAGGTTATACATAAAGATATATTAGCAATACATTAGGAATAGCCGGCCGCGGTGGCCGAGGTGACTGAGGCGCTCCAGTCACGGTCAGCACGGGGGTTCGAATCCCCTCTCGGGCATGGATATTTGTGCCGCCCTAGTTTGTAAGTAGTTTGTAAGTTTAGGGACTGATGACCCCGTAGTTAAGTCCCATAAGTTGTACAAACATTTGAACATACATTAGGAATAGTCCATTAAAATGAGTTCCCATCAGGTTGTTGGGCAGTATGACACATTTGAACTACGCTCACGAAGGAAGACGAATCGTTGGAATAATTAGATGTACCTGGTGATGCATATCCTTTGAAAACTTATGAAACCTTATTTCACACGAAATCGCCGCGGCGGAGCGGCCGAGCGCCATGATACGATGCGCAAGGCCGTTCCCCGTCGGGGGTTCGAATCCCCGTCGGGCATGGATGTTTGTGCCGTCTTTAGTATAAGCTAGTTCATAAGTAGTTTGTAAGTTTAGAGACTGATGACCCTGAAGTTCAGTCCTTTAACTACTACGAACATTTTTTTGAAACGAAATCTTTCACACGACGAAAAAGTTTTCAATTACAGGCTATCGGGGTCTAGAAGATGTGTGGAATGTGCCTTTGGAATCATGACTGCCAAGTGGCGTTTACTGGGAAAATGTATTGAAACGGAACCTGGAAAAGCGGAGAGGATAGTGAAATGTATCTGCTTACTGCACAACATAGTTATTGGCCGTGTAGGTGGTAACTTCTTCAACTCTGCAAACGTAGAACAAGACTTGAGTGTATCACCACGTCAAGAAAGTGGTTCATCAAGAACGCTCAACAGACCGTCACAACAGGCTCTAATAATGAGAGACAAATTCAAGTCATACTTGAATGGGTTTGGCGCCGTTCTGTGGCAAAACGAACGCATCGTGTAGTGTCCTTTTCTTTTTGACAGTTTGATTCAAAAATTATATGTTAAAAGTAATATGACTGAAATTAGTAGTCATTTGTAGTAACATGTAGTGATATGAAAGAAAGTATTAAAACTATTACAACATAATTTCGACGTTTACCTTTGACTTAATAACTGCTCCCCAATAGATTGCCACAGTTCTCGCTTAATATCCTGGTTATGGTAGCCTTTAATACGCTGGTCCCACAAGCGAGGCTCATTCCTCACGAGATGAATCACAAATTCCTCGTCACTCGGTCCGCTCACGGCGCTGCCGGACTGGAAACAAACATGTTTGGTTGACCAGTCTGGCAGTCCGGTGCCGGACGGCGTCGTACGGCGCTTCTGTCTCCAGTGTAGGCGCGCTCATTAGACAACTGTCGTTTGTTTTTTCTCCGGTGACAGCTGGCGCCGGATCGGATCGGAACGGACGACTTCCGGATCCAATGTACGTGCAGCCTTAGAGAGAGAGAGAGAGAGAGAGAGAGAGAGAGAGAGAGAGTGAGTGAGAGAGAGCGCGCTACGCGACAATAGACCTAAGTGCGGCAACAGCGCGTTAACACCCACCCGTCTATACCTCTGTCCACCGCTATAGCATTACATTTAATATTTTTTTAAATTAAAGTTGTATTTGCGACGCTTGTCGCTAGCATCTCTTCTCTCTGCCAGTATATGTCTGATTCTTTTGTTTTAAAAGGGACTTCCAATTTTTTTGAATGGTCTGAAGGGAAAACGGAATCGCTCGTCGTCTTTCGTCTTCTTACTGTTGAATGGTTCGGATGTCTCTTTTTTGGTCTCTCCACATTGACTACGTAAGTGTGAGCTTTTAATTCATCAATTGCAATAAATACCTCAGTTCATTTGAAATAATTATTTAATTCAAAATATCTTTCCCCATTTTAACTAATTTTGTAATCTTTGTTTCCAGCGTAATTCGTAAAATGATGCTTGGCCATTGTTAAAAATCGCTTTGCGTAAGAACATTCCAGATGCAACCCGCTAATTTTGCAGTTTCAACCACTAATTGCAGTTGGAATTAAACATGGTCATGAAACTTTTTCATGCGAAGCTACATAACCAAGCATCAGTTTACAGCGTAGCTCTCTTCAAAATTATTATTCATTGCAATATTTCGTAGTTTGTTAAATGTCAACAGCAGTACTTAACTTTAACCTTGACGACAACACCAACGAAAGAGAATCATTACATGTCTCTTGGAGCGAGACAAATGAATAAAACGAAATTATAGTTTATTGACATGCAGGATGTATCACAAATATGGTCCCCTTGACATTCGACTAAGGTCAATTGTTACTGAGCTACTTATTCATTTCAGCGTATGGTAATGAAGCTTCTGGAAACACTCTCCATCTCATCCATTCGAAATGAACTAGGAAATTAACCAGACAGCAATGTTGAAGGACATGAAAGGGTTGTAGGGGTTGGACATTTCCCCCATGTTGTTCAATCTGTATGTAGAGCAAGCAGTGAAGGAATGCAAGGGGAAGTTTGGATAGGGAATTAAACTCCAGAGAGAGGGAATAAAAACTTCGCGGTTTGCTGATGACATAGTAATTCTGTCAGAAACAGCAAAAGACCTGGCAGAGCAATTAAATGGAATGGACAATGTCTTGAAAGGAAGATACAAGATGAACATTAACAAGAGTAAAACATGGGTAATGGAATATAGTGTCGCAAAATCAGGTAATCCTGAAGGAATTAGATTAGGTAATGAGACGATAAAAGTAGTAGATTTCTTATTTGGATAGCAAGATAAATTCTGATGGCCGAAGTAAAGAAGATATAAAATGCAGAATGGGAATGGAAAAGCGTGACTGAAGAAGCGAAATTTCTTGACATCCAATATCAGTTAAAATATTAGGAAGTAGTTACTGAAAGCATTTATCTGGAGTGTAGCACTGTATGGGAGTGAAACGTGGACGATAAGAAGTACAAACAGATGATAGAAGCTTTCGAAATGTGGTGCTATAAACGAATGATGAACATTAGATGGGTAGCTCACGTAACTAACGAGGAGTTACTCAACAAAATTGGGGAGAAAAGTAGTTTCTGGCATATCCTGACTAAGAAAAGGGATAGGCTGGTTGGACACATTCTGAGACAACAAGGAATCGTCAAGTTAGCATTAGAAGGAAGTGTGTGGGGTAAAAATCGTAGAGGGAGACCGAGCGACGAATACAGTAAGCAGATTCAAAAGGATGTAGGTTGCCGAACGTATTCTCAGATGAAGAGACTTGCACAGGACAGGGTAGCGTGAATGGCTGCATCAAACCAGTCTGCGGACTGAAGACCACCACAACTACACCAACAAAGTTAATTAGGGCATGTTCTTGTGAGATTAGCACAATTTTAAGTTGTTTGTGTAACCCATCTACTATAACTGGAACATTTAGTGATTGGCTAAAATATACAGATATTAAATCTTTATACAAGAAAGAGGTAAAGAGATACCATCAAACTAAAGACTTACTCCACTCTAGCTAGCTTTTTCGAATATTCTATAAAAGGTCATGTACAAGCAGCTTCTCAACCACATGATCACTTATACAAGTAATGTATTGTCCAGAACATAGTTTGGATTTCTGTAAGTTTCTGATATGGAGAATGCTATTTACACCTACAGTGAGAATTTACTTAATTCAGTAGATAGTAAATACAACCAACAGGTATTATCTGTGTTTTTTCAAAGACATTTGCTTCTGTGAATCATATCCTTTTAAGTAAATTAGATTCCTATGGTGTCAAGGACAATGCTGCATAAGGGTTCAAGTCATACCATACTAACAGAAAACAGGAAGTGCAAGGGACTTGTCAACTAAGCCATCAGACATTGAGAAGAAATTACATGTGATGTCCCACAAGGCTCCATCTTATGGTCAATGCTTTTTCTTGATTACATTAATGACCTCTCATAAGTTACACTGTCAGAAGCACAGTTAGTTTTGTTTGCTGATGATACAAGTATTGCAATAAATAGCAAGTTCAGCTTAGTTCTGGAAAGGCCTGCTAATGATATTTTCGTGAACATTACTAAATGGTTTTAAGCCAATTCATTGACATTAAACTTTGAAAAGGGCCGCTACATGAAGTTCAGAACATGTAAGAGGTTTCCATCCAGCATATGCATGAAGTATGAAGACGACCAGATAGAAGAGGTTGACAGGATTAAATTCCTGGGATTACAACTTGATAATAAATTCAATTGCGAGGAGCAGATCACAGAACTGTAGAAACGATAACAAATCAAAAATTTGCAATTCGAGTGTAGGCGTCATAAAAATAAAAAAGCTTGCATACAATGCTTACTTTCATTCCTTAATCCCATGTGGTATAATAGTTTTCAGAGTCCAAAAGCAGTGATTACGTATTATTTGTGGACTAATTTCATGGACATCCTGTAGAAGCCTCTGCAAAGAACTGAGTGCACTGACTATGTGGGAGAAAAATTGCAACCACGCCATGGATAGACGAAAGCACACTCATTCATTCACAGACACATGCATAATGCTTGTGACACTTACTCATGCAGGAACAGCTCATAGCACCGACAAACGAAGCGTCGGTAACATTTTGATGAGATGACAGGTGTTTTGAAGCAAACACTTTTAAAAACCACTATGCACCAAACGAACTCATATGTGGGGAGACAGTGGTATACTATGCTTAAGTAGCATGTGGTGTGCAACCACGCCAAATAGAATCTACAAAAGAAGTTAATTTAGAATAAGCAAGTAAAGCACATGTGAGAATTCATATAGAAGAAAGCTATTATTAGTAAAAGCATGGCTGAAGGTGAAGGAATGACTATTACAAAAGTATGTGGTGCAATTGGTCATACAAGACAGGAAAGATGGAATCAAACTAGAAAATCTGAGAAATATTTAGCATACTAGCAGATACAGACATGATGTGAAAACATTAGTTAAAAAACAACAAGTAAATTTAAACATACTAAGTTTACACAAGTATTCTAACTTGAGAAAAACCGGACACAAAATCATCACCAGAATGAAAATGAAAATACTAAGTTTACACCGAATTACTCGAGTTCTGTAAATTAAGAAACACTTCGCCTCCCATAGCGACAGAATTACTCAAGAAAACTATGACCGAAAAACCAAGATTGTCTGATCACAAAGAAAGCAAAGTTCTAACAGCATGCTTTTCCCTCAGCATGATTCGACGAAGTACTTACTTCCACAGTCGCAGGAAGAGTGAAGCTCCAAGGCCACACCAAAATCTTCCCCACTACACACCGGATGTAGAGCGCGCTAAAAACCCATACACAGTGCGTTCAGAGCAAAATGTTCAAATGTTTCTAGAGCTTATGGGACTTAACTACAGGGTCATCAGTCCCTAAACTTACAAACTACTTATGAACTAGCTAATACTAAGGACGGCACAAATATCCTTGCCCGAGGGGGGATTCGAACCCCGACCGTAGTGGCCGTGCAGAACATCACTGGCGTGCCGCAGACCGCTCGGCCACCACGGCCGGCCGTTCAGAGGATAGTGTCTACCAATCCTCTCTATCTGAGGAAGATAATACCCTCTTCAACGGCTAGCAGAGAGGTCTCTTGTCACCTCTTTCGTCCGAGATTGGGTTGGCACCACACTAAGAACACGGCCACCTCGGCATCTTGCCAAGTAAGCTTGTCTCTGGGCACCCAGCAGACGCCAGCGCAGACGACAAACGAAGCCATGCGTCCTTAATTAAAGTAAACGAAGTCCTAAAGCGCGAGGCGGTGACTGTAAGCCATTGAGCGGCAGTCAGTCAATATCGAAAACAACCTTCCACATTCACATGAACACACAAGTTCAATCACACGGGTGGAAACATATATAAACATGGGGCACTGATCATTAATAAACAGAGTAAAAATAATTAACATACTAATAGACAATTTTAATGATGAAGAATCACTTTAGGTTAATGAGTAACTCAAAAAATTGAACACGACCACACTTTCAGTGAACGTGTTTCAATGTCAATACACTGGAAGATGATGATTCAAAAAATGTTCAAATGTTTGTACAACTTATGGAACTTAACCACGGGGTCATCAGTCCCTAAGCTTACAAACTACTTATGAACTAGCTAAGACTAAAGACGGCACAAATATCCATGCCCGAGGGGGGATTCGAACCACCGACCGTAGTGGCCGTGCTGACCGTGACTGGAGCGCCTCAGTCACCTCGGCCACCGCGGCCGGCGAAGATGATGACAATGAAAACATTACAACGGAGCTTTCTTCTAGAGAATGAAGACTGTGTTGTTGATTTCCCTTCATCACATTATAAAAGACAGAAACGAAGTGACAAAATTTTCAATTTTTTGAAATCTAGACATATGGAAAGAAATAATACTATTAAGCACTTTGTGCAGAAGCGTGATGATGATGTTTTTAAAATATTGCAATGTCTGTGAAATAACTGAGATCAGAGTTAAAGAATCAAAACTGACTTCATTAAAAACGGATTTAGATCAGAAAAGACGAAACGTGCAATATCTTCCGCATCACAAAAACCATTCATGATAAAATGTGTATTTTACAATCCTGTATCTGAATATCACTGATTTTTAACAGTCTGATAGGAAAAAATTCAGTTCATTGTAA
Source organism: Locusta migratoria (assembly GCA_026315105.1). NCBI lineage: Eukaryota > Metazoa > Arthropoda > Insecta > Orthoptera > Acrididae > Locusta > Locusta migratoria. The sequence goes on along the minus strand of CM048750.1, from coordinate 248,665,539 downwards.
CAGATGATGATTGTTCGAAACTAAACAAAATGTAAATGGACTATTACAGTCTCAAAGTATTTTGAATTTTCGTACGTTAGATATATGGCTAATTATTCATCAGGTGTCAGTGGATACAAATATGTATTCGATGAACCCTTCCTGAGATCTTCTTTGAGCACATCTAGGACATAGTGAAACTGGGAAATATTTATCCTGAAAAACTAGCGGAAGTTCTTGTCGTCGTTTAACAAATGACGATAGAGAAATGTAGCAAAGAAGCCCTGTCCTAAAGATGTGATGTGGTTTAGTTTTATGACATTTTTAATAAGTATAATATTCTTTACTTTTATAATATTCAAACAAACACAAATAAAATTTGCATTCCGTACAAACAACAACCTGCAAACAAAACTCCATAAAGCCATAGCAATCACAACCAACTATAACTGTTTAGGAATTTATAAAATCAATTGCGAAAATTGTAACAAATTTTATATAGGACAGACGGGACCAAGTTTTAGAACAAGGTTCAGCGAAGATACAAGAATGACAGAAGCAAATCCATCTACTTTCTACCAGCATTTAAAAATTGATAACCACACCACCACAAACATCGAGAGAGCTTTAAAAATATTACACAAAATTTTAAAAGGCACTGAAATGCACATTCTCGAAGAATTAGAAATATACATACACATGGAAGGTTCACCTAACGAAATTCTCAATGAACACACAGATTTTAAACACAAAATTTATTTACAAAATTTTATCGATCTAATTAGGCTTGACAACGGATAAATTCAGAGATGTAATGTTCCACAGTCAAGGATAACGCAAAATTTCGATTAACATACAATATCTCAGACACCAGAGAAACGCATTTTCATACTCAAAGATATTCCAAATGGCAAGCAATACCTCAGAGACCAAAGAGACACACTATTTCATAATCCACAGACATACATTACCAGACTGGCAATGCCGTATACAGTGTCATTGGTGTCAGTGAAGTTTCGCCGCCATATTTCTATACTATAACGTGCGAGCAGTCGTGTGAGTTATTACAGAAAACAGTCGTAAAAATACGGATGAACTGACGTAATTGTGCTGTCCTTAGAGTTTTGACATGTAGGAAATTCGTGTTTTGTATATGGCTGAAATTTTTAAAACTTGAGTAAGCTTCAAGATATACAGTAATGAGTTGCATTGATTTGCTGTTATTATTAAAATGTTACCAATTTCATTCAACCTCGGATTTGCTTTCAGTAGTATGGTCATTATAAAAGTGTACCCTTATTCTTTTGAGAGTTCTTACGAAATCTATAGTCTGCTTGACGCACACACTAATAAGTCGCGATTGTGTTTTTATTAATCTGTTTCCAGTATCGATCAACTTCGGTTTTTCTTTTAATAGTATGACCGTTAAATGTGTTATTTGTCGTGGACAACACATAGCTTTATTCTGATTAGTGTCTTTCAGATAACTACTTCTGCTTTAACTGTACATAACGGTAAAATTTTACCTATCATCCCGCCGACCTTTCATGATTATTTTCGCAACACAACAAAATGGTAGAAAGTCTTTGCCTATACGTATGTTAATGTTAATGTTTAACTGTACATAAGATGTTGTTCTCATAACACGATTCGAAAATGCGGAAGTGTTAGCTCAAATGCAAATCATATTCAAACCAACTAGTAAAGCTTACAACGTCATATCGTGTCAGAAGATCATAGTAGTACCGTACGGAAACGTTTTGACGTTACGTGTGGCAAGATGGCGGCATCAAACTTCAGTCACAGAGGCTAGTTTGCCAGTCTAGTAATGTATGTCTTTGTCATAACCGGAGACACTACTAAATCCAGAGTATAAAACATTTCTAAATACATTCATATTCAAAGATATCGCAAAATTCGAAATTAATCATCTCAGAGAAGCTAAATCATTACCAAAGATCATGGAGGTAATAAGAGGGGAGATGTCACTACTGGCGTCTGCTGCACTTCTGTTAGAAGCCGGTCAGCAACCATGTTTGTTTGTTCAAAAGACTCACAGACCATAATGGAACGCGATTCTCTTCAATTTATTAATGATATCAAAACGGTTAGTAAAACTATAAACAACGCACACATGCATTATCAACTGCAACTCTTCGACAACTCAACACAGCAGCTCAGCAGAAAACTAATGTTTTAAACAAACTGTAGGGGCGAAGCTAGGTTTGTCAGCTTCTAGTTTGTGACGTCATGCCCACTTCCCTGTTTTACCTCCATGCCAAAGATATAATACAATATAACATCTTTGTAAACACATAGCATCAAAACAACTGTTAAATAAGAAAGTCATTTCATTAAAAATTATTTAAAAAAAAAAGACTTTCTAAGAAAGGTACCTATAAAAATTATATAGAGGTACAGATGCTGTGTGTGTGTTACCATCAAATGAAAAGTAAGTAATAAATTTAAAACTGTATAATGTACTCCCTATTTGTTTCGAAAAAATATTTTCAAAAAATGTATTTCAACTATTGCAGACCACTTGACAATGCCAAATATGGCGAAACAGCTGTAGTGGACAAATAAATAAAGCAATTGAGCAGCAGTAAAGAATATAATACTTATTAAAAATGTCATATTACGATATACTCACTGCTGCAGGGCCATTTATGAAGAATGGTTTAGTTTTTTTCATTAAATAAGTGTTGAAGCAGAACTACTTCTTCTTGATCAGTTAATTCTAGCAGTAAGGATAATAGCGATGGCTCATTCTGATAAACGTCCATACCTCCAGGAATTGCTCACGACTGTAGCTATAAGCAGCACAGCTGCACGGAGCGCAGAAACACGCGCCCAGCGCCAGCGGCCTCAAATTATGAACTCGCACTTCATCTTATTCTCTTTCTCCGTACTGAAGTGAGATATGCTTTCATCTTTGTTAAAAAAATTTCAATATGTCAGTTACGTTCCATACGCAGCAGTGTATCACATAAAGTGAACCAAACGTAATGTGTACAGCAACCACATTTTTGATTACATACCCTTCAAATTCGATCGCAGTAGGTTACTTCTTCAATGTAGCACAGTAACAAGGATTGCTATCGAAAAAATAACTACGCCGTAATCAAACTGTAATGTGAAACTATATGATATGACAAAATCAGTCTTGTGGACGAATTAGTTTGTTCAGAATTGAGTGAGAGGTATCATACAGAGAAGAAAACACGAAAGTCCGAAATAGATGATTTCTAATTTTTTCATACGAAAAGGAAAACACCGACCAAAAAAAAAACTAACTGCAAGAGTTGACGTAGCATTGCTTCATGTACATATAGTACTTTTCACAGCAAGAAAATCGGAAAACTTATTTTTGTCAAATCCTGCGTAAGCCAAAATTTTTGGTGATCATCGTGGATTGAGACAGATGGTTCCCTACATCTGCATCAGTATTTTAAACAGGAACATTTTTTTTTTCTTTTTCGTGCTCCGACAGGATCATGTTACCGCTGCTTGATATACCTACAAGGTTTGTGCGGAGATCTTCATCCCGTGTACTGTTGTTTATCAGTACTGCATAACGGCCAAAGTGAATCGGAGAGGAATTTTTTCTGACTTTTAAAGGACCCATGATGGAGCCCTAAGTCGTCAGAGAATGGAAAATCCACTTGGAAGACAGGATTAGGCCTTCGTAAATGATATTCAATAGATATCCCAGTGCTTCCAGTTTCACATGAATTGTCATTCATTCCTTCAGTACCAGTATCATTAGAAACGATTTAAGTTTATATTGTATAATTTCCGAAGAAGAATATTACATCTTTTACATTACATTCTTTCCGCGAACAATACGTGAACTGGAATAGGAGGGGAACCAATAGTGGTACTCAAGGTACCCACCTCCACTGGCTTTTGCAGTATGGAAGTAGATGTAGATGATTGCACTAATGGAGATTTTGACCAAAAATCGATTTCGTGCGTGCAGTAGCAGTGTTATGCTCTTTAAACCGCGTTAGAAAGCTAAGGCCGGTTTGTCGTACATAGTGTTTATCGCAGTCTTTTTGGTACCTATCAGATGCACCAATTGTATGTTTGAGTTCAGTCTGAAGTTTCTTATGAGTTGCAGATGCCTTCTAACATGAATTAATAATTTAGATCGCTGTTAATCCACAATGTTCTCAAAAATAGTCACTTAATATGTGCTGCGTAGAACGTTGTGTTGCTTTTCATGTCGGTGCAAGATCCGATTTTGGCGCTGACATCAGTCAAGCTTGTCTGCAAAACACGCCATAAGGCGTTGCGGCCGGCCGTAGTGGCCGAGGTGACTGAGGCGCTCCAGTCACGGTCAGCACGGCCACTACGGTCGGGGGTTCGAATCCCCCCTGGGGCATGGATATTTGTGCCGCCCTAGTTCGTAAGTAGTTCTTAAGTAGTTTGTAAGTTTAGGGACTGATGACTCCGTAGTTAAGTCCCTTAAGCTTAACAAACATTTGAACATTTGAAGGCGTTGCGTATCAAACACGTGCCTCGAACGAGGAAAGAAGAGAGATTGTAAAAATTACCCAATGATTCTGCAGCGATGTTTATTCGAGTCGGGCTTCTTCGGAAGACGATGACGTCAGTACTAACGGGAAACCGACAGCGAGCCAGCAGGATCTAGTGACCCAGTAACGCCGTTCTCTTCACCGCAGTTGGTACTTGGTCGCCTTTACCTTTACCGGTATCAGCTGATGACACGAGCAGCCTCTCCCAGACCGATCCTCTGTCAAGTTTTAGCGTGACATTTGTTTTCCATCATCATCATCATCATTAGAAACCGATTATGCCTTTCAGCGTCAGTCTGGAGCATAGTAGCTCTAATAAAATTTCTCCATGATCCCCTATTCAATGCTAACATTGATGCCTCGTCTGATGTTATGCCTTTTACTTCAAAATCAGTCTGCACCGAATCTAAGTACTTTCTTCTTGGTCTACCTCGACTCCTCATACCCTCCGCTGCCGACCTCATGAGTCTCATAGGTAACCTTGCTTCTCCCATGCGTGTAACATGACCCCACCATCTGAGTCTGTTCGCTCTAACTGTTTCATCTATGGTGTTCAAATTTTTCTTTGATTTCCTCATTATGGACACCCTCCTGCCATTGTCCCCATCTATTAGTACCTGCAATCATTCTTTCAAATCTGTAACCTCTACCTTATGAATAAGGTAACCTGTATCCACCCAGCTTTCACTCCCATACAACAAAGTTGGTCGAACGATAGAGCGGTGCACTTCTAACTTAGTCTTGGAACTTACTTCCTTTTTGCAGAAGAGGATAGACCTTATCTGAGCACTCATTGCATTAGCTTTGCTGCATCTCGATTCCAGTTCTTTCGCTATGTTGCCATCCTGTGAGAAAATACATCCCAGGTACTTGAAACTGTCTACCTGTTCTAACTTTGTTCCTCCTATTTGCTTAAATCTCTTTCCCACAGACATTACTTTCGTTTTGGTGATGCTGATCTTCACATCATAATCCTTGCACCTCTGATCGATCTCTGAAATATTAGTTTGCAACCTTTCAATCAAGCGGCCATTACAACTAAGTCATCTGCATATACGAGACTGCTTATTTATACTATAATCTTGTAGAACTGACAATAGCTTCCTCCTAGGTACACGGTGATAAGCCTTTTCTAGATCTATGAAACATAGATACAATTCCCTGTTCCACTCATAGCACTTTCCCATTACCTAAAGATGTGGCCCTGACAGCCTCTAAGAGGTTTTAAAACCACACTGATTTTCATCTAACTTGTCCTCGATACTCGCACTCTCCTTTGTTCTTCAAATGTTTGTAAATCTAATGGACTTAACTAAGTTGGTCATCGGTCGCTAGACTTACAAACAGAAACTAACTTATGCTAAGAACAACACAAACACCTATGCCCGAGGGAGGACTCGAACCCCCGACAGCGAGCAAGCGCGCTCCACCGCGACCATTTGTTTTTTATGCTGAAAATCACTGAACTGGTGCTGTACGAATTTCAAGCCCACAAATGTTAGTGGACAGACTATCGTGGATAATAAATGAACTGAAATTTAGGTTAACAAAAGCAGTAAGTGACGAGATCGGTTTTCAGATTTTTCTCATATTTATAGATACAAGAGTCCGCAATATGAAGTAGACTGATGCATTATTCCACGATACACCAACCCACGGCAGCCACCTCATCCCCAAATAACTATTGCAACCGTTTCAATTTGACTCTGTTAACTGTACTCAACTCTTGATCTCCCTTTGCTATTACGCTATCCCCTTCCACTCTCTTCCATACTGACGATTCCTTTATGTCGTAGAATGTGTCCGAACAACTGTTTCCTTAATGAAACTTTTCACTCTGCGGCGGAGTGTGCGCTGATATGAAACTTCCTGGCAGATTAAAATTGGCAGCTTACTGGCGGAAGTAAAGTTGTGAGGCGGCATCATGAGGCGTCTCGGGATAGCTCAGTCGGTAGAGCGTTTGTCCGCGGAAGGCAAAGTTCCCAGCTTCGAGTCCCGGTTCCAGCACATAATTTTAATCTGCCAGGAAGTTTCAACTGTTTCCTTCTTTTAATAAAGTTACACTACAAAATATTGAGTTCAATGGAGACCATTGTGTGCTGACATTAAACTTCCTGGCAGGTTAAAATTGTGTGGCGGAACCGGAATTCGAAACAGGGACCTTTGCCTATGGCAAGCATGCTCTCTACTGTCTGAGCTATCTCGGCACGCTGCACGGTCCGTCCTCACAACATTACTTCTGCCAGTACCTCGCCTCCAACAACTCCGACAGCATAATATTGAAAATTTCCGATTTTCGTGTAGTCCACAATCTGTTGCTATTTTAGCTTCAGTGAGTTGGATTTAGTTCTGATTTTTTTTAGAAATGAGTCTGGCTGTCTATTTTTGCCTGCTTGGGCGATGCTATGTGAACTATTATTTTGGTTGTCTTCAGTGATGCAGCACGTCTGGCCAAAGCACGAATGTGTGCCAGTGGGGTTTCTGACCGAGCTCTCGTAACCAGTGAGTTGTGGGAGCTCTCGGCCGTGGCGTAGAACCGTGTGGCTGCCCGCCTTCTACGTTCCAAACTTCACAGGAGTTCTCCTGCGAACCTTGCAGGACTAGCACTCCTGAAAGAAAGGATATGGTAGAGAAATGGCTTAGCCCCAGCCCAATGGAGGTACCGTAAACGCGGTCTACTTGAGCCCAGATTTCAAAACTTCCAACATTATGTTTAAAAATAAGCACAACAGTTTTTATCATCGACATCCCAGACTGTAATTCCCATAGATACTACCATCTGAATGCTTTAACGTGTAGTATGCATTGTTTGTGACATACTAAATATTTTTATTTTTATATTTTATTTGGGCTCAAGTTAGCCTTACGGTTGGGTTACTTCAACCCAGACTGTAATTCCCATAGATACTACCATCTGAATGCAGTTTGGGTCCAAGTAGGTTGATGGTTATTTGAATAACGTAATTTATGAACATCCAGTGAACTTCCAAACGTTTATTTTATGGACAAATATTAATTTTGAACATTAATTTTGAACAAATCTTTTTAGATATTGTACAAAAATAGAATGTAGAGATATAACAATGTTTAGAGTTCAGTTAAAGAAAACACACCCCTTTTTATTGTTTTGGGGTTCTGTTGTCATTGCCACATTTTCATATTTATACAACAAGACATCCTTATTTTTGGGACTCCTCTAGGTTTCTAGTGTACGCTCCATGCAGGGGACTATAATACCTTCTGCTTCTATAGGGAGGATGACTCCAGGGTATTCCTTCTCGTTCATTTTACCAGAACAAGCTTGCCTACTTCTAGGTTATCTTTCGTTACAGGCGCCAGTGATAGTGTTGATTTGGCTTTGGTTTGGCAAAAAGTCATAGACAAGTGTCCTGTATGTTCCTCATCACTGTTGTGGAGGCTGTGTCGCTGTCACCTCCTGTTCTCAAGCCGGTACTCCTGGTACAGCAGGAAGCATAGGCACTTACACTCTGTCCAGGTGGCACTTGGAGTTTTTTTTTCTCAGTAGAGTGAAATATAAGAAAACTCCCGCCGCGGCGGAGTGGTCAAGCTCTTTGAGCCTCTATGCTACGACGCGCGGGGCCGTTCCCCGTCGGGGATTCGAAACACCCCTAGGGCATGGATATTTGTGTCGTCTTTAATTCTTAAGTAGTTTGTTAGGTACTGATGACCCTGCAGTTAAGTCCCTTAAACTTCATAAACATCTGAACATTTTTGAACAAACTGGCCCCCTCTTCTCTTGAATTGAAGTCGTTGAAATGCATCCCCAATCATAGAGAAGTCTACATTTGCCTTGGATTGGTCTTGCGGTGCCACACTGCAGACTGCTAACGAAGATACGAGCTTATGGAATAGGTTCACAGATTTGTGACTGGCTGGAAGACTTCCTAAGTAACAGAACGCAGTACGTTGTTCTCGACGGCGAGCGTTCATCAGAGACGAATGTATCGTGAGGCGTGCCCCAGGGGAGTGTGATAGGACCGTTATTATTTTCTACCTATATAAATGATCTGATGGACAGAGTAAGTTGTAATTTGCGGCTGTTTGCTGATGATGCTGTGGTGTATGGGGGGGGGGGGTGTCGTCTGTAACTGACTGTAATAGCATACAGGATCATGTAATAGCATACAGGATCACTTAGACAAAATTTCTAATTGGTGCGACGAACGGCAGCTAGCTTTCAATGTTAAAAAATGTAAGGTGATGCGCATGAGTAGAAAAAACAATCCCATAATGTTCGAATATAGCATTAGTAGTGAGCTTCTCGATGCTGTCGCGTCGTTCAAATATCTAGGCGTAACATTGCAGAGCGATATGAAATCGAACGAGCATGTAATGACAGTTGTGAGTAAGGCGGACAGCCGACTTCGGTTTACTGGGAGAATTTTGGGAAGATGTACTACACCTGCAAAGGAGACCGCGTATAAAACGCTTGTACGACCACGTCTTGAGTATTGCTCAACTGTTTGGGACTCGCAGCAGATCAGTTTAAAGGAATACATAGAGGCGGTTCAGAGACGAGCAGCTAGATTTGTTACCGGTAAGTTCGACCAAAGCGCGAGTGTCACGGAAATGCTCCGGCAACTCAATTGGGGATCGCTGGAGGAAAGACGACTTTCTTTTCGTGAATTTCTGTTAAGGAAATTTAGAGGGCCGAAATTTGAAGCTGAGTGTAGTACGATCTTGCTGCCGCCTACTTATATTTCGCGTAAAGATCACAAAGACAAGATAAGAGAAATTAGGACTCGTACGGAGGCATATAGGCATTCTTTTTTTCCTCGTTCAATTTGGGAGTGGAATAGAAAAGGAAATGCCTAGTAGTGGTACAGTGTACCCTCCGCCACACACCTTACGGTGAATTGCGGAGTATGTATGTAGATGTAGATGTAGATGTAGATGCTTTGGCAAACGGCGTATGATCTGGTTTTCATCTAGAGGCACTAATCCAGCTTTCTTGATACCTGCCTTTATTTTGGTTTTCATGTTTGGACCAATTTCTTCTAAAATAGTCGCAACAGCATTGTCAACTGATCCTTTCGAAGCACACTTATTCTTTTACTTGCATCTGATTGCTTCCAACAATCAATGGCCCATGGGCTCAAGTAACCCGTATTTGCAGGTAAAGTGTAGCAGTTGTACTTAAACACTTATTGAACAATTAATGTGTTATTCAGGACATGAACAGTCCTCAATTGGCTTTGATTATAAACTAAATATGAAGTATGTGCACTTACCTGCAGTTTTAGGCTATTCCTGATATCTCTACAAACGAAAGTTTGCAGAGTGAAATAAAGAGCCGCGGCGGAGTGGCCAAGCGCATTGAGGCGCTATGCAACGATGGGCGAGGCCGCTCCCCGTCGGCGGTTCGAATCCCCCTTTAGTATAAGCTAGTTCATAAGTAGTTTGTAAGTTTAGGGACTTATGACCCAGCAGTCAACAAACACTTTAACATTTTTTTAAATAAACGATAAACATGTGTGTAGGTAACATAACTATTGCTGCTGTTAGTGGCAACTTACCAAACCTCCTAGACCCGCGCTACAGTCTGCTTAGTGCTGCCAGCTACCAGCGAAGCGGTAAAGTAAGTCATTATACTGATGTTGAGAGTGTGCAGAGAACCAAACATCATTTTTCTGTTTTGGGCTCAAGTTATCCTCCAGGGCTCAAGTGGCTCGCGTTTCGGTATCCAGAGTGAAACTTTCACTACGGCTAAGCCATGTTTCCACCATATATTTTTTTCGAAGAGTGCTAGTTCCGCAACTTCTATGAAGTTCGGAAGGTAGGAGGCGAAGTACTGGCACAAGTAAAGTTGTGAGGCATGCCGGAATAGCTCAGACGGTAGAGGGCTTGCCGGCAAATGGGAAAGGTCCCAGGTTCGAATCCTGGTTCCAGCATACAATTTTAATCTGTCATGAAGTTTCAAGATTAAATTCGTTTCCTTTGAGATACCTAAACATGTTCAAATGTTTGTTAAGCTTATGGTAATTAACTGCGGGGTCATCAGTCCGTAAACTTATAGACTACTTATTAATTACCTTCTGCTAAAGACAGCACAAACATCCATGAGGAAGGATTCGAACCCCCGATGGACAACGGCCTCACGCATCGCAGCATAGCGCCTCAACGCACTCAGCCGCTCCGCCGCGGCTTGAGATAACTTTTTCTTGTTGCAATTGTTAAGGACGTGGGGGAAAGGGGTGGGTCACCAGAGTACTATTACTTGGACGGGGTTTGCATTATCGAAGAGGTTGAAAAAACTGCACTAGGGGGCCATGACCCACAGTTTTCGAAACCACTGGACAATTATATCGATGCAGTCGATTGGTTACTGCAGCAAGGTGGTTGTCAGATTGACGGAAGGGCATCTTACTACCAGATTTTATTTTAATCTTGAGCAATTAATAATGTATTGCATTTGTAAATAATGTTATAATACATCAAAAACTGCCGTGTGGAAGAAAGTAATAATAATAATAAATCTAACAGCGACTGTGGCTGATACCTTAGGCTATAGTCACAGTGACACCGATATCGGTGGGTTTTACCGATGACAGACATCGGCGGAAAACGGCCGATCATTTCAAATCAGTACTCCACTGTGGGCACGGTCACAGTGTACCGTACTTATGTAAACAAATGCACTAGACGATGTCAATAAATCCTTGAAACTCGTTGTGATAAGCAATAAACTTCCCTAACTGGTATAGTTTTTATTATTTAAAGCTTGGAGGTTAATTGGTTTATGTCTGCACAACTTCGAATGAATTCAGCAAAACTAATATCGTCAATGACACCACGAAATATCACAATATGTAACAGAAATTTCTCCTTTTTCCGGTACCTCACATATTCGTAAAGATCGTCTGGGAGTAGCACTAACTGAGGACAGTACACAATCCTCGCCACTTTCTTTTTTCCAGACAGGTGTAGCTCATTAGTATGCATTCGAAGTCTTTATTAATAACAAAAGCCGCATTGTAGCACTAATTTCGAAGCATAAAAATGTCAGTGGAATCCATTGCACCCAAGGAAAATGAAATCTATTATTGATTATGAGAGGTAATCTGTCTTATGCTGACTGCAATTAAGAGGTTTATTTTTACACCAGACGCGTTTTGCTTTTTTATTTTAAAGCATCTTCTGTGGTCTGTAAATGAAACAAAGGTTTGTACAATTTGTTTTCGATAACTAGATTAAAAACAGTTTTTAAAAAACACATGAAAATATAGCCACACTGTAGTGAAATGACAAATGGACAGACAGGCATTCCACATATAACAGGCGATATGTAATCAGTATACATTTCAAAAAGTGAAGTGATGTAATGTGCTGAGATGAAAAGGAAAAAACGAAACAAAAACACACGAAAAGTGCTGTACACAGTCCTGAAACATACGCCAGGAAAAAACGAACTCCAGCCAACAAGACGGAGAAGCAGTAGTTACATGTAGAGAAGAGACATCAACACCGTGAGTAGACCGAATATAAAATTAAAAACACTTAGGCCTAACGTGCAAAATGTTTTTTAAAAACTGTTTTTAATCTATTTATCGAAAACAAATTGTACAAACCTTTGTTTCATTTACAGACCACAGAAGATGCTTTAAAATAAAAAAGCGAAACGCGTCTGGTGTAAAAATAAACCTCTTAATGGCAGTCAGCATAAGACAGATTACCTCTTATAATCAATTTTAACAGCTGCTGCGGAATATGGCCCCACAACCAAACATTGAAATCTAATATACTTCAGACACAGAATACATTCGATCCTAACCTAACCATCTCCTTAATCCAACCAAGTGACAAACTATATCGGATGCAGTGTGACCTTGCCGTCGGTCGATGTTTTCAGTCAAATTCGGTCGACGGCGTTTGACAACGGTCTGTCGGTGCCACTGTGAACACAGCCTTAGGGTGACTTTTTTGTTTTCCTATTTAAAAAATCTGATATAATTTATGATGGCACACCATTACGTGGCAGTTGCACTTCAGCGCGTAATCAAGCTACATACAGATTTGAAAATAATGTAAGGAAACATGTCATAGTAATCTGACAGTAGATTATCTGCAATTACTTGAAAGAAATACCGAAGAATCTATCATGGACTGGCAGAGAGTTATTAGGGAAGGGAAATTGCTGGGCCACCCGTAGCGTGGCTGCAGTCGACTGCCTGGCTCTTGGCTCGCCCACCGCTGTGGAATATAGGCGGGCCCCACCTGCTACAGCCGCAGACCGGTCGTAAATCAGAGACCCTCCCCCCTCCCTCTCCTCGCGCCACATCGATATTCTATTATCCGCACCTGGCCGGCCGCGCGACGCCAACACGTGGCCACCGCCCACACCCTACTCCCCCTCCCTCCCCCCCACCCTCAGGCACCGCAACGCTGCACCAGGACCACTCCTCAAGAACGCCTGCCGCTTCTTTCCCTCCAGTTTACAATCGTGCTGTTTTCAACATTGAGTCACCGCAGTGACGTAAGTCACGTGACAGTGATATGCTCTTTCTCCCCCCCCCCCCTCTCTCTCTCTCTCTCTCTATTCGTTTAATCGATTACGACTCTTCGTGATCGCATGAACCAGAGCACACCTAGGGTTGCCAGATTGAGCTCGAGGCAGGCCCGGAGACCAGACGTGCCCCCCTCCTCCTTGGCCAATGACTCGCCCCCCCCCCCAACTGCGACCAACTCCCCCACCCCAACCAGGATTACATGTGAATTCTAAAAAAAAAAAAAAAAAAAAAAAAAAAAAAAAAAAAAAAAAAAAAAAATATATATATATATATATATATATATATATAAATAAAAAACCCTAATCATCTCCTCCTCCCAGCAAGTATTGTAAGAATGGTGGTGTTTCACACCATGGTAAGTCAAAGTTAATTCCGTTGCAGTGACTTTGTCGTCTTCTGCAGAAAATTGTTTCGGCAAGAATTTAAGAAGCGACTGATTCTTCTTTTGTGTGGTAATATTCGCTTTGTGTCTTTCTGATTGTAAATGTTTATTCACAGCTTTCACTCCGTCGTACTTAACAGTAAATGAGATATTGCATATTCTGCACTTACACATACACTCATCAGTATCGACTTTTTGTAGCTACTCTTTATAATTTTTTTCCTGCAACCATTCTTCACGGAACGAACTTAGATAACGTCTCTTCATTTCACTGTTATTACTCACTAATCTGAGTTAATGTAAGCTTGTCTGTTCACACACGATCCGAGTATTCCAAAAATTTCCGGTAAACTGATAACAAACAATGAACGAACTAACATAAATAATAGACGTCCCCAATTGACACGTTGCCGCAACAGTGTTTGCTTAATAATGCTTAGCCGATTACTACCGACGCAACAATGAAATGTTTTCAGAGGAAGAATAGAAAAGTAGCGTTTTGTTGCAATAAGAAATTGACATTTATACAAAGTTATTCATAATTACTAGAGAGGAGCCGGCCTAGATGGCCGAGCGGACTGATGCTTCTTGCCACGGTGCGCGAGGCTGCTCCCGCCAGAGGTTCGAATCCCCCCATAGGGCATGGATGTTATGTTCGTCCTTAGCTTAAGTTACGTTAAGTTCGATGTAGATCGTCGCTACATGAGCATAGTACTTCAAAAGCGTCGTAAAAAAAAGTTAAGATGAAGGTTACATTCAAGCCCGGAGATGAGAGTCATCAGCCCGTAGACCCGGAGAATTCATTCCAAACCCGGGCACTCCGGGCGGCGCCCGGAGATCTGGCAACCCTAAGCACACCACTTCTCTCTGTCCTGCACTTTCACCCGTAGATCTTCCAGGCTGGAACCCGTTGCTTCTGTGATGCCATCGATCAACCTCATCCTCTGCTGTCCTCTTTTTCTAGTGCCTTCGATCTTCCCTAGCATTAATGTTTTTTCCCAGTGTGTCCAAAGTAGGTCAGCTTCTGTTTTAATATTAGACCTTCCACAGAGAAATCTGGTTTTATTTGCTCTAATATAGATCTGTTGGTTCTTTTTGCCGTCCATGGAATCCTAAGAATTTTCCTCCAGCACCACAATTCAAAGGTTTCAATTCTTCGCCGTTCCGCCTTTCTAATGGTCCAGGTCTCGCATCTATGCATTGCAACTGGGAAGACCATAGCTTTCACAGTATGTATCTTTGTTGTTAACGTTAGATCTCTGGACATTATGATCTTTTCAAGCTTTGACATCGCCTTTCTTCCGAGCAAAAAGCGTCTCCTGATTTCGTTGCACAGTCTCCATCATCAGAGGTCTGGGAACCACATAATTGAATGTGGACACCACCTCCATGGATTCTCCTCCTATATCCCATGAATTAATAGGTGTTGTTGCCATAATTTTGGTTTCCTTTACATTTAGCCTGAGACCGGCCTTTTCACTTTCGTTTTTTTACCTTAAGCAACAGAGTCTTTAACTGTTCTTCACTTTCTGCCAGCAGTATGGTATCATTTGCATATCTGAGGTTGTTTACATTTATTCCTGTCTCTTCTTCATCTATCCTGACATTCCTCATAACTTGCTCTGCAAACAGATTGAATAAGAACGGAGAGAATATGCAACCTTGCTGGAGCCCTTTCTGAATCTTTATCCATTTTGTTGTGCCATACAAAGTTCTCACTGTGGCTTCTTGATCAAGGTATAAACTCCGTATCAGATGAATGAGGTGAACTGGTACTCCCATTTTACTGAGTACGTCCCATAATTTGTTGTGATCGACACATTAAAAGCCTTTGGCGTAATCAATAAAGCATAGGTATACATCTTTATGGAATTTCTTTGCGATCAGTATTTGCTATTTGTATTCAAGGTTAATTTATCGCAGGCGTTTTCGTATAATTTGCGATCAAATATAAAGTTTGGTTTACTGTGTGATTGACGTTGTGTCTGAAGAACACCTACGTTTGCACAACTTATATTTTTGTATCCCATCCTCGTCGCCACTTTTGTGTTCCAGCCTCGTTGCCGCTTTTGTGTATCGTTTCCGTCGTAGGTGTCGGTGGCCGAGTGGAATGAGACCGACACAGGAATAAAGATAGCACGCTGATGCAGGTACGGAGTGGAGCAGCCAGAAATTAGAAACACTAGAGTAAATTAGAACGAGATATATATTGCACAGAATGTATACAATACTTAGCTTTTACATAGTACTGCAGAATGCTGATACATAGTTGAGCTAGAGGCCTGCCTAGTGCCTATCCGATAGCCAAGTCTTCACTGGTGCCTATCTGATGCCGAAGTGTTAACTAGTTCCTATCTCAGTCCCAAGTGAACGATGTCGTTCAGTGGTGGCTACGAGCGGCGTTGTAGCAGAGTTCGCTCATGGCTGTCGTCGTAAGAACGCCGCGCCGTGCGTGCATGGCGGCGCGCGGCGAAAGTAGGTGGCGCGCACTTTGTACTTGTGCGACACCACACCCCTCCCCCCCAAACCGCCGCGCCGTCGTGGCGTAGGGCTGAGGGCCACGGCGACGGCACTGGGAGGAGGGCATGGGCGGGGGCGTTACTGGTGGGACTGGCGTCGTAGCTGAAACTGCGATCGAAACGCCGTCCGCGCCCCGGCATCCGCCTTGCGATCCTCCAGGAAACCCACCGAAACCTGGGGAAGGGCGCACACCTCCGCCCAGAGGGAGCAGGTCATCTTCTTCTAAGGTGCGTGGCTCAAGCTGGGGGGGCCAGCACGGTCCCGGAGTCCCTCTCGGTGACGCTGTCATCTGCGGCGGCGACAGCGGCGGCGACGACTGCGTCGGAGGTGCGTCGACATCCATCGGTATCTCGTAGCCCGGGGAAGCTGGGCCCGGCGGCGAGCGATGTGGCTGTGCTCCCTGGCGGTGAACTGGGTCTGGAATCAAGAAACCGGAGACAGGATAGCGCGGCCTGTGCAAGCGCAATTGGTTTGCGTGGCGCCACAGCTCCGACCCTGTGGAAGAACGTACAACATACATATTGCGACCGAGCACGCGCTGAATGGTGCCCGGCAACCATGTCTTCTTGTTGCCAGCAAACACCCTGTACAGCACCGGCGTGGAAACCTGAAAACGCGTAGCGCCATACGAACCGACTCGGTGCGTGGGAGGCTGCAGCAGGTGAAGGAGAGTGCGGTGACGGCGGCCGTGTAGCAGCTCGGCAGGAGACGGGCCGTCACGTGGCATGCACCGATACGTAGACAGGAAAATTTGAAGAGCTTGCTGCCTGGAGTGCTGACCTTTCATCTTTTCCATGTGTGACTTGAATGTTCGAACGAAACGTTCTGCTTCACCATTGGACTGAGGGTGAAAAGGTGCAGTGGCAATATGCTGAATACCATTCACACGACAAAATTGTTGAAATTCCGCACTAACAAACTGAGGTCCATTGTCACTGACGATAGTTTCAGGCAAGCCTTCGATGCAAAACACTGATGTTAAGGCACTGATCGTACTAGACGCCGTCGTTGAGTTCATGGCAATCACAAAAGGAAACTTGCTGAAAGCGTCTACAACAATTAACCAGCGCGTATTCCAGAATGGTCCGGCAAAGTCAATATGTAAACGTTGCCATGGTCCCCTGGGGCGTGGCCAGTCTGAGAAACGCTGTGGAGGAGCCGCCTGATGCTCCGCACAAACTGTACACTGTGATGTCATGCTCTCTATCTGAGCGTCCATACCAACCCAGGTACAATGACGTCTGGCCAATTGCTTTGTCCTAACAATGCCCCAATGTCCTTGATGCAGGAGGCGTAACACTTCTCGTTCCAGGGAACGAGGAACAATCACTCTTGCTTGGTCGTTGTCGGTATGCAACAACAGTACACCCTGACTTAAAGATAATGCATGACGTTGTGCAAAATAACGTCGAACCAGAGGCCGATCAATGTCTTTGGCTCTGGCAGGTCACCCTGAGCGAACAAAACGTGCTATCACACTTAAGTCTGCATCCGCAGCTGTTTACTGTGCAACCCGACGAGAGTTCAAAGGGAAATCTGCGACAGCGGTAGCATCTATGGAGTCTATCTGACAACATGCCATTTCCGAAGAATCAAACGACACATCCTGGCCAACCGGAAGTCGGGAAAGTGTGTCCGCGTTGGCGTGTTTAGTGGTAGGTCGATACAAAATCTCATACTGATAATTAGACAGTATTAAGGACCACCTCTGAAGCTTTTGTGCCGTTAGTGGCGGAATTGGCTTTGTGGGTGAGAACAACGACGTGAGAGGCTTGTGGTCTGTCAACAAATAGAATTTTCTGCCATAGAGATAATGATGAAACTTTGTGACGCCGTAAATGATTGCTAAGGCCTCCTTTTCTATCTGACTGTAATTCTGTTGCGTCGGCGTCAGTAGCTTGGATGCAAAGGTAATAGGACGATCGTGACATCCAATACGATTAGACAAAACTGCACCCACACCGTACGACGAGGTATCAACTGCTAGCACTACAGGCTTCTGTGGGTCAAAGGGAATCAAACATGCATCACTGAGTAGTGCAGACTTTAATTTGTCAAAGGCAACCTGGCAATCTTTAGACCATACAAAAGGAACATTCTTCCGACGTAAGTGATGCAGTGGAGCTGCAATCTGAGAGGCATGGGGAATAAATCGGAAATGATAGTTAAGCTTTCCCATCACTGCTTGCAATTCGTGCAAATTCTTAGGAGGAGGCAAGTCTTTGATTGCTCTAAGATGTGACTGTAAGGGATGGATTCCTTGGGCATTAATCACATGGCCTAGGTACTCTATTTCAGTTTGAAAAAACGAACACTTTGCTTTATTACAACGTAGACCTGCTGCAGTCAACACTTTGAAAAGGCACTCCAGGTTTGCTAAATGTTCTTCAACTGTACGTCCGGATACCACAATATCATCTAAGTAGTTTGAGCAACAAGGTACCGAAACTGTCAGCTGTTCCAAAAAAGCGCTGAAAAATAGCGGGGGCGGAAGAACTGCCAAAGGGTAGGCGTTGAAATTGAAAAAGGCCCATGTGAGTATTAATGACGAAAAACTTTTTTGATTCGTCATCGAGCGGAATCTGTAAGTATGCCTCTGCTAAATCAGTCTTAGAAAAGAAGCGAGACTGTCCTAATTTGTCCATTAGTTCGTCAGGTCTGGGCAGGGGGTAAGTGTCTACAATTGTTTGACTGTTCACTGTTGATTTAAAGTCCGCACAGAGACGAAGTTTTCCTGACGGCTTGGGTATAATTACTATAGGCGAGGCCCACTGACTCGCAGAAACAGGAGAAATCACCCCACTATCTTGCCAACGTTTAAGTTCTTCGGCAACTGTATCACGCATTGCGATAGGCACCGGTCTAGCTTTACGAAATTTTGGAACTGCAGATTCTTTTAAAGTTACATGTGCCACGAAGTCTTTTGCACAACCTAGTTCCGGTGAAAACAAGTCACTGTATTTTTCACACAATGCATTTATTTTGTCCTGAGGCACTACTGACGAAATTTGAAGCACATCTCTTTGAATTGATAAAGCAAACAAGTCAAAAGCATCTAGTCCAAAAATGTTCTGTGTAGATTTGGCTTGTAAAACTACAAAAGCAACTGTTTTTGTTACACCTTGAAAAGAGGCGGGCAGGCTACATGTTCCTAACACGGGAACATTTTGACCGGTGTACGCTGTTGGCTCGTGGCTGTCATCGTAAGAACGCCGCGCCGTGCGTGCATGGCGGCGCGCGGCGAAAGTAGGTGGCGCGCACTTGTGCGACACCACATATATACCACGTTGCCCACACAAACCGCAGTCGGTCTTTGCCCTTACCAACCAGCCTCCTTCAATGTCTTCGGTCCACATAATATTCAGATGCTCCAACGTACTCATATCCTCTGATCTGGTCAATCCATCATAGTCGTGGTCTTCCCTTTGGTCTTTTGTCTGTGGTGTCTTCTTCTACCTGCCTGATAGTCTTCTTCCTTCCTTCTTTCTTTCATCGATCACTCCCACGATGTTCATTGACTTAAATAACTCCTCCAATTCACGGTTCTTTCTTTTTCTCCATTCAGTTCCATCCTTCACTGGCCCAACAATTTGAGGATAGCGTCCTCAAACGTCAGGCGTTTTCTTTCCATCTTTCGGGTAATAGTCCAGGTCTATACTCCACATAAGACTACAGGTTGTACTATCGTAGATGTTGGTCTTTTAGGCTCTCGACAGTAGCCAGGACTTTAGTAGCTTTCCTAGAGCAATACTTGACCTTGTTAGTTCTTTTTTGTCCTGTCTTCCCACAGTTGCGTTTTTACATTCCAATGTACATATTTATGTAATCCATCAAAGCAACTGTATATCACTAGCTATTTTTTTTTCTTGTGCTTTTTGCCTCTATTTGTAAGGCGGCTTCAGTAGCAAATTTTGGTGGATGCTGGTCTACATGCTGTGCTGTTTGGTGCCTTTTGCTTGTTTGCTTCCATCTTCTATCCCACTGGCTTTTTCGTTTTAGCACTTCACCATTGATAGGTGTTGGATATTTTTCTGACTTCCTGTGTCTCTCTACTATCACGTTTTATACTTAATTCTATATCATCTACCAGCAATTAATTTTATTGCTGTTATATCTTCTTATTGCCTGTACTTTTACCTCTGATAGGGTTATGAGTGTATTAGCTTTATTGTATTACATTCAGTTCTTATATAAACTGCATTTCATTTAATTCTGCTGCCTGGCTTGCTGGTGAAACTTGAAGGGACAGCAGAAGGGACGCCGCCCACGTTACCGTCACTCAGGGGCGAGGTACAAGCGGTCAGCCTTGAGTTGAGTCCGCAGTTTTCTTCAAAGGAGTGCTGGGGGATCTTCTCCACTGGCGACCGGTCAGGCCAGTGGCCGTACGCCGCAGTCCTCTCGTTACCTGCCTCGTCTGTCAGCAGAAGGTTAACAATGGGCGTTTGCGTCTGTCTGCCTGCTACGGGTGTGGCGCCTTCGGTTTAACGGAATGTAGTGGACCCTCAGGCAATGACGCCATTTGATCTTCACGGGAACTCGGTATCTCCCGTCTGTTAACTTGGCGGAATAACTAGAATTTTGACATTTGTTATATCGCTGGGACTACCAGGCTGGGTGAGAAAGGAAAGCAGAGTGCGTCTCACACAGTGGGTGGCTGCCACAGAGAACTTTATACAGCGGTGCCATGACGGCGGCAGCTGATTATTTTTGCTGATTTTCTAAGAATCTAGCTGGACTACGTGGCCAAGCGTGGGTACTCTAGCAGGCTGGGGCAGGAATGTGCCTTCAGTTGGCGGGAAAGAGCGCCATTGGCTGATTACATACTTTCTTTTTGGAAGGCAGTTGGTAGCTCCCAGATCGTCGGTTTCTTTGGGCATCCCGATTGGCCTGAGGGTTCAGCGTTGGTTGCCGTCCTCCCAGCTACCGAGGTTTTTGCGAGGAGCAGAGAGAGGGCGAGAAAAAGGACACTTTTATGAGTACCGGCAATTGGGAAGGTTTTATGGCGTCGTGCTAACTAGCCGTCGTATCACGAAATTTTTGTAAGTGTTGAGTTTGGACTTGTATTTTCCACCGCTTTGTTGGTCGGGAACTTTGATTATTTTTCAGTGTTGGTCTTTTAGTCACACTTCTAACTTTCATTTGGTGTGGCATCGCCATCTGCGACCGTAGTAGGTCTAGCTTACTGTAGACATGGTTATTTGCTTCTGCAAGTGCACACAATAGAGGTAAATATCGCCAATCCGCAGCTTTGGCACAGTTACACGTCACGTTCAGCGCCGCCCGCCGCTGAGCCCGGTGACTGCCAACGACACCGCTGCTGCTGTGAGTTTCTGCATGACTTCTATTTGGGAACAGTATATTGCTTGCGCAATCCCGATCCCTGATAGAGCACTGATTATTCTCGTCAGTAATCGTCTTGTTTCTAATTTGTGACTTGTTTCAGTTGCTAACTAGTTTCATTCATGATCGCTGTCTGTAGATATAATCAGTCATTTTCAATCTTGTTTATGTAATTTTGTATTAAGTGTTCAATTAATTCATGTTTGGTTTTTTTAGCGTGATTAGTGTTCCAACTTTGTACATGATGACAGTGACAAACTTTTATTTTTCTGTTAGGCTGTATTATCTTTATTGTTAAATATAATCACTTATTTTGGAATTGTTTTACCTCATTAAAACCCGTCATTTATTTTGGTGGGTTATGTTTTCATGTGTGTAAATAATGGGAAATAATATATCATTATGAGATCATAACTTGTCGCCATTCGGCGATTATGATAGATTCAGTTTTTTTTGTTCTGTGTTTTTATATAAAATACAGTGGCGGCACATGATAAAGATTAATTTGCATAAAAATAACTTGTTGGATATTAAAATCAATGGGCAGGTATGCAAATTAGGGCGCAGGGTTAGGTGTTTCGTTTTAATGTTTTCAGAGAGATGTCATATTTAATGAGCAATAAACAGTCACACCTAAACGCAACATACATGTTTCACCATTAGGCACATGACATGCTAATGGAATAAAAGACGGAAACAAAACAACCAAAAGGCACAAAACAGCACCAAACAGCACCACATGTAGAACGACATCCTCCAAAAATTGCCACTGTTGATACCTTACAAATACAGGCGAAATGCTTATGGGAAAATAAAACTTTTATTATTCATTTGCATAGAATGATTACGTAAATATCTTCATTGTAATATAAAACTTAACCTGTTTCATGCTTGTCTCTCTCGTTACTTTCATTGGGTGTTGCACAAGTTTGCACAACGCAAATTTATTTACAGAAGTTAGTCACACAAGTTCAGGTAACAAGTTTATGTCGACACGGAATAATATTTTGAGGAGACGACATATCATCATCATCATCTTTATCACCATTACAGATTAATTATGCCTTTCAGCGTTAAGTCTGGAACATAGCCCCATTAACTAAATTCCACCAGGATCCTTTATTCAATACCAACATTGATACTTTGTCTGATGTAAAGCCTGTTACTCCAAAATCGTTCTTGACCGAATTCATGTACTTTCACCTTGGTATTCCTCGACTCCTCTTACCCTCTATTGCTGAACCTATGAGCCTCTTACGTAACCTCGCTTCTGCCATGCGTGTAACATGACCGTAGCCTGTTCGCTCTAATTGCTTCATCTGTGATGTTCCTTCCCAGTTTTTCTTTGATTTCCTCATAATGGTCACCCTCCTGTCATTTTTCCCATCTGATAGTACCTCCAGTCATCCTTGCTGCTTTCACATCTTGAGATTCGATTCCATTTCTTGGGTTGGTGTGCACCACGACCACAATTAATATAACACATAGAATGAGCAGCATTGGTGATAATCCTTGCTTTATTAACAACAAATCGATTTCAGAGTAACCATCATCAGTGCACATCATCAAGCTGAATACAAGATAGTACATAAATAAAGAAACAATTCATAAATACAGTTTAAAATTTTGGATTACACATATCACTCGTAGAAAGTTGGTTATATATATTGGTCTATTATAGGACGACATACATTTTTCTGACTTTTAATTGTGTCATGTAACAAGTTTAAACTAAGCTCACTGAATACAGCTTGCACGTAGTTGAGCTCAGTGTCTGGATGTCATTAGGGCCCTGTTTATTCGATTAAAAATATTACATGAGTTATTTTAATGACAATGTATTTGAGTAAATGAAAACGGGAAGGACATTCCGTTGAGTGGCCGAGCACTCTAAGGTGTCTTGCTTCGGAGCGTGCGGGTGCTCGACTTCGGAGGTTCAAATTCTCCCTCAGTCATGGCTGTGTGTGTGTTCATTAGCATAATTTAGTTTATCTAGTTTGTTAAGTTCGTTATATTTACAAATATTTGATTTTTGTGACGCAAATGGCGCTATATGCATTTAGGAAGACACGATGTTACAGTCATTATATAACTGGGATTATTACATTGAACTAAATGATGTTTGGTATAGTGATTTACAAGATATTAACAGTCAGATTGCAAATTATAAAGTCAGTGACGTTATATTACGACAATTTTTATATGAGTGGTATGTATAAGTCATAATTTAAAAACGTATTTATGAATTTTTTCTTTATTTCTTTGTACACAGCTCTGTTTTGTATAGTTCTTATCTTATATTCAGCTTGATGATCTGCAATGATGATGGTCGCTCGGTGATAGAAAAATATTTGCTATTAATGAAGCAAGGATTACGACCAATGCTGCTCTTTCTGTATGTTATACTTTCACATGTTTTGTCAGTACTGGGTCATAGTTCGTTGCCTCTTGAAGTTCTTGCAGATTGGCGCTCCCAGTGACGACTCGCTGAAATTTTACGGAGCAAAACTAGTCTACTACAAATAATGTAGGCGACACATTGAATAGCAGTTCATTGACAGTTTAATGAATTACTAGTGCCCAATTGTTCCCAATTATGGCCAGCGTACAAGCCTCATTAATAACAGCTACCACAACCCATATATCAATATTACAAATTTACACAGTTCATGTGTGGAATACTAAAGACTGAGGTGTACAATTAGTGTGGCACGAATATGATGAGTAGATACACTTTGTACACGAATAACATTGAAGAACTTGAAGTACTTTTACTACATTTGTTCATAATCGGAATTCAAAAGTGACATGGATTGTGCCTTGATCAGACTCGAAACAATACTCATTTACATTGCACGAAGGCATCTTATTTATATCATCCAAACAATGACAGTGAAAATTACTTATTATTAATTAGGTAAATTAAACTTACTACAATGAAAAAGTTAACAATTACATACAACTGGCTATAGTAAAAGGTAGCGTAAATAATACTGAGTAAATTAATATACAAATCTCGGTTAAATTAATAGTGTTTCATATCCAAATATAATTAAATAGATTTTGATAAACGGTAATTATACAGCAACTAATAAGGGGAAAACTTTCCTAACATTAGTTATGACACATAATAATACCTACCTTAATATTATGAGCAAATAATTTTATTTAGCTTTAACAGAAATACTAATTAGCATACTATATGACCTACAATAATATACCTATTGCATGAACTAATTAATATTTGCTAATTAAACAATTTCTCCGACGTCAAATAATAGAAAATAACCTCAGATAGTCACATTAGAAAAATGAATAACAAAAGTTTTGGAAAAGAAAATGATAGTGGATTAATTACATTCGTACCTATTATTATGCAACACTGGTATCGCGAGGTTCAGTAAAGCAAGCAGATGGGAATATACCCCAACATGGCTTCACCATAATGTGTAACCTCAACTTGTTAATATCGTAACATGTATCCATCCATCTTTTACGCCCATACAACAGATTTGGTTGATAGATAGAACAGTACATTGCTAACTTGGTCTAACTTCCTTCTTGCAGAAGACAGTAGATCGTAGCTGAGCACTCAGTGCAAGAGCTTTCTTCAATATGCTCCCACCCTGTGAGAAAATACATCCCAAGTACTTGAAACTGGCACCTGTTCTAACTTCATTCCTCCTATTTGGCACTTTGTCTTTTTAAATCTCTTTCGTTTTGCAGACGCTGATGGTCATACCATAAAACTTACACCTCTGATTTAGCTTTGAAATATTAGATTTCAACCTTTTAACTGAATCTGCCATCAGAACTAAGTCATTCGAATATGCGAGGCTGCTTATTTTGTTTTCACCTATTTTAATCTCACCTTGCCAGTCTATTGTTTTCAACATATGATCCATAAATAGTATGAACAGCCTAGTCTTATTCCTGAAACTGCCGTAAACCATGAATTCAATTTACCATTAACCATTACAATCTACATAAAGACATTTCATTGTCTGCATATGTTTGCCTCCTATCTATTGCCTTGTAGAGCTGACAATATTTTCCTCATAGGAAATAATCCTTTTCTAGGTCTATAAAATATAGATACAATTCCCTGTTCTACTAATAAAGCTTTTTCCATTATCTAACCGTAAGCTAAAGACTGGCCCTGACAGCCTCTAGGAGGCCTAAACCCACACTGATTTTCATCCAAACTGTATTCAACTCTCCTGTAAACAATACCTGAGAATATTTTGCGCACAACGTTAATGAAGGATATACCTCTGCAGTTCTCATGCTTGAAAATTGGTGCGATTACTACTTCTGTCCAGTCAGAAAGAACTTGTTCCGACTCCCTGTTTAACCATTTGAGACCTGACATGTACGGAAACTAAAAATTTACTGGCGACAACAAAAGTTCTCTACTATCACGGAACAGTAGCATTGTGGAACGACACATGAAAAGTTACAATCCACAAGGTCACAGAGAAACATTTGAAGTTGAACAAAAGCGGTTCCGGTAGCACCAGAGTCCACGAGAACCTGAGTGAGGATTCAAAGTCTAAAGAAAGTCCAGAAGCGTAGCGAGAATAGTCTTCGCCCGGAGGCTCCTGTCCCTCTGCATACAAGGGCAAACAGGCGCTGGAGCCAGCAGTGTTTCTGGATATATCCGGTTACAGCCAACCCGGTGCGAGATTTTTCGACTTTCTGCGGGCTCTGCGGAGCTCTCTGTTCGCTTCTAGCTCCATCTGCAAGAAGTACCGCACATTACATTTGTTGTTGTTATCCTTGGAGTGTGCATCTTGAGGTACGCCTTCTGTGTATGCTGCCGGGAACACTTTCCAGCAACGAATTCGAGAAATTGAAACATCTCGACCGTTTCAGGGCATTAAAACCAACGAGCTTAAATTTATTAGAGTGGTTAACACCGAGACCCACAATCGCGTAAGCGGCCCACTTCGAACAGCGGACAAATTGATTGTAGTGGTAAACTTCCGCGCGAACTTTAATTGTGCGTAAAATTCTTTTGATTAGAGAGAGTATTCATTTGAGTTAAGTCGCGAAAACTATGTCTAATTGAAATATATAACCACAAAACAGCTTCAGACTCCTTGAATATACAGCAAACTATCGGTTGTGTGTAAATTTATTACACATACGGTGTAGAAATTGGCCAACAGCGTTTCCTCTTCCTAACGAAACCGAACTATAAGATGTAGGTTTTTTTTTTGTTTTTTTTTTTGCGTTCTAAGTGCAGCATATGAACGGAATGTATCGTCAGACACGCTTTTTTGGCACTTTCTCAGTATATTCTACGATTGTGAAACTTTTTTACAATCATTAATTTCGGAAGAGTTTCACACTTTACGTCTTTGCTTTAATGATGTATTCTCCCATATTTAGATATTTCATAGCATCAAAAAATCAAACAGGGCTGCGTGAAACAGCTAATGTTAAAAATCGATTGTGAAAGTGAAATATGCCATCAGATACATAACTGAAAAATAGCTTCTTACGTTGTGAATACAGCAATCAGCCACTACCAAATTCTTTGAAGAACACGAAGTATGCCATAACTCTTTCTTAACTAATGCCTCTAACATTAGCATTAGGGTATCTAGCAAGAAAATTAGCATTTTTAATGCTGTAAGTCAAAATCTTACAGTAGAGTGAACCGCTCAAAAGTCAGCAACTATCGTCACAAGGTTTAACTTCACGATGTGCATCCACTGTGGCTATGTGCCGTTCATATATGGAACTATACACAGTTCTGCAAACCCCTTTCAGTTGTTATACATATATGTAAAGCAGATCACCTTTAAATTCTGCGTTACAAGTTGCTAATATTAATTTCATAAACAAAAATGCGAACTGCTGTGAGGCAACTAATTTCTTGACTCCAATAGTTATTTTACACAATCATAAAATGAAACTTTTTGAACTTCCTGCCCACCATTACTTCCTAAAGTAGCTCCTTTTTAAGAGCTACCAGTATTATAAAAGCCTGTTATTTATTTCATTCAATCCTATATTGTCTTGACTGACAGCCTGTTAAGCAAGAGAAACTATCTCTTAACACAAGTAGTAGGGCTACTTGTATTCCTGAGAAATATAAATGGGAATACAGTATACCTTTTGTTCCTTTCTTAAACTGATTTATGTATTTAAACGCTGAGAAGCTCTTCACCATCGTGCTTTGAGTACACTGCGATAGTCAAACAATACGGACCTATCGTCACTAAGAAATTTAAGCTATTTCAATGAAACAAATTCAACTGCGAAATTGAACATTTTTGTCGGAGCGGGATTCGAATCCCGATTTCCCGCTTCGGGCCAGTGGTCGCCTTAACTAATTGGGCTATCCAAGCACGCGTCCCGTTCACCGCAAATTCTCATGTTCGCCGATGAATTTATTTCAGTGCCCCGAAACGGTCCACATGTTTCAATATTTCGAATTCGTTAAATTACGACTATTATTGTCAACCAATGAATGTTTGTTCTTTCGGAAATGTCTGAAAAGAACAGACACTGCATTGATAACTTATCATTTAAATGGTTTGCCGACCTATAGGAGCTATCCTGGAGCCGACGTAACATTTTAAGAACAGAAAATGCTATATTAAGTGAAAGGGCTGCGAACGCTAAGCATGTTCTTTGGTTTAACAACGGTGTTTAGTTGTGATCATCACGAAATACTGTTGCAGAAGTTTATGGAATAATGGGAGCAGGTGACAATTGGTTCTTCTCATACTTTCAGGCAGTGTTTTCCCTTTTCCAATATGCGACCCTCTCGCAAGTAAAAATATTCTGGTGACCCTCCCCCCATCAACCTCACGAACGTTGAGAAAACTATGTATCTAAAAGGATACAAAATCAATCCTTTCTTTTGATATAGGTTTTTTAAGTTGGACGAAGTTTTCTTTGCGTTTTTCGCTATGGAACACATTATCCTATTTTGCAACAATTTCCGACAGAAAAATATATTTTGCTCAACGAGTTACTTGCATTTCTAGACAAGACTCATAGGCGAATTATGTTCAATAACAAACGTCCCATTGCATAGACAAGCCGCGGTGGAGTAGCCGAGCGGTCTAAGGCGCCTCACAGCGGAGCGCGCGGTTGCTCGCCGTCGGAGGTTCGAGTCATCCCTAGAGCATGGCTGTGTGTGTTATCCTTAGGTTTGTTTAGCTTAGATTAAGTAGTTTGTAAGATACGGACTGATGAGCACGCTGTTTGGTCCGATAGATTTGCATTTGATTTTGCATAGACAAATTGTAAAGTAGTATATATTTTTTCCAATTTTTCAGAACTACTTATTGTATCGTGTTCTTTTGCCTATCGATTGGTTCCTGAAAACAGTTTTCAGGCTTTGTACTTGTTCATCATTAACACACTGTATTATAAAAAAACTATGATTTATTTAATTCATAATTAATGTTACACAAATGGATAGGCGTAAGGGACCGTGGCCTGTTCGTTCTTCAGACCTCAATCCGATCCACTTATGGAGACATATGAAGGCAACTGCGTATCCCATACCTAATCATAACGTTGAATAGCTGCATCAACACTTACAGCAAGGGTGTCAATAGATGAGACAGTGAATAATGCGGCGCATAGACGCCTGCATCACAGCTCGTGGTAGCCGTTTCGAGCACCTTCTGTAGAGAACTGTACATATGAAAAACACTACATCAAACCAAATGATCAACCTGCATAGTTAAGTCATCTGTGTTATGTACACTAGAAGAAATGCCTGTAATACGGCAATAAAAGCGAATAAACCATATGTGTACCGAACTTGTTCTGCTTGTTGTGAATATCGAATATATGGACATTTCCCACGTGTTTAGTTACACCCATTTAAAGTGATATGGCTTCTAGTCTAGTAAGACTCAGTTTTTATAGTTTCTAACACACAATTCAACAAGAACTGACATTTTGATTACACATAATAGGTATATGATAATTAAAGTCTGAACAGTTCACATTTCCAGGCGTTCACAAAGAGTGTAAGCTGTCGTGGAAACCAATGTCCAGGATCTTGTTCAAAACAATGATCTGTGCTGTTGTTTAGTTTCATTTGCATGTTACCTATGGTGTTGTTTTTCGGGGTAAAGCCTCTGATTGGAAATGAGCTGTGCGGGTGGTATGTGATATAAGTTCGCGAATCGCTTACCAATTGCTGATCAGTAGCGAGGAAATTCAGACATTGATCTTTCCATGATTATTTTCTTTAACATCGGTTGTTGTTAACAAAAACTACTTATTAACACGAGTTACCAGCTTTCACTTGGTTAAACTAGACAGGAATATGATTAAGTAGAGTTTCCTGGCGTATTAATTGTTGATATTCCTGTCGGGTTTCTAGCCGGATCGTCGAGTCATGTTGACACAATATTTCTGCGGACCACCTGGCCGCCATCTTCAGGTGCTGAGTCTCATAGGAAACTGAAGTCTTGCCGTGATCGGCGGCCTTATATACGCCGCGAAGTACTAACGGCGCGTGCGCAAGAAAGTCGTGGCTGCGTCCTCTGCCGCAAGCAGCCGGTGCAGCGCCTAAATGGAGAAAACTGGCAGGAACGAGGTAACGCTTACATGCGCTAGTTGTCACAGTTGGAGAAAAGAGCACGCTGTTTTTTAAGATTAGACAAAACCGGATTCCACATGTTGCTTAGAGGGAACCCCTTGTCTCGATTTATTAAATCATCTGCCAACCTAATCTCAATCGATTCCTTCAAAATGCATTCCCAATAGCGAGACGCAGAAGCAAGTACACGTGTTTCGTCATACTTCATTCTGTGTCCTACGGTTAGGCAATGCTCTGCTACTGCAGACTTGTCAGGTTGCAACAACCGTGTATGTCTGTGGTGCTCGATGCATCGATCATTAACGGCGCGAATTGTTTGGGGTATATATGCTTTCCCCACTGAGGCGCTGCACCGGCTGCTTGCGGCGAGGACTCAGCCACGACTCTCTGGCGCACGCGCAGAGTACTACGAGGTGTATATAAGGCCGCCGAGCATGGCAAGACTTCAGTTTCCAACGTGACTCAGCAGCATCCATATCACCTGAAGAAGGCGGCCAGATGGTCCGCAGAAATATTGTGTCTAGATGACTCTACGATCCGGCTGGAAACCTGACATGAATATAATAATACCTCTTTGGCCCTTATGTACAACGGCGTGAGTATTCTGCCGCATTCATTTTCAATAAACTGCCCCAAGTATACAAAAAGCTTAGTAATAATCCGCGCACTACTGAAAAGTTTCCGCATTGATTCTTCAGTTTCTCCCAGCGTATTTGTTGTTCGAACAGTCCACGGGTGTACTGTACTGCCGGTTGATAGTATCCAATGGGAACAATATTTCGGCGATCAGACAAGTCGCCATCGTCAGGTGCGCTGACTAACTGAGGCCCTGACGACGGGTGGCGGTCTCATATCACCCCCCTCCCCCCCACCCGCGCGAGGCGTTCACGCGTCGGCGATCATTGAGACGCTAGTGCCGGCGTCTGTAGCCACATCGTCATCTCTAGTCGCCAGATTTTTTCTTTGCTGAAAGCCCTTAATTAGACCCAGTGCTGGTTCACAAGCTTCGCTCAGATTAGAGCCGCAGCCTCTGTTGATGAGCCCTTCTCTGGTGCGGATCTCGACGGCCTCTCTAACAATGCTGTTCCAGTATCTTGGAGTCTGTGCCAAGACACTGGTATGTTTGTAACCCATCTTACGATTTCAGACACAGGGAGTCTACCCCAGGAACTGGAACACCTCAGAACAGTATTCCGAATGAAGGAAGGAAGCTTACAGTTTGGCGTCCTGTTCACATCTTGGTCATTAGAGACGGAGCTAACGCTCGAGTTTTTTGTAAGAATGGAACCATCGTGGCATTTGCCTGGAGTGATTTCGGGAAATCACGGAAAACCTAAATCTGGATGGCCAGGGGTGGATTTGAACCACCGCCCTCCCGAATACGAGTCCAGTACGTTACCACTGCACCGCCTCGCTCGGTCAATGTCATGGTGTCCAAATCTTGTTTGTACAGCATACTGACCAATGATTGGCAGTCAACGGAATTATACACTTTCTTAAGCGAAAGTGCACGTGACTGGAGTATTTCTGAGAACTTTGATTTTCAGCGTACTCTTGAAATAGAAGATTACTTCTTCGCAGGAGCGACAAGGTCGGAAGTCAGCCTCGTATTCGCTGATCTTGTTTTCCAGCTGGTTCTGTCCTTTACTATTATACTGTTATTGTTGGTGTAATTGTTGTCGCTATTATACCCTCAGTAGTGTAATTTTGACGACAATCTTCCTCCCCAACAGTTCAGAAAATAATGAGCAGGTTTTGCTGCCAATTTTTTTCCATTCGTAATTTCCCAGGTAGGTGGGGAGGGAGAATTAAATGATCAATGTAATTAATTAATCAATCAGTTTTATACCAATTTGGAAGCAAATCTGCGCTCAGACGTACTTTGCCCCACTACTTCTGTACCTACGCATTTTATGATGCCTTGATTTTTGTCCCCTCAGTTTATCCATTGGGGTGTTTTGAGCAGTTCCATCAGACGCCTCATGATTGTGCTGGTGCGAGGCCAGGTAGCAGGGAGGTAACATCTCCACCACCACTTCCCTCCCTCCAAGCGCCGGCGTAGAACAACACTCTCAACTGGACAACATTCCTCTGTCTGCATCTCCGCCACGCTACCATCAGGCACTTTCAGGAACGCCTCTTCTGCAGTCTACTAGAACTAGCAGGCAAACCGCGTGACATCTGCTGTCGTATGACGGAACATCGATAAAACCGTGGGAATGGTTTAGGGAGGGGGAGGGCTTCATCTCTCTCTCTCTCTCTCTCTCTCTCTCTCTCTCTCTCTCTCTCTGTGTGTGTGTGTGTGTGTGTGTGTGTGTGTGTGTGTGTGTGTGTGTGTTACCACAATGCTAGAACTAGAGTCCAACCGAACATGATTTGTGGCCGAAACCGTAACCGAAATTCGCGTAACTAAGTTAAAATTTCTGTATATTTACGTTATACCACAAATCACCAGTTTCTCCACATTGTTCGAGATCTCCTCCCTGTACTAAGCCTTCCTGAGTGTGTGCAACCTAATCAGGAATTTTTAGGAGATGACATGGGAGGCGAACAGGTTGAAACGTGTCCATAGAAAATGTATACTGCTGAATTTGTAAGAAAATGTCTAATATTGTGTCTCCTGTTTTGTGTCGAGTAACTTGCTTGCAAGAAAATTTATAATATTGCTTCTACTGTGATTGTCGATATGTGTACATAAATCTGTGAAGTTTCATCTTTGAGAAGGTTATGTCTCTCATAGCATTGTAGCTCGTGCAGAGAGACAGACTCAGTCTTGTGGTTCAGCTCGCATAGAGAGCAGTTGTCATTAGTGATGGGACAGCCGACTGTTTCTAACAACCGATTGGTCAGTCGGTTGTTTCTTCGTTCAGTCAGTTTTTTCAGTCGAATGAAACAACGGAATGAAAATAGTCTCTGTGGCCGTATGAATGTTTTCACTCACTGGCGGGGTTTAAGTGGTTTCAGTCGATGCAAAACAATCAAAAAAATGTTCAAATGTTTGTTAAGCTTATGGGACTTAACTACGGGGTCATCAGTCCCTAAACTTACAAACTACTTATGAACTACTTACAAACTAGGACGGCACAAATATCCATGCCCGAGGGGGATTCGAACCCCCGACCGTAGGCGAAACAATCGAATGAAACCAGTCTCTGTCGGTTGCAGCCGCTATATGGATGTTTTCACTCATTCAGTGGATTTGAGTGGTTTCAGTCGACGCGCGATCACCGAATGAAACAAGTCTCTGTCCTTTATATGAATGTTCTCGGCATTGAGTGGTTTCACTTGATGCGATACAACCGACTGGAAAAAGTCTTTGTCGGTTTCTGCAGTTATATGGATGTTTTTATTAATTCATCGACTTTGTGTGACTTTATTTGCATACTCCTTCTGCCTTTCCGGGTATAAATGAACCGTGATTCAGCATGAAACATTCTTAGAGCAAATCTTAAGAATATAGCAGTGTGTCCGTGTGTGTTTTTCTATTGCATGCAAATCTGCAGTTTTGTTTCAATCCTGATGAAATTTTGCACACTTGACCTTCAAAGCAAGAGTAACGTCACTGTCTACATTAAATTTCATTCGTTGCATGGCGGAGTATACTTTACATACTAACTACGACAAAAACCACAATTTGGCTGCGATCTTGATGTAATTTTGCACACTTGATCTTTAAAACAAGGCGAAGGTAACCGTGTATAATAAATTTCGTAGGTGCATAGCGGAGAGTACTTTACCTACTAACTTCGACAAATGCCGTTTGTATTCGAATTTTAATGATATATTTCACTCTTCACCTTCAAAGAAAGAGAATGGTCACGGTCTACATCTACTTTAGTTTGATGCACGAGAGAAGGTATTGCAGACTTTGACGCCAATATAGAGTTTTATTCCGATCTTGATGAAATTTTGCACACTTGACTTTCAAAACAAGTGGCAGTTCACTGTTCATCTAAGATTTTGTATGGTGGAAGGATAGAATAAACCTCCACACCGTTTCACCGATAACGACAGAAATATCTGTGACAAGAGTGAATAAGTATGAAACTTGATATGAATGTTTTCATACACTGTTGACGAATAGAGACGCGCTGAAAAAATTTTACAACATTGATAAACGTTGTATGTCTTCTCGTACTCCTTCAAATTAGATGGAATTGACAAAAATTAATAAACTTTTTTTTACAATACCTAATGCTTTAGTGATCTTCGAATTTGGATCTAGCAAATATGCTCAAAGTTAAAACACTCTGTCCTACTAGTACCTTAGATATGTATGAACAATAAGCCGCAAACCGCACGTTTCTACCGCACGTTCCCACTTCGGAGATACAGTATGCGAGATTAAACTTGTAGGGATCATTTTGGAACACCCTGTGGTTTCCACGCTTCTTTATTGAGACAATAAGAAAGCGACAACAATCGGCGATGGCACGCCTCTCCCGCCGGACAATGTTGTGTGGAGTTTGGCGCGCGCCTGCTGGCGCTGTCAGCAGTGAAAACGCGAGCGAGGCAGCACCCCTTCTCGTGTCCCCGCTCCCCGCGGTACCCGGTGGTCGGTGTCTGCGAATGTAATCTCATCGGGCCCAGATGATCGGCGTTTTCGAAGTCTGGGGTGGGAAATTAAAGTGATCGCAGGCCTGCTCCAGCGATATGACATCTAATTAGTTACTCGTTGATGGTACCTCAAACAATTTACTCTACAACAAAATATGAATCACTGTTACTGTGTATTATACAACGAAAAGTTACTTCATTCAGTACATAATTTCTTGAAAAGAAAGAATGAGTAATTCAGTCAATGTACAAAAGTGCAAAAGTGTCGCACGTTTTCATTCAGTTGTTCCCACAGACTATTTTCATTCGAAAAAAATAAACGAATATTAATCCAACATAGTAAAACTACGACCGACTGACTGTTTCATTCGGTTGCTCCCACTGACTGGTTTCACTCAAAAGAACTAATGAAGATGCCAACGTACTGTGTCAATTTTTTCATTCGGTTGGTCCCATCGACTGATTTAACTCAAAAGAAAAGGAATGAGTGGTCCAACCGACTGTGTCGATTTTATTCGGTTGCTCCGACTGACTGGTTTCACTCAAAAGAAGAAATGAGTAGTCCAACCGACTGCGTCGATTTTTTCATTCAGTTGATCCCACCGACTGGTTTCACTCAAAAGAACGAATGAATAGTCCAACCGACTGAATCGGTTGTTTCATTCGGTTGGTCCCACCGACTAGTTTCACTCAGAAGAATGAATGAATAATTCAACCGATACGAGAAACTACAACCGAATGATCGATTTTTTCCCAACAACCGAATGAATCGATTGTTTTCATTCGATTGTTCCCATCAGTACAGTTGTGTTGTGTATATGGCTCCGATGTAGAGTAGAGGCTGCAGTGCCAGCAAGTATATATATTGCATACATTGCATTTCATATAATTGTGAAAAAGGTTGTACCACCCCTGGAATTATGAAAAGGTTGTATCATTTAGGTAATGTAATGGTGATTATTAATAATAAGTAACAAAGTTGACCTTTCTTTCCTGTTTCATTTACGTAGTTAGTAGATTAACCTACTTCCTTTATTTGATAATTAGTTACTTGTGGATTTAAAGTGCAGCATTGATTTTGGTAATTTTGTTGAACACATTTCTTTATTGGTAACGTAGTAAATGATTGTTAGGCAACACTGCAGTTAACTGAGTATACTGAGTTTGGATAATCAGGTACTGATCATAAAATTGTCGTAGTCGAACATTAAGAAAGTAGTTTGTGTTTTTAATATCTTTCTCGCAGTCAAATTTTTTTTAGTATAGTCAGTGTATGTTTCATGCAGGTTTACATGTCATAGTTGTTTTGTTAAAACATCCGTTGCGCACATTATCAGTTTAATGCACTGTTTCTCATTTAACAGTATACACATCAATATCAGGGCCATAATTAAACCAAATTACTATGTTAATGAACAATGTACGTGTTCAGTTAAATTTTGATGAAGTTATCGGATGACTTAGTGATCTTGACTGTTAAACAGCAATATATGACAACTATGTGGACTGCAACTAATACCAGATCAGGTTTTGAATGAGTAACTTTAAAGTAAACTATTACTGTTGTCAGATTAAACGAGAGATTCAACATTAAAGAACACGTACAACTCTTAAGGTCTAGACAAATCGATGGTACTTTTACTAAAGTACTTCCAAATTGGATTCTTTTCTCGTCATTGTGACATTTTCTGTCCAAAAAAGAAAAATTTAGACAATAAGAAAAGTGAACTCGTTACAGTGGATTCTCGCTGTTTCGAGTCTCGGAAGATCCCGGTCCTGTTTACCTCGAACTACCTCAAAATGACTACCACAATAATAAAAAAATACGCATAAAGTAATCATTTGTTTGATTCCATAAGTAGCCCTTCACGATTTTGTTCTTCATAGCGCTAGCTTTATATAGCCATCTTCACGTCCATTTTTGCAATCGACAAACAACTTTACAAATCTCCTTTTTGGCATTCCTGAATACATAGCAGCTCCTCGCTTTCAAGGAAACTCATTAGCAAA
This sequence comes from Locusta migratoria, assembly GCA_026315105.1. Taxonomy (NCBI): domain Eukaryota; kingdom Metazoa; phylum Arthropoda; class Insecta; order Orthoptera; family Acrididae; genus Locusta; species Locusta migratoria. Next base: position 248,629,101 of record CM048750.1, on the reverse strand, counting down.
GCTTTACCGCATAACAATAAGATAACCCATTCTATTACCTACAATTCTGATTAATTTAAATTGTTACAATTATAGTATACCACTATAAAGTACGATTGCTTTATATTCTGCTTAACAACAACATACTCGAAATTTTTACGCGGGAGGAGAGACTCGTAGCAGTTATACGGCGCACCGTCAACTGAAGTAAAGCGTTATTGTTAACTGAATCAATCCTGAACGCGACCCGACTTCATCAGTAAGCTGAAGAAAGCTGGCCGAAACGGAAAGTGAATATTTGGTCGGTTCTTGGATAGAACTAACAAGGGAATGGTCAGACTTGTCATGCCGAAACATGTAATGATTTTTTTTAGCACTGTTAGTTAATATTGAAGGAAGTCTGTATGCAGAATGTTAGCTGCCGACATGACCTGGAAGTCACCTTAAAAAATCACGAAAATGATTGTTTTTCCTGCTTGGCGCTTGCGGTGACGGCTGGCCACCCCTGGAAATGGCGAGTCGCGGGCTGTTGTTATGGTGAGCGTTGTGCGCATGGTCGGGAGGTGCGGCCGTCTTATCGCGGCGTCCACTAAAGAGGAATATCGTTGCACGGTTTTGGTGGGAAGGGGAAACGAATATTCGTTTCTGTGACATGCACTTCCTTTTCATTTCTGGTACGTATTTCGAACCATACCGTCCTCAAACTGGTTAGAGCTGTGAACGATATTCTGTACATCTACATCTATACTCCGCAAGCCACTTTACGGTTAACATTGAATCTTCCCTCACAGGTGATGGCAAAATCTGTAAATAATTTGCTGCTTGCCATGGAGATATAACACAGACGCCAAATGAAGCAATCAACAGAAAACACGCGTGAAGACTATGTGATGTGCGACATGGTAGTTAAACTTCTAGACGAGCATGTAAGTAGTGCAGACATGTGACTAGAAACGACTGAAACACTCGATATTGCAGACTGTGAATCTACAGACGGCGAAGAAACGGAAGAAAGCTGCGCACATGAAGACTCTTCGAGTGATAGTGCTACGTATCATCATCAATTATCTCCGAAAGCAACACCGGCAACTACAATTACATTATCAGACGAACAAAAAGCGGTGAAGTATTGGTTGAACGAAAGTGGTAAGAAACGCCTACGTGTCAGTACTGTTCAAAATAGGTATCGCTTTGTCCGCTCTAAACGTGAATTGTATAGATGGAAAAAGGAAGTCGCTGGACTCCGTAAGAGTCGACTGGAAATTGCGACGGAGATAAATGCGCGACTTTTTGAGCAATTTACTGATGCCAGACGACAGTCATTGAGTGTCAGCGACAGAACTTTGCATGGTTGGGCGTTGGAGATTGCCAACGCGATAGGCGCTAAAGAATTTACAGCTTCTCAAAGTTGGATTAGTCGCTTCAAAAGATCACATAAAATTGTGGCACGAAAAATAACAAAATTTGTATTGAGAAACAGGTCGGAAAATGAAGTGACTCAAATGGAAATGATAGAAGCTTTTCTTACGACTACAAAATATAAGATTGCCAGTTTTAGTGAATCTTGCGTTTACAATGCAGATCAGTCAGGTTTTCAAAAAGAAATGTATGCGAAAAGAACACTGTCATTCAAATGGAAGAAACATATTGCGGCAATTGCGCAGTCCACGACTGCACTCAACCATTCATACACTATAATATCCGTAATTAGTCTGGATGGTTCATTGCTGCCTAAACTGGACATTTTGGACCACGTGTCAAACAAACAATGTCCTACGCAGACAATCTTGTGGTAGACGCATCGAAGTCTGGAAAAATGGGAAATGATAACGTTACACTTTTCATGCCCCATGCTTTTCTTCCGTTCTGCGGGAACAAATCTCTTCTCCTTCTAGATTCGTGGTCAGGTCATAAAATTTCTGATTCATTAAAAGTTTGTTTCGAGCTCACCCTGACCAAAGAAGTAGAGATACTTCAGATTCCACCCGGCATGACGAACGTAATACAACCGTTAGACAGAGAATTTTTCCGCCAGTGGAAGGCATTTTACAGAAAACTAACAGAGAAAATTATTGTGTGCAAATCACTGCAGTTTCCTTCCTATCACCATGACAATATTCTCAAGTTGCAATAGTCGTACATTATCAGTTTTCCTCCCCACGGTTTAAAAACGCGATTAAATATGCGTGGCACGTCTCAAAATATACTGATATTAGGCCTGATTACTTCCAAACACCGGCCGGACACCGTCTACGGACGTCTAAAAACGTCTGTGATTTGCAGGGCTGTCATATGTCGGCTTTACATGTATGTTCTTGGTGCACAAAAAACCTATGTTTTGAACAGTGTATCAATATTTCGCATTTTTGCGGTAATTACAAAGTTTGACGTGTTCTAAACCGTATTTGTATTTGTGTCTATTTCATAGCTATTTGGAAAGAATGTTGTAGATAACATATCAGCTACATTTGTCAACGAATTTATTATTATTATCGTATTTATTATCATACGATCGCTTTCACTGGGCGAATCAGCTCTCTCACTCACAGAACACCAAAAATAAGAGAAGTGCAAAGACCATGTTATCACACGGAAACACAGAACGACAGCAACTCTACTAGTGGCCTGGCGGTGAACGTTCAATCCGAAAAATGTGGCGCGAAAATCCATATGTTTACTTCTAAATACACGAATGAGAAAACGTTATATTGGTGTTAGATGACAATATTTTTCATTTATTCTTTGAGGGTGGACCTCATAGAAAGGTTTTTGAGACCTTGCAAAGTAATATATACGCGAAATTTAAATAAAAAACTGACATTAATTGCTCGTGGCCGTTGTTTACAGTCGGCCAAACTTCGTAAATGATGACGAGGTAATATTTTTGACCGTAAAATTGTTTGTTTCTAAAACTCGGTACTGCTATTCTCCGTGTGGCGTTATCACATGGAAATAAATGTAAAGTAAATAATGTATCATCATTACACCACCTAATATTACGGATGCGGACAAAAATTAAGCAATATAACAGCAATATATTTACACTGCGAATTAAAAGAAAAAGCACACAGAAGATCGCAATTAGGGAGACGTTGCTATAGAACCTCAGCACAGGACACCACATACGAATCAAAACAAATATGGAGGACTGTAAAGCGTAAATCATCCAATAGGAAAGCGAGATGAAAAATCGCCGCGCTCTATGTGGCCTGGCAGCGAACCAATATCGTGTTACCGGAAATCCCTATATGAGTTTCACCCCCCCCCCCCTTGCTCTCACTGCTGTGGGCAAGAAAGCGGCGCGTAGCTAACGCCACATTGTTCCTAGATGGCGTTGGTATAACGTAGCGAGAGAGGTCAGGGTTGTACAACAGACAGTTATAAGCGCGGAAACCATGCGGCAATAATGTCATATTTCATAATAATTTTTACAGACTTCCAGGTTATGTCAGCAGCTAACAGTCTGCATACAGACTTCCTTCAATGTTAACTCACAGTGGTAGAAATAGTGTGGTGTCGCACAAGTCTGAAGTGCGCGCCACGTACTTTCTCCGCGCGCCGCCATGCAAGCACGGCGCGGCGTTCTTACGACGTCGGCCAAGAGCGCCCTCTGCTGCAAGTCCGCTCGTGGCCACCACTGAACTGTGTCGGGCACTTGACATTAGGACAGGCACTAGAACGGTCTCTCATCAGTAGGCAGACCTATACCTAGTTAAACTATGTATCTGCATTCCACTAGTATTCAGTTAACAAAGCTAAGTATTGTACTATCTCTACGGAATATGTATCTTGTTCTAATCCAGCTTAGTGTTTCTAGTTTCTGCTGTCCCACTGGCTCTTCCCTTCAGACTCCGTACCCGCACACGCGTGCATCACATTTCCCTGTGTCGGTCTCTCTCTACTCGGCCACCGACACCTAGGACAACGGGCGGAAACGAGACACAAAAAATAGCAACACAAGTTTCGACATGACAAGTCTGACCATTCCCTTGTAAGCAGGCAAACCGCGTGACCTCTGCTGTAGTCTGGCGGAACTTCGAGAAAACCGTGGGACTGTTTTAGGGTAGGGAAGGGCCTTCTCCTGTCTGTCTGTGTGAGTTACTCTGTAGTTGCTGTTGGCGTTTGGACTGACCCAGCAGAGCGTAATATTGGCGACGTAACTAGGCAGGCCAGCTTGGCTGCTGCTGGGTTGGGAGTTGCGCCTCTGGCCTGGCCGTCGCGTCTGCGCATGCGCCGCTGCTCCGCTATTCAGCGGATTACACGGCCCCTGTTTGTTTGGACAGGCCGGATAACAGGCGGCCGCCTCGCTGATGCCGCCTCTGTCCCACATTAACTCCCGTCCTAAAAATACAGCCTCGCACACTGGCGCCCATTCGGAGACCATTATCACTGGCTTATCTCAATGCTGAGTAACGCAGCTGCGGCGAATTGTGAGACTCGTGGTGCTGCCGTACAAAGCTTCCTCTTTTATCCGTGAAAGATGTTAAAGACTTTTTATTTACGCTGAAGAGCCATGGAAACTGGTACACCTGCCTGATCTTTGGAGAAAACTAACTGTGTGCCATAATTAGAACCTAAAATATGTAGGCGACTCCACCCGGAGTCTGGTGCAGAGCGACGACACTGAAATTATTAAAATTGGAAGAACCAGCTTTGCCCACATTGAAATCTTTATTTTTTATGTATAATACAGATCGATTTCGGTCAGTGTCTGACAATCCTCACTGCTGCAAAAAAGTCAAAAGTACACAAAATCAGCTTGTAGAAGTCATAACAAAAACTAAGAAACGTAATTGACAATATTCGGACATATAGGCTATCAAAATATGAAGAGAAAAAATACAACACAGTGTCATACCTAAAATCCAAGCTCTGTGGGCCCACAAAAACTTGCACTTTACACATTAAAATCAAGTTGTTGTTGTTGTGGTCTTCAGTCCGCAGACTGGTTTGATGCAGCTCTCCACGATACCATGTCATGTGCAAGTCTCTTCATATGAGAATACATTCGGCAAACTACATCCTTTTGAATCTGCTTACTATATTCTTCTCTCGGTCTCTCTCTACGAATTTACCCCACTCGCTTCCTTCTAATGCTAAGTCGACAATATCTTGATGTCTCAGAATGTGTCCAACCAATTTATACCTTCTCTTTGTCAGTATATGCCAGAAACTCCTTTTCTCCCCGTTTCGGTTAAGCATCTCCTCATTAGTTACGTGATCTACCCATCTAATTTTCATCATTCGTCTGTAGCACCACATTTCAAAAGCTTCTATCATCTTTTTATCTGAACTCCTTATCGTCCTCGTTTCACTGCCATACAGTGCTACACTCCAGACAAATGCTTTCAGACAGGACTTCCTAACATTTAAATTAATATTGGATGTTGACAAGTTTCGCTTCTTTAGAACGCTTTTCTTACGATAGCCATTCTGCATTTTATATCTTGTTTACTTCGGCCATCAGAAGTTATCTTGCTACCCAAATAACAAAATTCATCTAGTACTTTTATTGTCTCATTACCTAATCTAATGCCTTCAGCATCGCCTGATTTTCTGACATTGCATTCCATTACCTTCGTTTTACTCTTGTTAATGTTCATCTTATATCTTCAGAACCCTGTCCATCCTATTCAATTGCTCTTCCAGATCCTTTGCGGTAGACAGTACATAACAAGAATGTCAATTCTTAGCTAACAAACCTAGCTGCGTGTGTGCGGACAGCACCCTACGCCCTCTATACAAAATTTAAGTTACAATTAGTCATACTTCTTAGACGACATAATATAAAATTTAACCTGAGATACAGGATGTGTCAGCAAGGCAATAATGTGTATAAAACAAAGTCTAAAATGCAATCTACATTAAAATTTGAAAGATTTACAATTTATAGTGTTGCCCTCTACAACAGTATGCAAAAGTGTCACAACGTAAAGAGTAAAAATTACAAAAAATATATAACAACAGAAATACATAAGTAGGAGAAATCATGATTAGTAAAAGGAGTAATATTCATTACATTAAGAAAAACAGAATACAGAAAACAGGCCAAGTGCGCCCTCTGTCAAACCGATCAGTAACTTAATGCAAGTGTTGTCGTAGCTCTCTAAGCAAATACAACATTTGAAATGTATCTTCAGTACAGAAAAACAAATCCAATAGTACGTAAATCGTAAATCAAAACATGCTACTTCAGTCAGGAAAACCTCCATTGTATCTTTAAACAGAACAGTAACTTAATACAAGAGTTGTCATAACCAAGAAAATACAACATCTGAAAAGTAGCTTCAACACAGAAAAACAATCTGACAGTACGTAAATCATAAGTGTAAAAAATGCTATTTTACTCAGGAAACGCCGGCCGCGGTGGCCGAGGGAACTGAGGCGCTCCAGTCACGGTCTGCACGGCCACTACGGTCGGGGGTTCGAATCCCCCCTCGGGCATGGATATTTGTGCCGTCCTTAGTGTTAGCTAGTTCATACGTAGTTTGTAAGTTTAGGGACTGATGACCCCGTAGTTAAGTCCCATAAGCTTTACAAACATTTGAACATTTGAACTCAGGAAACCTCTATTGCATCTTTAGACAAAAAATCAAAGCGTACTAATCCGTACATTGTGAACAACCATAACCAAAGACTTAAAAAAACATTAACAAAAAAAATATATAATTGTTTTTCTGTTCATGTTATGATAGTCAATACGTCCGAATATTGTCAATTACGTTTCTTAATTTTTGTTATGACTTCTAGAAGCTGATTTTGTGTTCTTTTGACTTTTTTGCAGCATTGAGGATGGTCAGACACTGACCGAAATTGATCTGTATCATATGTATATAAAATAAAGTTTTCATTGCGGCCAATGCTGGTTCTTCCAATTTTAATACCTAAAATATGCATGCTGAATAACAAAATACAGAGTGGCGCACATAAAACCGGCCCTTGCACTGAAAGGAACACGAATGAAGAAAATCAAGATACATCATCGCTTTCTTACGTTTTTATTGTACAGTTAACAGTTTAAGTAACAGGTTTACATTTATTAGTTTAATAAGCAAATTTTAGAAAGAAATTTAAAGTCTGTGTTCAAAATGTTCTCCGCCAACATCCAAGCAAACTTGTGCACGTCGAAGCATATTAATGATAACACTTTTCAGTACTCTTTGAGGAATGTTCGAAATTTCTTCCCATATGTTGTTTTTTAATGCATCAAGTGTTTTGGGATTGTTGCGATAGACTCTAGCTTTTAGAAATCCCCAGAGGTGAAAGTCACATGGTGATAAGTCGGGAGAGTGGGGTGGCCACAAGCCCTTACTAATGGTCCTTTCTTCTCTAAAAATCAGTTTGTATACGAGCGAAGGACAAATCCGAAAAAAAAAAAAAAAAATGTTTGTTAAGCTTATGGAACTTAACTGCGGGGTCATCAATCCCTACACATACAAACTACTTAGAAACTAACTTATACTAAAGACAACACAAACATCCATGCCTGAGCGAGGATTCGAACCCCTGACGGGGAACGGCCTCGCGCACCGGAGCATAGCGCCTCAATGCACCCGGCCACTCCGTCGCGGCGACAAATACGATGTATGAGAAGCTGCCCCATCTTGCTGGGAATATGCACAACATTTTTGGTTGGAGTTAACAGGGCCGAATATTCATTGTAGAGTTGCAAGTAAACATGACTGTTGACAGTTTCGTTAAAGAACAATGGCCAGATAATTCTGATGCCAGATGCAGCACACCATACAAAAAGTTTTTAATCGTGTAATGGGTTTTGCAGTATGCCATGGGGATTCTCTGTAGCCCAGTGTTTTGTGAATTAACGTAACCCCAGATTAAACAAAGCTTCATCAGTCGAAAAAAGGAGGAGCGGATCAAGATGTCCCACAGCGGCGTTTGTCAGCAACTAATTACAGTAATGTGTACGCTTACCCTTCTGCGCTTCTTTTATTTGCTGAACAACACTCACGCGGTAAGGTTTCATTTTCAAGCCATGAAGGATGCGTTGACGTGGGCTGCGAGATATTCCAAACTTCTGCGATAATCGTCGTGTTGACTTGTAAGGACTTCTTTCAGTTTATGCCGTCACGTTTCCCACGACTTCAGGTGTAAGTTTATATATATATATATATATATATATATATATATATATATATATATATATATATAGAAAACTTTCGGAGATTAAAACACATGTAATGGAAGACAGGTGACAGCGACTATAGCAGACAATTAAAAGCACATGGCAACTCGAATATTCAGCCTGTTCGGCGGTCGCTGACTTCTTAAAACTGGGACACTGAACACAAAACACTGGCATTGACACTGACTCTTGAATACAAACGAAGCCCTGATTAAAACTGATGGCACTGATTTCCCGCAAGAGGTGAGGATGGGAGGCGTGGAGGGGAAGGGATAGAAGGTGAGGGGGGAGGGGGATGTCACAAGGACCACTGGGAAAAGGGGAAAAGCCAACGGTGGAGGGGGAAGGGACAGGGGGCATTCAAATACGGGTAAGAATTAAGGTTGGTTGTTTCGATAAATGCCGGGACGCAGGACAGGTGTACTTACGTCGGTGACTTATTTCTCTTTTAATTAACAACACTGCCTGTCGAACGCCACTTTCTGACTATATCCTGAATCGTTCATTTGGCAGGAATATTACTTTCAGGAATCTTTTCATGAAAACTGTCACGAACAACTTTAATGGATTCAGACCGCACATATTTTTCAAGAATTAACACATGAACAGCAATGGAGAAAGACATGACAATGCAGTAGCGAAATACAATAATTACCACAGCCATATCGTAGGAAAAGATCTTTCCGAGAACCCGAAAAATTTCTGGTCCTATGTAAAATTAATAAGCGGGTCAAAGCCCACTGTCCAGTCGGGCAGTAATAGGAGAAAGCAGACGGAAGGCTGAAGTTCTAAATTTAACCTTTAAGAAATATTTCACGCAGGAGGACCGCACAAATGTACCATCATTTGATCAACGTACTAATTCCGAAATGGAGGACATAGTAATATGTATTTCCGGTGTAGAGAAGCAGCTGATAGAGCTAAATACGAAAAAGTCTGCTGGTCCGGATGGAATACCAGTTCGGTTTTACACAGAATATTCTGGGGCATTGGCCCCTTACTTGGCATGCATTTTTCGCGAATTTTTAATTCAGCGTAAAGTTCCTAGTGATTGGAAAAAAGCGCAGGTGACTCCCGTGTTTAAGAAAGGAAAGAAAACTGACCCACACAATTACAGGCCAATATCGTTGACATCAGTTTCATGTAGAATTTTAGAGCCCATTCTCAGTTCGAATATGGTACATTTCCTTGAAACGGAAAAGCTTCTTTCCATGAATCAGCACGGGTTCAGGAAACATCGTTCATGTGAAACTCAGCTTGCCCTTTTCTCACATGACATCTTGCGAGCCATGGATGAAGGGCAATAGACGGATTGTGTTTTTCTCGACTTCAAAAAGGCGTATGACGCGGTGTCACACTGCAGACTGCTAACGAAGATACGAGCTTATGGAATAGGTTCACAGATTTGTGATTGGCTGGAAGACTTCCTAAGTAATAGAACGCAGTACATTGTTCTCGACGGCGAGTGTTCATCAGAGACGAGTGTATCGTCAGGCGTGCACCAGGGGAGTGTGGTAGGACCGCTATTATTTTCTATCTATAGAAATGATCTGATGGAAAGACTAACTTGTAATTTGTGGTTTTTTGCTGATGATGCTGTGTTGTATGGAAGGGTGTCGTCTTTAACTGGCTGTAATAGCATACAGGATGACTTAAACAAAATTTCTAGTTGGTGTGAGAAATGACAGCTAGCTCTCAATGTAGAAAATGTAAGGTGATGCGCATGAGTAGGAAAAACAATCCCATAATATTTGAATACAGCATTAGTAGTGAGCTTCTTGATGCAGTCGCGTCGTTCAAATATCAAGGCGTAACATTGCAGAGCGATATGAAATGGAACGAACATGTAAGAACAGTTGTGAGTAAAGCGGACAGCCGACTTCGGTTTATTGGGAGAATTTTGGGAAGATGTACTTCATCTGTAAAGGAGACCACGTCTCATGTATTGCTCAAGTGTTTCGGACGTGCAGCAGATCAGTTTAAAAGAAAACATAGAAGTAGGTAGATTAGACCAATGCGCCAGTGCCATGGAAATGCTCCGGCAACTCAATTGGGGATCGCTGGAGGAAAGACGACGTTCTTTTCGTGAATTTCTGTTGAGGAAATTTAAAGGGCCGGAATTTGAAGCTGTGTGTAGTACCATCTTGCTGTCACCTACTTACTTTTCGCGTAGTGATCACAATGACAAGATAAGAGAAATTGGGGCTTATACGGAGGCATATAGGCACTCTTTTTTTTCCTCGTTCTATTTGGGAGTGGAATAGGAAGGGAAATGCCTAGTAGTGGTACAGTGTACTCTCCGCCACGCACCTTACGATGGATTGCGGAGTATGTATGTAGATGTAGATGTTTTAGAATGACTACTTACCGTGTGTACTCACTCGCTACTGCTGTTGGAAGGTGGGAAAGAAACTGACAAGCTGGTAATGCTACTCATGCACGTTCGCATTCCGGTTCGGGCCTGTTTTATGTGCGCCACTCTATAGTTTAGTTGTTATAACTTTCTTAAGAATTTACCAATATGAGTGTTTAAAAATTCTACTGTAATAACTTGATACGCTGAGTGTTCTTAGGCCAAAAAGAACTGTACACCTTTATAAGAAACGAACATATCGTAAAACAAACCGGGCCAAATATCTCACGAAATGAGCATCAAACGAAAGAACTGCAAAGAACAGCCCTTTTCTAGCTTTAAGGGGGAAGACAGACGGCGCTATGGTTGGCCCGCTAGATGGCGCTGCCGTAGGTCAAACGGATAACAACTCCATTTTTTTGAGTAGGTATCCCCATTTTTTATTACATATTCGTCTAGTACGTAAATAAATGTGAATGTTTTATTTGGAACATTTTTTTCGTATTGAGATAGATGGCGCTGTAATATTCAGAAACATATGGCTTACTATTGTAGAGAATAGTGGGTAACAGGTTTTTTAAATTAAAACACATAACGTAGGTACGTTTGAACTTTATTTCGGTTGTTCCAATGTAATACGTGTACTTTTGTAATATTATCATACATGATGAGAACGCATACTGTTTCTGCGTGATTACCTGAAATTACCTCACGACTTCAATAAATGCTCAAAATGATGTCCTTCAACTTCAATGCATTTGACAATACGCGTAACGAAATTCCTCTCAACAGCGAGTAGTTCGCCTTCAGTAATGTTCTCACATGCATTGACAACGCGCTAACGCATGTTTTCAGGCATTGTCGGTGAATCACGATAACAAATATCCTTCCATTTTCCCCACAGAAAGATATCCGGGGATGAAAGATCCGGTGAACGTGCGGGCCATCGTATGGTGCTTCTACGACCAACCCACCTGTCATTAAATATTTCATTTAAGATCACTTCAACTGAACGCGAGCCATGTGCCGGATATCCATGTTGAAAGTACATCGGCATTCTGTCAGACAATGAAACATCTTGTAGTAAAATCGGTAGGACATTGAGTAAGAAATCAGCATACATTGCACCATTTCGACTGCCTTCGATAAAATAGGGTCCAATTACCCTTTCTCCTACAATGCCGCACCAAACGTTAACCCGCCAAGGTCGCTGATGTTCCACTAGTCGCAGCCATCGTGAATTTTCCGTTGTCCTATAGTGCATATTATGCCGGTTTACGTCAGCTCTGTTTGTGAATGATGCTTCGTTACTAAACAGAACACGTAAAAAAACCTGTTATTGTCCCTTAATTTATTTTGTACCCAGTAGCAAAACTGTAGTCGACGTTCAAAGTCTTCGCCATGCAAATCCTGGTGCATAGAAATATGGTATGGATGAAATTTATGTTGATGTAGAATTCTCAACACCGACGTTTTTGAGATTGCCAATTCTCGCTCAGTTTGTCTGCTACTGATGTGCGGATTAGCCGCAACTGCACTTATTTGGGCATCATTATTTGTTGCAGGTCGTGGTTGACGTTTCACTTGTGGCTGAACACTTCCTGTCTCTCTAAATAACGTAACTATCCGACGAAAGGTCCGGACACTTGGATAATGTCTTCCAGGATAACGATCAACATACATAGCACAGGCTCGTTGGGCATTTTGATCACAATAGCCATACATAAATACCATATCGACCTTTTCAGCAATTGGTAAACGGTCCATTTTAACACGAGTAATGTATCACGAAGCAAATACCGTCCGCACTGGCGAAATGTTACGCGATACCACGTACTTATACATTAGTGACTATTTCAGCGCCACCTATCACAAAGCGAAAAAAGTGTTCCAAATAAAACATTCATATTTATTTACGCACTAGACTAATATGTAATAAAAAGGAGGTACCTATTAAAAAAAAAAAAAAAAAAAAAAAAAGCAGTTATATCCGTTTGACCTATGGCAGCGCCATCTAGTGGGCCAACCATAGCGCCATCTGTTTTCCCCCTTCGAGTTAGAAAAATGTTCAAATGTCTGTAGAACTTATGGGACTTAACTACGGGGTCATCAGTCCCTAAGCTTACAAACTACTTACGTACTAGCTTACACTAAGGACGGCACAAATATCCATGCCCGAGGGGGGATTCGAACCCCCGACCGTAGTGGCCGTGCAGACCGTGACTGGAGCGCCTCAGTCCCCTCGGCCACCGCGGCCGGTTTTCGGCCTTCGAGCTAGAAAGTTGTTCTTTGTAGTTTTTTTCATTTGATGCTTATTTCGTGAGATATTTGGCCTGGTCACTATGAATGGACCACCCTGCATACAGTGTGTACTAAACGTCCGGCAATACTTTCAATTATTTATTGTACAACAACCAAACACTGTACAGATATCATATATTTCATATTGAAGAGAAACCCTGAAAGGGTTTTCCTTTCATGTATACTGCCACAGTGTAGTTTGGAAATTTGCAGATAGTCCGTGCTAGTCGGAAGCACGGCGAGTTGAGGTGCTGAGCGAGCTTACTATCTGGTGGAGTTCAACTAAGAGAAGTGTGCTACAGCTCTTCAAGTGTGCTTCAGCTGGATGTTTAGAACCAAGAACGGTAAGAAACCGCCAACAAGGAAGGCCATTTACCAAATTCATTACGATGGGTTGCTTGTGCACGGCAAAGAGAAGCGGATGTCCCAGTGTGAATGAACCAAATATGGAGCACTTACGAGGGACACTCATAAGGAGTCCAAAGAAATCGGTGCGTCGTGCTATAAGGTAGGGTAAATATTTTTGATTGAAAAATGAGAATAAAATGGTTCGTTAATGATTTTGGCTCGAAAAAAAATTAGTAAAAGTTCGTAACAGTTAGTCAGATCTACACACACAACATACAATTTACTTTTCTGATTTAGGCCCTGTTACTATTAATCAAATTAATTGGCTTGTTAATTAACTGAAGGAATATGATTGCTAATTAGTCTTTGCACATCTGATCACAGAAGATTGTACTTACCACCCCATCTTATAAAATATCCAGAGGATATATATACTGCTAACTGAACTAGCTGTAATCGTTTTGCAAAAATAATACTGAAACAATAGCTGTTCACAAGTACATTTACGTAATCAAATAAATTATTGACTTCAACTATTATAAAAAATTGTTAATGATTTTTACTAATTTTCTCTCTCGTTATTGTCAAAAATGGGTAACTGATTGATTGTTAATATGATATTGATTATTATTGTTTTATTAAAATTCTAACTATAATCACTTATCTCTATTCCTAGTTCACGTAATATTTAATTTTCTCAGTTCAAACTCAATCGTTATTAAATGAATATGTCCTCGTCAGTCCTATCAAATTTTCTAATGACTTTCGAATTATTATTGCAAATTAGTTCTTATAAGGTCTGTTAGGTTTTGATAGAAAACGTCTTTGTTAACTTTTAATTAACTCTTATAGTCTAACATAAAAGTTACAAAATAGTACTCATCTATAGCATTCGTTTCTTTACATAAGAATCCATCAGCAATGACATATACATTCATATAGTTGTCCAGTTCATTAAATGTTAATTGACGTGAGTGGGTCAGTTCCGCGATACACGAATCGTCTCACGACGGAGACACGTTCCGTAGTCCCGTTTTAGCACGCGCGACGCGATTGCTTACGTACGACGCGATCACCGAGTCTGACAGTTGCAGACACTCTTTCGATAAATAACGCTCCCGCATTTTTCAAAATAAACTTTCACTTTGAACACTTCTTCTTCCAATATACATGAATAAACGTTCCGCGGTTTTCGTACCGGCTATTGCACGCGACAAACCGAATTTAGCGGTACACAAAATCAAACATTCTGCTTCACGTTCGTTTCTTACTCTCTTGAATGATTTGTACTTCTCCAAGAGCACATTATTTAACACTGACTTTCTTTTCGGCATTTTGGTTTTGTATATAAGTTCCTAATTTATTTTGAAGCAAAATGCAACTTACGATCTCGAACACACAATACTTTACAGCTTTAACCTAAACCACAAAGTATGTCAAAAGCAGCACCAAAGAACACAATGCAGAAGACAGAATACTCTGGTTGAATTTAAGATAGACAACCGGTTTCCTTCGCAGAAAAGTTCCGAATCGTTTGCAACTGTCAGACCCATGCGGAGAGCGATATTGTGAACGACAGTTTCGCGTGATAGTCGCGAAAATTTTCACTGCAGTGCGAACGAACTCGTTATCGCCAACGACACTAAGTAAATTTTCTTTCACGGAACCCAAAAAAAATAAGACATTTTGTAGAATTTTATAAATTCCGGCCGGACACATTTTCTTGCCTCAAAAAGAAAACGTGTCCGGGAAAAAGAGGACGTATGGTAACTCTAACGAGATTTCACTCCGCGTGACTTTTTTCTGTGGGGACACATTAAAGATCTGGTGCATGTACCTCCTCTACCGCGTGATTTAGCACAGCTCCAGGAGACAATACGGGAATCGACTGCCACAATCGGCGATGCCATGCTGGCACGGAAATGGTAAGAATTCGATTACGATATTGACGTCTGCCGGATCACACATAGTTCACATGTAGAATGTTTCAAAAAAATTAGAGCTTCCCTTCAAAACGAAATATATATGACATCTGTACTATGTTTAGTTCCTGTGCAATACATAATTGAAAGTGCTCCCGGACTTCATGTACACTCTGTGTTCGCCGCAGTGGAGTAGCCGAGCGGTCTAAAGCGTCTCGCTGCGGAGCGCGCGGTTGCTCGCCGTGGAGATTCGAGTCCTCCCTGGGGCATGGGTGTGTGTGTTTGTCCTTAGGTTAGTTTACCTAGGTTTTAGTAGTTTGTAAGCTACGGACTGATGACAACGCAGTTTGGTCCGATAAGATTTACAAACATTGCAAACATTAACACTCTGTGTTAAGGGAGACGAGATTTCTAATAGTTGATAAATCTGTGAATGAGTAACTATCGTTTAAAAAATTAAAGAAATCGACCGGATAGAACGGTCTGACCGACTGACTTAAGTTTATATAATTTCTTCAAGATACTGAGTGAGAAATGGGCAAGCGTTTTAATTCAATTAATCGTGTCAGACACATACATACGTAAGGACTTATAAAGAACAATAAAAACAAGGCAGTAAAAAGTTAAAAAGTAAAAATCCAACACTATCATTTCTGTGGCTAAGTAAGAATATAATTATGGCCTACACAATTGTAAAACTATGCCTCGACCAGTATGCGACCACTTCACTTGTCTCGCTGGTGGCATCAATCAAATTTTGGGGAAAGTATCTAGTTGGACACAATTTGCATTCAATGAAATGCCTCAGTGTCTGTTCTTAGCCACATTCACACAGCGTCGAGTCGCAGGCATATCCCCATCTTCGCGTGTTGGTCTTCGCTCTTCCAACTCCTGAGCGTGTAACCCCTTACCTCTGGGTACAACTATCAATCACCCTAAACACGATAAAACCGCGTCTAAACCGAATGTAAGGGCACAACCCACGGTGCGTGTCCCTAAGAATAAGAGACTCTCGATTTGTATCGGACTTTGGACAGATATTTTCTAAACGAGGACAAAATGCTGTGTACTAAAAGAAATCCACTGAACTTCAATTACGCGATAAATCAGTCAAACCTTAAGGTCGTAAATTCTACCAAATACCTAGGAGTTACAATTACGAACAACTTTGACTGGAGAGAACACATAGAAAATATTGTGGGGAAGGCGAATCAAAGGTTACGTTTCATTGGCAGAACGCTTCGAAGATGCACCAGCTCCACCAAAGAGACTGCCTACATCACACTTGTGCGTCCTCTCCTGGAGTACTGTTGCCCCTTGTGGGACCCTCACCAGGTGGGACTGACGGAAGATATTGAGAAGGTTCAGAGAAGGGCAGCTCGTTTTGTTTTATCACGTTACGGGGGGGGGGGGGGGAAAGCGACACGGAAATGTTGCACGAATTGGGGTGGAAATCATTAAAAGAAAGACGTTATTCATTGCGGCGTGATCTTTTTGCGTTGTTTCAATCACCGACTTTTACTTATGAACGTGAAAATGTTTTGCTAGCACCCACCTACTTAGGGAGACATGACCATCCCAATAAAATAGAAATCAGATCGAAAACGGAACGATTTAGGTGTTCTTTCTTCCCGCGCGCTATTAGAGAATGGAACGGTAGATCCGGCCGCGGTGGCCGAGGAGACTAAGGCGCTCCAATCACGGTCTGCACGGCCACTACGGTCGGGGTTCGAATCCCCCCTCAGGCATGGATATTTGTGCCGTCCTAGTTCGTAAGTAGTTCATAAATAGTTTGTAAGTTTAGGGACTGATGACCCCGTAGTTAAGTCCCATAGACTATACAAACATTTGAACATTTGAATTTGGAACGGTAGAGAAAAATTATGAAAGTGGTTAATGAACCCTCTGCCAGGCACTTAAATGTGATTTGCAGAGTATCTATGTAGATGTAGATGTAGATCCATCTATGTAGATGTAGACAAGAATTAATCAGTTTACTGAATGTTATTCATACGTCTGCCAGCATGATTAGGCAATAAAATGTTGGAACTATTATTCATAACCTGATTCAAATCTGTTGTAAATATTGCTTTGAAAGAACTAGGTACAAAGAAGTAGAAAGTATTAAGTAATGGAAAAAGAAAGAAAAAGGCCCTGTGATCTCTATGCAAAGCAATATGTCGGCCACGCGTCAATTCGACATTGACACTGTCCATATTGGTAGCTCTCGCGGGATGCGGCCCATACGGCCGGCTGGTCTTCTGGACATATCTTGTTACCGCCACGCGATAGGATCTGCGCTGCGGAACACCAGAGCAGAGGACGCGAGTGGGGCAGGAGACGAATGATCGCCCGTCCGAGGGGCAGTCCGCCGCGCGCACTTTCCGCCACAACCGATACGCCCCCGGAGGACCGCGCGGCGCCGAGTTGCCTCAAGGCGGAGGGGCGGCCGGAGCCGATTTCCAGAAATCCAATAAACAAACAGGCAGGGGCGGGCCCGATCTGCAATTCTGATGCCCCGGGGGCGGGGGGCGGCTGCCGGCGACGTCTGCGCTGCGCCGCCGGGGGCGAGGGGCGGAGCCTCGCAGTCTATTGCTTCTGATGCTATTTCGTCCGTTCCTCTAGAGAATAAGAGAAAGGAGGCGGCGTTTCATACGCCAAATTGCGCACAAAGGAATTTGGTAACTATGAACTAACGAACCCTGTAATGCATCGCAATTGTAAAATATGCATGAGTACTGGATATACAACCTTCGCTGCTTATCTTTCTACATACACTTGCCCCTTCTCTATGCCTGTTTCCTACATTCCTCTTTCTCCTCATGTTTCTCTCTAGCTGAAATCCCCGAGTTGGTAGCGATTTATTTATGGCAATATTTAGTTATACTCGGCGTCACGTTAAGAAGGCGGTCCAATTCTCAGCCCTTCTGTGCATCCCCCTCCATTACCGCACTGGCGGACAATTATATTCATTCTCTCCACGCGTGGCTGGCGGCGAATAACACAATATTTCTCCCACAGGCTCCACTGTTGACGTTCTGCCTTAGCTCTTCCCTTCCACGCTTCCCACACAGCTCCGCCTCTATGTGCGGAAGCGCCTTCTTACATGATGCCAACTATAGTCCATGTACTGCTCCCTTCTATGTCACTCCGCTTACTCCTCCTTCCTCTGCCTGTCTACCTACCTCTACCTCCTGCTTCTTCATCTCCTCCTCCACCTCCTCCTCCTTCCCCCCTCTCTAGCCACTCATATATTCCCTTCCTCTGCCATTACCTCCCCCAATTTCTTCCAATGCCGGCTGTCTCTGTACATGTCCTCCCTCCCCTATATATGAAAAATTACTAGTATCTGTGAAATTTACTGGTACTGGAGTACGGTACCCTCCGCCATGCACCATACAAAATCTTATGTAGATAGTGATGTTTCTATTGCTTTGGAGGACAAGTGTGAAAAATTTCAGCAAGATTGGAACAGCCGCACAGGAGTGGCCAAGTACCAGGCTGTGGAGTACGCCACTGCTCCCCGTAGGAGCATGGATATGTGTGTGTTAGTTTAAGTTGTTCGTATGTTTATGGACTGATGATCACTGTAGTTTCTACGCATAGCTTAAAAAAATTAATAAATGAAAGAAAGAAAAAGAAAAGAATAGAACTATACATATAAAACTATAGATTGTGTTGGTCTGCTGTAAAGTATCCTCCCTCATCCACCATACGAAAATAGGAATAAAACTGTAGACTGGTGTCGTACTGGCTGTAAAGTACCCTCCGCCACGCAACACAGGAATTGTTATGCGCCGCGGTGGAGTAGCCGAGCGGTCTAAAGCACCTCGCTGCAGAGCGCGCGGTTGCTCGTCGTGGAGGTTCGAGTCTTCCTTGGGGCATGGGTGTGTGTGTTTCTCCGTAGGTTAGTTTACCTAGGTTTAAGTAGTTTGTAAGCTACGGACTGATAACCACGCAGTTTGGTCCGATAGATTTACAGACATTTGAACATTTTTGAATTGTTATGTCAACAGTACCCTTCCTTTCGTTTTGAAAGTCAAGTGCGCAAAATTTCATCGCAGTCGGATGAACGGTATGACAGCTCATAAAATACGATTCTAATCCGAAGTGGCGATACCCCCCGTTACACAAATATCAATTTCGATTTTTTATTTTTTCGATTTTTTTCAGATGACCCTTTGGGTTTTCTCTGTTATGTTTTCCATGGATCGAGCCCTACAGTGGGCTCCACGTCGGAAGGTGGCCCAATTTTCAGCCGTTCTACGCACCTTCCTCCATTACCACACTGGCAGCCAATAATATTCATTCCCTGTGCGCGTGGATAGTCTTGAGTTACTTAGTGTTTCTCCCGCAGGCCCCACTGTTGGCACTCGGCCGTACTCCTCACTTCCAC
This sequence comes from Locusta migratoria, assembly GCA_026315105.1. Classification (NCBI taxonomy): domain Eukaryota; kingdom Metazoa; phylum Arthropoda; class Insecta; order Orthoptera; family Acrididae; genus Locusta; species Locusta migratoria. The sequence goes on along the minus strand of CM048750.1, from coordinate 248,609,659 downwards.
GCTTGTCCTATTGCTCTGCCTCTATGCGCGGGAGTGCCTTCCTACATGATGCGAAATACAGTTACCATATGCCTGCTCTACACCCCTTCTCCTGTGCTCTCGGTCGCAAGTCTCCTGCTGCTGGTCCCATGCCCATCTCCTTCCACCTTGTCCGCAGTGGTCTCCGGCTCCTCCTTCCAGCTACAGCTCCCAGAAACACGTCATGAGGTATCCTTCCTACATGCCCAACCCAAGTCAATGTTCTTTTTTCTCCTTTTCATAATGTCAGATTGTGCATAAATGTGTATTAATTCCTAGTTGTTCGAATTCTCCATTCTCCTGTTTGTGTATCTATCACAAAAATCATGTAGTTTCTCTTCATCTGTTCTCCTAAAGATGAGGGTGTCACAACCGTACATTACCACTGGTATAATCATGCCTGATATTTTTTCTTCGTCGCCTCCTGGCGGATAAAGGATGAGCTATTGCCTCCAAAAATTCTTGCATTTATTTCAGTTTCACAGTTGTTTTGATCATTGAAGAGACTACCAAGGTATTAAAGATACTTACTCTTTTGAAACGCAGACTGTCCAATGTGAGCGGGCTACCATCACTTGCTGTCTTGCTGAACACCATGTGTTCCGTCTTATCTCCGCTAACATGCAGGCCTGCCATCCTGACAATTTTGCAGTGTGCGCTTGCCATTCTTCTGAGATCTTGTCGGTTACCTCTAATTTGCTTTATATCATCTGCATTAGCTAGTCGAGTCACTGACATGGTGTCTAGAGGTAGTCCAATGGGGTAAGTTTCATAAACTTCCGGTGAACATTTTTAAAAACAAGGTTGAATAATAAGGGGAGAGGGCGTCTTCTTGTCTGAGGCCAGTTCTAACTATTTTGCTATATTAGTACTTGTCCGCGCTTTACAGAATGTTACTTCAAATGTTCAAATGTTTGTATAGCTTATGGGACTTAACTACGGGGGTCATCAGTCCCTAAACTTACAAACTACTTATGAACTAGCTAATGCTAAGGAAGGCACAAATATCCATTCCCGAGGGGGGGGGGATTCTAACCCCCGACCTTAGTGGCCGTGCAGACCGTGATTGGCGCGCCGCAGACCGCTCGGCCACCGCGGCCGGTGAATGTTACTTCTAGACACATTGCCACCAAGCGGATTATTTTAGATGGGAACTAGAGTTGTTATAATATTCTGATAATGGCACCTCCGTGTATACTGTTGTAGGCTTTTTTGAAGTCAGTAAAGAGCATGTGCTTGCCTGTATTACACTTCCAGCATTTCTCAGCTGTTTTTCGTAGGTTAAATAGATGGTCCAGTGTTGTTCTGTTACGACTAAAGCCACACTGGTAGTCTCAAACTAACTTTCTCAGAAAGTGGTGGTATCCTATTTAAGAGGCATCGTGATAGTATTTTATAGCTGACAACAAACAGACATTCCCCCATAATTGTCACATGTCAGAAGGTCATTCTTATCAGCAATATGAGATGATAGCGGTTTTCCAATCTTCTGGGAGACTTTCTTCCTCCCAGACCTTCATTATGATGCTTTCATGGTTCTTACAAGGGCAGGGCCCCCATTTTTTTATTTTTTTTTTATTTATTTTTTATTTTTTATTATTATTTTTTTTTTTTTTTTTTTTTTTTTTTTTTTTTTTTTTTGTTACTACAAGTCGCTTACTTAAACTGTTCACCGAAACACAACAATGAATATTGAAAAACTATGTTCACGGGCATGAACACACGGCAGGGACTTATGCAAGTAAGTACTACGAGCAGTTTTAAACATAAACTTCTTTTTCTTCCGACAACGCTCCCGCTTTTCATGCAGATAGTTGACAGAGCCTCTTCCACGCTTCTCTGTTCTCCCACAATCTGTCATTTAATACGTCCTCACACTGCAATCCTTTTCGGTTCACATCATCATTCATTTGGTCTCTCCAAAGTCCAAGTCCTCGTCCAAGTCGTGGGAGACGGGCAACGTCACGGTGTGGCGCCCAACGGGGCTCTGGTGAAGCTACGTTAGGCCTAGAAAGCCAGTAGTGGATTGTTCATCTGCTTTCAATAATCAAACGACCCAGGGAAGAAAACCTATTTTAAACATAAACGAATATTATATTCGGCACAAACTTATTTTGTTTTATTAATGAACATCTCATATTTTTTGTCCACTCAGCAGCAAGAAAAATCGCAAAAGGGTTTGCGTTTGTAGCATCGCAATACATCAGTTGCATCACAAGGAACTGCGAAGATAATTTGAGGCTTGAAATAAATTACGCACGCAGAGCTGGCGATTATGGGCAGCTTGGTGTTCGTGTTTGAGATTCGAAACGTGCGCTGGCCCCGCGTTTCGTTTATTTCAAGCCTGAAATTCGCTTCGCAATTTCTTGGGACGTAATTGACGTATTACAAAGCTACCAACGCCATTAATTTTGTGATTTTTCATGCTATTGATTACATAAAAATGTGGGCTGTGGCGTGCAGGAGTAGCCGAGCGCTCTATTGCGCGTTGCTGGGGACTGCGCCGCTTCTCCCCGTAGGAGATTCGAGTCCTCCCTCGAGCATGCGTTTGTGTATTGCCCGTAGCACAAATTAGTTTATGTAGTTTGTAAGTCTAGGGACTAGTGACAACTGCAGTTCGCTCCTATAGCTGTACAAACATTTGAATATGGAATGTGCTTTTAAAAAACATAATAGTTTACGTTTAATACTGTCTCGTTGTACTTACTTATGTAAGCCCCTCTCACGCGTTCTTGGGTCAAGTACTTAAAGTGGGGCACCCTGTGTAGAGATGAAAAACAGCAACACTTACGTAATACAATATTTTCTCCAATCTTTTTGTACCTGATGATGACCAACAGTCACAGAGAGTCCATTTGGACCTTAGTTCGGCATCTCCATTTTCATTTTCAGCATCGATGTTACATTTGACTCGGATTTTACATTATTTGTACGGATTAGTGATGTAACTGCACATTGATTCTTATTGGATGTATTTGATAATGCCATCACGTTTCCGCGTTTATCTCAAACGTGTCGAAAAGACATAATGCCAGACTAGCTCATTGCTGAAGCTGGTGCTGGCAAAAGGCGAGTTCTAGTGATCGCAATGTGGCATGCAAAGCAAGAAATTGTTATTCCAGCGTGTCGCTACTTGTATAGCCGCGTATCGGATTCGCACTGCATTGAATGTACAAGCCCCTCTGAGAAGATTTACAAATGACCGCGATTAACCCCAACACATAACACTATCGGACTTTCTGATTTCTTCACCTAAAGATTTGATAACACAAGGCGAGAGATGCAACCCGACAGTTCCTACAGTGGCAAAGTTCAAGTAAAAATACCGTAAATACCCAACTAAATTACGCTCTCCAGCCTAATTAGGAATAATACAATTGTAATCCTGTATTAATCACTGCTAAGGCTTCACTAATTGATCATTCTCTTTGGTAGAATTTATTTGCTAAGAAACAAGTAACATACAAACAGTTACAAAATACACAGATTGACTATATAAATAATTTACAATCTTCTCTTCTTCTCTCGTTCCCAATCCGAAGATTGGTTGGCAGCAATTCTCCTCCACACTTCTTCCATTCCTACATCTCTTTGAATCTGTTTCACGTACTGCAATCTGGGTCTTCCTCTGCCTCTTTTTCCTTGTACCATCCCTTCCATAATATTAATTATAAACTCATTGTGCCTATACAGATGGCCTATTAACTTGTCTCATCTCTTCATTATCGTTTACACAAGTGCTCTTTTTTCGCCGATTCTTCTAAGAACTTCTTCGTTTGTCATCTTGGCCGTCCAAGGGATTTTCTGCATCCTCCTCCAACACCACAATTCAGATGCTTCTAGTCTTCTCACGTCGCAAACGCCGTGTGTCCAAGTTTCCGAGCCATACAATGCCACACTCCACACATAGCATTTTATAAATGCATTTTTGGTCTCTTCCTTTATATTTCTTGATGCAAGAAGCATCCGTTTATTGTTGAAGGATAGTTTAGCTTGCGCAATTCTACTTTTTATGTCTGCTGAACTTTTGCCATCCGGTGTAATTTTACTTTCTAAGTATGTGAATAAATTAACTTGTTTCAATGGTACGTCATTAATCTTAAAATCAGTTGTAATTTGCTCGCGGCTGCATGATCTCTGTCTTTTTTGTGTTGATTTTCATGTTATATTTAGCTGGCAGAATCTCATTCATTCTTGATAACGCCTTTTGCAGATTTTCTTCGCTCTCCTCAATGATGGCTATGTCATCAGTAAACCTTATCATTTTAATTGGTACTCCATTGATCTTAATTCCTTCCATAGACTCTTTACATTCCTTAATTCCCTCCTCAATATACAAGTTGAATACCACTGGTGATAAATTGCATCCTTGTCGTACTCCTTCCTTTATGTGAGCCTCTTGTATTTCACCATGTATATTTATAATTTATAACCCCTCTTTGATTTTTGTAGAGTTCATGTACTATCCGTCTGTCTCTGAAATCTAGACCAAAATTAGTCACAATTTCCATCAGAAGATACCAGTTCACATTATTAAAGGCTTTTTCCAAGTCCACGAAAGCAATGAACAGTCGTCTCTTTAGGTACAGCATTTTATCCATGATTTGTCTTAACATTAGGACAGCTTCTCTTGTTCCTCTATTCCGTCGAAATCCAAATTGATCTTCAGCTGCTCAGTTTTACTCATTATTCGGTTATATATTATTTTTGTTCGTATTTTTGACAGATGTGATATTACGCTCAAGGTACGATGTTCTTCACATTTTATAGTGCCTGGTTTCTTTGGTATAGGAATTATGATAGTCTTTTTAAAATCTTCTGCTATTTCTCCAGTTTCATACATATCTTGGATTAGTTTGAAGATATAGTTATGTGTTTCGTTATCCAATCCTTGTATCATTTATCCAGTTAATGCGTCACATCCTGGTGCTTTGTTATTCTTTAGTTCTCTCACAGCCTTTGGGTATTCTTCTTTTGTTAATGAGGGTCCTAACTGATCTTTTGTGACGGTTTCAAGATTACTTATCTCATCTGGATCTTCGTATAATTTTTCTATATAACATTTCCATCTTTCTCCCTTGTTCTAAAATAGCCGTTTTCCATTTTCATCTAATATGTTATTGCTTCGGCCATTGACTTTCTTGAATTGTTTCTTAATCAGTTCATAGGTGTTTCTATATTTCCTTTCTCTAGCTTTTCTTCTACTTCCTTGCACCGCCTCATTATGTATTCTTCTTTATCTTTCTTTGCTTCTCTGTTGACCATGTTTCGCAGCCTTTTATAACTTTTTGTTCCTTCTTCATTCTTCGAATTCTCGAACTTTTTTCTTTCTTCCATAACCTCAAGTGTGTGATCGCTAATCCACGGTTGTGTTGCTTGTTTTTTGATGTTTCCTATTTCTCGATCAGCTGCTTGAAGGATTCAGTGTTTCAGTCCAATCCATTTCTCATTTACTGCACCATTTGGAATTTCTTTAACTTTCTGTTGTGTCTGCTTTTGGTACCTTTCCTTAACACTGACTTGCCGTAACTTTTTCACATCATATTTGCAATATCCTTTAGTATTTTGTCCCTTTCTTCTTAATCTTAGATTAGATTTTAACATAAGTAGATTGTGATGAGTGGCTACAGCAGCGCCAGGTTCACTTTTGCATTGTTTAGCTTGGTTGCGATACCTTCGTCTTACCATTATGTAGTCTATTTGGTATCGTGCTCTGTCTCCCGGTGCAATCCATGTGTATCTTCTTCTCTTCGGCTGCTGGAACCACGTGTTTGCTATTATTAGTTCCGTTTCCTTGCAAAAGTCAACTAGTTGTTGTCCTCTGTCATTTCTCCTACCAAGTCCGTATTTACCCACGGTATTTCCATCTTCACCTTCACCTACAAAAGCATTCCAGTCTCCAAGTATGACGAGGTTGTCTTTATCCTTAACCATTTCCATTATTTCCTCTAGTTGTTCGTATACTTGTTCCACTTCTTCATCAGCATGACTAGACGTTGGCATGTATACCTGTATTATTACGATATCAATAGGGTCATTTTCTATTCTTAATATTATTATTCTGTCACTGTATTGTTCAAATGTTCAAATGTTTGTAAAGCTTATGGGACTTAACTACGGCCGGCCGCGGTGGCCGAGGGGACTAAGGCGCTTCAGTCACGGTCTGACGGCCACTACGGTCGGGGGTTCGAATCCCCCCACGGGCATGGATATTTGTGCCGTCTTAGTTCGTAAGTAGTTCATAAGTAGTGTAAGTTTAGGGACTGATGACTCCGTAGTCAAGTCCCATAGACTTTACAAACATTTGAATTTGAACTTAACTACGGGGTCATCAGTCCCTAAACTTACAAACTACCTATGAACTAACTAAGACTAAGGAGGGCACAAATATCCATGCCCGAGGGGGGATTCGAACCCCCGACCGTAGTGGCCGTGCAGACCGTGACTGAAGCGCCTCAGTCCCCTCGGCCACCGCGGCCGGCTCACTGTATTGCAAGTAGCTCTTAACACGGGTGCCGACGTGTTTCCTTAGTATTATTCCTACGCCTGCATAACTTCCTTCTTTTCCAGAGTATATGATTCTAAAATTACCACTCCAAAAGTCTCCCTTTTGAGGCCATCGTATTTCACTTATTCCTAGTATGTCTATATCATGTTCTTCCATTTCCTTTTTAACATTCTCGAGTTTCGCACAGATGCTAAGTGATCTGATGTTCCACGTTCCTATTCTGACCTGTCTTCTGTCATCTTTGACAACGCACTTTGAGACTGTCCCCTGCCGGAGATCCGAGATGGGGACTATTTACCTCCGGATTGTTTAGTTACAAAGCCGGTCATCATTGCTGCTTGACATGGGATATCGAAAAGGATCTTTAATGGAGTGGTTTCCCTCTTGCCTTCTCCATTCTATGCCGTTAACCTTGCTGGTTCTTCCGCCTTTAGGAATTATTTCACACTCCAAGGACAAGAGAGTGCCCTATCCTATTACTGCTCATCCGCCCTCATACAGGCCTTTGGCTCTTCGTATAGGGGATCCCCTTATCCCGGAGGATATTCGGTCCCTGCATTCGTTAGCCGCTTGCTATGCAAACGTTGCCCCCCTCTACCCCGTGGAGGTGAATGTCAGGATTTTCCTTTCATTGATTCTAGGACCGTATTGGCGTTTCCTAGTATCTCCAGTACTTTCAGAGAGGAATTTACAATACAAATTACAAATAAACAACTCTGCAATCTCCCTTGATGTTAAGAGACAAGCTCACAATAATGGTACACAATTTATTGTAGTTGTAGAAACCATGGAATATTGAAAACTTTGGGAATAAACTTAGTAACAGTAGCTTTGGTAGTAAGATTCTAAATGTAAATAATTTTTGTTTCTTAATAAAGCAAGATTACTAACCAAAGCCACTGTAAAACAAGTTGACTTTTGATTAAAATGTAATCCTTTCATTCTTCTACCTAGCATTATTCAGTTCCGCCAAAAATCAAAATACCGGTTTAGCACTGAAAATGTTTTATCATCAAATTACTCTGTGTTTTAGTACTTTCTCTGTTATTGTTTTCACTACCTAAAATCAACCCTTTCTTCAAGCTTTGCTCAAATTACAAGTGGTGGCCCTTAAACTAAATATATATTATATATATATATATATATATATATATATATATATATATATATATATATATATGACCCTACTTGGTACTTAGGATAATCACGGTTGGTAGGTTTAATTCTACAAAATGTTTGTTTAGCTTATGGGTCTTGTCTGCGGGGCCATCAGTCCCTAAACTTACATTATAAACTACCTTATGCTAAAGACAACACAAACATCCATGCCCAACAGGGAACGGCCTCACGTATCGGTGGATAGCGCCTCAATCCGCTCGGGCCACTCCGCCGCTGCATACAATTCTAAATAAAACAACTTTGCCTCTGGTGCAGCTACGAGCGATAATTGTGGCTGACAATAGCATTACAGCGCAACAGATCAGCACAGTAAATGAAACTTCTTCTTAAAGTCGAAACAAATAAACAAATAGGCACAAAATTGTCAGTGCATTTAACACGTCATCTGAGGCAAAATAACAGCAACTATTGAAGTAATTGCCTCCTAGGTATGCATGCTCTAAAATCCCGCAACCACTCATGCTCACTATTCGTCCGATCAGGCCAGATGCAAGCACAAAACTCTTTCTCAGTCTCGAAGAGGCTAGCGAAATTTGGCACGCTTTTCCACCTTTTCCTGCCACATTGACACATTCCGTTTTGTGAAAAATTACACAGGCTTTTGCATATCAATTTGACATTATAAAACACTAAGCATGAATTTCAGTAAGCATTACAATATTAACAAAACTCCATAATATGGGCAAGACTTAGTAAAAAAATATAAAAATCATTAAACGAAAATTACATTGAGATCTGTCTATTACATGATGTATTATGCCAAAAATAGCATACAACATAGTCACCAAAAAAATTTCAATTATGAATTTCAAAGAAAATTAATCGTTGTATTACACTGTCATCGTTTTGACAACGAAGAAGAGTTGCAGACTACTGTCACACGATGGTTTCATTAACAGGCGGCAGTATTCTACGACACAAGAATCCAAAAGTTCATCCCACAATATGACAAGTGTCTCAGTTGTCTTGCTGAGGATGTCGAAATACGATATTTTTCTTCCCCTGATTCGAATTTGATGAAAAGAACCCTACGTTATAAAACGCAGTACGTTGTTCTCGATGGCGAGTGTTCTTCAGAGAGTGTATCGTCAGGCGTGCCCCAGGGGAGTGTGATGGCACCGCTATTATTTTCTATCTATATAAATGATCTGATGGACAGAGTAACTTGTAATTTACGGCTGTTTGCTGATGATGCTGTGGTGTATAGGAGGGTATCGTCTTTAACTGACTGTAATAGCAAACAAGATGACTTAGACAAAATTTCTAGATGGTGCGAAGAATTGTCAGTGCTAGCTCTCAATGTAGAAAAATCTAAGGTGATGCGCATGAGTAGGAAACACAATTCCATGATGTTAGAATACAACATTAGTTGTGAGCTTCTTGATGCAGTCGTGTCGTTCAAATATCTAGGCGTAACATTGTAGAGCGATATGAAATGGAACGAGCATGTAAGGACAGTTGTGAGTAAGGCGGACAGCCGACTTCGGTTTATTGGGAGAATTTTGAGAAGATGTACTTCATCTGTAAAGGAGACCGCATATAGGGCGCTTGTACGACCACGTCTTGAGTACGGCTCAAGTGTTTGGGGCCCGCAGCAGATCAGTTTAAAGGAAGACATAGAAGCAGTTCAGAGGCGAGCAGCTATGTTTGTTACTGGTAGGTTCGACCAATGCGCGAGTGTCACGGAAATGCTCCGGCAACTCAATTGGGGATCGTTGGAGGAAAGACGACTTTCTTTTCGTGAAATTCTGTTGAGGAAACTTAAGAGGGCCGGGATTTGAAGCTGAGTGTAGTACCTTGCTGCCGCCTACTTACATTTCGCGTGGAGTTCACAAAGACAAGATAACAGAAATTAGGGCTCGTACGGAGGCATATAGGCATTCTTTTTTTCGTCGTTCTATTTGGGAGTGGAATAGGAAAGGAAATGCCTAGTAGTGGTACAGTGTACCCTCCGCCATGCATCGTAGATTGCCGAGTATGTTTGTAGATGTAGATGTTATGCTGCAAGCTATTCTAAAATTACATGTGAAGCCCCACGAATGTTCGTGTAGTACTTTTGGAGATTACCCTCTACAAATAGACACATGCGATTGCTTTCAGAGATATGTTTAAATTGTGACATCCTTATTTTGTTTAATCCTTACTTTCTTCGATCCGATTAGGTGAAATCAAGCGTTTATGTAATTGCACAATAACCTCACGATACCTGTAAAAAAGGAAAAATATCGTCTATTAGTTTTGGAGATTAACTGATGAAAGAGAGAGACAGACGTGACAGTTGTAGATAAAAAAACGTTAAATTGTGATATTTGTTTTTTCCGTGATCCAATTTTTATAAAACGAAGTCTATATATCGCCACAAGGTACGCTGAAGTTACCTGAGAAAACCCCATGCGAATTCGTGGTTTTCGAGATAAGCGGTTTCTAATAGATAAACAGACACGACGGTTACTGAAAACACTTAAAATAACGATATATTTTGATAAAATAATGCCTTGACTCTGAACCAATCTTAGCTCATGCTTCCTGTGAAAACTGCACAAAATTCATCCAGTAGTTTTGAAAATAGAAGCGAACAGCGAGAGGCTAACATTTACAGATTTATCATTAGTAAAGAATACATAGAAGCTAGATTACACAACATAAACATGTGTATATAAGAATTACATCTTAGATTCTTTGTCTTTCTACCAAATACAATTCATTTCTAAATTAACACTCATTACTGACCACTGTAAAAATTACATGTTAAGTGCGCATCTATGCAGATACAGTTAGGATTCAAATTAATTCTTGTGCATACGTAAATTAATCTTGCGCTCTAGTCAGTATGCCTGTATTCGAGAATCGGTGCTTGAATAGGATTCGTCGTCGCTGTTAGTATGGTATTATAGTAGGTTGAAAGACCGCCTTTATTTGTAAAATTAATTCTAGCTGAAAGGAGCCAGATAAAGCTTACTTTAAACATATAATTCTGGCCGTAAAAACCAGTTAAAGGCATCGCGTGAACTACTGACTACTTCCTGCAACAGAATCTTGTTCCCCGGCCCAAAATTTAGATCTGACTCAAAATTTACTTTAGCAGCAGGAAGACAAAGACACGGTGGCCGACACACGTCGTAGATCACGAGAATTACACAGAATCATTAATATACAAGCCACCGCGAACTAAACCATTTCATGAAGGTGGCTGACAGAACATTTATGGCGCAACGGAATTAAAATATGATAATTTGCATCTGAATTTGTTCTTAGCACTGGTGAAAAACAACATTAAATAAAAAGGGAAGGCCAGACTGAAACTTTCACTTTGCAGCGGAGTGTGAAACTTCCTGGTGGATTAAAATTGTGTGCCGGAAGCCGGAACCGGGACTCGAACCTGGGACCACTGCCTTTCGCCGGCAAGCGCTCTACCGACTGAGCTATCCCGACACAACTCACGATGCTGCCTCACAACTTTACTTCCGCCAGAACCTCGCCTCCTACTTTCCAAATTTCACAAAAGCTCTCCTGCGAACAATGCAAGACCATCACTCCTGGAAGAAAGGATATGATGGAGACATGGCTTAGCCACAGCCTAAGGGATGTTTCCAGAATTAAACTTTCACTCTGCAGCGGAGTGTGCGCTGATATGACCGCGAAAGGCAAAGGTTCCAGGTACCGGCACACAATTTTAATCCACCAGGAAGTTTCAAAAAGGGAAGGGTTTTTCATTAACTAATATTCATAAGTGGGATAAAATTTAACTGACAATAAACTATTTATTCAGTTCAAACATGCACAAATGGGGAAACCAATTTTGTTAAACAATAAAAATGCATCCCATTGAAAATTAACCTAATGTAATCTGAACTGAACATCGTCGGGGGAGGGATTTACAATCAACAAGCATTCAGCCACTAACACGCGCGAAGCAAAGCAAAACTCACCCAATTTAGTGTGATGATACGAAGCAGAAGCAGGCGCCGCCGCTATCGTAGGCGAAATTCAGCGAACCAGGAAAATAAACTTCTTTACTTGAGATGGTTACGTGATAATAGCGAGATTAATTTCCATTTAAACCAAAACATGAGCATGCAGACTTACTGAAACACACGGCACGTGTCTGCTACTTTACATATTCACACCCCACTGAAGGCGAAGTGCTTAGATATCGTATTCATTTCAACAAAAATCAACGGAATCATAGATTACAAAGCAAGAATACACAATAGTAAGGCACTGGTGTGTGAGCCGTGGCGAGTACTCAAGTGACTAGCTATAAACCCTTGAAGTCGGAGTTCGGAACCACGTGATTCCGAAAACCAGTAAAAATACAAAAATTAAATTTCCGAAAAATAAAGAAAATTATCTAAGCATGCAACCCTTCGAAACGCGTAGGGTATCATAAGGAAGCTAAAGAAATACAGCTAGACGCGATTGGAAGAGTTTACATGGATGGACGAAGTCCAGTCTTAAAAAATCAGACAAATGGAATAAAGTTAAAGTTGGAGTAAATCAACTAAGAAATACGGCATGCAGCCCCTAGAAATACGTAGTATTTCATGAGCAAGATAATAAAGGGGGTTGTACAAGGCTAGAAGAGAATTTACTGACGGAGTCTGAATGCAAAGAAGCAGTTTGGAAACGAAACAGCAATTTAAAATAGACGGAGAGGAGATCACGATGTACTAATAGAAATCAGGAAGATACATGCATAATTTCTTGCCTGAAGGGCATAGAAACAGACATAGGGGTAGCTGAAGGCTTTGTTGTAAGAACACACCACGTGGAGTACATATCACTCGTGGAAAGAGAAAACGGACAGGAATATTTCACATACACTACACAGAATAAAAATATTCCCGCAAATTAGTCACGAGCCACAAAGCTAGAAGGAAATTAAACAGAGTTCACAAACCGCCAGCTAGTCTCACAAAGGTTACCGATACCCAGCCGTTATCAAACCGAATTAGTTACATATTCACCACGTTTACCTATGCAAAATCAACGAAATGAAATTGAATACACTTCCATATATGATCGGAGAAACTTATTCCGGAAAATGACCTAAGTTCTGAAGTCTTAGTTGAACAAACCCAGACAACGAATCGCTACCATCTCAAGGGAGGAAAGAAAGTCAGAACATCTTGCCAGGTCGAAGCACAACCACAGAGTGAGGAGACCTCTAGGGAATCGGCCGCCAGCACCGGAAATCGGTAAAACCCCAGAAAACCGAGGTGGTGGGGAGGGCCTAGACTCGCACGTCATACCGAGGCTCACTATCGGGCATTGCCAACCCAACTTGTAACCAAAGGGTGCAGGAACCTCTTTGGTAGCATCAAAAGCAGAAGTTGGTAATGACCACCTGTGGACACGAAGCCAGAGAAACATGCAAAGCGAGCAGCTGACAACGAAAATTCTCATGCATACACTCAGACTGCCATGCTAGAAGATGCTCTTACATGCAAGTACACATTCTCACAGGGACAGGGGCGTCACGGGGAAACCGTTCATACTGTCACATCCATAGACACAATAATAAATTATTAGCATAATAAAATCCCAGCAATATTAAGAAAGTATTACAGAAAATAGCTTTTAAAAACATGAATGAAATGCTATTCCTCATGACTCCAAATGAATGGGGTTATCGTTTAGCAAAACATAAAATAAAATAAAAAAAAGGCCCGTCTAGTGAACTCAGATAAATTACAAAGTTACAAACCTAGGGAAGACGGAAGACAGCCGTCTTTTTTCAAATCCAAATCTCTCCAATTTTTTTCTTTTAGTTGGCGCGTAAGAGTGCGATACTGTTTAATAGCATCGAATTACAGACGAAATTAGTAATCATTTCAAATCAATTAAACACAGTTCCACTCATCAGATGCGCTCAAAAGGCGTTTTCAAAACACTAATCGTCGAATTATCGATCATTTATTGAAATACGGCATCACTACCGTAAATATTGAAAGTGATACCAACATGGAATTTGCTCATTCATCAAATTCTATAGAAACCGACTTTAAATATAAATCCTTGGTGTGTCATACTGTAAACAGCTGTTCCCTAAATCTAAACTTCAGTCCACAAATCTGTACGAAATAATACTTTACACCTTTGCACCTGCACAGCATAGTAAAAGTGAACTAATAGAATAATAACAATCGTATTAAGTGTTTTCTTAAATCACAATGATCCCCACAAAAATAAACGAACGAAATGACCACTATCTCATTTTGATACCTGGGAGTGAACTTTAACCACTTTTTACGTATATCTCATTGCCTGTAGCATTAAAAAGAAACAATAAATAAAAATATATAAAATAATCTGGATTTTTTAGACGTATTTGTACACATTGGTAGTGCACAATATTTGTAGACAATTTTCAGCATCGTGAATGTGCAAGCAGTATAACACCATTGTCGGGCCGGGTCTTGGGCTAAAGTGCTCGATTGTAATCCGAAAGGTCGTGGGTTCGAAGCCTGGTGGGACTTTGGAATGTTTCAGTCTGCAGCACGGCGCTCCAGTACGCACGGCTAATCCGCCGCGGTCACACACACAAGTCGCCGAAGTGAGTCCAATTGAAAGACTTGCACCAGGCCAATAAGCGACAAGAAATTATTATTATTATTATATCACTATTAGTGAATATTACGGCAGCAGGAGTAGCGTCGCGTCAGTTGATGTCACATAAATCAAATGGAGCGTTTTAGCATGCTTTCAAAGTATCTGAGTTTAATTTCCTGTTTTTTTACTATTTTTTTTATTTTTTTTTTTTTACCTCAAAATACTGCAATTCACGAGGGTAAAGGGCATATTATGAGCACAAGCTAATATAATTAACCAAATAAGACGATTTCCATAAATTAGTCAAATACTCTATATTCAAACAAACACAAAATCGGTCAAATCGTCGAGTTCTCATTTAACGACCTTTCACACATATGGCAACTGATTTTTAATTATGTCATCAACGACATCCGTAGGTCCCTTACAAATTCAAGTAGACTTAGAACTGTCGATAACACAGAACAAACACATGCTGTAGCTCTTATGAAGATTACCTAGTATTCTTCGCATTTATGTCACATACCATAGATAAAATAGTATGTTTTTTTTTATATAAATTCATTATTATTACGTTAAAATTCTTGAATATCCGTCTCCAAATCGCTTATATTTTCTAAAACATTACCGGTTTCGGGACAGCTGCCCATCTTCAGATCAAAATTTAGAAGTTACAGAGTAACCTGTCCTGTAATGAACGAATGTTCACAGAGTAACGACTGTGAACATTCGTTCATTACAGGACAGGTTACTCTGTAACTTCTAAATTTTGATCTGAAGATGGGCAGCTGTTCCGAAACCGGTAATGTTTTAGAAAATATAAGCGATTTGGAGACGGATATTCAAGAATTTTATTCATATAACGATCGCAATCACTCCCTGAAGACCAATAAGTCTTGCTTTGATTATTACGTTAGGTATATTTAACACTAGGTACACGTTTGAGATTTAATTTCGATAGCATAACGAGAAAGAATACGCAGTATTCATAGAATCAAATCGAACAAAATTCAACGAGGTACCACGACATTCTGAATGAAATAACAACCACTGCAGCCATATGCAAACTTCGTTTTTTTTTTTTTTTTAAATGTAAACATCCACACAGCTAACGCACAACTGTTATCTTTCATTTCTTTTGTCGTAACAGTTATGACCATTCACCCTTCCCCGCAGCCAATACACATTCGGCCGAAGAACAAAGGAACTAGATTGCTTCTTTTCTGATTCAATACTGGGTCCAATTAACCGAACGCCATTTGGGTCTCCGGTGGTATAGCCCAGAAGACAAAAGGTGCTTCACATTGACATTTTTAGAACTCTCGCTTTCAGTGCGTATTTCAAAGACAATTAATCGTTACATCAAAAACTACTGTTTCCTCCGAAACAGCATTATGCTATTCTGTGACACCCAAATACTGTTCTGAGCTGGGAGATGCAGAACTGTTTGGCTACTCGTCACCTACATCTTTCCGCTAAAACTAGTACTCTGTTTAAACGTAACAGTTGCGTTAAGTGAGAGAGCACTCGGTTGATGATTTGATGGAGATGATCTACAGTTTTCGCGATCAATGCAAAGTTGGCTACACTGCAATAGCGACGTTGCAACACTAGCCTCCATTAAGCTGCTGCCAAGAAGCAGCTATTAATTAACGGCAAAGGAATGTAAGCAAGAGCACAACAACGCATGCGCTTACCAATAACGGAGAAAAGAAACATAGAAAATAAGTATTTGATCATGACAGATACGAAATAAACAATAATCAAGATAGTAACTTGTCTGAGTTTTGTAAACATAATGCTTTTCACTCACCAATTTACGGCGACAATGGTGTAATTCCATCCAGCTCTCCATCTTCACTGTCGTCGTCACAGCCAAAACTAAGGCTCCTATAAGTACGAGCTGACGCATCCGCCATTTTCATTCTCGTGCCTCGTAAGTTAAACACACTGCGATGCTATAGGATTTGCGTCACGGCACTTTATCACGATATTACGGGTGGTTGTGTTGCCATAAACTGTTCAAATCATTCTAGAGGTGGCTACAGAACGTTTATTTTCCCGAGTGACTCTACGACCGTAAACTTTAGATGCTGTAAACTAATATTCTTTTTAGTTTTAGTGTTTGTAATACATTCTGAAACTTTCTCAGTAACATAATAGAAGCACTTTCAGCAATTTGAGTACAAAAATCTGATGTGGTGAATTTTTCACAACAGACAACAAACACTTACTACAAGACGGCAAACAAACCTCGCATATTGACAGTCATTATTGAAATAGAAGCTAAGAACGCTTAAAAATTTTATCTATATGACCAATTTCGGCAGCATTAAACGTAGTACGCTATTTTTATCAAAGAAATATATGTTTCTTGTTCTTTTTTCTGTATTTGGACAGAAGCA
Source organism: Locusta migratoria (assembly GCA_026315105.1). Taxonomy (NCBI): domain Eukaryota; kingdom Metazoa; phylum Arthropoda; class Insecta; order Orthoptera; family Acrididae; genus Locusta; species Locusta migratoria. The sequence goes on along the minus strand of CM048750.1, from coordinate 248,592,997 downwards.
GCAATAGGTAAAGAAAAAGCGAGATTTTTGTGTCCAATTCACATATAGATGTAAACAAGAGCGGAATGCAAGTTCAAAGTAGCACGATCTAAGGCTCTATGCCAGTGAACTTCAATAAAACAACACTGTTCGTGTGGTGTCGCACAAGTCCAAAGTGAGCGTCACCTACTTTCGCCGCGTGCCGCCATGCACGCACGGCGCGGCGTTCTTACGACGTCAGCCACGAGCGCCCTCTGCGACAACTCCGCTCGTGGCCACCCCTGAACGACATCGTTCACTTGGGACTGAGATAGGAACCAGTTAAGACCTTCGGAATCAGATAGGCACCAGTGAAGACTTGGCTATCGGACAGGCACTAGGCAAGCCTCTAGCTCAACTATGTATCAGCACTCTGCAGTACTGAGCTATGTAAAAGTTAAGTATTGTATAAATTCTGTGCAATATATATCTCGTTCTAATTTAGTGTTTCTAGTTTCTGCTGTCCCAATGGCTGCTCCCCTCCGTACCTGCACAGGCGTGCTACCTTTATTCCTGTGTCGGTCTTCCCACTCGGCCACCGACACCTACGACGAAGCTGGGACACAAAAGCGGCGACGAGGCTGGGACACAAGAGTTCTTATAAACTGCTGTGTTTAGCATTCGCAGGAATGGAGATGGCGGATGCGCCATCCTGTGTTTTTAGGAGCTCTAGCCAAAATCGTCTTTATCGTCGTCATCACCAAGACAAATCATTAACTGTTCATGATCACTGATTATCCCTTCCCACTGCCTGCACTGCCCGAATCAGTTTTTCAACGTCCGCGACTTTTTGTTTCCCCCTCCGAGATGCAGCATCCACTTTGGCTTCCTGCAACAGACTTTCCACCTCTGTTATTGTGAAAGACTTATTATTGTTCCTTATGTAATTCTTCACGTCATTCCATACTAATTCTATAGGGTTAAAATGGCATTGTGATCCTGCTGCTTTGCGATTTCGTCAACTATTTATGTGGGCGTAATCAAGGAGGTTAGAATACAGGGGGAAGTCCTTATGCTGAAAAAGTGAAGCCTCCTTCCGACATATTCTTAAGTTTTCGAGAAGTGTTCGTTTTGTAGAGCTAATGTTTTATGTCACTTAAAACAGGAATAAAACTTTCGCCGCGGTGGAGTAGCCGAGCGGTCTAAGGCGCCTCGCTGCGAAGCACGCGGTTGCTCGCCGTCGTAGGTTCGAGTCCTCCCTGGGGCATATGTGTGTGTGTGTGTGTGTGTGTGTGTGTGTGTGCGTGTGTGTGTGTGTGTCTGTGTGTGTTTTGTCCTTAGGGTAGTTTACCTTAGTTTAAGTAGTATGTAAGCTACGGACTGATGACCACGCAGTTTACAAACATATGAACATTTGAATAAGACTTTCGGCAGTTTTGCCGTGATGTACAACGTATTAAAAGAGTGCAAATCAACCGTTAAAAATTAAGTTTTCAAATATATTATTTATTAGTATTTTTTGAAGAAAGTATATTGTTTGAAAGTACATACTTTTCAGTGTCTGTCTGTTCGATGTATTAACAGTAAGAGGGTCGACTTAACGCATAGTTTATACGGAGAAATAGCATTCCAAAACTGACCAAGATGGCGGACAGGCTTCAACTGACGTACAGTACGTACTCGGCGTAGATAATGCCATCTTTCTTTATTCTAACCTCCTTAGGCGTAATAGACTTATTTTGTTTCACGAGCAAATAAAAAGATGTTTTGACATTGACATATCTGCAGCAATATTTCTTTCTTGTAGCCAATGCAACGTATCTTCTTTCCGATCGTTTGAAGCGAGAATGAAGTTCTTGCTCAGAGCATATGCTTCGAAATTTTTATTCATACGAAATTGAGAACGTCACTAGGTAAACATCTTTAAGGCGATAAAACTCTTCTGGGTATTGGACCGTATAGTCAATATATCAAATGTTTCACCGACGTTTCAGCCACTATTACAAGCGGCCTTCTTCTGGGTGTCAGCAAACTAATTCAACAATGACAACGGCCGCGAAAGCCTTCGTTTACATCTTTAAGGTGACATTATCCAATTAATTGAACTCGGAAAGTCAAGTTAAACCACTCATAGTAAACCAAAATGTAGCAAATAAAGCACACACAACGTAAACACACGCTAGACAATACACAACGTTGTTTGCAGTAGCGCTGAACAAAGCCGACAACGCGGGACTTTGACGTCACTGTAAAAGGTACCTCATGTTCATCCTACGCATTATGAAACAATAACCGCATTGTGTCATGTATGGTAAGCCCCAGAATGATGTATAGCTTTCCCTAAGAATATTTATTGCTCTCTTTCGCGTATTTATGTTCGCCGCACTCACCCACGGCAACGTAGCTTAATGAATAATGCACCTAAACCTCCATATTGAATCACATCGTCCATTGGTGAAAACCGTATGAAAACCCGTTCAAGTAGTGTTTGAGTTTATCTACAACAGACAGCCGCGGCAGAACGACTTTTGTTTTTTAATACGTATAGATAGTACAAAGAGTGATGTCTTTATGATGAAATGACACCGCCTTCAAGTGCTCGAAAATAAATAGCAGAAATGGGTGTGGGTGTCGTGGACTCGCAAGCGACCCTGGTAGCGTACATATGCGTAGCCAGGATTTGATTTCAGGAGGGGTTTTCAGCAAATTCCTCCGGCTGCAGACGTATTAAAAATGAAAAACCTTTTCCATTACGGACACTGACCCTGTTGCCTCACAGTGGGACAAATCTCTAACAGATACGATGTTTATTTTCGAAATAACAGTTTACCAACTTTCCCATCTGTTTCGTTTTCATAAGACTTTTATTGATGCTTATCTACTGATCAAAAGAGACACAGACATAACATTTCTCCTTTGCATCCCTGTAATTTAATTCCGTACACTGTCTACTTCATCAGCATGATTTTTTTACATAGTGACCTAAAGTCGCTTCAGGGAAGTTGAAATTTCTAGCGGCGGCTTTAACAGGCTTACCATATATTACACGATGCATTCCCTCTTTCAATGATTCCTTGTTCCATTTCTATCACCCTGTCTTGCTTATGAACTGCATGGTTCGTCATCTTAACCGCAGTTGACAATTTGGATACAGACTTTTACATGCACACAGTCTTACACAATAAATTCATTAAACCTTTGTCAAAACATCAGTAAATCCTCAAGGTTTATGAGGAATCAACTCACATTCATTAATGCAAAAACTATTATTTGCATGAAACTTATTTAAACCGCAGGAGAATATGTTACGAAAACAGCATCCACTTCCGAGTCTCTGTTGTCAACAAAATAAAATGACTAAGCGGTTCTATTTCAAGATACATGCCTGCAGTGCGCGCTAAGGAAGAAATGCCATAATGCATGTAGCACCAGCTATTTAGCTATCTGAGAAATTTAAAATTAGCCAACTTAGATTCCTCGTCAATTTACCCGACCTTCCCCTATCCCCCGTACTGCGACCGTCATATGTTATTTAACAACCCAAGAAACGAAATTCACCTACCACCTTTATTGTTTCGCTACCTAATCTAATTCCTTCAGCATCGCCTAATTTTCTAAGGCTACTTTCCATTACCCTTGTTTTTCTCTTTTTTGTGTTGATCTTACACGCTCCTTTCATCACACTGTTCATTCCGTTCAATTGCTCTGCCACGTCCTTTGCTGTCTCTGATAAAATTACAATGTCAGCAGCAAAACGCAATGTTTTTATTCCTTCTCAAAATTTCTCTTTGCTTTCCTTCACAGCTTGCTCAGTGTAAAAACTGAAAAGCAGTGGAGAAAGGCTACAACCCCGTCTTACTCCCTTTCCAAGCAATTCGTCCCTTTCATGGCCTTCAAGTCTAATACCAGCTGTTTAATGTTCAAGTTTTAAATAACATTCCGTTCCCTATATTTTACCCCTGTTGACTTCAGGATTTGAAAGAGTGTATTCAAAGCAACATTGTCAAAAGCTTTCTCCAAATCTACAAAAGTTAGAAATGTAGGTTTGCCCTTCCTTAATCTAAGTTGTAAGGTGAGTATTGCCTCCCGTGTTCCAACATTTCTCCTGAATCCGAAATGATCTTTTCCCTGAGCTCATCACCTATCTGCCTTTCCATCCTTCTGTAAATAATTCGTGTTTAAAAAGATGGGTTAGTAACACTAAAAATAAGCCGTTTCGGTTGACCTTTTAACAGCACGAAATTAAATTACAAGTAACGGCTTTACCGTTCCTCTGAAATGAAAATTGAATAAACGTATTTGTAGAGCAGAAAATTCTCTACAACTTTGTTCTGTTATATTTTTTTCCAAAATTCGCTCCGTTACACAAATATTTGACGCTGTAAACCAGTACAGTTAAAAAAATAAACTTGAAAAAGGGAATTAACTACCAAGGCAAGACACTTGACCTAGTTATTTCCTGTATCTCCTAAGTGGAGCATAGTATAGGGCATCAATGAACCGCCACCGGACTCTGTTCTGCGCCAGTGTCTTGATTTCAATCCAGGCCTTCCCTCCTTTCTCGGTGCCTTCTGCTATTACACTCCTCCATGTATTCCTTGGTCTGCCTCTTCTCCTGCTGCCTTGTGGGTTCCATTCTAGAGGGCTTGTCGTGCCACGTTGTCTTTACCACGCCTTAATGTATGGCCAAGCCACTTTCATTTCCTATGGCGTATCTCAATATCAATGATTGTTTGATGGGTTCTTCTCCATAGTTCTTCGTTGGATATTACTTGTGGCCACCATTTCCTCAAGATATTCCTCAAACTTCAATTCAAAAATATCTGAAGTCTGCTAATCCGCTGTTTGTTGGTTTTCCATTATTCACACCCACAGAGAATACCGACTTGACCTCTGTATTTAAGATGTGTAGTTTTGAATAGCTGTTAAGTTCCCTTGATTTCCAGATTGGTCTCAGCATTGCAAAAGCTCGCTCCTTTAGCCTTAGTTATTCTGTTTCCTATATCTTCGATAGTCCCCCCCCCCCCTCAGGAATGACTATACTTTCCAGGTAGCAAAACTGCATCGGTTATTACAGCGCAGCGCATCTCCTTAGTTTTCTTTCCGTTTATCTTCAACCCCACCTTTGATACTTCGATTTTTAAATTATTCAGTTTTGCTTCCATTTCCTTGAACCTGCTGGCAGCAAACACAGGTCACAGGTCATCATTGCCTTCTGCATCACAAGATCCAACACCATCAGAAATAGAAAAGGTGACAGCAAACATCCTTGCTTAACTCCTTTGTCTACTAGGATGGGTTCCGACAGCATCCCTTGATGTAAAACTATGCATGTGTAGTTCTCGTACATTTATAATTTTTTAGGGAACTCAAACTCTTGCATAGCTTTCCACGTCTTCTTCTTCTACATTACACAGTCAAACGCCTTTTCAAAGTCTACATAGAGTAGATACGATGATGATCTAAGCTCTGCGGATTGTTCTAAAATTATACGCAGTGTGCTTATCTGGTCTTTAAAGGAATAACCTTCCCTAAATCCTGCTTGTACTTTCCTCACCCTTGAGATCTCTTTTTTATCCCTTCTAGAATTACTCTTGAGAGTACCTTACTTGGTACAAGACAGGTGATTATATTTTAACGGAAAAGACAATGAAAATATGGGAGATATAATAAAATAATGGTTTAAAGAGGTGAAAGTTGAAAAGCGAGTATGTTTGTCATAGCTACATCTACATGGGACTCTCTGCAGATCACATTTAAGTGCCTAGCAGAGGGTTCATCGAACCACCTTTATACTATTCATCTCACATTCCATTCTCGAATAGCGCGCGGGAAGAGAGCATCTGAATCTCTCCGTTCGAGTTGTCTCGTATTTTATTTTGATTATCATTTCTACCTATGTAGGTGGGAGTCAACAATATATTTTCGCATTCGGAGGAGAATGTTGGTGATTGCAGTTTCGTCAGTAGACCACGCCGCAGCGATAAGCGCCGTTGTTGTAATGATTCCCATCCCATGTCCTGTATCATTTCCGTGACGCTGTCTCCTCTGTATCGTGTCAATACAAAACGAGCTGCCCTTCTTTAAACTCTTTCGATGTCCTCCGTCAAACCCTCCTGATAAGGATCCCACACTGGGCAGCAATACTCCAAAAAAGGACGGACAAGCGTAGTGTACGCAGTCTCTGTAGTAGTTCTGTTACATCTGTTAGGGTTCTGCCAATAAAACGCAGTCTCTGGTTTGCATTTCCCACGACATTATCTACATGTTCTTTCCAGTTTAAGTCTGATCTAATAGTAATTCCTAGGTATTTAGTAGAGTATACGGCCTTCACATTTCATTGATTTATCATGTAAACTAAGTTTAACGGATTTCTTTTCGTACTCATGTGGACGACTTCACACTTCTCATTATTTAGTGTCAGCTGGCAATTTTTATCCCATAGTGATATCTTGTTTAGATCGTTCTGCAGTTGATTTTGATCTTCAGATGTTTTTACTAGACGGTAAATGACGGCGTTATCTGCAAACAACATAAGAGAGCTACTTAGATTTTTTCCCAAATCGTTTACGTAAATAAGGAATAGCAGAGGACCAATGACACTACCCTGTGGAACGCCGGATATCACCTCTGTTTTAGTCGATGCCTTACCATCGATTACTACAGACTGTGTCATCTCTGACAGGAAATCCCCTATTCAGTCGGAAATTTGGGGCGATATACCATAACCACGCAATTTGATTAAAAGCCGTTTGTGAGGTGCGGTATCAAAAGCCTTCTGGAAATCAAGAAATACGGAATCAATTTGACAACCCTTGTCGATAGCACTCATCACTTGGTGTGAGGAAAGAGCTAGTTGCGTTTCGCATGAACGATATTTTCTAAATCCGTGTTGACCTTGGGTCAATAGATCATTCTGTTCGATGTAATTCATAATATAAACTCACATATCAAATAATTTTAGCTGTTTGTTAAAATACGGACAGAGAGAATATTACATGTTAAATATTATCACAATAGTGTGGTGCCGCACCAGTCTGAAGTGCGCGCCACGTACTTTCGCCGCGCGCCGCCATGCACGCACGGCGCGGCGTTCTTACGACGTCAGCCGCGAGCGCCCTCTGCTGCAACTCCGCTCGTGGCCACTACTGCTGCATCGGCCACTTTGGAATCAGATAGGCACCAGTTAAAACTTAGCTATCGGATAGGCACTAGGAATCATCAGTAGGCAGGCCTCTGTCTAAACTATGTATCAACATTCTACTATATACATGTGGCGTCTGTTCCGAAAGAACAAACGTCACTTCTGATCCTGCAGTTGTTATTATTTAATATTCACAGAATATATGACATCAACTGCGGTTGGGCAAAGCTGAAAATGTGTACCCAGTCGGGATTCGAACCCGGGTCTCCTGCTTTCTAGGCAGTTGCGCTGACCCCTACACCACTGGGGACACAGTGATCACCACACCTGCAAGGACTACCTAAGCACGCCTCCCGTCAGATACAAATTCCCAGCTTCGCCCTGCCCACAGTACTCAAACTCGTAGTTATGAAACTAATTCCCGTAAGAGCAAGAGCTTCAAACTTGCCCACCCCTCTCCACTAACGATAGGATCATCGCCCGTCACCGGCATATTATATATATACATGTGGCGTCTGTTCCGAAAGAACAGACGTCACTTCTGATTCTGCAGTTGTTATTATTTAATATTCACAGAATATATGACATCAACTGCGATTGGGCAAAGCTGAAAATGTGTACCCGGCCGGGATTCTACTAGTCTGCTGCTCTCCAAGTTAAGTAATGTAATTTTTCTTGAAATATATCTCTTATACCAATCTAGCTTAGTGTTTCCAGTTTCTGCTGTCCCGCTGGCTGGTGACCTCCGTACCTGCACACGCGTGCGTCCTTTATTCCTGTGTCGGTCTCTTTCTACTCGGCCACCGACACATGCGACAACCGGCAGAAACGAGACACAAAAGTGGCGACGAGGATGGGATACAAAAAATAGTAAAGTTGTAATCGTAACGTCTGTAGTTTCCTATTTAATTTTATATTATTTATATTTTTACTATATTTGTCCCAAATTTATTGCAAAAAATGAATAAATAAAAATAAAAATCATAAACTACAGGAAAACGCAAAGTGAGTCGTAAAACAAGCTAGTGCTGTTTTCTAGTACTTGCTACTACTCCTCGCAAACCTTCCGGCGATCGTTTGCGTGGCGGCGCGCTACTTCGGTAATTTTTGCCTGGAAGAGCGTCCAGAGTCGCGGGGAATTGTTTCGCTCGAGAGGCGCCGTCGCCCGAAAAAAGAAAAAAAAAAAAAAAAAAAAAAAAAAAAAAAAAAAAAAAAAAAAAAAAGCTCAAAGTGGCGGAGGTTAGTGCGCTGTGCTGCGGCTAAAAGCCCGCCCCGGGATGGGAGGAGAGGAGAGGAGAGTACCTGCTGGCGCTCATTTCGGAAAGCGACGGGCCGAGCTATCGATCGCAGTCACAGGGGCGCGTTTTTGTCGACGACCTCTGGGAGCCGTGGGCGACGGGCGACAGACGACCTCACCCACCCCAACACCTCGGCCAGGGCTAGGCACCGACGCACTCCAAGCGCTCCCTAGATTCTCAATAACACTGGCCGATAATATTGTCATGCAGGACGTAGTTGAACCACATTCTAACATACACAGTCGCGACACTCACTACTATAAAAGTTGTTACCAACTGACAGTTACAACGACACTAGCGCTCTTAGGGCCGGTTCGTCCATCTCTCGTTAATCTTCTCGTTAGTAAACGAGAAGATGCCTTTAACGTCCAGTTAATTGTGCTCGTTAAGTGTATTGCGTTTGTCATTGCCAGATTCGTTTGCTAACCTGGAGAAAACGAGAAGGTAGGATATATTTCGACTAGGTTGGCAATAGAAACAAATGAAAGTGCCGTCTGAATAAACAGCTGCTTCCCTTATTTAACTATCAGGGAAGAGGTTAGCAGATAGTGGTTAATTGGCGTTATAGAAAACAAACCTGAAAGAAGCTCGAATTTTATAAGAAGTTAGTGCGAGCGTGTTGTCTCCTCAATAGAGAAATACATGCTTATATAACAGTGAATATTGAAGGTAGTGAGAAGGATACATTAATTGACACTGTAAGTCCAATCAGTGGAATATCATAGCAGTTTAGAGACAACATCAAACATGTTCGTAGTTTTATTGAGATACTATTTGTCGGAATTAAGATTAAGGGTGCAACAGCAAGACACAGTAAATTAGTAAACAAATAGGCCTTGTTATCTTTTACTATTGATGTCAGTTTATACCAAGGTTGTTTAGTAATACCTAGCTTGACTGAAGAGATTCTTCTTGGCCCTGACTGGATAATGAAAGTGAATGCAGTGTTTAACTGGGAAGGAAGGAAGGTGATATTTAATGATCTTCGAAAGATTGCATTCTACTCTTATGATCATGAAAAACAGTAGGAGTTCAAGCAAGCAAAGTATAGAGATAGATATGATTGATCACAGTGGAGATGTAGAAGACCCCAAAGATGATTGTGAGGAAGGCCTAGAAGATATGGAATATCAGGACATGGTGAATACCAAGATTAAGGAGCCAACAAACTTAATGAAAACCATAAAGAAGAGATAATATAGACCTGGACGAGTTAAAAGTTATCAGTGCACTTTGAGGGTTAAGTCACTTGAACCATTTTAAATAAAACCATATGGATTGTCTATTGCAAAAAGGAAGGCAGTAGGAAAAGAATTAGACAAAATGGAAAAATGGAACATCATAGAGAGGAGTACAATTAAGTACAACAACCTCATCGTCGTGATTTCGAAGAAAAGTGGTGATTTAAGGATTGTGTTGGACTCTAGGCATGAATAAGTTCCTAGAAAGAGAGACAGATCACCCAGAAAGTATAGATAAGCTTCTGCATAAATCTGAACTTATAAATTACATGACCAACAGGGATTGGACTTCTGTTTTTCAACATGTACCACTTGCCAAGAATATAAGAAACTACAAGCTTTTTTATACAGTGGAATAAGTTACCAATATTGTCTAGTTTCCTCTGGTCCCAATCTATCAGTAGCTGAATTTATCAGAGCATTGGATTCAGTATTAGGAAAAGATTTGTTGGCCAAATTGACACTGTACGTAGATGATATTTTAATCACTGGTAGAACTTGGGAAGAACATGTCAGTATATTAATGGAAGTATGCAGGAGACTAAGAGCTGGTGGAATTTCTTTAAACTTGGAGGATGCAAATTTGCAGTAGAACGTGTGAACTTTCTAAGCCATATAATAATAGAAGAGGGTATTTTGCCAGATGAAGACACGCTGGAAGCAATAGCAAATTTACTATTCCAAATACCAAAAAGCAACTTAAACCATTTTTGTAATTTGCGGGTACTACCAAAAATTTATAAGTACTCAAGCTCTGAATGCTACGTGCTTGAATAATCTATTAAAGAAGAACACCATCTGGAACTGGTCGGAGGAGTTTGTTGTGGCACTTAAGGAAATTTAAGTGCTCACTTATTTCAAGTAAAGATGATTGGAGACAAGCCTGAGAAGAGAACTATAGCATTTGCTAGCATAGCCTTGCAGAAGCATAAGAAATCTTACACTGTCACCGAGAAAGTACTTTTGGCGATATTTAGGGAATTCTCAAAATTGAAGAACTATCTTTTAGGCCATAAAAGTATTGCATATACCGAGCCTTGACTTACATCCAGGAATGCAAACTTCATCATAACCGTATTCACAGGTGGCCATTATTCCTTCCGCAATTTGATCACAAAGTGTATTACATACAGGGAAAGGACAATATACCCGTCAATGCAAACTCTTGTCTGCTAATGAGGGGGGGGGGGGGGAATTTGAAGATTCCAGTGGTGAATGTGAGAAGGACTTTAGAATTATGTACTTGAAGGGAGTCAAGGAGGAATCAGAAATCAGGAAAATTAGTAACAAGATCAGGAGATGCAAAAAAAAAAAAAAAAAAAAAAAAAAAAAAAAGATTCAAATAGGAGATTGGTGAAACGTTTACTTGATAAACGATGTGAAGACAAAGTATGACATTATTACAACACATACAAAGGAATGTTGTTCAGAAGGATGAGTGTGGACAGCGATAAATGGAAGTTATGTTGGCCTGAAGACTGCATAGATGTGTTGATCAAGTATGTACATGAAAGCTTTGGCCACTGTGGGACTCAGAAATGTGTACAGAAAATACAGGAAAATCTTTATTTCTATAATATTGTAAGGAGGGTTAAAAAGTTGGTGACCACCTTTGATAGATGCCAAATGGTTAAAGTATCAAATTAGACTTACCGAGGGTACATGCAGAGCATATTACCACAGGAACTAATAGAGCTAGTCGCATTAGATTTTTATGGGTGTCTCCCTAAGATCAGAGGGGGGCTACAGTAACATATTTGTGGTTGTGAACTTCTTCTGAAAATTTGTAAAATTGTATCCTATTAAGAAAGCCACCAGACAGACCACCAGAAACAAAATTAGGAATAATTATTTTCAAACTATTGGGAAACCAAAAATAATTTTGTCTGCCTCTAAACATTAGAAGTCATTTATACAAGATGGAAACATCAAGCATATACTGATTTCAGCTTACCATCTATCTAGTAATTCGGCAGAGGGATACATGAGGGAGATTGGAAGATTATTTAGGACTTATTGCAATAAGAACCACTCATCTTGGATTCAATATGTGTCGGAGTTTGAAGATATTTTGAACAGCTTACAGTATGCCTCCACAAAATTTTGCCCTCATGAAATTGTGTATGAAAAGTCACCACCCAATCTCATCAGTTAACTTGTAAATTTTTCATCATGTAATGAAGCAAACAAGATGAGATATTGCTCGCGGAACCATGAAAGCTCAGGCAGAAGCTAAGAAGAAGAGACATGACAAGAACCTGAAGCCAACCATTTGACATTAGAGACATACTGCTGACTTGGGCACAAGAGATTCAAGGCTGTCAGCAATGATTTGAAGAAGTTTTTCGACATCTACATTGGCATATTTAGAGTTGTAGTGACTCCACATCCTAATGCCTACAGATTTGAGTACCCCAGATCGGAAAGACCGTTTGGTTTGAGGAACGAGACGGAATTAAAGTCTTACAAACAGCAATGGCAATTGAGAGACAATGTATATATTATCTTCTGTATATATGTTGAATATGTCTTACTCGGTAGACTCTTAGGTAGCGAACAGGAATTTTTTATTTTGTTTCTTGTATATTTGATGTATTTGTATATAGTGTGGTGTCGCACAAGTCTAAAGTGCGCGCCACCTACTTTAGCCGCGCGCCGCCATGCACGCACGGCGCGGTGTTCTTACGACGTCAGCCACGAGCGCCCTCTGCTAGAACTCTGCTCGTGGCCACCACTGAACGACATCGTTCACTTGGGACTGAGATAGGAACTAGTTAACACTTCAGAATCAGATAGGCACCAGTTAAGACTTGGCTATCGGATAGGCACTACGAATCATCACTAGGTAGGCCTCTATCTAATCTATGTAACAGCATTCTGCAGTCAAGAACTATGTAAAAGTTAAGTATTACTAGGTCTCTGTGAAATATATATCTCGTTCTAATTTACACTAGTGTTTCTAGTTTCTGCTGTCCCACTGGCTGGTCACCTCCTACCTGCATAAGCGTGCATCCTTTATTCCTGTGTCGGTCTTTCTACTCGGCCACCGACATCTACGACGGAAACGAGACAAAAAAGCGGCGACGAGGCTGGGACACAAAAGTGGCGACGAGGCTGGGACACATAATATAGTATTGTAAATCCCAGGAAAGTACACATTTCTTACTCAACCTGTAACCTGTACAAGTTATCTCATGTCTATCTATCCTTCTTCCATAGAGTAAGATTAATTGTATATGTATAGATTATTGATGTAAATTAGAGTACATTTTGTAATTTAAAATCTAAATGATTAAATACAGTGGTGTTTGTTTGTTATATTTTGAAAAGTTATTTTAAGATTCTACTATGATTGATTCTCTTAATTGAAAGAATGTATTGCTATTCAATGCTTTGCAAATTAATGTAAATAGTAATGATCTTGAAGATAAGGCCAGTTCTAGTCAGTCAAAGTTAAATATTTTGCCAGATTTAGTAGCAAATTATCAGCTTTTTTTCTGTTATTAAAGAACGGCAAATATGTTCATTATGTTCAATATGTTAGGCTGTATATACGTTCTTTACGGTTATTTAATCTTGTAGAAAGGTCAGATAAATGCAATGTAGCAGGATCACGAGCATTAGTTGGTCCGTGAGACTGCTCTGTGTTTACACGGCCGTATGAAGACACCAATTGACTGCTACTGGAACTTGTAGGATCTGGTGATGCTGTTTATGGACTGCCTAGTGTTGAACACAGACAGCACTGACACTCATACAGAAGTACAGGAGACCCCCATCACCACCACCCGATTCAACAGAACAGCGTGTGCTGTGATGTATATTCGGGAATCTTCGGTCCACACAGACAGGGTATCGCTTTGTGAGGTACAGCAGGACAGATTATGATTAAAGAACGACGTTTAGAACGCCAATCTGTGTAATAGATTGCATATTAACTATTTGGGATAATTACTTACTCACGATGAGCTCGCTAAGAAGTGGACAAATTTCGTACAGTAAATTCTAAACCATTTCCAGAATTATTAAACAGTGAAACCGTGTTTGATGTAAATATTACGCCAGTCTGTTTGATCATAAAAGACCTTGGATGATAATTATCAAAACAAAGAACATCTTTCTAGAACGTTCGACATGTTTCCATGTTAAATAATTCTAAATAAGAAAGTGAATAAAGCGAAAATCGGTAGAATACGATGTGAGATTTACAAAGAAACTTGTAAGGTCATTCATTTATTTATTAAATTTATATAAGTGAATCAGTTAATACCGTAATACAAACAGCATGAGACTTTATGTAATTACGTAAATTCCTGTAGATTATTTCATATGGACATTCTGTTCTCTTTGATCCTCGTAAACGGACTTCACACACATCTTAGCAACGTTAAACTTCTGTAATTAATTAATTAAAGGAATGTTATTCTTATTATCAGTTCATGTCACTTTACATGTTTGTCAGTCATGTAGGAAAGATACTATTGATTTGTTGCACGTAATATCTCTGCAATGTATACAGTAACATTTGATGTATGTAATATTATTTGAGTTTGTAACATTTAATTGTATTTTCTTTTCTGTGATTATTACAAACAATGACTTTGATATGGCCGTTGTCACTGTAGCTATATATACAGGTGCCATTGAGCACCAAGCGGGTTCTGTCAGTTCATTTCAGTTCTACTGTTACTGGGCTTCTTTGGAATGTGTTGAGTTATGGTATATGTGAAAATGCTATCTGGGAGAAACTGAAGTTCAGCAAACTTACTGCTGTATTGTTTATATGGATGAATCCAGGTTCTATTTACAGCATCATGGTGGTCGCATCCGTGTTTGGCGGCACCGCGGTGAACGCACATTGGAAGCATGTATTCGTCATTGCCTACTGGTGTATCACCCGGCGTGATGGTTACACGTCTCGGTCACCTCTTGTTCGCATCGACGGCACTTTGAACGATGGCCGTTACATTTCAGATGTGTTACGACCCGTGACTCTACCCTTCATTCGATAACCTGCGAAACCCTACATTTCAGCAGGATAATGCACGACCGCATGATGCAGGTCCTGTACGGGCCTTCCTGGATACGGAAAATGTTCGACTGCTGTCCTGGCCAGCACATTCTCCAGATCTCTCACCAATTGAAAACGTATAATCAATGGTGACCGAGCAACTGGATCGTCACAATACGCCAGTCACTGCTCTTAATGAACTGTGGTATCGTGTTGAAGCTGCATGGGCGTCTGTACCTGTACACGCTATCCAAGCTCTGTTTGACTCAATACCCAGGGGTATCAAGGCCGTTATTACGACCAGAGGTGGTTGTTCTGGGTTCTGGGTACTGATTTCTCAGGATCTATGCACCGAAATTGCGTGAAAATGTAATCACATGTCAGTTCTAGCATGATATATTTGTCCAATGAATACCCGTTTATCATCTGCATTTCTTCTTGGTGTAGCAATTTTAATGGCCAGTAGTGTAGAATGTAGGCATATTTTTACAATTTAACGCAGCTTGCTGAAAACAATGAGTAAGAATTAGTAGGAATAGGAAAGGGCATTTTTAAATTTTTAATTTTTAAAAATATTTCAAATCAAACCGGGGGATTTATTACAGTTAAAGAAACAAGCACACACTTACATTGTATCCCAGAGAAGAAGAGACGTCCAATCAGTCACTACGTTTACATGCAACACATCTTCTGGAAGACGAAAACCGAATTTCGTAAATAGTTTCTCGCTGTTGTGTTTACATGTTATAGCGCGAATCGGATTTCCTAGCCCACTTAATAAGGCTGAAAAACAGCTGATTCGGTTCCTTATTTACACTAAAAATCGCTATTTTTCTTACTTAAATACATTGATTCATGCTCACTCTTATATTTATACTTTTATATCACAGTGGAATATGTCACTGTCCATATGCGCCGAAAATTCTTAACAGGAAAACACAATCTGACAAGCCAAGAATGCTTCAAAAACAGTTGCGTTTACATGGGTACGAAAATCGATTGTGGAACTGGAAAACCGCTTTACAGAAGTGGATTTCCGGAATCGATTTTGGAGTGTTTACATGGCCAACCAAAAGCCGATTTGGGAATTCGATTTACGAAATCCGGTTTTGGGAGCCCATGTTAACGGATTGAGTAAAAGAATGCAGAACAGAAAGACGAAGAGCGCTTCCGTTCTCTTTCCAAGCCGATTGAATAAGTTGACCATCGCAAACAAAAGTGTCCCTGCAAAATAATACAGCACCGGACGTCAACATGTAAATCTGTGAGAAACAATCTACTGTTTTGTGAGAACAGATACGCAAGCAAGAAGCGTTGCAGATATAATTTTAGTGAAAATTTTTAATGTAATTTTACAACATATGTCAGGAGATCTGACATGATAAAAATTTGCCCCTGTATAGTGACCGAGCGCACTAAGGCATTTAGCTGCGGAGAGCGCCGCTGCTCGCCGTCGGAGGTTCGAATCCTTCCTCGGGCGCGCGCGAGCGCGCGCGTGCGTGCGTGCGTGTGTGTGTGTGTGTGTGTGTGTGTGTGTGTGTGTGTGTGTGTGTGTGTGTGTGTTGTCCTTAGTGTACGTTAAAGTAGTTTGTAAGCCTAGGAACTGATGACTTTAGATTTACAGCCTTTTGAATCAAATACATTTAGATTCGTGAAAAGCTTGCCTTTGTTTAAAATACTGGGCAGTAAACAACATCAGTCATGGAGGTTTAAGGTAATATTTCTTACTCCATTCGCAAGACATTTTTCAATCAGAATTCACACTCACCACTGAGTATCCCTGCAGATTAGATTAGATTAGATTAATACTTGTTCCATAGATCATATTACATACGACATTTCGTAATGATGTGGAACGTGTCAGTGTAGTAAATGTTGTCTATACATGACAATCAATATATTAGAAATTTTTTTATTTATCTAAAAATTCATCTACATTGTAAAAGGAGTTGCCATTCATTACTATTTAATTTCTTTTTAAATACTAGTTGGCTGTCAGAGTTTTCATGCTACTTGGTAAGTGACCGAAGACTTTTATGGCAGCATAATTCACTCCTTTCTATGCCAAAGTTAGATCTAACCTTGAATATTGAATATCACCCTTTCTCCTAGTGTTGTAACTATGCACACTGCTATTACTTTTGAATTGGGTCGGATTGTTAATCACAAATTTCATGAGTGAATATATATGATCTTTGATGGGCTCCAGCAATTATTCTGATTACCCGCTTTTGTGCAATGAATACTTTTTTACTCAATGTTGAATTGCCCCAGAATATGATCCCACATGTAAGCAGTGAATGAAAATAGGCATAGTAAGCTAATTTACTGAGATGTATATCACCAAATTTTGCAATGACCCTGATAGCATACGTAGCTGAACTAAAACGTTTCAAGAGACCTTCAATATTTTTCTTCCATTTCAATCCCTCGTCAATGCAAACACCTAAAAATTTTGAATATTCTACCTTAGCTACAGATTTACATTGAGAGTCTAAATTTATTAATGGTGTCATGCCATTTACTGTATGAAACCGTATATAGTGGGTTTTGTCAAAGTTTAATGAGAGTCCATTTGTAGAGAACCACTTAATAAATTTCTGAAAGATATCATTTACAATTTTATCAGTTAATTCCGGTTTGCCAGGTGTGATAGCTATACTTGTATCATCAGCAAAAAGCATTAATATATATTAAGAACAGTAAAGGGTCCAAGACCGAACCTTGCGGGACCCCATTTTTTATAACTCCCCAGTTAGAGGAATTAATTGTTTCATCTATATCATGTGAACTGCAAAATAATATTACTATGACATTTACAGCAACCGACGACATCAACATGTAAATCTGCGAGAAACAATTTACGATTTTGTTTTCTTCGTATCCATCGATTTAACACTTTTACAGCATATCATATATTACTACTTTTGCTGTTATTAGAATATTACTAAGGAATTTTATTTATAGGAACGTTATAATTCCACCCATTCACAGATTAGAACTGCTCTGAAATAGTATCGACAAGATAATATTATTTAGAATAATATTAGACCTTTAGACCTTTTACTCGGAAAATAAAGGCTGCAATTATCTTGTGGACACCATTATTTAGATTTACTGCAGTTCCCTAAATTACTTCAGATGTTCCAGGACGGGTGACGGAAAAGTCGACGTCGTGTTCTATCCTTGCCAAACTTGTAAGCGTGTAAATTACTGTACTTCGGTATTTTTCATTATTAAATTGTAAAGCACCTTCGTAAGACTGCAGATGAATAATACTACAGTGCGAGGATGAACTAGGTGTAGGTAGTACTGCTGAATCTTAAGTGGGGAAGATGGATTCTGAAACAAAGCTCGTAATTTCTATTTTTGCTTGCCAAGTTATGTCCTTGGCATGGTCGTCAACAGTTTCTTTCGAAAACTTCGTCTACCAAGCTCTCTGTTTCGTCATCTCTGCTGCCCTTCTAAAGGAGACCTCCTAAGAACAAACACGTGGATACGGATGCTGAAGGATGGACACAGACACGTGTGGGAAGGCAGCAATACCAACTTCCGCCTGGGGTGAACTGCGCTCGTGTCAGCACCTCTCCGAAGACGCCAGGGGTGGTGGGGTGGGGGGCGTAACACGTGGTCCGAGGGGGCGCACTACCGTCTAGGGAGAGTAGCTTCGTTCGAGTTGCGGTTGCAACCGCGCTAAAGCGTTCGATTTGCGGTCGCCACCGTTTCAAAGTAAATATGAATGCCATTGAGGCGTTTGAGTTGCGGTGCGAAAGGAGTTGCAATCGTTTGTGACGGTAAGAGGAAATTCTTCTGACCAACTCCAAAGCGTTTAATAACCTTGTCACAGAATAGGAATCATACAGAAGGGAAAGCTGGGGGCGGCGCCTTTGATCTGTATGTTACCAAGCGTTGCGCTCGACGCCATATTGAAAAGCAGTAAACGCGGAACTATAGCCACTTATTACTTTGGCTGGAAATGGACTTTTTACGAATCTCACCGGCTTTTACGAAAGGAAACGGCTTTTCATTATGCTCTCATCTATTTTTCGCCCTCTTCTTGCACCTATAGGCCTAATTTTAATACGACTACGAAAATGTACGATGGAATCGATGATCGTCTTATTTGGTGCTTATCTCTAGAAAAATCCTAAATAACGCGGAGTTATGTTTGGGAAATTAGTTATAAACAAGAAAGTGACTTTACAACTGCCAGGTTTTATTTGACACGAATAAATTCGCACAAAATATCGAGTCAGGCTTAGCAGTAGATTGTGATAACACAGACCTAATGACGTCTGGGCATATATAAAAGTTGCATTTGCATTAGGGGTATCATTAATTTACTGATCGGAGAAGGCCATTTAGAGGAATCTGTCAATCACAGAGCAGGAACAGCATAAAATAATTATTCCCCTTAATCTATTTGAGTATCCGAAGAGCATTCGTTGCCAACATTAGCACACTACGACTCCAATGCCGTAAGTAAAATTTTACCTGCCTACTTGCGCACTATTCTTTGTCATTTATTATATATTATTCCCTGCAAAGTTAAACTTATAAAATATAAATGTACTTCAACATTTAGATGCTGTTGAACTGCTGCAGCAACAGCAACAGCGAGAGTTATCGACAAGAGAAGAAGCAAGGCTACTTTTAATAATTATGCACACATTACTCTCATTCGAAACTGATAACATTTAACTTTCACTACACATATAGCGACGTTCACTTTCTGCTCAGCATCTTTTGGGAAGGTGAAGAAACTAATATCCTTATTTGTATGAGAATTATTGCGGCAATTAGGTGCTGAACACCATCGGCCGCCTTTTCTTTTATTGCTGCTCATAATAAAAACTGAACAGCTCCAACTACTGACACACAGTTCTTTCTTTTCATTGCACTGTACCAAATACTTGTTTACTTTTATGCGATTCAGCCTGTTATAACACACAATTAACAAACAAAGACGGCGCATTACCACGCCACAGAGTAGGGAGTAACCACGCGTTTACTGCTTTTCAAGATGGCCGATTCCGCGCATCGCACTAAATTTTGGACGACAGACTGCAGCGGGAGTTTCCTTTCTGTATACTACTTATTCTGTGACCTTGTACCAAATAGATAAACCAGCACATATGCAAAGTGTTTTGTATGTAGCTCGTTCCTTTTCCTCGAAAAAAGGAAGTGCAAAATTCAGGTTATTCTTTTAAACGGGCGGTAAATAGCATCTAGTAAAAATTTAATACATTATAGTATCATTTTTATTCCCTTTGGGGATTTTTCTGCCGATGTCTGACGTTTACATAAATCTAGCGATATTGAAAGTAGGATCTCACTTTAAAAATTAAATCTTGCTTCTTCCATACAAGCATCGGATTACAAAAATCAACAATTGTGGGTAACTATTGGTGATTGACCTATGCAATTTTGAAAGCAACAACTGACCACTGTTTCTTTTTAAATACAGATAGTTTTCATATTCATTGCTTCTAGCGTAAAAAAAGCCCTTAGTTTCTATACGTAATACATCTAGCACCAGCAGTGCTTTTCAGACTCTTCCTGTCAACTTAATGAGTTCGAATTCATAACCTTTCATGGAATTAAACAATTTACAGCATTGGTTACATTTGGCCATAAAGAAAATTTTAGTTGATCAACATTGACATTAAATAGCAGGTAATTAGTACCAATCGACGGGGAAATGTATGAAAAAATATAAGCCACAATTTAAATTTGTTCAATTCCTTTAATTTAAAAAAAGTAAAGTAAAATAGGATGTTAATGGTGAAACTAGTCTCTGGATTTATTAAGAGCTTTTTTTAACAATTTGATATAATTTCATTCAGTATAATTGATGATTTTAGCTATCAATTACTTGATTAATGAAACACTGAAAGAGTTGTGCATGTTGTTATGCTTTACATGACACGCATTGAGTAATTCTCGAGATGAAGATCAAACATTTACGTACGCTACGTATGCTATTTCTGTGATTTAACTGCCGCTCTCGCACTTTACGTTATAAAGTACTGCCTCCTTCATCACACACATACACACAAATACCACCACTGTTTTCCATATGAAATTTTGTGTTGTGGTGCCTTATAACCTCTGAAACACGACACAGCACGGATCAAAATCACCACAATGCCTCATATAAACGTCACATAAATATTTGTATTTAACGAGACAGTAAAGTTTGAAAGGGTATGGTCATCAGCATAATAAACTGTTGCTGTTGTTGTGTTTCATTATTTTAAATCATAAACCTTTCGTCTATACAGCTGACAGAGCAAATGAGTCAACTAGCGCTACAGGTGGCCAAACCACGAAACACGAGAAAAAAACCGTTCGAGTTGGCGTTTGCAGTTGCAACTGGCGGAGTCCTTGCATGCGCAATAGAGATAGACGGAAACTGGCGACTGGTAAATTTTTCGCCACTCGAACAGACCTAGTAGTGCGTCGGACCCCAGTTACCCGTACCAACCGGTAGATGTCTCTACGGTCGCAATCTCTTTCCTGCAGAGACCCGTCTTCCCTTTCGTATTTTCACGACTTTCTCTCCTTATAACTCGCGTGTTGCTATTTCAAAGTAACGGCACACTTAAGAGGTACAAAATCATGTCTGCTGTAAATGCCGATCTTTTCTGTCCCATCTATGAAATAATAACAGTATTTAATACACCAGTGCCATTCATTCTCATGCAAATGGCACTCGAAAGCTAACAAGTGAATGTTCTCAATAACAAAACTGAAATTCATGTAGAACCTCAGCTCTGCTTTCCGCTTTATTTCTCAGAAAAGTATCCTCTACATAATGTTGCGTCTTTTAACAGTAAAGTTTCGAAATTCAAGTTTTAGACTGGTGGAAAGTCTTACTTGTCATTTTAATAGTGCAGTTTTACATAAATATTATGGAATATTACACACACGTCTATTACAGTAATACTGAAGTCTTAGAATGATTTACATTTCGAATTTCAAAATTGGAAGATAGAAATATTTACGTCAATTAAACAGCAGTAATGATAAATAGAATCCCTGGACTCACATAACATCACGGTAGCATGACGTAGAAACATCTATCGATTCGTACGGGCAACTGAGATCTGACGCAATACTTTCTATTCTCCTTTCTCAGAAAATTGAAAACCGACCATTCGAGGAATTCATTAATGTAAGGCCACAGACTTGTTTAGGCACTATTTTAGTTTCGACATTACTAGTTTACTTCATCTACATCTACATAAATATTCTGCAACTCACGTTGAAGTGCACGGCAGAGGGTTTAGCGAACCACTTCTACGATATTTCTATACCGTTCCATTCGCCAATAACGATCAGGAAAAGGAATGGGTTCACCGATTTGTGACTGGCTGGAAGACTTCCTAAGTAATAGAAAGCAGTACGTTGTTCTCGACGGCGAGTGTTCATCAGAGACGAGTGTATCGTCAGGCGTGCCCCTGGGAATGTGATAGGACCGCTATTATTTTCTATCTATATAAATGATCTGATGGGCAGAGTAACTTGTAATTTGCCGCTGTTGATGATGATGCTGTGGTGTATGGGAGGCTGTTGTCTTTAATTGACTCTAATAACATACAGGATGACTTAGACAAAATTTCTAGTTGGTGCGAAGAATGGCAGCTAGCTTTCAATGTAGAAAAATGTAAGGTAATGCGCATGAGTAGGAAAAACAATCACATAATGTTCGAATACAGTATTAGTAGTGAGCTTCTTGATGCTGTCGCCTCGTTCTAATATCTAGGCGTAACATTGCAGAGCGATATGAAATGGAATGCACATCTAAGAACAGTTGTGAGTAAGGCGGACAGCCGAATTCGGTTTATTGGGAGAATCTCGGGAAGATGTACTTCATCTGTAAAGGAGACCGCATAAAGGGCGCTTGTACGACCACGTCTTGAGTATTGCTCAAGTGTTTGAGACCCGCAGCATATCAGTTTAAAGTAAGACATGGAAGCCGTTCAGAGGTGAGCAGCTAGGTTCGTTACTGGTAGTTTCGACCAATGCGCAAGTGTCACAGAAATACTCCGGGAACTCAAATGGGGATCGCTGGAGGATAGACGACGTTCTTTTAGAGACATTCTGTTTAGGAAATTTAGAGGGTCGGAATCTGAAGCTGAGTGTAGTACGATCTCCCTGCCGTCTATTTACATTTCGCGTAATGTTCAAATGTTTGTATAGCTTAAGGGACTTAACTACGGGGTCATCAGTCCATAAACTTACAAACTACTTATGAACTAACTAATACTAAGGACGGCACAAATATCCATGCCCGAGGGGCGATTCGAACCCCCGACCGTTGTGGCCGTGCAGACCGTAACTGGAGCGCCTCAGTCCCCTCGGCCACCGCGGCCGGCTTTCGCGTAATGATCACAAGGAAAATATAAGAGAAATTAGGGCTCGTACAGAGGCATATAGACATGCTTTTTTTCCTCGTTCTATTTGGAAGCGGAATAGGATAGGAAATGCTTAGTAGTGGTACAGTGTACCCTCCGCCACGCACCTAACGGTGGATTGCGGAGTATGTATGTAAAATGTAGATGAAGGAACACGTAATCTTTCGATTTTCGATGTGATATCTCTTTTTTATAGCCATGATCATGTCTCCCTATATAGGTGTTTGCTAACAAAATACGTTCGCATTCGGAACAGAAAGTTGGTGAAAGATATTTCTCAAATAAATCTCTCCGCAACGAACAATGCCTTTCTTTCCATGATTTCCACTCCCAACTCGTGCATCAGTTCCGCGACACTCTCGCCCCTACATTGCATTAATACAAAACGAGCTGCCCTTCTCTGAACTTCCTCTAAATCGTCCGTCAGTTCCTCCTGGTGGGAATCGCACATTGCGCAGCAATATTCCAAAATTGAACGCACTTTAGATTATTGCATGTCACCTCAGTTTATTTTTAGATTACGACCTCTGATGTTCTTGTAGACTCGGCACTACATCTTCTAAACGTCGATTTTGCCTTGTCCTTGCTTCTATACCTTGCGTATACCTGCCATGATTTTTTAGTTATTTGGCACGATTCAAACTGTATCTCTCTACATTAGTATGTATTTGTAGCTAGTTACAACCAATGTATGTTAGTGTATAAGCCAAGTACTGAACTGAAGTACAGAATGTTTAGACATTATTTTATACAGCAGTAATTTTATGAATTAGTGGTTAATCTGTTGCCATTCTCGTTTAGGGCTGAAGTTTCTAAGTGAATTAATGCTAAAGTGTAACTAACCACTGAATGAACGCTTGTTATTGCTAACATTTTCCTCTTACTTCTCAGCATCCCTCTCAAACCAAAATGAGAGATTTCCGGAGCCTGCGTTCATAAAACAGTAAAGCAATCAACAATCCGAAGATTGGTTTGAACACCTCAGTGCTTTACTAGACATGGTCTTGTTTGGAAGTGGTATGCCGTTGCCTTCCTCCGACCTTCGAACTGACTTACCCGGGGAACCTACAGTTTAACGTGGATTCCGGCCCACGGTACTACTCGGCATTTTTCACATTGGCAACATTGCTAGAGGTGAAAGAAGCGAAAAATTGTCAGATATAAATCTTAGGACCTGGCGGAGATCGAACCCGCGACATTTGGATTCATAGTCTGGCATTCTACCACTCTACTACAGAGTAAAAATCACTCGAATTTCAGAAAAAAAAGTTTTGGGTATTGCGGACGCTGATCGTTTTTGTTCGTTCTTGTTCGGTGCGCTGTTGGCTCAGCTAGAGGGCATAGAGCCCTCTGACCGGGCGCGCTGAGCCACAGCGCCCGAGACCTCTCGGCTACTCCACCGCGGCGAATGTTTGTAATGCATATGAGACTTAACTTCGGGGTCATTAGTCCATAAACTTACAAACTACTTACGAACTAGCTTATACGAAAGACGACACAGACATCCATGCCCGAGGGGCGATTCGAACCCTCCACGGGGAACGCCCTCGCGCCTCAATGCGCTCGGCCGCTCCGCCGCGGCCAAATTTCAGCAATTGCAGCACTGACTCATATAACGATGTATAACACCCACTGTTTTTCGAGGTAAGAAATCTTTCTACTTGTCAGGGCAAAACAATACCGTAATGGACAATGAAACAGTTTGAGCGTTATCAAATTTGTAATAAGATACCTGCTATCCCACCCGAAAATCCATGTAGTATAGTTATAACGTCTCTGCCAAACTGTATTTTACTTTCACATGCTACGCATGTCGTAGGTTTACATAATGAAAATTTTTAAGTTTTCTTTAATCCAGTGAAACTATGAACACAGAGTACAAGAAAGGCAAACAAAATATTTAGAGTCAAGAAACAAAGTTGTACGCATTGTTTCTTCAGCACTTAACAAACCGAAACCACTTCAGGACTAATTGTAGTTTGGGTGAGGACAAAGTGTGCCAGAATTGTTCATGAGAAGCACACTGTGGTAAAGTTTAATTACACTCACAATGACGATGTAGAACACTATAAAGCAAGCTTCTCTAAATCATTTAAAATAAAAATGTTGTAGCAATGTCAGTGAAAGTCTCCAAAATTCTATTTTAATTTTATATTGCACTGCCTCTTAAAACCACAGAGCATTTTGGTTATCTGAATTAAACAAGACTGTTGAACAGGTTGCATTTACATTGTACTATTATTCTTCCACGGCCTGTAATGTATGTATTACTTGAAAAACAAGTAAGCAACATTGAATATATGTCATAAGTCTACAGAATTTCATTTATTACCCTCAGTACTTCAACGGATAGTTGATAGTTGATATCTTAAAATATGCATTTTATTGTTGGATCAGTCAAGCAAAAGATCCTCCAACTGATTTTTGTATCTGTTTTACATTTTAACCGGGGATAGGCCCCGCCGTTCATTTTTTTAAACAGTGGGTAGTTGTCCTAAAGTTGTCCCCCTCTTCCTCCCCATCCGCCCTCGCTGACAGTAAACTATATACATAAAAATGTCTAGTTGGTTTGTGTATAGCCGTTAATCTCCGAAAGTTCTTGAAGGATTGCTTTGAAATTTTGTCACAACGTTGCATTATAATAAAGGAAAGTTTCTAGGTATATATATCTTGAATATATTGTATAAAACATGTATGTTACTTTTGCGATTTTTCGTATCAACGTTTGCCCGTTATAAAATTTGTATAACATCATATATGAAATATACTGAAAAATTATGTACCGGTAAATAAAACAAGCGCATATTCCATTAGAACGTTGTGTTACAATTTCAAAACATTCGGCCAAGAACTTTCAAAGATTTTGAAGATAACACTAACCATGGGTCTAGGTTAGATATGGTTCTAAGAGGAGATAGAGGAGGCGGAGGAAATTTATGTAGAGAAAGGGGAAGGAAACGAACAGGTAGAAAGCAATGTTGAGATGGATATTAACACGCAATTTCTCGTTAACAGAAAGGTTCATCGCGACAATCATTTCAAAAATTTTTCTCTATTTTAGTTCTGTTTCACTCGCTATACGGTATGGCATAAAATGCATCGAACAGTAAGCTACACGCTATCGAAATTTTTGAATAAATTACGTTCACATACTTGACAAAGAGTGTCATTTTAAAACGACTGATACAAATTAAGACAAGGATAACGTTTTATTATGAAAGCTAATCTACTGTACTACCACGTGTCAAAAATTCAGATCTTAAAACCGTATGCTTTGTCCAAAAAATAGCGTGAGAAGCGTAATGAAACTAAAAACTAACGTAGAATGATATTTAGGCATTTTCTATTTTCACAGACAATGGAAAACGTTTAAGGAAAAAAGAAAGTTGATAAAACGTTTGTGGTGGTCCTATATACCGTGAACAGTTTTCACAACCTGAAAGTCGGAAAAGTGATTTCCCCCTTTTTCCCAGCTTGGTCCGACATAAATATTTCTTCCAATCAAGATTGGTTATTTTACCCACTCTCGATTTTTTTTTAGGGATATAACGTCTCTTTGACAGATAATTAGTGACAAGATAGTTGCCCATCTGGATAATGAGAGAGAATGAAATAAAATCAGACCTGAACCCTGATTCGAGAAAACCACGGACGCCTACGTCATTTGACAGTGTTCGGTGTGAACCCATCCACCCTCCTCACTAAATGAGAGTCAAATGTCATTACCAGTTCGCCACCTCACTCAATCAATAGTGCACAGCTCGCTACAGGCTAAATTGCCTTCCTCTAAGCTGACACTAGCGCACCAAAAAAACAAGACAAAAAAAGCCAGCCATTTCCAGTCATTAGAAGTAGGAATTTAGTTTATTTTTTCCCCGTTTTTAAAGCTAGTTTTTGAGCGAGCACGTGAAATTGAGTTTCGCGGTACCGTCCAAGGAGGCGCTTTTAACCGCATTTGCTCCCACACGCTAGCCTTAATACAGAGAACTGGTAAGCGAGGGCGGTTAATTGGGTGGCCCCCGCTTAACGCGATATTCACCACGCGGTTACGAGCGCTCGTCCCATTACGATAGAACCTATTTGTGCAGATGAGGGAAACTTAATTTCCTCCTCCCTGGGAGCGGCAAGGGCAGCAGTTTCCCGAATAACCAACTACCATCGAATCAGCGAAGTTCCTACGTTGCGCTGCTTTTCTTGAGTATACGGCCAGGAGAATTATAGGAAAAAGAAATCTAAATGAATTTTAGCGGAACATTTAAATTACCATTTTTAAATTATATATTTGTCCAACAATACCTCGTAGCGAGCGCACACAACCTTTCTCAATCAAACCTGATTCATTTAATGTATTCTCCAAAGTGTCTGAAGTTATACAGACAGTTGACTCAGATTATTTTGTGAGATCAAAGATTTTAAAGAATGTGCTTCCCTATTTTTATTTTTTATTTTTTATTATTTATGTGACATGCCCCATTACATAGTAAAAAATGTTCAAATGTTTGTATAGTCTATAGGACTTAACTACGGGGTCATCAGTCCCTAAACTTACAAACTACTTATGAACTAGGACGGCACAAATATCCATGCCCGAGGAGGGATTCGAATCCCCGACCGTAGTGGCCGTGCAGACCGTGACTGGAGCGCCTTAGTCCTCTCGGCCACCGCGGCCGGCTTACATAGTAATATTACACAGTTCGTCGTAATTGACGGTAAGTCATCGAGTAAAACAGAAGTGATATCTGGCGTTCACCAGGGAAGCGTTATAGGTCTCCTACTCTTCCTTGTGTTTATAAACGATTTAGGAGGCAATCTGAATAGCTCCCTTAGACTGTTCGCGGATGATGCTGTCGTTTATCGGTTAGTGAAGTCAACAGAGGATCAAAAGCAACTGCAAAGCGATTTAGACACAATTTCTACATGGTGCGAAAATTGGCAATTGACACTAAATAAAGAAAAGTGTGAAATAATACACATGACCACTAAAAGAAATCCGCTGAACTTCGATTACGCGATAAACCAGTCAAACCCTAAGGTCGTAAATTCTACCAAACAACTTAGACTGGAGAGAACACATAGAAAATATTGTGGGGGAGGCGAACGCAAGATTACGTTTCATTGGCAGAACGCTTCGAAGAAGCACCAGCTCCACCAAATAGACTGCCTACATCACACTTGTGCGTCCTCTCCTGGAGTACTATTGCCCATAGTGGGACCCTCACCAGGTGGGACTGACGGAAGATATTGAGAGGGTTCAGAGAAGGGCAGCTCGTCTTGTCTTATCACGTTACCGGAGGGAAAGCGTCACGGAATGTTGCACGAATTGGGGTGGAAATCATTAAAAGAAAGATGTTATTCATTGCGCCGTGATCTGTTTGCGAAGTTTCAATCACCGACTTTTACTTCTGAATGTGAAAATATTTGGCTAGCACCCACCTATTTAGGGAGACATGACCATCCCAATAAAATAAGAGAAATCAGATCGAAAACGGTACGATTTAGGTGTTCTTCTTACCGCGCGCTATTAGAGAATGGAACGGTAGAGAAAAGTTATGAAAGTGGTTAATGAACCCTCCGCCAGGTACTTAAATGTGATTTGCATAGTATCCATGTAGATGTAGATGTACATATTTGATGGTTAAATTCAGGCGGTTACATCAGGTACTTTAACAAACACAAATACAGTACTTAAGTTGAAAGAATTTACAAAAGAAAGCGTCAGCATCATCTCAGCCTTCTCCCACGTCATGTGGGGTCGGCGTTGCTTTGCTGGATCATTCTCTTCTACAAATGTCTATCCAGTGCTTCTTCTCTGGGGCATTCTTTCTCCTGTAGCGCCACTGCTACCTTCTCTTTCCATCTCAGCTTCGGTCTTCCTCTTCTCCTTGATCCTTCAGGTCTTCAACTCTTCTCCCCACATAGTACTCCCCATCTTCTCTGCAGAAGTCCATACCATCTTAGCATACTTTCTTGGATCTCCTTCCCTATGGACCCCACTTCCACTGTTCCCCTGATGTACTCATTCCTTATTCTATCGTGTCAGCCCGCTCATCCACCTTAACATTCTCATTTCTGCCACTCCTATCTTTTTCTCTTGTGCTTTAATTGGACACATTCTACACTATACAGCATCGCAGACCTCTCCACAGACTTGTACAACTAACCTTCTTATCACACAGTACTCCGCTCAGTTTCCTCCAGTTCATCCAGCCTCTATTTATCCTGTGCTGTATTTCAGCCACCAGTCCTCATCACTTTGCATGTAAGAGCCCAGGTATTTAAATTTCTTGACCAGCGAACGTTGTTCTTCTTGTAGGTTAACATATAGATCTATGGCATTCTTTGTACTCATATATTCTGTTTTCACCCTGCTAATTCTCATTCCCCTTTTCTCTAGAGCTTGTAACACTACATCGCGATCGTAACATTAGAATCGCCATTTCCGTCAATTTTGAATTTTTACAAATTTTTACGAGGCACAATTCACTTTTTTTATTTTAAAAGTAATCAGTTCATATCTTTGTAATACAGAATAGTCAAGGCCACAGAATAAGTTAGCCAAATCACCCTAAATTACAGTCATCTTTTGTTTGAAAACTAGTAGAAATAGTACCCTCAGTCGTGTTACTCGCTATGTATTCACTTCCCTATGTGTTAAGATCTCTGTGCATTCAGCTTTCTATGTATTCAGATCTAGATACGTTCAGTTCGTAGCTATTCAGGAATAGTGACTGGGCTGGTTCAGTATTAATTAATTAGAGATTTATTCATTTCTTAAAGGTGTAAAGACTTTGATTGTGAGCGATGAAGTATCGAAGTATTACGCATTTCGCGATAACGTCATCTATGGACTCTAGATCGGGTTTAGGCTACAGAAGATAGTTAAAATTCTGCCTCCCAACGAGATAATCTCATTATCATTGGGGATAGAATAATAATTGTTTTCATTTATAAAGAGGAAGTGTAAGCTATGAACTTTGCTTTAGCAGACTTGAAAATATATCAGAGATATTGTGATAAAAGTTTATTGTGAGGAGTCAAATTCCCGAACTGTGAATACTTACGTGTGACTTTGTTCAAGTGTACTTATTGTAACTCATGTCTAAAGAAAAATATAGATAGGACAGTGAAATTAAAAAAAAAAATGTCTTAACAGAGCTCTTCCTTAGTTAGAACCTTTACCAAATCAGTGATATTTTGATCAGTGCTTAAATGAATATCTTTGACTGTGATAGATCGCAATATGTAGTAAAATCCGCTATTCAGTGAAATGAACCTTATTAAAAGCAAACTTCCAAAAACTATTTCATGAAAGGTCTAAATAAATTCATTCTTGTGTAACTGACTTCTTTTTAGTGAACTACAGGTACTGGGGACAGTTAGCCCCTGAGACCAAGAATCTGTACGTTCAAACATTTTAATAAAGCTAAGGACATTAAATAGGCTCAGGAAAGTAATACTTCGCAGAACGTTAATGTGAAATAAGAAACAATAATTCAATTCGATCGATCAAACAGGAGTACCAACCTAAATTTCTGAAGTACAAACTAAGTAAAATCTAAGATCCTATTAGACTATCAAACGGAAGAAGACTAAAGTTACGCAATTCCCTACCATAAATAATCATCATCAATATTTTAAAGGACAGAAAGTTACCACAAATACGAAGAACGTTACAAGCTTTTCTCCACTGTTCAAGCTTGTCTTGAAGTGCCTCCTGGGTGGATTCACAGATTACTACATCATCAGCAAACATCATGTTCCACGGTGCCTTTTTTTTCACATGTCTGACTAGTACATCCATGACAAGGTCAAAGAGATTTCGGCTGAGAGCTGATCCCTGATGTAGCCCTACTCTCACTGGAAATGCCTTTATTGCACCTGCATTGCTCCTGACTTCTGTCATTGCACCTTCATACATGTCTTCTACCACCCTGATATATTTTACTGGCAGACATTTACTTCTTAAACACCTCCATATCTCTTGCCTCGGCATTCTACCATATTCCTTTTCAAGATCTATAAAGGCCATATGCAGTTCGGCTTGTGCTTCTCTGTGCCTCTCCATCAGTTGCCTGAGTGCAAATATTGCACCTGTCGTTCCTCTTCCCGTTATAAATCGAAACTTTTCTTCTCATACTTCAGCTTCTAGGCGCAACCTCTTCTCAATTATATTTTCCCAGATCTTCATTGTGTGGAACATCAGTTTTACCCCTCTATAATTGCCTCCGTTTACACAGTTTTTTTTTTAAAGTGAGCATTTTGGCTAAATGTCCGACGTAGTTCAGAAGTATGTCACAAAAGACAAAACTTTATTCTATTTTGCTCAATTTAATTTTTGTCTCCGAAGAAATTTTTGTGTAGCCCATTAATCTGATGAAATCTTCTTTAACTAGCGCTTCCTTCGTAGATTATCGAAATAATTACTCTCATTTTTCCTTTTTTGGAACGTTAATAATTGCCAACTTTGACAGTCAATAAAAATATTATATGGAAGCTTCTCAATTAAATCCTTTAATATTCATCTCCATATCTGATGACTGCTTATTAGCCGAATAACTGCTAGTCTATATACGGTATATAAAAATGAATGTTTGTCTTTATGTCCTCTATGTGTTCAGAAACCACTCATTCCATTGCAATGAAACTTTGGTATTCGAACCTCCGACGAGGAGCAGCCGCACACTCCGCAACAAGGTGCCTTAGAGCGCACGGCCACTTCCGTGCATAAGCCCTTTATCCTTTTGCGTCACTGCGAAACCACTTCTTGCTGTGCTGAATCCTCTTGTAACATACGTGACTCTGTGAAACCACTGTCTCACCCTAAAGCCCTAAAAGGACTTTTAGAATGAAAGTCTCTGTGGACAATAGACAATCCAATGAACGGCATTTGCCAGTTCATAGCAAATCGAAACGAAGTGCAAACTGTAGTCGAAAAAGGAAGCCACATAGGACGAGATGGTTATGCAGTGTGTGGTGTCGGACTAATGTCATATACGAGGCGCGTCCAGAAAGTAAGTTCCCTTTGGTAATAAAATGAAATTGTATACAGATACAGAAGAAATTTTTATTGCACAAAATTCTACAACTCTTAAACTACTTTTGCACATAACTGCCGAAATTTTGTAGGCACTTGTCATAGCGTGCCACAAGTTTTTGCATGCATCCATCACAGAAAGTTGCTGCCTGTGTATTCAACGATGTGGTAACAGCGCTTTATCGTCGATGAAGTGTTGACCACCAAGGACAGATTTTTAGGTGTAAGAAGAGATGAAAGTCGCTAAGAGAGAGTTCCGAGCTGTATGGAGGAAGGTCAAACAGGTCCCCTTGAAATTTCCGTAAGAATTGTTTGGTCACATTCGGTGTGTGAGTCAGGCATTATCGTGAAAAAAAAAAAAAAAAAAAAAAAAAAAAAAAAAAAAAAAAAAAAACAATCTTCTGACTGTAATCCTCTTCTTACACCTAAAATATGTCTTTGGTGGACAACACTTCAACGATGATGACGAGCTGAAAGAACATGTTACCACATGGTTGAATACACAGGCGGCAACATTCTATGAAAAAGGCACACAAAACCTTGTGCCATGCTATGACAATTGCCTACAAAACTTCGGAAGCTATGTAGAAAAGTAGTTTACAATTGTAGATTTTTGTACAATCAATTTTTTTTCTGTATCTGTACCCGTTCGTTTTGTATAACCAAACGGAACTTACTTTATGGACGCGCCTCGTATATTCAGAGGTGGTTTCATATATATATGAGACATTCAGAGGTAGTTTCACAGGGGATATTTAATGTAATGTGCCCCAGTAACGCAATAAAGGAGGATAAAACCAAAATTTAAATGCCTATCATATCCATGATATCCAAAAGTATTTGTGTGACTCAAAGGTTATCGTAGAAATATGGCGACGGCTACTTCAGTGACGTCAATGGTGATTGCATGGAGCAATGCCAGTCTATTTAATGTATATGGACATTACATACTTACACTACCCAAAGATAACTATGTTGTTCTTTTCGATAATCAGGTACAGTACAGCATCTTTGCAGTAGACCTGCTGTGACTAGTACTCTCGATTAATGAACGATAAAAACGGGGAATTAAATTTTGAAAATTGCATTGTAACAACCACCTTTCACCAAATCTGGAAATAAATAAAAAATAATAATAACGACACTTCATTTTGTCGAGGTGATAATTAAAACTTTATGTCCATCCCTTTAGATATTTTTTTTTTCTGTACGTCCTCTTATTACACTGGCCAATCGAAACACATGTGCTCTACAGCACAACACGCTGGAAGGCAAAGTCAAAAAAAGAGAAAACAC
This sequence comes from Locusta migratoria, assembly GCA_026315105.1. NCBI lineage: Eukaryota > Metazoa > Arthropoda > Insecta > Orthoptera > Acrididae > Locusta > Locusta migratoria. The sequence goes on along the minus strand of CM048750.1, from coordinate 248,559,595 downwards.
GATGGGTTGTCATTGGTTCGCTAGCCGCTTTATCTCCTCTTGTTTGGCCATGCAACATTTAACGTTGCGTCATACATCACGGCGCTAGCAGACGCAGTGACGGGCGGACGTGGTGCGCGTATGTAAACATCAAAAGCGCTGGCCACTCATCCGCTTTTCATTCTTTTTTTGTGGACTGAATTTGAATGTGCCGTCCTGTGGAAGCTTTTCGATTAAACTCTTTTGAAATGAAGCTTACGTTGAGAAGGGACCGAGCTTTTGAATTTTTTAGACGTAAATGCAATTAAATCTCCCATATGTGGATGATAGGAAAGTGGAATTTTCCGCGCTAACAAGGTAAATTCTTCATCACACACTCGTCAGATTTAGTGCCAAGTTCGCCCAATGCATAGCCGACAAAAGCTGAACACAGATCAAGTAGAAAAACGGGAAGAAGTTTAGGAAACCACAAAAAGACGAAAAACAGAGGACCGTCGAAGCTCAGGATATCGACCCAATTACCAGAGAAACGACGGCATGAATAGTGGTCATGTTGTTGCACTGCAAAGCGGCAGATTATTGTTCAAATCGCCTGGTGTGTAATATTTTTTCTCACAAACTGATGAATTTTCCACCTGGTCATCGTCTTGACTGTTCGGTGCATTTAGTTTTGTGTCTGTGTCGAGACTGTAATGATTATGTATGTTTATGGACTCTTCCGTCGGTTCTTGATGCAACATAGACATATGAAATAACTGTGTACACTATATATTTGTTCCACAATAATATTTATTTTGTTGTAAACTAGCTTTCGTCTTCTTAGGCCACCTTCAGAGAACTGCATACAGCAGATTATCCACATCACACCAGCTGCTGTATTTGGAGTATAAATATTTTACAAAGATAAGTATCAGTCATAGGCTACGTAACCTTGAAGTATTCTATAAGAAACAGAGACGCGCAACCAATTAAAACAAAACTGTAACTAAGAAATTACTATAAATTAATTTTCAATATATAAGTTGAAACAAACACATAGACTGGCCGAACATGAGAGGAGTTGGAGACTAAACAAATGAGATTCCACCTTTGCAGAACATGCCTTCAATGAATGTTATGCCTTTGACATTAAATGTCATGTTCTCCACAGAGCGAATAAAGTCAGAAAACTAACATTGCTTGAAATTCTCTCTATCAACAACCACTAAGCTCAGAAAGCAAACCTAATTCTCAATGAGCAAACCCAATTTCACTATTCACCCTTATTAAAGTAACACCTATTATGTATAATCCTGCCACCATGCTCGTTGAAATTACGTAATGTCTCTCACCACATTCCAATGTTTTTCAAATGTTCAAATGTTTGTAAAGCTTATGGGACTGAACTGCGGGGTCATCAGTCCCTAAACTTACAATCTACTTAAAAACTACCTCATACTAAAGATGGCACAAACATTCATGCCCTAGGGGGGATTCGAACCTCCAACGGGGAACGGCCTCGCGCATCCCAGCATAGCGCCTCAATGCTCTCGGCCGCTCCGCCACGGCCCAATGTTTTTTCTTCCTTGTGCTACCCACACCATTTTCGTGAAAACCGACGTATTTTAATATAAGCTATATACTATAATATGCTCCTTTATTCCACATTCATCTACTCCAAGCCGGCCGCGGTGGCCGAGGGGACTGAGACGCTTCAGTCACGGTCTGCACGGGCACTACGGTCGGGGGTTCGAATCCCCCCTCGGGCATGGATATTTGTGCCGTCCTTAGTGTTAGTTAATTCATAAGTAGTTTGTAAGTTTAGAGACTGATGACCCCGTAGTTAAGTCCCATAAGCTATACAAACATTTGAATTTGAACATTTTGAACATACTCCAAACATATGCATTTGCCCCCCCCCCCCCCACCCATATTTCATTTGTATGTCTTCCGCACTCACCTGTTCCCCTCCTACTTTTGTTCATATGTATGAGTTAATTTAATATACAATTGTACTTAGTGGTACACACACTGTGCCATATATTTGTTTCAGCTTATTTATTGAAAATTAATTTATAGTTAATTTTAGTTACAGTTTTGTTTTAATTGGTTGATCGTCTATGTTTGTTATAAAATGCTTAAAAGTTACATAGTCTATGTCTGACTCATATCTTTGTGAAATTTTTGTACTCCAAACACAGCAGCTGGTGTGATGTGGATAATTTGCAGTATTAAGTTGTCTGAAGCTGACATAAGAAGCTGAAAGCTAAACATTACTGTGGAACAAATACATTATGTCCACAGTTATTTAATATGATTATGTTTGTTGCTCACCTCCACATGAAACAGTAGTGCCAAAATTACACAAATAATACCACAACACCTATACTAGAATTTACCATTCATGTCAACATTACAAGGAATATGAACAAATTATTAGCATACAAACGTCTGAAGTAAATATATGTCCCTGTTAACATAAACAAAACAAAAAAAAATGAAAGAAAGAAACGAAATTGAAACCAAAACCTAACTCATAGTTAAAATAACAGGTGCCAAGCAAACTAACGTCTTGAACATAAACACTTACATTATTTGTTATACAAAATGTCTACCAAAATATAATACTGCAACAACTGATAGTTATAAAATATTTCACGTCATTGGACAACAATGGTACAAACAAGAATTCTGGTCTTTAAAAATTATTATTTATAGTACAACTTTCTAGTATCATACAAGCAGTTGAACATACTGTAACAATATAATAAACAAATATAGAGTAAAATAGATGATTTTATATTCAGTAGTTTAGTTAGTGTAAATTCGTATTTGAAAACTTTGAACTATTTGCTCATAATATCTAATACATTTTAATAATAAGATTTATAGTATGTTGTAATAAAACTTTTTTGAAGTAAGAAAATATACCTTTAAATTTCTCATTTGAAACTTCCGAAAAATAAATCAAACCAATTATTAAAATATTGACCATATAATATCAGAAAGAGTTATAATACACTAAAAGTATTAAATATTGTATACTTAAAATGTTAACGTTTATTAGCGGCCTCTGAACAGAAGTAGAATGTTTAAACTAAAAGTCATTGATAAAATGTTTCTCCGATTACTACTGTACTTGTGGTCTTGAGCGAGATGCAGCCATGTTAATAACGCTGGTTAACCGGGATTCACGGTGTAGTGACGTGTTTATAATGTGTGTTAGATAATGTTTGTAAAATTACCTAAAACTACAAAAAGATGATCAATAAATGAAATAAGAAATACGTGTAAGCGTCTGACTTGTCATTTAAACGGATCCAACGCCTCAAATTTACAGCAAACCAGGATCGCGGAAGGGTCGGCCGTAATGCAACGTCATATCAAGAGATCTTCACAAGTTCAGTGGTTTTTTAATTATTTTTTGTTTTGTTTTATTTCTTGTCCCCATCTAAATGGTCCAACTAACTTGTGGGCTATCTTATGGAATAGGTCTCCGTAAACTAGAAGACAACCAACAATATAGCCTAGTTGGAAAGCAAGAAATGGAGGCTATAAGGTGTAATGTCCATTTGCAATAGCGATATGTGAGGAAAGGACGTATAATTTGTTCTAGACAATTACCACATGTTCCGTTTCATCCATTGCATTCCTTTGTTTTACAGGGCCCCACACACGAGCGACGAATCGCAGAAATCTGTCGCATGGGCGACCGATCACTTCATAGATCGCATGTCTGTGGGGCAAATCGCAGCGATTGGTCATCGACCGTTGATCGCATGGAAATCCCAGGCAATCTGGTGGCTCGCATTCGATTCGTGATCGCAATATGGCAATCTGACTACTTAGCAGCGATGTGCGCTAATACGCTGTTAGCCGCCTTTGTGAAGTTTTGTTTCGTTTCGCTTTCTCACGTTCAGTAACATCTTTACGTGAGAATGAATACTTAGTCAGGGACCACGAAATACTCTGAGAAATGGAGCCCAACGATTTTCCTTATATTTAGAAGTAATATACAATGCACTCTAGAGTTTCTTGAATTATCAGCGTTTTGAAGCTCGTTCATAACACTGGAATTGGTGGGACATTCTTAGTAATAGCCAAGATAAACTGATGATTTTGATTTATTTATTAAACAATTGCACGTTTTAATAAAGTTTTTAACTTCTGAGTTGAATGATTACAGGTACCTAACATAAATTAAAGCTCAGAATAACCAACAAAATGTATTCTAAGATAATGTTTAGAAGAGATTTACTCACGAAGTAATTTTTATATAAATGCTGTTTATTTTTTTTTTTATTTTTTTTTATTTTATTTTATTTTTTTTTTTTTTTGGGGGGGGGGCATGAAAAGGGGGAGGTGATCCTACTTTATACATCGGTAAATAACTGAATACTTCCCCACTATTGTCCACGAGAGCCACAATAAGTATCACATGCACTTAAGAGTAAAAGTTCCAAATTATCACTCGTAAATTAATGAAGTCCATCAAACATTGCTGTTTCAAATATATCCGCGATTTATTACACTATTTGTTATAAAACACAGTTTGTCGTCACACGAATACACGATTGCTGAATTATCACAGTTCCACAGCCCTTACTACCGTCCATAGTTTACCACTTTCCAACCGGAGACAAAGTTCTGCAGTCACAGTTACGTAAATTTCCCAAGTCCACACATGCCTATCTCTTCAACTCACAAGTTCGTAACGCAGCTTCAGACCGCCCAGTAACAACCTCTCACCACCACATCCAAACATCCAAGTTACGAGTCCTTCCCAAGCGTTCGAAAGCGTGTTCTACCTGCTCCCAAAACTGTTTCCTTCATCTTTAAAATACAATTTCCCTTCTAAAATATTATACGTTTGAATATCACAGAATTAAATGCTTTGACCACCTTCCTACAAATGTCGTTCATATTTAATAAACAAATATGTATTTAACAATACTAAAATCGGTTGAGACTGAAGCTCTTTGCTCAGGTAGCTATTAAGCATGGTGTCTCACTGTTCAAATATACTACCGCTGTCGAAATATAGTTACACAATTAATATTTAATTTATCATGGCTCTTTATGCAAATATATCTTCTTGTCCACAAATACATATAATTGTTTATGTACAAATTATCTGCTGCATATTTACTATTTTTTGGCCATGAGATACTTAAGTGGCAGTCTACAACGTAAAACGAACGTCACTAAGAATAATATTAAGTATAATTATATACAAGGTGTCCTAGATATCTTGTCCACACAAAATATCTCTGGAACAATAACAGCTATTGGAAAACGACTTTCACCGGTATCAATGTACGGCTGGGGCATTAAACTGGTACATTCCAGCAGATATTTACCCCATAGGCTAAGGGTGATGCGGTTCTGTAACATATCTGTGTACCGCAACGTTAGTCACAAAGTTAACTTCGCTTATCGTTAATCCGTTACTAAAAAGGTAATGCCGTTAAACGTTAAAACTTTACTTTACTGTAGATCTAGCGCAAGTGACAGTGAATCATTCACTCATAATACTAAAATTCATGTTGATGGTTTTAGTGAAACGAGCAAGTGGACTAAAGGTTTTACCGTTGTTTAGGTAAAAATGTTTTGATTTGGGAAGTTCAAGTAAGACATAGAAGATGAATGTAAACATGTTTAACCAATCAGTTTTATTATCACATAATTATCAATGTTATGTGTATCTATTGCGTTACATGACAAATTGTGTCAAACAAATGTTTCTGAAGATCACTGGGTAAAATGGCCCTTTGTAGAAACTTGCACTGTGATACCAGCACTACATACTAAAGATAGCGTTCACATATCATGCTCAAAGTGATAACCATTGGCTTGCATACATAGGGTCACTCTGCGGATGAAGGCTGCCCTACTTCGTGCTACTGTTTCCTCTTTGATGGCTGTACAAGAATCAATAATGCGTTGCTTCATGTCCTCTGGTGTTGTTGGTTCATGTTGGTAAACAGCATCCTTCAATCCTCCCCAAAGAAAAAAATCCAGCGGTGTAAGATCCGGGGATCAGGCAGGCCACCTAACTGGGCCACCACGTCCAATCCACCTACCAGGGAACTTACGGTTCAGAAGTCGTCGTGCTCTTAAGTCGTTATGTGCAGGGCATCCGTCATGCTGATACCACACGACCATTCTCCTGTTCAGAGGTACGTTGTCCAAGAGAACAGGAAGATTGTGTCGTATAAATCTGGAGTACTGTCTGCCATTTTGGACGTCATGTACAAAGAAAGGTCCGATAATGGTATCTCCAATAATCCCACACCAAACATTCACTTTCCACGGACGATGATGCTCTACCTGACGGAGCCATTTTGGATTGTCTGCGGACCAATAAGGCATATTCCTCATATTGACAATTCCTTTGTTGGAGATTGATGCCTCGTCGGTAAAGAGAACATCTGCGAAAAAATTTGGATTAGTCAGAAGTTTTTGCTGAGCCCACCGACAAAATGTTACCCTGTTGCTGAAGTCATTTCCATGAAGATCTTGGTGTAAATGAACATGGTAAGGATGAAATTTATGACGTTGAAGAATACGCTGTGCACTTGATTTCGACACACCAACTTCACGTTCAATTTGACGTGTGCTGATGTGAGGATTCACAGCTACGGTAGCGAGCACAGCAACTTCAGCACGTTCATCTGTGCGTGTTCTAGGACGATCTAGGTCTTGGATTTAAGCTTCCCGTTTCACGTAGACGAGATGTGAGACGACCAAACATCCGGTGCGAAGGCGATGGCTTGTCAGGGAATCGTCTTCTGTATAGTCGTTCTGCCTGACCAGAATTTCGCCCGCCTACAACAGGGTACAGTACAGGTATGTAGAGCAGGGTAGAAAATATTAACGTAATGCCGCGGTGGAGTAGCCGAGCGGTCTAACGCCTCTCCTGCCGAGCGCGCGGTTGCTCGCCGTGGAGGTTCGACTTCTCCCTGGGGCATAGGTGTGCGTGGTTGTCCGTAGGTTAGTTTACCTAGGTTTAAGTAGTTTGTAAGCTACGGACTGATGACCACGCAGTTTGGTCCGATAGATTTACAAACATTTGAACATTTTTTTATTAACGTAATAATCATAATGTTCTCTAACAGTACTATAAACAATCTAATAACGTATTTCCTGTCAACGTACATTCTCCATAGATCAGCAGCATTTCTATCATATCTTCATGTGTGTGTACATAATAGAGTATAAGTTCCACAACACAACGTTTATTCACAACGTGTACTACCTCCGTGCCGTCACTAGATTACTCTGATGCACGACTACACTGGCAAGCGGTGTACTGCACGCCAAAGCAACAACAAATGGGATGCTCGGAGGTGCTGGTGCAGTACAGGAGTTTGCATGGGTCGCAAATCACAAACAAGGCGAAGTGGTAACTGTGGCTGTAGTGGGAACTACGTTGGACACGTGTCTAGGTAGAGCTAGGCCGTGGCTTGTAATGTTACTTTTTTTTTTTTTTATTATCACTGGTGTTGTCAAAAGATCAAGGTTGAAAACCGGAATTGAAATTTAAATAACCGTAAGATCAGCAATGAATATTAATTTTTGAAATGGTTATCAGTTCTCAGTAGCAATGTAAGTTAAAAATTACGACAACACCAGAAAGCACCATTACATAAGAAAATAGTGGAATAAGTTACCCGGTATGCATTCATTGGTGGAAGCTGTGACACTGCAGTTGAACCTGTATGAATTGATTAATATCTTCGTTCTCGTAAACTGATGCTTGGTTTCATGACTATTAATTATTAAAGTTTTAAGACCGTGTGTAATTTTGATCACTATTGTTATCAAAAGTTAAAGAAATTATCGGACTTCGCTTTTAACAGAATGAAGATTTCCTGCAGGCATTGAATTCAATGTTTAACACAAAATGAGAGTAAATAAATTTTGCATTCTTTTGTCATCATGAGGCAATAGGCAACAATAACCAAGCATCACTTTACTAATATTGCTGAAAATTGGTAACAAGATGGGGATAAATAGTCATTATTTAAATGAAATAGGAATTCCAAATGAAAGTTAAAGTTTATTAAGTAAAAGGGTGCTAATCAGAGCTCACACTTACAGGATTATGGAGGTCGAGTAAAATACGTCCGCTCAGTACAAAGGTAGAAGAACGAAAGACGACAAGCGATTCCGTTTTCTCTCCATATTGTTTGAAATAGTTGAAGGTATAACTTGAAACAGTGATAATCAGAGATTTATTGGCAGAGAGAACGGATGCTTGCGACAAGCGTCGCAGATATAATTTTCAATAAAAAAAATATTAATGTATCGCTACATTTGCCCCCTCTGGCTTTGAGTTGGCAAATGTACATTTCCTACTCAAAGACATCATAAATTTCTTGTTATACATTTTTTTAAACAGATTATTTAAGACTGTGTGAGCCCACTAGATATGAGATTAGAAGTTACAGTTGTGTCTTTTTCCTTTTTACATATATAGTTTTTTAAATTTTTTTTAACAATTTTCATTATTTTTTTTATCTCATATTCAAATTGTACAATGGGAAGCGCCGATGGTCGGACCAACGGTGTAGCGAGCGGTCCCCAGCGCGCCAGGATTGTTGACCCGTGGGCGTGGCGGTGCGGCGGCGACGCGGTGCAAGGCGGCAGGCCGATTGATGTCGGAGGAATGCGCCACAGACTCGGCCCCAGCGTAGCGGTGGGGTGAGATGCCAGGATGAGGTGCCCTTTGATAGAGCACGGACTGCTTTTCCCGCATCGCCTCGGTGTGGTTTTACATGAAATGAAAGTTGTACATATGCCATTAAGATTTATCCCTTAACTAAAAATTACAGGTTTGATTACTGAATGAGTTTATTTTTGTTTTATCTAGTTGAGTTATTCAGTACTATTATTTTTTTTAGAGAACGGATGTAAGTGTGAGCTTTGATTTTAATAGCAAATATCGCAACCAACTGACATGAACATATGCCCATTCTTGACATAAATTCATTAATGGAAACTAAATTATATACACGGCATATGTTCAGTTTATGACTTTACCAAGACGTATAATTAACATATTACGTAAATAAAAAAATTTTCTTTGGCTCACTGTGGGAGCTTTAATCGTTCATGAAATTATTTACTAAGACTTACATACTACTTCATATATATACATATAGACATTTAAAAAAATATATGTACAGGCATTGGTAACTGGAGTTTACATTTTAGCGAATTTAAGTCGTTTATTTTTCTGACATAGGGTATTCTTTGTACGTATCATAGCACAGTTCTTTGATTGGGAAATGCCGTAGAGGCGGTTTTCGTCGTGTTCATTATACAAATGTTAGATACATTTTGTTTATTTTGAAACCATTCACAGTGCTAGTTTGAATTTTCACACGGCGGGATCGCCATTGGGTGCGTGACGTTACAGTCAAGCGTCAACAATGAATAAATTTCTACCGCTGGCCAGCTTCAGCAGTGTTCGTTTAAACGTGGCAGCGGCAACCTCGCGAGCATTGCGTACAGCACATAACTCGCCGACTTTGTGTTTTCGCGTGTGTTTTTCATCTTTCTTCCAGAGTAGAGGATTCATCCATAACAGTTCATAGTGAAGATCGTTGCAGCGCGGTGAGTACCTAATTATTTATATTAAGGTGGTTAGGTCCGCTTACTTGCTGTGCTTTCTTCATTTATTTTTAGGCTGTCATCTCAGCTGCCTTAAAGTCCATTAGCTGAGACAAGACCTACGACTTCGTATGCAAATATATATACGAATAGCCATCACTTCGTATATGCACTTCGAAAGTCACTTCACTGCACGATTTTTTATCATGACTGTTTATGTCGGTATGCCGCACGTAACAAGTTTTTGCGGTTTATTTCAGACCACACTATTTAAGTGTCCACAACCATAATGCAGATATACATATAGTCAAGTACTTATCAGTCTACACGTTCACTTATCACTTTAATTTATTATGCGAGTGCTACCTTTTGTAGTCCGAGCTCACTATTGTCAATGACAAAATCACTTCACTAATTAATTAATATGTTCATGAAGGCATAGACTTCTGTCGCGCACTTTGACTATAAATGCGTCCTAGTTTTGTGAATACAAACACTGTTTGTGTGGATAGTTTTATCACTTAAAGTTTTCTGTCACTAATAACTCACAGTAGTATCACTGTCCTTTCAGTTCGTTTTATCACGTTCTACACATATCTTCTGGATTTTATACAGTTCATATTAACCTATCGTTACTTTACTATTTACAAAGGTTATATACAGTGACAAATTATTCTGAAATACTAGTCATTAACAGAGTTCATAAATTTTCAAATGACATACAAGTCACATTTTATCGTTTTTGGTTATTATTTAGTCATCATTATAGTTTTTTTAGACAATATAGTGCATTGTACAATAAGTCGCGGCCTATGTTCATGTCAGAGGTCGGTAGTGGGGTCCTAGTTTTCAGCAATATTATTCATCATAATCTTTTTATTTTTTAAGCTTAAAGGTTCGTCATTAAGCATTCATATCACCATATTGGATATGTCAGATTTATTTATTTATTTATTTTATATAGATTGAGAAATGGATCTTTGGAATTTTTAATATCGGATTTTGTCAGTATTAAAATGGGAGGTGAAGTCTGCCATACAACATTAGCAGTTAGCGTATAAATTGTGATGATTCTTTTCTTTTAAACAGGTAATGCAAATAAATTTTGCTGACACAGGCAAGGTCAGACTCATCAGCTAATTTGGTGCATAGATTCTGGCTAAATAGCATTCAGAATAAAGATCGAGTGAGAGAGAGAGAGAAAAACAGCATTATAGTTAGAGAAGTCTCTCTAAAATAGTACACAACATAAATTCAGCACATCAATCCATCATTTGCAAAAATTACCATTTATATTATTATAAAATATTACGTCAAACTAAAATATTCTAAAATCTCTCATAGCAAAGCACTCCATGCTTCTCTCTCACTTTGCTTTAAGTTTTGCATGCGGTCTGACCTGCTATTGCCTGTTCTTTCCTTTTCAGAAATGAAATCTGTAGTTCAGATTTTCTGTTTTAAATACAACGTGTCTGTAGTCTAGAAACATCATGCTACGTGTCTAATATTTTCAATAGTCGTGTTGTACGTGTGTGTTTAAAGTGTCTGAAAACAAAATAATAGTCATATAATATATATATGTGTCTCCTCCGTCATTTAGATGTTGTGTTGTCGATCTTCTTACCGTTGGCAGGAACACAATTCTCGTGCACGTAGTCAGCTGAAAAAGAAGTCTTAAACTACTGCTTATACTAAAGGTTGTTTAGTCTTAAGATTGATTTTTCAATTAGTGAACGCTTCTGACACATCAGCTTGTAATGTTGTTCAAAATATTTCATATCTGTTGCAAATGTTTTGACACGTACCGTAAATAGTAGTATTGACGCAACATCGTAATGACACTGTCATCTTAATTACTGCCAAGCTCATAAGCATCAGCATAAAGTCTTGTGTAATTTTTAAGAAATTTTTGTCCCACAATACGTAACTAGAATTGTTCAATAAACTTAGATGTCTTTAAAGGTCATATGTTCCCTCTTAAATAAATTGCACAGTTGTTGACATGTGTGTTACCTGTCAGCTGATCAGCATTAATCTACAGGTTCCTAGTGGCTTATAAAACTTCATATCATTTATACTGTCTTTGAAAAGATAGCTGACCGCAAATACGTTACGTTATCATGTCTCGTATAGCAACATTGTTTGGATTTGAGTGTATGTGTGTGTGTGTGTGTGTGTGTGTGTGGCTCGTATTAGGAGCCGTTGGGCAAACAAAACATTAATATATTCTCATCACTACATTTCTTTCCAAAAAAAAAAAATCCTCCTACTTCAGATCCATCGTACTAAAATAAATCATTTGCTCCATATATTCATTTTCATCATCATAAATATTCTCTTATACGTATACTAATAATTATAATAATTAATGCCCATAGTAAGTGTTTTATGTTGTATTAAACATAACAGTGGTTCGATAAATCTGTGTTATTTGCTAAGTGTTTGACATGAGAACAGTTACACCGTCTGTTAATATTTGTTGTCCATTACGTAACATTGTAAGAGAAAAAAATATTTTGTTCAGCTTATTCTCCTTGGATCTGTGAATGTTTTACTTATTCACTAGGAACTAGGTGTCATATTTATCATTTTTGTTTCTCTTGCTTCAGTGATCAGCTTAAAATCTAAGCAGAGAACTTTTTCAAATGCTTGTGTGGATATAAACCTCTCACTCTTCCCGAGTGTACTGTAGATAATAAATAACTTCCCTCGTGCGGAATTTGAACAATTCTGAAGGGTCCAGAAAATAGATGTTGCCACTTTTTATTACGTTTTATGATAGCTGATGGTTTAGGATGATTTCGCAGAAGTACTAGGTCTCCGATATTAAATGTTTGTGTTCTTTTCAGCTGCTTATCATAGTAGGCTTTTTTTTATAGCTGCATCAGTTAGGGCTACTAATATTTGTCTTACCTTTTCTTCCAGTAATACGTCACCTCGGGGAAATTTTGGTATCGGTTTTACCCATTCGTTCGTCTCTTTGGTTTGAAAAATAAATCGGTGGGTGTATAGGGTGTAGAATACAAAGGTAGGTTGTTAACCACTTGCTCAAATAGTCCAATATATTCAACCCAGGATGTTTGTTTGTTGGAAGCATATGTTCTGATGAAGCGATTTAATTCACGGAACATGCGTTCCATTGGATTGGCAGAAGGATTGTAACGTGAAATGAGAATGTGATTCAGGTAATTTTTATGAATGAAATCTTTCCACGCTTGACATGTGAAAGTTTTTGCATTGTCGGACAGAATTGTCGTCGGCTTCCCGACAAAAGGGAAATAGTCGCGCTCCAGGCGCCGAATCACTGCTTTTGCGGTAGTAGTTTTTAAGGCGTATAACTTCACAAATTTTGAAAACACATCATAGATGCCAAGAATGTGTTTGACGCCTCCGCGTCCAATCGGAAGAGGTCCTGCAGTATCAATTGAAACTAATTGAACAGGTTTATATGGCAAGATAGAACGAAGCGGCATCTTGTTTGACTGATTGTTAGGCTTGCATTTTTGACAGATTAAACAGGATTTCAATGTGTAATGGATTTTTCGTGACATATTCGGAAAATAACAGTATTGTTTAATCTTACGGAGACACTTTAGTGCGCCAAAGTGTCCCCAAACTCTATGAGTGTGCCAAATTAGAGATCTCTCATATGTAGCAGGTATGCAAACACACCAGAGTTGCGATTGTACATGTCTACGAAAGAAAAGTACTCCTTTGTAGACTTTGTAGTGTTGATTTAAATGTGCATCTGACTTGTCTGTAATTTGTGTAATAATTTTCCTCCACCTGTCATCTGCTTGATGTAATACCTGCATGTTTTTGCACATATCTAAATAATATGTTCTAAATTCCATGTCCTTCATGAGCATTATCTTAAACTCTGTGTTTGACTCAAGGTAGTCTTCAAATTCTGGTAAACCCTGGGGAAGTCTGGAAAGTGCATCTGCTATGACATTATCTGATCCTTTAATGTGTTCAATTTCAAAATCGTATTCTTGTAGTATCATGGCCCATCTGGCTAATCTATTGTGTAATAGTCTGCATGACATCAAAAAGCTAAGTGCCTGATGATCACAGAAGACTCTTGTATGTTTACCAAAGATATAATGATGAAACTTTTTGAATGCCCAAACAATTGCAAGAAGTTCTAACTCTGTGGTTGAATATCGACGTTCGCACTCAGTGAGCGTGCGACTAGCAAAACTGATGACTTTTAGGGACTGTGGATCCAGATTATTTGAAATTTGGAACAGACACGCTCCAACCCCAAAATTTGACGAGTCCGTAACAATACAGAAATCCTGTGACATGTCAGGGTGGTTTAATATGTCTGAGTTAACAAGGGCTTGTTTAATTTTGTCAAAGTCTTGCTGACACTGTTCTGTCCAATTCCAAGGGTTGTTTTTTCGAAGAAGTGAAAGAAGAGCAGTACTATTGAGTAGTTGTTGTGGCACAAAGCGCCGAAAAAATGAACATAAACCGTAGAAGGCTTTTAATTGCTTCCTATTGTGAGGTGCAGGAAAATTTTGAATTGCTTTAATTTTTTCAGGGTCAGGAACAATGTCCGTGGGTGAGATAATGTGCCCAAGAAATTTGATTTCAGTTTTAACAAACTTAGATTTTTTCAAGTTGACAGTTACTCCAGATGACAGAAATTTATCTAACACTCTTTCAAGTAGGATGACATGTTCTTCCCATGTAGAAGTAGCAACAAGTATGTCATCAACGTAAACTGTAATATTATCTAGTAATTCCGGACCAAGTACTGTATCAAGTGCTGTGATAAAGACACCAGAACTCACATTTAGACCAAAAGGCAGTACCTTAAATTGGTACGATCGTCCTGAGAAAATGAAGGCAGTATATTTACGAGACTCTTCTGTTATAGGAACCTGCCAATATGATGCTCTAAGATCAAAACTTGATAGATATTTGACTCCATAGAACTTCTGAAGCTGTTCTTCTAAGTTTTCTGGCCTAGTTCTAACTGGAATGATAATCTTATTGATTTGACGTGCATCAAGCACAAGACGAACAGACCCATCTGATTTAAAAATTGCAAGAAGAGGACTGGAATACTGTGACATTGAAGGTTCTATTATGTTCCATCTAAGCATACGGTTAATTTCTGCTTTGACAGCTGGTTGTTTTGCCCAAGGTATAGAATATGTTTGCCTACAGAATGCTTCATGAGGCTTAACTTGCATGTTATACTGATATGTCCTAATTACACCTGGCCTTTTGTCAAATACTCGTATGTACTTGTGTAGCAAGTGGAGAAGTTGTTGTCTCTGACTATCTGTAGCATTAGTGGATTCGTTAACCTTTTGAACTATAGATTCAAGAGATTCATTTTCAGATTCCTGAATACCAGTATAATTTTCAAATTGCATTTGATTAACAGTGACTTGCTTCAACCTAACAGAGTTACAAGATTTTCTTGGTGTCACTTCCTTCTTAGTCAGATTCAAAATACAGACACAGTGGTTTACTGTCAAATAACATTTACCTTCCTTAAAATCTAATTTTGCTTCTCGACTTTGAAGATATTCTAAACCAAGTATACAGTCTTCTATGACAGCATCTACTACAAGGAATGAGCAAGTATCAATTTCATCACAGATTTGTAGTTGAACAAGTGTTTGTAACTTAACTGGCTTAGATTTTGCACCTACTGCACCAATGATTTTGCAGTTCTGTACAGGAAAGGTAGGTAACCTCTGAATGTTGTTTATGCGTTTAAATAGACTGTAAGACAATACATTAACAGCTGCTCCAGTGTCAACTAAAATCGATGTAGGTATGTCTCCTACTGTTATTAAAATGTGTGCTTGATAGACAACTATAGGTACTTTGTTTTGTTGTGTTTGTTCCTGGAGTAGCTCTTCCCTGATATCGATTCCTTTATTGTAACGCAGCATATTTACTGTGAGAATTGTGCCCTCACTGCCTCTGTCGCTCAATGTCGGAGGGCCAGACACGAGCCGATTTAGTTTGACGTCTGCGTCCCGTTAGAATGTCTTTGAGGTCGATTTAAGGTTTCTGTCACGTCAGTTATAGTCACGGTCGATTCATTTTGTGTCCAGTTTGTTTGATCTATACTGTCAGTCGTCATCGTTGCTACTGGTATTTGATTGACATTTGGTTGTTGTGCAGGAGTAGTAGAAAAGTTCGGAATTTGTTGATTACCGTTATTGTTTGGAAAAAAATTTCTGTTTCTGTTATTATTATTGTAGTAGTTTCCATTACGCCAGAGCGGTTGTGTATTACCATTATATTGGTTAGGGAAAGTAGCTGCATTGTTATTGAAATTATTATTATTGTGATTGAAGTAGCCCGGATTAAATCTGTTGTCACGACGGCGTCGGTAATACTGACCGCCGTTAGGTACGTTTCGTACTGCGTTTCCACTGTTTACTCCACTAGTCACTTGTTGCATTTGCGGCTGTCCGGTATTGCTAATAAATGACTGTTGCGGTAACATCTGTGGAGGGCGTGACATGTTTTGATTATTAGGCTGCGGCTGGCTGACATGAATCAGCTGATTACTAGGATAGTTGAAGTAATTATTTGCGTTACCGTACCTGTAACTATTATTTCTTGCTCGGTCATCTTCAAAGATTGAATCTAGTGTGTCCACCTCAGTGAGAAAAGTTTCTAAGTTTTGTGTTGAAACGTGTGCTAGTTGCAACCGCAACCGTGTAGGCAATTTGTTTATTAATACGCGTAGTACTTCCCTGTGCGGGAGGGGGTCATCAAAGAATTTAGCTTTGTTTACGTACTTCTCGAAATATCTCCGCAGACTCCCGTTTCGTTCATTGAAAGGTTGCGGATTATAAACTTCATTTCGAAACCTTTCTTGCACAGCAGGCGACGTGGCTAAAAATGCCCGTTCGAACTCACCATAAGTTTCACAACTCTGTAGGGCTTCTACAGCCCAGATTCCCGCTTCACCTTGAATGTATCCGACAACAAATCTTATCTTTCTTTTTTCGGACCACGATTCAGGTAATAAACCTCTAAAAGATTGTAGGAAAATGACTGGGTGCACAGTACGGTTCTCATTAATAAAGATTTGAAATTGGTGGTGCTTTATCATACTTTCGTCAAGTTCTTCGGCAGTAGCATGATTTCGTGGTGAATAAGAGGGGGGTATGTTTGATTTCATTTCCCTACCTAGTCGATCAAGGTCATTAGAGGTCGTCAAGCAAAAGTCAGTCTGCGTCCTGTCTGACGTCAAATTATTAGATGTACCCGGATTATATGGAGAGCGTGGAATATTTGTTGCAATTCTGGGAGATTTCCAATCATGGAACACATTTGTCACGGGTTCATTTGGCCTAGATTGTGTCATCTGCGTATTTAAAATTGATTTCATGTCTGTAAGATCTTTTTGTAAAGCTTTAACAGTATTTCCATGTTTTTCATACACTTGAGTAGCAACGTCTTGAATTACAGTGGTTAATTCTGCGTCTATCTTTTCATTCAACTTCGCTTCTGTATTAGATAAGAAATGTTGTACCCTATCATGATTTTCTTTGACTATGTTTTCTGCTTGACTCGTAATTCTCGTAACAGTTGTTTCCAAGTTTTCTTGTTGAATTTTAAGCTGTGTAAGATTCTGTGTGAGACTGTCTATAGCTGTTGGTAATGTTTTAACGGTTTCTTTACAATTAGTTACATCATCGACTACAGAAGAGATTTTTGCATCTACTGTGTCCATGATTTGATCCACTACTTTGTTTTGTACTTCAGAAAACTTACCATTGATAGCCTGTTCAAATTTGAGTATCTGTGCGTCTATCTGTTTGTTTACTTCCTCAGAAATAATTGAGGGTAAATTTTGTTGTACTGATTCTAGATTTTTAAATCTCGACTCAAATTCATCCCGAGTTATCATTTGAGCTGCGATTTGATTTTGCTGTTCCTCTAGTCTGTCTAATTGCTGCTTGGTGGAATTTTGCAACAGCTCTAAATCATGTTTCGTGTTGGCCTGCAAATGATTAATTTGATCGGTCAAGCCTGAAATCTGATTGTTTGTAGCATGTGTAGATGTTTGTAAATTGTTAATTTGTTGCGACATGTTCGCATGTATAGCATTCGTAGATGCTTGCAAATTGTTTAGTTCGTCTTTAGTAGATGTTTGTAAATTGTTAATTTGTTGCGACATGTTCGCAAATAATATCTCAAATCGTTTTAACCAATCTTCTTGCGGATTTTCAGATTTGTGTACTGTCTGTGTGGGAAAATCTGTTACGTGTGATGTGGTTGCAAGATTTTCCTCCACTATGTGTGGAATCATTTCAATTGATCTCGCAGCCACATTATTTTCAACATTTTGCGCGGGCTGTGAAACATTAGTGTTTTGTTCTGACTCCATTGTAGTAATTTGTCTACGGGTTTTAACCATACTAATAAATTATCAAAAATTTGGAATAGTGTGGGGAACCTACACACTTCACACGCAAAAAATTTCTTTTATCAGCACTGTTGAGAAACAATTAAATCACTATTAATATTCGTCACACGCATGCAAGACGCTTCGAGTGAGAGACAAGCGAGGATCGCTTTGTTATATCGATTTAGCAGCCATGTTGGCCATTTTTCTAACTTGTGATTTAAAATAAATATCTGACTACAAAAGAAATTTTGAAAATAGATTTTTGCTAATAGAATGAGGTACTGGATCGGAGATTGCGTACTTGCGAAAGACTAAGAGAAAGTAGAAAGCACCAAATAAGCGAAATAATCAGTCTGTCCTTACCTGTGTTGCAATTTTCATTGTTGGCTGCGGTTGAATTTCTCGTGATCGGGTGTGGCTCCAAATTTATATTTTATTATTCTCCGGGGTAGTAATTATGGTTTTCACGTCACAATCGGTCAGCAGTTGTTCATGAAAAATAAACACATTATACAGATTAGATAACATACATTGGTGAATGATTACAAATATAAAAAAATGTCAAACAATGGTATAATTAAATCACATAAAATAATATTTTCTTTACAACCATTCGAGGTCCTGTCACAATGGGCGCCAATTCTTATGTAATGTTACTTTTTTTTTTTTTATTATCACTGGTGTTGTCAAAAGATCAAGGTTGAAAACCGGAATTGAAATTTAAATAACCGTAAGATCAGCAATGAATATTAATTTTTGAAATGGTTATCAGTTCTCAGTAGCAATGTAAGTTAAAAATTACGACAACACCAGAAAGCACCATTACATAAGAAAATAGTGGAATAAGTTACCCGGTATGCATTCATTGGTGGAAGCTGTGACACTGCAGTTGAACCTGTATGAATTGATTAATATCTTCGTTCTCGTAAACTGATGCTTGGTTTCATGACTATTAATTATTAAAGTTTTAAGACCGTGTGTAATTTTGATCACTATTGTTATCAAAAGTTAAAGAAATTATCGGACTTCGCTTTTAACAGAATGAAGATTTCCTGCAGGCATTGAATTCAATGTTTAACACAAAATGAGAGTAAATAAATTTTGCATTCTTTTGTCATCATGAGGCAATAGGCAACAATAACCAAGCATCACTTTACTAATATTGCTGAAAATTGGTAACAAGATGGGGATAAATAGTCATTATTTAAATGAAATAGGAATTCCAAATGAAAGTTAAAGTTTATTAAGTAAAAGGGTGCTAATCAGAGCTCACACTTACAGGATTATGGAGGTCGAGTAAAATACGTCCTCTCAGTACAAAGGTAGAAGAACGAAAGACGACAAGCGATTCCGTTTTCTCTCCATATTGTTTGAAATAGTTGAAGGTATAACTTGAAACAGTGATAATCAGAGATTTATTGGCAGAGAGAACGGATGCTTGCGACAAGCGTCGCAGATATAATTTTCAATAAAAAAAATATTAATGTATCGCTACAGGCTGAACGAGTGCGCGAAAGGCACAATGGATCATTTAACGCATTCGATAAACCTTATTTTGGGTGTGCAGGATAAATAAGACGACCTGACCGGTGTATACCGATCGTTACTGGTTAATGTTGTGTACGTAGACACATAAAACGTGCAAGAGGGAAACCATTATGTGCTTTTGAGAGTTGATGGCAGCAGACCGTATTATTCGTTTCGGACCTCTCGATAAGTATGGAAGTGCGATTACGCATGTCAATCACATCGCGATTACGGGCAGCATGGGGTTCACGCCTGAGCCTCAGGACATGCGCTAGCAGCGTATTTCGGGTTTTTCAAGCGTCAACTTCTCGTCGCAATATATCGGGATGTAATTGGAATATTGCGATGCAATGAACGCCATTGTTTATGTGATTTGTCATGCTATGGTTTGCTGAAGAAAAACTATAGGATGTCCATTTAAAAAGCATAAGTTTGTGTTAAAAAACACATTTGCTTTCGTTTTAGAATGTTTCCAAATATGTACATTCATGGGCCCCAGCTGTACATTGACACCGGTGAAAGTCGTTTTCCAATAGCTGATATTGTTCCAGAGATATTTCGGGTGGAGAAGATAGCCGGGACCCCTGTATATAAATGTAATGCGCTTTGCTGGGTTCATGTTTTGTGTTTCTGTGGTGGAATCTGTGTTCTGACACAAGACTGTTACTACCTCAACGAAAAACAGAACAAAAGAGTAAAACAAAGTTTATTGAAAGAATACGGAAATAATACAGGTAGCGTGGCGCAATGTTGCCCTTTTGCTTCTTAAACTGTTACTGATAAATACTATGTATCAATAATTGTAAATATAAATCTTATAATATTACTAGCTGAAAATCCGGCTTTGTCTGGGTATTTATTTATTTATTCCTGCTTTGAGTTAGTAACTCTATCCTTTCTCTCTCTGTCCATCTCCTTTTTTTCTAAAAACATGCTATATTTATCGGAGAATAAATAAGAAATAAGGCTGTCTCGCATAATGTACAAAATTATAAGCATCCAAACAAAGAAAGATAGTAATCAAACACAAATGACGTATAAAATGTGTACGATCTCATATTTATTGAGTTATATGTTGTACAATTGTATAATTTTGCAGGTATGTATTCATTTGTATAAGTGCAGTTTGTCTGTATTAAAAGATATTTATTTTTTACTGCTTTATTTAGTTATTCTTATATTTCCTCATTCGTATGCTGATACTTACAGAGAAAGAGCTGAAGACATTGTAGCACGCATAGACCAAAGATAGGTTCTGTGGCATCACGTTTCGCTGTATGTAACCTCCTTGCTATAGAGTCGCAAATGTCATCGCTGGCTTCGAATTTTTTTAATAATTTGACAACCTTCAACCACCAATCTTCCACCCCCTTATAAGCTATCGGCATGGTACTGCTATAGTGCACAACGGGAGACTTTGGACAACAATTACACACAGACCATTCGTTTGCGTTCTCTAGTTTTCGCCGCAGAGCGAAATATTAACACACACACACAATTTTATATACACCGATAACTTTCCATTCAAATATACTCCAACCTTTTATCATTATCAACCTCAAACAACAATGCAGACAACAAAACCATTTTCCAAGAGTAATTATTGTTCGGCATTTCGCGTTACATTGTTCAAATTATTGAATATCTATCAGATCGCTATAAAACCGTGCTGAAAACCTGCCTCAGGTATTAATTAGTAACTGTACAAATATTTAAGTCTCTGCGTTTTGTCGTTCGGACGTTATAAGCGTACACCGAACAGACATTCACATTAATATATGTAGATAAACAGCTATGCAATAACCATAAACCCGTGCCTAAAGCCTTCCACGGATAGACATTAGTAACTGTTCAAATTTTTAGCTCTGTATGTCTTGTGGTTCAGACGTGATAAACGTACACCGAACAGACATTCACATTTATACACATAGATTAAGATTATTATAGTACTGAATTTATCGGCTTTTTATCTGTAAGGATATAGAAATTGTAATTACGGCGTTTGATTTTCCCAAGTCTCCTGGATCCATTCATATAATTATATTTGCCATATGATCATTCGATGATTTTGTATGGATTTTTAGAGTAATGTGTGTGGCTATATTGTATTTCAGTTGCAATCTGGGATAGCCGCCCTCGCTCATCTAAGACCGCCGTTTCCTGTTTCCGAGGACCTGTATTCCATCCACTATATCTGGCAACATATAAAAAAGGCTCTTCCGCGCATAGAGGCGGAGCGATAGGGGAAGCGTGGAGGGGAGGAGCTACAGCCGAGCGCCAACAGTGGAGCCTGAGGGAGAAACATTGCGTAACTCGCGGCCAGCCACGCGCCTACAGAATGGACGTTATTGGGAGGAGGAGGATGCTCAGAACAGCTGAAAACTGGGTCGCATTGTTAGCTGACGCCGACTACAGGTCCAAACTGTTCGCCGACCGGCTGGGGAACCTAACAGCTTGCCAAAACTTGCTTTTCACATGGAAACAATCAGCTTCCAGATGAAGGCCACTGTAACGTTGGCCGAAACGTCGGTTATTTAAGTAATAGCCTTCTTACATCATGACGCGGTACAACAACCAGAAAACTTTTATGTAATCAGCTTCCCCCTTTATCTGTAATGTCACAGGATCAGTACAGGTATGATTAACCCTTGGATGCTTAACAGGGGTCTTTTGGACCCGGCAACCTTTCCCTTTAAAGTTGATTATGTTTTATTAGGTTCTGTGTAACCCTACAAAATACTGTTGTCTTTCTTTATACAAAACTTCATTTGGTGGAAATAAAATTAATTATCTTCCTTCATTAATTTTGTGATATTACGTGGCTGATGCATGACAGGGGGCTTTTAGACCCCTTAGTGAACAAGGTATTTTTGCACAGTTTATTTACCTATTATCTGAATGGCACGTTTTGTTGGCTACATTACTGACAGTAGTCAGAGCTTCGCCGCTGTTATGGTCTTTATTGAGGAGTCTGAAACACTGGGGACGCTGCAGCTGAATTTCTTTTGGGAGATACGTCTATGTCTTTACACTGCTGTGATTCATATGAGCGTAAGTTCAGTTTTATAAGAAGAATAGTTATACAGTAAAATTTCATTCTTTACTTTCATCATGGATGCCATATCATCTGTTCGAAGTAAAAGAACATCATCTGAAGTCGGAACAGCTGACAGAAATTTCGAATCTGCCCTTTCTGAATGGCTTGAAGCTCTGTTTAATGAAGAAGATGACAGTGCTTCAGAGACTGATTGTCCTCGGAGATAAACATTATGGATGTAGCAGCTATAAATGCCCTGTGTTTATTTTCAGAGCAACATCCCAACTATCAGGAAGGCAGATCCGATATAAGAAGCATTTTTCTCAAGGATTTATGAGAAGAAATGATGCGTCCTCACATGTACCATAGTCAACAAGGCACGCCTTCGGAAGAATGTTCTACAAGCCATAGTACGTTACGGAGATTGCAGAGACTGGAAAATCACCAAAAACTATTTGCATAGAGCACAGTGTATTTGTTAAAGTGATTTATGCTATTGTATTCTTTGTACTAAAATAAAAGTCATGGTATCATTACAGATATGTTACTCATTCAGTGTCATCAAACCCATCCAAATTTCAAATTATTGTTTTTATAACAAACGTTTTCTATATGTTATTGGGTAGGGGTCTCGAAGACCCCTCTCATGCATTTTTGCGAATCGCAGCACTCATGCATCCAAGGGTTAACAGAAGACTGAGTACGTTTCATGAAGAGTCAACCAATATATATTGCTTCGCCGTACGTACACCTCGCGAAGCGGCCACAAGAATAATATTAGAGAGATTAGACAACACCACCTAAAGAGAAGGCCGCGGTGCTGCCGTGCTACGTCACGCCGAGTAGGCCGCTGCTCGTAGCTGGGTGGCTGACCGATAGAGCCTGGTGGCTGGGGCCTAGTGACAGCCAGTGAGCTACGCGATCGCGACCTACGCTGCGTGACGTCACACGAGAGCGCCGCGGCCTTCTCTTTAGGTGGTGGTGAATTAAGAGCCCACATGGAGACATACAGGCAGTCATTTCTCTCGCGAACCATACGACTCTAAAATAGAATATGTTTACCAAATCACCTGGTTTATACGGGTCCCATCCGGATTGTAAGGCTCTTTTTTTTATCCCCCGCTTGCAAATTCATAAAACAGAACAAATCCCCGAATTTTGAATTTTCTTGTCAAGTTGTGAAGGTGAAAAAAATGCTGTATTGGAAGTGTAAGCTGTCCTGAGTGCCCCGTATGCAACACATGGTTAGAAGTAATTTCGTTGCCCTAAACTTAAAAGGTTTCGTGTCTTAATGTGACAATGACCAATATGTTATTGTGTTCACAAAAGATTGAATGTTTCATAATTACGTAGGCTTCCGCGGCCAGAGTCATATGACATAAAAGTTTTCTGGGTGTTGTACCGCGTCATGATGCGGTACAACACCCAGAAAACTTTTATGTCGTCGATTGAATGATTGTTATTCTGATTCTAACGATTACTTTAGCAAATCGATGAGGCAGGAGGAAGATTAGGATTTAAGATCCCATTAGAGACGGATATTTTGTCAGTGATGAGAAAAGAAATCTACTGTTCCATTTGAAAAGAACCATCCTGGCATTTGCTTGGACTGATTCAGGGGAATTACATGGATGAGGCAGTAGGACGAATTAACTTTATTCCAGGGTGAACTCTTATCAAACGAGTTGACTAGGATAGTGAAAAAAATGTTACAGCCAATTTGAGAAATATAAATATTCTTGGGTGATTTTTTGGTGAACTAGATCGTGTAAAAGTGTTTGTAATTGAACAACTCATGTCGGAAATCGCATTAACGTTTTTAGAGAAAACTGATAGACGGTCTGAGTTCATGAAAGTCGTTCTGAAGATTAATGTTCATAACTTTTGAGAATTGTGCACTACTTTTTTTAGAATCCCTGTCCACACTGCAGCTGTAAAAGGGTATTATCCTAGTCAAATATACATCAGAAGTGACAATGGTAGGCAAAGTACCCTCCGCCACACACCTTGAGCTTGAGGTAGATGTAGATGTTGATCTTTTGTACTGTTGCCCTGTCTTCTTTGTTGAAATATCCTTGGACGGCCTGTCTGTTGTAGATTTTCTATCCTGTCTTCATATTTATATTGACAGACGATGTTCGCTAAAGTACTTTCTTCATGTTCTGTAACGTTACTATTTCTTGTCATGTTGTTCCCTTTTCCAGGTGGATTAGACCCTATTATTAACTGCCTCTGTGCAAAAGTGCTATTTTTACCTCCACGTACAATTGTATATACACACACTCGTGTTTCCTTTCTGCTCTGACCTCAGATATGACGCACACTAACGTGGTTGTCAACACCTGCCACAGAATTTTTGAAGTGCAGAGTTATCTCGCAGTACAAAATGGGTTTTGTTCTGTTGCAAACGTGCAAACAAACGTGATTGCACTTTTCTTCGCCCATAATTACATGTACAACTTGCAGACGTACGTCTTTATCTCCGTATTAACCACCATAAATTCTTTTATACCCACACGTATTGTGCACAATATCTGTCTCAAAAATTGTGAGAAGCACTGCATTTCCAGGCTCACAGGCTTAGACTTCCCATGATAGATAACTTAAACTACAATTTAACTTCAGGATCGAAAATTCCACGCTCAAAATAATAAGCTGTTATTCCATATATTCATAATCATAGTCAAAATACTGACCGAATGCTTGAAGTGGGTCTAACTAACGACACACGACGCACACACTCATAAGTTTAAGAGCTCTGTTGGAACTGATCTACGAGAGATAGAGAGAGAGTAGATTTTAAAACTTCAAAATAATTTCGTAGTTCTGCTACTGCTAAACATAACGAAATAAGTACTATTGGTTCTACGATTACTACTTCCTTTTTTAGCAGTACGTGGTTTTCTCTCACATCTTATTGTTTATGTGAATCAAATGGAAAAAGATTTTTCCAAGTATGTCTTATTTTTGTTCATTACATTATTAAATTTCTCCGAAGCATAGTAGAAAAGTAATCGCAAAGTGCATAGAGCACTCCATTCCTTACAACCTGTTAACAGAGGTGGTGCCGTGATCCTTACAGCGGGAGTACTGCCAGCGACATCTGTCGGCGGGCGCCGCAACTATTACAACTTCCACAGTCGCTGGTTATTCCGCTCGTACATCATTACTGGAAGACGTCAAATTCAGGTGAAGAGCTGAAAGTAGCATATGTGCCCCTGAAAATACCTCATCACGTCATTAGTACATTGGGAAACAAAGCACGATATATTAGTCCAGATCACGTAAGAAATACAAGTTATGGAATAATAGTGAGAAAGAAATTTTTTGGGTCTAGCCCACATTACAGAGAACAAAATATTTAGCGAAAACAAGCAAGATATGACAAATCAACTGTCGACGCAGCAGCTCAGGATCGCTTTAGATGTTGAACTTCAGTATAAATATCTATGGAGTGAGCATAGACTACCGCGCATGTTCTCAACAGCTAGCCGGGCTATTTAGGTGGTATTGGGACGACACTGTTTGGATACGTGTTTTGGCGAAACTTTAATGTTACGCATATTTGACTTGTTCTATATACAGGGTGAATCTAACTTCGCGCACTCGGGCTTCACAGCGCGATTCCTCACATGCTAGCATTAAAAAAAAGTCTGTCACAACATTTCGTCCTGAGCATATTTCCGGCAGTAAATGGACGTCGAAGATTGAGATGGGTATGTCTCCCATAAGTCAGTGTGTTTCAGAATTACGCTACTACACCAACAAACTTCTAGGGATGTGGGAGGTGTCTTGAGGAACAAAGTGAATAGAAAGCCATGCCCGGAAACGTCATCCAATGACGCTACAGAGCGTCGAAGTTGCTGGAGGGGATGTTTAACGGCAGGAGCTGATGCCTCTAACTTGGACTCTCCTTAGCGTCGTTGAATGGCGTTTCCGGGCATGGGCGATTGCTTTGAAGTCCAGTAAAGTTATTTTGTTTGTAACTTTTGTTTCCTTTATTTCATGAGACCATTCATCGAACTTTTCAGTCGCGCTTTGTAGATAAAAACCATTGGTCTCTCTAGTAACTGAATGCTGTAATTCAGCCGTCTGAGCATGTTATCCGTAGATGTTCATATTTAGTTTATTCCCAAATAACATGGTTACTATGTAATGTTACTAGGACATAAAATGAAAATACGTTTAAATTTCGTTCCCATTGCAGCGTATGGCATCACAGATTTACAAAGTACAAAAAATGTTCAAATGTTTGTAAATCTGTTGTAATTCTGTCAGAGACAGTAAAGGACCTGGAAGAGCAGTTGAATGGAATGGACCGTGTTGAAGAAAGCGTATAAAATGAACATTAACAAGAGCAAAACAAAGAGCAGTCTTAGAAAATCAGGCGATGCTGAAGGAATTAGATTAGGTAACGAAACAATGAAGGTGGTAGATGAGTTTTGTTACTTGGGTAGTAAAATAACATATGACGGTCGCAGTAAAGAGGATATAAAATGCAGAATGACAATGGGGAGAAAAGCATTTTTGAAAAAGAGAAATTTGCTAACATCGAATATTAATTTAAGTGTAAGGAAGCCTTTTCTGAAGGCAATTGTGTTGCCTTGTACAGGAGGAAGAGAATAGAAGCTTTTGAAATGTTCTAAAAAATGTTCAAATGTTTGTAGAACTTATGGGACTTAACTACGGGTCATCAGTCCCTAAGCTTACAAACTACTTATGAACTAGCTAAGACTAAGGACGGCACAAATATCCATGCCCGAGGGGCGATTCGAACCCCCGACCGTAGTGGCCGTGCAGACTGTGACTGGAGTGCCTCAGTCTCCTCGGCCACCGCGGCCGGCTTTTGAAATGTGGTGCTACAGAAGAATGTTGAAGATTAGGTGGTAGAGCACGTAACTAATGAAGAGGTACTGAACAGAATTCGTGAGAAAAGGAAGTTTTCACATACCTTGACTAAAAGAAGGGATCGCTTCGTAGGACACATTCTTAGACATCGAGGAATCGTAAATTTAGCATTGGAGGGAAGTGTGTGGGGTAAAAATCGCAGGGGCAGACCAAGAGATGAATACAGTAAGCAGATTCACATGGATGTAGGTTGCCGTTCTTATGAGGAGATGAAAAGGCTTGCTCAGGATAGAGTAGGGTGGAGAGCTGCATCAAACCAGTCTCCGGACTGAAGACCATAACAACAACAACTTACACTAAGGACAAAACACACACACACACACACACACACAGACACACACACCACCACCACCACCACCACCACCACCACTACCACCTACTCACGAGCGAGGACTCGAACCTCCGACGGAGCCGACCGCCCAGTCCGTAGCATGATGGCTTAGACCACGCGGCCACTCCCGCGCTGCCACAAACTCCAAAACAAGATGGAAGAAATCAATACTTTGTCATGTACAAAATTATGGAAATAACCTTTTCAATTTAAATAATTGCGAACAACGCTAAATTACGTCCAAAACTTGTGAATGTACAGGCACGCCAGTCCTATTCTCGACTGGCGGTTATGCATCCAGCTTGTAACGAAATCACTGCATAGAAATAATAAGATACATATTTCATATTTGAGTCTATCTGCTAAAAATGTTCATATGTTTGTAAATCTATCGGACCAAACTGCGTGGTCATCAGTCCGAAGCTTACAAACTACTTAAACCTAGGTAAACTAACCTAAGGACAAAGACACACACCCATGCCCAAGGGAGGACTCGAACCTCCACGGCAAGCAACCGCGCGATCCGCAGCGAGGCGCTTTAGACCGCTCGGATGTTTGTAGAGCTTATAGGACTTAACTATGGGGTCATCAGTCCCTAAACTCACAAACTACTTGGGCTAATACTAAGGACGGCACAAATATCCATGCCCGAGGGGGGATTCGAACCACCGAGCGTAGTGGTCCTGCAGAACGTGATTGGCGCGCCGCATACTGCTCGGCCACTGCGGCCTGCAGTTTATCTGCAATTTTATCTTTTCGTCTGTCGATAAAGTCTGATTGACGAAAACTATGTAAGAAATTAGACTTTTTGACATTACACATTAGTCTGAATAACGAAATCCTGCAATCATTTTATTATATGGGACGAATGAAATAAACCCATTTTGACATGAACGGCAGACTTCGTAAGGTACAGAACATAACTTTTCCTTATAGGTCTCTTCACACTGACAACCAACTTTAAAAAATCTCAGTTGACAACTGTTTTCAATTCGAATTTTTTGTTTCCATCTGTTGTTAAAAGTTGTTTGAAATCGCAAGTTTGCAAAACTAGTTGGGGGAACTTTTGTATAGAATTTTTAGATTGTCAGTGAGCAAAAAACACGGCAGGGTTTGGCAACTTGAGCATGCGCATTGCCGTGTCATTTGCTGTATCGTATAGGCCGGTATTACTCTGCAAGTATGAAGAATACGAAATATGTCTTAATACAAAGCACTGTGACTACACTACAATATGAAGAATACGAAATATTTCTTAATGCATAGTACTGTGACTAAAATAAGCGGTTAGAATAGTATAAAGGAAAAGCTACCGCAATCAGCTGTATTCCAAGTGGGTCACTGTGAATGATAAGGAAGAAATTAAATGGAGTTGTACTCTAAAGTAACTTACTTAATTTCTCCTTAAGTGATTTATATTTTGGTTCACATTTGTCTAGAATAATGCGTGATATGCTGCACTTTAGAATTCGAGTACCTATTTTACTGCATGCTAGAACAGCTTTTATCTGTTGCTATAAATGAGACTATCTTCGGCAGAAACGGCATTCAGGGTTTGAATAATGAAACACCGCATCAGTTGGCTCTATAGTTTTTCGTACTTGTTTTTGTTGTTGTCTTCAGCCCAAATACTGGTTTGAAGCAGCACTCCACGCTACCCTATGCAAACCTCTTCATCTCTTCCTTGCGGTTGCTTCTTCTCGAGGGTGTTTTGAGTTCCAGTCTTGCGACTATGCCTCGATACTCTTAGTTTTGTACTTGAACCTCGTTGTGTTTGTCTGCTTGTTGATCCTTGTTGTTTGTTTTCATATGTTTATAGTCTGTTCACCAGCAAGTCCGGCCATCTCGTGGACTCTCTGAAGGTTGTTTTCCTCTCGAGTGTCCTGATTTTCTCGTTCTCGGAGTGCTGTGTCTTTGCGTAGAACTTCTGGGCAGCGACCCGAACGCTTTCTCGTAATCTCTGAACGCCTGCCATTTGATGTACCACTTCCGATGGGAAACGGCGATCCAAGTGGAGTGCAAGCCGTAGAGCACGATTTTGTACTACTCGTAGCTTCTTCATATGTGTTTCCTCCGCATTGCCCCAAACCGCCGAAGCATACTCCAGTACAGGGCGGAACAGCGCCTTGTACAGCGTCACATCAACGTGTGGGTCTTCATCTCTCAATAAGAATGGTAACCTACATACTTCTGAACCTGCTTACTGTATTCTTGTCTCGCTCTCTCTGCGAGTTTTACTCCACACACTTCCCTCCAATGTTAAACTTACAATTCCTGAATGTCTCAGAATGAGTCCCACCAATCGATGCCGTTAGTCAAGATATGCCAAACTTTCTTTTCTCTCCAATTCTGTTCAGCACCTCATTAGCTACGTGATCTACACACCTAATCTTCAGCATTCGTCTGTAATACCGCATTTCAAATGTTTCCGTCACCTTTATGTATGTACTCCCGTAAGGTTCTACAATCCAGACAAAAGCTTTCAGAAAGGGCTTCCTAAAATTTAAATTAATCCTGGATGTCAACAAATTTCGCTTCTTCAGAAATGCTTTTCTTTCCATAACCATCTTTCCTTTTATATCCTCCTTAGTTCGGCCTTCAGAATTCCTTTTGCTACCCAACTCATAACAAAACTCATCTTCCACTTTTATTGTCTCACTAGTTGTAAACCCGGCGTTGCCCGGGTGTTTATTTATTTTACACTCTCGTAGTCCACATCCCCTTTTCCCCTCTCTCTGCATCCACCTCTTTCTCTCCCATCTCTCTGTTCGTTTCCACCTTTCCCTCTCTTGGCAAAGTTTTCTGCAAGGTTCCCTCTGTCATGTACCATACAAACATTTATGTACCCAGTGATCTTAATCTTGGTTTAAAGGTCATGTGTGCAAAAATTCATTAATAATGGAGCAAAACTAAGCATTTTTTAAATTCCGTAAGTTAAGTACCCTCCATCATGCACCGAACGAAATTTTACATTCCTCTTGTTTTTAAGGTATAGTGTGCAATATTTCATCAATATTGGAACAAAACTATAGATTTCTATGCAATAGAAAAGCAGGGTCACATTGAAAAACGCCGCTTGTTGTTCTCAAATATTCCAGATTTATTTCATACAGCCCTTCTTCTGAGAAGGATCTGTGAAATCGGTCGAGCCGTTCCCAAGTTATGGAGCGACCAAGGTATTTAGGAATCCATTCTTATGTTGCAGAATACCCTCCCCCATGCACCGTATGAAACGTAAGGTAGACGGTTACTTCCTCTTGTTTTGAAGGTCAAGCGTGCGAAATTTCGTGACGATTGGAATGAAACTGCAGATTTAATGTGTCTGTAGGAGAAGTATGCTCAACCAGGCATCTATCACAAAATACTTTCTTAGCTGACGTTTTCTACCTGTCAACTACATTCCTGCCAAATTTCTGCTTCATAGATGAAGTAGTTTTCGAGATATCGTGTTTAGTGAGTACGTGAGTGACCTTTCGCTTTTATATAGACCGAGATTAAGAAACCAATTGCTTAACTTTGGATGCAAGAGAATTAAGGGAGACTTGCAGACAAAAATAAATAGTAACATGCAAACCTGTAATGCTAACTTTATGTTATACACGGTCATGCCTAATACGAAAGTTTTACGGTATCTACAGCGAAACTGTTGTGAGCGGTAGACTTATTTTCATCATTTTGGGTGTGTATGTGGGGGGGGGGGGGGGGGGGGGGTCGGTTACAAAACGCTTCATAAACGTCCGAAATTACATGCAAACTTTGTTGCAGGTTTCTAACTACTCTCATTTTCCAATAATTGACGCATAAATCTGGGCATTCTCACGCGATGTTCTCTCATTGTTTATTTTTTTATTTTATTTTATTTTTAGTCGGGGGACAAGGAAGGAGCCTCCAACTAAGCGATATACAACCAAATACCAAATGGAAACGATAAGAGAACATGAAAATAAAAGATCGCCGGCGTCCCCGGAAACGTTGCGAAAGAGACGGCTAATCCTTCCACCACCAGACAAACCAAACAGGCAAACTTGGGGAAACGAAGAACAGCAATGATAATCGGCTCTTCTCAGAGCCATCTCTGACAATGATCACCGTAAATATCGACGGTATTACTATGAATAAACAGGACATACTAGCACAGCTCTGCAACACATCAAATTGCGATATATTGTGCATTCAGGAGACACATAGAGATAAGTTCGCCCAAAGTCCACAAATCCCTGGAATGGGGTTGCTGGCTGATATCCCAAGCCAGAAACATGGCAGCGCTGTGTTCACTAAATCAGACATTGTAATAAAATCCATTGGCACTACGAACCGCATTGAGATAGTAACAACTGAACTGGGAGAATTCACCGTCACATCTGTGTATAAACCTCCAGGTGCTGACTTTGAATTTACACCCCATGACGACTTTTGGTGCAAAAGAACAAAGTTCGTCATAGGTGACTTTAACAGCCCTAGCACCTTATGGTGATATGAGAAAACAAACAAGAATGGCGAGGCTGTAGAGCAGTGGGCAGAGAGGAGTGAAATAACTCTAATACACGACCCTAAACTACCGTTTTCCTTTAACAGTAAGATCTAGAAAAGAGGATACAACACTGATATTTGCTTCTCAATACCTAGCATCCAACATAACTGTGCTAAGATAGTGCATGGTCCGAACCCAAGAACTCAATACCGGCATGTAGGTATCAGTGTATATAGTACACTCAAAACATCAGAAATCCCATTGCTGATGGGATTTAACTTCAAAAAAGCCAGGTGGGCCGATTTCACGAATCAAATTGACAAATAAATCGTAAAGATTGAGCCAACACCGGAGAACTATGAAGCGTTCGTTGAACTTATTAAAACGATCTCAAGGAAATGTATGCCAAGGGGTTGTAGACAACAATACCTACCAGGCATGACAGGGAAATTGAGGAGTTCGATGGAGAAGTACAAGCGGCTTTAAAAGGAGGACCCTATCAGCGAGCCAACTATAGAATGCGGAACGACCCTTCTGGAAGCTATCGGTGAAGGCAGTGAAGTGAAATGGTTGGAAACCCTAGAGAAAATGGACATGTCACACAGCAGTAAGCTGGCCTGGAATACTATCAAGAAACTTTGTGGCGACCCAATAGAACATAAAAAACATGGCAATGTAACCCCTGACCAGGTCGTACACCAACTCCTTTTCAGTGGGAAACCTGAAAAAAAGTGCATTCGCTCCAAACTAGTACGAAACGTCCAAAATGGATCTAACTCACTAAGTGCATTCAAATTGAGTGAACTAAATATGGCCATAAATAGCATAAAAAATGGGAAGTCCCAAGGAATAGACAACATATGCACAGAACAAATAAAACATCTGGGACCAATCACAAAACAATGGCTTCTAAGTCTCCTCGATACACGTGTTCGCTCTTACAAGATCCCTAAAATGTGGCGCAAAGCCAAAGTGGTGGCGTTACTGAAGCCAGGGAAAGACCCCGACCTGCCATGCAGTTACCGTCCAGTCTCCCTACTGTGCCATTTCGTCAAGATATACGAAAGAATGATTCTGCAACGAATACAAAACATCGTACACTCCAAAATAATGACAGAGCAGGCAGGCTTTCGGCCAGGTTAATCTTGCACCAGTCAGGTGCTCAATCTAACTGAATTTATTGAACAAGACTTGGAAAGGAGAAACGTAACGGGGCTAGCTCTAGTTGACATGATAGCCGCAGATGGTACTATAAATCATAGCGAACTATTCTGCAAAATGTATAGTATGTTGAGCGATTACGGTCTAGTAACAGTGGTAGAACCCATGCTCCAGAATAGAAGGTTTTTTTGTGTCACTGCATGGGAAAAGGAGCAGATGGAGAGACCAAAAGAATGGCCTTGCGCAGGGAAGCGTACTGGCACCGATCAACCCATAACTAAAGGTGCCAGACACTTCATATACGCCGATGACCTGGACATTGCTGTGCAGTCCGAAGCTTCCGGGATATTGAGGAAAAACTGGAGAAAGCACTTGAGGACATGTCTAAATATTATAGAGAGAACTGCCTAAAACCAAACCTCACAAAGACGAAAGTATGTGGTTTCCACTTAAATACAGAACACAGAAAATCAGATGGGAAGGAAGCACCTTGAAGCATGTAAACACCCCTAAATACCTTGGACAGGTCACTAACGTACAAACATCACTGCCTTAAAACCAGGCAGAACGTAGGTTCGCCGGCCGCGGTGGCCGAGGGGACTGAGGCGCTCCAGTCATGATCTGCACGGCCACTACGGTCAGGGGTTCGAATCCCCCCTCGGGCATGGATATTTGTGCCGTCCTTAGTATTAGTTAGTTTGTAAGTTATTTGTAAGTTTAGGGAGTGATGACCCCATAGTTAAGTCCCATAAGCTATACAAACATGTGAATTTTTGAACGTAGGTTCAAGGAACACTGCTTAGAAAGCTAGCGGGGAGCGGCTGGGGAGCGAACCCCGACATACTGGGCACCACAGCACAGGCTTTATGATTTTCAACAGAAGAGTATGCCTGAGCAGTGTGGAATGCATTTGCGCATGTCAAAACCATCGATATAGCCCTGAACGAAACGTGTAGAGCTCATTTTATTACTTCAAATCACATTCATCATGGAATGGTTAACACACAGCAACAGAACGTACCAGCGTGACTTCAAACACTTTGTTACAGGAAATGTTCAAAATGTCCTCCGTTAGCGAGGATACATGCATTCACCCTCCGTCGCATGGAATCCCTGATGCGCTGATGCAGCTCTGGGAATGGCGTATTGTATCGCAGCCGTCCACAATACGAGCACGAAGAGTCTTTACATTTGGTACAGGGATTGCGTAGACGAGAGCTTTCAAATGCCCCCATAAATGAAAGTCAAGAGGGTTGAGGTCAGGAGAGCGTGGAAGCCATGGAATTGGTCCTCCTCTACCAATACCTCGGTCACCGAATCTGTTGTTGAGAAGCGTACGAACACGTCGACTGATATGTGCAGGAGTTCCATGAACCATATGTTGTGTCGTACTTGTGAAGGCACATGTTCTAGCAGCACAGGTAGAGTATCCCGTATGAAACCAAATAACGTGCTCCAGTGAGCGTAGGTGGAAGAACATGAGGCCCAATCAAGACATTACCAAACGTTCACACGTGATTGCACAATTGCGTGCGGATTCTCGTCAGCCCAGACATGTTGATTGTGAAAATTTACAAGTTTATTTCAGTTTACATTTAAATATAAATACTAAAATGAGCTCTAACATGGAAATTAAGCGTTTCCGGACACATGTCCACATAACATATTTTCTTTCTTTGTGTGTAAGGAATGTTTCCTGAAAGTTTGGTCGTACCTTTTTGTAACACCCTGTATAAGGAATCTGGCTTTGCCTCACCAAAAGACCGCAGAACAGCTGCCGAGTACACAGAACGATTCAACCAAACTTTCGAGTGCCACGTTCTCTACAACGCCCAGGTTTCGCCAGGAAGACTCAAAGCTTTTTAGCTTTTTGAGGAATGTACCAACTGTACCACCTAAAAGCTACCCACTGCGACAAGCACGCCCTACCGGAAGCGAACTGGACTGGAAAACCTGGCGACAGTGGCGTAGCGTGGATTTCTGCAACCCAGTGCCGGTCCTCATTTTTCTTCCCCCCCCCCCCCCCCCCGCCCTCCCCGACCCACCCAAACGTAAAAAAAAAAAAAAAAAAAAAAAAAAAAAAAAAAAAAAAAAAAAACTATTACTTTTGCCTTACTGTTTATCACACGAAGATGCAATTTATTTTCCCTAAAGAATACCTTTTTTTTAGTTTATTCTATTTGTCTACTGTGTCTGTAACAGTAGACAGAAACTTAATGAATATAAGATAGTTTCAACTAGAAAGAAGCCCTGCACTCAGAAGGAAGTACTTTGTAATATAAAATTTATGAGTCTGCAGTGCTTTATAGTAATAAGTTGTGGTATTCTGAATTAAAGTCTTATCTTGTATTAGGGTATAAATATTTCTTGTCAATAGGATTTCAGTGCCCATTACATGAGGTGCAAGTCTGCGTGTGGACACACACACTCCATTTATTAGGCTTACCAGTTTCGGATTTTTCAGCCCTTTTTCCAAATCAACTAAATTAAGTTCTACAATACACCCGTTGGTCACACAGTTCTTTTTCTGGGTTGATGGTAGGTATTTCGCGGGCATCCATGAGTTACTTTGTAGAGGTAATAGTTTTGAAGGCTTTTCACTGAAAGAACTGATTTGTCTGTTACCAGGGCAAAGATGCAAAGTAGTTGTGACGAAATACCCTTGTCTACCGAATTAGGGCGAACATTTAAGTATTTCTAGAGCCTCCAATACAAATTGACTTAATGGTTCCTTTACCAATAGTGATGTAGCGAAGATTATTTTGCGTAACGAAGTGGAACGTCTCACCTGTAGGCACGATGACAACGGATAGTCTCGCGGTTGTGCCGAAAACACGGGAAGGGGCGTCACGACTTCACAATGTTGACGAATTACAGTGGTCGAAATAACTTAAATCGAAAGTTTACTCGCAATACCAAATTTCTAGCTCCTATTTTAGGTATATACAGTGTGTTTCGCTTAAGTGTGTTTGCCTCTGTAACTTATAAAATAATATGTGACGGGAAATTTTAATGCGGTAGGTCAA
Source organism: Locusta migratoria (assembly GCA_026315105.1). Lineage (NCBI taxonomy): Eukaryota > Metazoa > Arthropoda > Insecta > Orthoptera > Acrididae > Locusta > Locusta migratoria. The sequence goes on along the minus strand of CM048750.1, from coordinate 248,523,157 downwards.
CACAAGAAATGTTACAATTTCTGCGGAGCTATGAATATAGTTAATTGTATCATTTTCCAAAGAGTTACACCACAAAGATATGATTTCTTAAATGGAACAATAGTTTTTTCTATCGTGCATTGGTTTCGTTGAAACCAGCTGCGTCCAAATCAATTTAAACTACATTCCTATCACTGTTAGTTTGGGAGCTACAACCCTTCAAAGTTTAGGGGGCGGAGGCTACGACAGCGTATCTGACTGGCTGGTGGTCATGAGACAGTGGGCCGTGCCCCAGGGGATAGCCACTCGGCCAGTCAGCTACGCTATCGCAGCCTCCGCCCCCGGAACTTTGAAGGGTTGTAGCTCCCAAACTAACAGTGATAGGAATGTAGTTTAAATTGATTTGGACGCAGCTGCTTTAAACGAATCCAATACACGATAGAAAAAAGCTACTGTTCCATTTAAAAAATTATATCTTTGTGGTGTAACTCTTTGGAAAATGATACAATAAACTATGTTCATAGCTCCGCAGAAAGTGTAACATTTCTTGTGTTGACCTACTGCATTAAAATTTCCTGTCACCTATTATTTTATAAGTTACAGAGGCAAACACACTTAGTGAATCACCCTGTATGTACTACCCGGGGCAGACATAGGAAAATTTGTGCCTAGCTGCGACTCGGACCACGAGTTCTTGCTTTTCGTGATCGGTCGCCTTGTAACATTCGGCTATCCCACCACGTATCCAGGTCCGACCGAAATTTCTGTGCACCACAGTGACCATATATATGACTGTCACTACGATCTAGATTCGTTCGTCTTTAATGTTCTAGGTATCATGTCAAATAGAAAACGACGAAATCAAATAAACTTACGCTATTAATATAGAATTTAAGAGCATTTGGTCTATAAGCAAGTAATGTTGTTGTTATGGTCTTCAGTCTGGAGACTGGTTTGATGCAGCTCTCCACCCTACTCCATCCTGAGAAAGCCTTTTCATCTCCTCATTAGAACGGCAACCGAATCTGCTTACTGTACGCATCTCTTGGTCTCCCTCTGCGGTTTTTACCCCACACACTTCCCTCCAATGCTAAATTTACGATTCCTCGATGTCTAAGACTGTGTCCTACCTAGCGATCCCTTCTTTTCGTCAAGGTATGCCAGAAATTCCTTTTCTCACCAACGCTGTTCAGTACCTCTTCATTAGTTATGCGATCTACCCACCTAATCTTCAGAATTCTTCTGTAGCACCATATTTCAAAAGCCTTTATTCTCTTCCTGTCCGCACTGTTTATCGCCCATGTTTCACTCCCGTACAAGTCAACACTCCACACAAATTCCTACAGAAAAGACATTCTTACGCTTAAATTAATATTCGATGTTAGCAGATTTGTCTTTTTCAAAAATGTTTTTCTTCCCATTGCCATTCTGCATCTTATATCCTCTGTACTGCGACTGTCATATGTTATTTTACTATCACCTTCATTGTTTCGTTACCTAATCTAATTCCTTCAACATCGCCTGATTTTCTAAGACTACATTCCATTAACTTTGTTTTGCTCTTGTTAATGTTCATTTTATATGCTCCTCAACACACTGTTCATTCCATTCAACTGCTCTTCCAGGTTCTTTGCTGTCTCTGACAGAATTGCAAAGTCATCAGCAATCCCTGAACTTTAATCCCTATTACAAATTTTTCCTTGCTTTCGCTCGTCGCCTGCTTGATGTACCAATTGAATAACATCGGAGAAAGGCTACAACCCAGCCTTACTCCCTTCCCAACTAATGCTTTCCTTTCATGCCAGGTCGGGGGTTCGAATCCCCCCTCGGGCATGGATATTTGTGCCGTCCTAGTCCGTAAGTAGTTCATAAGTAGTTTGTAAGTTTAGGGACTGATAGCCCCGTAGTTAAGTCCCATAAGCTTAACAAACATTTGAACATTTTTTGAACTTTCATGCCATTCGCCGGCCGCGGTGGCCGAGGAGACTGAGGCGCTTCAGTCACGGTCTGCACGGTCACTACGGTCGGGAGTTCGAATCCCCCCTCGGGCATGGATATTTGTGCCGTCCTAGTTCGTAAGTAGTTCATAAGTAGTTGTAAGTTTAGGGACTGATGACCCCGTAGTTAAGTCCCATAAGCCTTACAAACATTTGAACTTTTTTTTTCATGCCATTCGAGTCTAATAACTGCGGTCTGGCTTTTGTACAAGTTATAAATAACTCTCCTTTCCCTGTATTTTACCCCTGCTGACTTCAGAATTTGAAAGAGTGTATACCAGTCAACATTTTCAAAAGCTGTCTCCAAATCTACAAAAGCTAAACATGTAGGTTTGCCTTTCCTTGATCTATCTTCTAAGATAAGTCGTAAAGTGAGTATTGCCTACGTTCCTCCTAAATCCAAACTAATCTTCCCCGAGGTCAGCTTCTACCAGCTTTTCCATTCTCCTGTAGATAATTCGTGTTAAAAGTAATAATATTGATTATTTTTAATCTCCTTTTGCTTTATATATACAATTTGTTATGGCCGCCGAGACACTTCACCGATATCTCCTTATGCCTGAAATCGATCACTCTCTTTTGACCGTACCACACATGAGCGATTTTGAAAGCAATTGCAATTATTATTCCGAACATCTCTGTGTCTAGAAATTCTGTCATCAATTGCTATGTTTAGAAGCGTTTGCATTGATTTCCGTATGCTTTTGGCTAATATAAACAGAACATGGAAAGAAATTCATTTACTTTTTTTTTTTTTTTTTTGAATGCTTTTGTTCGAAACTATCCTAACTTACACAATTGAATTTTAAATTGACATCAAGTGTTTCGTAGGCTTTTTCAAATCTGTATTTGTGAAACCTCTTACTCGTTTTTTAAGCAAACAGTAAATAACTGATATGACTCCGTAAATATATTCCTTTTTACAGATTATTTTCGCCCAGGAATTAGTATTTAAGCGATCTGATTTCATCAGGATTGACTTATATAGAAGTAGGAAATATTTCTCGTAGGGCAAAGAAAAATATTAGGGGAGGTTAAAAATATATCTGAATGCAACATAATAAACACACGTTGTAGTTTCCTGAGAAATCTGTAAGTTCTGTGAAGTCTCCTTTACAGAGAGTATACTTGATACCGCCGAGTATTCCCAGCTCGGCCGCTCCCTGCCGCCCGGAGCCACGGTTCCCCCCCCCCCCTCCCATCCCCGGCAACCCACACGCTACGCTACGCCACTGCCTGGCGAACCCTGAATAGACCGGGAGTTGCACCTGTGAAAACCATTAAAGCTAAGTGGGGACTAGCGGACGCTGAGGATCTTCTGCCGGCCGCGGTGGCTGAGGGGATTGAGGCGCTCCAGTCACGGTCCGCACGGCCACTACGGTCAGGGGTTCGAATCCCCCCTCGGGCATGGATATTTGTGCCGTCCTTAGTTGTAAGTAGTTCATAAGTAGTTTGTAAGTTTAGGGACTGATGACCCCGTAGTTAAGTCCCATAGACTCTACAAACATTTGAGGATCTTCTCTGGAGATTAGGGCATGATACATTTGCTTCATTGTTGTAGTTGCCCACAGTCCTGTACCCTCGATGATCTATGGTTGATCAGCGATGCGGCAGTTGACGTGGCCAGATATTGAGCCAAACATTTAGGTCGAGGAGAGTCCGGACTCGAAAAAGTAAAGCAAGTGTCCTTGAACTTTAATCCTCTCTCTAAATTTCTTCTTTTTTTTCCTTCACAGCTTGCTCGATGTACAGATGCAATAATATTGGGGAAAGGTTACAACCCTGTCTTACTCCCTTCCCAACTACTGCATTCCTTTCTTTCCCTTTGACTCTCAAAACTGCTGTATGGTTTCTTGTACAAGTTGTATATATCTTTTCGCCCCTTATATTTTACCCTGCTATCTTCAGAATTTGAAAGAGTGTATTCCAGTCAACAACAAAATCAAAACATATAGCCTTTCCTTAACCTATCTTCTAAGATAAGTCGTAATGTGAGTACTACCTCGAATGTCACTACATTTCTCCTAAATATAAACTGATCTTCCCCGACCTCTGATTCTACCAGTTTTTCCATTTGTTTGTAAATAATTCGTGTTAGAATTTTGAAACCTTGACTTAGTAAACTGATAGTTCCGTAATTTTCGCACTTGTCTACTCTTGCTTTCTTGGGAATTGGAAATATTATATTCTTCTTGAAGTTTGAGTGTATTTCCCATGTGTCATACTTCTTGCACACTACGTGAAACAATTTCTTCATGACCGGCTCTCCAAACGATATCAGCATTTCAGAAGGAATATCATCTACTCCCGAGGGCTTGTTTCGACTCAAATAGCCGGCCGCGGTGGCCGAGGGGACTGAGGCGCTTCAGTCACGGTCTGCACGGCCACTACGGTCGGGGGTTCGAATCCCCCCTCGGGTATGGATTTTTTGCCGTCCTTATTGTAGGTAGTTCGTAAGTAGTTTGTAAGTTTAGGGACTGATGACCCCGTAGTTAAGTCCCTTAAGCTTAACAAACATTTGAACATTTCGACTCAAATCTTCCAATGCTCTTTCAAATTCTTCTCGTAATGTTGTTCCAGTCTCATCTTCGTCTACTTCCTCTTCCATTTCTACAACACTGCCTTCATTTCCCCTGTACAGGTCCTCTTTATATTCCTTTCAGCTATCCCTTCTTTGCCTAGTACTGGTTTTCCATCTGAGTTCTTGTCCAAACGTCTTTTATTTTCCTACTTGCTGAAAACCCGGCGTCGCTCGGGTAGTTATTTATTCCAAACAGTACATCTCTCCTTCCTTTTTCTCTCTCTGATCACTTCCCATCTCGCTTTATCTCTCTGTTCATCTCTCTCTCTCTCTGTTCAGCTGCTCCTCCCCCGTCTCCTCCCGTTCCTTTCTCTGTACATTTCCTCCACCCCCATCCTCTGTTCTTTTCCTTTCACCCGTCTCTCCCCTTTCCCATTCACCTCCTCTCTCCTCTGTCTGTCCCTCTCATCCTCCACCAACTCGTCTCCCTCCTACATATGAAAACATACATATATGCGCCAAGTTTCATGGTGACTAGTCAAATGGTGTCAAACTCGCAAGGGACCATGCTAAATTCACTGGCTCGCATGTTATAAAAATCTCCTTCATGGAAACATACATTTATGTGCTGCCTTTCATTGTGACCAGTCTAACAGTTTGGATGTTCGTTGCAAACTACCCTCCGCCATGCAGCTACGGAGGCTTCTTATAGGTAGCTCATGCGTTAATTCAGAGTATAAGAAATCTGCATTCCAAATTTCATTCAAATCCGATTAGCTGTTTCAGCGTAAAGAGAAACAAACGTATTAACCCACTGTAAGGAACCTTCCGCCACACACCATACGGTGGCTTCCTAAAGGTAGCCCATGTTCTAATGCAGAGTATAAACCATCTCCAGAACAAATTTCATTCTTTGAAACTCTCTACAACCACTGGTTCCTTCAATTTATCCTAGTTCCATCTCCTAACTTTCATACCTTTATGTAGTTTCTTCAGCTTTAGTCTACAGTTCATAGCAATAAGATATGGTCAGATATCTGCCCCTAGATATGTCTTAACAGTAGCACGATGCATTTCGTGATTTACCCATTGGTGCAGGTATTTATACAGATATTTTGTGAGATGCTTAAGAAAATCAGACAAAATAAATGTCAGACTATAGTAAACCAGTGGCAAATATAGTGTATATTTTCGGAGGAGGGGGACGGGCGCAATAACTTTAAGTAGACACCCCATGATACTTTGTATCAGTTTTGCTGTTCATATTCAGAGGTTAATTTGGCTTTGAAGCCCCTTTTACATTACTGAGATCAAGTTCTTTTTATTGCTGATATTAAATGAATGAAATATTGCTATTTTAAAAAAACTGGCACGACCTTCAGGCCACTAACAACCCACTCCCCCCACCAATACAAGTATGACTGTCTACCACGGCGATAACTTTATGCATCATTCAGTAAAATAATTTAGATACCTTTCTTATTTTTTCTTTATATTCATTACTTCGGGGGAGACTCCTACGAAAATCGTATAGGTGGCCACGAGAAGTAATAAGAAAAGTCGATCACCTTTCGTGTGTGTGTGTGTGTGTGTGTGTGTGTGTGTGTGTGTGTGTTCCTGCCCTGGATGTCTTGTCCAGTGTGACAGTTTCCTAATTGGCTTGCTGTTGATAATGGCAACAGATACCTGTCAGTGGTCGGTCACGGCTGACGTGATAATTAATCGCTGCTGTCTGGAAAGCTGACGTCAAAAGGTCGGCAAGTGCGTGTGTTCTGCGTCCACGCCCCCTGGCAGAATTTGGGACGTGATATTTAGTTTCGCTCTGCGTACTGGCGCCACGACACACATCCACTCCAGACGATATTATTTACATCATATATACAGGACTAACTGAAAATCCGGTTTTGCCTGGGGATTTATTTATTGCATTTTCTAGCAGTCCCCTCCATTTAGAGTTGGCTACTGAGTTGATGTTTCGACTCAGTGAATCGAGTCAGCGAACTGTTCGACTGAGTCGAAACTTGAAGCGGCATTGTTTCATAACAACGAATCTTCTGATTCATGTATCGGACGCTAGGTACCGTAACATGCGTTTTGGCGTCCGTCTGCCTAGGCGAATTTGACACTGCGCCCAGTCGTGCAACGGGTTTGAAGTTGTTCCCCTATCGCGCCACGCGAGATTTCGAATTATGCTACCCTTCAACTGAGTTTTTGAAGACTGGGATACCACCGAGAAAAGTAGTGAAGTCCTTCGGTGTTTTGAGGTAGTTTCGCGTGAACTAAGCGTTGTTATGCATTGTTGCTACATCTGTGCCACGTAAACACATCTTTTCAAAGTAAGGGCAGATAATTTCAGTGAGACGAAACCGCATTCTCAATAAGGAGATGTCAAAAATAACGTTTTTGCATTTCAATTTATAGAAACTATAATTGAATCTATTTTATTTGACTGAAGATGAATCTGATTATCAGAATACCTATCTAGACATTGAAAAATTGTAGATCATTTTTGAGGTTTCGTCACGTAAATTGTGAAATGTGTTTCCTAGTGTTGATACTTGTAGTAATATCTTTTGATTGCATTAAATATGTCCTTGGAACAAATCTTAAATATTTTGTTAATATTGATTGGTTAGAAAAGTTATTCATTTCTGGATACACATAGACATTTGAATCATGATCTTTCTTGTTTTATTTAAACTTAATTGTGGGATTTTGAAGGTTGAAAAAAGATTCATGACTTTCGCATCTGAAAATTACTATTTTGTGCTTCCTTTGTTACAGTACTTAGTAAACGTTGATGCTTAAATTCTCCACATGACATCATTGCCCGAGTTGAAAAATATGGCTAAGAACGTCAATTTAAAGCCAAAGATTTTGCGACACAATTAGGTTAGAGACACACAAAATCGAAGCTATATATCTACAGATTACGTTAATAGGAGTATTTAAAAGTACTGACAGCCTGTAGAGGCTTATTTCAATAAAATACAGGCTTGAAAATTAGATCCAAAACGTGGAAACTAACAATATTTCATAGATGTTTCGCCTTTGCTGTATCGTAGTACTGTGCCGTGCCCTGCAGCTTTCTCGGCTCACGCGAATCAGCGGAGGTAGCGGGACGCAGGACGTCTCGTGTTTTGAGTGCCAAAGCAGTGAGTCGACTCACTGCGGTGCCCTGCAGCTGTCGCGGTTCACGTGAATCAGGGAAGGTAGCGCCACACACGACTCTTCGGCACGCCAGATGTTTCGTGTGCCAAAACAGTGAGTCGACTCACTAGACTCGGATGATCCGTATGTTTCGAAACAGGCAAAAGATCCGAATTGCCCATCACTACCTCCATTACTTCCTCTCTCTCTCTCTCTCTCTCTCTCTCTCTCTACATCTCTGGCTCTCTCAAAACGTTCAAATGTTTGTAGAGTCTATGGGACTTAACTATGGGGTCATCAGTCCCTAAACTTACAAACTACTTATGAACTACTTACAACTAAGGACGGCACAAATATCCATGCCCGAGGGGGGATTCGAACCCCCGACCGTAGTGGCCGTGCGGATCGTGACTGGAGCGTCTCAATCCCCTCGGCCACCGCGGCCGGCTCTCTCTCTCTCCCTCTCTCTCTCTCTCTCTCTCTCTCTCTCTCTCTCTCTGTCGATACCTCTTTCTCTCTCTCGCTCTCTCTCTTTCTCTCTCTCTCTCTCTCTCTCTCTCTCTCTCTCTCTCTCTCTCACACACACACACACACACACACACACACACACACACACACACTCCCTCCTCCCCCCTCTCTCTCTCCCTCTCTTTTTCAATCTCTTTCTATCTCTTCCTCTCTATCTGTGCATCCCTCCCCATACCTCGTCCCCTCTCTCAGCCCATCTCATCCCTCCCCCCTCCACCTCATCGTTCTCTTACTTAACCGCTTCTTCAGTTCATCTCCTCTTCTCCCTATTTATGAAAACTTACATGTATGTCAGCTTACGTGGTGATCAGTGGCACTAGTTCATTACAAAGTACACTTCGCCATACACTATTCACTGACGTACACTTTTTAAAACTCCTCTCTCTGCAAACATTAATACGAGAGCTAACTTTGGGAACTGATGACCTTGCAGTTTTGTCCCCCTAAAACAGCCCAACGACAACAACAATAATTAGCAAACTGGTGTCAATCTGTTGTTCATATGTTCAAAGGTTTGTAAATATACGGGACTTGACTACTCTGGTTATTAGTTCCTTGGCTTAAAAACTACTTAAACTAAGTTAAACTAACCTAATGACAAACACACACACTCATGCCTGACGGAAAACTTAAACCTCCAACACGAGCGACCTTGCGCTCCGCAGCAAGGCGCCTTAGAACGCTCGGCCACTCCACCCGCGGCTAGTCTGTTGTAAGGTTATTCTCATGGTAAAGTGTGCAAAATATCTTCAAAATGGGAGAAAATGAAATTTGTATGAATTTCCTTAAACACGAAGGGACACTCTTCTTTGTATGTAAGAAACATGAGATTAAAAATCGGTACTTCAATTTTCGCGTCCAGATATTAATACTATGATGCACCAAAGGCGCAGGGTGTGTCCCTTTTTTTTTCTCCCTACAGCTGCAGCTCCAAAACAGCTGTGCATGGTGGGTTGCCTTTAAAGAACAGAATAGGCGTCTGATTTAAAATTTGATTTCGATTTTTCACATGTTCCTTTGGGTTTCCCCTATTTTTTCCTAATCCACCCGTGTATTAAAACGACCAAAACAAAAAATATTCATATCTGCTAAGCCATTTCTGAGCTTTAGCGAGACTAACGTACAACTGTTTATATACAAAAATTAAGAGGTGCAGTTCATACTTTACATGGTTGGAAATATGTCGGGATGTATCATGATTTAATCAGTTTAGTTCCTTCTTATATTGGAATCGGGACTGCGGTTGGTCTAGCTTTAATTTCAAATAATTTACGGCTGTTAGTGGACATCTTAATTATTTGGAATTAATCTATATCTATAAATGTGAATGTCTGTTCGGTGTACACTTATCGCGTCCGAACGACAAGACGCAGAGAGTTAAATATTTGTACAGTTACTAATTTATATCTGAGGAAGGTTTTAGACATGGTTTTATAGCGATCTGATAGATATTTAGTAATTTGAAAAATATAACGCAAAATGCGGAACAATAATTACTCTTTGAAAATTATATTTACTCTTTGGAAATGGTTTTATTGGTTGCATTGTTGCTTGAGGGTTGATAATGATAAAGTGTGGAGTATATTGGGATGTAAAGTTATCGGTGTATATAAAATACTACGTGTGTGTGTGTGTGTGTGTTAATATTTCGCTCTGCAGCGAAAACTACAGAACGCGAACGAATGGTCTGGGTGTTATTGTTGTCCGAAGTCTCCTTTTGTACACCATAGCAGTTCCATGCCGATAGCTATAAGGGGGTGGAAGATATGGTGGTTGAAAGTAGTTAAAAAAATTCGGACTGAAGGCCAGCGATGATGTTTGCGACTCTACAGCAAGGAATTTACATACAGCGAAACGTGATTCCACAGACCATATCTTTGGTCTATGCGTGCTACAATGTCTTCAGCTCTTTCTCTGTAAGGATAAGCATACGAATAAGGAAATACAAGAATAAATAAATAAAGCAGTAAAAAAGAAATTTCTTTTAATACATCTCTTTAAAAAGCGATTTGACGTTTCGCGCAGCATATCAAGTGATCGATCTGTGATATTATTACAATCATTATTATTGAATTTCGTGATTGGATTCTTCGAAACGAGTGCATTTTTACGTGTGATCTGATCTACACTAGTTACTTTCCTGATAAACGGTAAGTGCGTAGACTTCTGCAATCTGATAGGAATAGTTTTCAGTTTGTTTCTATAAAAGGTATTGTATTTCATTTCATCCTTCAAAGCCAGTCTCATAGCACACTACTGAAAGATAGCTTGTCTATCATAATCAACCAACACGCGAGCGGAGCTGCGGGTTTAAGCTAGTAGATTTCGTAGTTACTTACTTTATAGCCTTTTTAAAGATCCTTTTTTTTTCTTCTATTGGCAAGTCATTGTCCTTGTAACTAGTTGTATGTAGAATCAAATACTGAATGATCATTAAATTACGTAATTAATGTTTTATGTTTTCGCACCATAATCGATAAAAACGGAACCCTTGGTAGAATCTCACTGATTCGTCGTCGTTTGTAAGATTGGCGTTCTTCTTGTTTTCTTTGCTTTTGAGTAAGATAAAAAGGTATTATAACGGGATCAAATTATATTGTAATACAGAAACTGCCACGACAACTTCAAAATAGTATATCACATCACCTGATAGGCGTCAGCTTCGCCATCACCCAGCTTGCTTGTAATCATTATATATTATATTTCCAGGGTTTTATGAAAATTATGGGAACTATAAATGTTGCATCAAATATAAGTTTTTATTTCATCGGTGAATGTTCAGAGAAACACTTGATGGTAACACATTCTGGGCAAGACAAAGACTGATTGACAACTTGACTACTCGTGTGCCATAATGCGCGCGTATATGTAAAGAAACTTGGTTCCCAGAATGTTCCAGAACAAGGGTGATGCAATTTAGGTATCTAATTCAGTTTTCGTAACATTAATGTACAATTTTCACAAATTTTTCATTATAAATCAAATTAATTTAAAGATATTCGTATAACAAATGAAAGGAGAAATTAGATATGAATGCAGGATACGGTTAGAGCAGTGTTGGTTTGCTTACATAAATGAAATTTGTTGATATTAAGCCAGCAGCAAAGTCCTACCAGAAAGAGGCTATGTTAAACTATTTAGCATATTTCAAACAAGCTTAGGAAATGTCAGTAAGCAAATCCATATAATTACATGAACAATTGCAAAATGCTATAAGTCGTTGATCTTACGAAACAAATACAAACAGAAATAATGTGACAGATTGGTCCAGACAGTAAAGTTAATGGTATGACAAAGTATTTTTGTAATATACTTTACATTGCAGTCACATGTAAATATAACAATTGCTGTACATAGGTACTCATTCTACTGTTACTTATGTACATAGGTACTCATTCTTCTGTTACTTACATAAACGTAAATGGTATCGGATCTTCGGTTGCCAAAATAAAAGGGTTCCCTAAGGCTAAATCTATTACAGTATCAATCCGAAATTTTTTTCCTACCATGTCCTATTTTCTCTTAGATATGTAAAAAACTTCCAACACAGTAAACAAACACAGAAATTTTCGACATGGGCTGATGGTAGGCTCTAAAATAAATCAGTGGGTAAAGTTGAAAGTTTGTGCCCATATGGTATTCGCAACTGGGACCTTATGTTTACTAGGCAGTCGCTCTGACCACTAGGAAAGTAGTGATTCAGTAAGCCGGCCGCGGTGGCCAAGCGGTCTGCGGCGTACCAGTCACGGTCTGCACGACCACTACGGTCGGGGGGTTCGAATCCCCCCCCCCCCCCTCGGGCATGGATATTTGTGCCGTCCTTAGCATTAGCTAGTTCATAAGTAGTTTGTAAGTTTAGGGACTGATGACCCCGTGATTAAGTCCCATAAGTTCTACAAACATTTGAACATTTGATTCAGTAATCACTGCGGCCGTGCAGGGTTACCGTAGCATTCCTGTAATCAGACGCAAATTCTCAACTTACCAACACGTTACAGACATAATGCCTCTATCTATTATCACTAATACTCGCGGCATTTCGGCGATTTTCGTTAAGTATTAGGGCCTAGTGTGAATCTGCACTGAAGAAAGGATCGACGACCATCTTCGCATTTATGTGTAGTTTATGTTCTTTCGGACATACTTTCGAAGACCCATCTAGCTCAAATATTCAACTTTCCCCATCTATTTATTTAAATTCCCCTACGGTCGGGGGTTCGAATCCCCCCTCGGGCATGGATATTTGTGCCGTCCTTAGTCTTAGCTAGTCTATAAGTAGTTTGTAAGCTTAGGGACTGATGACTCCGTAGTTAAGTCCCATAAGTTCTACAAACATTTGAACATTTTTTTAAATTCCCACTGAAAAACTTGTGTCGTAACTTACTCTGCGTGTTGATAAATACCAATTGCATGTCAAAAATGGTCTCTGTTGTTCCGGACATGTCAGAAAGAACACACAACGTATATACGAGTGTTGGAACTTAATAGTGGCAACTATTTATTCACAACCGATACAAAAGCATTAGGTCGGGGGTTCGAATCCCCCCTCGGGCATGGATATTTGTGCCGTCCTTAGTTGTAAGTAGTTGATAAGTAGTTTGTAAGTTTAGGGACTGATGACCCCGTAGTTAAGTCCCATAGACTCTACAAACATTTGAACAAAAGCGTTACATGTCTGAACCGGCCGCGGTGGAGTAGCCGAGCGGTCTAAAGCGTCTCGCTGCGGAGCGCGCGGATGCTCACCGTGGAGGTTCGAGTCCTCCCTGGGGCATGGGTGTGTGTGTTTGTCCATAGGTTAGTTTATCTAGGTTTAAGTAGTTTGTAAGCTACGGACTGATGACCACGCAGTTTGGTCCGATAGATTTACAGACAGACATGTCTGAACCTATTATTGTCCTTCAAATTAGTCACCAGCGTTGTGTACACCCCGTTGCCAGCAATGTGAAAGGCATAGTATACCGTTAGCAGAGCCCGTTTTGTTGGTGTGAATGGAGCAATCTACTGCCTGTCGAATCTCGGGAACAGTTAGGAAGTGACTGTCACAAAGTGATTCCTTCATCTTCGAAATCAAATCAAAGTCACAAGGAACTTCAGTCCGGTGAGTATGGTGGACGGTACAGTATTCCCCAGTCCCATCGGCCGAACAGAACAGTCACAGATTGCGCTGTATACTTCCGCGCATTGTCGTGCAAAATGATGCGTGGGTTGCTCAGGAAGTGTCACCGCTTCTTTCACAAAGCTGGCCACAGGTGATGCTACAAAAGCGAACAGTAATAATGTGCACTAACGGTCTGCCGTGGAGGAACGTAAAGCGTTAGGAGAACATAATGACACCGTTACGTACGACCACTCGCTCGCGACTGTTTCCCTCAATTGTTTTTCACTCGATTGTGACGTGGGAGGGGCGAGTCCATTTGCTCGGAGGTAAGGTACCAGCTACAACAGTCGATTCAACTGCATAGTGTCTCCACAGCAGTGTTGCCACTTTTTAAGTTCCAACCCTCGTATTCTAATGTAGTTCAATATAAAGGTACGACCATTTGCCACATACCAGGGTGATTCCAAATGTAATAGCATTTTACATTTTGCTAAACATATATAGAGATCCAAACATGACGTCTTTTCTCAACATATCCCCTGTGATATCTTCATTCTACATCTACATATATACTCTGCAAGTCACATTGAAGTGCATTAGATTCAGATAAGACTTAGTGGCCGTTTTAACGCACTTGAAAACAATATATATGCTGTCACCACACTTACAAATTGATTTATGCCTTACGCGTTCCCACTTTTGTTATTTTCGAAGGCTGCAAAACACAGTGGTATCAGTATTCTATCACGCATTTTGCTGAAACATCATAAACAACTTAAAAATATCGTTACACTTACCAAAGCTTTGATTAAAAAAAAAATTCCTCACTTAAGACAATTTGTGTCACTAAAATACTTCACATTTATAAAACTGATGTTTAAAACACATATCTTCAGACCATTTCTCTTTTACAAAGCCAAGTGTATACAGATGTCTGCCTGACAGCCCATCTTGATGATTCAGCACTTTCAATTAAGTGACGAAAGTTAAAGTCCCGCCCGTAAGACCTGTAGTAGTACTTTAACTCTGAAAACACGAATTGTTAATAACGTTCACAAATATTAACATATCGCAATGAAACAAACACCATTGTAATCACCTCGAAAAAATAACAGGACACGCAGGTCTCAGAATTTTAATAAAATCACTTTCCATCCGCATGCTATCCCGGACGCGCTGTGAAGTCGTACTAGCACAGCACGTCGTCCGGGTAGTATATATTAACGGAAAACTGCTTTTTTATGACACTCAATTAATTAAAATTGTATGAAACATTTTAAAGTTATTACAATATTTTGTAAAGGACAGGAGAGAAAAAGAGAGAGAGAGAGACAAAGGAAGATACTAACGCCATCAGGCGAGGGGCTCCACATGGTTCCCGGTCGGGCAGGCAGATGTCAGTGTGCACTTTTCTTTGTAACAGAGGTGTTTTATATGTAATGACATACGTCTGCGACACAAATTATGCTAAGGGGATTATTTAAAACAAACGTTTGGTAAGTGTAGCGTTATTTGTAAGATGTTTGTGGTGTTTTAACGAAATGGTTCATGGAATACTGATACCAATGCCTTTTTGTAGCCTTCGAAAATGACGAAAGTCGAACGCGTAAGGCATAAATAAACGGCTTGCGAAGTGTGGTCAAAACACTAATATAGTCAAATAACCATTCTCTTTTTGATACACTTTTCACAACGTTGCACCAACTTTCCTATTCCATTCGAATAAAAGGTTTCCCTTTATGCCCTCAACCAAGAGTGTACTGCTTCTTCACCTTCATCACCACCTTGAAATCGCCGCCCTTACGGAGTCCAAACACATGGTAATCCGAAGGAGCCGTGCGGAGTGGCCACGTGGTCTAAGGCGTCATACTACGGACTGGGCGGCATTAAGACAAATATTCCTGAACTACTCAGAGGACCAGAAACAAAGACGCCTAAAACACAAAATCGGTGGAATAGAACTTCTACAGCTTCGGAAAAATCATTAAGTGTACCCAAAAGTACTGTGATTGGGCTATAACTATTCGCTGACATATTATAAACGGATATTAACAAGTCGATTTGTAAATAACCTAGTATGTATTACTATGGGGCTCTTAACGGACAATGCAGTTGAAAATCTTTCATAAAATCTGTAAGATATTCCGATTAGCCATGTTTGGTTTACATGCAGCCTGATGAAAACAGTCAATTGAATTTTACTGTACATAAATAGAGGTAAAAACTCGTCACGAATACCTTGAATCATCAGGAAAAATCACATTATTAATGTGGTGGACGTTTGGTGTAGGCGGGTGTCTGGTAACATTAAAAAACAATGAAATGCGCTAAAATGCCACATAGTGCAAGAACGTTCCATTCTGTACTAAAGCAGGAGACCAATTTCAACAAGACTTGGTACACATATTTCTCAGTCAGGCAACAACATTGTAGGATAGGTTACGAACCATCTTTGACATATCGTTCAAGAGACAAGGCGTCAAACAATGTGATGAGTAAGAAACTACCGCATCATGCGACGCAAGAATAACGAAGCTTTATTCATCCACTATTATAGAATGAAATCATTTAACGACTGCTCCATCACACATGAGGGTTTGGTTTATTGTGATATTGTCGACTATCTGCAATAGTTTTCTGATTTTCCACTACATGTAGGACACATTTCAAGAGATATGATTTCATAAGAATTGAGATCGCGTCAAGCAAGTCTTTCCAGTGGGCGTCTCAGATTTAGCTGCCTTAAACAAAGCTAACAATCCGTAATTCACTACACACACAGGTGAATGGACAGAGTAGGTGAAGCCGACTGACGGGGGCAATGATATGGACTAACATAAGAAGGGAATACATGTATACCAGGGCAATGACAAGAATTAACTTCATAAAATAATAGCATCAGCTACCTGCATTCCTGGGTATGCACACTGCTCAAAACAATTAGATCACGTGAGATATCATACTAGCTGAAAACCCGGCTTTCCCGGGTATTTATTTATTTATTTCTGCTTTGAGTTAGTACTTCTCCTATACATTCTCTTTCTGTCCATCTCCTTTTTTCTAAAAACATGCTATATTTATTGGAGAATAAATAATAAATAAGGCTGTCTCGCGTAATGTACAAAATTATAAGTATCCAAAGAAAGATAGTAATCAAAACACAAATGACATATAAAATGCTAACGATCTCATATTTATTGAGTTGTATGTTGTACAATTGTATAATTTTGCAGGTATGTATTCACTTGTAAAAGTGCTGTATGTCTGTATTAAAAGAAATTTTTTTTACTGCTTTAATTATTTATTCTTAATTTCTCTATTCGTTTTCTTATCCTCACAGAGAAAGAGCTGAAGACATTGTAGCACACATAGACCAAATATATGGTCTGTGGCATCACGTTTCGCTGTATGTAACCTCCTTGCTATAGAGTCGCTAACGTCATCACAGGCCTTCAGTCCGAATTTTTTTATAACTTGACGACTTTCAACTACCATATCTTCCACCTCCTTATAGCTATCGGCATGGAACTTCGGACAACAATTACACACGGACCATTCATTTGCGTTCTGTAGTTTTCACTTTACAGCGAAATATTAACACACACACACACACACACACGTAGAATTTTATATACACCAATAACTTTCCATCCCACGCCAGCCTCTTTAAATTTCTATGCCAGAAACGTCTTTTCTCCCCGATTCGGTTAAGCACCTCCTCATTAGTTACGAGATCTACCCATCTAATTTTCATCATTTGTCTGTAGCACCACATTTCAAAATCTTCTATCATCTTTTTATCTGAACTCCTATCATCCACTTTTCACTCCCATACAACGCTACACTCCAGACAAATGCTTTCATAAGGACTTCCTAACATTTAGATTAATATTCGATGTTAACAAGTTTCGCTTCTTTAGTAACGCTTTTCTCCCCACAGCCATTCTGCATTTTATATCTTCTTTGCTTCGGCCATCAGAAGTTATCTTGCTACCCAAATGACAAAATTCATCTACTACTTTTATTGTCTCATTACCTAATCTAATTCCTTCAGCATTGCCTGATTTTCTGACATTGCATTCCATCACCTTCGTTTTACTCTTGTTAATGTTCATCTTGTATCTTTCTTTCAAGACATTCAATTGCTCTTCCTGATCCTTTGCAGTCTCTGACAAAATTACTATGTCATCAGCAAACCACAATGTTTTTATTTCTTCTCCCTGCACTAATGCCCTCTCCAAATTTCTTCTTATATTCCTTCACTGCCTGCTCAATGTACAGTTTGAACAACATTGGGGAAAGACCACAACCCTGTCTTACTCGCTTCCCAACCTCTGCGTCCCTTTCTTGCCCTTCAATTCTGATAACTGCTGTCTGGTTTTTGTATATGTTTAATATAACTCTTCGCTCCCTATATTTTACCCCTGCTACCTTCAGAATTTGGAAGAGTGTATTCCAGTCGACATTGGCAAAAGCTCTCTCCAAATCTACAAACGCTAAAAAAGTAGGTTTCCCTTTCCTTAGCCTATCTTCTAAGATAAGTCGTAATGTGAATATTGCCTCCCGTGTTCCTACATTTCTCCTAAATCCAAACTGATCTTCCCCGAGGTCAGATTCCACAAGTTTTTCCATTCGCCCTGTAAATAATTCGTTTTAGTATTTTGCAACCATGACTTATTAAACTGATAGTTCTGTAATTTTCACACTTGTCTACACTTGCTTTCTTTGGAATTGGGATTACGATATTCTTCTTGACGTCAGAGGGTACTTTCCCTGTCTCCTACATCTTGCATACCAGGTAATACAATTTTTTCACGACTGGCTCTCCTAACGATATCAGCAGTTCAGACGGAATATCATCTACTCCAGGGGCCTTGTTTCGACTCAAGTCCTTCAGCGCTCTGTCAAATTCTTCTCGTTGTATCATATCACATATCTCATCTTCCTCCACTTCGTCTTCCATTTATAGAATACTGCCTTCAAGTTTATTTCCTTTTTATTGGCCCTCTATATATTCCTTCCACAGTTCAGCTTTCCCCTCTTTGCTTAGTACTGGTTTTCTGTCTGAGTTCTTGATATTCATACAGCTGCTTTTCTTGTCGCCAAATATCTCTTTTATTTTTCTGTAGGGGATATGTATCTTTCCCCTAGTTACGCATTCTTCTACAGTTCTGCATTTGTCCTCTAGCCACTCCTGCTTAGCCAGTCTCCACTTTCTGTTAATCTCATTTTTCAGACGTTTGTACTCCCTTTTTCCTGTAGGGCAACTACAGTTCCTTATTTTTATAAACGATTTAGAAAACAATCTGAGCAACTATCTCAGAATCTTCGTGGATGCTGCTGTCATTTATCGGTTAGTGAAGTTACCAGAAGATCAATAGCAACTGCAAAATGATTCAAGTATGATACCTGCATAGTTCAAAAATTGAACATTGACACTAAATAAAGAAAAATGTAAAGTCGTCCATATGAGCACTAAAAGAAATCGGTAAACTTCATTTACACGATAAATCAGTCAAATCTACAGGCTGTAAACAGTAACAGTTCTACTAAACAGTTGTAACAGTTCTACTAAAGAAACTGCCTACATAACACTTGTGTGTCTTATTTTGGAATATTGCTCTGTATTGTGGGACCGCACCAGGTGGGACTGACAGCCGATTTAGAGAAAGTTCGTAAAAGGACAGCTTATTTTGTATTATCGCAATATAAGGGAGAGAGTCTCTCAAAAATGATGCACAAGTTAGGGTGCAAATCAGTAAAATAAAAGACGTTATTCGTTATGGCAAGGTTTTTTTTGTGAAATTTCTTTCACCAACTTTCTCTTCAAAATGCGAATTTTGTTGGCAGTCACCTATACCGTGACATGATCATCTAATAAAATAAACGTTATCGAGAATGGAAAGATGTAGGTGTTCCTTTTTCCCGTGCTCTATTATAGAATGGAACAGCATAGAAATATCATAATAGTGGTTAGATCTACTCTCTGCTTTGCACTTCAAAGTGATTTGTAGAGTACTGATGTAGATGTAAACAGTTCAACAGTTTCTCACGGTGGTGTCTTCAGGCTCTGATACAACATTCATGGTGGCGCTGGCAGAATCGCGATTGGAACTGATTTTGCTCATGACTGCCGATTCTGCCTACACCACCAAAATAGTGGGATTAGTCTGCACAAATTGTGGTGAAAGACTGTTGAATTTTGATTCATTCAGGGTGATTCACTATTATGTGCAAATATTTCAATATTTTATTCTATAAGTAAAACTAAAGAAAAAAGTTCATTTAAACATAGGTTTGCAAATGTTTAGTTACGGGATTTTAGCTAATACAAGATTTTGCCTGAAATTTAGCAACCTCGCTAATATCAAGCCTCACAAAACTGTACGAGGTTAAAGGGAAGCAAGATTTCAATTTTTTATTGTTGGTTTGATCTAGTTAATCTAATACAACGTCCCAGGTGTGAATCTGCAGTAGTTTTCTAGAAATCAAGAGATTATACAAATAAATTCCAGAGATTATACCAGTAAATTTGTTTACTTTCTATTAAGAATGTTGGCAACCATTAGTGAGTGGTTTTAGTCGTTTCTAACCTTGAAACGAATTACTTAATTCTGTGTTGTTCGGTGAAATGACTAGTTGTTGTTGTGGTCTTCATTCCAGGAATTGGTTTGATGCAGCTCTAAGCAAGCCTCTTCATCTCCTCCTAAGAACGACAACCTACATCCATTTGAATCTGCTTCCTGTATTCATCTCTTGGTCTCCCTCTGTGATATTTCACCCACACACTTCCCTCCAACGCTAAATTCACGATTCCTCGATTTCTTAGAATGTGTCTTACCAAACGAATCCTTCTTTTAGTCAAGGTATGCCAGAAACTGCCTGTGTCCCAAATTCCGTTCTATATCTACCCAATTTCCTGTCCACTACGTTTATCGACCATGTTTCATTCTCATACAAGGCAACACTAATCAACACAAATGCCTTCAGAAAAGGCTTCCTTACGTTTAAATTAATATTCGATGTTAATAAATTTAGGTTTTTAAAAATCGCTTTACTTCTCACTGCAATTCTGCATTTTATATCATCTGTACTGCAACCATCATATGTTACTTTACTGCCCAAGTAAAAAAACTCATCCATCACTCTCATTGTCTCGTTGCCCATTCTAATTCGTTCAGCATCAACTGAGTTTCTTAGACTGCACTCCATTATCCTCGTTTTGCTGTTGTAATGTTAATGTTATATGCACCTTTCAACACGCCACCCATTTCGGTCATCTGCTCTTCAAGGTCGTTTGCTGTCTCTGACATAATTACAGTGTCATCAGCAAAACGCAATGTTTTTATTTCTTCACCCTGAACTTTAATTCCTTATCCAAATTTCTCCTTGCTTTTCTTTACAGCTTGCTCAATATACAAATTTAATAACATTGTAAGAAGGCTACAACCCTGTCTTACTGCCTTCCCAACCACTGGGGTGTTTTTCCTGAGAGACTGAAATATGCTATTGTTAAACCACTACACAGAAAGGGGATACATCTGATCTCAACAACTATCGCCCAATCTCGCTTTTTACAGCTTATCCAAAATTCTTGAAAAATTTATGTATTCTAGAGTAGTTTCACACATAGGAAAAAATAAAGTTCTAACAAAATGTCAGTTTGGTTTTCAGAAAGGCTTTTCAACAGAAAATGCTATATATACTTTCACTAAGGAAATATGAAATGCTCTGAATAACAGCACATCACCCATTGGGATTTCTTGTGATCTCTTCAAGGCTTTTGATTGTGTAAAACATGGAATTCTTCTAGATAAACTACAGTATTGTGGTATGAATGCGACAGTCTACAAATGGTTTAAATCATACCTGACAGGAAGAATGCAGAAAGTTGACATACGTAATTCACATAATATGCAAAAAAACAGCTGATTCCTCAAACTGGGGAACAATCAAAAATGGGGTGCCACAAGTTTCAGTCTTGGGACCTTTGCTGTTCTTAATATAAAGGATGTTACAAAAAGGTACGGCCAAACTTTCAGGAAAAATTCCTCACATACAAAGAAAGAAAATATGTTATGTGGACATGTGTCTGGAAACGCTTAATTTCCATGTTAGAGTTCATTTTAGTATTTCTCTTCAAATGTATATTGAAATAATTCGTGCAGACAATTGTCAAAAAACCCAATTGTTTCGTTAGTATGTACTGTACTTCCTCGATTCACTGCCAGTGGGCCCAATTGAAGGAAGGTAATGTTGACTTCCATACTTGTGTTGACATGTGACAGATGAGGCTTCATTCCAATGCGATCAAATTGTAAATTTTCACAATGAACATGTGTGGCCTGACAAGAATCCACACATAATTGTGCAATCACATCATCAACACAGATTTTCTGTGAACGTTTGGGCAGGAATTGTTGGTGATGTCTTGATTGGGCCTCATGTTCTTCCACCTACGCTCACTGGAGCACATTATCATGATTTCAAAAGGGGTACTCTACCTGTGCTGCTAGAACATGTGCCTTTACAAGTATGACACAACATGTGGTTCATGCACGATGGAGCTCGTACACATTTCAGACAACATGTTCGTACGCTTATCAACAACAGATTCGGTGACCGATGGTTTGGTAGAGGTGGACCAATTCCATGGCCTCCACGCTCTCGTGACCTCAGCCCTCTTGACTTTCATATATGGGGGCATTTAAAAGCTCTTGTCTATGCAACCCCGGTACCAAATGTAGAGACTCTTCGTGCTCATATTGTGGACAGCTGTGATACAGTATGCCATTCTACAGGGCTGCATCAGGGATTCCATGTGACGGAGAGTGGATGCATGTATCCTCGCTAACGGATGACATTTTGAACATTTCCTGTAACAAAGTGTTTGAAGTCACGCTGGTGCATTCTATTGCTGTGTGTTTCCATTCCATGATTAATGTGAGTTGAAGAGAAGTAATAAAACGAGCTCTAACATAGAAATTAAACGTTTCTGGACACATGTCCACATAACATATTTTCTTTCTTTGTGTGGGAGGCATGTTTCCTGAAAGTTAAGTGGTTCTCAGCAAATGGGCTATCATTAAATTTTGATAAACCACTGTACATACAGTTCCGTACAGTAAATGGCATGACACCATTAATAAATGTAGACTTCGATGAGAAATCTGTAGCTAAGGTAGAAGATTTAAAATTTTTAGGTGTATGCATTGATGAGGGGTTGTATTGGAAAAAAAAAACACATTGAAGATTTACTTATGCTGTTAGGGTAATTGCAAATTTTGGTAAATTAGCTTACTATGCCTATTTTCATCCTCTGCTTTCGTATGGCATCATTTTCCAGGGTAATTCATCATTGAGTAAAAAAGTATTCATTGCAAAAAAATCTGTAATCAAAATAATTGCTGGAACCCATCCAAAATCATCCTGCAGACACTTATTTAAAGAGATAAGGATCTTCACAGTAAATATATTCACTTATGAAATTTGTTATTACCAATCCCACCGAATTCAAAAGCAACAGCAGTGTGATTCAAGGTTCAATCTAGCTTTGGCACAGAAAGTTGTGAATTATGCTGCCACAAAAGCCTTTGGTCACCTCCCAAATGGCATCAAAAGCCTGACAGATAGCCAACTAGCATTTAAAAATAAATTAAAAGAATTTCTGAATGGCAACTCCTTCTACACTATAGATGAATTTTTAGATATAAATTAGTAAATCTGAAAAAAATAATTGTCTCATGTAATATTTAGTACAAAGTAATAATTTGCAAAGATCTATGGAACAAGTACTAATCTAATCTAACTGCATCCCTTTCATGCCCTTCAACTCTGACAACAGCTGTCTAGTTTTTGTACAAGTTGTAAATAATCTTCCATTGCCTATATTTTACTCCTGCTTGCTTCAGAACTTGAAACAGTTTATTCAACATTGGCATAAGCTTTCTCCAAATCTACAAAAGCTAGAAATATAGGTTTACCTTTCATTAGTATAACTTCAAAGATAATACTGAAGACAACTGATAGATATTCCTGCTAAATAAAAGTCTCTCACACAAAGGAACCACTTTCCATAAAGTTCAAGAATCTCATTAATATGGGAATTACTAAATTTCATACATGAACTGCTTATGCATGTTGACTCTGACATTATTGGTATTTCAGAACACTTTTTAAATGATGTGATAATTCAGAGACTACCTTCGCCAGGATACAGGTTAGCTGCTTTCCTCTCTAGGGGTTTTTTGTGGTGTAGTGGGTGGCAATGAATGTTAAAAACGAGATTCCATTTCAGTCCATCTATGTTTCAAACCACTGCAAAGAAAATATATTTGAATGTTGTGTGGGTGTTGTTAATGTTAATAGAACTAACCTACTAATTGTTGTTATTTATAGGCCCCTGACTCAGATTTTAAAATGTTTCTGTTCAAGCGGGAGAGGGTTCTGGGTTAACTTTATAGGAATTCCAAAAATTTACTGTACTTGTATGTGGCGATTTCAACATTAATTGTGTAAATGATAGCCCAAGGCTGCTGTTAGATCTCTTTAATTCCTATCATCTGATGCAAACAGTATTCTTTCCAATGAGAGCACAAGGGAGTAGCTGTTTATCATGACAATAATTTTCTTCATTCTTCATTATTAGTGAGCCACTCTATTAACAGAATAGTAAATGGCCCTTCAGATCATGATGCAGAAATTTTAATTCTAAAGAATCTTTGTGCTCAAACAAATGTTAAAAGTAATTATAAACTACTTAGAAAATCTAATCCAGTTGCAATTGAGACCTTTTTAAATCTAATTAAGGAACAAGAATGGAATGATGTTTATAGTGCTGATGACACATATAGTAACAGGCAGCCTGGGTGACTGACAAAGGGGATCAGAATATTGTGGAGAAGAAAGTGGGAATTGTATCAAAATGTAACAAGCAGTCAGAATCAAGATGGAGCAGCTCATTACAATCAGTATTGTAACGTTCTGAAAAAGTCACTAATAAGGTAAAAAGTATGTGGTTTGCAAATAAAATAGCAAACTATCAGGGTAAAATCAAAATCTTGATCAGTCATGAAGAAAATGTCTGGTCAACAACACCAGGTTGAGGCTATAAAGTCAGTGTGTAGTAGAAATGTTTCTGTTATTGATAAGTCAGATAAATATACAGTATTTAATAATCACTTTCTGAGTATAGCACTTGAACTAAACAGAACCATAGTTTCTACAGGTAATCATATAACATTGTCAGAAAATAGCTTTTTGAGGCTGTTACCTGAAATAGACCTCCATCATTCTTACAAAAGGGTACTTAGCCATATTTTAATTTTTCCTTTTAAAATCGTCAGTTTCCTAACAGATTAGAGTACTCAGTAGTAAAACCACTTTACAAAAAAAAAAAAAAAAAAAAAAAAAAAAAAAAGAAAGAAAGAGAGAGAGAGAGAGGAGAAAGGGATAATGTAGACAACTATAGACCTATTTCTGTGCCATTAGTCTTTTCTAAAGTTATTGAAAAGGCTGTATATTCAAGGTTAATTGATCATTTCAGTTCCATAATTGTACAGTTTTTTTTTTTTTTTTTTTTTTTTTTTTTTTTTTTTTTTTTTTTTTTTGAGAAGTGGTTTAACGACTGAAAATGATATACTCTTATTTCTCTGAGAGGCACTTGACAGCTATGAACTTTAGGCATCTTCTTTGATTTAACAATGGTGTTTGATTGTGTTGATCACAAAATATTGTTGCAGAAGTTGGACCATTATGGAATAAGAGAAGTACCTCACAACTGGTTCACCTCTTACTTTAATAACAGACAGCAGAAGGTAATTCCCAACAGTGTTGAAAATGGCTATGACATGCACTTAATATGGAGCATAGTTAAATATGTGGTGCCCCAGGGGTCTGTTCTGGGACCGCTTCTATTTCTTATCTATACAAATGATATGCCTTCCAGCAGAACAGGTAATTGTAAAATATTTCTGCTTGCTGATGACACCAGCTTGGTAGTGAAGGATGTTGTTTTTAATAGTGACAGAGTATCAAATAATGCCTTTTAAGAGATAAGTTTATGCCTCACAAAAAATAAGTTGTTGCTAAATCACAGTAAAACTCAGTTTTTACAATTTGTAACACAAAATTCAATGTAAGCTAACATTTTGATTAAATGGGCATAGGTTAAGTGAGACTGAACAGTTCAAATTTCTAGGGGTTCAAATACATAGTAAGCTGTTGTAGAAAGCCCATGTTCAGGATCTTGTTCAAATTCTCCTTTATTTACAATTATAACAGTATCTGAAGTAAGTGATTTTTCAATAGGAAAAGTAATCTACTATGCCTACTTTCACTCACTGATGACATACGGCGTTATTTTATTTCACTTGATTTTATTTTATTTTTTTGCTGTAACTACTGATTCGAGGATATTTTTGGCTCAGAAATGGGCAGTTCGAGCAATAAGTGGTGTAAGTTCACGAACCTTCTGTCGGCCCCTTTTCAGTACAGTAGTCTGGGAATTCTGACATTGGCATCACATATACATATTGTCTATAAGGTCGTTTGTTGTTAAAAGTAACAGTTTATTCCCATGAGCTAGCAGCTTTCACTCAGTGAATAAAAGATAGCAATCTTATAGACATTTGGATCACATCTCCTTGACTCTTGTACAGAAAGGCGTCCAGTATTCTGCAGCATCCATTTTCAATAAACTGCCACAAAAACTTAAGAATGTGAGTAGTCAACTACACACTTTCAAGTCTAAATTGAAGCATTACCTCGAGGCTCTCTCCTTTTATTCTGTCGAGAAGCTGATGGATAAGTTAAAAAATTAAGCTAATTCCTCTGTTTCATTATTTATTCCTTTTACTTAGGCTTAAGATTATCATGTGCAAAGGACTAATTTAAGTGTTTTATTACCACTCTTCTGTTAAAATTTTGATTCACTACTGACTTGTTCCACGACTTTGGGGTCTTGCTCCTCAATTAGGTACTGCAATACAGAAAACCATATTATTATTATTAAAACTAGAGATTTTGTCAAGGTCCTTAAGTAAAGTACGCTCTAGCATGCACCATCATACCTGTCATATCTCCCGAACACTGTATCATATGTGGTTCTTACCACTACAGCAATTGTTATCTTATGGTAAGGAATATTTTCACCAAATTTGGTTGAAATCGGTCCAGAGGTTTAGGTGAAGATGTGCAACATTGGCACGTGTTGCAGCATATTTTTCTCGCATTTCATTTTTTATAAATTCATATCTGCTGAAATATGTGCTGTGAATCATCGTTACACTCACTGCAACCTACCCCTTGGTTTTAAGAACATGTATGCAAAATTTCATCGAGATTGGACCAAAACTGTAGATTTGTATGCAATACAAACACACACACACACACACAAACACACAGACACTCATACACAAAGAAGAAGAAGAAAACTTTTTATTGTCGTTTTAAATTATTTGTCCTCCTTTTTATTGGAATGATAAGAGCAAATCAAAAAATCGTATTGGTCTGAGTCAGGTGTTGGGTACGAAATCGGGCGTGTATGGGCATGTGTAAGGTTTTGTGTACAAACCTGACTCTGGTGGCTACATAGCCGTACCCGTCCACTGCAGGCCTCTAAAACTCGTTGAAGAAAATTCAGCGGAACAGACTACAGTCACACTGGCAAGCGAATACACTCTTTTTCGAAGTATGTTTATTTATACTAGTGATGGAGGAAATTCTGTTATGGTCGCTGTTTGTAACATGTTTTGGAAAAACATTGGAAAGAAAACCACCAGAACAGGAAACGCCAGATGAAATGGTCTAGTCAGTGGTTGCTGACGCTATCAAAATACCACAGATTTTGTCTGTAACTTCATAACCTCCTACAACAAATCGAAGATATTTTGAAGCTTTCGAAAGTTCTTTACGATGTACAATTCAAAACGAAATTATCTTGTTTGTTTATTTATTATTATAAGTAATAACAGTTTCCCTGTTAGCAGCAGGATCAATTAATCGAAATATACCAGATCAGACACTACAGCTGTAGCTTAAAGGAACTCCTCACAAACGTTACAATAAAACATCGAAAGCAAAAAGACAGTTTCCCAACAAAGCAGATACCAATTCCATAAATGTTACTACATCTGAACCACAAATGGCAAGAATCTTCAGGACATACGTTTTATAATCGAAAGTAATTGTACTCAAAACTATGTGTTTAAAACAAAGATGAGTGAAGTGTAAAAATGTTCCTATCATGAGACTCCATACCGAATTTTTAAAACGTCAAAGAAAGTTCCTGTCATGTAGGAATACACCACAATAGGGATTAATGTTTCTCATCTGTTCATATTCTGCCACTTTAAGTGGAGTAGGCTACAAAATATAAAAGTATTTCCTCACGAATAAGTTGATGTTTTGTATATTTCTGTAAAGTTATAATTTATTTAATGTCGTTAGATTATCATTTTGTTAAAACTTGAACCCCACTCATTTCAAGGCTTGAGGAATAGCATATTTATTTCATGTATTAAAATATTAGTTAATATTGCTGGGTTGTTCTTATTTTGTTATGTTATTAATTTAGTATTATATTAATTAATGTGGCATAAATGTGACTTCTCTGCTACGCCACTATCCCTGTGAGAATGTGTACTTGTCTCACTTTTAAGTGGATGTGCGAGAATCTATGGCTGTCTGAATGTGGGGAGTGATAGCTCGCTTTGCGTCGTTCTCTCTGGCTCAGTCGATAGCTGCTGAGGTTACCAAAGAGGTTTCTACACCCTTTGGTTACAGTCCGTCGTCGAGCCTTCTCTAGGGCGAGTCTCTCTGCCCCCATCACCACCACCACTGATCTTGGTTTTTCCGGCTTCCGGTGTCTTCCCGCGTCTCATGGCCACTCGGTCTTGTCATTCTGTGCTAGTCTTCTGGTGAGGTAAGGTTGGTTCTGCTCTTGGGTTTGGAGATAGGGCGTTTCATTATTTAGCATGTTTAACTTAGACTCAGGAATTTAGAATCATTATTTGGAATATTTTGTCCATCGTGTGCAGAAATGAGTTCTCGTTTTTTAATTCCGTGATTTCCAATAGATAAACGTGGTGTGTGTGATTCTAGTTGCAGTTTGATAACGGCCTGGTATGTTAAAACCTTTTGTGATCATGTGGCTGTGTATGAACTCTGTGTAAATACTTTGTAGCTTTGTGGGGCCCGATTTCTAATAGGTGATATGTTCATTTTTGTACAATGCATGTAAAAATCTTCTCATCATTTCCTTCTGTAAGTGATATGTGTTCCAGATGGTTGGTTCATAGAACAAAGCATTAAGCTTCCACTTTTGTTTGTTCCATGGCCATAAGGCAAGTAACAATGTGGGTATCCTTCTGATTTCCACTAATATTTCGCGATCTTCTCTCCCCGACTATTTTAATTTTGCTGTTTCTTCTCCGAATTGTGGTACACGCTCTGTCTTTATCAGTAATTCTCTCTGAGCCTTGTGCAACCTCCTTCAATAGCTTCCTTGTGTAATTCTATACATTTCTATGGGTTGCATGCTGTAATTCTTAATTTTATTTTTCTGACTTTGTAATTATTTCACTTTTACTAGTTTTTGAGACTGGACTTCATCCGTCTCTGTAATCGCTCCCTATCGCGTGTAGCTGCATTTCTTTCGATTCTTCATGTAATTTTAAACATTTTTATGGGTTGCATGCCGTAATTCTTATTTTTTTTTTCGACTTTGTAATTATTTGATTTTTGTGGTTTTCTTGAGACAGGGCCTCACCCATCTTTGTAATCGCTCCCTATCATGTACCTGTATTTCATTCACTTCCTTATATAATTCTAAGCATTTCTATGTGTTGCATGCCATAGTTAATTTCCTTTATTTATCGGAAACTGAATTTATTCAATTTTATAGGTTTTAAGAACCATGTGGGTTCGAGTTCCGACTTCCGAGGTTTGCAGCTAGTCGCCTGAATTCATGCTACTTCTCATATAAAACCAGTACCTAGATCGATTTCTAACAGACTGCAATTTAAGAATCCACCATGATTTTGTATTATGAATCCGATTTTCAACCACATTACCTCCAGTGGAGTGTGTTCATGTAACTTAGCCGTGTGTCGCCGTTAGTGTGTTTGCTCGCAGTCCAATTCAGATGTAATTTAACTTGGATATACACATGCACCATTTCAAAACAGGCACGACAGATCAGAGCCAGCTTCAAAGTGTTTTTGTATATTGCGTTTGTGCTACCTCCAACTTGCCAAATTTCGTCTATGATAGCGGCGCCTGCTTCCGCCTCGTCTCAGCACGCTGATTTTGGCGAGTTTCACTGTGGCATTGCATGTGTGTGAGCGAATGAGTGTTTTTTGTGTATCCTTCCCCCCAGTAGCGTTAATTCATGTATAATTTAGACTGGGCACCATCCGCATTAATCCATGTAAGAGATGCATTTTTATTGTATTAACGAAATTGGTTCCCCATTTTGCTTGTTTTCTGTCTGAATAAACAAGTTTAAGTTCAGCACAATCCATAAGTTGTCTATAAATTGTACTTTTAGAGTACCTTCCCTCTTTTATTTAATATTGTTCTTCACAAGTGCCAAGAACAAGCTCAGATGCCATTTTTCTTATGTCTAAATTCCGTTGCGCTATACATGTTTTCTTAGCCACTTTTCTAAGATAACTTTAATTGTGGTGGCTTGCTTATTAATGTCTGTGTGTAATAACGTGTGAGCTGCAATGTGTATTGACCACTGTAGTATTAACTTCCTGTAATTGAAGTAATTTGAAACGAGTCAGTTCTCAGTTTGGGTCAGGGAACAAGATTTTGTAGCAGGGAGTAACAGGTAGTTCACATGGACCATATTTGCTAATTTTAGCGATAAAACAAAGTTCTTGTTGCGGACAGTGGTCGACTTTTATTGTGTAATACATTGAATATGGAAATCCGGTTGTTTTTACATTTATTTCATGATTATTAATGTCTGTCGGTATTTTATTAATGTTTGGAACAAAAAAATTAAAAACTATTTGGTTAATTTTGGATAAAATAATTACAAACAAACATTATTCTTACAGCACCTTACCCACCACTAGGAGCGCTAGTGTCATTGCAACTGTCAGTTGGTAACAACTTTCACAGCAGTGAGTGTCACGACTGTCTTTCACATTGTGAACATGATCGCAATGTCTATAGTTGTTATTGAGCTCTGAGAAGTTCACCCTGCATTAAAAATGCAAATTGTTGTTGTTTAGAGGGGACTAAACTGCCTGGTCTTCAGTCCCCTATCCCTAACAAAGAACGTGAAGTTGAGTGGAAACAATGGTAGTATGGACCTGGAGACATAGAATGAAAACCCAAGAGGAGTACATGTCAACGATGAACTTTCACCAACAACACAAATAGAGAAAATAAAACTGAGTATTCAATCATACTAAAGTTCGACAACGGAAATCCGTGGCTGGCAGATCACTGGGATAATAATGGACAAGCCAGTCACGTGGCACACACTAATATCTGCTAGTAAGAAGACATAAAGCACTAAAAACGGTTTAAAGTCAGGTTAAAGCACCCTCCATTAAATGGAATGGTAAAAACCGACTGCAGGGATAAAACATAGCACATACTCTGCTGTGGTGGCATCGTCCCCTAGCACTAAGGATAGGGTGGGTGGAAGGTTAAAAAATGCAAATATTCGTGATAGGTACCATAATGCTCATGTTACATGCACTTAGATAAAACAAATTGTTATGGCATACTTTGTGTTTGTAAAAGAAATTTATAGTGTTTTGTTCCTGTTTTCAAAAGATAAGAAGTTATGCAGTTATGTATCTGATGGGATATTAAATTTTCACAGTCAGTTTTTAACATTACCTGTTATAGGCAATCCTGATCGACATGTAACTAAAATGTTATAGTGATGCTATAAAATACTACATATTGGAGAATACAGCAGGCACCTAAGTAAAGCCATCAAGTGTTGTGAAACTCTGGTGAAATTAATGTTTATACAAAAATTTCACTACATTTCATTTATTTGTTTATTAATTTCGATTCTGTATATCCATGTTGAGATAAATCATATTGATGTGGAATGAGTCCTGTTTACGAAAATAGAGATTCAATAAATATTTATACAATAACAAATATTTATCATAAAGTGGTGTATAATCTTAGAGGTAGAAGTAGACATAAAATTAGTAAGGTATACTCAAGTAGCATAAAAAAAACCACTGGAAAAGAACAATAATGGTACACTGTCTTATTTAAAAGGGTAAAAATGCAAATACATTAAAAACATTAAAACCAAGAGTCTGAAGAACATAAATACATGTGGCAATACAAAATTTACAAAAAAACAATTGTTGTTTTGCCTGCATATACTCATCAAGTGAATAAGATGACTTTTCCACAAGGCATTGCTTCAGCTTATGTTTGAATGTAGGCCGGACGCTAATATGTACTTCGATATCTGCTGGAAGACAATTGAAAATCTTTGTGGCAGAATAATGACACCTTTTTGTACAAGATTTAAATATTTACGATCCCTATGTAGATCATTTTTAGACCTGGTAATGTGGTCATATTCACTATTAATTTACGAAGAGGAAGGTTATTTGAAGCAAAAATCATTATGGAGAATATGTATTGAGAGGTAGTAGTTAATATTTTTAACTTGCAGAACAGGTTTCTAGGAGAATATCTAGGCTGAACACCACTTATTATTCTAATTGCTCTTTTTCGTGTGGTAAATATTATTTTAGCGAAAGGTTGATTACTCCAATATATTATGCCATAGGACGTGTTGGAGTGAAAATAATCAAAATATGCAGCTTTCGTAGAATTTATGTCTCTAATAGGGGTGATTACACGGAGGGAGTAAGTTGCTGCACTGAGTCTTTTAACTAAGTACATCTACTATATGCTCAGACCAGTTAAATTTGTCGTCATTTTAGAATGTCCAAGACATCAGAAAAACAACACTGTGATATATTTTGGTTATCACAGTTCAGGTGGAATACTTTGTTCTCGTACTGAGCTTTATGAAATTATATATATTGGGTTTCTTCAATATTTATAGTCAGTTAATTTGACCTTAAACCAGTGTAGGATGTCAACAAATACAGATTAACATTTCTATTCTGTTTCACTGTTTTTACGATATTAAAGCAAAATAGTTGTGTCATCTGCAAAAAGGGTAAATTTGGCATTAGTGTTTCGTACAGTGGGATATCATTGACGAAGGTAAGGAACAATAGAGGTCCCCAAATGGACCCTTGTGACACTAAACACTTTAATAATCGCCAGTCAGTTGAAACAGGATAGCACCAGCAACATTAAGTATGACATTCTGTTTCCTATTTTGTAAATAAGACTCAATTTATTTTACAAACCTCCCTCTTAAGTCACAAAGATTGGCCTTCTGTAAGAGCATGTTGTGGTTACATAATCGAAGGTCTTTGAAAGGTAACAGAATATTCCAATAGGTGACATACTGAAAAGAAAAACCGTGTCTGATCATGAATTCCGATCATTCCCTACACTTAGAACACTAAAAAAACTGAATGTTATAATTCGGTTTAATGATGAAGAAGAAACACTGTTGGCCGATTATTATTACTGTTATTATTATATACAGTGTACAAATCGGCCAACAGCATTTATTTTGCATAATTAAACCGAATTATAACATTTAGTTGTTGAAATAAATTTGCATACAAATGATACATGCTCTATATTCAAGGAGTCTGAAACTGCTTTGTAGTTATATATAGATATATATTTAAATGATACATAGTTTTCGCGGCTTAAATCGAATGAATACACATTCTAATCAAGAGTTTCTCAAGCTAATTAAAGTTCGCACGGAAATTTGCCACCACAATGGCCTCAAAGGCGCTGTTCCATTTACCTCTGTTCGCAGTCGGTCGGGATTGTAGGGGCTTTGATACGCAATGTTATACGAAGTATGCACAAACGGTTGTGCAGACTATTGTGACTCGGCCTGAAGCTTTCCCACGTAGCGCTGTCGTTAGCATCTTGTCTGCAGCTGTGCCAAAGATAATAGTAGTAAGCTTCGGCAGGTGTACTGTTCCTAGCAGAAAATAGAGGTTGGTGATTTTAGGAATTATTTTAAGGATTTATTTAAATTAAAAAATCTCTTGCGATTGACAGATTTCAAAAATTAGAAATGCAATTGCTTCAGCAATGGGTGGAGATCATGGACATGGACACGGCCATGGAAAACCATATGAAATACCGGATTGGAGAAAATATAAAGTAGAAGATTGTCCTCAATTATTAGCTGTTCAGAAGGCCCTGGCGGAAAAGGGACTTAAGGACCCTTGGCTGAGGTAATGAATAGTGTACATTTTAGAACTGAAAACGTGATAAAGAATCTAGAGTATTATATTCATGAATAGGGTATAGAAAACGCACATTACAGACCACAAAAAATAGTTGACAGCTAGAGTGCAAGTTTTTATCAAGCATAATTGCGGTATTATTGCCTTCATAAATAACAAAGTGTCTTTAATTGGAATACCTGTTGTATTAGTGGTGCACAAATTATTATGTGACTAGTTTTATTCTACCATTCTTAATTTCAAGTTTTGCAATGTACTGTGCCATATTAGTTATTACTGGACTATTTTTGTTGTTTATTAATAATGTAGGCTGCACATAGATAATCGTGATTGTTTCTGTTCAGTTTATCTGCATATCAACATGAAGCCGAACTGTTGAATGAACGTTTGCAACATTCTGCTGTATATTCCTAGTGCCCATGTTAACAATGCCTGTGCTCCATTGAAAAGATGCAATGTGGTTTTGAACTTCAGGCAGCCCACCCCTCTTAGTAACAATGTCCAGCCATTTGAATGTAGCCCAAATTTGTTTTCTGTTGTTTAGCCACATTCCTTAAACCAAATTCTGGAAAGATTCAAAAGAGGAATGGCAATTTCTTCTTAAATTCTTACCCAGTCAGAGCTAGTGCTCCATCTCTAATGACCACACTATTGATGGGGTACCGAACTGAAATCTTTATTCCATTGTTTGTGTTTGAATCTATTCCTTCTTTTTTAATAACAAAGTTAATAGAACAGTTTTTCACAACAGCATTCAGCTGTCCAAATCTTCAAAATTTGTACATAATTCACACTTCCCATAAAGTCTCATGGGCAGTCCAAGCGAGAGTTAACAAGTTTCTTGCATTGGCATCACAGTGTATTTCGTGTAAACTGTTCCACTTACTATTTCATGATGTGTTTTTTTTTTTAAATAAATAGAAAAACAAATCACTACGCATTTTAATCTTCAAACACAAGAGAACCTGTCAACCATAGCGCAGGGACAGCATTAATGAATTATTCCAAATATGCCGCGAATTCCGAGTGCCATGTTAAAACTTATCCATTTAAATTCGCACAGCCACCTACTGAGCCCCATGTTTTAATCAAAAAAACACTAATCATTTTCGATGGAAATCATAGTATAGTGTATTTTTGTGGTGGTGTGTTATTTACGAAACATAAAATACGCTGCTACATTGCAGCATGCCGAACTACTGCTGCCAACATCGCCGCATAAATACAACATGTCTAGGACTGTGTCCCGGAGTTTTACCAAGTCTCATTTTTAGATGTTTGTAGCTACCTCCATGTCTCATATAATTAGTGATAGTAGTTTTTGCTGTATAGCACATTAGTTAATATTGCTAAACCTACCACCGTTACTGTTTCGTAGTGTGGACCTACATGACGACACATTGGCACATGTCTTAAAGCTGTAGACCCCACCTGCAAATGGCTGTACAGTCTGAGGCTCCATGTCGTGGATTACATGGCTGCTCCTTCGTATGTTAAGAATCCTCCTTCAGTCACATGTGTGTGTTTTGTTAATTATATTTCTTACCATCCCAGCATCCTCATGTGATAAAGTTGGCTGTCGTTTTGTTAATTGGCATCGCCAGTGACATGCCAACCCAAATATTTTGTCATGAAATCTTCATTTTACAATGAATATTATTTTTACTGAGCAGACAAAGAGCAGGAACAGAATTAATTAGTGAGCCTATTTATATGGTCTCTACGGAACACTAATAAAATCATTCTATGCAGTTCGGATTTGTAAGAATATTGTCTTGGCAAAGATTTTCTAATGTGTTGTTGATCTTGCCAACATAATAATGGGATACCGCTGGGACTCAGTAACCTATTTCTTATTGCAGTTAGTGCTCATTGTAATCCATGTGTGAAAGCTAATTGAATACTCTGCAGCTGAGTTGTAACCGTTCTCCAAACACAAGGAGGCAAAATCTACATATACCCCCCCCTCTTTTTCTCCTTCCCCTCTCCCCTTTACTAAATATGGCATTTATACAAATTGGTCACCCATCTAAATAAACCTTTGGCCATCAACAAAATCAATATAGGAGTAAATATAATTGAGAGTTAATTGGAGGTTTTAAAGATACTTAATAACCTCTGGAAGATAATCAGTGAAGTTTTTCATTCTCAATGGATCGTATTCACAGCAAATTCTAGGGTTCTTTTAAAGCTCTATTGCACATTTGTCATGTTTAACCATTCACATAACTTACTTTCTTTGTAATCTTAACTAAAACTAAATTTGATAAATAGGCTAAATCCTACCAATGTCTGTCTGTCTGCACTAATCCTGTTCATGATGCAAATGTTGGAAATGCCTCTGTTGGTGCCTCATGGCAGTTTGTTGGTAGCTGGAAGGTAAGGGTTTTATATGTGAAGGCATTATTTCTTCATACTTCAAAATATGTATGAAAGTGTAATCAGGTGATTTCGAAAATAAAATAATTGAATCTTCATGTTAACATGTTAATTTTCACATCTTGTAAACATTGCGTGCTTTCGCGTATAAAAACATTACTACATATTTAATTTCCAATGTCAAAAATTCTTATTTGCATGTTGCCGTGGCGGTAAGGTTTGGTTACCATTGGCTGACCACGATACTCTTCCTTTGTGCTGTGATTCACTGACAACATAATCACGTTGTCTGCAACAAATGAACATTGCGTTGCGTAGCCTTAAATTCAGGCGGTGGGCAGCAAATGTGCCGTATTTGGCAGATTATGTATTTATACTTTAATATTACGAAAGTAGGTACATTAAATGCAACAGCGCTGGAAAGACATTTGCAAAACTTGTACTTTGAGGTAAGTTATGTTGTAATTAAGGCTGTAGAAATTATGCCTACAAGTATAAAACCTTGGTTAAATTGTACAACGCTTCTCGCCAGACTCCAGTGGTTATGTTGGCACCAATGGTGAATGGCGGCAACTCGCATGACCAATAAATGTTTTGTCTAGAAAGCTTCAATTAGAACGAAAATTACTTTTTTTCTGTACGGACAAGGGTACGTACAAGAATTTGTCAACCATAGAGCAGGTACAGTATTAATTTTACTCTGAGTCAAATGAGCAGCAATAACCCTCTGTAGCTTGTGAAAAATATTAACGCAGTTCTACACTTCATTGTTCATCTGTTGCCAACATCAGCACTGGAGCCCAGCGAGAATCATCGTAAAATTTTACCAAAACTTTTATCAAAGTATGTCAATATCCAATGTTTGAAACTAAAACACCAATGGTTCCTAGATCTGCATTCGTCCTGTGTGACCTGCACCCTTTGTGACTGAGACCAAATTTGTGTGTTCCTGAGGCCCTCTAACCTAAAAACTGCCCAGTCCACGCCACACAGCCCCCACTACCTGTGTAGCCACTTCCTGACCTATTTAGCGGAGCCTGAAAACCCACCACCCTATGACGTAAGCTGAGGAATCTGCAGCCTATACGGCCACAGAACCGTCTGAGCCTCTGATTCAGACCCTCCACTCAGCTCCGAACCAGAGGTTTGAAGTCTGCCCTGTCAACTAGACTGCAGATTGTTTAGCTCTGCCTTCATCTTGCAAGCAGGACTGGCAGTCTTTATCACTTCTGATATTCTGATAGCCACTCAAAACCAGAGAGAATCTCTTCTGATCCAAAGTGACACACATTGTTGGCCCCAACATAAGCCAACTCCTGCAGTTGGCTGCACCCTGTGCTCTTCATGGCATCCAGAAGGACCAGTTCCACATCTGGAATGACTCCCCCCCCTCCCCCCAGATGCACATGGAGTGCACATTGGGCTTCTTTCCGTCCCTAGCAGCCATATCCCTAAGGGGGGCCCATCACTCGTCCAACATTGGAGCTCCCAACTACTAATAAACCCGCCCGAATCTTGCAGGCTAAGGGGTGACCACAAGTCAAGCGACACCATCTGCGTCAGAAACTCTCACAGACAGTGCCTCGGATTTATTCATAAGACTTAACAAGGAGGCCTCCACTTCGGTTCCCCGGGAAGTCTTACCACCTTACATGCGCTGAGGGGACCTCCCAATCCACCAAGGGGCGACCCCCTTGTGGGCAGTGACTGGGCTGGCCACAGCTACACGCCAATCGGAGTGCGCAACAGATGCACAGGGCGTCTGCTGCACCCCCGAGAGTGGCCCACAACAGCGGCACCCACCCACCACAGTCTCGGGTATTGCCAGCGAAGCCATTGTTGCCTGAAGCTGCGAGCGAAGAGTGACCAACTCATTCTGCATCCGTACACAGCCATCACATTCTAAAAACCTATGTATGTTCCAAGTAATTATGACTGCTGTGATTTAAACTGTGGGAGAATATACTAAACTTTAACATTGATGCGAATCTGACTTAGTATAAGCACGAGGACACTAAACTGTTCCTGTGATAAGAAGCCGACTAAATATACGATTGAGGACACAAAAGTTTGATAAACAGTGAGCTCCAAAAAATAAGTAACACTAAACTGTTTATTAACGATGAATCTGAAAAATATATAAACAAGAAAATAAATCAAAATATCAACACTGATCTGTCAAATAAATGCAATTCTGAATAAATAAACATGCTAGCACACGAAAGTTTGATGAACTGTAAGAGAAAGCACACAAGAAATGAAAATAAGTCACTTCTAGTAAGAAGCCGAATTTAGTCATGAGCCGCTGCTGTACTGTGCGACACGTGTACTTGCCGGTGGTCACTGAGCAATGTAATTTTGCACACTTGAACTTGTCCACTCCCCGATTCCTGGCCTGACCGTGGAGAACGCAGTCCTCATGGACCCCTCTGACGTTTCCAATGCATTGGGCCGTTTCTTTGCGGAGGTTTCGAGCTCTGCCCATTACCACCCTGCCTTTCTCCCTCGCAAACAGGTAGAGGAGGCCCGGCCGCCTTCTTTCCACTCTTCTAATCGTGAAAATTATAACGTCGCCTTCACCATGCAGGAGCTAGACCGTTCTCGCGCCCTGTCCCGATCTTCTGCTCCCGGGCCCGATTCCATTCACATTGAAATGCTGAAGAACCTCTCTCCTGCGGGCAAGTGCTTTCTTCTCAGTACCTACAATCGCATATGGACTGAAGGTTATGTTCCCACAAGTTGGCGTGAAGCCACTGTTGTCCCCATCCCCAAACCATGGAAGGACAAACATCTTCCTTCCAGCTATCGTCCTATTTCTCTGACGAGCTGTGTCTGTAAGGTGATGGAACGCATGGTTAACGCTCGGTTGGTCTGGCTCCTCGAATCTCGCCGCCTCCTGACTAATATCCAATGCGGTTTTCGTCGACACCGCTCTGCTGCTGATCACCTCGTTACGTTGTCGACCTTCATTATGAACAACTTTCTAAGGAAGCGTCAAACAGTAGCAGTGTTCTTCGACTTGGAGAAGGCATACAATACCTGTTGGAGAGCGGGCATTCTCCGCACATTGCACAGATGGGGCCTTCGGGGCCGCCTTCCTCTTTTCATTCAAGAGTTTTTGGCGGATCGCAAGTTCCGGGTACGGGTGGGTTCTGTTTTGTCAGATACCTATTGCCAGGAGAATGGGGTACCACAGGGCTCCGTCTTGAGTGTGGCGCTCTTTGCCATTGCAATCAATCCGATCGTGGATTGCCTTTCAGCTGACGTCTCCGGATCTCTTTTTGTTGACGATTTCGCAATTTATTGTAGCGCCCAGCGGACGTGCCTCTTGGAGCGTTCTCTTCAACGTTGTCTTGACCGTCTATATTCTTGGAGCATCGCAAACGGCTTCCGATTCTCCACTGAGAAAACTGTGTGTATAAACTTCTGGAGATATAAGGAATTTCTTCCACCCTCTCTACATCTCGGCCCTGTTGCTCTCCCTTTCGTGGAGACTACGAAATTCTTGGGAGTCATGTTGGATCATAAACTTTGCTGGTCCACGCACGTGTCCTACCTGGCTGCCCGTTGTGCCCGATCCCTTAACGTCCTTCGTGTCCTCAGTGGCACGTCATGGGGAGCGGACCGTACCGTCCTGCTTCACCTTTACCAGGCCATTGTTCAGTCGAAGCTAGACTACGGAAGCCTTGTATACTCTTCTGCATGGCCGTCGATTCTCCGCCGTCTCAACTCTATCCAC
The DNA here is from genome assembly GCA_026315105.1 of Locusta migratoria. NCBI lineage: Eukaryota > Metazoa > Arthropoda > Insecta > Orthoptera > Acrididae > Locusta > Locusta migratoria. Next base: position 248,483,409 of record CM048750.1, on the reverse strand, counting down.
CATCGGGGATTACGTCTGGCGACCGGTGCATTTTATACTAGCCCTGTTGAAAGTCTGTATGCCGAGGCTGCTGTATTACCCTTGACCACTCGGCGTGACATACTTTTGTCTCGGTACGCATGCCGCCTGCGGTCGATGCCCAACCATCCATCTTACCGATTATTTTTTGACGACTCACTCGATCGCCAATATCAGTTGTCTGCGATTGCCTTACTTCCACCTGGAGTTCGGTTTCGCCGCCTACTACAGCGGCTCGATTTTACCCTTCCTTCCACCTTTCGGTTGAGCGAAAGCCCATTGCCACCGTGGCATAAGGCCCCGGTTCACACTCACCTCGAACTTAGTTCGCTCCCCAAGGAGAGCACTCCGGATTTGGTATACCGCTCGAGGCTTGTCGAACTCCGTTCGCGGTTCGATAACGCCATATTTATTTACACTGATGGTTCCAAGAGCATTGCCGGTGTCGGATCTGCCTTCGTCGTCGAGGACAACCGTTTCCAATACAAGCTCCCTGACCGGTGCTCTAACTTCACGGCTGAGCTTTTTGCCCTCCACCAGGCCGTTTTGTACACCTGCCGCCACCGCCAACCTTTCTATGCCATCTGTTCGGACTCCCTTAGTGCCCTGCAGAGTCTTAAGGACCCTTTGTCGCACCATCCTCTCGTGTATCGGATCCAACGCTCCCTCCAGTTGCTAGCAGATGACAGCTGTCACGTTTCTTTCCTGTGGGTCCCTGGCCACGTAGGTGTGCCCGGGAATGAGACGGCCGACATAGCGGCCAAGGCCGCAGCTCTTTTACCTCGCGTGGCTACCTTTTGCGTCCCATCTGACGATGTTCAACGGGCTCTCCGCCGGAGTATCGTGTCGCAATGGCACAGTGCGTGGTTTTCAATGTCCAACAACAAATTGTGAACTGTAAAACCGATCCCGACCGCTTGGAGGACCTCCTCACGCCCCTCTCGGCGGGAGGAGGTCATCCTAGCCTGGTTGCGGATCGGTCACTGCCGTTTCAGCCACCGTCACTTGCTGTCCGCCGACCCTGCACCGCTGTGCTCCTGCGGTGAACTGCTGACCGTGCGACATGTTTTACTGTCTTGCGTACTTTTTAATCATCTCCGTGTAGCCGTTCACTTTCCGTCTACTTTGGAGGAAATTTTAGCTGATGACACACGAGCAGCTGCTAGAGTTTTGCGTTTTATCAACTTGGCCAACTTATCCAAGGATATTTAACCCTTTTAATTGTCTTTTATCTTTCGTTTTTAGCCTCTTCTGGATGTTCTGACAGTCACCAATTTTTTTTTTTTTTTTTTGAGGCCATAGCGAATCTATGTTTTTGACTGGGCGCTAATGACCATAGAAGTTGTGCGCCCTAAAACCACAAAAAAAAAAAAAAACACCACTTGAACTTTAAAACAATAAACAAGAGGAATACCACTGCCTTACTTAATATTCCATACTGTGCATGACTGAGGGTACTTCAACACCTTCCCTCCAATGACAGTGAAAGTTAACATATGTACATGGTAAAACTCCAGAATAGCTGATACATCCGTAGCAGTGAATGTTACTAACAGTGATGAAGTGGCGGGAATGAAAATGACAAATCGCAGTAAGTTTCAAATAGCCAATGAGATTATAGGCAGTGACAACATTTTTCTGTTCATATTAAGTAACCAATCATAGCTAATTTTGAGGAAGCCAGTGAAATTGTGGACTGCATCAAATGTCTTGTTATCAGAGTAAATGACAGTAATTTGAAAGTACCCGAAACGAATTAATGTAAGACGGATTACAGGTTCGCAAAGAAATTCTACAAAGGTATATGCATAAATCAGCAGTGAAAAGATTAAACAAAACTACATTGAGAAAAAGTCACTAAATTTGTGTAACTTGAGAATGAATGAAATTTCTTAGTGAATAAGTCAGACAAATGTACATTTACGTAAAAGAATCAATTATGTAGTGAATAATTATCTGTATCTAGTAGGAGATTCTGTTTTCAAAAACACTCTAAACATGTTAAAACTGACGTGATGCATACAGATCTATGTTTTATGGCAGTCACAGAGGTACATAAACTGCCTCAAAAAATGGTGCGCACACGTAAGATGCACCGTATTAATGGGTGATCGCGCCCACACGTACGGATAACATCGCGGTTCCCACATCCCGTGATCCACCTTAGCAAACTAACTTAATTACGGAGGTGACAGTAGAACTTTTGTGATGGTCACCACGTTGGTGTGGGCGTGGAGGGGCCCCATCCTTGGTGCGCACACGTGAAAATTAAACAGTGTATGTTGAGAACCGAAATGAAATCAAGGAAACCTCCAATACATTCAGAAACGTACATCGAAAACAATGAAAGAAATATAATTAAGTACTCCTACCCTCAACTCCACTAAGATGAGGTCTGTAAATCTAATTATGGAATCCTTCATCACGAAACACAATCTTCCACAATATATCGCCAGGGACAATCACAAAACAAAACGACGACGAATTTCACATATTCAGATATTCTGCAAAAATAAATCTGCAAATTGATTGGATACTGGCTTCTATCACCCGATTGGCTAACAAAATTCCCTGGAAAAACTGCTGTTGCCGGCATTGGTTGAGCCTGAGCTACGGATGTATCGGCTATTCTGGAGTTAAGCCAATACACACAATTTTTCGTAGGCAGGTATAGAAGGCAACACTGACGAGGTGAAGGAGGAGAGAGAGAGAGAGAGAGAGAGGAGGGGAGAGGGGTGCACAGTGAGTCGAGAAGAAACTCTGACTGGAATAAATAATACTCGGCAGCACACCTTGTTTCCAGTTAGTTTTATATGTAAATGGTGTAAGTATTCAAACACCATGACAGTATTCAAATCACCAACCCTGTGTTTACTTGATTCTCGATGGACAACTCCACTGAGAGAGCTACATCATCAAAAGTGTTAAAACTCTCTGAAAACCTTTTAAAATCGATTTACTCTAGGGTTTTTGAGAGTTGTATCTAATGTATTTGGCTGATTTCTGTTGGAGTTCAGAACATCAAATACCATAAATAAAAACTTAAAAAATCCAATAGTTATCTGGCCTTCTCGTGAGAGTAGATGCAGCACCCATTTTGCTGAGACCACCCCTCCCCTCCCCCAACTCTTCATCTGAAGGTGGTAACACTGTACCTTGTGATATGCCTGTGGCCTCAACTATTTGGTGCACTTAGTGGATTTTGTCAAATTATTTCAGTTGTGGCCTCTTCCACCAGACACCATCACCTTTCGTGGTTTTACGGCCAAGTTTCAACTCATTTACCCAATTATAAACATGTGTTAACATGGGGGTAGGTGTTCCATGACTTTTATCAAACTCCATGTTGTGTTTCCGTTTTAAGACATTTAAACTGAAGTATTTAATCACCACTGGAAACTGTTTTTCCAGTGTTCCTAAATAAGATCGAGCATGTTGCTTAAATCAACTGGGACAGTGAAACAACTTGATCGATATGCCTGCAACTTTGCCTGCCTTCTAACAACAGGTGACACCACCACCAGGAAACTGTTGAAGTCCTTAAAGTGCCATCTCTTGGATTTTCTAAGGACCTGTTCAGTGATACTTGTAATTTGGCTCACTAAAGCTGTCATAGTTATTGTCACCAACCAACTGCCATCTCGTTATTAACACAGTGTGGAGCCAGACATGTTCAGCGGCAGTTAGTCAGGTGGATGGCACCTATATCTGACTCTTGCAATTCAGAAAAATTAATTGCTGCCATTGCACAACCTGCCTTCTGTTGGTAACCATGTAAAATGAAGGCAGGAGGTTCTCTGCATTTTTCTGCTACATAGTGAATTGAGTTCTAACAAAGGAGCTTGGTATTTCCAAATCTCTGTTGAGCTCAGCACTCCTTTCGTCTATCTCTTGTACTGTCTGCCAAGTGCTCACACTTTATATATTCTCGGCATGACGAATTTAGATGAAATCGACGTTTGGAATGCCCTAGAAGAGGAAATAAACAAGTCTGGTTCAGAAGGAGATGCAGATGATCTGTTAGAATCATATGTACAAATTTTATTTCTTCGTCATCATCTTTTTTTCTTTTTTAAATAAACATGAATTACTGAAAAATTGTGTCTGCTAATTTTAATATTTGATAATAATTTTTTTTTGGAATGGATAAAAGAAGTTTCGTTGTTTCAAATGAGACAACATACAAATATTGCATTCATAGTTAGATAGCTGTAATCTTTGAAAAAACTGTTAAAAACAGCAGCCTGGCTACCCTTTCTCGAATGTGTTAAATATGGTTAACCTTTAGTAGGATATACTCTTATGGTAAAACTAAAGCTGTTACTACATTTACAATTCCCAACTGAAGTATGTCTGTATGAGGTCATATGACCTCAAAACTGCTTTGGTCTTTGATCTTCACTCCAGCTCGGGTGGGGAGGGGGGGGGGGAGTAGTAGATATGATGGACAGATTATTCTGTTGCTCTTAGTTGGAAGCTACCCCATAATCACATTTTTGCTCCTTGCAACATCTGTGTAATGTTGCTGCTTGTTTTTGCCAGGCTTACTGCTACACTATCAACGGGTCATTTATAGCATGTGATTCCACCCGTCCGCTTTGACTCGTGACGGCAGTGTATAGTTTAGTATGGTGTCCTCACATGCGCAGTAGTTTTGATGTGTGTGTGTGTGTGTGTTTTTATAGGTGTCGTGTGTAAGTATCGAGTGGCACTCTCTTGTGGTGGATTTAACATAGAATGGGTATTTTGTCATACGGCCATTCTTCTTTCTGTTATCATAAGTGTGGTTGCAATTCGTGGTATTGAGCTACTGAGAAGTGAGTGCGATAATATTATTTTGTCAGTTCTGTGATTTATTGTTTTAGTGGTGGAGTGCTCATGTTTAAGGATCAATGAGTGAATGTGGCATCATTTAGTTTATTCGAGGATTTCGGTGCGGCATTTCTGTGATTGTAATTGATACTTCAGTTGTAAGTTTGCTACTTTGGTAACCTGTCAACCACAGAGCAGGAACAGTATTAATTATTTACCCCATGACCGGCACAAAAAAAAAAAAATAAAAGGCATAGGTCTTTGATTTTTTTACATAGTACAAGTGTGACGCTCTTTCTTATTGCCCGCGGCAATGCGACTCCCGATTGACTGCTCTGCCAGTCCTAACCTAGCAAGTGCTATCTGCTGACACATTTATTTTTTCTCTGAAATCTAGGTTGTGACAACAGACTGATCTGTAGCACAGCCTGAGATTTAGGTTATGTTTTGATGCAACAGTTTGGTTGCCCCTCAGGGGCTCAGCATTAATTTGCTGAGTACAGACTTGACGAACCTGGGGTCCTGAGCCTTGAACTGTGTCGCGCCAACAGTCCGCTACACTGTAAGCTGTGTGTGTGCTTCAACGACTATCGTTCGACGCGACGGTTGAACGTTGTATGTTTCAGAGCCTGGGGATCTTGGCTTAATCACCTGGGTCGCGAGGACGGTACAAACCTCTATAAAATACCCTCAATCTCAAGGTGTGCTATGTGCCGAGGAGGTGCATGGCTGTTGAGGTTGAACAGTTGCTAGTGAGCAACCTCTGAGGAACCTGCCACACCTCAGTTGTATAAGGCTTACCCAGGCAAGTGGGGCTCTGCCTAGATGGACCTTTATTTTCCTAGCTGCTCGTGAGAACACCATGAAAAGATACGGTAATGTTGCCGGATGTATAACTGGTGTCTCTAAGAGAGGTCGAGGCAAATACAATGCCGCAGAATATGACTCCCGTACGTTTCCTTCCCTTGCCGCCATATGGGAGGAACCTCGGACCAGATGTAGGGTGAGGCTTATGCCCCAAAATACCTTGTATGTACCCGTAATGATGGAGAATCATTCAAGAACACAAAGCCCTTGTTTTTCATTGAGTACTTGGAAGACAAGTTCAGTGAGGTTGAAGGGATGTCGAAAATGCGCTCTGGGTCAGTCTTAATAATGATGTTGTCCCCAGCCCAGTCACAAGCCTTGCTTGCCTGTGACAAGCTGGGTGATGTTTCCATAACAATAACGCCACAAAAGACCTTGGACATGGTCCAGGGGATAATATTCCATAAAGACCTGTTGCTGCAATCTGATGAAGAACTACATGCCAACTTGGAACGCAGGGGAGTACATTTTATTCGGTGACTCCATAGGGGTCCCAAGGACAACAGTCTCGCCACCAGTGCCTTTATCTTGGCTTTCGAGGGTGATTCATTGCCTGAGAAAGTCAAGGTGACAATCTACCGGTGTGAAGTAAAGCCCTATGTTCCTCCCCTATGCGCTGTTTCAAGTGCTGGAGGTTTGGGCATATGTCATCCCGATGTGATACCAATCCTACACGTCGGGAGTACGGACGTGCAGTTCATCCGAATGTCCCTTGCACCCCTCCTCCAGTATATGTAAACTGCGGACAGAATCACTCCCCTTGCTCACCTACGTGCTCAGTATTGCAGCAAGAGTGGAAGGTTATGGAATAGAAGTCCCGGGAGAGACTGACCTACTCAGTGGCAAAATGCAAGTATCAAAAGCTCCATCCTGTACATCTGACCAATTCCTATGCCACAGCAGCCTTATCGTCATCTACAGTGCCTCATTTATCATGTACTCAACCACTGCCAGTGGGTTCCCTCGCCCAATCAACTACCCCCCTTGACAGCTGGGGTCACTTCCTCTTTGGTGGCTCCCACTCTTTTGACTGTGGGAGCAACAACTGCTCAAACATCAGGGACACAAGTCCCCACCTCTCGCTCGGAAGGGGTCCCTTGGGACGCTCCCTTCTGACGCTTCTCCACACGGCAAAGAGGATCCCAGCAAATTTCTGCAGGATCCCCTTGTTTCTGATCGAAGAGCCTCCTGCTCTTTGTCAGCCCCCGAGGCCGTGCTTGAAAAGCCCTCCCGGCCCTTAAAACCACTGTCTGTTTCTTTTGCCTTCCCCTGGATGCAGCTGTCTCTCTCACTCCTGTTGCTGCAGTGATTGCACAACAACCCCCACCATTTCTTCTCTTGGGAGATTTTAATGCCCACCACCCATTGTGGGGTGGGACGCAGACGACAGTTCGTGGTAGGGATGTAGAGATACTTCTGCCATGGCAGGACATCTGTCTCTTAAACACGAGGCTCCCATGCATTTCTGCATGGCACGAGGCACCTACTTGGCAATCGACCTCTCTATCTGTAGTCAGAGTCTGCTCCCACATTTCCGCTGGAGGACCCACAATGACCTCTGCGGCAACGACCATTTTCCAATTCGTGTCGAACCTGCACTTCCAACCTGCAGGCAGCCCACCTCGATGGTCTCTCCGCCAAGCTAATTGGCAGGTTCACGCTCCACTGCTACTTTTCCTGTACCAGTGTGTGCCACTGTGTACATGGTGGTTCGTCAAGTCACTGCTGCCATCATTTCTGTTGCTGGGACCTCCGTCCTCACCAACACTGGCTCCCCTTGGCATAAGTCCTTGCCCTGATGGACGCCAGACATCGCTGCAGCCATTCGGGATTGTCAGCGAGCACTCCAGTGCCATCGGCACCACCCCACCATAGACAACCTGATAGCCCGTAAACGGCTTCAGGCCCGAGCTCAACAGCTCATACAGCAGAGCAAGCAGGACAGCTGGCAGAAATGTCGCCAGCATTGGCTCTCGTGCTTCACCATCTAAGATGTGGTCCCAGGTTAGACGCCTCTTTGGGCACCGTCCATCAACAGCAATCCCCAGCTTACATATCCAGGGTACAATATGCACCGACGCCACTGCTATTGCTGAGCATATGGCAGAGCATTATGCAACTCTGCAACTGCAGCATACAGTACAGACTTTCGTGCACTTAAAGAGCGGGTTGAACGGCGCCGGCTGTCCTTCCATATGTGCCGGCAAGAAACATACAACTCCCTATTCAGTGAATGGGAATTCCAAACTGCCCTCTCAGCATGCCCCAGTACTTCCCCGGGATCAGACAGGATCCACAGCCAGTTCATCCGGCACCTTACAGCAGAGTTTAAACACCAGCTTCTTGCTTTCTTCAACCCTCTGTGGACAGAGGGGGCTTTCCCATCACAATGGCGGGAAAGCATCACTATACCAGTGCTTAAACCTGGTGCTGATCCACAGGTGGCTGATAGTTATCGCCCAATCAACCTCACCAATGTTCTTTGCAAGCTCTTAGAACGAATGGTGAGTCAGCGGCTTATGTGGATCCTAGAGGAGCATGGACTCCTTGCTCCACAACAGGGGGGGCTTCCGTCAGGGCCATTCTACCATTGACAATCTCGTGTCACTGGAGTCGGCCATTCGCACTGCCTTGGTTAGGTATGAGCATTTGGTTGCTGTATATTTTTACCTTCGCAAGGCGTACGTTACCGCCTGGCGCCACCATATATTGACTACTTTGCATGACTGGGGCTTACGTAGCGCCCTTCCTATTTTTATTCGAAATTTCCTCTCCGACCACTCGTTTCGCGTGAGGGTTGGGGCCTCTCTTAGCTCCCCCCGTATTCAAGAGAATGGTGTCCCACAGGACTCCATCCTCAGTGTCCCTTTGTTTTTAGTGGCAATAAACGGTCTTGCTGCGGCTGTGGGGTCATTGGTCAGTTGCTCCCTGTTCGCCGATGACTTCTGCTTGTATTTCAGCTCCATTAGTATCGGTGTAGCTGAATGGCAGCTGCAGGGTGCCATCCGAAAGGCCCACTCTTGGGCCTCTACTCACGGATTTCAGTTCTCCGCGCAGAAAACTCGCATGATGCACTTCTGTTGCCGTCGGGTAGTTCACCCTGACCCAGAGCTCTACCTGGATGGTGAACTACTTCAGGTCGAGGAAACACATCGCTTTCTGGGCATGGTTTTCGATGCCCGGCTGGCTTGGGTGCCACACCTATGTCATCTGAGACAGAAGTGTTGGCGGCACTTAAATATTTTCCGATGCCTCAGCCATGCTGATTGGGGAGCAGCCCGTTCCACCCTCCTTCAGCTCTACAAGGCTCTTATTCAGTCGCGGCTTGATTACGGGAGCTTGGTTTACGACTCAGCAGCCCTTCTGCCTTGCGGGTCTTAGACCCCATTCACCATACTGGTGTGCATCTCACGACGGAGGCTTTTCGCACCAGTCCAGTACCGAGCCTTCTAGCCGAAACTGGGGTTCCCCCTCTGCGGTATCTCCGGCAACGGTTGTTGGTGTGTTACATGCCTGGGTACATGCTTCACCCCACCATCCGAACCACAGGCTTCTCTTGCCACTTTCTGCACTCCCTTCCCCACAACGTCAGCCCAGGTCGGGTCATCCGATTGCGGTCTGTGTCCGTTCCCTTCTCTCCTCACTTGATTCCCTTCCTCTCACTCCTCCTTTCCACTACTCCCCCCCTGGACAATTCCTTGCCTGGAGCTTCGGTTGGATTTGTCCCGGGATTCGAAGGCTTCCATTCCACCACTGATTCTCCGTCGCAAGTTCCAAGCACTGCTTGACATATTTCACGGTGCAAACATTATTTACACGGACAGCTCTTTGATCAATGGTCATGCCGCATAGACTTTTGTCTGTGGTGACGACATTGAACAGCGATCCTTGCCTTGTGGAACCAGCATCTTCACCGCAGAACTGGTCGGTATTTTGTGAGCTCTTGAACACCTCAGAGCTCTCCTCGTCATTTGTCATCTGCAGCGACTCCCTGAGTGGCTTACAGGTCCTCGACCAGTTTCTCCCCAAACAGACTGTGGTGCGAGCAATTCAAGATGCTGTCTACGCCCTTGGCGAGTCAGGCCGTTCTGTCACATTTGTCTGGACGCCGGGCCAAGTAATGAACACGTCGATGAGCTGGCCAAGCAGGCTACCACTTCACAGCCCCTGGGTATTGGCCTCCCAGACTCAGACCTCCGATCCCAGTTGACCCGCAAGGTCCTTGGGGTTTGGAATTCTGAAAGGGCAGACTCGATTGAACCAAATAAGCTCCGTGTTGTCAAGCCCTCTACCGCTGCATGGAAGACCTCCCCATGTCTGTCATTACTCTGTTCTCCATCTGCTTAAGTCTTTTAGGTAGGTGTTTTTAATGTGGCCTAGAGTGGCTGGATGTGTTCCTTATGTTTCTGTGATCACCAAGCAAAAACACTCTTGTACTGTTTCACCCCTTTTATGCCTTCTTCGTTTTTACTTGTATCCTTTCTTCGTATTTACCTGTGATTTTTAAACTTTGACTTGTTAACGCATTTACTTAGGAAAACTTAACGCAATGTTTTATCTCTATCTGGAACAAGGGACTGTTAACCGCTGCTGTTTATTCCCTTCCAAAAATCAACAACAACAACAGTTTGGTTGTGAAAGCCAATGACGGTTGTAGTAACAAAATTGACCGGTTCCGAAATATAATGTTTACGTCCGTCATCAACATACTGAAAAATTCAATGGGGGGGGGGGGGGGGGGGAGACGACTCGTAACTTTCATCAGTCAAAGCGGGTGGATTAGCGTAAGGTTCAGATTATACAAAAAGATTTTGTGTTTAAAAAGTGATCTTTATTTTACTATGATGGTAAGGTTTAGGTTAAGAGTATTCTTCCTTTATTTATTTTTTATTTTATTTATTTATTTTTTAATTTCCTCAAATGAGTGTCAAGAGCGCGAATTTTTGTGCTCAGACCTGTGATTGTTGGTAAATTCTATTGTTGTAATCTGTAATTTATGAGGACAAACAAAGATTGTAATCTACATTACATAAATATTAAGATATTCTCCCGTATACTGGTTTTCTGACATTTTGATTTCATGGGTCAAAGCAGACAGGTGGAATCGCGTCATAAAATAATGCCATTGAATTGGTATCACCTTCTTCATTTTAGCTGCATTATAGGTCAATTTTAGTATTAAATACCATTTTAATGTTGATGAGAATTGGGAGGGCCTTGATTGGCATTGTTTTCTTTATTTTACATGTAGTATAGATTAATTAAAGTATTCAATACTATTCTTATGCTATTTGGCCACAGTGTTGATTGGTATTGCTTTCTTCATTTGATTTTTAGATAAAGTGAACTATTAGTTTCTCTGCATACATTTTAGGTCGTTTACATTTATTTCTTGTGTTTTTTAAATTACATTTTTCTGTTTTCTGTTAGCTATTTGTCGTAATTTACTGCATAGAATGTCCCCGCCATAAACCCCTACATTCCCACGCTTGCCCTGTTTGTCGTTCCAAGTTAATTTTTGCGTGTTTATATGTGCATGTTTCACGAGTGTTTAGGTCGCCATATGGGCTACGAGTACAGATGTCATTGCCGCCATTTTTATGGCGTCATGGATCAAAGCAGACAGGGGAAATCATGTCGTAACGTTTTGCTGTATCAACATCTGTTGCTTTCACACTCCCATTTATTATTATTACAAAAGATAAAATCAAGCTACATCATATAACTACAGTTACATGGAGTTTTTGAACAATTAACAAAAACAAACAAGTCCACTGTTACACTTGCTGTTCTAGCAGTGGACTTTAGTTGACATTGCATGGATTCTAAATAAATTGTGGAGTGAACTTCATGCATTTCATTCTAAGATGACAAAACAAGACGCTAAATCATGACAACCAGTCATGAGTCTTCTTTCAGAGCTAAGTTTTACTTTCAGTTCCATTCCACTTAAAAAAACAGTGTCATTTTAATAGCCATTCATTGCGTTAAGAACCATAGTAAACTGTGCATATGGTCTATAATTTCTTTCAATTGCCTTTTCTTTGCATTATGTGCTCCATAATTTAGAACATGTACAGTAATTGAAACTGTTCTGTTAACATTAAATTGCTTTTTGTGTGTGTCTTGTGGTGAGGTTAGGGGCAGGGGCACACCGCACAAGCAATGGGGGCCTCTGTGCACCACTGCCAGTATTTCATGACCAAACCCCTTTCTTCTCCACTGGGGTGGTAATCTGGCGCTAACATTTTCCCATTCTGTTGAATGTAATGAGGAACATGTTGCTCTACTTCTTTCTGTGATCTGCATATTTTAGTGTTCCCCCTCCCCTCCCCCTCCCTTCGAATTATGTTTCCTTGTACGTTTTATATTGCGATTGTCACTCGTGATATTGTTAAAAACATCACATATATATTTTTCCAAATTACTACATTAATTTGTTGTTGTGGGGAAGTAACTTCCCTCTGATTTGTAGAATAATAGTTATGTTGTTTGCCAATACCTTGTGATTTGAACTTTTTTTTCTCGTGCAATTTTAGTTAGCAACATGGTCTTCATGCATATTTAGATGAGGCACAGTATCAGTAAGGATGCATTTACTGCATAAGTTAGTGTCCATCGTACCTATGGCAAAGTCTCTCATTAATGGTGACAATGTTATTGACCACTTCATACCTTGCCATTCTTGTGTCAGGAGAGAAAACCATACTGCTGATATTTTTCCCAGACAACATCCCAAGCTATACCATAATCACCTTCACAATCAAGGGTTGCACAAGAAGAACCTGCACAATACAAAAGCCTTAGATAAAATGCAAGTGTTAAGAAAATCTACATGAAATTGTCATTCTAAATTGATGGTTTTCAAACAATGCTCCTTTGAGAGTTCTGAATACCCCCCACTAATTTGTAGCTATCATTTTTAAAAGGGATGTTCTCATTGTTATTTCAAGAGCCTTGCATTCAGTTACATGTTTCACCCAGTCCACACACAATTTGCAAGCCCTCATAAAAAAATTCTTGTATTTTCGATTTTACTTGCACCAGATGTAGCACAATATTTGCGGAGTACCGTTTCTAATTTTGGCTCATCTGCCTAGTCTCTGATAATAACTCTTGTGTCATCTGGGTAGGCGTCAACCACACTATTTATACCTGGTACATTGGATCCTTTCAACCTGTATTGTAACTTCCAATGATATAACAAAAAGGAGTATTGAAAATGGGGAGCCTTGGGGAACACTCCTTCTGATGGCTAGCTGTTTTGTTCATTGGCAGTTACCAGTAATTTGTGCTGTGACACTGATTGCTGCATTCTTTATGATGTTTATGTTTTTGGATAGAGCGCCCAATCTCGTCGTCGTCTCTAACAGGTACTGGTGACGTAGTTTATATATCTAGTCTGTGTGTGAGCAGTGGCATTACAGTAAGAAGCTGCTGTTTGGAATTTGTTTCTTTTAAACACACATGTTTATTGTTCACCAATTTCTTTAGCAATGCATGGTAGAATGCGTTGATTGATGACCCTTGTTATACTTTTGTAGTCTGAATTTTAACAGTGAGGTCAGTGATAAACTGTTTAATCTTTATCAGCCTCTGATATTTGGTATTAACATAGGCTAATTCTGGTTTACCTGGCAGGGTTTCAGTTATTTTGTCCCCTATTGACGTCCAATAATGTGAATACAAATAAAGGACGAACTACCAGGCTTCGGTGATTTCTTAATGGAATAATTATGTATTATTTCTAATACTTTCTCATATTCGGCATCTGAGAGAATCTTCTCGTTTTCCTCCCCAGTTATTTGCAGAAGAAGTGTAACGAGGAGACCATCATATTAAGTCATTGCATTTTCTGCCACTTCACTTAGTAATTTTACTTTTCTTCTTTGTATTTTAATCTCATGGTTATTGCAAGTATTTGATCATAAAGGTCCCGTAACACACTGTAGTAAAATGGTACAGTCTGTTTTCTTTCCCTGGCACATTGCATACTAAAAGATATTAATACTTTCCTAAGTTTAGGTTTTGCTCAACTGGTCCATCATTCTGCTAACCTTTTGGAAATTGTTGAGATGCCATTAAATTGATATATATTAATAGTGTCTGTGATTGTATGCACAATCAAAACTTTATTTTTTAAAATTTGTGATACATAAATCTTGTTTCCACTGCTAGAAGGGGTTGATGTGATAAAAGTGGAATATTTCCAGTGTCAGGCATTTTACTTCCCATCAGTTACAAGGTGTGAATCATTTGAGAAATTAAAATTGGGAGTTTGGTCTTTGAGTTCAACACACAATTAAAATTTCAGACTATGAGTTGTGATTAATGATGAAAATTCTCCTCAGAGATAATAAATATTGTTGAAATGAGATAGAATGGCTGGCCAGTACTTACCATTGTGCTGTACCGCCGATAGTAACACAAAATGAAAAAACAGAAAAAAAGGGACAAAGGGACAAGCTTTCGGAACAGAGTTCCTTCGTCAGGTGGGAGAGAAGGGAAGAATAAAGGATGGGAATAGAAGGGAAAGGTGGTTCACGACCTAGGTCATGAAGGTGGTGTTTCGGAAGTGTGGGCGTCAGAGATACTGCATGTATGTACTGAGCCAAGCCAGAGAGGATAAATATAACTAAAAAGGAAAGATCAAGTAGTAAAGAGAAGAGAAGAGAGTGAAATTAATGATGCTGAGGGGTGTAGGAGGGGCGGGAGGGGGGGTGTCTAAAACGTTTTTCATAAACAGGGAAATATGGATGGATACACACACACACACACACACACACACACACACACACACACACACACACACACGGAGAGAGATAGAGAGAATGACAGAGAGAGCGAGAGGGCGGTAGAGAGAGAGAGGGGGGGGGGGGTAAGGAACGGATAATGAATAGGTGAGCTGAGGATGGAGGAAGGGGAGGGGTTAGCGTAGATTTAGGCCAGGGGGGTGGCGGGAGGAGAGGATATGTTGGAGGGCAAGTTCCCACCTCCGTAGCTCTGAGGGACTGGTGTTGGTTGGTACTATCCAAATGGCACGTGTGGTGTAACACGTGCCCAGGTCCCTGGAGTTATGCTGGAGGGCATGTTCTGCCACAGGATATTGGGTGTCCCCCAGGCGAACAGTTCGTCTATGCCCATTCATCCGCTCAGCCAATTTGTTGGTAGTCATACCAACATAAAAGGCTGAACAGTGGACACATGTCAGCTGGTATATGACATGCGTTGTCTCACATGTGGCCCTGCCTTGAATTGGGTAGGTTTTTCCTGTGGTGGGGCTGGAGTATGTGGTAGTGGGAGGATGCATTGGACAGGTTTTGCAGCGGGATCGGTTGCAGGGGTAGGAACCATTAGGTAGGGAGGGTGGTTTTGGGATGTTGTAAGGTTGGACAAGGATGTTGCGGAGGTTGGGAGGACGGCGGAAGGCTACTCTGGGTGGTGTGGGAAGAACAGTTTGGAGTGATGGTCTCATTTCAGGACATGACTTGAGAAAGTCATAGCCCTGTTTGAGGAATTTGTTGAGGCATTCCAGGCCAGGATGGTACTGGGTGACTAAGGGAGTGCTTCTGGGTGGTCTGGGGTTAGGAACATTGTTTTTGGAGGGAGAGGAATGGACAGCTCGTGAGATCTGTTTGTGGACGAGGTCTGTAGGGTAGTTGCGGGAGAGGAAAGCATTGGATAGATTGTTGTTGTAGCTGGTGAGGGATTCGGAACTGGAACAGATACGTTTCCCACGGATGCCCAGGCTGTAGGGAAGGGATCGTTTAATATGGAAGGGATGGCAGCTGTCAAAGTGGAGGTACTGTTGTTTGTTAGTGGGTTTAATATGGACTGAGGTGTGGATGTGAGACTCAGCAAGGTGAAGGTCAACATCAAGGAAAAACTCAAACCACCTTCCTTGATGTTGACCTTCACCTTGCTGAGTCTCACATCCACACCTCAGTCCATATTAAACCCACTAACAAACAACAGTACCTCCACTTTGACAGCTGCCATCCCTTCCATATTAAACGATCCCTTCCCTACAGCCTGGGCATCCGTGGGAAACGTATCTGTTCCAGTTCCGAATCCCTCACCAGCTACAACAACAATCTATCCAATGCTTTCCTCTCCCGCAACTACCCTACAGACCTCGTCCACAAACAGATCTCACGAGCTGTCCATTCCTCTCCCTCCAAAAACAATGTTCCTAACCCCAGACCACCCAGAAGCACTCCCTTAGTCACCCAGTACCATCCTGGCCTGGAATGCCTCAACAAATTCCTCAAACAGGGCTATGACTTTCTCAAGTCATGCCCTGAAATGAGACCATCACTCCAAACTGTTCTTCCCACACCACCCAGAGTAGCCTTCCGCCGTCCTCCCAACCTCCGCAACATCCTTGTCCAACCTTACAACATCCCAAAACCACCCTCCCTACCTAATGGTTCCTACCCCTGCAACCGATCCCGCTGCAAAACCTGTCCAATGCATCCTCCCACTACCACATACTCCAGCCCCACCACAGGAAAAACCTACCCAATTCAAGGCAGGGCCACATGTGAGACAACGCATGTCATATACCAGCTGACATGTGTCCACTGTTCAGCCTTTTATGTTGGTATGACTACCAACAAATTGGCTGAGCGGATGAATGGGCATAGACGAACTGTTCGCCTGGGGGACACCCAATATCCTGTGGCAGAACATGCCCTCCAGCATAACTCCAGGGACCTGGGCACGTGTTACACCACACGTGCCATTTGGATAGTACCAACCAACACCAGTCCCTCAGAGCTACGGAGGTGGGAACTTGCCCTCCAACATATCCTCTCCTCCCGCCACCCCCCTGGCCTAAATCTACGCTAACCCCTCCCCTTCCTCCATCCTCAGCTCACCTATTCATTATCCGTTCCTTACCCCCCCCCCTCTCTCTCTCTACCGCCCTCTCGCTCTCTCTGTCATTCTCTCTATCTCTCTCCGTGTGTGTGTGTGTGTGTGTGTGTGTGTGTGTGTGTGTATCCATCCATATTTCCCAGTTTATGAAAAACGTTTTAGACACCCCCCCTCCCGCCCCTCCTACACCCCTCAGCATCATTAATTTCACTCTCTTCTCTTCTCTTTACTACTTGATCTTTCCTTTTTAGTTATATTTATCCTCTCTGGCTTGGCTCAGTACATACATGCAGTATCTCTGACGCCCACACTTCCGAAACACCACCTTCATGACCTAGGTCGTGAACCACCTTTCCCTTCTATTCCCATCCTTTATTCTTCCCTTCTCTCCCACCTGACGAAGGAACTCTGTTCCGAAAGCTTGTCCCTTTGTCCCTTTTTTTCTGTTTTTTCATTTTGTGTTACTATCGGCGGTACAGCACAATGGTAAGTACTGGCCAGCCATTCTATCTCATTTCAACAATATAGACTATGAGTTGTGAGAGATTCATCCTAAGTAAATATATAATACCTTCTCTGAAGAAGGCAGCTCTAGCATCTCTAATTATTGTCAAAGTGTGAATATAAATCTGTTGTTGTCTTCAGTCCACAGACTGGTTTGATGCAGCTCTCCATGTTACCCTGTCCTGTGCAAGCCTCATCATCTGAGAATAAGATCAACAACCTACATCTTTTTAAATCTGTTTACTGCATTTGTCCCTTGGCCTCTAAGATTTTTACTCCACATGCTTCCTTCTAATGCTAACGTGATGATTCCGTGATGTCTCAGAATGTCTCTCATCAGCTTTTCCCTTCTTAGTCAGGGTATGCCAGAAACTCCTTTTCTCCCCAATTCTATTGAGCACCGATTCATTGGTTAAGTGATTTCAACATCTGATCATCATTTGTCTGTAGCACCAAATGTCAAAAGCTTCCATCATCTTTGTGTCTGAATTCTTATTGTATATGTTTTACTCCCATATGATGCTACACTCCAGACAAATGCTTTCAGAAAAGACTTTCCAACATTTAAATTAAAATTAGATGTCAACAAATTTTGCTTCTCCAGAAGCGCTTTTCTTTTGAATACCATTCTGAATTTTATAGCCGGCCGCAGTGGCCGAGGGGACTGAGGCGCTTTAGTCACGGTCTGCACGGCCACTATGGTCGGAGGTTCGAATCCCCCCTCGGGCATGGATATTTGTGCCATCCTTAGTCTTAGTTAGTTCATAAGTAGTTTGTAAGTTTAGGGACTGATGACCCCATTGTTAAATCCCATAGACTATACAGACATTTTTTTTCTTTTTAATTTTATATCTTCTTTACTTTGCCATCAGTAGTCATTTTACTACCCAAATGACAAAACTCATCTACAACTTTTATTGTCTCATTACATAACCTAATTACTTCAGCATCATCTGATTTCTGACATTCCATTCCATTACTCTTGTTAATGTTCATTTTATACCCTCATTTCAAGACACTGTCCATTCTATTGCTCTTCCAGGTCCTTTATTGCCTCGACAGAATTTCTGTGTCATCGGCAAACCACAAAGTTTTTATCTCTCTTCCCTGGACTTTAATTCCCTCTCCAAATTTCTCCTTGCATTCCTTCATAGCTTGCTCAATGTACATATTGAACAAGATAGGAGAAAGGCTACAAGCCTGCCTTATTCCCTTTCCAACCACTGCGCCCCTCTTATGCCCTTCGACTCTAATAACTGCGGTCTGGTTTTTGTACATGTTGAGTATAACTCTTTGCTCCCTTTATTTTATCCCCGATACATTAAAAATTTGAAAGAGTGTATTCCAGTCAACATTGTCAAAAGACTTGGGTACCGTGGCCTGACTAACTTCTGCTGAATGAGTCTAGCTCAGGCATCATCTGCAATGTGTTAATGTAATAGCCCTGCCAGTTGGATTTATCATGCATTGCATTGTTTATGACGTCATATCTTGTGAGCTACTTGTTGTGCAGTGATTGAATTATACCTATAACCTTTGTGATGGTGCAAACATTATGTTGACAGCCATGCAGGATTGGCTCTGTGATCTGAAGCATCACATTATGGATCACACGGCACCTTACATCAGAGGTTAGAGTAGTTTGTAAGTCTATGGACCAATAATGACATAAGTTCGTCTTCTTGGATTACATGGGTGAACAGTATGGGATTGCATAAAATACAAACCTGTAAACAAACATACATTTATTTTTATACATTAAATGGAACTTGTCAGAGTCTTCAGTGACTGCATTTCAGATAAGATTTGTGTATTGCTTTCCTACCATGAAAGCAAGTGGTCGAGACTTTTTCACTTGTTTCGATCAAAGTTTTGGTATTCAACTGTTTGTAATACCTACCTTCTGATGAGATTTTTCCCCCCTCTCTTTACTTACAAATGTACCCGCAAGGGAGCCACATTTCCTATACAGAAGTGTGAAACCACCAAAATGTTTTGCCTAAGCTTAATAAAGATAAAACTTCCAAACATAGTGTCCCATTTTCATCATCAGTAATGCATGCAACATGATGGGACAAATGAGTGATGGCTTGAGTTACAAAAAATAACAAACATGTGAATTGTCTTTCATAAGCACCACTTCACCCTCTCAATCCAGATAATAGACAGCTTTCTGCATCAGTGTAATACTGTAATTTTTTAGTTGGAAAGACTTATGAGACTTTTTAGAGGATATCAGTCCTTTGTACCTTGCATATGATCTGCTCAAGTTAATTATGGAACATT